>CM044308.1:118972500-120222500 GCA_024291935.2 Okapia johnstoni | reverse complement strand
TCCATCGGTTGAGACTCCGCGTTCCCACTGCAGAACATGTGGGTTCAGTCCCTGGGTGGGAACTAGGATCTCACAGGACACACGACACAACTCAAAAGGAGAAAAAAGGCGAACACAAGATTGGTTTATTCTATTGATAAATAGTTATTAACGTGCTCCCAAAAAGTTAAGACAACCTAAGCAGGAGTTTTAGTGGCCATTTTTGAAAGCCAAGTAACATTCCACTCTAACTGGCATGATCAGAGCTTCTCTGGTAGTCCCAAAACATAGTAAATGAAATGCTACACAGAACTGCTGCCTGTGAAGTGTTTTGCTCCTTTATTCTCAAAGACAACAAGAAAAGAAAGCACATGATGTTCTTTAAAATTCGAGAAGCAATGGAGTCATTTGTGTCTGGTAGTCAGGGGCTGGGGTTCCTGGCCCCTCCCTTTCCAGCAAGGCCAAGAGGTCACTTGAGGTAATGTCTTTGCCTTGAGAATGAGGGTTTGAATTGCAGCAAATAACCTACATGTATTTGCATACTGAACCAGAACTCACAAGAGGGATTATAACAAAAACCTGTTCTGGACAGCTGCTTACTCATTGCCTTTAGAGTTGCGCGGCCTGGGACAGGCAGGTGCCAACTGTTTACTCATTCTCTTTGACCTACTAGCCTTCCACAGTTTGCTGTGTGGGTGCTGATGCTACCAAAAAAAAAAAAAAAGTTGTTTTACATGGCCCCCGCTCTCCCCATACACCCTGGATTCATTTGAGATCTGAGATACTAGACTCTGTAGTTGGGATCCCGGCCCAAACTGTGGCCCAGAGAGAGTGAGTCAGTTCTAAGTGGCTGGCTGAGTCTCGGAACAGAAATGAAACGCAACTTAGAGGCTTTGTCAGCCAAATCCACAAATGTGTGGCTTTTTGAAACATCAGACATCTGTTCTTCTTAATTTAAAATAAACCTTTTTAAAAAGCACAGCGTTACTTGGCGCCTTGTTCCTTTGTGTCAGCAGCAGTTGCTGCTGTAACTCAGTAAACCCTCAAACCAGAGTTAGAAAATTTGGCATCTTTCAGGGCACACCTCAGAGACTAAGTGGAGCTGAATTGCTTGGGGAAAGGAAGAGATGATTTTACAGCACACGGTCTGTTTGGAAATCCCCTTCTGGGGTAATCAGCCCAGGTGTTCAACCCGTTTGTTAACCATTTCCAAATGACTCAAAGGACATAAAGGGAAAGCTTGGATACACTCCAGCACTATTTCTACAGTGTTAGTATCTGTTTGCATTGGAAACCACATTCCTGAATTCTTGAGGGGAAGGCTCTGGCTTTTTCTGGGTATCCTTGGCTGAGAGGGACCCCTGGGCCACCTATCTAAGCTAACAGTCCCAGCCTTCTCAGTTTCCAGGGAGGAGTGTGGACAGCTTGCTTTGATGGCCTTCCACCCAGAGCCCTTTGGGGAAAAGCCTTGTTTATTCAAGGAGGCCTCTGCCGGCCACTTTTCTCTCCCCCCACCCCACCTAATTCCAAACGTCATTTCCCTTTGTTGCCATTTATCCCCCTTTAGGGAACAGCATGAGCAGCTTTTTCCTCCAGGCCACTTGTGACTGACCCAGCCCGACAGCATTGCTTAATTGTGTCCCCGTCTGTTTCTGACGGAGGGAAAAATTGTTTTTGTGGAGTGAGGCAGTTTGGGATTTGCAAAGAGGGATGGGTTCCGCCTTTCCCCAAAGGTGGGGAATGCCTGTCCAGATTACTCTTGTCTTCCTCTGGCTCCTCACCAGGCAGCAAAGAACAGCTCGGGTTCACTTCTCCCAGCAGGAAGTGCTGAAGCCCGATGCTCCATGTCACCAGAGAACCCTGTTGTCCTCGACCTCCTTTTACAACTTAAAAAGATGAAAGCCAAAAATAACGAGAGAAAGCTTTTTTCTGCCTTTCGTTTCTGAGGGCGCTTCCTAGTGTCTTGAGAATCGCTTTCACTTGAAAGGTAGTCCTAAGCCTCTTCTTACAGCTGCCGAACTTTCTCTACTGAACCTCACATGGTTTGGCCACACACTTGAGACTCTTCAGATGCCTCTTCTCCATTCTGCCCTTTGCACCAACCTCCCTTCCACTCCCATGTCCCCTCCAGAGTGTTCCTTGTACACAGCCCACACCACTAGCAATCAAGATTGGCTCCCAGGGACCTCCTCTGCTGTGCCCTGTACCAGGAAGCACAGTGGATTTATGGTAACTTTGATAATGATTGCTTGCTTGCTTTGTACCAGGCAGGGTTTTCAGTGTCGTTTTACATTACTGTATTTAATCATTAAATCCTTCCAACAGCCCCATGAGAAATGAAGGCAGAGAAGTTCAGTGATTTGCTGAAGGAAGCGAGGAAGTAGAGCAAGAATTCAAACCTAGGTGTTCTGGCTCTTAGCCACTCAGCTCCATGGAAAAGTCCAGTGCAAAAGTCCAAGTGTCTGCTTGCTTGTTTCGTCTCG
This sequence comes from Okapia johnstoni, assembly GCA_024291935.2. NCBI lineage: Eukaryota > Metazoa > Chordata > Mammalia > Artiodactyla > Giraffidae > Okapia > Okapia johnstoni. Next base: position 120,220,038 of record CM044308.1, on the reverse strand, counting down.
TGATCACAAGGTAGGTGATGGGAAAAGCGAGATAGCAGTAAATCAAGGCCATGGCCCAAAAGAGTTTGGTATTTAACCAGATGAGCAGCCTTTGCTTTGCGCGTCCCTGTACCAGCTCCACTCTTAGCCATCCTTTGTGGGTAGGTTTCCAGAATGATGTTTGCTATGATTATGATTACAAAGCAGTCTGTACAAAGGTACACACCTTTTTTCTTTTTTGAAGCACTGTCACATCTTGAGTTTCATTTGATCTTCATAACAACCCTATGAAATAGGGCCAGTAGTAGTAGTAGCCACATTGAGGGGAAAAGATTTTTTTTTTTTTATTCACTTTTTAAATCTCTACTGGTTTAAGATACAATAGGGAGGAGACAAAGTGTTGAAGGGATCTCCCTTCAAGAGCTTACTGTCTTCTTGGGGGTTATGCAAATATGCAGGTAACTACAAATGTAGGGTAAGATGGAGGCCATAAGAAAAAAAAAAACTGGGAAGAGGAAGAGAATTGCTGACCAGGAAGGATCAGAAAAGGTTTCATGACGATGTGTGTGGCATTTGAATTTCCAAGAGGGGTGAGGTGAGGGGAGAGCCCTGTGAGAGACACCAGGAAGCACCAGTGAGGGGGTTGTGTTGAGGGCGGGTAGAATAAACAAGACCCAAGACCAAGAAGGCTTGCTTCAACCTCTGTTATTCTCTGCCTAGCTTCGTTTTGTTTCCTTTCAAGTCCGTACATAAAATACACATCTATTGACTTGGCCCAAAAGTTCATTTGGGTTTCCCCATATTTTTTTAATGTACTATTTGATCCATTGTTTTAAAAAGCTGTTATTTAATTTTGGCCGTGCTGGGTCTTTGTTGCTGGGTGTGGACTTGTCTCAGTGCGGCGAGCGGCAGCTACTTGCTTTGCACTGCGGTGGCTTCTTTTGTTGCAGAGCACAGGCTCAGTCATCGCAGCTCATGTGTTTAGTTGCCCTGTGGCATGTGGAATCTTTCCTGATCAGGGATTGAACCTGTGCCTCCTGCACTGGCAGGCAGATTCCCAACCACCAGACCAGGGAAGTCGGGGTTTTCCCATAATACTGTACAAAAAAACCCAAAGGAACTTTCTGGCCAGCCCAACAGTTTGTCTGTTTCCTCATCTTCACTGACTCCTCCAACTAGACCCTAAGCACCAGAAGGGCAGATACTGTTGCATTCTCCTTTGTATGCTCAGAGCCAAGCAGAGGGTGGGGTCATACTGAGTATTTGCTGAATAGATCACAATAACCTGGGTGAAGCATTAGCAGAGATCCAAAGCAGGCAAGAGATGCTACCTAAGTAGAATCCAGGTAAAGAAGAAGTAAAAGATGGAGTAAACATGAAGAAGGAACCAGGGAACCCTGAGCAGACAGCAATAATCATTGATCACTGAGCCAGGAATATATTAATAGGAGGAGGATCAAGTTGGAGCGAGAGAATCTATTCAAAACTATTCTGTTTTGAACATATGAAGGGAAGACACCAATAGAATAGTGGGACCTTGTATAGGAATATATAGTTTTCCCAACTCCCCAATTCCTAGTGAATGTGCCATCCACAGACCACTCCCTGTCAGAGAATAAACTTGACTTTTTCAGAGAATTCTCTAGAACAGGGGTCCCCAACCTCTGGGATCTGATGCCTGATGACCTGACGAGGAGCTGATGTAATAATAATAGAAATAAACTGCACAAGAAATGTAAATGCACTTGAATCATCCCCAGACTATCCCCACCCCTCAGCCCCACCCCATCAATCTGCGGAAAAATTGTCTTCCATGAGAACCGGTCCCTGGTGCCAAAATGTTGGGGACCGCGGTTGTAGAGTGGTTATGTCCACTGTACTTTGCTGTAGGTGAGCATCGAAGCCTCGCCACTTTATGTGGCACCATTGTGAAAGAATGGCCCTGTGACTGGATCTTGGAGCCACAGGAAACTGCTTTAAAATCCTCCCCACAGTTGTATCCTGCTGGCTTCCCCAGTGGCTCCTCCCTCCTAGGTCGGGGAGGATGGTAATTCCTGGAGAGATCGTCTGTCTTTATAAGGAGAAAAGTTTGGCAATGTGATTTCCTGTATATTTCTACCAGAGTCCAAGATTCCAGCAGTGCTCGCCTAGACAGCAGTGGCAGCCACCTAGAATCCAGAGGCCGTTAGTATTCCCAAGTAAGCGGGAGGGCATCCTCCCAGCCACCTTTGCCAAGCCAAAAAGAATCATGGCCTTATTACACCTTCTAGAGCGTGTGGTGAAGGCAGCTTCCCATTTGGCTGCTTCAGTGCCGGGGTTGTTTACACGTTTCATTAAATGAGTTATGCTTATTGAAGTTGGCTTGGGTAGGAGTTCAGAATCCATGACATATGACCACAGTTATCACTCACCGGGAGCACCAGAGTTCAGAAGGAGAGATTTACTTGTGTCATAATCCTTGGGTAGAGAAGAGGGGCACAGAACTTGAGTACTGCCCTCTCAGGAGGGTGCACAGTTTTTGAAGCCTGGGAGAATTGGGCTGTGACCGTTCTTGGCTTTTGGAGGGAATCAGATGAAATGAGATACCGATCTGGTAAAAGCATGGATGTGCAAGTACTTTGCACAATTTTAGAAGACAAAAAAAAGGAAGCTGCAAAACAGGGCTTGTAGAAAAATGTAAGATCAAAGAAATTTGCAGATGTTATGCATTTTCTTCTTCAAACATAAAGAGTCTGTCTGAGCATAAAAGACATCCCTGGTCTCTGCAAGGAGGAGATAAAAGATTCTTTCATACATAAATGATTTCCGACTTTATACAGCTTTTTTTTCAGGCTGCTCCCAGACTCTGTGTTTGATATATTTACTAGCCTCCCGTCCAGTGGGCAGTGTTCGTTAGAAGATCATGGTGAGACAATAGGACCCCAGAGTCTTTCATTTCTCCCTTCCTCCTCTGCCCCTGACTCAACCTGGGGCATCCTGTCATTCCCACACCCTATTTCTGTGACAGTTCACAGAATGATGAGGCCCATTACTACTTCACCCCATGTTGCTGCCTTCCGATTCGTTTGACTTATTCCTCTACTCTTCAATCTATCTCCAGGTCTTAACATCCTTTTAAAAATAATTTGAGTTATTTTATGTTTTATGTTTATGTTGGATTTTTATAACTTTGTTAAAAAAAAAAATGCAAGGGAGACTTCCCCAGTGGTCCAGTGATTAAGAATCCACCTGCCAATGCAGGAGACCCCGGTTCGATTCCTGCCTTGGGAAGATCCCCTGGAGAATGGACAGACCACCCACTTCAGTATTCTTGGGCTTTCCTGGTGGCTCAGATGGTAAACAATTTACCTGTAATGCAGGAGACCTGGGTTCAATCCCTGGGTTGCGAAGATCCCCAGAGGAGGGCGTGGCAACTCACTCCAGCATTCTTGCCTGTAGAATCCCATGGACAGACGAGCCTGTGTGAGCTACAGTCCATAGGGTTACAAAGAGTGGGACATGACTGAAGTTGAGCATACACATACAGGAGTTCAGAGATGGAATTTAGATTTTAGACCAGGACTTGCAAGCCATGTTTGAATTGATATTGCCTTAAGTGGCTTCTACTGATATAAGATGACTTCAGAAACAAAATATTTTCAATTCTATTTCCAGGTCCTTAGTTGCATCTAATAGCTGTGAGATCTGTTGCTAATATGGGACCTTTAACGGGTTTTATTGTATGTCTGTAGTTTTGCAGCTTTACATCTCTTCCAGAATTTGTTAGACATTTGTATTAATCTGTTCGGTAAACAGAGAGTATCTACATGAGCCAGGCATAGGCTGTGCAGCAAGAAATACACCCAGTGGTGAACTCCGTAAGGGCAAGAGGCAGATTTACCTCATTTTTAAAATTTCCCCATCTTTGCACAGTCTTTCCTTGCAGGTGTTCGATGGATGTTTGTTGAATTAAGCTCACATCCTGCCTCTTTCATACTGGTCACATGAGCCGAGCTTAAGCAAAGGTCTCTTTTTTAGAAAAGGAAATTCCCACCTTTCTGCCTCCTGTCATGTTTCTCTTACTATCTTGTTCCCATGAACTCTCACCTAGTAAGGACAAGCTTTGTTCAACTCCAGTTTCTACAGTTCCCAGGATTTTGCTCCTGAGATGTCTAAAATAGCCCTGTCCAACAGAAATAGTATGCAAGCCATGTATCTAATTTTTAAAATTTTAGTACCTGTACTTTAAAATATGAAAAGAATAAAATATAAAATGAAACAGGTATTATACCAATTTGGATACTTTATTTAACCTGTTGTGTCCAAAGTATCATTTCCACAGTTTAAAATATTAATCCTTTACATGATTTTATTAATATTTTCAAAATCCAGCATGTATTTTATACTAACCACATGTGTCTAATGGCTACCTTGTTGGACAGCAAAAATTAGACAAAAAGATCGTGCGAAAACCTTTGAGTTTTTGTGTACTTACCATGTAAATAATTAAACCCAAATAGGACAAGAGAAACCATGAAAGTGTCCATTGTATTGGCTCCATCATTGGCAAAGGAAATAAATTCAAGTAAGACAGAATTATTTGCTAAGTGACACGTAGTTTAGCTGCTTGTTTCTTTTTATACTGTTCTTTTCTTCTTTTGGCTGCACCACTGCGGCTTCCAGGTCCTTAATTCCCTGACCAGGGACTGAACCCAGGCCCTTTGCCTGTAAAGGTGCTGAGTCCTAACCACTGGACCATCAGGTTATTCCCTATGCTATTTGTGTGAAAGTTATTCTTAGATTCTTTTTTTTATCATTAGGCAAAAATCCATAATTCAAAAACCATTGAGTCTTTTTTGTTGATACTTGTAAACTATTAGCAGTTCTTTGGGATCATCATCGTCAGTTCTCTGACCTTCCTTTTCATCTCTTTTTTGCTTCACTTGCTCCCTAGAGCCTAAATGATTAGGCTTTTCTAGCTTTTCCCTCTTCTCCCTTGAAGACACTGTGTTCTCTAGAAACTTAAAATATTTACACTGTTTTCCTTAACATTCCTGCTAGTGGGAAATGGGATTTCATTTACTAATAAGGCTGACATTGCATCATCTGAGACATTTCAGAGTGGAGGAATAAGAAGTTATCTAGTTAAAAATATAAAGCCAGATTTGTTATGCTCACATTCCTAAAACCCATAGGAAACAATGTGATTGATATAGATGAGCAAGTATCTCTTAAATAACTGTTACTATTTGCCAAAAATGACAAGTTGGTGGACAAAACCATATTTGGAAGGTAGGTGGAAGTACAAGAAAGGGTCGGCTGCCAAACCCTGGGCTCACGGGGCGAGAATAGCAGGATGGGAACATATGGAGCATGTTTTAAGACAAAATTTGGACAGGAATGCAAGTGTGATAAACATGGTGGTCAGGAGGAGAATCACTGGTATGTACACCGCAGAGCAGAGTCTACAGCACCAGTGAGGAGATGTTCCAGATAAACTAAAAGCCTAGACTAGAGGTCCCAGTTCATTGTTCTTTACCTTGTACCACATCTTCCCTGTTAAAAAAAAAAGAAAAATTGAATGTGGACATGGGAAAGATGTTTGTGTGCTGTGTTCTCAGTTGCTCAGTCATGTCCGACTCTTTGTGACCCCATGGACTGTAGCCCACCCGATTCCTCTGTCCATGCGATTTCCCATGCAAGAATACTGCAGTGGGTTGCCATTTCCTCCTCCAGGGGATCTTCCTGACCCAGGGATCAAACCCGTGTCTCCTGCATGTCCTGCACTGGTGGATTCTTTACCACTGAGCCACCTGGGAAGCCCTGGGCAAAATAGTAAGCAATAATTAGGAAGCTAGAATTGTAGCTCCAGATTTGGAAAGAAACTTAACTACATTGTAAGCTTCTTCATTTAGACTTTGTGGTATTGGTCCACATACCCTTAACATTTGTTCCGTACCTGGTACTGAATGGATACTGGTTGGATGAATGAATGGACTGAGAGCAGTGAACTGTGGACACACTTCCTGAGTTCTGAGGGACAGGTTACAGAGAAGAGAACGGTGTTGCTGGCTGACTGAGTAATATTGGTAAGGGTTTGTGGGGGAGTCCTCAAAGCTAGAAGCAAGAGAATGAATGGGAAGAAACAGGTTCTACTGCTTAGAGAGTTCTTAAGAAAAGCACAAATGGAGAAGAGTGAAAAGGCTTGATTACAATAAGAAGTAGGTTTGACTTTATACTGTACTCACTGCCTACAGGGGTACATCTTGGCTCTGTGGGATAATGTCTGAGTGACACACAGTATATCAGTTACTCAGTAATCTAAGAAATTACATGTTCAGGGACTTCCCTGGTGGTCCAATGGCTAAAACTCATCACTCCCCAATGCAGTAGGCCCAGGTTCTATTCCTGGTCAGGGGACTAGATCCCACATGCCTCGACTAAAATTCTGCAAGCCACAACAAAGATCAAAGATCTCGAGCAGCAGAGCTAAGATCCAGTTCAGCCAAATGAATAAATAAATATTTCTTTAAAAAAGAAATTACATATTTGAAGCTTTTGGATGTCTCTGCCCAGGAAGTTATGATTCTATCGTTGTCTTAGCTGGTTGGTCTTTTTGTTGTTGTTTAGTCGCTAAGCGGTGTCTGACTCTTTTGCGACTCCATGGACTGTAGCCCACCAGGCTCCTCTGTCCATGGGATTCGCCAGGCGAGAATACTGGAGTGGGCTGCCATGCCCTGCTCCAGACCTTTCTAATACCAGCCCTTATTTTGAAGCTCTGGCATCAACTCTTTGGTGTTCACTTTCAAGTTATCACAACTCTAATAGCAAAAACTTTACATTATTCAAACTAGATAAGAAACAAAATTTTTCATGTAAACATTTAAAACGACTTCACACATATTTAGGTATCCACACCTACCAAATAATGCAGTTGTGCATTAAAAAATAATGTACATAAAAAAGGTCCAACTCACATAAATGAACGAACCCAGGGCTCTAACTAGATTTACTTCCAATAGTCACCTGTCATTGACTCCATGAGTTGGCAAATTAGAAATATATTTGTTCCCACTGGTACTTTATGCATTCTTTTCTCAAATATAAAATGATTTCAACTTATGACTTTCTTTAAGCTTAACTTGGCAAAGTTCCTCAGAACCAGCTTACCCCTAGTGAGGTAATTCAGTTACAGATCTTCATTAAGGCTGGTTTGGTTTGGGAAACTGTTGCAGTGTTTGGGATCTCTGCTAAATTATTACTAAATTATGCTAAATTATTACTTTTAACTTTATCTTGTAAAAATTATGATCTAATTATTTTTAAGTACTCTTTGTTAACAAAATACAGCAGTGGGTGTGCCTTTTAGCAGATGAAGAGACCACTTTTTACATTCCTTAGAAATAAGATATGGTTCAATATTTTAAATCATAGCAACAGTTGATAAGAAAAACAGCAAAAAGGTAATCATTTCCATATGGAAAGAGAAGGAAGAAACCAGTGAATCTGTGAACTGTCATTTTTCCATATAAAAATAAGTCACCACTGGTAGACTTGGCAGAAAGGGCAAGTGTTCCTATTTGTTTCCCATTTTACATTTGTTAATACATTGCGTGTGATGTGTTTTATTGAAATATGCCATTCCCCTCAAACTCAGCTGCCAATTTCCAAATGTGTTTTGTCCTAAATGAGACCAACATCTATATGTGTCAAGTTCATCTAGCGCAGTATTTCCTTGTAGCTCAGATGGTTAAGAATCTGCCTGCAATCAGGAAACCCGGGTTTGATCCCTGGGTTGGGAAGATCCCCTGGAGAAGGAAATGGCAACCCACTCCCGTATTCTTGCCTGGAGAATCCCATGGACAGAGGAGCCTGGAGGGCCACAGTCTGTGGGGTCGCAAAGAGTCGGACACGACTGAGCAATTAGCAATCGTAATATATTAGTATTTCGCTGGTGATAATTTTATCAACTTAGTGACATTTTGGTGAAAGCTCTCACCCCTTTTACTGAAAAGAATATACCTTGAAGTATATTACCTTATAATTACCTTCTTCCACACCAGCTAAATACCTATCAGTAATTTTAAAACACTATTTGAGCAAAATCAATTTCTGCTCTGATATTCTAAGATGTAAAAGAAAAACTCAATTTTCTGATGCCCAATTTAAGAAAATCAAACAAAGTAAACACTTACTTTTTGTACTTAAGCATGATATACATTTATTAACAAAATCCTGACATTTATTTTTAAATAGCTGCTTAAAGTGGAAAATCTTACCCTGTTATTGAATAAAATATTCAGAGATGTTCACATCATAGCATTTGACAACAGCTCCCTCTTGTGGTTCAAAACATTCACTTCAAAGACAAATATATTTAAATACAGAATTGCAATTTCTTAACTTAAAATTGTGCTATGGAAGTTTAAGCTCATATTTACTGAATGCTTTTTGGAATAAAGAGGGAAGTTTCCTTTTCTGATAGTTTCAAAGTTTTAACATCTCAGCAAAGTGTTCCCAAAGTTCTTTAAAGAAGCACCAATTTTTTTTTTCTTACAAAGGAAAATACCAAGTAGATGTTTTCATTGAAAACATGAAAGGTTTTCCTCCTTTTCTGTGGCTATAGTATGAAGAAGGAATCAGCATTCGACTTTGTAGCATTAGCAGACTGGTATTTTAAAACCTTACAGAGAAAGTAATATTGCAAGTATTTTAGTCCAAAATTGACTTAAGGTAATTTTTCCTCTTGGTTCAAAATCAGAGATTGCAGTAACTAGCAATAACCTGTTCTAACAATGTGAAACTGTCCAAAAAATCCTCTTCTTCAATTCCAAATTTTGTGTACTGATGAAGGTAGGCTCTGGTGAACGAAACAGAAAATATGAAATAAAAATCTCAGGCAACTGAATAATTCAAGATCAAATAATAGACCTTTCGTAGCTCATGAACATCTGAACATGGCAAACTCTTAAACAAGTCTTTTCTTTGCTTCAATGTTTACTCCAAAAGTTAGCAAACTTTCAAAGTTTATGCCAAGCTTCGTCTATTCAAGAGAGTGACGATAAAAGGCACATAGGAGGGGAATTCCCTGGTGGTCCAGTGGTTAGGGGAGCTTCCCAAGTGACTCAGTGGTAAAGAGTCCGCCTGTCAATGCAGGAGACATGAGTTAGATCCCTGGGTTGGGAATATCCCCTGGAGGAGGAAATAGCAACCTGCTCCAGTATTCTTGTCGGGAAAATCCCATGGACAGAGGAGCTTGGTAGGCTCCAGTCCCTGGGGTCACGAAGAATTGGACAGGACTGAGCACGGATGCGCCCATGCCAGTGGTTAGGACTCAGAGCTTTCACAGCCAGGGCCTGGGTTTAATCCCTGGCTGGGGAACTATTATTAAGAAACCTGCAAGCTGCCAGGCGTGGCCAAAAAAAAAAAAAAAAGCAGCACATAGGGAAGAAAAAGCGTGTTCAGATTTGGCTGTCTACCCAGCACATATTCAACACTAGAGGAGATGACTGGGTGCAGTACAAACTCTTAAGAAGCACCTGGGAAGTCTCATCTAAGGTGTGAAACTGTAGAAACACACGGGTCCAGTTCTAGGAATGAAATGAAGCCTCCCGAGTGTTTTTCAGACAACAACTTAATTTGCACTTAGGCCAGGTGATCCTGTTAATAGCCCCAGCCCCTCAAAATGTTCTGCAGAAGGAGAAACCATATTAAAAAGAATATCAAGGGCAGACATGAATTCAGTTAGTGAAAACAGCTGCTACTGTTTAATGGAAGCGGGACTATACCAAGAGTGCACGGTCCTGAGGAGCTGGGGTCAGGGAGTGGCCATGTGCAGGAGGAGAATCCTGCCAATCAAAGTAGAGGCTTATCCAGTCATCTGAGGAGTTCTGCTCTCACGTTAAGTAACTGTGGCAGAGGCCAGGGAACCTGCTAACACATTCTTCACATCAAGCAGACATTTCATAGTATCAGGTGGAGCTGAACTTGCTATCCTTCTTACTGAGCAAGATCAGGATCTCTTCCATTCTCAAGGATCTTATTTTGGAAAAATACTATTGAACAATTCTTGAGCATTTACTAGTCAGGCACTGGACTAGGTGTCTTTTTACATTATTATCTCATTTTAACCTTCACCACATATATCCTCTCTTTTGGATCCATTGTACAGGAAAGGAAATGAAGCCAGAAGGAACGTGTTCAAAGTTTCATACCTACAAAGTGCTTACTCCATGGCACACACTGAATGTGTTCCCCACAAATTTACACGTTGAAATCCTAACTCTCAAGGTACTGATACTAGGAGGTAAGGCCTTTGGGACTGAGATTCGGTCACCACAGTGGAGCCCTCCTGAATGCAGTGAGAGGCCCATGAGAGCTCCTTTGCCTCTGCTGCCAGCTGAAGACACAGCAAAAAGACACCACCTATAAACCACAAAGTGGGTCTTCACTGGACATCGGATCTGCCGGGACCTTAATCTTGGACTTCCCAGCCTTCAGAAATAGACTTCTGTGGTTTATAAGCCACCCACTTTATGCTATTTTTGTTATAGCAGCCCAAACAGGCTAAGACACTCCAGAACCTGCCTAGCAGTTATCTGCCTAAGGTTACTAAAGGTTTGTAGATTTCTTTTGTACTTACTTGGAAGCAAACATATTCCATGCTTTACCCACAATCATATCAAGTGGTTTTACTAAGGACTGGCTATTGCTGACCAAGGCTGCAGACTTCTCATATTTCCTAAAGGCTCGCTGGGTTTTCCACACATTGAAAGCATGAACAGGCTCTAACCAGGAAGTATAGAGAGCTGGATCTTTAAATGCTCCTAGAGTAAAACAACAAGCCATTGTTTATATCACAAATCATTAATTTTGGCAAGAAATTAATAAACAGATACTTTCTTTTCCATTTCACGAGAAGTCTTTTGTATTGCCTTTTAAAACTAGCTTTATATTGCTTTTGGATAAATGATCCAGGTTCATCATCATTAAAAAAAATTCACACCGTTCAGAAAAGTATTAAGAAGAAAATTTAAGTCAACTCAACAGCTGAAATGTTACCACCCAGAAACAATGACTATGAACAGTCTGCTGACCCTCTCTTATATTGGAATTTTACATGCATGCTCTTACGTGATTTGCATTTTTCATCCACCAATACGTTGTGAACCTCTTTTCCATGTCAATAAATATCATTCATATTTTTAAAAGCTTCTATGAACATATCATCATTTACTTAACACATTTCCTACTGCTGGGCATTTAGTTCCCACATTTCTGTCAGTGTGAAAGATACTGCAATGAATATCTTTGAAAGAACACCTCTGTGTACCTGCATCATTTCCTGTGGGCAAATTTTTAACTCTACATGTCCTTTTATTAATTCTCTTATTTTAAAGTTGAATATGAAGAAAGTACCACATCTGATTGACTTGATATTATCTCTTCTTAATTATTACTAGTTTTTTATTTAAGGGTATTACAGGGGCTTCCCCCGTGGCTCAGTGGTAAAGAATCTGCCTCCCAGTGGAGGAGACGTAGGAGACACCAGTTTGATCCCTGGGTTGGGAAGATCCCCTGGAGAAGGGAATGGCAACTCACTCCAGCAGTCTTGCCTGGGGAATCCCAGGGACAGAGGAGCCTGGTGGGCTACAGTCTATGGGATCGCAAACAGTCGGACACAACTAGGGGACTAAACAACAACCCAGGGATGAGACTGACTTTCTTTACATCACAGCTCCCACCGCGCCTTACCAAGCCGTACTCAGTCGTGTCCGACTCAGTGGAAGGGATATAAACACAAGTGTGGGGTGAGACCCTTGCAGGACCAGGCCTGCCCTTCTTTGCTTATGCCTACGTGATGTGATGGCTGAAGCTCTAATAGAATCTCAGACTAAGCTTGAACCCACAAGGGGAGGATGACAGAGCAACCAGATTCAGGAAGAAAGAATTAAACTTGTCTCTTATTTACACCACTTCCATTTTGGTGTCTGGTCACACACTGGTACAGGGGTTACATTTTGCTACTAAAACAGAGTTTTTATTTTTCCTTTCTTTAAAAGAATGACTTTGTGGGATTGGCATTGACATAACTGATGAGAACATACTGTATAGCACAGAGAACTCTCTTCAATGCTCTGTGGTGACCTACATGGGAAGGAAATCCAAAAAAAGAGGGTATGTATGTATAGCTGATTCACTTTTCTGCACACCTGAAACTACAGGTAAACAACATTGTAAAGAAACTATACTCCAATAAAAATTAATTTTAAAAAAATTCCAAGATACAGGAAAAAAAAAAAGAGAATAAATTTGGGGGGAAGTCCCTGGTGGTTCAGTGGTTAGGGCTGTGAGCTCTCACTGCCAAGGGTGTGGGTTCAATCCGTGGCCAGGGAACTAAAGATCCCACAAGCCACGTGGTGAGGCCAAAAGAATAAGTTCAGGGACTTCTTTTTTAAAAAAAAAATACAACCCATGTGTACCATGAACATCTGCAAAATGTGCGTCTTAATTTCCACCTTAACTTTGCTCACCCACATCCGCACTGTGCACATCTTTCCCACGAAGGATGACCAAGTTAGCAATGGAAGTGTTAAAATGAGTCTCTTTGTTGACAGACATTTTACCAAGAGGAGGAAGTCCTGATAAAGGTGGCCGAACCTGCCAATCAATACCTACCAAAAGAAAAAAAAGAGAGAGAGATTTTACATATGGCCTTGAACAAGAACAGAAAAATGTAAGATGATATATGTATTTTATAGAAATTTCCATTTGATAAGTACAAGTGGGGGGGTGGCATTCTGCTAAAAATTTAAACATTCTTATCTGGTTGACCTAAAGTGATTCAAACTATTCAATTCTGAGACAGGCATGAAATAATTCTTCACTGAATATTAAAGGGTGGCAAGTAGGTACAAAGGATGGAATTCTACACTGCAATAAAAAGAAACTGACTATGGATATGTGAAAAGACACGGATAAATCTCAGAGGCGTGATGCTAAGTGAAGCAAGTTTGACTCAAAAGGTTACATACTGTTTGAGATCATTTATAGGACTTTCCTGGGATTCAAAATCACTGCAGATGCTGCCTGCAACCATGAAATTAAAAGACGCTTGCTCCTTGGAAGAAAAGCTATGACCAACCTAGCATATTAAAAAGCAGGGACATTACTTTGCCAACAAAGGTCCAGATACTCTTAAGCTATGGTTTTTCCAGTAGTCATGTATGGATGTGAGAGCTGGACTATAAAGAAAGCTGAGCGCCAAAGAATTGATGCTTTTGAACTGTGGTGTTGGAGAAGACTCTCGAGAGTCCCTTGGACTGCAAGGAGATCCAACCAGTCTATCCTAAAGGAAATCAGCCCTGAATATCCATTGGAAGGACTGATGCTGACGCTGAAACTCCAATATTTTGGCCACCTGATGCGAAGAACTGACTCATTTGAAAAGACCCTGATGCTGGGAAAGATTGAAGGCAGGAGAAGGGGACAGCAGAGGATGAGATGGTTGGATGGCATCACTGAGTCAATGGACATGAGTTTGAGTAAGCTCCAGGAGTCGGTGATGGACAGGGAAGCTGGGTATGCTGCAGTCTAAGGTGTCGCAAAGAGTCGGACATGACTGAGAGACTGAACTAAACTAATGGGGCCGTCTAGAAAAGGCAAAATCATAGGAATACAATTCAGATCAATAGTTGCTAGGGGATTGGGGTGGAGAAAAGAGACTGTCTACAAAGGGGTGTGAGGAGACTTTTTGGAGCATGGAAATACTCTGTCTCAATTGTGGTGGTTACACGGTATTAAGTGTGTCAAAACTCATGGAACTATCCACCTAGAAAGAGTGAACTTCATTCTACATGTCTCTATGAATAAACAAACAAAATACATACAAAAATGTTAAGGGATATAGAAACACAAAGCAAAAATAGGATTGAAAATTGACTAGTCAAAAGGAAATATTAAGGAAATACTCTTATATTATACATAAGATAGGGAAATTTTTCAGTGTGCAATAACAGTTTGATTTTCAGCAAAAGAAATTTCAGAACAAATAAAAAAATACTGGCATACTGAAATCATTGATAATAAGACAAACAGGCCAACTTAAAAATCTGGAAAGATGTTTGAACAAACATTTCACCAAAGAAGATACAAATAGCTAATAACCACATGAAAAGATGCTCAACATCACTGTCATTAGGAAAATGCAAATTGAAACCACAAGGAGACACAACTTCACAGCATCTAGTATGGCTAAGTCATTGGCTTTTAAACTGGCTTTGCAACCATGTGAAGCACTTCTCCCTTTGACTCCTGCTCAAGGAATGTTGCTAAACTTGTCTGTTTATCATGACGACTGCCTCTTTCCTATCCTACCAGGAAACTAAAGGTTTGCTTTCTGGAGAGAACATGATTGAGTGTCTCTAGTCTGAAGAACACCAGGCAGAGGTAAGGGCACGGTACATACCAAAACTAGAGTGATCACGTGAAACCCAGGATAACCATGGTCTCTCCCTCCTCTCAAGATCACTAGGGTTTTGTCTAAACCCTCTGAGCAGAATATCGAACGCAGCAGACAGGCAAATAGAATATCCAGTATGACAGACATACACGGGCTAGAGAGGGCAAAAAACACTAGACTGAAGCAGGTCAGAAGGCTCTGGCGAAGATTTCTCTAAGAAGATGAAACCGATAGAATACTTGAATACAGGCAGACCTTGGAGATTTTGCATGCTTGGTTACAACCACCACAATAAAGTCAATTATCCCAAATTAAAAGACACTTGCTCCTTGGAAGAAAAACTATGGCAAACCTAGCCAGCATATTAAAAAGCAGAGACATTACTTTGCTGACAAAGGTCCATATAGTCTAAGCTATCGTTTGTCCAGTAGTCATGTATGAATGTGACAGTTGGACCATAAAGAAGGCTGAGTGCCAAAGAACTGACGCTTTTGAACTGTGGTGTCGGAGAAGACTCTTGAGAATCCCTTGGAGACTTCTCCCTGCAAGGAGATCAAGCCAGTCAACCCTAAAGGAAATCAGTCCTGAATATTCATTGGAAGGACTGATGCTGAAGCTGAAGCTCCAATACTTTGGCCACCTCATGCAAAGAACTGACTCATTGGAAAAGGCCCTGACGCTGGGAAAGACTGAAGCCGAGAGGAGAAGGGGACAACAGAGGATTAGGTGGTTGGATGGCATCACCGACTCAATGGACATGAGTTTGAGCAAGTTCTGGGAGATGGTGAAGGACGGGAGAGCCTGGTGTGCTGCAGTCCATGGGGTCGAAAGTGTCAGACACGACTGAGAGACTGAACAACAATCCCAACAAAGCATGTCACACAAATATTTTTTCATTTCCCAGAGCATATAAAAGTTATGTTTACACTATACTGTAATCTGTCAATTGTGCAATAGCACTGTGTCTAAAAAAGACAGCATACAGACCTTAATTTAAAAATACTTTATTAGTGCTAAAAAATACTAACCATCATCTGAACTTTCAAGTTATAATCTATTTTTTTACTTGAAAGTTTTTATGCGATAGTAACGTCAAAGGGAGTGTCCTGGTGGTCCCATGGTTGAGAGTCTACCTGCTGATCCCTGTTCTGGAAGGATCCCACATGCTGCAAGGGAGCTAAGCCTGTGAGCTGCAACTCCTGAGCCCACACGGTAGAGCCCATGCTCTGCAACAAGAGGAGACACTGCAATGAGAAGCCCGGGCATTGCAACTAGAGAGTAGCCTCTGTCGCCACAACTAGAGAAAGCCTGTACGCAGCAACAAAGGTCTAACCCAGCCAAGATAAATAAATAGTTGTTTTTAAAAAAAAACAAAAAACACGATGACATTAAAAAAATAGTAACATCAAAGATTACAAATCACCATAACAAATATAATAATAAGAAAAAGGTGTGAAATCCTGTGAGAATTGCCAAAATGTGCCACAGAGATGTGAAGTGAGTGAACGCCGCTACAAAAATGGTACCAACAGATTTGCTAGATGAAGGGTTGCTACAAACCTTCAGTCTGTCAAAGAACACAGTCTCTGCAAAGTGCAACAAAACAAGGCATGCCGGATATCAAGAAAAAAAAAATTTAGACAAGTAGTGAAACAGGGCTGAATAACTGACAGGTACATAGAAAAACTAAGGGAACAAGAAAACAAGGCAATCATTAACTCCAAAGAAAACAAAAAAAATTATACAGGAAGGGAAAAGTCATCATAGGATGCTCTGTTGCTCAGCTGTGAAGAGCATTACTTGATCATGATAGTATAAACCTGAGTATCGCTTTAACCCAATGATGACACTTACTACTGTATCAGAAGGATGAGGAGACAGAGGGTACTTCAGGGCTTTGGGTCCAGGTTAGAAAAAAGCTAAATCCTAACCCTCCATGGTGGGAATTAAATAGGTAATAAATAAATGAAAAATCTATAAATGGCAATAAATAGACAAAAGCAATAAGCAGAAACAACAAAAGAGTTGTTACAGTTACCTTTAACAAGGAGACAACAGAGGGAGGTTATGGACTTCTTAGAATTTTAACAACCAGCTTCATAGAATTAACTGTTTAGGTACATATAATAAGCTATGACTCGTATATGGTAGAAAACTATGCAGCTACTAAAAAGAACAAGGCATGTCTAAATGAATGAGTTGGAATAAAGGCTACAAAATACTACACTGAAAAAAGCAGAACAAAAAAATACATATAATGTGATGTAAGGTTTTTTAAAAGTGTGTCTATATATATACGCCCTTAGAACTTCGACTCTCATGTGAATACACTAATGCAAACTAGCAAAAGTAAATCAACTAATAAAATTTTAAAATACTGTAAGTAAAACTTAAAAGTAAGTAAAATTGTAATTTAGCTTGGTTCAGAGGGCCAAGCCAAAAGCTGTGGAAAACTCTTCCCAGGCCTTAACAGTTTAATCAAGAAACTGCCAGCATGTACCCTGCTGAATCCTTATGGCCCGATGACTCCAGTGTTCCTTCCACGTCCCCCTTTTTGAAAAGCAGTGTCTACCAGTTACCCTCCACCCGTTCCAGCAGGGTCTGTTGGAGGTAGGGTGTACTTAAAGAGCTATACTCAGGAAATCTCGCCTGAGAAACATAAATCCACACCTGGACCTGCTTTTAGATGACAAGATTCTGAATTTTAGGCTGATGGGCTAATGGAATGTGCTAATAGGCTGATGTGCTAACTTTGGAGGACCTGGGACAGGTTAAGTATGTTCTGCAAATAGGAGGACATGACTCTTTAGGTGACAGGGCAAAGGGTGGAAGCCAGCTTCCAACATCAACTCCTGTGCTCCTTGCCTCTGGTATTCAGGCTCTTGCATGGTCTTCTCCCCATGGGATAGGGTTGACCTTAATAACCAAAAGGATGATGCAAAATGATGGTATGTGACTTCCAAAGCTAGGTCATAAGTGACACTAACTTCTGCCTTGCTCCTTCCTGGGTCGCTCATTCTTCCTGTTCTGAGGACACGGAAAAAGATACGTTGCTGAAGGTGATACTGATGGGGTCGATCTTCACACAGAGCATTCCGATAACGTATGAGGACTTTTAAAACTATATCCTTCAACCTGGTTAGTAACATAAAAACATTTATTCATATATTTACTTTGGTCACCTGATGTGAAGAGCTGACTCATTGGAAAAGACCCTGATGCTGGGAAAGATTGAAGGCAGGAGGAAAAGGGGACGACAGAGGATGAAATGGTTGGATGGCATCACCGACTCAATGGACATGAGTTTGGTAAACTCCAGGAGATGCTCAAAGATCTGGCGTGCTGCAGTCCATGGGGTCACAAAGTGTCAGACAAAACTGAGTGGCTGAACAACAAAAATTTATAGGAAACATTAAATGCTCAAAATTCATATCTATACATGAAAAAACGTTGACAGTCTAAATTCCCATATGGGAAAATGACTAAACAAACAGTGGTTTATTGACCTGAGAGGGCCCAGAGTCCCACGTCATAAGCTACCCTGAGGTACACTGTGTTCCTTGATAACAGGTATTGCCAGAAAAACAGGTCTTGTGGCCAAAAAGTTTCCGAAGCATTACTTAAGATGTGAACTTTCTACTTATATCCAAACCTCAAGCACTATGACCTAACATCCATAAGGTATTACAAGTAAATGTAGAGGAAATCCATTCTCATAGCACTGAAACCTAACTGATTGTAATCTGTGGTAAAACATACGCTCCCAAAATTGTACATAGTGATTTCCAGTTAAACATGACAGACTGAACATACCAGTTTACTCCTCAAATCTCACTAACAACACAGGAATTTTTTAAAAAGGCACGAAAAAAATGGAAAGAAGATAGTGGAGACAGAATTTTCGAACCTGGAAAGCAAATGAACCAGTGGTTACTGATGTAGCAAAAACTGAAACTTCTGCCCACAGTGAAGGTTCTAGAAGCTGACCAAGCGCTTCTAGAAAAGGAAGAGATGGGAGGATCAGTTAAAAATCTGTATGAGAAGCAGTGAGAGCTCCAGACCCTTCCCCAGCCCCTGCAGTAGGCGGGGTGCCCCCCTCCATCTTCTCAGTAAAGGCTAAACCTATGAAAAGACAGCAATAAACACCCCAGATAATGATCTCTGCACTCATCAAGTTTACACTGTCGTGAGATAAAAGATCCACACTAAGGAATTCCAGAATGTCAGCGACAAAGAGAAAATCCTAAAAGATACACAAGCGAATGAAACAGGATTAGAAATCAGACTGAAGTGGGACTGCTCAGCTGCAGCACTGGAAGCTGGAAGATTGTAGAGCAACGCTTTCAAGACACTGAGAAAAAATAATTCCCAGCCTCAAATGCTATACCTGGCTGAATTATCAATCAAATAGAAAAGCAGGACAGTGACATCGGCAGCCTTAAAAAGTTCACCTTCCCTGCACTCTTTCTTACGAAGCTCCTGGAGGGCACTGTCCACATGAGGGAATAAGCCCAGAAAAAGGAAGATTCGGAATCTAGGAACCGGGCTAGAATACACAAGCAGGCAGGGATGCCAGTGCTGGCCGCTTCTCAAGCCTGCAGAGTAACCAGGGCAGACTGAAGGGTGAAGGCCTCTGGAAGGGACATAATGGAAGTAATAAGATTACCTGATGGGTTGGCTGAGAAGGGTTTCATTTTTATGGAAAAGTTTAGGGGTAGATTCATAATATGTACAAAAAGTATCAACCAAATAATTATTAACTCTAGGAGGAAAAAATAAATGGTACGTGAAATAAAATGTAATCTGTGTATGTAGTACATGGCTCAACTGAGAATAAAATTCACATAGCAAAAATAATACAAACACTGAAAACTTATTTTAACTAGACTGGGAGGTGAGAGGGAAGGTGTGTGCATGTGTGTGTAGAGGGTATAAGAAGATTTAATCCTCAATTTTATGCTAGGAAGGCAGAGGATATCTAAACCTGGAAAATAAAGCAAATAACAGAATAAGGAAGATGTTTAGAAATGGAGGCCAATTCCAGAAAGAACATCTCAAATCAATGAAAGCAGTGCCCACTGGGCTGTGGAGAAGTGGAGAACTGACTGTTCTCTTCCCCATTACAAATTCATACTGGGCAATTACTTGATTTTTAAAAAAATTTAAGATGTACTTTACATACAATGTGATGTACAGATTTAAATATACACTTAAATGAGTTCTGACAACTTAAAAAAAAAACTACATTCATATATTACTTTAATAAAAATAAAATAAATATAATTGTCACACTCATCTGAATTTTTTATTTTGAGAAATGAAACTGTGAAGTGATTAAGAAATCTTCCTGGGATATTCTGGTGAGTTTTTGTAGGAGCCTCCCAGATCAGAAGAATGCACTATTATTTCAACTGGCCCAAGCCAGTTTATATTGGGAACTTCAGTACAGGCATTTTTCCCAGCTTGTGGGCTGCATATTTTTAAAATACCCTTTACCTTCTTCCATTTTCGCATTAGAAATGAGCATCTGTCTCAAATGCTTGAGGAGGCCAGCCCAAGTAAACGTGCTGTATGCCAGTGAATTCTCAGACATTTGAGGAATGTTACGAACACCCAGCATCTTGAATTCTGGATGGGGAACTAAATTCTCCATTAAGTCTCCTGCAAAGAAAAAAAATCTGAACTCAATTCTTAAATTCCATATTATTTCCACTGGCTCACATACAACCATGATTGGATAGCTTGGGGGGACCAAATGTGTTTTCTCCTCCAAGGCTAAAATTGCTTAAATTTCAAAATGTAAATACAACTTCAGAGACAATATGTATGAATGCTTGATTAATGCTAATGCTTAATCAACTAATGCTTGGTTTTGGCACCTATTTTAGCATGAATGAAAAAAAAACACACTTTGCCAAAAGGAAACAATAATTTTTTTTAGTTAAGAACCTGGAAATGTGAATGAAATATTTAGCTAAACCTCAGGAAAACAAAGTAAGCATTAAAGATAATATACTTTTATTGTCATTCTGTGTTCACTAAATGCCCCCTTAGAAATTTTCTTAGATCTCTTATTTATTTTATTTGGTTAAATGATAAGCAGAACCTCTTAACATTAAACTCTACTTGGAAAGAAGACAGGATTAGTAATTCTTAAACACAGGAATATGTCTATCTTTAGAACCTTATACTTGTAATGAAAGAGAGAGAAGGAGAAAGACTACTTTTTCATTCAGAGCTTACTTAGTTTAAAAATATTTTTAACTTTTTAATATATCTTATATATATTTTATATATTTATAGATAATACTCCTTTCTAGATGAAAAAGAAAAATCTTTTACCATAACATGAAATTTAAATCTTACGGGGACTTCCCTGGTGGTCCAGGGGCTAAGACTCCATGCTCCCAATGCAGGGGGCCTGGGTTTAATCCCTGGTCAGTAAACTTGATCCCACATGCTGCAAATAAAGATCCCACATGCCACAACTAAAGATCCCACATGCCACAATGAAGATCGAAGATTCTGCATGCCACAACTAAGTGCCTGCCCAGCCACACAAAGAAATAAGTAATAAATACTAAAAAATGAAGAATAAATTTTATGATAACGTTGAATGCAAACTCATAGCCTATGTCCTAATGTTAAGAACAAATTCTGACGCAAACACCTACAAAGTGTTGCACAAATTGATCTTATGGCTAGTGGCGTTTCCTCTAAACCTAAGAAGCCTTTTCTGTAAAGTACCTAGAGCTGAATTCTGCCACATAGCACGTACAACAAAAAACAATCAGCAAATAATTCCTGAACTCTAACTCACAGATTGTTAAAATCTGCGTTTTCCTCCAGCTTTCTTGTTCACCTAGTCTCATCTTAACCATTCTTGGCCTTGTCAAACTCTGAGTTTGTGTCCCCACAAATTCCCAAATTGAAATCCTTACCTCCAAGGTGATGGCTTTAAGGAGGCAAGGGGGCCTTTGGGAGGTGAAGCCTCTTCACGAAAGAGGCCCCAGAGAGGCCTCTTGTCCCTGGGGCCATGTGAGGACACAGTGAGAAGATGGCCATCTGTGAAGACGGCTTCCAATCAGCTCTCCCCAGGCAGTCCCGTGGAATTTTCACAAGGGGATTATGCCAACAACTTCCTTAAAATCCTTCAGAGGCTTTCTCCTTCTCTTCGAGTAATGAGGAGGCCTTTACGTGGCTTACAGGGACCTACAAGGTCGGCCCCTGCTCTCTGCTCTAGCCTCAGGCGTCAGTCATCCTCTACACCATTCTCTGTGCTCCAGTGACACTGGATTTCTCTCTGTTCCTAAAGGGCCATGCATCCTTCTGCCACAGGGCCTTTGCACATGCTATTTCTGTCTCCCTCCCTTTGCTTAGTTAACTCCAAGTCTTCATTCAGCTTTTTGCTCAAGTGTTAACTTCCTCAAGGGCTGACTTCTTTGCCTCATCAGCCTAAGTCTGGTTCCTTCATGACACATTCTCTTGGATCTGTACTCCTTTCCTTCAGAGCATTTTACTCAGTTTTTAATTACACCTTCTTGGTATAATTGTTTAGTATGAACACAATGTCTACATTGGTTCCTCACTGGATCCCCAACATTTAGCATAGTGTCTGGCACACAACAGGAAGTCAATAAATACTGGTTGAATGAACAGATGTGCAATATGTAAGTACTGTGGAATGCACAGAAATTAACAAGACACATGTCGCCAAGGAAGTTGCAAATTAGTGAGGACTAGAAGACATGCACATGACAGACTCCTCCAAGGAAACACATGACGCTAATTACAGGGGCGGCATCTGGGAGGGGTCAGAGGGTGACTTACTTTTGATTGCATACTCTTTTGTACTCCTTGAATAAATATGTGTGTTTGTGTGTATAACTCTTAAAGATAAGCAAACACACTTAAAGAAATAATAAAGGCAAAAAACATTAAATAACATAAAAGATACAGAATGCCACAGGAGTACAGGGGCTTCCCAGGTGGCGCTAGTGGTAAAGAACTCACCTGCCAATGCAGGAGATGTAAGAGACGTGGGTTCGATCCCTGGGTCGGGAAGATCTCCTAGAGGAGGGCTTGGCAACCCACTCCAGTATTTTTGCCTGGAGAATCCCATGGACAGAGGAGCCTAGCAGGCTACAGTGCATAGGGTCGCAAAGAGTTGGACATGACTGATGTGAGCATGCACACACAGGAGTTCAGAGGTGGAGGGTTACTTCAGGTAAAGGTCTCAGTAGAAAAGCTTTATGAAAAATTATCACTTGGGACTTCCCTGGTGGTCTAGTGGTGAAGACTCCACGCTCCCAGTGCAGGCAGCCTGGGTTCAGTCCCTGGCCAGCGAACTGCACTAAAGATCCTACATGCCTCAACTAAGACCCGGGGCAGCCAAATAAACATTAGAAAAGAAAAACAAAAATTATCACTTGAATTGGATCCTAAAGGATGAGTAAGGTTTCAGTAGAGGTGAAGAAGGGAAGCAGGAAGTGATTTTTAAAAAGAGGAAACACTGAGCAAAAGGAGCAAAGCAGGAAAGTTCCAGCCTGAAGAAAGAAGTGGAGACAGGATGAAAAGCAAGTGGGGAATCTATGCAGAGGAGGCAGAAGGTGACGAAAGTGGAAGTTAAGACTCAGGGCAGGATGTGGAGGCCAGGCTAAGGAATTATGACAGATCTGGCGGGTAATGAATGAGCCACAGAATGAGGGTTGAGTAGAATACAAGGATTAGATCCGTGCCTTGGGGAGGCTCACTGGGGTCAGTGTGTCAGGTGGACTGATGCCAGGGGGAAGAGTCAGGCAACAAGAAGGGAAGTAGGGTTAGGACCACCTTAAGCCAGGGATGTCCATGGAGCTGTGAGCTTCTGTTTTTATGAAACAGAGACAGAGAGAAAGAGAGAGAGGCAGAGATTGAGAATAAAAAGAACTTTGTATTCAGGGGGAGCATGCAATATCAGTTGAGAGACGCTGACCAACTGAAGCAATGTCAGAGGGACAGGGAAGCAGGAAAGAATGCAGACAGCTGGGGGAGATGGCACCAACAGGTCTGAGCATACTGATGAGACAAGAGGACAGTGGGAGAAATTCAGGCGACAGGAATGGAGGAAGTGGGGGAGGGGAGACAAGCTGGGGGGAGAAATGATGAATCCATTCAGAGCGTGCTAAATTTGAAGAAGCAGATGCAACTGAGAAAACTGGGATAGGCAACTACTGGGGAGAGAGGGAAGGACTGAGAGGTATAGATTCCCGGGTCCTTTGCATCTGGATGGTTTGAATGGATAAAGCACCACTTGACAAATAAGCTGAAAAAAGAGTGGTAGGTTTTATTACAGTGATGAAAATGATGGTTGTGCAACTTTGTGAATATGTTAGAAAACACTGACGTGTGTATTTTAAATGGGTGAGTTGTATGGTATGTGAATTATATCTCAAAATTATTTTTAAAAATAGAGAAGAAAAGAAAAAAGAAGAGAAAGGGTCATGAAGGTTCTGAAATGAGGGAGATGTGAGTATATCTTCATGTAGAGGGGAAGAGCCAGAGAAGAACAGCTGTGAGGCTTTCACAACATCAGACTTCTCTACAAATAACCCACCGGGGCACAAATACCTAGTGGATTTCTTCTGTAGTGAAATGAGCCTTCCCCGGAGTAAGTAGGCTGGAACACACTTCCCAGCTGATGTGCAAGGACTTGATTTATATCACAGAAGGAGATCTGCTTGATATTCATCAGCTTC
Organism: Okapia johnstoni; assembly: GCA_024291935.2. Lineage (NCBI taxonomy): Eukaryota > Metazoa > Chordata > Mammalia > Artiodactyla > Giraffidae > Okapia > Okapia johnstoni. The sequence continues at coordinate 120,195,885 of CM044308.1, read as the reverse complement.
GCACAGATCTTATGAACAGCATCATTCTCATGAACAAGGAGGGCATCCGAAGATCGGTACAAGTGAGAAAGTGTCAAAATGGAGTTGTAGTTCTGAACAATAACCTGGAGAGGAAAAGGCCACAGATAAGAAAGGTAGGAGAAGGACTTCCCTGGTGGTCCACTGGCTAAGACTCCACATTCTCATTGCAGGCGGCCAGGGTTCGAGCCCTGGTCAGGGAACTAGATCCCACATGCTGAAACTAAAGATCCCGTGAGCCACAGCTAAGACCTGGAGCAGCCAAATAAATAAATAGTTAAAAAAAAAAAAGGAGAGAAGAGCGGTTAAGAGGGCATCCTACCTAGGTTCAATCCTGGCTCTTCCACTTTCTAGCTATATGATCTTAGATAAGTTACATAATCTCTCTATGTCTCAGTTTCCTCATTTGTAAAATGGGGATAATAATTATACCAGCCTCTTAAGAGTTGTAAGAATTAATGACAGAATAACAGTAAAGCACTTAGAATAGTTCCCTGTGTATAGTAAAGGTTCAGTAAATGATGACTATACTATCACTATCACACTTTCTACATCATTTCCTCCTGTGACTTATTTCATCTCCATTTTATTATTTCCCCTACTAGGCTGATCAACAGCAAATTGGCCTACATAGAAATGTCCCTTCAATGGAAAGAAATGAAAATTCTTTGAAGGTTGGCAATGGCAGGATGAGGTCAAGGTCCCTGCTTTATAGGCGGTAGTCAGAGGGACTGACCCAGGAATGGGTTTCTGAGAGAAGATGCACACTTTTCTTCTTTGGAATTTTTATAAATAAGAACACCTCATTTGCTTGGGAAAGTTTAAACAAAGTTAAATGAGTTGTTCATGAAAGTACCATACCATATACTCACTCCTGACACAATAACTTAACATTTCCAAAGAAAGGATGAGATAGATCTTTTACGTAATTTGTTTTAACTGCAAAGAATACAAAACAGACATTTTTAAATCGACATGTTCATACCTCACCAGTTCCATAGGGCCATATAATCTGATTCATTTTCAAAGAGCTTGAGTACTGATCTTGTAAGTTCTGTGTAATGAAGGCTCCTAGCCCGGATCCGGTGCCTCCGGCCATACTCATTATGATGAAAAAGCCACTCAAAGAATCGCATTTCTCCACTTCCTTCTGGATTAGGTTCATTATAGATTCTTTATGCCTGGGTCCATGAACAGAGTACCTATGCAATGCAAAACAAACATCTTTCAATTGAACCAGAGAGATGGATTGCAGAGACAGGTACAGGAGAGAGAAGGCTTTCTAAACCTATGGAAGTAAACTACCTTTCATGAGACATACAGGTACCCTGATTCATCAAACTTTATATACACAAGTTAAGGGGACTTCCTTGGTAGTCCAATGGTTAAGATTCTGTGCTCCCAAAGTAGGAGGCACAGGTTGGATCCCTGGTTGGAGAACTAAGATCCTGCATGTGACGCAGAATAGCCTAAAGATAACAATAATAATAATACACACCAAAAACAAAATGAAAAAATAGAAGAAGAAAATAAGATACGCAAGTCAAACAGTTTTTAAAAGTGAATAGGACTGTAAGGAGAGTAAATTTACTGGGAATAGAAAATCCTCTTTAATAGGCCATTCCTTTGGCTAGGTGGTTCTAAAGATTCATTCAGTTCAGTTCAGTCACTTAGTCGTGTCCGACTCTTTGCGACCCCATGGACTGCAGCACGCCAGGCTTCCCTGTCCATCACCAACTCCTGGAGTTAACTCAAACTCATGTCCATCCAGTCGGTGATGCCATCCAATCATCTGTCATCCCCTTCTCCTCCTGCCTTCAATCTTTCCCAGCATCAGGGTCTTTTCAAATGAGTCAGTTCTTCACATCAGGTGGCCAAAGTATTGGAGTTTCAGCTTCTGCTTCAGTCCTTCCAATTAATATTCAGGACTGATTTCCTTTAGGATGGAGTGGTTGGATCTCCTTGTAGTTCAAGGGACTCTCAAGAATCTTCTCCAACACCACAGTTCAAAAGCATCAATTCTTCGGTGCTCAGCTTTCTTTATGGTCCAATTCTCATATCCATACATGACTACTGGAAAAACCACAGCCTTGACTAGACAGACCTTTGTTGGCAAAGTAATGTCTCTCCTTTTTTAATATGCTGTCTAGGTTGGTCATAACTTTTCTTCCAAGGAGCAAGTGTCTCTTAATTTCATGGCTGCAGTCACCATCTGCAGTGATTTTGGAGCCCAAGAAAATAAAGTCTCTCACTATTTCCATTGTTTCCCCATCTATTTGCCATGAAGTGATGGGACTGGATGCCATGATCTTAGTTTTCTGAAGGTTGCATTTTAAGCCAACTTTTTCACACTCCTCTTTCACTTTCATCAAGAGGCTCTTTAGTTCTTCTTTGCTTTCTGCCATAAGGGTGGTGTCATCTGCATATCTGAAGTTACTGATATTTCTCCCAGCAATCTTGATTCCAGCTTGTGCTTCATCCAGCCCAGCATTTCACATGATGTACTCTGCCTATAAGTTAAATAAGCAGAGTGACAATATACAGCCTTGACGTGCTCCTTTTCCTATTTGGAACCAGTCTGTTGTTCCATGTCCAGTTCTAACTGTTATTTCTTGACCTGCATACAGATTTCTCAGGAGGCAGGTAAGGTGGTCTGGTATTCCCATCTCTTTAAGAATTTTCCACAGTTTGTGGTGATCCACACAGTCAAAGGCTTTGGCATAGTCAATAAAGCAGAAGTAAATGTTTTTCTGGAACTCTCTTGCTTTTTCGATGATCCCATGGATGTTGGCAATTTGATCTCTGGTTCCTCTGCCTTTTCTAAATCCAGCTTGAACATCTGAAAGCTCACGGTTCAGGTACTATTGAAGCCTGGCTTGGAGAATTTTGAGCACTGCTTTGCTAGCATGTGAGATGAGTGTGAATCTACAAGATTATGGTACAGCATAATCTTCAATATTCATAACAATACTCCCAAAGCAGGAGTTCTAACTTTGCCGCACATTAAAATCACCTTGGGAAGCTTTGAAAAATTCCAACATTCAGACTTCATCCCAAACCAACTAAATCAGAATTTCTGGACGTGAGCCCTAGGCACTGGAATTTTCTAAAGAATTCAGGCAATATTACTGCGTAGTCATATTCCCTATCAACTGGAATACTTGCCAGATAAAGATACTGTATTGATAATAAGTTAGCTGGCAGAATAACAGTGAAGAAGTGGAAAACCCTTCTGCAAAAGATCCTTGGTTTCAGCAATACTAGACCTGAAACATACAGATAGGTGAGACAGAATGAGTGACTTCTGGGTGAAGTCACACTCTAAATGTTCAAACAGAAATTCAAAGTTTGGTATGGGCTTCTCAGGTGGCTCAGTGGCAAAGAACCCACGTGCCAGTGTAGGAGACATGGGTTTGATCCCTGGCCAGGAAGATCTCCTGGAGAAGGAAATGGCAACCCACTCCAGTGTTTTTGCCTGGGAAATCCCATAGACAGAGGAACCTGGTGGGCTACTGTCCATGGGGTTGCAAAAGAGTCAGACACAACTAAGTGGCTAAAGAACAATGTTTAGTATATCAACTGTGCAGTTACAACTACACTATTAATCAACTGTGCAGCTGTATCTAAACTGAAAAGCATGAGGAATTATTCTTACCCATAAGCCCAGTTGTTTCCAGAACCTTGTTTTTGACAGAAGCATGAATGCTGGCCATATTTCCATCGGCCAGAATGGGCGGCCTTCGACAGTGTTTGATTAATAACTTTAGGTTCCATGTCAACAAGGACAGCACGAGCAACTGGAACTGGCAAGGGAAAAAAAGATCAAAAGAAAAATAATGCATATAATCTTATTTGGGGTAACTCAGAGCATAAACTTCTCTAAATAAAAAAAAAATTTTCAAAGATTGAGAATAGAAAGATCTGTCCTTCTGCTTAGAAACTGAGGTGGGCAGCAGCAGGTATATGCAGATGGCTCACAATGCCAAGCACTCTGCTAGGCAGGCTGAATAAATATGGGCTAAAATGATGACTGGGCCAAGTCTACAAACATCTGTTGAGTGCTTATAATGTGCTATGTACTGTGCTATAAACACACAGATGAAGACAGTATCAATCCAGCCCAAGGAGAACCAGGGAGGGAAGTAAAACACATCAACATTTAATCATGAAGTGACGTGATAGGACCCAGAACAAATCCACAGTAACAGAGGAACATATTCAGAAGTACAAAATACCAAGGGCACCAAAAGCATCTCAGGATTATTGAAGTGGAAGATGGAGAAAGGGGGTGTAAGAAATGATGGACAGGATGGAAAGCAGGCAGGGCTCAGATATTAGAAGTCCTAATATACAATGCTAAAAACCTTGAAACTTGTTTTTCAGGCAATGAGAAACCACTGAAAACGTTCAAGTATGAAAGGAATAGTCACATCTTTTTTTTTTAATGTCAGATGTCTTTATTATTTTTTTAAACAGCTTTTTACTACATTTATTTCTTTACTTATTGTTAAGTAAGTTTAAGTTAAGTGCTTATTGTTAAGTAAGTAAGCAAGGCATGTGGGATTGTAGTTTCCCAACCAAGGATAGAACTGGCACTCCCTGCAGCAGAAGTGAAAAGTTTTAACCACTGGGACCACCAGGGAGGTCCCTCAGATGTCTTTTTTAATACAGCAGTGTGGAGGGTAGATGTGATAGACACAAGAGACCAGGCAGAGAAACTCAGAAGGAGTGTCTTGAAACAATCCAGATGAGGAAGGACAAGAGCCAGAACTAAGGCAAAGATAGCGAAGATGGAAAGGGGAGAGGAGTTTCAAGGGACATGTAGGAGATAAAACTAAGCAGATCTGAATGTGGGCAGTAAGAGCAAAGTTTCAAGGAAAAACAATGCATGCCCTTGGGTATGGAGATGCTGAGTATGAGGTACACATGAGAGACACAGGTGATGTTCACTAATCAGTCTGCAGCTTGGAAGAGATGCTAGGCTACAGGTTTGAGAGTAACCAGTATAAAAGATGCAGCAACATTTGAGAGTCACTGAACTTGCCCAGAGAGAACTACACACGTGAGGAAGACGCTGAGATGCAACCACTAGAAAAGAAAAGTTCAGTGACTAAGAAGAAGGAGTCTCAAGGAGGGAGTTTTATAGTTAATGTTGTCAAATCTGGTAGAGAAGTTAAGTGAATTAAGAAAAAGAAAAACAGTTACTGGCTCCAGTAATTAGGAGGTCACTGGGAATTTTTCATGGGACAGCTTCAGTGGTATTGTAAAGCAGAAGCAGGATTATAATTGGTAAAGAGGGTTCTCCTCTGAGAATCTTAGATGAGAAGGAAGGAAAAAAGCTCTAGTCAAGAGCTAAGTTTTATTTGGTTGGTTGGTTTTAGATTGTCAAGATCTGAGCAAGCTCATGGCCTGAGGACAAGATGTCACTGGAGAGGGAAAGCTTAACACAAAAACAAAAGGCTGAGAACAAAATCATTCTGCTGCAAGATGGAGGGGGTTCAGACACCATGTGCAGGGCCTGGCCTTGAAGAGATCAGTTATGTGGACCACACATACCTCCATTTTCCTCCTCATTGAAGAACCTTTCTTTGCAAGATGCTTGATATGCCTCATTCTCCCTTTTAGAGCAGAGTCCTCGGGGACAGTGTGAGTCATTAAATAAAGCATCAAACACTTCAAAACCAATCTGATTGCCACACTGACCAAGCTGCACTGTTACTATTGACATGCTGAGAAACAAACCAAAACAAACTCCTTTGAAAAAGTGAGCAACCTGTGATAGAAAAAATATGGTCTTTGAGAACCACTACATTACTAACAAAGAACAAACAAAATATGTTAACACACATCAATAAAAATATATAATTTGTAAATACTACATATAGATAAAATAGCTATGTTGTCTAAGCAGCCGATCATTCAAGAAAGTTGTTCTTTTTCTCTATATGGTTTTGGGACTTGGGACTGCTGTACCCAAATCCATTCATACACAGCTCAATAGTTTCCAAAACCTCACGTGTAATCGAAATTTTCTAAGCATGCGTTTAAAACAAAACAAAGTGAATTCTGGTTGAAGTAATGTGTAGTATCCACTTCACACAAAAGGGACATAGAAAATACGAAAGTGACTCAACGGTAGCACATTTAATTAACATTAATTTTCTCGCTTCTAAATAATGACTTTCTCTCTCCACCAATCTGTACCGGTAACTACATAACACTTACAAGAAAGTCTTTGTATTTAGCTCAGATAAGACAGCAAGGAAGACGAGGCTTGAAGGAAAAAAAAAAAGAAATAGTAGAGCAAGTATCCACTACTTTTAACAATGAAAAGAGACAGTTTTTGGTAAAGACTTGACCACGGGCTCTATGCAGCACTGGAAGGAGCCGTGGCTTGTAAGCCAGACTCTGTACTTACAATCATCAAACAACTCGGCAAAATCGGTATCATTATTTTTATTTTACAGATAAGGAAACCGAGGCTCTGAAAGGTCAGTGACTTTCGCAAGGCCACTGAACCGGTAAAGAGCAAAGCCAAGATTCTGCCTTTCTACACCTCCCCAGGAGCTCCCCATTAACCCCACTCACTGGCAAGCCCAGGACCAGCCGTTTCTGCCCGGTTCAAACTTTACGGGGGCAACATTTTCCTAATGCGCAGGCTCACTTTCGATACGGGAAAAACTACAGAGAACGAATGCGCATGTTCCACAAACGAGCAGATTTGTTGTGTGTGTGTGTATGTGTGTGTGTGTGTGTGTGTGTGTGTTTTTGTCCCCACCCCCCGCCTATTCAGAAAGGTTAATTACTCATGTTCAATTTATCAACTTCAGACACGGCACGCATGCTCACTGTCCATCGGGCTTTCGCTGACTCTGCGCATGATCTAGCTTCCAAGAGAGGCCTCGGAAGCGCTTCTGCGCATGCTTCTGCCAGTACCTGGCCCAGGCGGCGGCACCGCGCATGTCCGTTGCCCATATCTCGGCTTCACGGAGTCTTGTGCGCATGCCTCGGTGCCGAACTTGAGGAGCCAGTCTGGGGCCTAGGCGCAGACGCACTGAGCCCCAGCGGCCGGTGATGGCGGCAGCGGCGGCGGTGGCTGCGGTGGGTCCGGGCCCATGAGGCGACGACGGAGGCGGGACGGTTTCTACCCAGCGCCGGACTTCCGAGACAGGGACGCTGAGGACATGGCAGGGGTGTTTGACATAGACCTGGACCAGCCGGAGGACGCGGGCTCTGAGGATGAGCTGGAGGAAGGGGTGAGGCCCGGGGTCCCCGGAGGTGGGGTAGGGGGGGCGCCCGAGGTGACAGGGCCGGGGCGGCGGCGCGGGCTCAGGGGAAAGCCCGGCGCGTCGGAGGGCGCGGAGACCCGGGAGGGGCGCGAGTCGTTCCCGGAGACCCAGGAGGAGCCGAGGCGCCGCGCGGCCCGGAGAGGGGGGGAGCGGGCGGGGAGGACCTGGCCCTCAGGTGTGAGGCTGCTGCTGGGCTTGCAGGTGTCGGTCGCGCCCCCGCCCCCCGGATGGGCGCAGCCGGGAGCAGCCCGTGGAGGGGACGGGGAAGGGCGCGCGCGGCAGACTTGCCCGGAGCCCCGGGACCTCTGTGCGGGGCGCGCGTGCTGCAAGCGTGTGCGTGTGCTGGGGGAGGGGGACTGCGTTTGCTGGGTGTCCCGTAAGTGCAGGTAGCGCGGAAGGGTGTCCCTTCGACTGTGAGATCTCAAGTGTTGCTGCTGCACAGCACAGCTAGTAGAATCTTAATTCCCCAACCAGGGATTGAACCCAAGCCCTGGCAGTGAAAGTGCCAAATCCTAACCACTGGACTGCTCGGGAATTCCCCTGATGTATACTTTTCAGTATGCTTGCGTATGGAATTTCAGTTAGCCTCTTAATGGAACAAATATGGGATTACTTTCATTACATATAACATACTCTCATCAGTTATATTGGCTCCATATGGCAGTGGCTTGGGAGTTAAGAAGGGGAGGAAATGATAAGAAGGGTGCTTTATATCATTAAAATCTTCACTAGTTGAACTGATAGAATTTCCAGACCTTGGTTTTATTATGAGCTGAAAGTAAAATACTGTATTAAGATTCTTGCTATGAACTAGGACCCCTCTTGGATGTTTGTTCTGCTGGGTACAGGCAAATAGGATTTTGAGCAGGTGTGGAAGGGGAGGTCAGAAATTGGTGGAAATAGGAAAGAGGAGGAAATATGACTACTACCCTAGGGAGAGGAGCTTTAATTAAAAGGTAAGTAAAGAGGATTTTGAGGAAGAGGCTTCAGCAAAATGTGTCTAACTTAGCAATGCTTTTGAAGTTGAAAATGTTTCTTTTGAGTGTGTTATTCTAAGAGATGCAAGGTAGACAAGGAAAGAGTTGGAGTGGAATTGGGTTGGCCACCCAAGGAGATTCAGTGACATCCAGGTTTCTCTATAGATTTTAAAATTCTGAAAAATGAGAGAAATTTAGATTCTTAGAAAATCTGACTACTGTGAATTTATAATAATATAATTAGAATCCTGTCTGTCTGTGATTTTATACCCTTTAGTGTGTCCATCCGTCAGGTGCTCAGTCGTGTCCAACTCTTTGTGACACTGTGGACTGTAACCCACCAGGCTCCTCTGTCCACGGGATTCCCAGGCAAGAAATCCTGCCAATTTCCTCCTTTGGGGTATCTTCCCAACCCAGGGATCTAACCTGAGTCTCCTGCATCTCCTGTATTGCAGCAAGATTCTTTACCCCTGAGCCACTGGGGAAGCCCCCATCCTTTAGTACACAAGCTTTTAAAACATTGGCGCATATCAGAGTAGCCTCACATCCTCATTTTATAGAAAGGAAACTGAGGCATCACGCAGGGATGATTGCCCAAGACCACGGAGATAACTGGTGGTAGTATCATCTGACACGGTTCAGTAAGCTTCATTGCACAGCTTCTTCACTGCATTTACTATTCTTGTTTGTAATGTACCTATTTGTGGTGTGTCAGAGTAAATTCAGATCCTTCCAGCCATGCTCACTGACTGCATGATCTCGAATAAATTGCTTAATCTCTCAGACTAAAGACTCAGAAAAAAGAAGACTCTTTTCTTCTCCATAAAATGAAGATTATATGAGATAGAGTATATCAAGTACTCTCAAAATATCCTGGCACATTATGTAGTTAGCTGGTTTATGGAAATAGAGCTTGTCAGTGTTAACTGATTGCCAAGGAACCAATCATTCAAGTTTACCCTCATCTACACATAAAAACATAATAATAAATGCAGTTATACTAGAGGTGCTGCATTTTTAGAACGGTAGTTTGCTGCTTTCCTTCCTTGCTTTCTTTCTCTTTGTCGTTGGTCCTACTTAGAAATACATTCCCCCTCTTTAATTTTTTTATTTTTGGCCATGCTGGCTCTTTGTTGCTGTGTGCGGGCTTTCTCTAGTTGCAGAAAGCAGGGGCTCCTCTTCAGTTGCAGTGCACCAGCTCTTCTCTGCAGTGGCTCCTTTTGCTGTGGAGCACGGGCTCTAGGCACAAGGGCTTCAGTGGTTGTGGCATGTGGGCTTAGTTGCTTTGTAGCATGTGGAATCATCCCAGACTAGGGATTGAACTTGTGTTCCCTGCATTGGCAGGCAGATTCTTAACCACTGTGCCACGGGAAGTCCTAGAGATACCTACTTTTTAGATATGTTACACTGTGTGAATCTAGCATAGTTAATTTTTCAGTGACTAAGAGATGAGAATTAGTGAGTTTTAAATACTATATTAAAACCAGTGGTTGAAAGGGTTTTTGTTTTTCTGTTTCATTGGTGATGATATTATTTGGGAACAGAGTTGAAAGTAGGAAAATTTTCCTTTAGAAATTTTCATTAGATTATGAAAATGTTGGAAACCTCTGCTTTCTGTGAAGACACAGGTTAAAAGAGTAAAAGAAAATTGTTAATACAACTTAAAAAAATCATGAATTTTTACTCTGCTAATTCAAAACTTGAAATAGAGACTTACTGCCGAATTTCAGATTGGGTTAGTAGATTTTTATTGAGCAGAAAGTTTTTAAAATTTTCAGTGTTTTGAAAAATAGTGCTATATAGATAGTATGTATTCAGATGTTCATGATTATTAATATCTACATCTTGTATTTTATTAGATACTTACTGTAATGTACTTTTAAATAGCCCAGTATTTGAGGCCAGATTTACTTCTTTCCCCCAGATTACTGAACCTTATTTTATAAGGAAATATCTGTGAACAGCCAGGCAAGTGGATAAATGATTTAATTAATATTTAGAATAAGGATATTTTTCACCCCTTCTGTAACAATTTATTTAAAATTTTTTAACAGTTTATTTAAATTTTTATAAAATTGGGACTTAAGGCATATTAACTTGAATTTATATATAATTTTAATTTAAAACTTTGCAAATAGTCATTCTGATGGGCTAGTTTGAAACAGTTATCTTGTACAGTACCTTATTGTTTAGTCACTAAATCCTGCGTCCAGCTCTTTTGTGACCCCATGGACTTGCAGCCTGCCTAGCTCCTGCATCCATGGAATTCTCCAGATAAGAATGCTAGAGTGGGTTGCCATTTTCTCCTCCAGGGGATCTTCCCAATCCAGGGATTGAACATGCGTCTCCTGCATTGGCAGGAGGATTCTTCACCCCTGAGCCACAATGAGGAGAATTCTACTTTGTTAATCGTAGTGGCACATAGACAAAAAAACGTTAGATGGGTCATAAAGCTTAAGGCAGAAAAAAAAATCTGAATAAAATTTCCTGTGAAGGATAACCGTCAGTATGTCCTATAGAATAGCTTGGTGTTTCTGGTGTTAGACTTCTAGAAACCATTGAGTAGCAGAAAAGAATTGTGCCTCAAAATGCTTGTGCTCCAGAGGTAACGGTAGGAAGTTCTAAGCCCAGATGCAGGTGGTGAGACAGGCCTGGCTGACTCCGGAAATGAAACATAGCCACAGGGCATGTGACTTCTTTCTAGGTGGCTTCAAAGTCATAGTTCAGTGTTAATTACTCTGTAGTCTTTAATTTAGAATTAAGTAAAGTGCATATTAAAGATAAAATATAATATCAATTATAATACCAATTTTATAGAAGTTAGCCTTTTGTCTTTAAAGTGAAGTCATCATAAGTGATTGTATGAAGCGCCAGAGACATCCCCCCAAAAAATCCTTTAACTATAACCACCCCTGCCTGCCCCTCCCACACAAAAGAAGCTGTATCAAGTTGAAACTGCAAGTATTTTTTTCCCTTGATACCACACACGCCCCCCCACCCCCACCCCATTTGCCTAGCTCTTATCATGAGACATATATCCTTGGTGTTAGACTTCATTCTGAGTTGTTCACACTGTGAGCAAGTTCTGACTAAAACACTTGTTTTGAGAGGGCATTTGACCACCCATTATGTAAGAATACTGTCCATTTTCTTTGTGTATCATGACTGTACTGGTATCTTTGAAGAAAGATGAGTTCACCTAAGTATCTATTGAATTATTCTAAAATTCTTAATAAAAACTTTAAAACTTCTAATTTTTTAGTGCCTATGATAGAAATTGAGAGTTCATAATCAGACTCTATTTAAGAATACTCGTTTTAAAGCTATATTTTATAATACTAATAACAGTTTCTGCTGCCAGGTTATATTTTAGAGTTCAGTGACTTTTAGTATATTTATAGAGTTATACAGCCATCACCATTATTTAGTTTTAGCACATTTCTGTCACCCTCAACAGAAACTCTGGGCCCATTCACAGTCTCTCCTCACTGCCATCCCCAGCCCTCAGCAGCCACTAGTCTACTTTCCATACCTGTAAATTTGCCTTTTCTGGAGCATCCATGTGAGTGGACTTATATAACATGTGGCCTTTCGTGTCTGGCTTCTTTCACGTAAGGTGATGATTTAAGGGTCGTCTTTGTTGTGGTGTGTATCAGTGTTCCATTCCTGTTTATAGCCGGACGGTGTTCCATTGTTGGAGTCGACAGCATTTATCATTTCACGAGTTGATGTTCACTTGAGTTGTTTCCCTTTTGGGGCTTTTGTAAATAATGCTGCTGTGAACATTTATGCCTGAGTCTTTGTGGAACATGTTATTTTCATTTCTCTTGGGTAGATACCAAGGAATAGATTTGCTGGATCATATGGTAAGTCTATGTTTAATTTTTGAAGAAACTGCCTAACTTTTCCGCAGTGGTTATACCATTTTACATTGCTGCCAGCAGTGTATGAGGGTTAAAATTTCTCTGCATCCTTGCCAAACTTGGGGTTTTTTTGTTGTTTTTTTTAATTGTAGCTATCCTAGTTGATATGAAGTGATATCTCATTAGAGTTTTGGCTTGCACTTCCCTAAGGGCTAATGATGTTGAACATACTTCCATGTGACTGTTGGCCACTTACCTTCTTTGTGGAAATGCCTGTTCGGGTCCTAACCTACTTTTTTTTAAGTGGGTTACTTATTTTTTTTATTATTGAGTTATAGAAGTTCTTTATGTGTTCTTATTTTATGGATTGTGAAGATTTACTCTCACCTAGTTCTTCTAAGAATTTTATGGTTTATAGTTTTAGTCCTTACATTTAGGTCTGTGACCCATTTTTACGCATGGTGTGAAGGTAAGGATCCAAAGTAAATCTTCGCATGTGGATATGCAATTGTCCCGAACTGTCATTTATTGAAACAAGTCTCTTTCCCACTGAATTTTCTCAACATCTTTGTCAAAAATCAGTTGACCATAAATGGAAGGGTTTATTCTGGGCTCTCAATTCTATTTCATTGATTTATATTTCTGTCCTCATGCCAGTACAACACTGCATTAATTGCTGCTGTTGCTTGATAGTACATTTTGAAATCAGGACATGTAAGTCCCCCAACTTTGTTCTCCTTTTTCAAGACTGTTTTGCACCTCCCCCACCCCCCACCCTTGGTGTTTCTGAGTGAATTTTAGGGTAAGCTTGGCTCTTTCTGCAAGAAAGGGACCAGGAGTTTTTAAAAGATTGAGTTGAATCTGTAAACCAATTTGTTTAGTATTGCCATCTTAACAATATTAAGTCATCTGATCTATGAACATGGAATGTCTTTTGATTTATTTAGGTCTTTTAAAATTTCTTTCAGCAATGTTTTTGGAGTTATCAAATATAGAAACCTTACACTTCTTTTGTTAAATTTATTTCTAAGTATTTTATTCTATTGATGCCACTGTGAATGGACTTACCTTAATTTCATTTTTGAATTGTTCATTTTGCTCGCGCACAGAGGGTTAGATTAAGTTTTGCACTCGTTTATACTATGGTCAGAATAAATGTTTGGCCAGTATGACTCCACACAATTTGAGAGTGTTGCTTAACTGTTTTGCTTTGATCAGCCATATCATTCATGGCAATATCTTGGAATGGTTGTAGTTTCCTTATGCTTAGTTAGGTTGCAGTTACATTATGTTAGTCTTATTATCAAAAGCATGTCAGAATAACTTTTTATAAGTCATTTGATTAGCTCAGAATGCGGTCCCTTTAGTTTCATAAAATACAGAATACGTATTTTGAATACATGTAATTTTTGAAGGAGAAATCACCTGGTTTTGTTTGTAGATCATTGATGAGTAGCATCTGTAGCTTAGTTGTCACATAAAATTAAAAGTGAAATCCCCTTAATATTGTTTGTGTGCTTTGCTTTGTTCATCACCACATTTACCTGTTAATAAAGTGTAGAGAATTTGTAAGCTGATTTCTTTCATTCATTCTCCTTCAGTAATGGGGTGAAGCATTAAATTTTTAAATTTCTTGTTTATGGGATTATTTATTTTTAAAACTTTAACATATTTTTCAGGGTCAGTTAAATGAAAGCATGGACCATGGGGGAGTTGGACCATATGAACTGTAAGTATATTTGAAAAGGTTTCACTGTGCTGTCTTTTTTTAGTTTAGGTTATATCAGCTCCAGTTTACAGCCATCATGTGATTTTAATAACCTGTTCTTAAATATATAGTCATATACAGAGACTTGGTTTATTGAGCTTGGCACCAATATGAAAACATATCGGGGGTTTTGAGATCATGTATGGATTTTGAGAAGAAGATTATTAAAATTCGGAGTATTCTGAATATGAGTCTGAGTGTGTAAAAGATATTTATTAGTTTAATATGGAGAACTACCTTTTCCTACTGAGCAATAAAAATTGTAGAAATGCCCCCCAAATCAAACACTTCTTCTTGTTTTGCTTGTAATGCATCATCTAAACAGATTTGTGCATTCTTGTGTCATTCTGGGAAAGCTTCATTAGTTGAATGAGGTGTTTAATCTGCTCTGTATCCCACCTTAAAGTGAAAAGCCTTGGATTGTGGGGAAACTGAGAAGATCACTCATAGAAAGCATTTAAATGACAGATAAATTGCCACCCTTTTTGGAACCTTTAAATTAAGCATATATGGAAAGATGCATGGTTAGAATTTATTAACAAGAATTTTTAGCTGAAAATTTGAACTAATTGGGTACTTTTAGAAAGTGCTCAGATTTTCTGCTGAAGTTGCCAAATACAGTTGGATAATATCTAACCTCAGACATTTTGAATAAACTAACTTTGAATAACTAGAAGACTTTTTTCCTTTGTCAGCTTAATAAACTTGTTCTAATTCATCTTAATTTGGGAGCACTTATTGCTTATGAAAGTCAATAATCAGTAGCACATCCTGTAAACAAGCAGATCAGCAGACAGTTCTCAAGCCACCCTAATCTTGACCTACCATGTCATCGAATCATTAGTTAACTTAGAGCACAGATACTAAATTTGCTATCATGTACTTTTTTCCTTTTACTTAATTGGAGAATAATTCTCATTCTAACAATACACTGAAGGTCATTTAACCTCTTGCAAATTGACTTTTGGTTTTGCTTTTCTCCCCAGTGGCATGGAGCATTGTGAGAAATTTGAAATTTCAGAAACTAGTGTGAACAGAGGGCCAGAAAAAATCAGACCAGAATGTTTTGAGCTACTTCGAGTACTTGGTAAAGGGGGCTATGGAAAGGTAGGACATATTTTGAAATGAGAGCTGTTTTTGTCTGTCTTGGGTAGATTAATGTTTATACTCTTGTTTCCAGCTGTCTTCTTAGGTCTTTGCAAGCTCTCAGCAAAGGACATGATCATTTAACCTGGTACTATTTGAGCAATGTATAGAAGCTCTCCTCCTCTTACCACTATTCACATAAAAGCCTGGCACTTTGTGGGTACTCAGTCAATATTTGTAGAATAAATAAATAGGCAGCTGGGCTGGGCAATATCTGCTATTAGAGGATTCATTCCTTCCTTTTGCTAAATGGTACCGACTATAGGTATTCTTTTAAAAAAACAAACTACTCCTTACTTTCAAGAGGCATGGCACACTAGATTGGTATCTGTTACTGAGACCTTAATCTAAATTGATTTTCTTTGACTTGGAGTATTCGGAGCAACAGAGTTCGGGAAGCTGAAGAATTTAAGAGAGAAGAAGAAAAATGAAGAACATCTCTTGGTTTCATAGTTTTGCCAGAAGCTTTCTAATTTAAGACCTCACCTTTGAGTGTTCTGTTCAAGAATATATGGACATTCTCTTTGCCATTCTTTTTCAAAAGACAGAGTTTGGATTAAGCTTGAGAACTGTTTATGCTATAGTGTAGTGTTCATTTTTGTAAAACATGGCATTTGTAGTTTATTCTTAGGCTTCAGGACACATTCTCATATGTTTTAATCACCATGAATGTATAACACATGCACTGTGAATCTCATATTTTAGCTGTTGCATGAAAGGATATTATGGCTAATCATTTTAAGGCGTAAGTAATTCCTGTCAAATATTATTAAATAGTTATATTTGAAGCATCTCTGAAAATTTATGAGCTATTTTATTATAATTTCTGTGTCTCAGAAACATGATTATAGTTTTTTCTCTGCAAACTTGGATTTTATAAAATAACATGGAGTGCTTGTTATAACAGAGTGCTTGTTATTAGATGGTCATTGCCCAACTTTGCCACCAGATGTCAGCAGACTAAACAGGAAGGTTCTGTGTTGTATGACAGTTTTCACTACTAAGGACTTCCTGGGTCACTTAGCTGGTCAAGAAAACTCCCGCAATGCAGGAGAACCCAGTTCAATCCCTGGGAGGTGAAGATCCCCTAAAGGGACACGCTACCCACTCGGGTTTTCTTGGGCTTCTCTGGTGGCTCAGACAGTAAATAATTTGCCTGCAATGTGGGATACCTGGGTTGGGAAGATCCCCTGGAGGAGGGCATGGCAACCCACTCCAGTATTCTTGCCTGGAGAATCCCCAAGGACGGAGAAGCCAGGTGGGTTACAGTCCATGGGGTCGCAAAGAGTTGGACACAACTGAGTGACTAAGCACACTACTAAATCTTGAATGTAGACTGGCTCTTTTAGCTCATCATTTTTGTAGCTCATCATTTTTTCCTTCATGGTGCTAATTTCTGTAAGAATATAGACTGCTGTGTCATTTGCTTCATATAAGTAGGAATTAAGGGATTGTGACTTAACATAGTTTAGCTTTTAATAACACACACTTCTATTTTTCATCCAGGTTTTTCAAGTACGAAAAGTAACAGGAGCAAATACTGGGAAAATATTTGCCATGAAGGTGCTTAAAAAGGTGATTTCTCTCCTCCCCCTCAACTGTATTCTTAATTGCTATAAAATCCATATTTTAGTCTAAAATTCTCAGTTAAAAATTGTATTTCTGCCACAGTTGTAAGTCCTCTTGGAATGTGGGGTACATTTTGTTATTCTTATTCCTGTTTTCTTCTGCTTGGTTACTTGGTGAGGGTGCAGAGGAGATTGTTTCAGTTCTCCTCCGAGGTTAACTCTCTTAGCCCTTTGTTCTGGTCTCTGTATCTCTGAGTAATAAGCCTGTTCTGCTGTGACTGAATTCAGCAGTTTTAGAATTACGGATTGGCTTCCTATTTTATCCTTTTCTATTCCTTTCTTCCTTTTTCCCATCCTCATCTGGCATCATTTTCTTTCGATCTACTGTTGTCTTCTCAAACCTTCCATCAACTCTGTAAAACACCTTTCTGGCCAGTGTTCCATGATCACACTTATTAGAAAATAAACTAGTTCTGTTTATTTTCCTAGAGACATCCCAGAGGAACCTTCTGTCCCCTATTCTCCCCTGTACTGATCTTTCTCTTGGCATAGCTGTCATTACTGGACTTCCCCTTCACTACAATCCTTCAAATCCTCCTGACTCCCTTCAGTGTTGGATCCTTTGTTTCTTGGATCCCAGATGTTCCTTTTTCTTAGTTTGTGTCCTCTTCCCTTGCTTTGGTGACCATTTACTGGTGGGTTTCCTGAGAAACTGAATGAAGGAGAATTTGATATTCCAGATTTTTGCAGTGATGTGTCTTGCTTTGATTCTTATTATTTATTTTTACTGTTTCCGTCTTAAAAGTGTTCAGTCTTTTAGCTCTAGGGAATTTTCTTTTATGATCTCTTTGATAATTTTCCCCTTGTTGTTTTCTTCTCTTAGAATTGCGTTTACTTGGGTGTTGGACCTCCTAGACTGATCATTTATTTTTCTTTCCTCTCCACTTGTCCATTTCTTTATACCTTTGTCTACTTTCTGAGGTTTTTCTAGAAATTTATTTTCTAACCATTTTTTAAATTTAACGTGTGTCTTCGGCCGTGCTGGGTGGCTTGTGGGGTTTCATTAATTGCTGCCCGACCGGGGGTCCAGTCCAGGCCCCTGGCAGTGCAAGCGCACCACCAAGGGACTCCTTACTGATTTTTTAAAAACTATCATATTTGTAGTTCCCCAAAGCTCTTTTTGTTGTTTTTTCTTTTTATACCTATTTTGTGAGTACAGTATCTTCTTTTATTCCTGTGAGACATTTTAATTATAAATTCTTTGAAATATTCTTTCGTTTCATGGACGTGTCTCTTTTCTAAGTTTCTAGTTTCCTTGACTTTGATTTAGTGTTTTGTTGCCATGTTAGGGGCCTTCTTTAAATGTCTGGTGTCCTTGAAGAGTGGAACTCTGCGAGGCTGATCAGAAACTGTATATGTGTAGCCTTCTCCATTGTGCAGTCATGAGATTAGCTGGCAATTGACGAAGAACTTCTAAATGTCAATGTCTAAAGGTCTTTTTTCTGGTATGGATCAATCCATGCTGGGAAAGATCCTCTATTCTTTTGCCTAGAAAAAGCATTCTGGGGCTGGATGACAGGAGATGGAGATCTCACCTTTCAACATCAGGTTTTTACTGAAATCACGTTTGTTTTGTTTTTAATGTTATTGATGTATAGTTGCTTTACAAAGATGTGTTAATTTCTGCTGCACAGCAAAGTGATTCACTTACACACATATATATATTTTTCATTCATTATGGTTTATCACATGACGTTTATTACAGTTCCCTATGCCATACAGTAGGTCTTTGCTGTTTATCCAACCTCTATGTACTAGTTTGCATCTGTTGATCCCAAACTCCCAAACCTTTCCTCTACCTTCCCAAACCCCAGCTGCAAGTGTATTTGCTTTGTGCATCTGTTTCTATTTTGTAGATAGGTTTATTTGTTATATTTTGGTTTATGTAAGTGATATCATATGATATTTTGTCTTTCTCTTTCTGACTTACTTTGCTTAATATGGTAGTATCTTGGTCCATCCACGTTGCTGCAGATAGTGTTATTTTGGTCTTTTTTATGGTTGAGTAACGAAGCCAAGTTTTTACTTCAGCACTCTACTCTGTATCTGATCCTTCACTTTTTTTTTTTCTGGAGACTACATCTCTCCAACTGGTAGTTCCTTGCTGGTTACTGTAGGTATGGGAATCTTGCTGATCTGTTCCTTACAGAGACTTTCAGATAATCCTCCTGTTTTCAGCCCTCCACCTTCTGCCTTCTATAGTCCTTAATGATTCTATATTTTTTTCCCTTTCTTTCCTTTTATTTTTACTTATAATTTTTGAGCACTGCTAGGGCTTTATTTGGTGGCTCAGATGTTAAAGAATCTGCCTGCAGTGCAGGAGACCCAGGTTTGATCCCTGAGTCCGGAAAATCCTCTGAAGAAGGGAATGGCTACCCACTCCCAGTATTCTTGCCTAGACAATTCCATGGATAGAGGAGACTGGTGGGGTCACAAAGAGTCGGACAGGACTGAGACTAACACTAACTGTTCAGGGCTTTATAGATGGAGTCAACTTTTTTTGAGTTACGCCTCTTTCCAGGCATTTAGATTTGCTCATACTGTAGTATACTAAGTTACTCACAACTGCTTTATCCCCACTCTGTTTTCACCTTTTGAGATGCAGAGTTACATGTGTTTCTTTGTTTAATTAACCTTGGATTGTGTATGTTTGGTTTCTTGTTCTTTTGGTTTGGGATTGATTTCTGAAAAGATCTCACTGTCTTAAAATCTTAGTAGAAAACTATATTAAGAGAATCAAAATGACTTTAAAAAAAAAAATACAGTGTTTATGTATCATCCTATTTTCTTCCCTGATTTTTACTTAAGTAGTACAAATGAAATCTTAATTTAAAAACTGAGGAACAAATACTGTGACCACAACTTTATTGGTGATTGTCTTAAAGAAGCAGTTTACATATTTTCAACTTCAGTTTCTGCATCAGTAAGCCAGAATTAATCTGCTCTCTGGCTTTCCCATTGGAATCATTTGAGATTATGGATTTTTTATCTAAAAAGTGTTTTAGATCTAAAATTGGAGACAGTGTTAAGTTCTTGCAGTGTTGAAAGAAGTACTGGTCAAGTTTCTTAGAATAATCCATTCTTTTTGATATGTTGTTTATGAACACCTGATAATCAGGGCTGAGCAAAATTAGTCATAATTATATCTTAAGTGTCTGGCATGGATATCTTTAATGGAAAGAAGAGGGTGTTGTTCTTTTGTTTTTTTTTTTTCCTACTGATGGTAAGTGGGTGTGGATGAGTATACTGGGAGGTCCATAGACTTAACTGCTGCTATTTGTCAGGCTTCCTTTTTGTGCCCAGGCATCGAAGACCTAACTTACTTTGCCTCTTCTTTTGCTTAGTTACCATTCATTCTCACGTTTGGTTTTTCTTTCCCTAAGCCTGGCTTGAGAATCACACACTGTCTCATTCTTTCCTTGCTGTTCCTGAAAACAAGCTAGGGTTAGGGCCAAGGTTTTAATTCCTAAATCCCTAGGTAAAGATAACTGTGTTCTCCCTTTGAGTTTCTTTTGATTTTGTTATCTCTGGAAGCAGAGAGTACTAACCCTCTTGGCTTGAGTATGTGGTAGAAATTTACCTCTTTCTAACCTTAAAGATAAAATCATAAACCAGATGTTCCCTTGTCTTAAATGCGTTGCTTACATCTAAATAATCCGTCTGGATTTATCAGTTCTCCTGGGCTTGTTCACTCATTATGAGAAGGGTAGAATATTGAGGAATAGACTGTTTCCAACAACTACCTCTCTGTCCTACCAGTCGCATCAAAAATGTATACTCTGGAAGCAAAATATCATTGCCCGTGTCATTAGTTCAGCTCACATTGTAAATTTTAGAACCTTTGGCCAAAGGCTTGTAGCTCACAGATTGGTCATGTTTCTTTCATTCCTTCTTTTATTGAACCAGCTGAGAATCTGTAGTGTGCAGGCATTTTGCTAGACACTAGGATTTAGCACTTGAGACAAATGTAATCTCTGCTCTCACGTTGCTTACTGTGTAATTCAAGGGAAGAACTGATAAGCTTATGCTTATAATTTCTACTCTAGTCAAAACCTTCCCACTTTGAGGATTAAGCTTATATTAATTTCTTAGTGTTTTTCAGTCGTTTTTCCCCCACTCTCAAGTCTTCTTGTTCTAGGTGTCTTCTCTGTCCTTGTATTAAATAAGTAATCAATTGCCTAGCTTTCTGATTCCTCATTGATCCAAATCCATCAGTGTTCACCTCCATTTCACATCGCCAGGCCTCATAGTTATATCGTCCTCTTCTGAAACACTGGACTATAATAGAATAACAGCATTCTCACTTCTTTATTCCTATAGTGCCTGGTCTTTGGTCCTTTTAATGCTTTGACCTTTCTGGTTTTTTTCTTCAAGTTCTTAGATCCTTTTTAATTTCACCTTATACCTAATCTAGCCTAATCAACATGCTCTGCCACGTCAGTCACCTGCTATCCCTGGTTGACCTTATCCTCCAGAATGCCCTAATCAGTTTATGTGTGAATACTCCTTTATTCCTGTATCTCAGTTATTGAACATCACTGGCAGAAATTACACAAACTTTAAATTGCTGCTGGGAAAAATTCATAGTCCCCAACTCATGTAGACAATCAGTACCCACCAAAGGTTCCTAGCCAACCCCTTCCATTCTCTACAACTAGTAGAGCCTTTGCTGTCAGTCCAGCTATTCTGTTTTAGCAAATGCCTCTCTTCCTGAGGCTGTCAGATACAATTCCCTTCAACTTTCTAACCCTAATACCACACTGTCTGCATTTTCACCTGTCTTTACTTCACTCTCTCCAGGCTTAGTGGGAGATATGTTCTTCCTCCTTTCCAAGGCTAAACCCTCTCTTTATGTTTGGATCCCATCTCCTTCTGCCTGTTTAGGGTCTTTTCTCTGTCACTTCTCACTCTTTCTTCATCCTCTATCCTGACTTCATTCTCTGTTTAAATATATTCATGTCTTTGCCATGTTTAGAAAACAAATCCTTTCTTCACTCGAAGTCTATCATAGCTTCCAGTCTCTCCCTTCCATAGACTAATTTCTTAAGAAGTCATGTTTTAGTATTTTTTTTACTCACTATATTTTGAATTCACAACTGTACTATTTTGATGAAACTCTTTTTCCGTTTGTCACCAGGGATCTCCTAATGGCTGAATCTAGTAGTCTTTCCTTAACTCATCCTTAATTTACCTCTCTGTTGCACTGAAGCTATTGACCACAGCATTTTGAAACTACACTCCCTTGACTTCTGTGATTCTTCTGTGATTTTTCTTTCCTAATTCTTTATCTTATCTTCTTGATGTCTTGCTTCTCAGACTTTCTCAAAATTACTTATTTAAAAAATTCAAACCTACTGAGCAGTTAAAAAATAACACATCTTTGAAGTTTTTCAAACTTTGCAAAGAGTTGCAAGAATAGTACAGTGATCACCAATTGTTAACTTTGCCATATTTTCTTTGTCTACCACTCCCTTTATCTCTCCTCTCTCTGTATATACACGTATGTATATTCAAAGTTTTTATTTTTTTGCTATACAAATTGGAAGTTATTTGCAGATATGGCACTTTGCCTTTAAAATCTCTAGTATGTATCTCTGAAGAATAGGGCATTTTCATACATAACCATAATGTGTAATTATCACATTTGGGAAGTTTAATATTGGTATACAATTCTGTTTTCCTGATGCGTTGTCTATAGTCAAACTTCCCCAGTTATATCAATAATATCCTTTACAGCTATTTTTTGTTTTTAATATCCAGGATTTAATGAAGGATCACACATGACATTGAGTAGTCTTGTGTCTTCAGTTTTTTTTACTCTAGAGTCCTGTGTCTTTAATTTCTTTTGCTTTAGTTTCCTTTACTTTTTTGTCTTTCATGACACTAACATTTTTTGAAGACTCTGGGCCAATCATTTTGCAGAGTGATCCTGATTTGGATATGTTTCATTATTTCCTTATGAAAACGCTTAAGTTTTAAATTAAATGCTTTCTGCAGGAATATTTTACATGAGTATTGTGTCCTTAGGAAGCTCATAACTTTAGTCTGTCTCATTATTTGGTGAGTTTGATCATTTGGTTAATGTGGTATCCCCAGAACTTCCCATTCTACAGATAACCTTTTTCCCTCTGTAATTAAAAAGTATCCATGGAATGAAAGAGATTGTGCTAATATTCCATCCTAATAATCTTCTACACCCAATGGTTTTATTATCCATTGATTCTTGGCCAAATCAGATAATACTCTGGTGATTATAAAGTGGAGACTTTTCTGTTTTTATCATTTTTTTTCTATATTAGTTGTCATTTTTCTGTAAAGAGCTTTTCATATTTTTTCTAATTTTTAAAAACATTTTTATTTATTTATTTTTTGGTTGCACTGGGCTTTCTCTAGTTGCGGCAAGCAGGGGCTCCTCTCCAGTTGCATAGCACGGGCTTCTTATTGCCATGGCTTCTCTTGCTGTGGAGCACGGGCTTTAGGCACAAGGACTTCAGTAGCTGGAGCTTGTGGGCTCTAGAGCATACAAGCTTCAGTAGTTGTGCTAACAGGTTTAGCTGTGCTCTGGCATATGGTATCTTCCTGGAAATCAGTGTCCAAATCAGTGTCCCCTGCATTGGCAGGTGGATTCTCAACCATGAACCATTAGCAAAGTCCCAAAGTTTAGTTTTTTAAAACAGTATGGACTACTTTTTTTCATAGTATTATCCATTTCTTTCATTATTCAAATTTTGGTCTGAAAATTTTCCCAAATTTTGCTGGAGAGAGCTCTTTTAAGAAGCTTCTGTGTCCTTTTAACATATCCCTGTTAGTTTTGGAGTACTTCCTTTCTGTCCATGTAGTGTGCTCCAGGTTTACCTCGCATGTTCCCTCGCTCTGGCCTGGCACCATCTATTTTTCCATGGAGCCCTGGTTTCTTTGGTAGAGAAACCAAGCTCTGAGTTCCAAGCTATGGTCTTTGCTACTGAAGTGTCATTCTTCTGGCTCTTTCAGAACAGAGCTAGGAAGTTTTGTTTTTGTTTTAAATCATGGCTTCACATTGATGTTCCTAATTTCAGTCCAGTTCTTCAGGGTTCTTTTCTCTTCAGTCAACATTTGCATCTCTTTTTCCTCATTGAGAAAAGCCTGATAACAGCATCAATACATTTACTTATTTACTTAGTGGTACAACATATGCTAATGGTTTGAGAATTATAATACCAATAGTGCTAGTAGTAGCTACAAGCCTACTAAGTGTGGCTTAAGATTTCCTTGCAATTTTTGTTATGCTTACATATATGTTACTTAAGAATGTGCAGTGTAAAGTTATTTAAATATCTTTTTCTCTTTTTGTGGGAAATTGTCAAAAAATTGGATTGGCCAAAAAGTTCACTTGGATTTTCATACTATTATATGGAAAAACCCAAATGAACTTTTGGCCAACCTAATAAAAGTCAATTAAATTTACGTATTTATCCTGTATTCAGTTTTATTTGCCTCCCCTATCCTTGTTGATTTAATTTTTTTTGGAATGTATAAAACATTATCATGGTTCAGAATTCAAGATCTCCATTTTATATTCACCATATGATATTTGATTCAGGTAAAAAGAGAAATAAATGATAAAACTATTAAGGTTTTACTTAAAAATTCCCATTCCTTTTCCTGCCTTCCCACTGTTGTTAGCTTTTTTCTTTTTTTTTGATAGGTTTCTTGTTGGGATTTTATTTTATTTTCTTGACCACACCACACAGCATGTAGGATCTTAGTTCCCTGACCAGGGATTGAACCCAGGACCTTGGCAGTGAGAACTAGACTGTCAGGGAATTCCCTTTCGTTAACTTTTGACTTATCTTAATTGTGCTCATTATTGCATTTATAAGGATGTACATATTATATTTTTATTTCCTCTTTTACGCAAAAGGTAGCATACTGTGTGTACTGCTGTGCCATATATGTTCTTTTGCACCTTGCTTTCATAGAGATATTCCTCGTTCTTTTTTGAAAAATATTTATTATTTTTCTTTCTTTATTTGGCTGTGCTCTTAGGCACAGCGTTCAGGGCTTATAGTTGTGGCATGTGGGATCTAGTTCCCTGACCAGGGATTGAACCCACACCCCCTGCATTGGGAGTGCAGAGTCTTAGCCACTGGACCACCAGGGAAGTCCCCCTCATTCTTTTTATAGCTTTATAGGGTTTTCATTCACTATGCTATGCTTAGGCATTTAGGTTGTTTCTAATGTTTCACGTTTACAAATATTGATACTATTCCAACCAATAACCTTGTGTACATGCTTTTTCATGTCCAGAACAATGTATCATTTCCCCAAAACTTTCTTCTATGTTTCCGTTTCCTCAATGACACTGTTAGTTACACAGAAACCATGGTGTCATTCTTCTAATATCTCATTAGTCAGGAAGTACTAACGATGGGCACTTTTACCCTCCCCCCCACACACCTTCATTTTCTTAGTTACAGATTTTACTTCTTGCTTACTTTACTAGCCTCCTAACAGATGTTGTTTCTTCCCTAAAACTTCACACTGCTGCTTGAGCTGTCTTTCTTAAAGACAAGGGTTATTCATTTACCTTGCCTCAAGATTTCTTTTCAGCCTCTAAAAATATAACTCAAATGCCTTTGCCTCAATGCCCAGGCTTTCCATTTCCTGGCCTCCACCTGTATCTCCAGCCTAATACATCTCCTAACCGCTTCTAACCATACCGAACTACTTAATAGATCCTCTCAACATGCCCTGTCCTGTCAGGTCTCTTTTGCATTGGGAATGCCTTTTTTTTTTCCTACCTTCTACATTTTATCTTAATAACTTTTTATGATACAGCTTAGGTATGCCACCTACAGGAAGACTTCTGGCTGTCATATCTAGTTCTGCTGTTCACCCATAGCACCTGGTGCTTAGCTCCGTTGATGCATCTCTCTTCCCTGGGACTTTGGGCACCTATAGGCTGGAAACTCCTGTTAATTCTGCTTTCTTGTTAAAAGCCTAGAAAAGAGTAGACATTCAAAAAAGTTAGTGAATATCTGTATAAACTTGATCTGTTTACATTAAAACAAATTATTTAGGTTTTCATTTACATGTTTACTGCAGAAGAATCCAAACAGTGCAGATGTATATAAGAGGCGAATGTCTTCCGTTTCCCCCGTCTCAGTCCTAGGGAGAACTAAGATTAATAGTTTAATGTTGGCGAGAAAAGCACAAAATAGATTTTCCCAGTCCTACAGGATAAAAATGTCTACTATTTTGTTCTTATAGATCATCTCTTTTCCTTTAGGCAATGATAGTAAGAAATGCTAAAGATACAGCTCATACAAAAGCAGAACGGAATATTCTGGAGGAAGTAAAGCATCCTTTCATTGTGGATTTAATTTATGCCTTTCAGACCGGTGGAAAACTCTACCTCATCCTTGAGTATCTCAGCGGTCAGTACACAGTTTGGTGTAATTATTTGCATTAGCTCCAGAAACTTGTTCAAAACATTATTTTTCAATAGAACAATGCTTTTTCCCAGTGTGACCAAATAGTTCTTAAAATCGACAGGTACATTAACATAAGGAATTCATATGGGACCAAATGTTTCTTTCTATAGACAAATACGAAGGAAGCTTTAAAGGTTGTCTTTTTTCCTTCATCTGTAATGTTTTATCTTAATTCTCTTGTAATCAGTTAACAAAATAACAAACATCTAATGGATAGCCATCAAATTGACTACACTTGGGTAAGATAGTAAAATTCAAATAAACCACTAACTGAAATGGAAAACTTAGAGTATTGTTTAAGGTAATGAGTATTTTTGGTATTGCATCTTTAAACAGAAGCGTTTTTTGTTTAATGTAATTCTACAGATAGATTTTGCAGTTTTACATTGGAAATCCCCCACTCATTCCAGGACTTAACCCTTCCTAGGAATTTGTGGCACCCCATAGCATTTTTAGATCACAGGCATCTATTTCCAGCAAACACACTTGAGTTTTCTGAAAAACAGGTTTCACAGTAGCCTGTAACATGGAATAGAAAGCTGCATAATTTAATAACTTTTTTGTGACTGTTACCATTTTTTCTTGTAACTTTATTTTAACATAGTTGCACATTTACACAAAAAAGGTGCAGCAATAGGAAAAAGAATTTGCACCTGCTACTCACCTAGATTCCCCAAGTGTTATCATTTTACCACAATTGTTTTGTTTCATCATTCTTTTTTCTCCCTCTCTGTATATGTATGTATGCAGTTGTGTATATAGATACGTATACATAAATATGTTTATAGATATATATATATACACACGTATGTGTATATATATTCATAATTTTTTCTGAACTGTTTAAGAAAGTGTTGCAGACTTGATTTCCCTTTATCCCTAAATATTTCAGTGTATATTTTTCTGAAATTAATCACAGTATCTTACATAACTATGCTAAAATTATCAAAATCGGAAATTAACATTGATAGCAGTAATCTCTTTCCTTAGTTTCCTTTAATCTGTAATAGTTCCTAAATCTTTCTTTGTCTTTCATGACCTTGACAGTTTTGAAGGGTATAGTCTAGTTTGTAGAATGCATCAATTTGGGCTTATCTGGTGTTTCCTCAGGATTAGACTCAGGTTATGCATTTTGGGGAGGATCATTGAAGTGACGTCCTGTCCTTCTCTGTGTATCAGAGCAAGAAGTCCGTAAGATTTGTATCTTTGTTCCATTACTGTTGATGTTAACTTTGATCATACATATAAGGTGGTGAAGTTTTTTGTGTTTTTTTTGGTGAAATTTTTCCTTTTTTAATTAACAAGTATCTTGAGGAGATACTTTGAAATTATTTAAATATCTCATCTCTCATCAAGCTTTCACATACAGTTTTAGCATCCATTGATTCTTGCCTGAAACAATTAACTATGATTGCCAAGTGATTTTTCTTATTCCATCATGCCTCCTTCATTTATTATTTGGCATTCTACTGTAACAAAGAGCTTTCTGTTCTCCCCCATTATAAAAAAGAAATTTATCTATTCTTTTATTTAAATCATTGTGGACTCATGGACTCATGGACACGACTGAGCGACTGAACTGAACTGAACACTTTGTCAACATTGTAACATTGTTTATTTTGATATTCAAATCATACCATACTATTTACCTAAGACATTGACAAATTCATTCCGTTTTAGAGTTCTAAAAATGTGAAATGTGGGCATTCACTAATTTGCAAGGATGATTTAATTACATATTAACATTTTTCTACTTATGGGTAAAATGCTAGAGAAGCTTTAATCAAGACTTTTTTTTTAACCTCAAGTTTGAAATCTGTTGTAAATATTTTGAAGTTTATAGATGTAAAACCTAGAATTCCCAAACTTGTGTATTTCACATAAGAAGAACACTGCTAAAAATGGAATCCTGAGGACTTAGTTTTAAACCTATAATTTTTAGGATCTGTTTTTTATTTTTAAAGGGTTGATGTCTTTTAATTATGGTTAAGAGGAAAGCACAAACCCTCTCATTAGAAGTGGATTGTTGGAAATAAAGATTTTGTATTTCTAATGTATTTTTCTTTTCTTTACAGGAGGAGAATTATTTATGCAGTTAGAAAGAGAAGGAATATTTATGGAAGACACAGCCTGGTAAGTGAAATTTTTGTGGTTGCATGAATTCAGGTAATAATTCCTATAATTAAAAGCAAAGTCCTGTTCCCACTGTGGGCAGCCAGTAAATTGTTCTGGAGCCAGTCAGTCACTCAGGACTCAATGGGGAGAAGCAGCTTTGGGTCTTGGCAGCTATTAGAGATCACATCATTCCTTTGCCCCCAGGCCTTGGGTGGAACGTTCTTCATACCAGTTCCTAACAGAACCATTCTCACTGGGGCTTTATTTCCTTGAATTGGTAAGCTGCCTGCCTTGGCTCTGGGTGAGTGTGGTTTTCCAGTGAAACTTTTATGTGCAGACCCATGGAAAGTATCAGAAACCATCTCCTTTTTTTTGTAGACTTTCCAGTTCCCAAGGTGCAGTCTTAGGGAGTTGATAAGTCTGCACATTATCATCTGTGGATTGATTCAGTGGCCAGGATGGGATCTACCCTTCTATTTCTTAAGATGGCATCTGCTTCAAATTAAAAATATACATACCCTTTTGTGAGGTGACAGTACTGGGTAACAATAAATCAGTTTATCCTACACATTAATTGAATAGAAAACACTTAAATGTTTTTTTCTACCTTAATTACCAAACTGCATTCCATTGTTTAATTTCAGGCTTTTTCTAACACAGAAGCTGCATTTAAGAGCCTTAGGGATGAAGTGCCCTTTTTTGGAGGAGGCTCTCTGAGCCGTGTTGGAGGCTGTGTTTGTGGTCCTGCTGGCTGTGAAACTGCCTCAGTTCTCTAGGACACACCCTCTCCATCCTGGAGTAATCTGCAGGATTGCAACATTGTTATGCAGCCAGTATTGCAGTGCCTTGTGCTTTTCGAATCCAGACAGGGTTGACTCAGCCCTTTATTCTTTTGAGGTAGATAAATTTGAGTGTCACACAATTTATAGTTGTGGGCTGGCTGGCAAGTGGGAGGGCAGATACTGTGGGCATGAGCTGTATATAAATATGCAGCTGTATTAAGTAAGGGATGAGTGGGCTTTTAAGGGTCAGGTTATAAGGTATTTTTGAAACTAAGGCTTGATCTCAGAGAATAACAAAGTTCCTATTTCCTATGGAATTTAAAAACTGGGGGTGGGTGGGAGAAATTTGCTTTGATCTGAATGACTATTGGCCCAGTTTCCACATAGACAGAACAAAACATGACCGGTGACAGTTTGGCATAATCTGGACTTCTTTGCAGTTTTAGCAAGATGTTTTATTGATGAAATAAAACATTTTATAGTTTCACTAAACAAGTGAAACATAAATGTCTCCATGCATTTTGGCAGCAGCCTATGCCATCTCTTTTCCCCATACCCACCCCCACTAATTTGGTCTTTGGTGCATGTCTATTTCTTTCAAGGAATTTTGCTCCAAACATAAACTGCTTTGAATGGATTATTCTTTTTAATTTTATTAAATCACTTTTGTTTCCAGCTTTTACTTGGCAGAAATCTCCATGGCTTTGGGGCATTTACATCAAAAGGGGATCATCTACAGAGACCTGAAGCCGGAGAATATCATGCTTAATCACCAAGGTGGAGATATACTGTAAACAGTTCTATAGTAAATAATCATCTTAAAATCTTCCCACACAGGTTCATGGTCATTTTCAAAGCCCCATATTCATGTGTCTGTTACTATACATTCCTCCCTCAGAATTTATAGCATCATGATGCTTGTACTTAGGGTTAATGAGATTAAAAAGAGTTGAGGATAACTGGCCACTCAACTCCCTTTTCTAGTTTAACCTTTACTCTTTGTAGCTTGTCATTCTTTTGAAATCCTTACATAAAGTGTGGTGAGCCAAAAGCCAGTCCAAATACTAATTTTGGTTTGTTTCTTAAGTTGGAAAGTGAATCTTAACTTTATAAATTGAGTTTTCTTTAATGATGACAATACAGAAATATTAGAAACAATGTTTTTATGATAAATTTTATTAATGCTGTATAAAAGAGAAGGAGATTAGAACTAAACCAAACTATTTGATTATACTTTGGAAATAAAATGTTTAGTAGGCATCAGTTTATTCTTGCTGTTTGTTTGTAACAAATGTAAGAATTAGACAAACTAATATTCTATACAGCTGTGGGTACAGCAGAGTGAACCTTGATTGTAACTGCATGTTGCTACGGACAATTCAGCTTACGTGAGAGTAACCTGGGCTGGGGAGACTTGGCAGTTCACTCACATCCCAAAGGAGCAGCCAGCCAATCCGGGTATCTGGGGGCTGGTGGCAGCTGCTGATCCTTAGGTGTCTATCAAATGAGGCAAGAGGTAGTTAACCCTTGTACAGAAAATGGCTTAGGGACAACCGATGCCAGAATAAATGTTTCAAATTGTGGAGGTTTTTCTCTTTTCTTCTCCCCCTCTCTTTTTTTTTTTTTGAGAAATGCTGTATTTAACCACGTTTGTCATGGATATCTATGTATCTTCCTTTCCCCCAGTTCTGTCCTCATTGCCCCAAATTTAGTTCTGAATTCTAAGACAAGGGATAGAATAGGAATGTGATTAGTTAACTACTTTGATCCATAACCTAAGTGTATCAGGTAGTTCTGTGAAAATGTCATACTTCTTCTGTGTCAGAGTAAAGTACACATTTACATGTGAGTTAATAGTCCATTGCCTTTTCTCGAAATAAACTTGGAATAGTAGGGTCCCTGGGGTTGCTGAACCACTGGATAGCTAAAGACAGGTCAGTAGGACTAAACTTGAACTGAAGTGTTCTTTGTATAAGGTGATGAGTTTTTTACTTTCTGGATCAGAAATGATGGTTCCATGCTATGTAGCAATTTCATTTCTTTTTCCAAATTGCATTGGCAGAATAAGCTAACTTGTTATAGTGACTAAGACTGTTTTAAGAACTGTTAGGTCACAGTTCATGGTGATAAAAGCAATATATTTGAAGTACAGTGTCACACCTTTATTTAAAACATGCAGAAGATCTTTTTTTTAGGGTCTGTATACTTAATCCAGACTTCATCAAGTTTTCCCAGGACTTACTTGCTCAGGATGGTAAAAGTTTTTAGTATAAAGTAAAGCTGGAGCCTTAGACAGGCTGTTTTGCCTTTTCTCATATTTATTTTCCCACAAAATAGATTATATCGCTGGCAAAGGTAATTTTGCCTTACCCTTCACAAATTAGCATCCTTTTTTATGGATGGAACATTGCTAGTTCTTGATCTCAAAAAATAAATTTAAGGCAGAAAAATTAAAATGGAAAGATAGATTATTGTCTTATATGAAAACATTTAAACACTGCACGTACTTAGAATTCTCAGAATAACCACCTTTAATCTTTGATTCTAGGTCACGTCAAACTAACAGATTTTGGACTATGCAAAGAATCTATTCATGACGGAACAGTCACACACACATTTTGTGGAACAATAGAATACATGTG
The DNA here is from genome assembly GCA_024291935.2 of Okapia johnstoni. Lineage (NCBI taxonomy): Eukaryota > Metazoa > Chordata > Mammalia > Artiodactyla > Giraffidae > Okapia > Okapia johnstoni. The sequence goes on along the minus strand of CM044308.1, from coordinate 120,164,184 downwards.
AGCTGCATGTTGAAAGAAATATTACTGGTTTGGGGGTAATAGCTAACTTTTACCTGGTTTAAGTAATAAGTGTGCTAAATTTTCTGTTGCACTATTTGATTCTGTATCTTGTAGAAATTTTAATTCAGATGATATGCAACTAGTGGATTTTTTAGGTGTATTATTTTTCTCTTTGTAGGGCCCCTGAGATCTTGATGAGAAGTGGCCACAATCGTGCTGTGGATTGGTGGAGTTTGGGAGCATTAATGTATGACATGCTGACTGGAGCAGTAGGTGCACAGTTAAAAGCTGCATGTATTATGGTCTGTGCTGAGTAGTTACAAAGTCATTACAGGAAGAGATGTTGCCTTATGCTTTTGGAAAATGTTACCGATGAAATTATTTATTTTTCAATGAATTTATTTTTAAAAATCTAACACTAGCAGTGCTTTATTAGTGGTAATATGGGCCTCTGTACTTTTAGAAGTATTTTCATTTAGATGATCTATGTCATGGCCTGTGGTCCTGTGAATCAGAGGCAAAACAAGTATTGCCCTTATTTTATAGATGGACAAAGTGAAGCATAAAATCAAAAGGCTCACCCATTATCACACCAGGCTAATGGTGGAAAACCAATTCCTTCCAGGACATTGCTTTTTCTCTGTGCCATTGCTTAAAAACTACAGCTCTTTAGTGGTCAATCATCCCACATCACAGCATACATTTCTGATCTCTGTGTAACTGACTAATTCAGGAAATGGATAATTCTGTTATTTAAAATTTGATATTCTTTCTATACTAATTTTTCTTACTCTCTTCTATTCTTAGCCCCCGTTCACTGGGGAGAATAGAAAGAAAACAATTGACAAAATCCTCAAATGTAAACTCAATTTGCCTCCCTACCTCACGCAAGAAGCCAGAGATCTGCTTAAAAAGGTAGGATTCTAAAATTAGCACTCAACCCATAAGTCTCAACTATTAGGATTTAAATAGACAGAACTGAATATACATTTTGAATAAAGAATCATACACAGATGTTGACAAAAAAGCCTACAGTTTTTGCCTCCAAAGTACAAATGTGTTTATTTAAAGACTTTCTTTTCTTTTTATTCCCAGACAATGTTTGGAAGTAATTAATAAAGCATATGCTCTCAAGGCAAAATAGACCTGCAAATTCTATAAAGAAAAAATAATCAATTTGATTAAATTCATCAGTGTTTTTGTTTTCCTTCCTAAAAGCTGCTGAAAAGAAATGCTGCTTCTCGTCTTGGAGCTGGTCCTGGGGATGCTGGAGAAGTTCAAGTAGGGACTGGCATGTTTGGTGGTTTGAGGGGAAGAGAATGCCGATTTTATATATTTGTGAAGGTTATATGTAGTTGCTCATAAGTATATCTTATTTTGTGATTGGTAACTTCAAATAGTCTGTTAATTTGTCAATCCAGTGAAGTCTGTTCCCCTTAATCTTTCTTCCTGCTCTTTTGTTTCGTGTTTTCCCAGGCTCATCCATTCTTCAGACATATTAACTGGGAAGAACTGCTGGCTCGGAAGGTGGAGCCCCCCTTCAAACCTCTTTTGGTGTGTATTCATGAAAGCATGTAATTTGAGAGACCTGGTACTTTTTTAGAAGAAAATCTCAGACCAGTTAGTAATATTTATTAATGATACAAAAACGTTTGGCCGATCCTCTCTTCTCTTCACAATCTTTATTTTGCGCGGTCTTTTAAGGAACTACAGCAGCAATTGATGACTATATTAACTGGTTTTAAGTTGGTTGCCTAAGATAATTAAATAGCTTAAGTAATTGGGACTGGGTCGGGGTTGGTTCTTGCTACAAGCTGTGAGAGACTGTTTCATGCTTATCTGCTAGCCTTTGGTGGTTTGCTGGCAATCTTTGGCATTTCTTGGCTTGTAAGCACATCATCCTATCTTTTCCTTCATGTTCATGTGGCATTCTCTTTGTATGTAGATCTGCATCCAAATTTTCTGTTTTTTATAAGGACACCAGTCATAGTGGATTAGGATCCCTCCCTACTCCAGTATGACCTTATCTTAACTAGTTACATCTGTAACGGCCTTCATTCCAAACAAGGTTACATTCTGAGGTCCTGGGGTTAGAACTTCATCATATGAATGTTGGAGGGGCACCATTCAAACCATAACAATATGTTTATAAGTGATTGAGTTAGTGTATTAGTTCTTTCTTTTTCCCACCTCAAGAATTTGAGAAAAGATAGTTTCTTTTTCTGTTTCTTGAAGTGGAGGAAAAGGAATAGGATAACGATGATGGTTATTTGGTCCTAGGAGCACAGGGGTTGCTTGCTTTAAAACTTCAACATATTTTAAAATTTGAACATAACTGTCAGGGTAAAACCCTGATGTACCAACTGCCCAGCTTCAAAATTTATCAAGTCATCTTGTTTAAACATAAACATAACCACCATGTTATCATCATAACTAAAAAGCTAACAATTTCCTTTTTTCCTTGTTGTTTTGATTCAATAAGGATTCAGTCAAGACCTGTATAGGTTGATTACTGTGTTTCTTAAGTCTCTCCATCCATGGATCAGTTCAGTTCAGTCCCTCAGTCGTGTCCGACTCTTTGCAACCCCATGGACTGCAGCAGGCCAGGACTCCCTGTCCATCACCAATTCCCAGAGCTTGCTCAAACTCATGTCCATTGAGTCAGTGATGCCATCCAACCGTCTCATCCTCTGTCTTCTTTTCCTCCTGCCTTCAATCCTTCCCAGCATCAGGGTCTTTTCCAATGAGTCAGTTCTTCGCATCAGGTGGCCAAAGTATTGGAATTTCAGCTTCAGCATCAGTCCTTCCAGTGAACACCCAGGACTGATTTCCTTTAGGATGGACTGGTTGGATCTCCTTGCAGTCCAAGGAACTCTCAAGGGTCTTCTCCAACACCACAGTTCAAAAGCATCAATTCTTCAGCACTCAGCTTTCTTCATAGTCCAACTCTCACATCCATACATGACTGCTGGAAAAACCATAGCTTTGACTACACAGACCTGATATTCCCTCTCAATTCCTCCTTTGAGGACTTACTAAAGATACTTGACCACTTGTCCTCTGCAGTTCCTCATATTTTGATTTTTCTGATTTTAACTCTGGTGTGTCCTCAGCCATGTTCACCTGTTCCTCATAGTTCTGAAAACTAATAGTACGGATTTAGTCTAGATCTGATTCAGGTTAAATTTTTGGTGCTATATATTTTGATCAGAAGATATAATGTGTACTTAAACATTTCTTTTAGTGGTCATTAATCATTGCCTGTATCAGTGGTTCTCAGCCAGGGTTGATTTGACAATGTCAGAGACAAGCTGTCACAACTTAGGGAGGGGTGCTACTGGTACTTATGGGTAGAGTCCGGAGATGCTATTAAATATCCTATAATGCACCAGACAGCCTCCTGCAACAAGAGTCATCAGGTCCAAAATGTCAACAGTGCTAAGGCTGCGAATCTAGAGCCTAGTTAGTTCCAAGATTTTGTTAAGGATTTGCAGAATTGTCCTACTCTAATAATCGTTATTCATTCTTTATTAGGTGGAATTGTCCTGTGAAAAGATACTCTTACATCAGTTGTTTGGTTACCTCAGGCACAGTTTGTATAGAAAAGGCAGGATAAATGTTTTCTTTCCCAGTTGTTGAAATAATGAATTAGTTCCCTAGCATCTTCCAAAATGGACCAATAAATTATGTGATTTTTTTTTACTAAAATTATGAATTCATCCTGTTTAACATATTTGACTTTTAATTCATTGCAGTTATTTTTATTTATGTTCAGCTTTTCCCATCTTTAGACATCTTTTCCATCCTGTTGGTTGCCAGGTTTTCTTTTTTTTTACCACGCTGTGCAGCATATGAAATCTTCCTTCCCCAACCGGGGATTGAACCTGTACCGCTGGCAGTGGAAGCGCAGAGTCTTAACCACTGGACCACCAGGGAAGTCCTGGTTCCTGAGTTCTTTTGACACAACCACGAGTCTGATGTTGCACCAGAGGGAAGAAACAGATCGGGTAGTCAGATTTAGGTGATAATATTCCTTCACAAGAAAATACACTCAGGCGGAGCAGAATATCATTCTTGCTCCTAGAGAAATTTAAAGGAATGAAACAAGCTATGGGAAGAATCTTTTAATTAGAGCATGTTATAAATGTACTTTGTGTTTAAACTCTGCTTCAAGTTTTTTACAGCTTTGCCAATTGTGCAAATTGTCTCTAAAAAGGGATTTAGCCACTGGGCTGGGCACACTGAAACTTTGTGAGAGGGGATGATTGATACTCAGATTTTTAGTAGAAATGATAACTAAAGGTGTCATTTGACCTTTGATACTTTCTAGTTGTATTTATTTTTCAATCTGTGCTTGCTCAAACCGTTCTACTCTTTTATTACAGTCAAACCCTGAGAAAAGAGCTTTATCTGGAGCCTACTCTAATGCATGTAATGCATTTGATTGTTAAGTATAATACAGTCTGTTCACCATTTTCTAATCTTTTTTTTTATAAAGCAATCGGAAGAGGATGTGAGTCAGTTTGATTCCAAGTTTACACGTCAGACACCTGTTGACAGCCCAGATGACTCAGCTCTCAGTGAAAGTGCCAACCAGGTCTTTCTGGTAAGTGACTTTCCAGTGTAGCCATGGGAAATTTAAATATGAGGATGGGCCCTTTTCTATAAGAAAATTAGAATGTAGGTAACCTGAGGTGGCTTTTTTAAGTTATCCCCTTATGACTTATTGATAAGTAATTGATGTTGCATAACTCAGCATTCCATCTTAGTGATTAGAGTCAGAGTATATGATTCATTTTTTGAATAGGCCACTGACTTAAAATGTTGCATCTTAACTGAAAGCCACACAGCCATTGCAGTAAGAGAAGAAGGGCTCATAGTAACTATTTTATTCCTGAAACAGCTAAAGATTTTTATTTGTAGGGGATTTTTAACCTGTTGATTTTAAATATTTGACATCAAAATGCATTGCTTCATGTGTGATTGTAAGCAAATTAACCCTAAGGAGGAATATCTGTATTGATTTATACTTTGTCTCCTCAGATAGAAAACCAGAACTTCTAGATTTTGATCAACAGAAATGATAGATTTATATCTGATGACCATCATTGCATATTATTTGCCTAGTGCTTCTTTTATTACTATAAGTACATATCATTTGTTTCCTTTGTCATTTGTCATTATCCTTTGTCATTTCTTTTTGGACTATCTCTAGGGAGAATAGAATATGGGAAAAGTAATCATTTGGAAATTTTTTCTCCCTTGTTTATGAGTTCACAGGATTTGTCATTAACTTAATTCTCAAATCACAATGTAACACAGTATTGTATCTTTTGGGGTGGAGGGTCAGTTCTGAAGTTAGCATGGAACACAGAAATCGTGTAAAATAACACTTAAATCACCATAGTACAGTATGCTTTTGAGTAAACAACATTGAATAGTAATAATTCTGTAAATGTATGATTATATAGTAGTATAAGAATATAAATGAAAAATATAATTTTATAGCATTTTAATTACTTAAGAAGGAAGATGCATGCATTATGTCTACATGATTTGCAAAATTACTGTATTCCCCCTTAGTAAAATCTCTCATTTAGGGGAGTAGGCATGATTCATTTTCATGCTGTTGTTGCTTTCTCTTTTTTCTCTCATGATGTGGAGTTTTCTTCTCTACTGATGTGGAATTTATACCTTTGATTCAACATACAGACCTTTTCTTCAGTTGGGCATTATGGAGTTTAGCTAGTTTGACAATTTTTTCCCAAATTAAAAAGTCTAGAAACATCTTACCTTGCTACAAAGAAATCCAAAGTTGTGGTGGCAGAAGTTACAGAGCTAAGCTTTCATTCTGATTTGTTGAGCTTCTCTTAATTATTTAAATTGAACAACTAATGAACACAAGAACAATTCATTTTTAGGTGGTAGCCAGAATTCTGTACACAAAGATCTCTTTTAAAATTAATTTAAAATAGTAACATCCCACTTATCTGGGGATTGTGACTGTAGTAACTGCAGTTCAGTTAATATTTTTTTAATTGAAAGATAATTGCTTTACAGTATTGTGTTGGTCTGTGCCATACAGCAATGCAAATCAGCCGTAATTATATATATATAATCCCCTCTCTCTTAGCTTCCCTTCTCTCTTCCATCCACCCCTCTGTGTCGTCACAGAGGGCCAGTCTGGGCTCCCTGTGTTACACAGCAGCTTCCCACTAGCTATCTGTTTTACACATGATAGTGTATATATGTCAGTGCTACTTTCTCAATTCAGCCTACCTTCCCCTTCCCCTGCTGTATGCACATGTCCATTCTCTACATCTGAGTCTCCATTCCTTCCCTACAAATAGGTTCATCTGTACTATTTTTCTAGATTCCATAGGATAATTGCCTTACAATACTGTGTTGGTTCCTGCCATACAATGCAAATCAGCCTAAGTGTGTGTGTGTGTGTGTGTGTATGTACGTGTGTATATATATATATATATACCTTCTCTCTCGAGCCTCCCTCCCACCCACCCTCTAGTAATTTAAATCCTAATAGAATTAAAGGATATTCAAAGATGATTAAGGCAGAGTCTGGTCCTCTTGGTAGTTAAGCTTTAGCCCACTAGAACATATGTGGAAATGGCCTTGGTGGTCCACATGTAGCTGTCACAAAGTATATGCTCTGTAGAATTGCACCTCACTCTTCAGGACTTCACCCAAAGCCTTATTGAGTCTTTTTATAATAAGTCAAATGCCTACTTGTAGGTCACAAGGATAATAGGAAGTTAGGTATAGGATTAACTGTTAAAGGGATGAACATTAACAGCAAGATAAATGATAGCTGGTAACCTAATAGCCAGGTCCAAGAAAGAACTAAAGCTAACAAACTGCATTATTGCCTGTTACAGTTAATAGTTTTCACAATGTTGGCTCTTATTTGTCAGGAAAATCCAAATCTATTCAATCATTGGCATAAAACCAGAAAGACCATATATGCCAAGTTAGAGAATTCTATTTTTATTTTGGCCTAGTAATGAGAAACTGTTTGGGGGATGAGAATATTAGTTGCTTATATGTATGTGGCTAGAAACAGTAGAATTTCTCTGCATTTATCTTTGTATTTAACATCTTAAGTGTAGAGCCTATATTTTTCCTGTTTTGTTCTACTTCTTTTAATACAGTGAAATTTTGTTTGCTGGCCTTTGGGGTTCAATAGAATTCTGCTGTCTTGGGGTCTATGCCTCTAGAAATGGCTGGAAGGAAGGTAATGGATGTGAAATGAGATTGAGGAGGTTGGAGAGTAATCACATTGGTGATTTTAGGTGTACATCATTATCTTGGTGTGTCAGAGACCGAGCAACCACATTTTCTCGACATTCTGTAGTCCACTGTTACTATCTTTCAGGGTTTTACATATGTGGCTCCATCTGTACTTGAAAGTGTGAAAGAAAAGTTTTCCTTTGAACCAAAAATCCGATCCCCTCGAAGATTTATTGGCAGCCCACGAACACCTGTCAGGTATTCAGACTTTGTTATTATTTTTTAATCTAGAAGAAAACGCATTGTTTAAGAAATTTATGCCAAGTTACATAACATAAGTGCAAAATCTGTCATCCTGTTTGGTTGGTGTAAGCACAGCATCTCTACCTTCTTATATTGCAAGTGATTCATCTGTGACTTATCAATGAGAAAATGCTGTATAGTTTACCTTCCCTCCTGAGAATAAGCTGCTGCACTGGAAAGTGTCCTCTTTAACCATTCGTTCAACATTTATTGTGCACCAGGGGTTGCGCTGTGTGCTGGGGACACGTGATTATGACAGGAATTGTTCTTGTCCTGATGAAGCTTACAATTTAGTGATAGAGTCAAAACAAAGAAGGAAATACAAAAAATATGTAATTACAAGTAGTACCAAATGCTATGTGAAAAAAAAAAATGTGTTAGTAGAATGCAAAAAAATAACACAGGGGCTCCTATTCATGAAAGAGCTAGCCATACAAAACAGAGAGGTACAGGGGTGTTACAGGTAGAAGAAAGCTCATGCAGAAGTCCTCAAGGAGGAAAAACTTGGCTGCCTTCTTGGAAATGAAAGGGAGGTCAACATTCCTGAAGTGTGAGTTGAGGAAGAAAATGGCAAAGGTTTGGAGAAATATTTTATTTTAAATGCAATGAGAAGCTGTTTTAAGTGGGAGAGTAAAATGATTTTTTTTTTTAAAGTAAGTATCATCGATGGTTTTATGAGGGCAAGTGTGGAGGTTAAGAGACCAGTTAGGAAAGTAAAAATTAGTCTAGGAGAGAGATGGCTCAACTTCAGCCTCTGTGCCAATCCATACAAAAAGGAAATTAATTGAAAAAAATCACATTACCCCACTCGCTTTAAATGTAAGGGAAATGTTTCTTGTTGAGATAGTACTTGAGACAAATGATAGCTCTTCCTTGTCTTAAAGCCCAGTCAAATTTTCTCCTGGGGATTTCTGGGGAAGAGGTGCTTCAGCCAGCACGGCAAATCCGCAGACGCCTGTGGAATACCCCATGGAGACAAGTGGGATAGAGCAGATGGACGTGACGATGAGTGGGGAGGCTTCAGCACCGCTTCCAATACGACAGCCAAACTCCGGACCGTACAAAAAGCAAGCTTTTCCCATGATCTCCAAACGACCAGAGCACCTGCGTATGAATCTATGACAGAACAATGCTTTTAATGAATTGAAGGCAAAAAAGATGGGGAGGGGATGTGTGAGCATCCTGCAGGGTGAAACGAGAAGACTCAAAATGACAGTCTCAAAGAGTCAGTGTCATGACAGAACACTTTGGACAGAGGAAAATTAAACAAGGATTTTAAAAAATCAATCAATGGTGCAAAAAAACTTAAGTGAAAATAGTATTGCGGAACTCTTAGGCACATCAGTTAATTGATTCCTAGCGACATCGTCTCAACCTATCAAGGATTTTCATGTTGATGGCCCAAAACTGACAGTATTAAGGGTAGGATGTTGCTTCTGAATCACTGTTTGAGTTCTGATCGTGTTGAAGAAGGGTTATCCTTCCATTAGGCAAAGTATGAATTTGCCTATAATACTTGCAACTAAGGACAAATTAGCATGCAAGCTTGGTTAAACTTTCCAGCAACATGGAATCAAAGATGAAAAAACTTATCAATTGATGTTTTACGTGCAAACAACCTGAATCTTTTTTTTATATAAATATATATTTTTCAAATAGATTTTTGATTCAGCTCATTGTGGAAAACATCCCAGACTTTAAAAATGCGAAATTATTGGTTGGTGTGAAGAAAGCCGGACAACTTCTGTTTCTTCTCTTGGTGAAATAAAAATGCAAATGAATCATTGTTAACCACAGCTGTGGCTCGTTTGAGGGATTGGGGTGGACTTGGGGTTTATTTTCAGTAACCCAGCTGCAATACCTGTCTGTAATACTAGGGGGGAAAAAAAAAAAAAGAATCTACTTAATCATTTCTATTTGCAGTACTGTTATGTGCTAAGCTTAACTGGAAGCCTTGGAATGGGCATAAGTTGTATGTCCTACATTTCATCCTTATCCTGGGCCTGCATTGCACTGGAAAAATATCGCCACCTTATACCAGTATTTAGTTCAAGACGTCAAACGTGTTCAGCCCGTGGCTGAAGGACAGAAGCGAGTCAGGATAAAATGCATATCGTGGGGCGGCAGAGAGAGAGGAGGGAGATCCAGGGGAAGAGGGTGTTGCCATGGTCCACTCTCTTGTGTCTATGTCTTTACAGCAATTTGGTAAGGTTTTAAGTTTTACTTCTTTTATGTTTTTGCTGTCTACCTTCCTTACATTTCTTCCTCAACGGTTTTAAAAGGAAAAAAGATATTTTTTTTCTCCTTTATAGGGGCTACATTTTTTGATTGTAAAAATATTTGATGGCCTTTTAAAGAATGTCTTCCACAGTGAATAAAACTTAGTGGCTTAATTTAGGAAACATGTTAACAAGACACTATGTTTTTGCAGTTGTAACAAAGTCTACATAAATGATTCACAGTTACAAAGAATAAAAATAAAGGTAACTTTACCTTTCTTAAATATTTCCTGCCTTAAAGAGAGCATTTCCGTGACTGTAGATGGTGAAACGGTTTAATATCTGCAGAGCTTTATAAAAATATATTTCAGTGCATACTGGTATAATAGATGATCATGCAGTTGCAGTTGAGTCTTATCACCTCTTTTTGTCTTTTATAATGTCTTCAGTCTGAATGTGCAAAGTCAATTTGTAATATTTTGCAACCCTACGATTTTTTTAAATAGATGCTGCTTGCTATGTTCTCCAGACCTTTTTGAGCCATAGGATCCAAGCCATAAAATTATTTATGCATGTTGAATTCATCCAGAAAAGAGACAAGCTTTGCTTAAACGGCAATTCAAGTGATAAGATGAAATCCTATGACATTAAGCAAAAATAGAACCATGAAAAATGATTGGAAATACACCTTTTCAATTGTGGCAATAAACAGTTGATAACAGCTCATCTTTGGACAGAAAGCTTTTTTTTTTTTTTTGTTAAATCCCTCCCTCTAGACCCCCTCTACCCTATTGCAGCCGTCTACTGAACTTTGTAACTGTAGCTAGTAAATTAGAAGCTACAATAATGATAAGGGCAGAAATTGTACTTAAAAGTGCAGGTCTTTATTATGTCTAAAAAAAAAAAACAGAACCCAAAAGGCTATGGTGATAGATACAGGCTTCATTTCAGACTGTAAATGACTTGTCCTACTCTGATACTTGTTTCAAATATGTTTACTAACTATTAATATTGTGTTGACTGCCTGACCAAATTCCAGTTAAAGTTTTACACCAAAATATTCCTCCTCAGTCCTGTTTGCTAGTAACATTTGCATTGTGATTGCCTGGCTATAACCACCCCACAGTCAAACCATTTTCATAATTAGTACTGCCAGCAGTAGTGGCAAACACTGTAACTTCCTGCATAAAAAGCATTAATTTCATACCTACTATCCAAATAACAGTTTTTCAAACTTTAAACATTAAGTGAAATTAATTTTCTATACTGTGGCAAGTTTATTGAGAAATTGTTTCATAAATGGATATCCCTACTATGACTGTGAAAACTTGTCAAGTGCCACTTTAGTGTCACAGACAGAAAGCACACACCTATGCAATATGGCTTACCTTATATTTATTTGTAAAAAACCCAAGCATAGTTTAAAATATATGTCAATAATACTAGTCTTGAGTTTCTGAAAGGATTCTTTATTATTCCAGGTAAGTGTATAAAAAGAGATTTAAGTGTTTTTCTTTCATCACTTATTTTCTTTAAAATCAGCTATTTACAGGATATTTTTTTATTTTATACATGCTGTTTTTTAATTAAAATATAATCACTGAGAACTGAAGTTTACTAATTTTGATTTTATAAGGTTTGTAGCATTATAGAATAAACTGGGATTTATAAACCAGCTGTGATTAACAATATAAAGTATTAATTATTGAACTTGAACCAGATTTTTAGGAAAATTATGTTATTTCTTTTTCTCCTTTATGGTCTTAACTAATTTGAATCCTTCAAGAATTTTTCCATACTATTTTTTGAGATAGAAGGTAATGGGGGTGGGGGGGAGAATGCATGTATGGTACTCCATAAATTCAACATTCTTTAAGAAATACATGATTATAAATAAACTGCATCCAAGCCTTGGATTTTATATTTAAAATAGGACCTAACTATTTTGCTTATTCAGTCATGTAGTCCCTAGCTTAGAAGGGCTAGATCTAAGATTATTCTCATGAGAAATGTTGAATTTATGAAGAATGGATTTTGAGGCTCTGAAAATGGTTAATTCCTCAAATATAAACATCAGTGTCCAAACATCTACCTTTTTTCCATAGGAGTAGATGCTAGCAAGCTGGACAAAATAATCATAAAGTATTTGTCCCACCATGACCTGTGGTCTGTGGCTGACTGATAAAAAATTCTTCGTGTGTGATTCTTAATTTACCACTACAGCACAAGTATTATCTCAGTGGATTATCTGAAGTAACATTTGAAAGATGGGTTCATCTGTGTTTGCTCTTTTAAAACTCTTTTTTTCCCTACCCCAAGTTGGCTTTGCATCTACCAGAGTAAATAAATTCTTCAGCTGCCTTATTAGGAGTGCTTTGAGGGTAACACCTTTTCTGCTTTTCATCTTGTGTTTACTGTATTAAAGTATTTGATTTCAGATTGAATGAATGTAAATAGAAATTAAATGCAAATTTGAATGAACGTAAAATAGAAGTGATTTTTTTTATTATTATCATTATTACCCTAAGATAGGAAGAAATAACTATCAGATACACAAATGGTTTCAGTAATTTTTCTCATTTATATGCTAGATGTGTTCAGGTTCTCATATTTAATAAACTATATATGTGAAGAATAACAGTTGTAAAAATTGCTTTTGTGGAGAAACTGAAGGAACAAATTTGTAACAAGTTTTAGTCCTGATTTTATTAGGTGTTAAACATCTGTGATTTCCAAGTTCTGTCAAAATAGTAGAATGTAATTGGTTGCTTAAAAAAAAGTTCATGTGAAAAATTATGTGAAAGCCAGCTTCACATAAAAACACTGACTTTCTTGTGCTAACATTCAAGTTTTTTCAGCCACATTTGTCAACTTCATTATTTGATGTGTATGCACAAGATAACTTAGTGGACAAATCTGTTTTTAACTAATATCTCAATATATCTGCTGTAAGATGGGTTTTTTGTGTAAACCCATTTCTTATTTATGAGGTAATTGAGTCACATTTGCCAGTATAGTTTCTCTGTAGAAGTTCTCAAATGGACTTTTTTTTATAAAACAGTAGTGACTCTTGACGTTGATAAAAGTCTTTTAGAGGGTATGATCTGAATTCACGGAATAAATGGGTTCTAATTCCTGTTCTGAGCTGAAGGAATAAAACTACAGAAATGCCTCTAGTTCATCAGTGCTATTAGTGAACAACACAGCTCTCCTGCTACATTTCCCTCCTTTTCAGTTCATATGTGAAGTGCTTTCTTGTTTGTTAAAACAAAAAATCCCCCACTGTCCACCACAGACTTTCGTTATTCAGTCATATTAAGAAACAAAGCTGTCCATATGGCCATAGGGTAAGTAGGTATTGCTTTAGGGCTGAAGTAACCCATGTGGGGTAAGATGTTATTCTTATGTTTTTACCAAGAAGTTAGCATATTTTTTACACCCAAATTGTAATCTCAAATTGTCTTTCTTAACTCATCTCTTGATGTATACCCAAATAACAGCTATTGGCTTCATCACAAAATCCGGAAGGGGATTTAAAGCCAAGTAAGCTTGTTTTTTTTAGTATTTGCAGTGGTTCTCAAAGTAGGTAACATAGTTAAGTATATCATCCTGAATGAACAGAAATAGCTGTGCTTATAACCTAGCAGGGGAAAAGTTACTGGCTTTCTAACGTTGTCAGTTTGGGTAGCCATGAGGCATGAAAGTGATTTAACCTGTATATGGTTGGTCACTATCCTTATTAATCCATGTTGGTGGTCTTTGTCTTACCAGCGTTGTAAATTTGTTGAAAATTTCTGCCTCTACCCCCTAACTTCTCCTTTTCACCACTGTCTTTTTCTTGTGTGCAAACTGATAGATGGTAAACGAGAAAATAAGCAGAGGCCTCATGCCAACATGTAGATAATAACCAGTCCTTCAGACTTGTGACAGATCTGGATTCCCTCATGAGGTTTCAAGGGAAGAGAGGAAGTGCCTCTTTCCCTTTGCACCACCCTGCACAAATACCTGCAGGCAAATAAACCACTCTCCAAAGTTTTCTTAGCCTGTGTACAAGCTTTAATCTCCCAAGCAATGATGATTCAAGCATGAGGTTCCAAAACTCGTCTCAAGAAGCTAGTTATAAGGGGACTTCTTAACAAAATTTTTTGGGCCAGGTGGCATGCAGGACCTTAGTTCCCTGACCAGGACTTGAACCCACATCACCTGCATTGGAAGTGCAGAGTCTTAACCACTGGACCATCAGGGAAGACCTGGGGAATTCTAATAGTCTGAGTTGGTCTTGTTTGTCACACTATTCAAATCATCACTGAAGCCAGGTGTATGTAATCCATGTGAATTATTTTAATAGTTAATTCTACAAAGTCCATGGCACTATACAAAAAGCAAAATCATGAACATTAAAGCTGAGGGCAGGATTGTATGTATTTTATGTCCACAAAGAAAAGGAATTTGTCCTTTATTCTCAATGACTGCTAATCATACTACAGAGAATAACACAATACTAAAATATTGCATCCTCAGTAAATTAGTCTCCCTTAGAAAATTCTGATTGTACAGGCAAAATATAGCATTTATAGCTTTCATTTAAAAATATGAATTTTAGGAAAAAATTTAGGATTTTTAGAATGGGAATTATAAAAGTCAATGCTAAAGAAAATTCTACTTTCAGGTAATGTGTAACTTAAAATATTATGAAAAATACTCTTTATTCGGAAAACAATGTCTGGAAAGAATACCTGAATTCCTCTAAAACCACTAGTTGTATTACCCAATTGTCATTTTGGTAACATTAACAAGAAAACACATTTACAATTTCACACTGCCATCATAGGTCAAATAAGGATAGAATACATGTTGCATATGCATTAGGTTGAACATTACTTATATAATATAGGATCTTTCATTTAATATTTTGATAAACTGGACTATACACTTAAGTCTTAACTATAATACTCAAACCATTTGGGAACATTTTCCTTAACTTCCAGCCCTGAAAATCCATTCTAATGTCTTTACCAGTAGTCACTGTAACCAAATAAAATTAGTGTTTTGTGGCCTTAATATTAAGTTGAAAATTTAATATATTTGAAGGTGTGACGAAGTGGCTCCATCTTTCCATTTGTTTATATGGTCTGAAATCACAGTTCTGCACAGCGGACATGTTTTCTCTCTGTTAAACCATAAGGTAATGCACTCTTCACAAAATATATGCTGTAAGGGAATTAAGAACTAGATTTTATAGCTGGTAACATTTTAACTTGAAATTCATCACATTGCAGAAAAAGAGTCTTCATTTTACAAGTGAGACAACAAAGTATAACATTCAAGAACACAAAGAGCAGTGTTAGTGGCAGAGACAAGTATTCTGACTTGTCCTATCCACTTAACCACCTTTAATAAAATACAAAGTTATGTTTAGGTGATGACTTTAAAAGGGGCTTCCCTGGTAAAGAATCTGCCTGCCAACGCAGGAGATGAGGGCTCAATCCCTGGCTGGGAAGATCCTCTGGAGAAGAAAGAGCAGCCCACACCTGTCTTGCCTGGGAAATCCCACAGGCAGAGGAGCCTGGCTGGCTACAGTCCATGGGGTTGCAAAAGACTCAGACACAACTTTGCAACCAAATGACAACAACACAATGACTAACAGCTTAATACAGTCTTTGAGAGTTACAGGAATAAAATAATAGGAAATCGCCTTATACAACCCAATAACATGCTGGTATTCTTAACGACTAGTATTCCATTATTAAAAATAATCTGTTTTCCAGTCACTTTGGTATCCTGTCTGCAATCCCTTCATATACTCTTCTACATAAAAATCATGAGAACATAAGGGACAAAACTTAGCTAACCTGCCAAACCCCCAATCACAAATAAGAAATTCATAGTATGTGCCCTGAATGCTACTTTCTGCTAAACAATATACATATTTTTTTCCTGAATATTAACATAAATGTGACTTTTGTAAGTGCAGAGAAGTGCTGTATTAAGGCTGCTTAAAAATAGTTACCTGACAGATGAGAAGAATTGGCTTTTGAAATTCAGCTTGACATACTGAACAAATATCATCCACGTCTGAACACTGTCTCTTGCTGGCAGGGACTCCGTAACTCTATATAAAGATAAGAAGGTTCTGGTCCTTAAATACATAGGTGATACTGTATTTCTCAAATCTCCAAGGAGCCAGGCATTTGAAAACTTTCCCAAAGGATATAAACATTTCAAAGCTGATCTATGTATGCAGAATCATGTCTGTATCAAGGTGAACTCATTACATTATACATAACAGAATCTTGGAAGATTGTTAGATTCATAAGATTCCCAAATACTGATAGTGCTTCAAATTCAAATGGTTTCACTAAGCATTATGCAATCTATATTTATGTACTATTTGACCCAGTATTGCCAAATTGAGTCCACTTACTATGACACTGGTTTAAAGTCAATTCAGAGCTTGGTTGGCTGAATGTAACTCATGTAGAGACTGCTTTAGATTTCTGTGCTCCACACTGGAGATTGATTCAATAGGTCCAGAAATACCAGAAGGTAACCCAGAAATCTAATTTTTGAAAGCTTTCCATGAGTTCAATATGAAGAAGGTTTGGGGACCACTGAACAGTGTCCTGCCACTAAATCTAAAAATAATTTTAATTGTCATCTTTATCACAAAAACCAGCATTTAGTACTAGCAAAGAATGGTAAAATTTTACAAAAAGAACTGTAATTGCAAAACGTCACTTGGGTAGTGCTCTACTGTCAAAACTCAACACAAATCTTTGAATTTCCTTTTCTAAAGTCCTAAAAAAAGTTTCTGATCTTGTTAAGATCTTATAACTTCCTTACAAATTCAGTAGAATTTAGTCATTAACTGGGTATGACAAAATGTTATAAATGAGATATCTTTCTGTAGAAATGATGTGGAAAAGGTAGCTGAGGAAAAGAACACCCAAGTTTCAGTCATAGTCATGAGACCAAAAGCATGACATGACTTAGCAACCTGAGGCTATGATCTAAACTTACTTTCGAAGGTTAACAAAATCAAAACTCAAAGGATACAAATTGAAAACTAAAATTTTTTGAGATCAGTGATGTTCAAGATTCTAGAAATAAGATACTGATGGATGATCTTGATGCCAATTTCCCTTCAGTAAATGTCATTTAGCAGAGTACACTGCACATGTGTATGCTGTAAGCTTTTAAAATAGCACTCTTGTCTGGCACAATGCAGACTCCCTTAGGTGAAAACATCCTGATGATGATTGCCATTTCCAGGGCAACATTTAGGAACATGAGAATCTCAAGAATAAAAGGGTGTTGATGACTGTGATAGTCTCTATGCTTCAGGAAGAATACCAAAGGCATTTCAGCTCAAGCTCTATTACATTAACTGCTACAGCAGAAGCCTAGTACAAACTAATCAATTGATTATGTACTCAATAGCTAAGTTAAAAAGCTAAAGTCTGGATTTTATTGTATCTTTTTAAGGAAAGAAGTCGGACTAGGATGCAGTGAAACTTGTTACTATGTTACTATCTTAGGGAAAGGGTGCCCTGGCCAGTTAGTTTAGTCCACTTTGTTGGTAAAATCCTGTTGTTGTTTTTTTAAACATACATTATTAGATTGGCCTTCTTGTAAGTCAGAGTCTCCTGAGTCCTGACCACTTAATTGTTGAAGTACCTAATGGACTGTATAACTGAGAATCAAACCCTGAAATATGGTGATCACACTTATATATTGAGAACCTCTGAGGCTAATAAATAGCAAATGAGCCATTATCATTTGAGCTATGACAGACACCCTTTCTCTGCAGTTTGTTACATCAGTAGAATCACTGATGTATAATAAAGTTATAACTGACAATGGAATCTCTGTTTAAAATTTTATTACTGTCAAGTTTATTGATACTGTCAAGAACTTATTTGTGCATACGGAATTCAGTATTGGGGAAATTTTTCCAGTAAGAAAATTCTAAGGGACATGATTTTTGGTAGTAAGCTTTCTTCATATACACAATAAATTATAAGCACTTTCACAAAAGCTGAATAGGAGTTAATGAAAACACACAAAGCCACTAATTGTGGATTAAAAGAGGAACAAAAGTTTATATGATTTTTGAGGGAATGTTTATAAACGTGTTAAAAATGTCAGGCGATTTGAAAGGGCAAGAGGCACACTCAAATACATAATTACTTCATCAACCATCTGATGTTGTCAATGCACAAGTTAAGAAACGGGTCACAGAAATAAAACCTCTTTATCATCATAACACCAAGTGCCAAAGTACTAGAAGTATTTCTAAACAATCATGTAATATAAGTCTGCATTTGTAAAAGTGCCAAACTAAAACAATTTTATAATGAAGAAAGGTAAAAAGTTCCTATGATAAAAAATACTTACTGGTCGTGTAACAAATATTCGCAAAACTTGTCTGAAAGTTCTAAGGTGTCCAAAAAAGTCCAGAAGCTGAAAGGGAAAATAAATCCTAATTCATTAATTCAAAGAGCCATCTCTGTTAAACTTAGAGATCAATGCTAATATAAAATACCGCTATTAACAATGCTCATTGCATATCACAACTAATCATTTCATTCTAAATATACTTAAAGTCCAATTATGGGATATTTTACTCAACTTATCAATTTCAGCCAACTCATAACCAAAATGAAGTACATCTGAATGCCTAGAGTTACAATCGGGTCAAGACAAATATATACTTAACTAAATCAAAGGCAAGGCAATTTTACCTGGTTCACATGTCCTTAACATATTTAAAGTTTCATAAAGTGACTAAGTTGAGGGGACAGGCACAGAGGGGACAGGACAAGATACTCCACTAGTTTAAGAATTATGTACCTGATAGATGCTACTGATGAGGGTGGGTATGTTCTCTTCTAACTGGTTCTCTCCCTTAGATACTCCATGCTACATGGAGGTCCACTCCCCCAATAAAATCTGAGAACCACTGGATTAAGATAAAGATACCTATTTCCTTTTCCATTTCTAAGTATAGAATCTGCCATTTATTTCAAACTAGTGATATGAAGATAAACTATAAAACAAAGACAAAATCAGTTATAGGTAAAACCTGTAAACATTATTACATGAATCATTACAAATGACAAAATTTATTATGTTACCTACTTTTAGTATGAGGTAGAGTAAAGCCAGCAATATCCCAAGACTCCATCTAGTTACATTACCAAACTCCCCATAGCTTATAAGGTAACGAAACCAAACTGGTATGGGAACAAAAGTTCGGTAATACTGACATAATTCTTCTAAAAGCATATACCAATAACCCTAAAAAGGAAGAGAAAAGAAAACAGAGCCAACAAAGCTACTTATATGCACCGCACAAATAGTCCATGTTGGACTGAGAACATCATGAGTACATGGCACAATAACACAACTATAAAATTAGTATTCATAATGATAATGGTTATGACTGACAACCTCAACTTGGTTCCTGGATGTTACAGTCACTGGTTTGTTTTCAGAAATTTCTAGAGAGTCACAGTGAAAATGTTTTACATACAATAAAATATCTTGCTGATTACAAAAATTTAAAGTTTTAACTGAATATGAAAAAACACCAAATAACTGCATATAGTCAGTTATCAATTATCAATTAATAATGCCCTGGAGGAAAACAGAAGTATAAATGTAAATATTTTCCCATACATGATGTGGGGACTGATTTTTAGATTATTCCAAAGCAAGTATAATTGATTTTATTGGAATAGATATTTTGTTTCAACAGGTCTAATATAATAATTATGTTAATAACAAACTGGAAAATTATAAAAGGAATCATTTAAGACTAAATAGCACTGATATGGTTTGCTAACATCTTTCCAATAAAACAGATTCTTACCTTGGATTTAAAAGGCATGATGAAAGAAGGCACCAATAAAATAAGGCATTTTAAGCCCATGAAGAGGAATTTCAGAATGAAGTCTGTAATTCCAACAACCCAAAGTACTTCCCAGAAGCTTGAATAGTCCAAAGTAGGATTTAAAAAAATTAAGCTACCAAGACAAGAAAAACACAAAACTTACTAAAAGCAACATAAAAAGATAAAAACAGCAAAACTTACTAAAAGCAACATAAGATAAAAGTGCTGACGGGTTCTAAATTTGCTACCAAATAATGTGTAAAAAATATGAGTTTGACAAGATGCTAGAGTTTACGTAAACAGATTATTTGAGTTATTTTAAAGAGACTTTTTAAATGTTTGAATTTCAAACCTTTCCTCCTTAAAGAAAACAGAGAGTCTCCCTAACTTGTCAGACTGGCATCCTCTAGCCTGTAATCTAAAAAATTCACAAACAGATATCTGCCATTCTCTCCTTAACCAACTTCAGTCAGGATTCTCATCCCTCCTTTCCAGTGAACTGCTTCTGTCAAGATCATCAACTCCCTCCCTCTTGCTAAATTTGAAGGTCACTTTTTCCCCCTTCCCTCCTTGAAATATTTTCTGCCTAGACTTCTGACACCACTCTCTTCTAGTTGCCTTCATATGTTCTAGTTGTTCTTAATGATTGCTTAAGTCTCCTTTGCTGCTACTCCTCTGGTTAATTGTGGACATTGTCCAGTCCTAGGCCCTCTTCTCTGTCTATACTTTCTTTCCCTGGTTCACCTTGTCAAGTTCCATGTTTTTAAAATATCCACCATGTGCTGATAACACCAAAATTTACAGCTCTACCCTCTACTCTGAGCTTATGACAAATAACTATAATCATTTTAACAGTTCTACGTGGCCTCTCAAACTTAACATGTTCAAAACAAAATTACTGATTTTCCTTCAAAACCACTTCCTTCCCTAGTCTTTCCTAGCCCAGTAAATGGCACCACCATCCAGCCAGTTGCTTAGACTAAAAAACCCAGGCATCACCCTTGATTCTTCCCCTCACCCACGCACCCAATCAAATCTGAGTGGTATCAGCTACACCTATAAACTATATCCCAGACTTGTCCACATCTCTCCAACACCACTGAAACCCAGATTTCTAGTTATCTGATTAAAGCTGAAAATTCAGAACACTTCTATCTGACATGGAAACTTACCAACTACTGTTCTTTAGCAAGTTTTCAAGTGTTCTCATCACATATATACACAAGAAGGTAACTAAGGGAGGTGATGGATATATTAACTTGATTGCGGTAATCATTTTGCAATGTATACATATATCAAAACATGTTGTATATTTTAAATATATACAATTTTTATTTGTCAAAAATAAAAAACGTCACCAACAACACTCTAATGTTATTTAGTAACTATTGATTTTATAAGTAAAAATTTTAGTATCAAAAATTATTTATTGAGCACTTGCTATGACGCAAGGCACTGGGTATAAAACATGAAACACTTTAAGCTCACTACCCTGGCACTAGACAAATACATAAATATTGAACTCCAACAGTAAGTATGTGCAAGTAAAATATATGTAAAGTGCTATGGAATATATGATTATATTAAAAAAATGTGATTGTGCACTCGGGCCTCTAATTACCTGTAATAAAGTGACTGAGAATGAAAGGTGTAATATAAAAGAACAGAAGATCCTGCTAAGAATACCAGTAACCAAGCACACTGAATCTTTGAGCACCTTTCCTGAAAAATAAATAATTTTATAATTCATTACTTTGAATTATGCCAGAATTTTAAATATCATTTAACTATTTTACTTTAATGACTAATTTATTAACTTAAAATGTTTTAATAGATTAATTTATCTTAATAAAAATAGAGTATTTGTTAAATTGTACATATCATTCTATTTTATATAGCTTTACTGAACAAAACAACACAAATTTAAACAGATTTTTAAAATACAAGTTTCCTCATTGTGTAACAATATTACCTATGTTTCAAAGCCAAATCTTCCACAAACTGACATAAAGAACCCACCTAAATGAAAACTTTACTTCTGCAGCTCCCTATATTTGTCTTCGTAACAAAACAGGAGTTTAGAAAATGCATTAAGTTACCAGGGTTTATAATTTTAAAAATTCACATTCAATTCAGTAAGAATAATTTATTTTTCATCTATTTTATAATTAAGTTTTAATTACTAATTTGATTAAAAGTTTTACTAATTTTAAACCCTCAATTAAACTTTTATGGTTTGATAGGTTGTAACTACAAATTTTCAGGTCAAAATAAATGATTCTTTACACAGATAAAACCCTTTAAAGTTGCTTGAAGGTGAAGTTTTATAAACTAATCCTGTTTTCCCAATAATTTACATGAATAGGACTCTGACAATTAAGAAAAAATTTCTTGGGTTTAGTTTTCTTTAAATCAGAGAAACCTAAATAATTCAATACCCATTTGTTCAACGTACACTTTAAGTATTTTAAATCTTAGAGTACAACAGCTGAAGTTTTAAATAATGGTCATATTACTTAGTATAGTCAAATTAACTTAAAAACCTGCAGGCACTTGACAAATCAGACCATATGGTGATCTGTCTAGATTTTAATTCTTCTGTCTAGTTTTTATTTATCAGGAACCCAACATACAAAGAAAATACAGTGAAACAATTCAGTATTAGGACAAATCATTTATCCCAGGTCATTTAGATAACAACATTTAACATATTATGGATGTTACATCATACCTATTTAAATTTATCAAATAAACTATCTTAATTCCTATTTCTCTCAAAAATGAGCATATAATTCTACAGGGAGAAACATTTAATGATTTTTTAGTTGCTGATTATACTTACTCTTAGAAAAACCTGATTTACAATGCTTTTGTTTGCATATATAAAAGTTGTAAGCAGCCCAATTCCAAGAGAAATTCCTGTTAGAAAATAAGGTCCAGTTAATTGAAATTAAAAAAAAAAAAAGAGCTAACACAATGATTTTAAAGGAAGCATATACAATTTTAAAAGCTAACAGAAAATAAGAAACTGAAATACATGAAGTAGATTACCAATAGACGGAGAATTAGCTGAATATAGCAATGAAACAACTCAGTGCTTTATCATACCCTACCTGTTATATGCTGCATAACAAGTTTGACACCCAGAATCAAAATATATGGAAGACTCTTCTGCAACCACTTGAAGAGATACCGGAATTCTGAGAAGGAGCTGCTACCATGATCTCCATACTCCATGTCGCTATCAGGTTGCCTGGCTTCACTGTGGGAGTGACTCCGTAAGCGACTATGTACACATCCATGGGTACAGCTGTGGATACCTGACCTTGTATTTCTGGAGCTTGGATTTTCAGCACATTCTTTAGGTAGGGAGCTTATCTGGATATGAACATCTCCAGAATAAAGACAGGAAGCTTCTCCTGTCAGTCTTGTTTGAACACACTGGGAGGCTGAGGCATCCTCACTGCCTGCAGCTCCTGAAGGGCTGTGCAGTTGGCTACAGTTGGCTTGCATGGCCCTTGAATACTTGTTCTGTGATACAGATTTCTTTGCTTCAGGGCTTTGTTTCCTAAAAATCAAAAAGCAGAAACTATTCTAAGTGAACAGTTAAGTACAGGCAATATGTGGCTCACTAGGAATTGTTTATTCGCTAAAGGAGAGGCTGGTAATCACAGCAGATGAGTTATTTTCAGGTTATCTAGCACTCGTCACTAGACGACTCCTTCCTCCCCACTGACACGAAGGCTCTACTGCCCTGTGCAAAGTATCTTTCAGGGAACGAACATCTGCTGCAAAAAAGTTGCGCTTCCGATGCCTCGAGTTCTCTGACAGAAGGAATTGGCAAAATACTCAAAGTATGGGTGCCCAGCAGATGTTAATAGTACTAATAGTACTCATTCATACTAGAACACTCAGTACATTTACTCCGGTCAACTAGAAGAGTGAATCTGTTTTTTTTTTATGCCTACAAAGGCTAGGAAGAAAACATCAAATCTTAACTCCTTATTAAGCAGCATCATGCGTAACTAATAATAAACATTTCATTTCGGTGACCTACACATTTCTTTTGATGCTGAAACAGCTTTCCCGAAGTTAATATGAAAAGTTTCCAATAATAATTAACACCAAGAAATAGTACCCTTCCCTGCCCCCCTCAAAAATACCTTTAAAATAAGACGACTTTGGGAATCACTGTGTAACTGCTAAATGACTATTCTGAATAAGGATAATTACGTAGTCTGCACATTAAAAATGCGACTCTGGAGGGGCGTGAAGTCCGGAAAGAGAACCCCGGGATCCAAAGATCCCTAAATAACGAGTGTGGGTGGCCGTCAGAATCCAGCTGACGAAAAGCAGAGCCTTTCTGCCGTTTCCGTAGAAGCTGGGGTTAACGTCAGAGCAAGTTCCATGTCCTTCTATTTCATTTCTAGGTCTGAAATTTTTTTTCACTGACTGTTGCGCGGTTTGGTTTTTAGTGCTCTCCACCAAAGGCTTTCACCGATGCTCCAACGCCACGACTTCCACTTATCTCCTCCAATCTCTGGAGACACCGACGCCGGATGGGTCAGTTTCAGCGTCTTTTTCCATAAATAAAACCCGAGAACCCTCCCACTTCCCTTCAAGCATGAAGCAAGAAAGGGGAGAGAAAGGGAAGAAAAGTAAAATGCAAACGGCTCTTCCGGAATCTCCAGGACAGATTTTTCCACCCACATTCGAGCTTCGAGTGCCTCTATTATTCTCCCCAGAGCCCATTTCGCCGCGGCCCCTCGCCTCCTTCGCCCGCTTCCCCCAGACCTGACCTCTCATGACGATGAGCGGACCGAGGCCTGGGCAGCGACGGCAGGAACAGCGGGAAACGCCGTCTCGAGGCCTTCAGTCACAGCCATCACCTTCACACTCCGTCGCCAGCAACCAGCGGCCAGCTCGGCGGCGGCGGCGCGCGCGCTCCCGGACGTCCTCACGTGCGCGCGCCCCGCCCCCGCGCGACGCGCCGAGGGCCGAGCTGCGACGGCGGGGCGGGGTGGAGGCCGCCGGTGGGTGCGGGCTGTGAAGAGAGGCGTGCGGCGGAGAACCGACCGCAGGCGTCGGCGTTGAACAATAAGCGTACGTGCGTCTGTTTGGGGCCTCCAGAACCTGCCCTCGAGGGAGGAGCTCACAGTTGGGGGCGGACCTGGTCCCGCCCCGGCTCGCCCTGCGTCTGGTGGCTGCTCTGCCCTTTGGCCGCGCTTGGCTCGCGTCCGGCGACTTGTGAGGTGGAAGAGCCACGTCGGCGAGGGTCGGCGCGCCTCTGAGAGGGCGGGACGGGGCGGGAGCGTTCTGGTGTGGCCACCTCAGCTGACCCACTTGTGGCCGGGCGGTGAAGTTGTAACTGAACTGGGTATTTGTTACATTCCTAAAGTTGCTCTGTGAGAACGAGGCCCCGGCGAAACCTGAGGAGATCAGGAGCAGAGAGAAGTGGGGGATGGTTTGGGAGAGAAGGGGTGGTGTAAGCATCAATAGAAGTTAAGAGTTTAAAAACCCTGTGGGGTGTAGGGAACGCTGTACTCTCTTCGCGGTAACTGTTAACCTAAAACTGTTACCAAATAAAAGATTCACTAAGGAAGACTGTAAACGAAAGAAACGAAAACACCTCGCCTCTTACTCCCGGGCCAAAATCTATTCTAAATGATATTGAATTGTATTCCATGAATCTGCCCCATTCGCGACAACTACCAATAGCCTTTCTACTTTGAACCTTAAGTTTTTTACCTTTAATTTCTAGAAGTTGACATCAATTAAATCTTGGTGGTCTTTCTATAGATCTTGAAATTAAATATTCCATGCCACTGGTGAGCTGTTCAGTCTTTCCTCTGCTGCTGCTGCTGCTGCTATGTCGTTTCAGTCGTGTCCGACTCTGTGCGACCCCATAGACGGCAGCCCACCAGGCTCCCCCGTCCCTGGGATTTTCCAGGCAAGAACACTGGAGTGGGTTGCCGTTGCCTTCTCCGAGTCTTTCCTCACTAGAGGGTAAATTTCATACATACACGCACGTGTCATGAATTGAAAATCTAGTGAAAAAAGTGATGATACTTTTTTAAAAAAATTGGCCTCGATTTAAGTGGGGTCTCTGATTTAAAACCATTCACAGCATGGCTCAAAGGATAAAGAATCTGCTTGCAGTGGAAGAGACCGAGGTTGGATTCCTGGGTGGGGAAAGATTCCCTGGAGAAGGGAATGGCCACCCACTCCAGAATTCTTGCCTGGGAAATCCCATGGACAGAGGAGCCTGGTGGGCTACAGTCCATGGGGTGGCAGAGTCTGACACGACTGAACCACTAACACACACACCCTTACACAACGACTTTGCCCAAGTTAGTTTGATGGTATGTGAATTTTGAGGCTCCTTGATCATGAAATTGTGTGCACCTTATTTTCTCGTGTATCAGAGTACAGCTGAACTCACTATTTAACCTGAATTAACCACTTTGAGGATATACTTAAATCAGATTATTTTTATTACCAAACCGTTTCTTTTGGTTAAAAAGGCATTCCCCCTCCTCCCACAAGTGTCAGATCTGCTTCCCATTGTCAATTAAGATATTGCAAGATATTTTTGTTTGTTTGTTTGGGTTTTTGTTTTCCGTTTGTTTTTTGATATATGGCTCCATGAACATCACAAAGTCTTCATAACAAATTAGGTTCCTTTGTCAGAAAGTCTTAGTCTGTTTAGGCTGCAGTAAGAATATAGCCTGGATGGCTTATAAACAACAAATTTATTTCTCACAGCTCAAGAGGCTGGGAAATTCAAGGTCAAGGTGTCAGCAGATTTGGTGTCTGGTGAGTTCCTGCTTCCTGGATTATAGATAGTTTTGTCACTGGCTGTGTCCTCACATGGTGGGAAGGTGGTGGAGCTTTGGAAACTCTTTTATAAGGGCACTAATCACCTTTATGAGGGCCCTTTCTTAATGCCCTAATTATCTACTGCCACCTCTTTATACTATCACATTGTGGATAAGGTTTCAACATAGGAATTTTGTGGGGGACACAAGAATTAGGTCTGTAGCAAAGGCTGAAGCCAAGCTCTGGGTTATAATGAATTTTTTAAGGAAACTTATTTATATGTATATTATATCATTCCTACCCCTGGAGAAGGAAATGGCAACCCACTCCAGTACTCTTACCTGGAAAATCCCATGGACGGAGGATCCTGGTAAGCTATGGTCCGTGGGGTCGCAAAGAGTTGGACACGACTGAGCAACTTCACTTCACTTACTACACCATGGATATTTTTATTTTAAACTTTAACATTTATGAGAATTTAGGAAACAGAAAAAATAGACTCACATAATCCAGCTACCACCACAATGAGGCATCAGTATGTTTTAGTACACTGATAATTTTAGTACATTTGCAAATTTAGTACATTTATATACCTTAATATAATGTTTAAATTCTCATTTTAACAAATTTATAGTTCATTGAAGGTATGCTAGTTCATATTGAAAGTTTTGGTATACTTGAAACTGCATTCCACTCAACTTGACTGAAAAGTAACTTTTGAAGAAGAGTACTGAGTTAATGACAAGATTTGACAGTGACAGACTTATCTGATAAATTTTCTTTCCACTGTCATCTAGAATGTTGGAAATGGACATTTTAATTGATTAACTCAAAAACATTTGTTGAGTACTTACTGTCAAGAATTATAGTAGATTGTTGGAGATCTAGACGTTAAAAAAGACATAATCCCCATCCCACGGTGAAATATGTGGTTAGACAGGTCTCCAAGCAAGTAATTACAGTGTATTGGAATAAACACTATAATTGAAGGTTGTGTGAGGTACAGTGGATGCAAGAAGTGGGAGCATTTAACTTTGCCCAGCAAGAAATGCCTTATTAAAGCTGTGATATTTAAGATGAACGTTGGACTTTCCTGGCAATATAGTGTTTAAGACTCTGTGCTTCCATTGCAGGGGTCATGGATTCATCCCCTGGTCAGGGAACTAAGATCCCATATGCCGCATTGTGTGGCCAAAGACAAAAAAGTTGCATATTGAAGATTAAGTTGAAGTTTACCAGGACATAAGTAGTAATAGGACATTTCAGATGAAAGCAATATGTGTAAAGTCATGGTATTGTAATTGCACAGGAATTGAGGGACTTAGTTTTTTGTTTCTGAAAGAGTAGGGTGCATTTAAGGGAAGAGTAAGAGTAAGTAGGGGCTAGAAAATGAAAGATTTTGTGGGTCTCATTTAGGAATTCATTTTATAGTTTATTCACATGGCCAAAGAGAAGCTATTAAGTTTCAAGCAGCAGAGTTATGTGGCCAGATTTGTATTTTTCCAGGAAATTCCCATGCCAATAACTTACAGCAATGCAAGCTCAATTCGGAGACTGTTACAAGTAGTAGAGTAGGACATGAACAGGTCTTGAACTTCTCAGTGAAGTGGGATTCTAGAGGAAGAATGAGTATGGAGAGATAAGGAGATAGAATCAATTGGATTAAGGGTGGTAGAGAGTTACACTTACCTTCTTGAGCTAGTTTTCCATACCTACCAGTACCCATATCCTTGGGTATTCGTTTTCCAGGCTAATTCATCCAACTTACTCTGGCTACTGGGATACTGGGATGAAAGCAATTGTAATTTAGCAGAGGCTTGCAGAACATTTGCATGTTGGAACTTGCCCTCTTATTACTGGCAACTCTTCTACCACCATGTAATCAAATTAGGGTTAGCCTCCTAGAAGATGAAGGACCACTTGAAGAGAGTCCACAGGTGTCTCAACCATCTTGGCCTCCTCAGTTGTGGCCCCAGACACATGTGTGAGACCATCCTAGACCATCTAACTCCAACTAAGATGATTCAGAACAGAATAATCAGCCAATCAACCCACAGAATCACAGGAAATAATGAATATTTTGCTTTAAGCCTCCAGATTCAGAGTAGTTTGTTTCATAATAAAAGTTAACTGATACCCTAAGTGACCAAGTAGATGTGAAGTGGGAAAGAAGTGTAAGATGAATCCCCATTTTGTAGTTTGGGTGGATGGATAAATCAATTGGGATGCTACAAATATGAGAACAAGCATAAATATTAGAGTGAGTCATAGATCATATTACTAAAAAGAATAGGAAATGCATTCTTTTTTATAAAAGACCCAAGTTTGGAGGGTATAACAATACCTTCAGCTTTGGAAATACTCAATCTTGGGAGTCCATGGAACATACAGGTGGAGATATCCAGTTGGCAGTTGAATATAAAGATCTGGAGATAGAAAATTTGGAGTAAAAGCTGTAGCTATGAATAACATTACTCATTCTCATTTATTAGTTTTTGGAACTCTTTTCCTTGGTAGTTTAGACAGTATTGTCTACAAATAGAGACAACCTCTTCCTTTTCAGTCTGGGTGTCTTTATTGTTTTTGCTGTAACTTCCATCACATATTGAATAGGAAGGGTTCATAAATATTCATTGCAATATTCATTGGAAGGACTGATGCTGAAGCTGGAACTCCAATACTTTGGCCACTGATGCAAAGAACTGACTCATTGGAAAAGACGTTGATGCTGGGAAAGATTGAAGGCAGGAGGAGAATGGGACAACAGAGGATAAGATGGTTGGATGGCATCACTGACTCGATGGACATGAGTTTGAGTAAACTCTGGGAGTTGGCAATGGACAGGGAGGCCTGGCATGCTGCAGTCCATGGGGTCACAAAGGATTGGACACTACTGAGTGACTAAACTGAACTGAGGAAGGGTTAGAGTAGACATCCTTACTTTGTTCTTGATTTTAGAAGGAAGACATTCAATCTTTCACTATTGTGTTATCTATAGTTTTTCTTTTGTACATATTAATGCCATTTTTCAGGTTCGATGAGTTCTCTTATTTTCCTAGTTTAGTAAGAATTTTTATCCTGAATAGATACTGAATTTTGTCACATTCTTTCACGCCTTTATTGAGAAATTATCTGGTTTTTCTTCTTTAGTCTGTTAATATGGTAGATTATGTCAACTAATTTTTTTCTTTTTGGCTCTGTTGCGTGGCTTGCAGGATCTTAGTTCCCTGACCAGGGCTTAAACCCAGCCATGGCAATGAAAAAGTCAAGTTCTAACCACTGGACCACCAGGAAATTCCCTTAACTAATTTTTAAATGTTGAACCAGACCCTTCATTTTCAGGATAAACCCCACAAGGTTAAAGTGTATTATTCTTCTTCTTTACATGTTGCATTCCATTTGCTAATATTTTGTGGTATATTTTTGCATGTATGTTTATGGGAGATACTGCTTTTCTGATGTTTTTATCTGGCTTTGGTAATGAGGTCATGCTGGCCTGATTTGGAGATGTCTCCTGTTCTATTCTCAGAAAAGATTGTATAGAATTAGTATTATTTCTTAGTCAATGATTTGGTACAATTTTCCGGTGAAGTCAGCCAGCCTAAAATTTTCTTTATAGAAGGATTTTTAAACTACAAATTTAATTTCTTTAATAGGTATAGGATTGTTCACGTTATATGTTGCTTCTTGAGTGAGCTTTGCTAGTTTGTACCTATGAATGAATTGGTGTAAAATTGTTTGTAATATTATCTTTTAAATATTTGTAGTGTCTGTGATTATATTAGCTTTTATTCCTGAATTTGGTAATGTGTCTTCTTTGTTTTTTTAGGGGGGAGGCAGTATAGGTAGAAGTTTATGGATTTTATTGATAAATTCAACAAATTCATTTATTTTGGTTTTATTTACTTTTCTCTGTTTTCCTGTTTTAATGTTGTTGATTTCTGGTCTTCATTATTTTCCTCCTTCTGTTTTAGATTTAATTTGCTCTCTTTTATCTGGATTATAAAGGTGAAAGTTTAGATCATTCATTTGAGATCTTTATTTTTTTCCAATTTAAGTGTATGATTTTATACATTTCCCTCCAAGCACTAGTTTGGCTGAATCACCTGAATTTTGATTTGTTATATTTTTATTTTAACTCAGTTCAAAATATTTTCTTATTTCCCTTATGACTTCTTTGACCCATGGTTTCTCTAGAAGGGTGTTGTTTAATTTCCAAATATTTGTGACTTTTCCAGATATCTATTATTGGTTTCTAATTTAATTCTGATATAGTCAGAGAGCATGCCCTTCATGATTTCAATTCTTTGAAATTTGTATTATGACCTAGCATATCATATGTCTGGATGAATACTCCAGGTGCACTTGAAAAGAATTAGTATTTTGCTATTCTTGGGTAGACTGTTCTGTAAATGCCTTATTAGGTCAAAGTTGGTGATAGTGTTGTTCAGGTCTTCTCAGTTTTTGCTGATTTTCTGTTCTAACCATTGCTAAGACAAGTATTGAAGTCTCCAAGAATAATTAGGAATTTATAATAGCTGTGTGAATAAGAAATATATATTTGGTCTCTGCCCCTGCTTTCTAACACAAAGCTTCTAAAACTCTTGTAATTTCCTAAGCAGTGGAGGTGATAGGAACATCTTACATAGAGGTCCTAAACCCCCTGGAATATTCTGAGTGACAGGAGCAGCTTTTTTTCTAATGAGTTGACTCTTGGTGGGCTTCTGGAGAGCTTCAGGATGGGAGCTGGTCACCAGAAATACCAAACCATGACATAAAGCTTGGAATTTTCATTCCTGCCCTGCATCTCCAGGAGAAGGAAGAGGGGATGGAGACTGAGGTAATGATTGATCCTGCCTACATAATGAAGCTTCCATAAAAATCCCTAACTATGGAGTTTACAGAGCTTCTAATTGGTGACATTTGCATGCTAGGGGATAGGTATATTCCAACTTCATGGGGGCAGATGCTTCTACACATGGAACCCTGGTAGACTTTACACTGTGTATCTCTTGATCTGTATCCTTTACAATACCTTTTATAAAAAACAGGTCACCATAAGTAAATATTTTCATGAGTTTTATGAGCCATTCTAGCAAATTATTAAGCCTGAGGGAGTGGTTATGGAAAGCCCTGACTTTGTAGCCAAGTTATAAAAATGTGGGTACCCTAGGGACCCATTACTGGTGAGTGCCATCTAAATTAAGGACAGTCTTGTGAGACTGAGCCCTTAAGTCTGTGGAGTCTGACCCTACCCAGAGTAGAATTGAATTAAATTATAGGGCATCCACTTGCTATCCAGAGAGTTGAAAAATTAGTTGATTTGGTGAAAAAAAAAAAAAACCACATGCTTTGTTTCAGAAGCATTCTGTAGGTAGAGGAATAGTTTTCCTTTAATTGATATCAAAGAAACGGGATTTGCAAGAATGGCTCTTGTCTCAAGGAAACATAGGAAACTTGTCGTTTGTGAAAAGAAGAGATGAAAGGATGAGGAATGGGGAGCCTCTGACCCCTGCATGGCTACCAAGCCACCTGTAGTATGAAACTTAAGCTGCACTGCTATCACTTTACTAAAGGTAAAAATTACCGATGGAATTTAGCAGTGGTGGTAGATTCCAACTCCTGAAGAATTGCCTTATTGGATCTGTAAGGAAATGCAAAATAATAAGAAGTGTGCCAACTATATAATCCCTTGGTTATTGGTATCCGTAATAGCCAAAATGGAATAAAGTTCTGGGTCAGGCCTTGTTGCTGGACCTAATTCTGATTTTGGTTGGTCTGAACTTTAGTCACTAGTCTCAAAGCTTCCCTCAAAGAGAAAAATTATGCCAGAGCAACAGAAATTACCTCTAATATCTCTCGTTGCTAAGAAGGTAGTCAACGCAGGGGTTTCAGAAACTCCGGAAACCAAGGGGTTTAATGCGAAGGAGCTATCTCATTTTGTAGATCAGTATCATAGCTTTCTGAAAAACCTTTACTAAAATGGATAGTGAGAATAGTTAAATTAGGAGCAGTATCTTTGGTTTTAAGTGTTACAGCATAGAATAGTTTGTTTGGATTGATATAAGACCAGAAGCTCACTTTTGGCTCACAGATGGTTGTACATGATCCAGACACATAGGACATTATTCTGGAAGCAACAACCAGCATCATAGAATGGACAAAAGCCACCATAAAGTGTGTTTATTCTGAGAAGGAGGGCCACCCGGCTCCCCCTATAATCACCAAGTAGAACACCACAGATGAAGCTGCTGGTATGCTTTGTATACAAGCCATGTGCAATTGGCTTTATATTAACTGGGTTATTCACTCACTGAATATGCCCATTACTCAGGTTATGGTGGGTGCTGTGATTAAAGGGGCCCCTGTCATATGGGCACCCCATATCACTTTTACTGCTGCAGAATCAAACAACAGTTTGAGAAGTCCTATCAGATTAGCCATGTCAGCTTCCCAGGACAGGTCTTACTGAAACCTAGATCATTAGAGCAGTTAACAAGAAAATAGGGGAGAGACAGAGGGAGAATCAAAGGACTTGTCTTAGCAGAGTGGAAGTCTATGTGTTGTTGAGAAATAGGATGACTGTGGTGGGCATTGATGATACTGACATAAGAGGGTTGATGCAGCACTATCAAAGTTGGGTGAACCAGTGAACCAAGGGGACCCACTGCTAGTCTGCCAACATTAAAAGGCCCCAAACAAGTCTGCTCTATTTATCTTCATTTATAAGGATATAAAAAGCCAGAAGGCATAAATTACACTGAGAAACCTTAGCCAGAATTGCCTAGGGTGATGGTTGGATAGGTTAATCAAGATAAACATTTACCAAGGGGCCAATGTCTTCTGGCCAGACCCCCCAAAGCTATATGCACTTGTGTGGGTAATGTCAGGTCTAGAGATATTTCTGAGACTTCCTTACAACAGAGCCCCATGCACTGTGGTATGGAAACCCATTTATAAAATGCTAATTTGGACTTTAATCAGATTGAGAAATTATAGAAATAGAAGAGTTGATAAGATTATAAAATTAGAAGTTTTTGTGTAAAGAAATTGTGTCTCCTTTATTTGAATGTTTTACAGGAAAGAATATTATGTCTGACTAGGGACTGTCTCCCCTTGCTGTTGTTTTAAAACCAGAATCTGTTGATGAAGTCATAATACAGGCTACAGCTAGGAATGTCAGCATTGGTGGGGTTAAGGTGAAAGTTTGAAGGAGAACTAGTATGTTTGAATAGGCTGTATATGAAGTGGTTGGGTGTCTTACTTTGCTTATATCATGGCGATGAACATTGAATTTGGGGACTATTTTGCCTACTAAGTATTGTAAAACTGGAACAAATGTAAATCTGCCTTTGAAGCAATATTATTTGGTTAAATGGAAACCAATTAGATCGCCTGAGTTCAAACAACATAGAGTACAAACTGGAGTGCTGACATGGACGAATTCTCCATGCAATAGCTGTGTATGGAGCATAGACTGGGCTTATTGGAAAACCCCGTGTGCACTTCCCAGCTCTGGGTACTAGGACTTTAGTTTAGAGAATTGCTGTCTGAGGGGCAATTACTAGCTTGCTATCAGACATTAATCAAAATAGCCCATATGAGTGAAGTATAGAAAATAATCTTGAAACCTGAACTAACTATGATGTTTTTGGATGGCATCAGAAAAGCACTCTGTCAGGAAAGGCAATACCCAAAAGAGTTCCATAATAACATGGAAATGGTTTATACAGCATCATGCTACCTGTGGAATGCAAGGATCATGTACTCATGAGCAGGGAGCCTCTTTTCCCCTAGGACTGACTTTGAAACTGTATGAAGAGCTGCCAGATTGTATTATCACTTGAACAGTGCCCTATAAACAGCTCTCAACTGATTATCATATGTGAAACAGATCACCAGTCCAGGTTCGATGCGTGAAACAGGGTGCTCAGGGCTGGTGCACTGGGATGACCCTGAGGGATGGGATGGGGAGGGAGGTGGGAGGCGGGGTTCAGGATAGGGGACACATATACACCCATGGCTGATTCATGTGACTGTATGGCAAAAACCACTACAATATTGTAAAGTAATTAGCCTCAAATTAAAATAAATAAATTAATAAAAAAAGACATATTACTAATTACAATGTGCAGGACTTACTTATATCAAGATTCAAACTGAAAAAAATGAGATAAAAATTTGTGACATTTAAAACATTAAAACAAATTTGAACACTGGCTGGAAAAAAAAAAAAAGAGCTGCTTGGTTTATAGATGGCAGTTGTAATATAAACAGATAACCACCCTGATCAAAGGCCACTGCTCTGATCAAAGAGAATAAAAACAAATCAGCAAGATGGGCTGAATTGCATGCTGTTTTCCTAGCAGTGGTGGGAATTGAACAATTATAAAAAGCCCCTATCTTTTGGTCTTTACCAACTTATGAATGATGGCCAGTGAAGGGCAGTGGAAACCTGATCTAGTAAAGGGATGCCTGTATGGGGCACCTCTGTGAGAATCACTATGGACATTTGAGGGGGTACATTGAACCCAGGTCTCCTGCATTGCAGGTAGATTCTTTACCATCTGAGCCACCAGGGAATCTAGTAGGATATGTCAATACCTATCAGAAGAACCCCCTTCCTGGACATTTTGTGTGTGTGTGTGTGTGTGTGTGTGTGTGTGTGTGTGTGTGTGTGTGTTTGTGTGTGTGATACTCCAGGTTCTATTAAAATCATCTGAAGCATGTTAACTTCTGTTGTGTTTTTCAGCACCCAGTCATCCATTGGATTGACATTGTAAGGTCTATCTTGTCTTTTCCTCTCCCCACCCCTCCACCATGGGTTGCAGTGTCAGGACAATTCTGTCCTTCCTATATGCTACTCAGGGATTAATCTCAGACTTGAGCTTTGCATCATATGGTTCAGTTCTCAGGGGCTTTGCTACTTGTGCTACTCTGGAATGTACCTCCAAAATGAGTCCTAGACATATGCTGTTCATACACAGAAATAGAACCCTTTTTCGAGTTCTCTTCTCTCTTGGATACTCCTCAACTTCCTGCCCTGTGCTGTAGCTAGAATGATAGGGTTTCTTTAAGGAATTGTAATTGCCAGTGCCACAGCAAGGGGAAACCAGAGAGAAAAAATGAGGATTTCTCTCCCACAACTCTTTGAACCCCAGGGACCTGTTTTCTCAGTCCTCTGTCTACAGAGACAGGATTTTTCTAGGAGTTTTAGTTGCCCATGCTGCCACTGTGACATCATCACTTGGGCACCCATCCTCAGGTAAAACACACATGCACATATGCATATACACACAAAAGGAGAAACTCCTGTATGGGCCCCTTCTCCAGTTTTGACTCTTTTCCTGAATATTGCTTATGTTGATTTTTTTGTTCAGGTAGTTGCTTTTTGTATTTTATCCAGAGTAGTTAGTTATAATTAGCAGTTAGGACAAGCTTTATTGGACTATGCCTTCTTGGCTGGCACTGGAATCTCTCAATATGTATTTCTTAAATTAGGTATTTAATGTCTGTCTCTTCTATCACATGCAATGTCAGCAGGGATGGCTTTGGCTTTGTGTATTACTGTATCCCCATGCCTAATATAGTTCTTGGCATATACTAAATAGCCAATAAGTATTTATTTAATAAGTGAGTGAATGGACCATTTTCAGACCAAATCTTATTTGATGTTTTTGGCAGCATTCTACACTAAGGATTATTCTCACCTGGATTCTTTCTTGCCTAGGCTTCCATATTACTATATTCTACTGGTTTCCCCCCTTCTCTAGTATTTTTTTATAGGCAAGTTGCTATGTCTTTATGATTCTTACAGGTTCAGAAAATGCTTGTAAAAGGAGGACACCTACATAGTCAGCCTACAGAAGCATAAGTACAGCCTTAGTAATAAATGTTCAATCATCATTTCACCATCCTAGAACAGAATAGATATCTGTTAATTATGTGGTGACATACTTTTGCTCAACAGATTCTCCAACTTGGGGATCTGGCAAAGAGACTGAGAACTCCCAGGAAATTTGACTTCAAGGCCACTGGGATTTCATTACAGAACTTGCACAGGACTGGGGAAACAGACTCTTGGAGGGTACAAACAAAACTTTGTATGCATAGAACCCAGGAGAAAGGACAGTGATCCCACAAGAGACTGAGCCAGACTTGTCTGAGTGTTCAGGAGTCTCAGGTGGAGCTGTGGGTTGATAGTGGCCTGCCGTGGGGTTAGGGACACTGAATACAACAGTCCTGGGAGCCACAGGGTGTGCTGGCATTAAGTTTTTTTGAAGGAGGTCGCCATTACCACCACTACCCCTACCATAATTTGGCCTCAGGCCAAACTACAGAGAGGAAACACAGCCGCATCCATCAAGAGAAAATTGGATTAAAGATTTACTGAGCTTGGCCCTGCCCATCAGAGCAAGATAGATTCCCTCACAGCCAGTCCCTCCCATCAGGAAGCTTCCACAAGCTTCTTATCCTTATCCATCAGAGGGCAGACAGAATGAAAACCACAATCACAGAAAAGTAACCAAACTGGTCACATGGATCACAGCCTTGCATAACTCAGTGAAACTATGAACCAGGCCATGTAGGGGCACCCAAGATGGACCATGGTGCAGAATTCTAACATAACGTGGTCCACTGGAGAAGGGAATGACAAACAACTTCAGAATTCTTTTCCAGTCCTGTAGCCACTGCTGAGTTTTCCAAATTTGCTGGCATATTAACAGTATCATCTTTAGGATTTGAAATAGCTCAGCTGGAATTCCTTTACCTCCACTAGCTTTGTTCATAGTGATGCTTCCTAAGGCCCACTTGGCTTCTCATTCCAGAAAGTCTTATCAATATGCTTGCCTTGAGAACACCATGAACAGTATGAAAAGGCAAAAATAATGACACTGAAGATGAAGTCCCCAGGTCAGTAGGTACCCAGTATGCTACTGGAGAAATAACTCCAGGGAGCATGAAGAGGCAGAGCCAAAGCAAAAACAATGCTCAATTGTGGATGTGACTGGTGATGGAAGTAATGTCCGGTGCTATAAAGAACAATATTGCATAGGAACCTGAAATTTTAGGTCCATGACTCAAGGTAAATTGGAAATGGTCAAACAAGAGATAGCAAGAGTGAAGACTGGCATTTTAGGAACTAAAATGGACCAGAACGGGCGAATTTAATTCAGATGACCATTATACCTATGACTGTGTGCAAGAATCCTTTAGAAGAAACTGAGTAGCCCTCATAGTCAAAAAAAGAGTCTGAAATGCAGTACTTGGGTGCATTTCAAAAATGATAGAATGGTCTCTGTTCGTTTCAAAGGCAAACCATTCAATATCACAGTAATCCAAGTCTATGCCCCAACCACTAATGCTGAAGAAGCTGAAGTTGAATGGTTCTATAGAGACCTACAAGACTTTCTAGAACTAACACCAAAAAAAAATGTCCTTTTCATCATAAGGAACTGGAATGCAAAAGTAGAAAGTCAAGAGATACCTGGAGTAACAGGCAAGTTTGGCCTTGGAGTACAAAATGAAGCAGGGCAAAGGTTAACAGAGTTTTGCCAAGAGAATGCCCTGGTTGTAGCAAACACCCTCTTCCAACAACATGAGACAACTCTGCAGATGTACATCACTAGATGCTCAATACTGAAATCAGATTGATTATATTCTTTGCAGACAAAGATGGAGACACTCTATACAGTCAGCAAAAACAAGACTGGGATCTGACTGTGGTTCAGATCTTGAACTCCTTATTGTAAAATTCAGACTTAAATTGAAGAAAGTAGGGAAAACCACTAGACCATTCAGGTATGACATAAATCAAATCCCTTATGATTATGCAGTGGCAGTGACAAATAGATTCAAAGGATTAGATCTGATAGATAGAGTGCCAGAAGAACTGTGGATGGAGGTTTGTAACATTGTACAGGAGGTGGTAATCAAAATCATCCCCAAGAAAAACAAATGCAAAAAGGCAAAATGGTTGTCTGAGGAGGCCTTACAGATAGCTGAGAAAAGAAGTGAAAGACAAAGAAGAGGAAAGATATATCCATCTGAATGCAGAGTTCCAAAGAATAGCAAGGAGAGATAAAAAAGCCTTACTGATCAATGCAAAGAAATAGAGGAAAACAATAGAATGGGAAAGACTAGAGATCTCTTCAAGCAAATTAGAGATATCAAGGGAAGATTTCATGCAAAGATGGGCACAATAAAGGACAGAAATGCTATGGCCCTAACAGAAGCAGAAGATATTAAGAAGAGGTGGCAAGAATACACAGAAGAGCTACACAAAAAAGATCTTAATGACCCATACAACCACAATGGTGTGATCACTCACCTAGAGCCAGACATCCTGGAGTGTGAAGTCAAGTGGGTCTTAGGAAGCATCACTATGATCAAAGCTAGTGGAGGTGATGGAATTCCAGCTGAACTATTCCAAATTCTAAAATATGATGCTGTGAAAGTGCTGAACTCAATATGCCAGCAAATTTGGAAAACTCAGCAGTGGCCACAGGACTGGTAAAGGTCAGTTTCCATCCCAATCCCAAAGAAAGGCAATGCCAAGGAATGTTCAAACTACCATAGAATTGCGCTCATCTCACACGCTAGTAAAGTAATGCTCAAAATTCTCCAAGCCAGGCTTCAGCAATACGTGAACCGTGAACTTCCAGACCTTCAAGCTGGTTTTAGAAAAGGCAGAGGAACTAGAGATCAAATTGCCAACATCCATTTGATCATATAAAAAGCAAGAGAATTCCAGAAAAACATCTGCTTCAGGTTTATTGACTACGCCAAAGCCTTTGACTCTGTGGATCACAACAAACTGGAAAATTCTTCAAGCAATGGGAATACCAGACCACCTTACCTGCCTCTGTGAAATCTGTATGCTGGTCAAGAAGCAATAGTTAGAACCGGACATGGGGAAACAGACTGGTTCCAAATTGGGAAAAGAGTATGTCAAGGCTGAATATTGTCACTCTGCTTATTTAACTTATATGCAGAGTACATCATGTGAGATGCCAGGCTGGATGAAGCACAAGCTGCAATCAAGATTTCCAGGAGAAATATCAATAACCTCAAATATGCTGATAACAAAACCACCTTTATGGCAGAAAGCAGAGAGGAACTAAAGAGCTTCTTGATGAAAATTAAAGAGGAGAGTGAAAAAGCTGACTTAATACTCAACATTCTTCAAGGCAAATAGATAAGGAAAATATGGAAACAGTGAGAGACTTTATTTTCTTGGGCTCCAAAA
This sequence comes from Okapia johnstoni, assembly GCA_024291935.2. NCBI lineage: Eukaryota > Metazoa > Chordata > Mammalia > Artiodactyla > Giraffidae > Okapia > Okapia johnstoni. The sequence goes on along the minus strand of CM044308.1, from coordinate 120,124,451 downwards.
TCACTGCAGATGGTGACTGCAGCCATGAGATTAAAAGATGCTTGCTCCTTGGAAGAAAAGCTATGACTGACCTAGACAGTGTATTAAAAAGCAGAGACATTACTTTGCCAACAAAGGTCCATCTAGTCAAAGCTGTGGTTTTTCCAGTAGTCACGTATGGATGTGAGAGCTGGACCATGAAGAAAGCTGAGTGCCGAATAACTGATGCTTTGAACTGTGGTGCTGGAGAAGACTCTCGAGAGTCCCTTGGACTGCAAGGAGATCCAACCAGTCCATCCTAAAGTAAATCAGTCCAGAATATTCATTGGAAGAACTGATGCTGAAGCTGAAATTCCAGTACTTTGGCTATCTGATGTGAAAAACTGACTCACTGGAAAAGATCCTGATGCTGGGAAAGATTGAAGGCAGGAGGAGAAGGGGACAATAGAGGATGAGATGGTTGGATGGCATCACTGACTCAATGAACATGAGTTTGAGCAAGCTCTGGGAGTTGGTGATGGACAGGGAAGCCTGGCGTGCTGCAGCCCATGGGGTCGCAAAGAGTCGGACACGACTGAGCGACTGAACTGAACTGATACCTTTGCTGTCCTCTTGTCACCTGTTGTTAGGTCCTCTATGACTCTTTCCCCCTACTTGTCTAGCTTGTTCTTTCTTTCCTATACATATTCTTCATGCATTCCCAGTCACTTCAGTCGTGTTTGACTCTGCGACCCCATGGACAGTAGCCCCTCAGGCTTCCCTATCCATGGGATTCTCCAGACAAGAATACTGGAGTGGGTTTCCATACCCTCCTCCAAGGGATCTTCCTGACACAGGAATCAAACCTGCATCTCCTGGATCTAATGCATCATTGAAAGTGGATTCTTTAACCCACTAACCACCAGGGAATCCCTAGAGTAATTATCAAAAACATGGTCTGTAGTGCCAAACTCCCTGAATTCAGGGACAAATGCAGGACAAATTGCTTAACCTTGCTCTTTTTTCATTTTCACATCATAATGGGCTATTGTAAGGAATTTTTACCTATTTATTTACATATTTGTGAGCATTATACACATACATAGACATTTATATACATAAATGCATGTATGTATACATACATATATACACACTCTGTGTGTAGCACTTTAGTCTAAAAACATGGTAAGCACTGTACATCTTAGTTATCTTTACAAATTGAACTTAATACCCTTCCTTAAATGTTTACCAGTTCTAGATATTTTCTCATAGAAGAGTATTAAAATTTATTTAAATGTTTATGTATCATAATTATATATATTTTCATTTTGTAAATAGATTTCTTGAAAGAGCTGTTTGTTCAAGAAAAGAAACTCTCGATTTGTTCACATCCAGAATGAATAGATCAATTTGAAATATTCTTCATAAAATGGCTATAGGAAGCAGCAGTGCTAAAAAACATGAGTTTATGAACATAGCTACCTGGTTTTTTCCTTTCAGTTTGATTTAAATTTAATATCCCCCAACAATGGAAAATGATTTGCAGTAAAGCAATGAACTGGAAGAAATAGGGAAATGGAAGCAAGATGTCATCTCTTTTTACTATCCAACAGATTTACCATCTGTTTTAAAATGATGTTGACCATTTACAGTAAATGAAACAAAATGCTTTTTAAAATAATGTAACACTTTAAACTATTTTTACTACCAAACTTTCCCTCCCCAGTGAACACATTCATCTTACTGAGCAAAGGTTTATTTAAGCTACTTACATCTATGTTGTTTTTAGCTCATTTCCTTTTTAAAACAGCAATTGGTGAATTTATTTCTCAGCTTAGCTGTTATAATAAAATATAAAAGGCATTTCTGTTTTGGCCTCAAGGATAACATTATCAAAAGCTTTGAGAGTTACAGCAGAATATAGGACAGCATAAAATTAGAAACTGCTGGTGTTTCCTTAGCAGCAGTTACTGCACTTGCAATTTTCCCCCTTTTGCCACTAGCAGAAATCTGAAAGTCATCTCTGTGTACCAGACAACAAACCCAAAGTATGTTTCTTGAATAGTAGATTTACTGAGATATTATTCACATAACATGCAATTTACCCTTTTGAAGTATACAATTCAGTAGGTTTTAGTGTAGTCACAGAGTGACCCATCATTATAAATTTAGAATATATGCTGTACTGCAAAACAATACCCAATGCCCATTAATAGTCACTCCTCATTCCCCCATCTGCCCTCCACTAGCAACTACTAATCTACCTTCTGTCTCTGTAGATTTGCCTATTATCAGTTCAGTTCAGTTCAATTCAGTTTCTCAGTCATGTCTGACTCTTTGCAACCCCATGGACTGCAGCACACCAGGCTTCCCTGTCCATCACCAACTCCCGGAGCTTACTGAAACTCATGTCCATCGAGTCTGTGATGCCATCCAACCATCTCATCCTCTATGGTCCCCTTCTCCTGCCTTCAATCTTTCCCAGCATCCGGGTCTTTTCAAATGAGTCAGTTCTTTGCATCAGGTGGCCAAAGTATTGGAGTTTCAGCTTCTGCTTCAGTCCTTCCAGTGAATATTCAGGACTGATTTCCTTTAGGATAGACTGGTTGGATCTCCTTGCAGTCCGAGAGACTCTCAAGAATCTTCTCCAACACCACAGTTCAAAGGCATCAACTCTTCGGTGCTCAGCTTTCTTTATGGTCCAACTCTCACATCCATACATGACTACTGGAAAAACAATAGCTTTGACTAGATGGACTTTTGTTGTCAAAGTAATGTCTCTGCTTTTTAATATGCTGTCTAGGTTGGTCATAACTTTTCTTCCAAGGAGCAAGTGTCTCTTAATTTCATGGCTGCAGTCACAATCTGCAGTGATTTTGGGGCCCCCCAAAATAAAGTCTCTTACTGTTTCCATTATTTCCCTATCTATTTGCCGTGAAATAATGGGACCGGATCCCATGATCTTAGTTTTCTGAATGTTGAGTTTTAAGCCACCTTTTTGCCTATTATAGACTTTTCATATAAATGGAATCACAGAGTATGTGTCTTTTGTGACAGCTTCTTTCACTTGGTACAATGTTTTCAAGGTTTATCCATGTCGAAACCTGTATCAGTACTTCATTCCTATTTATTATCCAGTAATATTCCATCATATGGATATACCAACATGTTTATTCATTCACCATCCAATGGACATTTGAGTTGTTTCCCACTTGTTGACTGTTAGGAATAACGATGCTATTAACATTCACATAGAAGTTTTTATATTAGACATACATTTGCATTTTTCTTGAGTACATATATAGGAGTGGAATTTGTCACATGGTAATTCTGTTCAACTTTTTGAGGAACTACCAGACTATTTTACAAAGTGAATGTACTGTTTCACATTCTCACCAGCAGTGTATGAGTGTTCCGATTTCTTCACATCCTTTCCAACACTTGTTATTATCTCTTTGATTGTAACCATCCTAATGGAAGTGAAGTGAAATCTTACTATGGTTTTGATTTGCATTACTCTGATGGCTAATGATGTTGAACATTTTTTCATATCCATTATCATCCATTTGTATTTCTCTTTTGCAGAAACATCTTTTCAGACACTCTTTAAAAATTGGTTTTTTTGTCTTCTTGTTATTGAATTTAAAAATTTTTAATTGTTATTGAATTTAGTATATTCTGGATACAAGTTCCATATCATATATATGACTTGCAAATATTTTCTTCCATTCTGTAGGTTGTCTTTCATTTTCTTAATGGTTTATTTATTTTTTTTGGCTGAACCACGTACAGCATGCGGGATGTGGGATCTTAATTCCATGACTAGGGATAGAACCCATGCCCCTTGCAGTGGGTGTACAGAGTCTTAACCACTGTATCACCAAGGAAGTCCCTTCTTAATGATATTTTTGAAGCATTAACATTTTAATTTTATTGTAAAGCAATTATCCTCCAATTAAAAATAAATTTAATTTTTTTTCTAATTTTGATAAAGCCCAATTAATTTTTTTCCTTTGGTTGCTTGTATTTAATGTCATATCTTAGAAACCGTTACCTACTCCCAAGGTTCATGAAAATTTACTTCTATTTTTTTCCTAAGAGTTTTATAGTTCTAGCTCTTGCATGAGGTCTGTGATCCTTTTTGAGTTAATTTTTATATATGGTATTAAAGGAGTTCACATTAATTTTTTACATGTGGATATCCATTTTATTGAAAGACTGTCTCTTTCCCATTGAATTTTCTTGACATCTTTGTTGAAAATCAGTTGTCCATAAGTGTAAGAATTTATTTCTGAGCTCTAATTCTATTCTATTTTCTGTATGTCTGTTCTTATACCAGTAACACACTGTTATGATTCCTGTAGCTGGCTGGTATGTTTTGAAATAAGGAAATGTTGGTCCTCCAACTTTCGTCTTCTTTTTCAAGACTGTTTTGGCTATTTTGTGTCCTTTCATTTCTATGTGAATTTTAAGGTCAGCTTGACAATTCCTGCAATTGTTTGTAGCTTTCATATCTCTATCTATGTATTTAAATTGAAAACACATTTTATATTTTTAAACAAAATTACAATGATGTATTTTTCTGCAACTTTTTTCTTTCCCCCAACATTTTATTATGAAAAATTTTAAGTGTAGTTGAAAGAATAGTACAGTAAGTACTCAAATACCCTCCTACCTCCCAGTTTATATTCTATAGGTAACATTTTAGTATATTCGTGTTATCATATAACTAACCATTCCTGGCCATAATCAACTAGTCCGTCTTCTATCAAATCATCTTATTATTTTGTGCATTTCAAAGCAAATTGAATGTATTCTCAGTATGCTTCACCTTTAAAGACTTCAGCTTATGTGTTGTTAACTAGGGTTCAATTTTTCTACAATTTTTAAATGTAAAGTGAAATGCACAGATCTTAAGTATACATTCTGGTGAGTTTGACATATATACATTTACCTGTGTAATCTTAACCTTTATCAAGATATAGAATGTTTTCATAACTCCAACACATAACTCCCTCTCTTAGCCAATTTCTGTCCTTAACCAATGTTGAAAGCAATCACTGTTTTTTTCACCATAGATTTAGTTGTTATAGAACCTTATACTCTTGTACAAGGCTTCTTTCACTCAGCATAATGTTTTTGAGATTCATTTACTTTTCAATTATTCATACTCTTTGAAATTCATTCATTCTATTGTATGAATCAATAGTTTGTTTCTGTTTTGTTTTTTGCTAAATATAACACCCATTGTATGGATGCCCCACTGTTTATTTCTCCTTTTTCCTGTGAAAAATTTCCACTAATCTGTTTCACTAAAAAGTTATGATAACTAGCTTTTGTTTACATTGAAGTTATAATTATTATAATAATAATATAGTAATAATCATCTGGAAGCTTTGTAAATGTGGAAGTACTTTTTAAATTAAATAAATGCTTTTTTCAGAGTCTTTATGTAACATATACTAGAGATTACTTGTTCAGTTGCCAAGTCATGTCCGACTCTTTGTGGCCCCATGGACTGCAGCACACCAGGCCTCCCTATCCCTCACCATCTCCTGAAGTTTGCCCAAGTTCATGTCCATTGAATCGGTGATGCCATCCAACCATCTCATCTTCTGTTGCCCTCTTCTCCTTCTGCCTTCAATCTTTTGCAGCATCAGGATCTTTTCCAATGAGTTGGTTCTTCACATCAGGTAGCCAAAGTACTGAAGCGTAAACTTTAGCATCAATCCTTCCAATGAATATTCAGGGTTGATTTCCTTTAGGATTGACTGGTTTGATATCCTCGTTGTCCAAGAGACTCTCAAGAGTCTTTTCCAGAACCACAGTTTGAAGGCATCAATTCTTCAGCACTCTGCCTCCTTTATGGTCTAGTTCTCACATCCGTACGTGACTACTGGAAAGACCATAGCCTTGACTATATTGACCTTTGTTGGCAAAGTGATGTCTCTGCTTTTTAATGCACTGTCTAGGTTTGTCATAGCTTTCCTTCTAAGAAACAGTCATCTAATTTCATGGCTGCAGTCACCATTGGCAGTGACTTTAGAGCTCAAGAAGAGGAGTCTGTCACGCTTGCTCCTTTCCCCTTTCTATTTGCCATGAAGTGATGGGCAGGATGCCATGATCTTAGTTTTTTTAATATTGAGTTTTTAGCCTACTTTTCCACTCTCCTCTTTCACCCTCATCAATAAGCTCTTTTGTTCTTCACTTTCTGCCACTAGAGTGATACCATCTGCATATTTGAGGTTGTTGATATTTCTCCCGGCAATCTTGATTCCAGCTTGTAACTCATCCAGCCCTGCATTTCGCATGATATGCTCTGCATACAAGTTAAATAGCAGGGTGATAATATACAACCTCATCATACTCCTTTCTCAATTTTGAACTAGCCAGTTGTTCCATATAAGGTTCTGACTGTTGCTTCTTGACCCTCATACAGGTTTCTCAGGAGACAGATAAGATGGTCTGGAATTCTCATCTCTTTAAGAGTTTTCCACAGTCTTTTATGATCTACATAGTCAAAGGCTTTAGCGTAGTCATTGTAGTTGTATTCATTTTCCACAAAGGACTAAAATTTAAATCTGAAATAGCAGAGGAATCTTATTGACCTCCCTAAATATATTGCTTTCTCTTTACAGCAGCAGAACTTCTCAAACTTTCACATTTATATGAATAACCCCAGTCACCAGGGGATCTTGTTAAAAATGCATCTTCTGATTTGGTAAGTTTGGGGTAGAGCCCAAAATTCAGCATTTCGAATAAGCTCCCAGTTTATGACAATAATTCTCATCCATGGAATAGCAAATATTTCTAGCCAAACTGTACTGCTTACCTTTCTATGAATCCATCATAACTTCCCATTTCTATTCCTATATATGTGTGTGTGCTAAGTCATGTCAGTCATCGTGTCTGACTCTTTGCAAACCTGTGGATTGCAGCCTGCCAGCCTCCTCTGTCCATGGGATTCTCCAGGCAAGAATATTGAAATGGGTTGCAATGCCCTCCTCCATAGGATCTTCCTGACCCAGGGATCAAAACTGAGTCTCTTATGTCTCCTGCATTGGCACATGGGTTCTTTACCACTAGCGCCATTTGGGATGGCGCTAGTGGTAAAGTAAAATATGTTTATATTGTGTTACTCAAAATATGAGTGTCTTTAAAATATTCAAAGTCTGAAAGGAAAAGAATCCTTAAAGCAAGAATGGGACATCATGAAAAAAGAACAAGCAGATTTTTAAAGGAATTAGGTATTATATAAATGAAAAACATTTTCATTAAAGTTAAAAAATAAAACTTTAATAGAAGGGATTAAATCTTCTCCAGTTACTTTCTTCATAGTAGGAAGATGGCTTCCAGCAACAGCTAAAACTGCAATTTCCTTGTTTATGCCCTGTAGGACATACAAACTTCTCTAACCATAGAATAAAAATCTTTCCCAGGACTTCCCTGGTGGTTCCGTTGTTGGGAGTCGACTTGCCAGTGTGGGGGACATGGATTCAATCCCTGGTCCAGGAGGATCCCACATGCCACGGGGCAACTGGGCCAGGGCCCCACAACTACTGAGCCTGTACTCTAGAGCCCATGAGGGGCAACTACTGAGCCTGCAAGCTGCAACTACTGAAGCCTGTGTGCGTAGGGCTCCTGCTTTGCAACAAGAGAAACCACCGCAATGAGAAGTCCTTGCACCACAACAAAGTGTAGCCCTTGCTTGCTGCAACTAGGGAAAGCCTGCGTACAACAGCGAAGACCCAGTGCAGCCCAAAATAAATAAATAAGTAAATAATTAAAAAAATCTTTCCTTGTAGTGTAATTGGTTTAATACACAGTTGATAGGGAAATGCCATGCATGGCAATAGGATGGATCATCCTTCCCTCAGTTAGTGTGCTCCTTGGGAGAAAGGAGTGAATACTTGAATGAGTAAGTTTTCTTTTAGGAGGAAAAGTGGAGGAATGAATGCTTGGTATGTGACTAATAATGCCTCTTTCGTGAATAGGCAAATTTCAGATACAATGAAATTTTTTTTTTCAATAAAAATTTTGAAAGTTGTTTAACATCATGCTAGAATACAAATGGAAAATAGGAAAAAAAAAAAACCCAACTGCAATCATTCTATGTACATTTGTCTTCCTTTGTATTTGCTAGGATTATTTTGTTGCATGTTAAAGAATACCCAACTTAAACTGGCTTTAGTTGTAAAAGAAGATTTTATTGAAAGCTAATGGAGTCACAGAGAAAAATAATGCTGAAGGCAGAGTAAAAATATAGATCAACCTCTGAAAAAACTGGCACCAAGAGTGTAAAAGTCATGAGCACTCACTTTCTATCTCTCCTTTGCTCCTTTCTGAGTAATTTTCTTTCTGTCTCTACAGATTGACTGCCTTTGCTTCCCTATTCCATCCAAAGGGAAGCAAGGCTGCTGATAGCTCCAGAATTTTTTACTTATAGCTTCAGCAGCTGCTGGATAGAGACTGACTCAACTCCTTGGATTCAAAGCCCATATAATCTTGGATGTTCTCTGATACACCCAGATGCCCACTTCTAGAATTAATTATGGCCAGGGGTAGAAAGTTACATTTTTCAAGATGGTTGCTCCCACAGAAACAATGTGGAAGCTAGTAAAATAATACTATAGATGTCCTGTAAACTGATGACAAAAGATTTAGAATATTCAGTATCTTCATATTATGTCCCCCATAAAAAAATGACACTGAATAAGTAGGGCAGAAAATTAGGAAATAGCACTTTTTGTTACCGAGTAACTTTAGTTTTCTAAGTGGCAAGCTAATCCCATATATTTCATTCCTCAGTAGAATAGTAATTGGAAGTAAGAGATTGACCTTACTTGGAATAAGAAGGAAGGAGCACCAAAGGTTTCCCATGCTCAAAAATATTTCCCACACATTCTGTAAGTTAAAAGTTATTATGGCTTAAAGTTAAAAAATGAGTCTGTGCCTATCAGACCTGATACTTAATAAATATTTAGTATGAGGAATTAAGTATTTCAAATCAATATTTTACATAAAAATGTAACTTAAAATTGTAAAAAAAAAAAAAAAAGTAATATGTGGTTCAAGTTTAAGAAATACAAATAGTGCAAAAAGACCTCTATTAAAAAATAAAATTCTTTCTTCATCTTGAAAATAATCTTGGTTAGGAGCCATTGATGTGTTCCTTTTTATCTCATTGTTTTTAGTTTATTTTATGCTTTGTGATTAACTTTTAAAATAATTTTAAAATTAACATACTTTTATTATTTTTTAAATTAACATACCTTTATGATGAAGCTAAACAATATAAGAATGTATAAAGAGATGTAATCTGCTTTTCCTTCCAACCTCAACTGGCTGGCAAAGCAGTTTTAACAATTTGGGTCCTTCCATCCCATTCTGCATACTGATGTACACTTATATGGCTTTTCTGTTAAAAAGGAATTGAGGAGGTAGCTGTGGAGAGACTCAAACATTTGAGTCTGTGGTAATCACTAGCCACACGTAGCTATTGAACACTCGAAATGTAGCTAGTCAGAATTAAATTGTGCTGAAGTATGAAATACATGCCAGATTTCTATGAGTTAGTTTAAAAAAAGAATGTGAAATACATAACAAATAATTTTTATTGATTACACATACAGTGATAATATTTGGGATATATTGAGTTAAATGAAACAGATTATTAAAATTTTGTCTATCCCCTTTAAATGTAGCAATAAAAGCTTAAAATTACACATATGGCTCACATTACCTTTCTGTTGGGGAGGGTTGCTCTGAACTAACAGATGAAGATTCTAACACTTTAATAATTGCATAGTAGTCGGTAACAGGGATGTGAAACAATTGATTCATCTTTTCCCATTGACTACATCCAAAGTTTTGTAGCTCATTTTGTTTGTGTTTCACTATTCAATCAGATTTTTTTTTTCTGTGAAGCAAGTCATCTAAATTAGTGACTTAAAACAACAAATACTTATTATTTCTTAGAATTATGAGAGTTGGCTGGTCAGTTCTCATCTGGGCCACCTTAGCTGGAACTGGAGGGTATAGAGTGGCCTCACTCACATATCTAGGGCCTCAGCTAGGATGGTTTCAGGGTCTTCTCCACATGATCTCTCATCTTCCAGGAGGCTGGTCCTATCTGCAAGAAAGAGCAAGCTCCAATGTGTAATCACTTTTTAAAACATTTTTAAAAATTTTTAAATAATTTTATTTATTTATTTATGGCTGTGCTGGGTGTTCTTTGCTGCTCAGCCTTTTTCTGTAGTTGCAGTGAGTGGGGGCTACTCTCTAGCTGTGGTGGGCAGGCTTCTCATTGCGGTGGCTTCTCTTGTTGGAGAGCATAGTCTTCAGGGTGCTCCGGCTTCAGAAGTTGCAGCACATGGGCTCAGTAGTTGCAGCTCCCAGGCTCTGGAGCACAGGCTCAATAGTTGCTGGGCTTAGTTGGGCTTAGTTGCTCCATGGCATATGGTATCCTCCTGGACCAAGGATCAAACTCCCATCTCTGCATTAGCAGGTGGATTCTTCACCACTAAGCCATGAGGGAAATCCTGCACAAATTTCTGCTTGTGCCACAGTTGTACCATCCCATTGGTAGAAGAAAGTCACCAAGTCCAGGATTCAAGAAGTAGAGAAGTAGACTTTAACTCTCAGTGGAAGGAACAGCAAATCACACTGCAAAAAGACAAGCATGCCAGGAATTGTGAATAAATTAAAGGCAGTTACTATGATATGATAACCATGATAAGAAATACCCAGTGTCATCGGTGTATTCATCTTGCATTTTGAGGCCTTTACTTCTGTAGGATAGATTCCTTAAAACTGAGACTGTTAGCCAAATATTTTCCAAGTTTGTTGAAGCAGTTTATATTCCTACCAGCATGTATGAGTTTCCTTTACTCAGTACCAGATATTATCACACTTTATGGTTTTTGGAAATCAGTGATAAATGACAACTTATTCTTGTTTTTATTCGCATTTCCTGACTAGTGAGGCTGAGCATTTTTTCATATTTTTATTGAATGTTTGAATTTTCTCTTTTGCACCTTGCCTATTGTATTCCTTTTCCATTTTTTCTACTGGTCATTTGTTTCTAATTAGTCTGTAGAAACTTTTTGAATGCCAGGGACTGTAACTCATAGTTATTAATATAAACATAATATTAATATAATTAATATAAATAATAAATTAATATAAATATAATAACTCATAGGTTATTAATATAAATATTTCCCCAGTCTGTTGTTTGCTTTTATTTTATTTATGCTTTCATGATAGAAAAAACTTAATATGCAAATAGTGATGCTCTCCTTTCGATTCTTCTCCCCTGCCCCTAGTAATCTCTCTATTTTAATGTCTTAAGTTTTTTTAATTGATGTATAGTTGATTTACAGTGTTGTGTTAATTTTTGCTGTATAGCAGAGTGATTCAATTATACATATATATGCATTTAAAAATATCCTTTTCCATTATGATTTATCTCAGAATATTTAATATAGTTTCCTATGCTATAGAGTGGAACCTTGTTGCTTATCCATTCTTTATATAACAGTTTGCATCTGCTAACCCCAAACTCTCACTCCACCCCTCTCCTGCCCCCACATTGGCAACCACAGGTCTGTTCTCTATGCCTGTGAGTCTGTTTCTGCTTCATAGATAGGTTTATTTGTGTCATATTTTTAGATTCCACATGTAAATGATATCATATGGTATTTTTTCTCTCTCTCTCTGACTTACTTCACTTAGTGTGATAATATCTAATTCCATCTAGATTGCTGCAAATGGCATTATTTCATTCTTTTTATGGTTGAGTAATATTCCAGTGTGTGTGTGTGTGTGTGTGTGTGTGTGTGTGTGTGTATACATGTATGTATATGTATATATATCACATCTTCTTTATCCATTCCTCTGTCGATGGACATTTAGGTAGTCGCCATGTCCTGGCTATTATCAATAGTGCTGTCATAAACATAAGGGTGCATGTATCTTTTTGAATTATAGTTTTGGATATATGCCTGGGAGTGGGATTGTGGGATAATATGGTAATTCTATTTTTAGTTTTTTGAGGAGCCTCCATACTGTTTTCCATGAGGCTGCACCAGTGATTCTTCTTAATTAAAGTCTCCCCCATACACCTCCATGTTTTTATCACTTTTTATGTAGATACCTAAGTCATTTGAAGTTCATCTTTGTACATGATATGATATAGACGCCGAGTTAACAGAATTTTCATTCAACTATGCATAATATAATCCTTGCTAAAATGTCTTCATCAGATAGGGTTTTTTTTTAATGTGACATAAAGAATGGAAGTAAAAAGTCAGCACTGTTGTGTGGCTCTACCATGCCATCAAAGATCTAGGCTGCTTCTCACTTTCTGTCCGATAATCATTAGATTATGATTTTCTTTCTCATGAAATATGGTTTCTATACTGTAAGCATCACATTTATGTAATAGACAGGAAGAATTTTTCAGGGAAAAGGATAAGAAGCAAGTTCTTTTTTTCTTTTTCAAATCAAAAAACAATAGCTTTCCCAGAAGTTCTACCCATTAGATTTCTAATTATGTCTCAGTGATTTAGGTCAAACCTGAATGGTCTAGTGGTTTTCCCTACTTTCTTCAATTTAAGTCTGAATTTTGCAATAAGGAGTTCATGGTCGGAGCCACAGTCAGATCCCAGTCTTGTTTTTGCCAACTGTGTAGAGCATTTCCATCTTTGGCTGCAAAGAATATAATCAATCTGATTTCAGTATTGACCATCTGGTGATGTCCATGTGTAGAGCCATCTCTTGTGTTGTTGGAAGAGGGTATTTGGTATGACTGGTGCATTCTCTTGGCAAAACTCTGTTAACCTTTGCCCTGCTTCATTTTGTACTCCAAGGCCATACTTGCCTGTTACTCCAGTTATCTCTTGACTTTCTACTTTTGCATACCAGACCCCTGTGATGAAAAGGACATCTTTTTTTGGTGTTAGTTCGAGAAGTATTGCAGGTCATCATAAAACTATTCAACTTCAGCTTCTTCGGCATTAGTGGTTGGGTCATAGACTCACATTACTGTGATATTGAATGGTTTCCCTTAAAAATGAACAGAGATTGTTCTGTCATTTTTGAGATTGCACCCAAGTACTGTATTTTGGGCTCTTTTTTTTTTTTTTTACTATGATGGCTACTCCATTTCTTTTAAGGGATTCGTGCCCACAGTAGTAGATATAATGGTCATCTGAATTAAATTCACCCATTCTGTGAATTTAATTCTGTGAATTAGAACGATTCTGTGAATTAGTTCACTGATTCCTAAAATGTCAATGTTCACTCTTGCCATCTCCTGTTTGACCACTTCCAATTTACCTTGATTCATGAACCTAACATTCCAGGTTCCTATGCAATATTTTCTTTACAGCATTGGACTTTACTTCCATCACCAGTCACATCCACAACTGGGTGTTGCTTTTGCTTTGGCTCTGTCTCATTCTTTCTGGAGCTATTTTTCCACTCTTCTCCAGTAGCATATTGGGCACCTACTGACCTGGGAGTTCATCTTTCAGTGTCATATCTTTTTGCCTTTTCACACTGTTGATGGGGTTCTCAAAGCAAGCTTGCTGATAAGACAAAGTACCTGAAGAACTATGGACAGAGGTTCGTGACACTGTACAGGAAAGTGAAAGTGAAAGCTTCTCAGTCGTGTCTGACTCTTTGCAACCCCATGGACTATACAGTCCATGGAATTCTCCAGGCCAGAATACTGGAGTGAGTAGCCTTTCCCTTCTCCAGGCGATCTTCCCAACACAGGTATTGAACACAGATCTCTCTCATTGCAAGAATATTCCTTACCAGCTGAGCCACAAGGGAAGCCCAAGAATACTGGAGTGGGTAGCCTATCCCTTCTCCAGTGGGTCGTCCCAACCCAGGAACTGAACTGGGGTCTCCTGCATTGCAGGCGGATTCTTTACCAACTGAGCCATGAGGGAAGCCCATGTACAGGAGGTGGTGATAGAAACCATCACCAAGAAAAAGAAATGCAAAAAGGCAAAATGATTGTCTGAGAAGGCCTTACATATAGCTGAGAAAAGAAGATAAGCAAAAGGCAAAGGAGAAAGGGAAAGATATATCCATCTGAATGCAGAGTTCCAAAGAACAGCAAGGACCGATAAGAAAGCCTTCCTAAGTGATCAGAAATAGAGGAAAACAATAGAATGGGAAAGACTAGAGATCTCATCAAGCAAATTAGGAGATACTAAGGGAACATTTCATGCAAAGATGGGCACAATAAAGGATAGAAATTCTATGGACCTAACATAAGCAGAAGATACTAAGAAGAGGTACCAAGAATACACAGAAGAGCTATACAAAAAAGATCTTAATGACCCATATAACCACCATGGTGTGATCACTCACCTAGAGCCAGACATCCTGGAGTGTGAAGTCAAGTGGGCCTTAGGAAACATAACTTTGAACAAAGCTAGTGGAAGTGATGGAATTCCAGTTGAGCTATTTCAAATCCTGAAAGATGATGCTGTGAAAGTGCTGCACTCAATATGCCAGCAAATTTGGAAAACTCAGCAGTGGCCACAGGACTGGAAAAGGTCAGTATTCATTCTAATCCCAAAGAAAGGCAATGCCAAAGAATGTTCAAACTACCGCACAATTGTACTCTCCTCACATGCTAGCAAAGTAACGATCAAAATTCTCCAAGGTAGATTTCAACAGTACATGAACCAAGAACTTCCAGATGTTCAAGCTGTATTTAGAAAAGGCAGAGGAACCAGAGATCAAGTTGCCAACATCCTTTGGATCATAGAAAAAGCAAGGAAATTCTTAAAAAAAATCTCTACTTCTGCTTTATTGACTATGCCAAAGCCTTTGACTGTGTGGATCACAACAAACTGTGGAAAATTGTGAAAGAGATGGGAACCAGACCACTTTACCTGCCTCCTGAGAAATCTATATGCAGGACAAGAAGCAACAGCTAGATCTGGACATGGAACAGTGGACTGGTTCCAAATTGGGAAAGGAGTATGTCAAGGCTGTATATTGTCACCCTGCTTATTTAACCTATATGCAGAGTACATCATGTGAAATGCTGGGCTGGATGAAGCACAAGCTGAAATCAAGATTGCCCAGAGAAATATGAATAACCTCAGATATGCAGATGACACCAAACTTATGGCAGAAAGCAGAGAGGAACTAAAGAGCCTCTTAATGAAAGTGAAAGAGGGGAGTGAAAAAATGGCTTAAAACTCGGCATTCAAAAAATGAAGATCATGGCATTCAGTCCCATCACCTCGTGGCAATAGATGGGAAAACAACGGAAACAGTGGCAGACTTTATTTTGGGGGCTCCAAAATCACTGCAGATGGTGACTGCAGCCATGAAATTTAAAGACGCTTCTTTTGAGAAAAGCTATGACCAACCTAGGCAGCATATTAAAAAGCAGACGCATTACTTTGTTAACAAAGGTCTGTCTAGTCAAAACTATGGTTTTTCCAGTAGTCTTGTATGGATGTGAGAGTTGGACTATAAAGAAAGCTAAGCATCAAAGAATTGGTGCTTTTGAACTGTGGTGTTGGAGAAGACTCTTGAGAGTCCCTTAGACAGCAAGGAGACCCAACTAGTCCATCCTAAAGGAAATCAGTCCTGAATATTCATTGGAAAAACTGATGCTGAAGCTGAAACTCCAATCCTTTGGCCACCTGATGCGAAGAACTGACTAGATGCTGGGCAAGATTGAAGGTGGAAGGAGAAGGGGATGACAGAGGATGGTTGGATGGCATCACCGACTCAACGGACATGAGTTTGAGTAAGTTCTGGGAGTTGGTGATGGACAGGGAAGTCTGGTGTGCTGTAGTACACGGGGTCGCAAAGAATCGGACATGACTAAGCGACTGAACTGAACTTAACTAAGGGAGGTGAATAGTTGACTGAACACACTGCTAGCCTAAACAAAGTCAGGGTTCTGAATGGAATTTGTATCACAGCTATCAGTTTCTGCCATAAGAAATAGGTTTATTTTCCTCCAAATATATACCCAATGATTCTAGCACCGTGTAATATATAAAGCCATCTTGATTCTTTGATAGATTCTCCTGTATAGTTTAATCAATTTTGGACTCTCCATACTTTCTACTGATCTATCTTTCTATTCCTGTGCCAATAATATACTGTTTTGTTTACTACAGCTTCATTTTAAGTTGAATTGTGATAAGACGTATCTCCCTTCACTGATGTTCTTTACCAAATACTCTTGATTAGTCTCATGTATTCTTCCATATGAATGTTAATGTTATTGTCCAGTAAAATCAATGTATCAATCAGTACATTATTGATGTAAAATCAGTATATTCTGCCTGGATTTGTATGCGTATGTTAGTTAAAAAATAAATGTATTCTGGTTGGATTGCTAATTTGGGAATAATTGACATTTTTGTGATTTTAATCCTTCTTATTCAAGAACATGATACATCTTTTTTTAAAGTAGTATTTTCATGTCATTTTGAAAGGTCTAAGTTTTTATTTTTATGCAGCCAAAATGTATAAAATTTTTTTCTTTATATAATCTGAATTTGGTAACACATGCTTGAAAAGGCCTTTTCCACTCCAAGATTATAAAAATATTCATCCATGTTCCCCTTAGTATTTTTATGCTTTCATATTTTATCTTTAAATTTTGATACATATGGAATTTATTTTGGCATAAAGTAATGATTCAGCTTTAAAAAAGTCTAACCAGTTGTCTCATTACATTTATTGAATAAGTCATCTTTCTCCCACTGATCTGGAATGCTAACTTTTACCATATATTGAATTCAGTGTGTATTTGGGTCCAGATTTCTTTTTGCAATTTGTCCTGTTTCTATTCTAATACAGTAAATATTCAGCCTCTTTAGAGAGCTGGGTGATTTCACCAAGATGATTAACCTTTAATTCCCTGTGAAATCAGTATTTTTCTTTCATTTTGGATAAGGAAAATGAACCTAGCCAAGATTTATTTCTCCTGTGTTTGAATTTGGCAGAGAAGCCGCTTGTCCTTTCCCCAGGGACAGCAGCTGGTCTTTGTTACCTTAGAGTAGGGATGAGCATCTATATTAGAGGACACACATGAGTTCTGAGGTATTTTAATGTTATTAATTCAGAAACTAGAATGCCTGGGTCCCCTTGTCCCTTTGGTGTCTCAGACTGAGGAACTTTAGGGAGCTACATGCAAGAATGAGAATATAATAACGTTCTCTATGGAGGTATTATGTCAGCTATTTCTTCTTTCTCCAAAACTAGTTGTTTTGGAGGAGATCCAATGAAACCTCAGTAAGAGGCAGAAAAGAACAGAGACCTGAGTCAGGAGGAAGATGCAGATAAGGCCTAGTAAGTGCCTTGAATTCTGACCAGTCATGTTAACCACTTCTCCTAAGAGCTTATGCGCCCAGGAAGGCCTTTTGGAGTCAGTAGCATGAGGAGATGGAGCAGAAGTGTTCCCTTCCCCTGAAATCTGCAAAAGTAAACCATATACCTCCAGTGTAACCAAAATGTCCCAGAATTGAAATGTTAAGATGAGGTTGGTAGTAGTTGTGGTGGGAGCCAGTGTCCCCTTAGTCTTTTTGTGTTCTCAATCTGTGCATTTTCACAACTTCTACAAAGCCCAGTGCCTTAGAATTTCTCACTAAAAACTTCAAGAGTTACCTTTAGGGTAATTGACCTCCTAGTTGACCTTCCACAGTCTCTCTGAAAATATTATTACTTCAGGGTCTTTTTTGAGGTAGTTTTTTGATGACATAATTCTAGGTTGACAGTTATTTTCTTCTCAGACTGGAAAGATATTACCCCAGTGTCTGCTGGCGTCTATTATTGCCGTTGAGGAATGTCCTGTTATTTTCATTTGTCCCTTTGCAGGTAAGCTCTATCTTTCTCTATGTTTCGGGATCTTTTTCTTACCTTTGGTTTTTTCTTCTTACCTTTGGCTTTACAATGATGTGTCTCAGCATGAATTTCTTTTTATCTAGAGTGGGATTCATTTAGTTTCTTCAAACTCAGGATTTGAATTTCATCAATTCTAGAAGATTCTCAGTCATAATTGTTTGAATATGACCTCTCCTCTGTTCTGTCCATTTTCTCATTCTGGTGCCAGATGCACATTGGACCCTTGCACTTTATCATCTATGACCCATAATTTCTCTTTCATCTTTCCATTTCTTTGTCTCTATGGTATATTTGGGGCTTCCCTGGTGGCTCAGTTGGTAAAGAATCTCCTTGCAATGCAGGAGACCTGTGTTCCATCCCTGGGTTGGGAATATCCCCTGAAGAAGGAAATGGCAACTCCAGTATTCTTGCCTGGGAAATCCCATGGACAAAGGAGCTTAGTGGGTTACAGCCCATGGGGGTTGCAAGAGTCAGACATAACTTGGCAACTAAACCACAACCACCACCACAATGGTATATTCTAGGTAACTTCTTTGAAACTGTCTTCTAGATCGCTAACTATTCAGCTGTTTAATCTTTCCATTGATTTTGTACTTTTAAATAATATAGTTTTGTTTCAAAAATTCTGTTTGGTTTTCTAATCACCACCCACTCTTGTGCTGGTTTTTTTTTTTTTTTTTTTTTTTTTTTTACTGTGCAGCAGGATCTCAATTCCTTAATCAGAGACTGAACCCAGGCTTTGGCAGTGAAAGCACTAAATCCTAACCAGTAGATTACCAGGGAACTCCCATTGTCAGGCTATTCTAACCTTGAAGTTCCCCAAATGTTGACAATAGTTAAAGTTGGTTGATGGGTATGCGGAGGATTCACTATGCTTTTTAAAATCTACTTTTGATATGTTAAATAATTTCCATGATGTTTAAAAATTGGAGAGGAAGTGTATGTCATCAAACTTAAAAAGGTTGGAAATAACTGAATAATAGGCCACATGAAACCATGGAAATTTACATTGGGACATGGAGAAGACCAATTTGTGGGGCATGAAACTTTTCTTGGAATACCATGACAGATTCTGAGTGGATAGAGGACAGCAGAAAGGGAGGCTATGATATGTTGTTCATTGTTGTTCAGTTGCCAAGTCATGTCCAACTCTTTGCAACCCCAAGGACGGCAGCACACCAGACTGCCCTGTCCCTCACCATCTCCTGGAGTTTGCCCAAGTTCATGTCCATTGAATCAGTGATGCCATCCAACTATCTCATCCTCCGTTGCCCTCTTCTCCTTCTGCCTTCAATCTTTCCTAGCATCAGGGTCTTTTCTGATGAGTCAGCTCTTCGCATCAAGTGGCCAAAGTATTGGAGCTTGAGCTTTAGCATCAGTCCTTCCAATGAATATTCAGGGTTAACTTCCTTTAGGATTGATTGGTTTGATCTCCTTGCTGTCCAAGGGACTCACAAGAGTCTTCTCTACACCACAGTTTGAACACATCAATTCTTTGGGAATCTGCCTTCTTTATGGTCCAACTCTCACATCCATACATGACTAGTGGAAAGACCATAGCCTTGACTATACAGACCTTTGTTGGCAAAGTGATGTCTCTGCTTTTTAATGCACTGTCTAGGTTTGTCATAGTTTTCCTTCCAAGAAGCAATCGTCTTCTAATTTCATGACTGCAGTCACCATCTGCAGTCATTTTAGAGCCCAAGAAGAGGAAATCTGTCCCTGATATGTGGGATATATGATTTGTGGGTCTATTCAGTTTTCAACAGGGCCTGCTGCTGCTGCTGCTGCTAAGTCGCTTCAGTCATGTCCGACTGTGCAACCCCATAGATGGCAGCCCACCAGGCTCCCCCGTCCCTGGCATTCTCCAGGCAAGAACAGTGGAGTGGGTTGCCATTTCCTTCTCCAATGCATGAGAGTGAAAAGTGAAAGTGAAGTCGCTCAGTTGTGTCTGACTCTTCGCGACCCCACGGACTGCAGCCTACCAGGCTCCTCCATCCATGAGAGTTGGGATGCCATTGCCTTCTCCTCTACAGGGCCTAGAATCAGATAATCACTAAGAATCACCTCAGATACAATAATATGTACCTTTGAACATCATGGGTTTGCTGGTGTTTTTAGTTTCAGGGATTTTGGAAAGGTGAAACACTGGCTTCTGCCGGGTTAGTATAATTGCTCCATTCTGGCTAATCTAGTATAGTCAATCTGACCTCTTGACTTAACTGGTATCTGCAGCCAATCTGTGCCCTGCTTGAGCTTGACTAAGATAAAGAAGGTAAGAGGCAATGAGGAAAATAATAGTTCAGACTTCTTTTCTTAGGTAACATAATTGTCTCTTCCCACCTTCTCTCCTGTCATGAAACTTTGAAGAAAATTTTTAATTATAAAAAGTTAGAGTAGTAGTAGAGCCTCACATTCAAAGATCTTCCATATGCAAGGCAACACCTAAAATATGTCCTTGGAATCACCAAGATTTCTCTTGCAAACATTTTAACAGTTCTCTGTTTTAAAAGATGTGGTTACATATGTCATGTTATTAGATCTTTACAGCAGTCCTCTTGGATGAGGCATTTATTACTAATTCATTTTATAAAAGGAGAAAAAAACAGTACCTTTTGCTTTAATTTAGTAAATTCGGGTTCCTCAGTTTGACATCTCATTCCTGGCACATAGTAGGGGTCCTCAATAAATACTTGTTGGATAAGTGCCATATAAAATATTGTTTGATTTATGAGATTTTTGATTTTATATACAGTTCCAAAAAATGAAATTCTCTTTTGGTGTTGGTGTCCTCAAATATAGTCTTTTTGAGTAGGAAGAAGTCTCTTTGCAATGATTTAGACAAGTAAATTTTTATTTGGAAAAACTGAGTTAGAACTGGTTCCTTGAGCTGTTATCCACCCTCCAAAAATGTATAGTCAAGCTGTCATACATAATTAACAACTTAATTGGCTACAGTTTTTCATTAAGTTATGATAATAAGATCATACTATAGTGAAAAACTTATCTTAGAATTTTTAAGGAAAAAAACTCAAGTTATTAACATTTGAACTGGGACAAATAATAACTTCATTACTTTAGAATAAAATTTGGCATATGAAAAATTTGATAATGGACTATAGTAAGATTAATCACACTCTTTAGCATTTGCTGAGTGATACTTGAAGTTATTACAAATGGGAAATAAATTATAATTGTATTGCTTCTGAGATTACTATCTTTCTCAGAAATTTAAAACATTACAGCAAAAACACACATGAGGGCACTCTAATCAGTCAAAAACTGGTAGTGCATAAGTATTTGTTACCAGGAATGAGAATTTAAAGAAGTCAAAACCACTACTACACTTTTCAGATGGAAAAACTAATGCACAAAGAAATTGTGAGTCTATGTGCTCTATTCTTTAGAGTAAATAAATTGAGTATTAAAATTTTTTTAAAAGATTGTACAGCAGTCCTTTGTCAGTGAATTTATGCTAGAGAATTTTGACTCTTACCTTTATTTATCTAGGTAAGGCAATACTTTATTTAAAATCATTACCCATGGCATAATATAATTTATCTATGAGATGTAACAGTTAAAATATTTATTTTTATGAATTTTTCCTCCACAAAATGTTAATTGTGCTTTTTTTATGAGTTAAAGCTCAACTGATTTCTTTGGTTATGATCCTTAGTCTTTTCCCCATCTCTGATATGTTCCTAGATTGTACTTTGGCTTTCATATAAATATAAAGGCTAGAGGAATTGCTATAGTAGTTAATAGAATATAAAAGAGACAGCATAGAAAGTTGCCTCTCTTGGAAGATCAGTGACTTTCACTGAAGAGACAGAGCAGACACAAGGTGCCCTCTCAGTGAGAGAGCTGAAAGAATAAATATTATGATCCCACCTTCCTTCCCACTCTGATCTCCTGCCTGGGTTCGCTGTTGGCCAAACTCAACCAAAGCCTGAGAACCCTTTTGATGTGGTCTGTTAGATCAGCCTCTATGGGCAGAGCACATAATGGAGAGGGATGGAGAGTGAATCTGGAAGGATAAATGGAAGACATATGTCAGCTTTAACAGTATCATCATTTAGAATTTGAAATAGCTCAACTAGAATTCCACCGCCTCCACCAGCTTTGTTCATAGTGATGCTTTCTAAGGCCCACTTGACTTCGCACTCCAGGATGTCTGGCTCTAGTTCAGTGATCACACCATCATGGTTATCTGGGTCATGAAGATCTTTTTTGTACTTCTGTGTGTTCTTGCCACCTCTTCTTAATATCTTCTGCTTCTGTTAGGTCCATAGTGTTTCTGTTCTTTATTGTGCCCATCTTTGCATTAAATGTTCCCTTGGTAGCTCTAATTTGCTTGAAGAGATCTCTAGTCTTTCCCATTCTATTTTTTTCCTCTATTTCTTTGCATTGATCACTTACGAAGGTTTTCTTATCTCTCCTTGCTATTTTTTGGAACTCTGCATTCAGATAGGTATATCTTTCCTTTTCTCCTTTGCCTTTAGTTTCCCTTCTTTTCTCAGCTATCTGTAAGGCCTCCTCAGACAACCATTTTGCCTTTTTGCATTTCTTTTCCTTTGGGATGGTCTTGATCACTGCCTCCTGTACAATGTCATGAACCTCCGTCCATAGTTCTTCAGACACTCTATTGGATCTAATCCCTTGAATCTATTTCTCACTTCCACTGTATAATTATTAAGGGATTTGATTTAGGTCTTACCTGAATGGTCTAGTGGCTTTCCCTACTTTCTTCAATTTAAGTCTGAGTTTGGCATTATAAGGAGTTCATGATCTGAGCCACAGTCAGCTCCTGGTCTTGTTTTTGCTGACTGTATATAGCTTCTCCATCGTTGGCTGCAAAGAATACAATCAATCTAATTTCGGTATTGACCATTTGGTGATGTCCATGTGTAGAATCTCCTCTTGTGTTGTTGGAAGAGGGTGTTTGCTATGACCAGTGCTTTCTCTTGGCAAAACTCTGTTAACCTTTGCCCTGCTTCATTTTATACTCCAAGGCCAAACTTACCTGTTACTCCAGGTATCTCTTGACTTTCTACTTTTGCATTCCAGTTCCTTATGATGAAAAGGACATCTTTTTTTGGTATTAGTTCTAGAAGGTCTTGTAGGTCTTCATAGAACTGTACATTACTGGTCGGGGCATAGACTTGGATTGCTGTGATATTGAATGGTTTGCCTTGGAAACCAACAGAGATCATTCTGTCATTTTTGAGATTGCACCCAAGTACTGCATTTTGGACTTTTTTATTGACTCTGAGGGCTACTCCATTTCTTTTAAGAAATTCTTGCCCACAATAGTGGATATAATGGTCGTCTGAGTTAAATTCGCCCATTCCAGTCCATCTTAGTTCACTGATTCCTAAAATGTCAGTGTTCACTCTTGCCATCTCCTGTTTGACCATTTCCAATTTACCTTGATTCATGGACCTAACATTCCAGGTTCCTATGCAATATTGTTCTTTACAGCATTAGACTTTACTTCCATCACCAGTCACATCCACAACTGGGTGTTGTTTTTGCTTTGGCTCCACCTCTTCATGCTTTCTGGAGTTATTTCTCCACTCTTCTCCAGTAACATGTTGGGCATCTACCAACCTGGGGAGTTTATCTTTCAGTGTCATATCTTTTTGCCTTTTCACACTGTTCATGGGGTTCTCAAGGCAAGAATACTGAAGTGATTTGCCATTCCCTTCTCCAGTGGACCACATTTTGTCAGAACTCTCCACCGTGACCTGTCCATCTTGGGTGGCCCTACCTGGCATGGCTCTTAATTTCATTGAGTTAGACAAGGCTGTGTCCATATAATCAGTTTGATTAGTAGTCATATATGGATGTGAGAGTTGGATGTGTGGAGAGTTGGATGTGTGGAGAGTAGGCATGTATGGATGTGAGAGTCATGTATGGATGTTTCCAGTAGTCATGTATTGATATGAGAGTTGAAATATAAAGAAAGTTGAGCACTGAAGAATAGATGCTTTTGAACTGTGGTGTTGGAGAAGACTCTTGAGAGTCCCTTGGACTGCAAGGAGGTCAAACCAGTCTATCCTAAGGGAAATCAGTCCTGAATATTCATTGGAAGAACTGATGCTGAAGCTGAAACTCTAATACTTTGGCCACCTGATGCGAAGAGACGACTCATTAGAAAAAACCCTGATGCTGGGCAAGATTGAAGGTAGGAGGAGAAGGGGACGACAGAGGATGAGATGGTTGGATGGCATCACTGATTAGATGGACATGAGTTTGAGCAAGCTCCAGGAGTTGGTGATAGACAGGGAAGCCTGGTATGCTGTAGTCCATGGGGTTGCAAAGAGTCAGACATGACTGAGCGACTGAACTGAACTGATGTCAACTGCTGTATTTGTAGCACCTAGAACATTGTGAGATATAATTTTTTGACATATATAATCAAGGTTTTTAAAAAGAAATTATTGGAGTATAGCTGATTTACAATGTTGTGTTAGTTTCAGGCACATAGCAAAGCGAATCAGTTATACATATACATATATCCATATATATCCATTCTTTTTTTTTTTATTCTTTTCCCATGTAGACCATTAAAGAGTATTGAATAGAGTTCCATATGCCATACGTATGTTCTTCTTAGTTATCTATTTTATATATAGCAGTGTATATATGTCAATACCAATCTCCCAGCTTATCCCTCCCCACTTAATGTAACAGCTTTATTGAAGCATAAGTCATGTACTTAAACGGGTCCAACAACTGACCCATTTAAAGTGTATAATTCAATGGATTTTAGTATACTCACATTATTAAGAGCTGTGTAACTATTATCATAATTAATTTTAGAACATCTCCTCACCCTCAGGAGGAAACCCCATGTCCGTTACTTGTCACTCCTATTTTGTCCATACTCTAGCCCTGGGAAACCACTAATCTACTTTCTGTCTCTATAGGATTTGCCTATTCTGGACATTTTGTATAAATAGAATCTTAAAATGGATAATCTTTTTTTGGTAGGGGAAATAAAATCTTTTTTAAAAATTTATTTTGATTGGAGGATAATTACTTTACAGTATTGTGATGGTTTTAGTCTTTTATGACTGGTTTCTTTGGCTTGGCATGTTTTCAGGGCTCATCCATGTTGTAGCATGTATCAATATTTCATCCCTTTTTATTGCTTAATAATATTATATTATGTGAATATACTGCATTTTATGTATTCAGTCATCAGATGATGGGTATTTGAATTGTTTCTGCTTTTTGGACCTATGAATAATGCTGCTATGAACATTTGTTTTTAAGTTTTTGTGTGGACATGTTTTCATTTCTCTTGGAAATATGTCTAGAAGTGGAATTGATGGATCATATGGTGACTATTGGGGCTTCCCAGGTGGTGCTAGAGGTAAAGAACCTGCCTGCCAGTGCAGGAGAAGTAAGAGACGTGGGTTTGATCCCTGGGTTCGGAAGATCCCCTGGGAAGGGCATGGCAGCCCACTCCACTATTCTTGCCTGGAGAATCCCATGGACAGAGGAGCCTGGCGGGCTACAGTCCATGGAATTGCAGAGTCAGACATGACTGAAGTGACTTAGTACACATGGTAACTCTACATTTAACATTTTGAGGAACCGCCAGACTGTTTTCAAAGCAGATGTACCCTTTTACATTCCCACCAGCAATGTATTAGGGTCCCAGTTTCCCCACACTTCTCCAACACTTATTATTATCTTTTCTGTTACAGCCATCCTACTGAATGTGAAGTGGTATCTTTTGGTGGTTTTGATTTATATTTGCCTGATAGCCAATGATATTGAGTATCTTTTCATGTGCTTTAGGCCATTTGTATATCTTCTTTGAAGGTACCATTACACACCAAGTCTCAACAAGCAATAAATGCTGGAGAGGGTGTGTGGAGAAAAAGGGAACCCTCTTACACTGTTGGTGGGAATGCAAAATGCCACTATGGAGAACAGTGTGATTCTTAAAAAACTGGGAATAGAACTGCCATTTGCTAGGCATATACACCGAGGAAACCAGAATTGAAAGAGACGCGTGTACCCCCAATGTTTCATCGCAGCACTGTTTACAATAGCCAGGACATGGAAGCAACCTAGATGTCCATCGGCAGACGAATGGAAAAAGGAGGAAGCTGTTGTACATATACACAGTGGAATATTACTCAGCCATTAAAAAGAATACATTTTTCTATTGAGATTTATTATACAGAGTGAAGCGAGCCAGAAAGAAAAGCACCAATACAGTTACTAAGGTGTTGTTTGTATATTCTAGGTACAAATCCATTATAAATATATGATTTAAAAATATTTTCCCCATATTTTTGTGAGTTGTCACAAAAGTTTTTAGTTTTTATAAGGTCCAATTTATCTGTTTTGCATTTGTCTCTTGTGTTTTGATATCATATCTAAGAAGACTTTGCCTAACCTAGGAGCACAAAGATTTACTCCTGTATTTTTTACTTTATCTGTTTGGGCTGCTATAACAAAAATATCATGAAAAAAAGAGAAACTTCTACATGGCTGATAAACAACAGAAATTTATTTCTCATTCTTCTATAGTCTGGGAAGGCCAAGATCAAGATGCTGGCAAATTTGTTATCTGGTGGGGACCTATTTCCTGGTTGACAGACTGCTGTCTCTCGCTGTATCCTCAGATGGAAGAAGGGGCAAGGGAGCTCTCTGGCGTCTCATTGTAAGGGCACTAATCCCATTTATGAAGGCTTCACCTTCATTACCTGGTCACTTCCCAAAGGTTCACTTCTAAATACCATCACTTTGGTTGTTGAGATTTGGCATATGAATTTCTAGGGATACAAACATTTAGTCTATTGCAGTTTTCTTTTGTGAATTTTGCAGTTTCAATTGTCACATCTAGGTCTATGATCCATTTTGAGTAAATTTTGCACATAGAAATTTTAATAAATATCGCTGAATAAATAGCATTGTTGCATTTAAACTACTCTTTATATCCACTGTTGGTGAGGATATCTGAGAAATGAAAACTCTAAGAGTATTTTTGAGAATGTAAGTTATGATAACCTTTTTGGAGAACTATTTGACAGTAAGTATAAGTTTCTAGTGCATATACCCTCTGATCTAGTAATTTCACTTCTAAGAATTTATCTTACAAATATATGGTAGAAGTGATCTTAATCCGTCTCCACTTAAACAACTCACTAGAATAATCAACATTGTAGTTTTCTCTTGAAAGTACACACTAACACTAACTAAAGTACACATTAATTCCCATCCTAAAGCCCACAGTTCACTGAACTCTACACTGAAGAAAAGCTGAAATGGGTAATTGTAAACCTTATGTTTTGGCAATGGTTTATGCAAGACACATGATATAAAAATTTTATATATATATATGATCAGTGAAACTCATTCTCCAAATAAAAGACCCTGACTATTTGTCAAAATATTAGAGAAGAACATATTTACTATGTGTCTTAAGTTAATATAAAGCATTTAAAACATGTTGTATCAATTTTTACAGTTTCCTTGAATTGATTAACCAACCACTGGTCCCAATAGGGTTAGATGAGATGGCTTCTACTCTACTCATTCAAGAATATTCATTGTAGCATTACATAAAACAGCAAAAATTTGGAAACAACCAAATGTCCCACCCCAGGGGGTTGGCTAAGTAAATTATGAAACACTTATGTAATGAAATGCTAAATGACTATAAAACATGATGTAGATCTATTTATACTGACATCAACAGATGTTTAACATATATTAAGTGAAAAAAAGAAATTATAAAGCAGAATGTATAATAATCTTATTTTTATTAAAATAACTAAGAAAAATCATTCCTATATTAAAGTCACACACATATGATAAGGAAAGAATGTTAAATTAAGTATACGTTCCTTTGCTACTCCTGCCCTTCTTATCTTTCTAAGAAAGAAAGGTCCTTGATTTACTTGACTAATTACCTAATAATGGGATCAGTGTGACTGAAAACTGGAAAAGCCTGCAGACTACTTTACTTGAGAAAAGAAAAGGGAAACATAAAAGACAAGGAAGAGCAAGGAGGTTTACGAAAAAGTGACTATGAATTTGGAGGAAGAGACCACGTGAGAGAGAGAAAGCAGTTTTGTGAAGTGGAGGAAAAATAAAGTGAACACTTTGGAAATTTTATAATGATGTAATTTTCATGTTATTCCTTTTCTCAGAGATGCAGTAAAGCTCTCTGTTGCTCACCAAGGCTTTTGGAGTTGGTGTTGTGTTTTTTAAACCTAGATAGACACCAATTTCATATATGGACAGAAAAAATACCAGAAAAAATTATACCATATCATTGGTAGTGATAATCTCTGGGGAGATAATTTTATGGGGGAACTTTCATTTTCTTTATTGGATGTTTCTTTAAGTGTGAATGTTCTGTAATGAGCTTGCATTCCCTTAGTTAATAGGAGGCAAAATATAAAACTGTGGGATTTGTTCCCTTATTTCAGGGCAAAAGGTGAAAGTAGTGAAATAAAAATGACTTAATTCTATCCAGGGTTTTTAGATCAAAGCTTTCCCACTGATAATATTAAAACAACCAGCTGCCTCTATTTTTTATTTTTTGATTGAGGTATAGTTGATTTACAATATTATATGTATCGAGTATACAGCATAGTGATACATAATTTTAAAGGTTATACTCCATGTATAGTTATTATAAAATATTGGATATATTCCCTTTGTTATTAAATATGTCCTTGTCCACTGTGTTTATTTTTGAAGGTATTGACTAAACTTAATTTTCATTACAGATATTTGCTCAACTGCTGTAGCACTTGAAATTGTCAGCTGTATAAAGGATGAGCATGTGTGTGTGTATGCGCATGCACACACATAACCACATATTGTTAAATAATTTAAAAAATAATTTATTTATTTGTTTGTTTTTGATTGCTCTGAGTTTCCTTTGCTACACTTGGGCTTTTCTCCAGTTGCAGCGAGTGGAGGAGTCGCTTCATTGCAGGGCATGGGCTTCTCGTTGTGGTGGCTTCTCTTATTGCAGAGCACAGGCTGTCAGCACGAGTTTCTGTAGTTGCAGCAGTGGTCCCAGTAGTTGTGGCTTGTGGGCCCTAGAGAGTGTTGGCTTCAGTATTTATGGCACATGGGATTAATTGCTCTGCAGCGTGTGAGATCTTCCCAGACCAGCAACTGAACCCATGTCCCCTGAATTGGCAGGCAGAATCTTATCCACTGTACCACCAAGAAAGTCCTGTTGAACAGTTTTTATCAACTTTAGGTCATAAATCTTGTCAAACAGTTTCAATGCCTGCTTGCTCATGTATGATTTTTTTTCTTCTTTTTAAAATAAACTATCTTTGGAGAAGTTTTAGGGTCACAGCAAAATTGAGAGAAAGGTACAGAGATTTCCTCTGCATTCACTCCCCCACATATGCATAGCCATCCCCATTATCAATGTCACCCACCAGAGTAGTACATTTGTTACAACTGATGAACCTACATTGACACATCATTATCATCCAGGCTTCATAATTTGCATTAGGATGCACTCTTGGTATTGCACATTCTATGGGTTTAGACAAATGTGTAATGACATGTGTCCACCATGCTTGTTTGTGTGCCCCGTCCCTGTCATGTCTGACTCTTTGCAACCCTATGGTTTGTATGTAACCCACCAGGCTCTTCTGTCGTAGTTTTTCCCAGGCAAGAATACTGGGTAGCCATTTCCTCCTCCAGGGGATCGTCCTAACACAAGGATTGAACCTGTGTCTCCTGATTGGCGGGCGGATTCTTTACCACTGAGCCACATGAGAAGCCCACTATATCCACCATATGGTATCATATAATGTAGTTTTACTGCCCTTAAAATCCTCTGTGCTCCTACTAATCATCCTTCTCTCCAGGCTGCCTACTCCATTCTGGAATAATGGAGTATTCATGGGTCCAACAGGATATGGGAACAAAGGAGTGTTATTCATGAGTGTGAACATGAATTATCAGGCATAGGCCTGAGAGAGAGCCTAATGTCAGCAAAAAGAGCCAGCAGACCCAAAGAAGTCCGAAGCAGGAAGACATCTCAATACCTATCAGGGCCCAGGTAGGAATGAACACGTCAGCTTGAATAGATGGCAACTAGAAGCCCCAACATCATGTCCATCTCTGGAATTTAGGGATTCGAAAAAAGGCAGGAGAGGGACATTCTACATTCACTGAAGTTAAGTTCCTGCCCATTAGGCAGAATAGGAGTTTAAAATAGGAATTAAATGTAGTGATATAAAAATCAAGTTAACTTCATGTACTTTTAGAAGTTAAAGTCTGAAATCTATAAAAATCTAAATATGCTGCCAAATATGCTCTTACTAGAATGTTTTGAAATGTAGTTTCTTGCATCTGAAAAGCTTTAGGCTACCTTCCAAACATCATGACTAGAAAAAAGGTGCCATTGTCCTTGATTCTGAGGACGTATTACATAAGGAGTAGATGTATTAACCATACCTGTGTAGAATTAAAATAGTACCTTGATATATACTCAACAAAAATGTGTACTTATATTCACTAAAAGATATGCTCCAGAATATTCATAGCAGCATTATTTGTAATAGCTCAAATCTAAAACCTTACCAAATGTCCACTGATAGTATAATGGAGAAATAAGTTGTGGTATGTTTAAAAAATGAAACAGTTTGTAACAGTGAGAAGGAGCAAGTTATTTATGACAGCATGACTACATTTCACAAATCTAAACCGGGTGGAAGAAGCCATTCACAAAAGTATGAATGTATTATCTCATTTATATCAAGTATAAATGCAGGAAAAACTATCAGTTAACTGTCAGGATAGTACTTACCTTGGGGCGTGCAGTGGCTGGTGAGTAGAAGTGAGACTGAATGGTGCTTCTGGGGAGTTAGTGGCATTCTACTTCTTGATCTGGTTGTGTATATATGGAGGTGTTTGTTTTGTGAAAATTCATTCAGCTGTACTTATATGTGCCTTTAAAAAGTATTGTGGCTCTTATGTACTTGTTCTTCCTTTTGTCACTCAACTGTGCAGTTTCCAGTTTATGATTTGTCAAAAAAGCAGAGAGTCAGGTAAAGAAAAGTTAAGCCCTGAAAAATGGGATGAGCAAAATTTTAAATTTTTTTCTTTTTTACACTGATAGATGTTTTCTTCTACTTAAAAGATGATTGCTTGAAATAGTAGAGTAATTTTGGAAGGACTCCTGAATTTGAAAGAAAACTACATTTTGGAATACCTAGTACTTAAGATGATTTCCATGTGAGGATGCTAAGGAGTCTAAACTTGCTTTATGAAGATGGACTTTCTTGAACAGCACCACTTAGATAATTCAGCATTCAGAGCATCAATGAAAACTTAGCACTTTAAATCTGGCTGGATTGTAGATAGAGACTGTCATGTTAGATTTAGCACAACTGTAGAATTAATACTCAAAAACCCCATGCTGCACAGTTTTCCCATATGTTACATAAAAATGCTATATAGTTTCTCACTCACAAGCTGCTATATTAGAGTGCTAGCTGATTTTATGCCTTCAACTTGCTTAATGTTTTCATTTATAAACAACCAAATTTTAAACCACATTGGTCAAACAATCTATTGCAAAATAATTTAGAGTAAAACTATAATAAATTTATACAAAGTATTGATTTAACATTTATTTTCAAACTATGAAAGTCAATGAACCATAAATCTGTAAATAAATTGGTGAAGCCAAAGACATAAATGACAAAAAATTGGTCACTGTGTTGTGTATGTTCTTTTTAGATGGCTACATAGGGAAAATATATGGGAGGAAGCTTCATAAAATTTAAAATTAGTAACATA
Source organism: Okapia johnstoni (assembly GCA_024291935.2). Taxonomy (NCBI): domain Eukaryota; kingdom Metazoa; phylum Chordata; class Mammalia; order Artiodactyla; family Giraffidae; genus Okapia; species Okapia johnstoni. Next base: position 120,092,780 of record CM044308.1, on the reverse strand, counting down.
AAAATAACATAATGCACAAAGAAGTAGACTGTCTCAACAAAGTTGTGAAGAAAACCACCCAGGAATCTGGTTCATAATCTTGACATACTGGCTTCACCATTCTATTGAATGATACCCTGCAAAGGAAAGCATCTTCACACTGTTCTGCTTCCAAAGATTTTTGGAGGCAGATAGATAGAGTCTATTTGATTCTTAGAATATCGTGTTTCTGTTTGTGTGCATATGTTTGAATATCTTTACTATTTAAAAGACCGCATTGAAGACATCACCTTGGCCCCCAGTGGATGTTTGAATCACCTCTACTATGTGCTTTAAATAGTCACTCAGCCTGGATTTGATCACCTACAGTGATGGAAACTCACTACCTTCAATACATTTTGGTCCATTTGTTCTAGCCTTGACTGGTTCCTTAGGGATTATGGCAATGCCAGTTTAGTCTCATTTTGTCAGATAAAACCTTTTTTTCTAAAAAACCCTTTGAAATCCAGTTTCAGTGGTGTCAACTGGGCACAAGAGAGACCAAACAAGAGAGTCACTATGTTAATGAAGATACCATCATCATTGCTTAGGAAAAAAAGGAAGTCCTTCATTTTGACATGGTTAATTGATAATTGCTGTCTTCATTAAATATTATTAGTGTGAAAAAAAGACAGGGTTTTCATTTGGAAAATTATGTCATAACGAAGTACATTCCCGTTAAAAATTTCTGAGATCCACCCTGATTGGACTAGTTTAGGTTTAGTTCATGTGCCTACCATTGACCCAGGGGCCAGGCGAACGGGATTATTAGGCCTGGTCATGTGCTCTAACTCTAGGGTGGTATTCTGACAGATCACGTTGACTGTGACAGGGTAAGCAGTGAATCACAAAGGAAAATGAGGGCTGTGGTCAAGTCTACTGTGAATGTTGTGCAGGTTGTGCACTGTGCAACTCCAAGGGTTACCTCTCACACAGTCTGCAGTGTGACTGGCACCACCTTGGAGTTCTGTGATGCATAACCTATGCAGCTGTATGCAGTACCCTGGCTGTGACTTGGAAAAGGAATTATTATTATTCTGGAGAAGCAAATTACAAATGTCCACTGTTCTGATTAGCTATATTTGAATATCTGTTTGTTCCCAAAAGGCTTAAGAGGGTACTTATTTTTTTAAATAAAGGTAAAAATTATTTTTTAAAGTTGACAATGCAGTCTAAATAATAGAGCAATGAATTTATAAGCAGGATAATTCTGTAATTCTATTTACTCTGCCTCATATGTATTCAAGCAAATGTTTAAATAAACATCTTGTCCAGCAAGTGGTTATTTTGTGAGAGTCATGATTTTTCCTGAAAGTTAAGAGGGTACTTAATGATCCTCAATCTTATCTGGTCTATTTATATATTCTGTCTCTGCAACAGTGGTTTTCAGTTCTTTTTTCTCCTGTTACAATATGAACCAAGAATGGTTTTCATGTAAGTGCACACCTAGGTTACATAAATTCTGAAGTGTGTGTTCTTGAACTCTATTTGTTCGAACTCCTTTGTTGCTCACTCAGGAAAGCACACCTGTGGTCTTTTGAGCACCATAGGAAAAGAGAGGCATGGACCTGATTGTGTGTGCTCTGTTCACGGCAATGTGACTTCCTCCCCTACTCATAGCAAGCCAGGTAAATGGGAAATGCTTAGAGGATCTCTTGTAAACTGTGTATTGAGGGATACCTGCAAGAAGGAGTGACAGGCATTTTGGTATCCTGGATGTCCATATATCTGCTTAGGCAGCACACCTGATCTATCACCTGTGCCTATCTGAGTGAGTGACTTCCCTCGTGGCTCAGATGGCAAAGAATCTTCCTGCAATGCAGGAGACTCGGGTTTGATTTCTGGGTCAAGAAGGTCCCCTGGAGAAGGAAATGGCAACCCACTCCAGTATTCTTGTCTGGGAAATCCCATGGACAGAGGAGTCTGGCGGGCTACAGGCCATGGGGTTGCCAAGAGTCAGAAGTGACTGAATGACTAACACTTTCACTTCACACCAGACATACAGAAACAGAAATTGCAGGAACGGGGCCCAGCAAGCTGTGGTTTAACAAGCCTTCTAGGTGAACTTAATACACACAGAAGTTTGAGAACTTAAAGCAATGCTTCTTGAACTTTATCTTTTGGCTGTGCCCTGGGGCATGTGGGATCTTAGTTCCACGACCAGAGATCCAGCAAACCCGCGCTCCCTGCATTGGAAGCAGGGAGTCTTAACCACTGGATCGCCAGGGAAGTTCCAGTGCTTCTTGAACTTTAATATGCATAAATATCACCTGGAGATCTTATTAAATGCAGATTCTGGTTAATAGGCATACTGAGGCAATGGTTACATTCAGATCCCCGCTTCAGGACTGAACCTCCCAGGAACCTCTCTGGGAATTGCCTTCAGTCAAAGAGAGCCACCTCATGCAAAGCCATGCCCCCTTCCAAGGAGTAGCCTGCATCAAATGACTGGTTGACATGCAGAAATAAAAGTCCTACTCCTTTTCCTCAAGGCAGAGAACCCTCATAGGAATCTCTGATCTCTAGACATCCCTGTAGAGTCAGCTGAAGTCTCTCTTGCTTCATAGTTCAACTTCACCCCCTTTACAAGCCTGCTTTCCTCGTGGCTCTCTCATAGGTGTTCCCTACATAGAGTTGCCAGATTTAGCAAATATAAATGCAGAACACCTAGGTAAATTTAAATTTCAAATAAACAAAAATAATATTTAATATAGTGAAGTGAAAGTGAAAGTTGCTCAGTCGTGTCTGACTCTGTGACCCCATGGACTGTAGCCCGCCAGGCTCCTCTGTCCATGGAATTCTCTAGGCAAGAATACTGGAGTGTGTTGCCATTCCCTTCTTCCCAACCCAGGGATCAAACCCAAGTCTTCTGCACTGCAGGTGGATTCTTTACCGCCTGAACCACCAGGGAAGCCCAATATTTAAAATAAGCATGTCCCCAATATTGCATTGTTTATTGTTTATCTGAAATTCAAACTTAACTGGGCACCCTATATTTTATCTGGCAATACTATCCCTGTAGCATTACCAAATAAACTTTCTGCACGTAAATCTCAGAGTCTCAGAGTCTGTTTCCCAGGGATCCTAATTGACAAAATGACAGTTAATCAAGTAACGGTTCCAGGATATACTCAGAAAAGCAGACTGAAATGGGATTTTGGAGCTGTTTCACCCAACAACTGGCTTACGATGAAGACCTGATCACTGGTGTAGATGTTGACCCTTGCCAAGTGGTTGTGGTATAATTGTGAAAACTCTGCCTGTAGGTAACTGGGATGGAAGACCAGTGGAAGGGGATGCTCTGGAGGGTTCTTTGAGAGTTCCAAGGGACATAATTGACTTTGGAATTGGATGACTATTTCTCCAGTCTATTAATGCATCTTTATAGAAAGATGATGAAAGGCTGAGGGTCATTAATCACCTATATACGTTGAAGTGTGAAACCAGAGACCCTCCTTGCCAGCATTTAAAGAGACACTAATCATTTGGAGGCCAGAAAAGACTGAGGAACAGAACCAGGACTTATAAGTAGCAGAATCCAAAGAAAATTGGTTTTCTATCATGTCAGTTCTGTTATACCAAGGTCAGGAGCCTAACTGGGAAGAAGTGGTACCCTGAGATTTGGGATGAGAGTTTATATCAATGAGTCTACATATGAATTCAAGATCCTCTGGGTCAAAGCACTAAAAATTCTTCTGAATCCTCTGAGCTTCCAGAAGTAGCCTACTCCTCCCTGTTAAAGGCTAGCATTCCCCTGCCCTCCCTTTCTTTTTCTTTTTTTTTTTTTAAGATTTTAATTTATTTTAAATTGAAAGCTGCTCAGAAAACCCTGGCAGTCATAGGAGGGGCAAGGAAGGCAACTAGTTCGGGAAGGTGAGCTGGTTTTTTGCCAAAAGCCTGGGTAGAACGGTCTGGATCACATGGCACCCTCCCGAGTGGGACCCCAAAGTATCTCCCGTGTGCGAGGGTGCCTGGATTTGCCCCAGCCCCACCCTCTCCTTCAACCATATGGATGGCAGAAGAGAGAAGATCAGAGTGTAGCCCACTTATGACTGGAGAGGATAACTTGTCATCTGGCTTTGCGGAGAAGGTTCCACCTTATGCTCATAGTACATTATCTTTACCATGTGCTAGGGTATCACATTTACAAGGGAGAAAACATAAAATACTTGAATGAGATTGTATTATAACATTAATATTATTGACAGTATCTGCTTTCCAGGCTGAAGTGATTCATTCATTATTCTAGTCCTGCTTCAGTCATTTATAATTTGTGGTAATTATGCTTTTCTTTCTAATATAAAAATGTATAAAAATAAAAACTTGTAAAGGCAAAAAAAAGAATACTGGAGTGGGTTGCCATGCCCTTCTACAGAGGATCTTCCTGATTCAGGGGCTGGAATCCATGTCTCCTGTGGCTCCTGCATTGCAGGTGGATTCTTTACCACTAAGCCACAGGGAAGCCCCCTAGATTCCATATGCATTAATATACAGTACTTATTTTTCTCTTTCTGACTTACTTCACTCTGTATAAGAGGCTCTAGGTTCATCCACCTCACTTAAACCGACTCAAATTCATTTATTTTTTTTTTTTTGGCTAAGTAATATTCCATTGTATACATGTACCACAACTTCATCCATTCATCTGTCAATGGACAACTAGGTTGCTTCCATGTCCTGGCTATTGTAAATAGTGAACATTGGGGTACACATGTCTTTTAGAATTGTGGTTTTCTCAGGGTATATACAGACTTTCCAGGTGGTGCTAGTGGTAAAGAACCCACCTGCCAATGCAGGAGACACAAGAGATTCAGGTTCAGTCGTGGGTCGGGAAGATCCCCTGGAGGAGGACATGGCAATCCACTCCAGTTATCTTGCCTGGAGAATCCCATGGACAGAGGAGCCTGGTGGGCTGCAGTCCATGGATGGCAAAGAGTTACATGACTGAAGTGACCTAGCACATACGCACATACAGGGCATATACCTAGGAATGGAATTGCTGGGTCATATGGTAGTTTTATTCCGAGTTTTTAAAGAGATCTTCATACTGTTCTCCATAGCAGCTGTATCAGTTTACATTCCCACCAACAGTGCAAGAGGGTTCCCTTTTCTCTACATCCTCTCCAGCATTTATTGTTTGTAGATTTTTTGATGATAGCCGTTCTGACTGATATGAGGTGATACATCATTGCAGTATTGATTTGCATTTCTCTAATAGTCAGTGATGTTGAACATTTTTTCATGTGTTTATTAGCCATCAGTATGTCTTCTTTGGAGAAATGTCTGTTTAGGTCTTCTGCCCATTTTTTGATTGGGTTGTTAATTTTTCTGATATTGAGCTGCCTGAGCTGCTTATGTATTTTGGAGATTAATATTAATACTTTGTCAGTTGCCTCATTTCCCCTCCCTTTCTTGAAGATGACTCTGGGGGTTCTTCCTTGCAGGACACTTCATGCTTTTCATTGGATTTATTCCCATTTCGTCTCCTGACCATGAAACCAATAACTAGGTCACAACATAATCTAGCAGGGGAAGTGGTAGACCTGCTGAGGGAGAAAAGGACTATGCACCAAAGTTGCTGTAGGAGTTAGCTGACAGGTAACCTTGGGAACCAGGAGAGCATATGGGCCATAGATTGAGTTTCCTGGGAAACAGACTCTGAGGTTGCTAAATCAAAGGGCACTGAATAAAGTTGGATAATAGAGTTTATTGATAGTGGACCAATATCCCATGATACAAGATTTAATACTTGTTAAGGGATCCAGGGAAATGGTAGATTTTCCATTGTAGTTTAATCCTATATTGAATACAGTTCCTTGTGCTATACTGTAAATCCCTGTTGCTTATATCTTTTACATATAGTAGTGTGTACCTGTTAATGCCATACTCCTAATTTATCCCTCTTCCCCCTTTCCTTTTTGGTAACCATGCTGTGCTCAGGCACTCAGTCATGTCTAACTCTTAGCGACCCCATGGACTGTCCCCACGAGGCTCCTCTGCCCATGGAATTCTTCAGGCAAGAATACTGGAGTGGGTTGCCATTTACTACGCCAGGGTAACCATAAGTTTGTTTTCTATGTCTGTGAGTCTGTTTCTGTTTTGTATGTAGATTCATTTGGATTATTTTTTGGATTTCACATTTAAGTGATATCATGGTATTTGTCTTTGTCTGACTCATTTCACTAAATATAATATTCTTCATGCCTATTCATGTTGCTGCAAATGGCAGTATTTTATTATTTTTATGGCTGACTAATATTCCGTGTATACACATCCTTAAGTCAGATATCTGTTGATGGGCGCTTGGGTTGCCTCCATACCTTGGCTGTTATAAATAGCATTGCCATCAACATGGGGTGCATGTATCTTTTCAAAGTTGTGTTTTCATTTTTTCTGGACATGTGCCCAGGAATGGGGTTGCTGGATCATATGGTAGTTCTATTTTTAGACTTTTGAGAAACCTCCATACTATTTTCCATAGTGGCTGCACCAATTTACATTCCCAAAAACAGAGTACAAGGGTTCCCTTTTCTCCACATTCTCTCCAACATTTGTTATCTGTACACTTTTTGATGATAACAATTCTGACAAGTGTGAGGTGATATCTCATTGTTATTTTTATTTCATTTTCATTTCTCTGATAATTAGCAGTGTTGAGTATCTTTTCTTGTGCTTGTTAGCCATCTGTATATCTTCTCTGAAAAAAATGTCTATTTAGATTTTCTGTCCATTTTTTATTGGATTGTTTGTTTCTTTGATATCAAGTTGTATGAGCTGTTTATGTATTTTTGGATATCAACCAAAATGACATGGCCAAAATTTGTTGGCCCTGTCATTTGCAAATATTTTCTCTCTTAGAGCTGCTTTTGCTGTATCCCATAAATTTTGGAAAGTTGTATTTTCATTTTTATTTATCTCAAGTTATTTTCTGATTTTCCCTTTGATATCATCACTGACTCATTGGTTTTTTAGTAGCATACTGTTTAGTCTCCATGTGTCTGTTCTATTCCCATTTTTCTTATTATAGTTGACTTCTAGTTTCATACTATTGTGGTTGGAAAAGATGCTTTGTATAGTTTCTATCCTCTTAAATTTGTTGAGACTTGTTTTGTGACCTAATATGTGGTCTATCCTGGAAAACATTCCAGGTGGGCTTGAAAAAACATGTGTATTCTGGTTTTTTTTGGATATACTGTGCTGTACATATAAATTGTGGTCTGTTGTGTTGTTTAAGATCTCTGTTGCCTTATTAATTTTCTGTCTGGATGATTTGTCCATTAATGTCAATGGAGTATAAATGTCTCCTACTATTATTGTATTATGTTCAATTTCTCCCTTTATCTGTTAGTATATGCTTTATATATTTAGTTGTTCCTGTATTGAGTACATATATATTAATGAATATAATATCCTCAATTTGCTTTGATCCCTTTATTATTACATAATTCTCTTCTTTGTCTTTTGCTATAGCCTCTGTTTTAAAGTCCATTTTGTCTGACATGAAGGTTTTTTTTTAATTCCAACCAGCCACCCTATATTTTTTGATCTGAACATTTAGTTCATTGACATTTAAAGTAATTGCTTATAGGTATGTAATTATTGCCATTTTATTACTTGTTTTTGTAGTTCTTATCTGTTTACTTCTTTTGTTCTTTTGTGGGGTTTTTTTTGTCAATTTTATTTGTATTCTCAGAGAATCAGCATTTAGTTTTGTTGATTATTGCCATTGCTTCCTTCATTTCTTTTTAATTTTTTCCTCCTTTGATTTTGTTTGTTTGTTTGTTTTTTCTTTCTTAACTTTACAATATTGTATTTGTTTTGCCATACATTGACATGAATCCACCATGGGTGTACATGTTTTCCCCTTCCAGAACCCCCCTCCCACCTCCCTCCCCATTCCATCCCTCCAAGTCATCCTGGTGCACCAGCCCTGAGCACCCTGTATCATGCATCGAACTCTCTTGTGGTCTGATGATTTTCTTTAGTAGTATTTGTTTGTTTGTTTGTTTTTGTATGTATATTGTAGGTTTTTGTTTCATGGTTACCATGAGGTTCATAGATGTTGACCCACTATTATATATACTTGTTTTAAACTGGTAGTCATTTAAGATAAAACACATTCTAAAAATCCTACATTTTGTGTTTTTGATATCATATTTTACATCTTCATATGTATCCCTTAACTGTTTATTGTAGTTAAAGTTGTTTTTAAACTTTTGTGTCTTTTAATCCACATACTGGCTTATTTAAATTGTCTTCAATCCTTACTATGTATTTGCCTTTCCTAGTGGAATTTTCTTTTTTATAGATTCCTACTTCTTTTCCATTTAGAGAAGAGCCTTCGACATTTCTTTTAGAGTAGGCTTGATATTGATGAATTCTTTTAATTTTTGCTTGTCTGAGTTCTTTATCTCTCCATCTATTCTAAATGATAATCTTGCTGAGTAGAGTATCCTAGGTTGCAAGTTTTTTCCTTTCAGTAGGAAATATATCACACAACTCCCTTCTGCTTGAGTTGGCACTGGGCATGAAGTTGGACTTCCTCTCTGCTCACTGGTCATCACTGCCCTCTCAGGGACAGGATCTGAGCCCAGATTGTTGGAACAGAAGCCCTGAGGGTTGGACTTGAGCTAGATATGTTTCCTTTAAGTGTGGGCTTTTCCCCTTCTCCCTGTATCAGGACCTTTGGCCCAGAGGAGGGAAGTACTGAAGCAAGGGGGGCTCATGCTCATACAGAGGTCCAGTGTGCTGCCTGAACCTTAGTCAGGCAGAGCCCTTAGTAGACAGAGCCCTTAGTCAGATCTTTTCCCTGGATATGGGAACCTCAGAGTAAGTGCCTTACCGTGGCATGGAGTGAGTAGAGCCAGAGTGTTTGCTAGGCACCTGCTGGGGCATCTGGGGAGGTAGTCATGGAAAACACCGCAGCCACTGGGGCAGACCTCTTGCTCCCCTGATTTTGGGGCTGGCCAATGCGTGTGTGCTCCTCATGAGCAGAGTCCAGGCTTCTCCAGAATTTCTGTCCATCCAGTGGTCCTCCAACAAGCCAGAGGGGCTTGTTTCCTTTATGTAGGACCTCCAGACTGGGATTCCCAGTCTGTGGCTTGACTCACCTGGGCAGGTGTCAGCCCATCGAATCTCCTTCCTCTTGTGAGTCCCCTTCTAGGGTCACAGATCCAGACTCGATCACAATTCATCCATTCTTACCTGACTACATGTGTATCTTTCTTACAGTCTTGGTTGTACAGGAGAACTCTTGCCAGTTTCCAGTTAGTCGTCAGTGATAACTGTTCCACATGTAGATGTATTTTTTATGTGTTTGTGTGGAGAGGTGAGCTTCACATCCTCTTACTCCACCATCTTGATCTCTTGATCACTTTTTGAATAGCAAGACCTTAGACTAATATTAGACAGTTTCATTACTTGCACCTAAAACTATTTCTAATTGAAACAATAACTTGCTAACTTTTGACAATATATTCTGGCTCCCCAGTATGAAAGAAGAGGATTTAGCTTATTTATAACTACCTGTATTTTTTCTTCTCAGCAATGGTCCAGTTATTTCTGAATATCAGACCTCTTCAGGACATACTGGCTTCTTCCTCATCTGTATCCCCTAGTGCATATTCCTGCTACATCCTCCTTTGCTTTGCTTCATCAATCAGTAACATTTCTCCAGTTGCTTTTTGTCTTCCAGAAATATAAGGCAATTTCTTATTTGTTAATGACTCTTATAGTAGAATAGTAGCTGTCCCCCAGTATCCTCTTCCTTAGTAATAGAACTCCCAATTTTTAAGTGGATATGTGGCCACCCAGAATAAAGTTTACATCTGTCATTCTTCCCACAGCTAGCTACAGCCCTGTGAATAAATTTTGGCCAAAGGGATATAAATGAAAGTGTTCTTTCACTAAGAAGCATCCTTAAAAGGAAGGCACATCCTTCTTCATCCTTTCCATCTTCCTGTTAGCAGTGTTGTTAAATATTTACTGGCTATAGTTCAAGCAGTCATTTTGGACCATAAGGTGATCTTGGGAATAGAAACAAGGATGAGCAAAAAATGAGGAGTCTGAGGTCCCTAACACTAGGCTGACCACTTCTGGCCTTCTGGAACATAATAGAGAAATAAACTATCATATTTAAGACACTATTATTTTAGATTTTTCCGTTATTCAAGATGAACTTAATCCCAAATTACAGAGCTGCTCTAGCCTTCATTGTCTTTACTGTTGTACTTTTAATAACTTTTTCTCCTTTGTTCACATGGTGTGGCATGGGACCTTAGTTCCCCAACCAGGGTTCAAACCGACACTCCTGCATTGGAAGCACAGAGTCTTAACCACTAGACTGCCAGGGAAGTCCTTTAATACCTTTTTTAAAAAAAAAATTCCTTTACTATCATTTTAGAGACTATTAAGAAGGGAAAGATTCAACTCATGGGTCTGATCTGGAATCTGGACTCTAGATCATTCTTTAAGGCAATTAGATATAAGCACAGCATTAAAATGGCCATGAGGGAATTCAAATAAAAGAAAAAAAATCATCTACCCTTTGACCATCCCACACCTCACAAATTCTCTTTCTCTGGTTCCCTTTCCAGGTTTCCAGATTTAATCACAATTTTGTACTTTACTTTTTCTATTTATCATCAGCATTTTCATAAGCTGTATACTGCTTCTAATTATGATTTTAACTATGTATAGTTTATTAAGTATATGTTTCATAATTGATTTAACCTGTCCTCTGTTTCTGTTTATTAAAACAATTTCTTAGGAGTGAGATTACCAAATCCAAAGATTTGATCACTTCTATGGTTATTGCAATGTATTATCAAATTGTAACACCAAGAGACTTTCCTGGTGGCCCAGTGGTTAAGACTGTACGCTTCCAAGGCAGTAGGCCTGGGTCAAATCCCTGTTCAGGGAATTAAGATCCAACAAGCTGTGCAGTGCAGCAAAAAAAGAAGGAAAGAAATTGTAACTCCAATACAGATTGAATTCAGGTAAATGAAGGGGAATGAATTCAGATAGGATAAGAGCTGGGGTAATGATGTTGAGATAGTCATGTGTGCCTGCTAAGTCACTTCAGTCATGTCTGACTCTTTGTCACATCTACTCTATGGACTGTAGCCCAACAGGCTCCACTGTCCATGAGATTCTCCAGGCAAGAATACTGGAGTGGGTTGTCATGCCCTCCTCCAGGAGATCTTCCTGACCGAGGGATCAAACCCAAATCCTCTGCATTGCGGGCAGATTCTTTACCACTGAGCCACCAGGGAAGCCGTCTCTCCCCTCTTCATCACCCTAATGTACATAAGACAGCTGGACCCCTTAGAACTTCTCTTGGTAGCTTGTTGTTTAGTCGCCAAGTTGTGTCTGACTCTTTTGCAGTCCCATGGACTGTAGCCCACCAGGCTCCTCTGTCCACTGCATTTCCCAGGCAAGAATACTGGAGTGAGTTACCATTTCCTTCTCCATGAGATAGTCATAGTCCATTGAATATTCAGGGACAGTGATTGTAATAGAGTTTGAGTAGTGAGTGGTGTGAGTGTGGATAACTAAGGTCCCATATTGAGAGCTGATTGTGGAATGCCAACCTGAAGGGAAGTGGGACTTTATTCTGCAGGCAATGGGAAGCCTGTGAAGATTCACAAAATGACAATGAAGTTTTATAAAAATGTTTGGATGAGTTGTAAGGAAGGAGTTGAGAAAGGAAATATGAGGTGAGGAGGGAATATGGGTATATGGAGACTGCTTTGAAATTATTACAGTATTCCAGAAATGAGAGGAGACGACTGATCACACAGGAAGTGGAATGAAAACCTTCCAAGTTAATGGTGGCAGATTAGTTGGGCTTGATGTGTCTTCTCTCTATTGTTTTTGAAAAGGCTCAAAGAAATTTTAAAATTTCTGTACAGATTAAAAAAAAACAAATTGGCAATGATAGTGTAAATTTTAAAATGAAAGCCTATGTGTCAAAATAACAGATTCTTTTTTTTTATTGCATCATGATTTGGTTGAACTGGAAGCTGTCAGTGACACTCTTTTGAACCTTCGAATGTCTTAGAACAGAGGGAATACTGATTGTCCTCCACCATCTGTTTCATCATCTGCCCCTGCCCCAGGATGAAGGGGTTGTACTGGTCAGAAAAACAGTCATATCCAAAACACAAAGGAATGACCGACTCCCTAGGAAAGCTAATAGAATTGGGGAAGGAGTGGCTAAAGTCTCCTTTAGCCGTAATTCTATTGTTAAAAAAAAAATCTTTTTTATTTTGTATTATAGTATAGCCAATTAACAATGTTGTGATAGTTTCAGATGAACACCAAAGGGACTCAGCCATACATATATGTGTATACATTCTCCCCCATCCAGGCTGCCACATAACAGTGAGCAGAGTTCCGCATGCTATACAGTAGGTCCTTGTTGATTTCCATTTTAAATATACTAATGTGTACTTTAAATATAACAATGTATAGCAATGTCCATCCCAACCCCCCTATCCCTTCCTCCCATCCTTTACCCCCAGCAACCATAAGTTTCTTCTCCAAGTCTGTCAATCTGTTTCTGTCTTGTAAACAAGTTCATTTGTATCATTTCTTTTTAGATTCTGCATATAAGGAATGTTATATGATATTTCTCCTTCTTTGTCTGACTTCATTCAGTATGACAATCTCTAGGGCCATCCATGTTGCTGCAAATGGGATTATTTCCTTCTTTTTTATGGCTTATAATATTTCATTGTATATATGTACTACATCTTCTTTATCTATTCCTCTGTCGATGGACAGTTAGGTTGCTTCCATGTCTTCTTTCATGTTCCAGCCATAATACTAATGTTTGCTTTTATACAAAGAGAATCTATTTCAATATAGCTCATATAATTAGAAATATTGGGTTAAACAAACCCATAAGTACCTGAGTACATTGTACTACATTTCCTAGTAATCTTTAACCTTTATTTACTTTATCACTTAATAATGTTTTGCTGATTTTCCTGGTAGGCTTGAATGGAATTCTGTTTTCTAACTCAAATACTTGTTTCAGAGTAATGTCCTTTTCAAGGTTCATGTAGAAACTTCAGGACTTGAGGCTATTTTACCACAAAAACATCTATTCTGGCTTGTCCTGTCACAGTCACTACCCTTCAAGTGACCCTGTTTGGAACTTGGCTAAGTAATGAGCTGTTCTGCCTCAGGGTCCACTTCTTATTCCTTCCCTCTTTCTTCTTTATGGTCCTATGAGAGTGTCTCCCCACAAGCAGCCTCTGAGCAAAAGAGAGCACTTCAGGGAAGAGTCAGCTACCCCAGCTATTAGTTTATCATTCAGCATAGAATCACCACTTTAGCAATCAGTAATCTGCCTCTGAGAGAGCAATTTAAAAAGTCTTAACTTAATCCAGAAACTTTTTTTCTAAAGGGTCAACATGTCTAGGAGAATAAATGCTGTCTTTAATGAAAATCCAATAGTTAAGCCCAAAACATCATTTCAGAACAAAACTATATAATATATTTTTATTACAATTCACTAAGAAGAGAGCAAAAAAGAGATGGGTTTAGGTCTAGTTTGCTAAAAGAAATGTTATGTTATATCGCTTCAGTCGTGTCTGACTCTTTGCAACCTCATGGACTATAGCTTGCCAGGCTCCTTTGTCCATGGTATTCTCCAGGCCAAGAATACTGGAGCGGGTTGCCATTTCCTCCTCCAGAGGATCTTCCCGACCCAGGACCTTCTCAAAATACAGATTATATATCGAAACATGTTATTAGAGATTACTTTCCTTCGGGATCTTTAAAAATAGAACAGACAATCATTCCTCTTGAATGATTTAGCTGCAGACCTGCTTGGAAGCAAGAACTGAAGTAAATGCTCTCCTGCTGTCTCTTTCAGTTTGTCTAATCTATGATTTCTAACAACCCTTATCTCTAGCCACTGACTTTATCCCAGGTCACCATGGCATGGCAGAGATATGGAAATTGATGAGAAGTAGATGCTGGTAGTGACACCACAAGAACTGAGAAGAAATTATTACAATACTCTGTCAGTCCACCAACTGAGCAGTCCACCAAGCTGGACTGTACAGCATAATCCTTCAGTTATTTCTAGAATCTTGATAACTCAATCAATCCATTCTTGAACAAATGAAGGAAAATAGTTACCCCACCCCCAAGGAAATATGATAAAGCTGTGATTCCAATCTGATCACAATATTGATCAGAACACAACAATATTCTTTTCTTCCTATTCCTCCATGATGTCCAGTTCTTGTTCAAAGTCCAATATATACAACATTGTTTTTAAAAACGTGGTTCATAGTGTACATTTATTGGAAATTCTGTAGAATGCATATAACCGGCATGAATCTCCTAATATGAATTCGTTTTTCAAGAAATGTATCTTTCTTCATTATTCTACAACTTAATTTCTCTCTCTTTTTTTAGTATCATTCTGCCAAGCGACCTCCTGCCTTACATAGTGCCCCAGTGTCAGGGTGGAAATGGGTAGTGCCTTGTCCTTGTTCATCAGGCTGTGCTCACGCCTGTTGGAGTGTACCACATCCTGTCCACCTCCTCTGTCTTTGGCCCAAGTGGTTGTCCCACTGTCTCTCTTCCTGACCGCAAAGCCTCTCTGGATGTACTCTCTTTCCCTACTTCCATGTTCCCTCACCATTCTTAGACTGCAGAAAACTAGGTGCGGTGTCTAAGCTCCTGCCCCAAGTCTGTGTTATTCTCAGGTGTGTGGAAAGCATTTTGCCTCTATCCACACCACACTGAGGCCCGAGGGATGCTTCGAGGTTGCCCCTTTCCCACGTGTCAAGGCACAGGTGTTCCCTGTGTGCCCTCACCATGCTGGGTAAGGAGGACTCTGGTATCTTGAAGCCTTCTTGGGCTCCATCTGGGGATGCACCACAGGTTTCCTCTACCCTTGTTTCCTCACACCACATCGGATAAATTGGAGAATGACCTTGAACTATTTCTTAGGAACTCACCAGTGTCTAAAACTGCTTTCCTTCTGATTTTCTCTTTTCATCTTCTAGTTCAAGTAAACTTTATTTAGTCTCGGGCTTCCCTGGTGGCTCAGATGGTAAAGAATCTGCCTTCAGTGGAGGAGACCCATGATTTGATCCCTGGGCCAGAAAGATCCCCTGGCAAAGGAAATGACAACCCACTCCAGTATTCTTGCCTAGAGAATTCCATGGACAGAGGAGCCTTGCAGGCTACAGTCCTTGGGGCCACAAAGAGTTCGACTTGACTGAGTGACTAACACTACTACTACTATTTATTTAGTCTCAGAGGTGTGGGACCTCAGATCTTCCAAACTATCCATGCTCAGAGATTTTCAGCTTTTGGGTTTGTCATATTCGAAAATGTTTTCTGCTGTAACAGCCCTTCCCCAAAGTAATCAGTGCTTCACAGTATAGCTTTCATTGAAGATATAAATGAACTAGCAGGAATTAGAAACATATCTGTAAATATATCAAAATATGGTGCCACTATACTGACTGCTATAAAAGAGATTTAATGACACGAGGCAATGAGAGCTGGAAGATTTCGGTGCCAGGTAAGAAGTAGAGCATCTCCCACCCCCTGCCTCTCTCTCTCTCTCTCTCTGGCAAAGCATAAAAAGCACCTAGTTATTTCTTTTGGTTCAGCCTGATTTTATCTCTTACTGCACTCTCAGGCAGGTATCTAGTACTACATAAGTCAAGGTCTACTTGATTGGCATCTGGAAAGCCCTCTCCCAGGAAAAGGAGAGATATTTCTCTGCTACTTCAGGGTTTGAGTTAGAACCTAATCCTACTAAACCTTGGGTGGGGAGGGGGTCCCTCAGTGGGTGTATGATGGCTGCCCACGTACCCTCAGATAGGAAAACTGGCAAGAAAAAGTAGAAATAAATGAATCTCCTTTACCTTGGAAATTAGTTCTTTTCAACAGATTGTGTTAGCACTTGGAATCACTGCCTTAACTACTAAAATTGATTAAATTAGCAGCTCTGTATTTTGCCAAGATTTTTATAGGCTTTTCTCCCCCTTCTCAACAAATTAAAACCTGGCTTGGAGGGGAGTATAGTAGACTGGAGACATTTCTCCTCCTGTTGCTGGATGCTGGTGTAGCAAGCTTTTGACAGTTTTTAAAGAAAAAAATTTACTTCTTGATTACTCTTCCTTATGTGTCTTAGATCAGGACTGCAGCATGGGTGTGTGGGAGGAAAACTAATGTAACATTGAAGGGTTTAATAAATATTTGTAATTTGGAGTTTTAAAATCATTGATTCACAGAAGTCTACTATTATTATTATCAAAAATAGAATTATTTCATTTCAAAGGTAATGCTATATCTTTGGCAATATGTTATGAGTTGAATAAAATATTCCACATTATAACTGTCAGACCTAGTGCAATCTAACAGATTTAAAGCAGCACTTTTAATTTGTCATAAAATATAATAACTGCTAACAATCATACTCACTGCCCAAAATGATAACACTCTCCAAAGTCTAGAAAAGATATAATGTTTAACCTAAATAATGCAATAATAAGATGTGGTAGAATGATGAAGAAATATGTATTATGATGTTCAAAGTGACCTTGACTTTCAATTCAGCTGAAACACATATTTTTACTAAAGTCTGTACTAACAACTTTGAAAGTATGCATTTTTGCTTGTGTTATAGTTGGAAGTGAAAATAGGACACCCACATGATATATAGATATAGATATAATGATCATAGCAATGTCTTTTTAAAACTGTGCATGAATAAAAGCCCAAAAGGCAATGTAGTGAAGTATTGTTAATGGTTGTCTTTTGGGTAGTGGGTATATAAACACGATTTTTAAATTTCTTTCTCCTTTCTGACACTCTCAAATTCTTCTTTAACGAGAATGGATTTCTTTTATGTTGGCCAAATGAATTAAAACTTCTATATTTAAAGTATTTATTTCCATCACTTGTGTTTATTAAGTACAGTATTTTCTTTCTTTATGCTCCTCGTGATGGTTTGGGAAAGTGGTATAAGCAATAATTAAATGCTAACATGGTCACTGAGATGCATCATCTTCTCCACACAGTGTTACCAGGAAGCAGGTATCAGAACAAGGATCAAACACACTTTGGTCTTCAAAGTAATAAAGACACTGAATAGTCATAATTTCAGTGTAACTCTCCTCCCTCTGTGACTAGATAGATGACTTTGCCTTTGAACTGACCACTGTAAAGATCCAGGTGTGTAAATGCTCAGATCTTTCTAAGGTTGACAACTGCTTCCCTTCACATTTCATTTTACATAATGATTTCAATGTAGGAATGTCATGGTGTAAAGTGGTAGGGAAATATAAAGTGCTAAAATAAGGTAAAGCACTGTAGTTAAAAGGCTATGAGAAAAAAAGGCTATAGAGTTGCGTTTTGATTGCTGAGGTTTCTGCAGATTTTATCTATACACTGAGTGAATCCTACTGATGGGGAAGGCAATAGAACCTGAGCAACAAGGATCAAAAGGAGAGAATGTCTTTGATCATCTGTTTGACTGAAAGTAGTAGTCACAATTAACTTGAGTATTTTGTAGGTGCTAAAAACTCATCCAAAATAGCTTTCTCATCTGCTTTTAATGCAGCTGTCAGCATTGGTTTGTACAAAAATTTGTTTAAGAGTCTAGGAAAACAGGCAAATGCATACCTTATAATTTCCCTACCTTTGTTTCTTTAGGCTTTATTCTTTCCCAGCCCTGTTCTCTAAGGAGAATCACTATTTTATTAAACTTGTATTGAGAGCCTTAGGGGCAATCCCTAGGTTATGATATATCTCAAAGACCATCTTTAAAGTGTTATAAACAAATGGTTTAAGTGAATCTATAAAGACTGTTTCATTGTTTCCCTGTCAGAGAAGAGAACTTGGGTAATCATTTAAGATGTTAAATGAAAGAAAGATCCAATGTATACAAGATGTAGAGTAGAAATCACAAAAATATAGGTTTCCAGAGCAGAATGAGCCTTGATGGGTGCCCCACCTGAGAGTGTTCAAAATATGATATAGCTCTGAAGTCTTCTAGAAAAGACTCCAACCTGTTTTTGTATACTAACAGCTTTGCGCCTGACAGAGTCCATGTGCTAGGACCAGCTGACTACAGCAGCATGAAGGAGAAGACGAGCTGGAATATTGGCTGGATGCGAAGATCCCTAAGTCTGGAACATGGTCAGGAGTGGATAATGATCCCCAAGTTCTGGCAGATCAGAAATGCCCATCAGGTGCTATGTAGAACACAGCCTACTTCTGAGAAAACCCAGGTAAGTCAATCGGGACTAGGTAGTTGGATGTGCAGGGGTGGAACCAAGAGTAAAGAAATGGCAAAGAGTTGGACAGCGGGTCTCTGTGTAAGAAGGATTCTAAGAGCAGCAACCTGGTAGCCAGAAAGGGATGGAGAGTTGGAACGGATAGACAAAGACAAAATCAGGATCAGTTCCTCTGTTGTTATTATTCAGTTGCTCAGTTGTGTCCAACTCTTTGCGACCCCATGGACTGCCACACACCAGGTTTCCCTTTCCTTCACTATCTCCCAGAGTTTGCTCAAACTTATGAACATTGAGTCAGTGATGCCATCCAACCATCTTATCCTCTGTCACCTCCTTCTTCTCCTGCCCTCAATCTTTTCCAGCTTCAGATTCTCTTCCAGTGAGTCAGCTCTTCGCATCAGGTGGCCAAAGTATTGGAGCTTCAGCATCAGTCTTTCCAATGAATATTCAGGGTTAATTTTCCTTAAGATTGTCTGGTTTGATCTCTTTGCTGTTCAAGGGACTCTCAGTTCCTCTATAAAAGGGTGATAATAAAATCAAAATCACTCTCAGCGTATTGTTGAAAGAATTAAATGAGGTGATGTCTGGAGAAAAATAACTCACCAGGTAATCGAAAATGGATCCAGATCAAGAAAGAGCATAAAAGAAATAAGCAAAATAGATCCTCAGAGTGGATGCCCAGGACTCTTTGAATGGTTTTCATGTGCCCAAGTTTTCTAATTAGTGCTCCTTCTCATTTCTGGTATCTCAGCACCTTCAGAGACTGGAGCCTTTCCTGTCCTACCTTCCAGCTAACCCCAACTCTATAGAAGTATCATTTCATTACTGCAGCTAAAGTCAGGTTTTACATAACAAAGCTATTTCTGCAGCCCCCAAATAATGTTATCAATGGAAATTTGTTTTCATCTGCTTAGCATTATATCCTCATAGGGAAATAATCTTTTAGGCAAGTACATCATCTCATACCTGATTCTAGATTCTCAAAGCCAAAGGGATCATAAAAGACAAAATAGTCCAACACAATACCTGAACCATCTATAACATACTTGTATTTTTTGTCTATTGCTCCATAACAAATTACCCCAATATTTGTTGACTTAAAACACAAGTATTATCTCAGTTTCAGAGCATCAGGAATCCTGGAGTGGGTGGTATTGCTAGATCACATAGTAATTCTATGTTTTACCTTTTGAGGAACTGCCAGACTGTTTTAAAGTGGATGAACCATGTTAGTGTATAAGGATTTTATAAGTAGTGTATAAGGATTTTAGGTTCCCTACATCCTCATCAATATTACTTGTTTTTTGACTCACATCACAGTTGGTCTTAGTGGTATCTCACTGCGATTTAATTTGCATTTTCTAAATGACCATTTTTTGAGAATCCCTATTTTATGAGAATGCCTACATAATTTGAACATTCCCTAATGATGAGCATCTTTTCTTTTGCTTTTAGCCATTTGTATATTTTTGGAGAAACATCTATTCAGATCTTTATTTTTAGTTGGTAATTGGTCTTTTTTTTCCCTTCTTTTAAAACTCTCTTAACAATATTCATATGTAGCATACGGCAGTGTTAATTATTAGGTTGATGCAAAAGTAGTTGTAGTTTTGCATTGTTGAACTTTGCCTTTTGTTATTGGAACATATTTTAAATAAATGTGATTGTGTTTTACATTATTTTAATGTACATTTCTCTCTTTATGTTTTTTTTTTGGTAATGACTTATTCAGTTCAGTTCAGTTCTGTCGCTCAGTTGTGTCCAACTCGTTGTGACCCCATGAATCGCAGCACGCCAGGCCTCCCTGTCCATCACCAACTCCTGGAGTTTACCCAAACTCATGTCCATCGAGTCGGTGATGCCATCCAGCCATCTCATCCTCTGTCGTTCCCTTCTTCTCCTGCCCCCAATCCTTCCCAGCATCAGGGTCTTTTCCAGTGAGTCAACTCTGCATGAGGTGGCCAAAAATTGTAGTTTCAGCTTCAACATCAGTCCTTCCAATGAACACCCAGGACTGATCTCCTTTAGGATGGACTGGTTGGATCTCCTTGCAGTCCAAGGGACTCTCAAGAGTCTTTTCCAACACCACAGTTTGAAAGCATCAATTTTTCGGCGTTCAGCTTTCTTCACTGTCTGGCTCTCACATCCCTACATGACCACTGGAAAAACCATAGCCTTGACTAGATGGACCTTTGTTGACAAAGTAATGTCTCTGCTTTTAAATATGCTATCTAGGTTGGTCATAACCTTCCTTCCAAGAAGTAAGCGTCTTTTAATTTCATGGATGAAATCACCATCTGCAGTGATTTTGGAGCCCCAAAACATAAAGTCTGACACTGTTTCCACTGTTTCCCCATCTATTTCCCATGAAGTGATGGGACCAGATGCCATGATCTTAGTTTCCTGAATGTTGAGCTTTAAGCGAACTTTTTCACTCTCCTCTTTCACTTTCATCAACAGGCTTTTTAGTTCCTCTTCACTTTCTGCCATAAGGGTGGTGTCATCCGCATATCTGAGGTTATTGATATTTCTCCCGGCAATCTTGATTTCCGCTTGTGCTTCTTCCAGCCCTGTGTTTCTCATGATGTACTCTGCATATAAGTTAAATAAGCAGGGTGACAATATACAGCCTTGACGTACTCCTTTTCCTATTTGGAACCAGTCTGTTGTTCCATGTCCAGTTCTAACTGTTGCTTCTTGATCTGCATACAGGTTTCTCAAGAGGCAGGTCAGGTGGTCTGATATTCCCATCTCTTTCAGAATTTTCCACAGTTTATTGTAATCCATACAGTCAAAGGCTTTGTCACAGTCAATAAAGCAGAAGTAGATGTTTTTCTGGAACTTTCTTGCTTTTTCGATGATCCAGTGGATGTTGGCAATTTGATCTCTGGTTCCTCTGCCTTTTCTAAATCCAGCTTGAACCTCTGGAAGTTCACGGTTCAGATACTTTTGAAGCCTGGCTTGGAGAATTTTGAGCATTACTTTACTAGCGTGTGAGGTGAATGCAATTGTGTGGTAGTTTGAGCATTCTTTGGCATTGCCTTTCTTTGGGATTGGAATGAAAACTGACCTTTTCCTGTCCTGCGGCCACTGCTGAGTTTTCCAAATTTGCTGGCATATCAAGTGCAGCACTTTCACAGCATCATCTTTGAGGATTTGAAATAGCTCAACTGGAATTCCATCACCTCCACTAGCTTTGTTCGTAGTGATGCTTTCTAAGGCCCACTTGACTTCACATCCCAGGATGTCTGGCTCTAGGTGAGTGATCAGACCATCGTGATTATCTGGGTCGTGAAGATCTTTTTTGTACAGTTCTTCTGTGTATTCTTGCCACCTCTTCTTAATATCTTCTGCTTCTGTTAGGTCCATACCGTTTTTGTCCTTTATTGAGCTCATCTTTGCATGAAATATTCCCTTTGTATCTCTGATTTTCTTGAAGAGATCTCTAGCCTTTCCCATTCTGTTGTTTTCCTCTATTTCTTTGCATTCTTTGATTGCTAATGGGAAATCCTTCCTTTTCTCTTTGCTTTTCACTTCTCTTCTTTTCAATGTCAACCATTTTACGGTCATTTGGCATTTGAAGCAAATTGGAAAAGTGAAAAAGCTCGATAAGCTGGTGCCTTATGAACTGACCACAAAGCAAAATAATCACCATTTTGAA
Organism: Okapia johnstoni; assembly: GCA_024291935.2. Classification (NCBI taxonomy): domain Eukaryota; kingdom Metazoa; phylum Chordata; class Mammalia; order Artiodactyla; family Giraffidae; genus Okapia; species Okapia johnstoni. The sequence continues at coordinate 120,070,820 of CM044308.1, read as the reverse complement.
GTGTCGTCTTTTCTTTTTTTACACAACAACAATGAACCATTTCTCAATCAGGATTGTGATGTGCAACAAAAAGTGCAAAGTGTGATGGTTTCTATGACAGCTGGCGATGACTAGCTCAATGGCTGCACCGAGAAGAAGCTCCAAAGTACCTCCCCAAGCCAAACTTGCACCCAAAAAATGTCATCGTAACTGTTTGGTGGTCTGCTGCCAGTCTGATCCAGTACAGCTTTCCAAATTTCAGTGAAATCATTACATCTGAGAAGTATGCTCAGCAAATCAATGAGATGCACCAAAAACTGCAATGCCTGCAGCCAGCACTGGTCAACAGAAAGGGCCAATTCTTCTGCATGACAATGCCTGACTGCACATCACACAACCAATGCTTCAAGAGTTGAACAAATTGGGCTATGTGATTTTGCCTCATCCTCCATATTCACCTGATCTCTCATCTTCAAACATCTCGACAACTTTGCAGTGAAAATGTTTCCACTACCAGCAGGAGGCAGAAAATGCTTTCCAAGAGTTCATCAAATCCCAAAGCACAGATTTTTATGCTACAGGAATAAACAAACTTATTTCTCATTGGCAAAAATGTGTTGATTGTAATGGTTTCTACTTTGATTAATAAAGATGTGTTTGAGCCTAATTATAATGATTTAAAATTCACAGTCTGAAACCACAATTACTTTTGTACCAACCTAATATATTAATCAATTTGTACAGTCTTTCCCTAGTGCTTATTTATCTTATAACTAGAAGTTTATACCTTTCAACTGCCTTCATCCAATTTTCCCTCCCCTCATCCCTATTAGTCTTTTTATCATTGAGTTGTAAGCATTTCTTAACATATTTCATATACTAGCCATTATCAGATATGTGATTCACAAATGTTTTCTCCCGTTCTGTGGGTTGTCTTTTTCTTGATGGTATCTTTTGAAGCACAGAACTTTTTAGTTTTGTGAAGTCCAACTTACCTATTTATTTTTGTCAGTTGTGTTTTTTGTGTCATATCTAAGAAGGCTTTGTCTAACTCCAAATTACAAAGACTTATTCTGTATTTTCTTCTAAGAGTTTAATAGTTTTCGCACTTACATTTAGGTCTATAATCTATTTGAGTTGATTTTTGTGTGTGGTGTGGGGAAGGGATCCAACAGCAAAATTCTTTTGCATGCTGCTATTCAGTGGTTCCAGCACCATTTGTTGAAAGACTTATATGTCCATTTTAAAACTTAGGTTATTTTGTGTAAATATTAATAATACCTAAAATTTGTTGAGCACTATGTTTGTGCTAAACACTGTTACAAGGTTTTATGTATGTTACCTTATTTAACCCTTACACTAATTCCAAAGGGACTTTATCTCCCACGGTGATAAGATGTTTAGGAGACAAGCAATAACTCTGTTGTTGGCATCATTTTCATTGAAATGTGAATAACAAGTTCTAGAAGACTCAAGACTTGTTGTTTTTCAAAATGAATCAGGTGCTCAATTCTGTCATTCCTAGAAAACAGCTTGGCAGCTAGTGCAGACAATATCCTAGACTGGCTTTTAAAGTGGATGGTTTGTCAGGGGCTCTGTACCAAGAATACACAGAAGAACTGTACAAAAATATCTTCACGACCCAGATAATCACGATGGTCTGATCACTCACCTAGAGCCAGACATCCTGGGATGTGAAGTCAAGTGGGCCTTAGAAAGCATCACTACGAACAAAGCTAGTGGAGGTGATGAAATTCCAGTTGAGCTATTTTAAATCCTGAAAGATGATGCTGTGAAAGTCGTGCACTCGATATGCCAGCAAATTTGGAAAACTCAGCAGTGGCCGCAGGACAGGAAAAGGTCAGTTTTCATTCCAATCCCAAAGAAAGGCAATGCCAAAGAATGCTCAAACTATCGCACAATTGCACTCATCTCACACGCTAGTAAAGTAATGCTCAAAATTCTCCAAGCCAGGCTTCAGCAATACGTGAACCGTGGACTTCCAGAGGTTCAAGCTGGATTTAGAAAAGGCAGAGGAACCAGAGATCAAATTGCCAACATCCACTGGATCATCGAAAAAGCAAGAGAGTTCCAGAAAAACATCTACTTCTGCTTTATTGACTGTGACAAAGCCTTTGACTGTGTGGATCACAATAAACTGTGAAAAATTCTGAAAGAGATGGGAATACCAGACCATCTGATCTGTCTCTTGACAGATCAGATGCATGCAGGTCAGGAAGCAACAGTTAGAACTGGACATGGAACAACAGACTGGTTCCAAATAGGAAAAGGAGTACGTCAAGGCTGTATATTGTCACCCTGCTTATTTAACTTATATGCAGAGTACATCATGAGAAAAGCTGGGCTGGAAGAAGCACAAGCGGAAATCAAGATTGCCGGGAGAAATATCAATAACCTCAGATATGCAGATGACACCACCCTTATGGCAGAAAGTGAAAAAGAACTAAAGAGCCTCTTGATGAAAGTGAAAGAGGAGAGTGAAAAAGTTGGCTTAAAGCTCAACATTCAGAAAACTAAGATCATGGCATCTGGTCCCATCACTTCATGGGAAATAGATGGGGAAACAGTGGAAACAGTGACAGACTTTATTTTCTTGGGCTCCAAAATCACTGAAGATGGTGATTTCAGCCATGAAATTAAAAGACACTTACTCCTTGGAAGGAAGGTTATGACCAACCTAGATAGCATATTAAAAAGCAGAGACATTACTTTGCCAACAAAGGTCCGTCTAGTCAAGGCTATGGTTTTTCCAGTGGTCATGTATGGATGTGAGAGTTAGATGATGAAGAAAGCTGAGCGCCGAAGAATTGATGCTTTTGAACTGTGGTGTTGGAGAAGACTCTTGAGAGTCCCTTGGACTTCAAGGAGATCCAACCAGTCCATCCTAAAGGAGATCAGTCCTGAGTGTTCATTGGAAGGACTGATGCTGAAGCTGAAACTCCAATACTTTGGCCAACTCATGTGAGGAGTTGACTCATTGGAAAAGACCCTAATGCTGGGAGGGATTGGGGGCAGGACGTGAAGGGGATGACAGAAGATGAGATGGTTGGATGGCATCACTAACTTGATGGACATGAGTTTGGGTGAACTCCGAGAGTTGGTGATGGACAGGGAGGCCTGGCGTGCTGCGATTCATGGGGTCGCAAAGAGTCGGACACGACTGAGCGACTGAACTGAACTGTACCAACCTAGAGGGGTGGGGTGGGGAGTAGATGGGAGGGAGATTCAAGAGGGGATATATGTATACCTATGGCTGATTCATGTTGAGGTTTGACAAAAAACAGCAAAATTCTGTAAAGCAGTTATACTTCAATAAAAAATAAATTAATTTTTTTAAAAAGTGGATGGTTTGTGATTATTTAGGAAGAGAAGTGGTTCAAGTAGGAGATACCATGAGTTTGATTTTGGGTGGCCTCAGCCTGCAATGACTTGAAGTGAGACTTGGGTTCTGAACCAGAGATTGAGGCCAGGTCACGGTGGTGAAGGCTTCAGGTCCTAGCCACTAGACCCAGTGGTCAGTGACAAGGACCCTGGCCCTTCAGTTCAGTTCAGTTCAGTAGCTCAGTCATGTCTGACTCTTTGAGACCCCATGGACTGCCCCACGCCAGGCTTCCCTGTCCATCACCAACTCCTGGAGTTTGCTCAAACTCATGTGCATTGAGTTGGTGATGCCATCCAACCATCTCATTCTCTGCCGTCCCCTTCTCCTCCTGCCTTCAATCTTTCCCAGCATCAGGGTCTTTTCAAATGAGTCAGTTCTTCTCATCAGGTGGCCAAAGTATTGGAATTTCAGCTCCAGCATCAGTCCTGCCGGTGAATATTCAGGACTGATTTCCTTTAGGATGGACTGGTTGGATCTCCTTGCTGTCCAAGGGACTCTCAAGAGTCTTCTCCAACACCACAGTTCAAAAGCATCAATTCTTCTGCACTCAGCTTTCTTTATAGTCCAACTCTGACGTCAATACATGACTACTCAAAAAACCATAGCTTTGACTAGATGGACCTTTGTTGGCAAAGTAATGTCTCAGCTTTTTAATATGCTGTCTAGGTTGGTCATAACTTTTCTTCCAAGGAGCAAGTGTCTTTTAATTTCATGCCTGCAGTCACCATCTGAAAAAGCCCCTGGCCCTTCGGATTTGCAGAAAAGGATTTCCACAAAGACAGAAAGTAGTGAAGCACGTGAAGTATTTGTTAGAATGAAAAAGAGTACGGTACGTGTGGATAGACACATAGGCAGCCTCAGAGGGAGAGTCCCTGAGTTGCTGAGTCGTGCTCTCCTGGTAGTTTGAATTACTTTTATGGGGTATTTCTTCCAGGTTTCCTTTGGCCAGTCATTCTGATTTGCCTGGTTCACAGTCTGTATTTGTTACATCTCAGGATCCTCCAATGTGTGCACACACATCTCTTAGCCAAGATGGATCCTACTGAAAAGGCATCTGGGTAGAGCATCCCTTGACATGACTCCCCTTTGTTCCCCAAGGAAACTTTTCTGCGCATGTATGGTCAGGGAGGTCTCCTGACTTTGGGAACCAGAAATATGTGGTCTGTGCAGGGTCCAGCCTCCTCCCTTAATTGCCCTGCTATTCTTGTCTTGGAGTTTCAGTCAATAGAGAATGAATCTCCAGTTGCTTTACCCTGGGGGGGCCCATCTGCCTCCTGCCTCAGGTTCACCATTCAAGTTGACATTAATTTGTTAGTAATCCTCTATTTGTACATGTACAATAATGTGTAATAGTTAGCAGTAACGGCTCTCCATAAATTATATTTTCAGGTTGAAAAACAACATTTGAAATTGACATTGTGTGTTCAGTCACTTCAGTCATTTCTGACTCTTTACAACCCAATGGACTGTGGCCCGCCAGGCTCCTCTGTCCATTGGATTTTCCAGGCAAGAATACTGGAGGGGGTTGCTGTGCCCTCCTCCGGGGATCTTCCCTACCCAGGGATCAAACCCAAGTCTCCTGTATTGCAGGCAGATTCTTTACTGCTGAACCACTGGGGAAGCCCCAAGATTGACATTAGTAATTTGTTGTTGTTGTTGTTCAGTCTCTCACTCATGTTAGACTCTTTGCAACCCCATGGACTGCAGCACGCTGGGCTTCCCTGTCCTTCACTGTCTCCCAGAGTTTGCTCAAACTCATGTCCATTGAGTCAGTGATGCCATCTCACCATCTCACCCTTTGTTGCCTGCTTCTCTTCTTGCCTTCAATCTTTCCCAGCATCAAGATCTTGTCCAACGAGTCAGCTCTTCATATCAGGTGGCCAAAGTACTGTAGTTTCAACTTCAGCATCAGTCCTTCCAATGAATATCCAGGATTGTTTTCCTTTAGGATTGACTAGCTTGATCTCCTTGCTACCCAAGGGAATCTCAAGATTCTTCTCCAACACCACAGTTCAAAAGCATTAATTCTTTGACACTCAGCCTTTTTTAGTAATTTGAAGAAGTAGTAATTCTTTTCTAACAATGACCTGGCACTTTGAAGTTGAATAAGGTTTAGAAAAAGATTTTATTTCTATGTACAACTGCATTTCCTTGCTGACCTGATTAATTATATCTGTTCTGTTTACATAAGAACATATTTTAGAGTAAAACTCAATTTAATAAATAAACAAACTTATTGTGATGTAATTACTTTTGTAAGTTGCATGTTTTAAAAGTCAAAAATTAGAATATGGATTGCAAACTATTCTACTTGTAGCCTCAGGGAGGTTTGGCTTATAGTTCTGTAACTTTGTTTGGTTTAAAGCTAAACATGCATTAATATGGAGTGCAAGATTTATAGCTGGAGTCATTTCATATTGATAAAGCAAAGTTTTATTAAACAAAGTTTTGTTTAAGATGAGGGAAGGAGGAAGAAACGCATCTCTAAGTGAAAGTAATTTCTGATTAGGCTTCATGTTTCCCCACACATAAACATTATATATATTATTTATGGACATAATATGTGGATGTAAATATGGATAGTATGAATACAAGTAGAAATAGTACAAAAGTATGCATAGAAGTAATATAAATTAACTTTAGGATTGTGATTATCTCTGGAGAAGTGGGAAAAATGAAGGGAGAATTTAGGGCTTTAGTTTTAGTTGTAATATTTCACTTCTAAGAAGAGTGAAAAAGAGGGTGGGTTTCTCTTTTTATTTTCTTTATGTTTGAAATATTTCATTAATTGAAAATTTGAAAATGAAAAAGAGAAAAGCTGCTTAATTCTGATTACTTTTCTAAAGGATCAAAGTGTTTACCTCCTGTTGACTTGAAAATATGGTTTAAAAAGGCTTAAAGGGTGCCTAGGGGGTTGATTTTTATAATCTTAGTATATACTAAAAAAACAACAGCTACCATTGTTAAGCACATACAGTGATCAAGGCACTATGCAGGGTGCTTCAAATGAGCTCTCTACTGCTGACAGTAACTGTGTGAAGAAGTTATTTCTTTCATTCCCATTTAACAGATGGCAAGGTGAACTATAGTTCCAATCCGTTACTGGTGATAAAATATGCTAAGTGAAAATTCAGACTCCCAAATGTCAAGTTAAATATCCCAAAGATCATTTCTCATATAATAATTTTCTTTTTCCCAAGAGGTATCTCTGCATTTTAGCATGTTTACTTGAGAAAAATTAAAAAAAAATATGGACAGGGAAAAAGAAGATAAAAATTGCCTATAATTTCAGTATCACCTATAGAAAATTACTGCTAGATCTTGATAAGAGATCTTGTTTTAAATAAATTTTGAATCAAATGTTTTGAACTGTATTCTGTTAGTATTGCTTCAATAATATTTGTGTGAATTTTTCAGTTTAAAATGTTTTGATTTATACAACATATATAAAAACTGTATCAGATAGGCTGCTTTTTAAAAAAATCCTGGCATTTATTATAATGATATTTCTAATTCAAAGACAAAGCGGACAATTACTACATTATAAATTGACAGTAAATTGTGGGATCAATAATCAGGATGTTACCTATTGTGGATAACTTATTTCTAAATCCTTTTAGATATTTTGTGTTTTCCCAAATTCTTTGATTAATTCAAGAAATGTGACATGAAGGTTATCGTGACATCTTTCTGCTCTTCATTCCTGGAGAATATTCCCATGAGAAATGAAACTTTCATTCAGTTCAGTTCAGTTGCTCAGTTGTGTCTGACTCTTTACAACCCCATGGCCTGCAGCACGCCAGGCTTCCCTGTCCATCACCAACTCCCAGAACTTGCTCAAACTCATGTCCATCAAGTCAGTGATGCCATCCAACCATCTCATCCTCTGTTGTCCCCTTCTCCTCCCACCTTCAATCTTTCCCAGCATCAGGGTCCTTTCCAGTGAGTCAGTTCTTCACATCAGGAGGCCCAAGTATTGCAGTTTCAGCTTCAGCATCAGTCCTTCCAATGAATACTCATGACTTATTTCATTTAGGATGGACTGGTTTGATCCCCTTATAGTCCAAGGGACTCTCAAGAGTCTTCTTCAGCACCATGCAGATAGTTTCATGGAAGGAAACATTGATTTCTATTTTTTTTCCCAATTTTTTTAATCATGGGAAAATAGATATAACAAAATTTACTATCATAACTGTTTTTAAGTGTATAGTGCTGAGGCATTAAATGCAGTGATATTGTTGTGCAGCCATCACCACCATCCATCTCCAGATCTCTTTCATCTCAAAAGCGCAATTTAAATAGTAATTCTCCATGCCCTCCTCCCCTGAGCCCCTAGTAACCACCACTCTACCTTCTGACTCTATGAATTTGACTAGTCTAGGTATCTCCCGTAAGTGGAAGCATACAGTATTACAGTATTTGTCTTTTTGTGACTGGCATATTTTACTCAGCAAAATGACCTCAAGGTTCATCCGTGTTATAGCACATGTCAGAATTTCCTTCTTTTTTAAGGCTGAAAACATACCATGTAGCACATTTTGCTTATCCGCTCATCTGTTGATGGACACTTGGGTTGCTTTTATTTATGTATTAGCTATTGTGAATAATGCTGCTGTGAACGTGGGTGTACAGATACCTCTTCAAGACCTTGCTTTCAATTCTTTTGGTTATATACTCTGAACTGGAATTTCTAAGTCACATGGTAATTCTATTTTACTTTTTTTGAAGAACTTCCATACCATTTTCCATAGCAGCTGTACCATTTAATACTCCCATCAACAATGCACGAATGTTCCAATTTCCTCATATCCTTGCCAGCACTTCTTTTTTTTTTTTTTTGATTGTAGCCATTCTAATAGGTAGGATCTTCCCTGTAACTCAGATGGTAAAGGATCTGCCTGCAATACAGGAGACCTGGGTTCAGTCCCTGGGTCCAGAAGATCCTCTGGAGAAGGGAATGGCAATCCACTCCAGTATTCTTGCCTGGAGAATCCCATGGACAGAGGAGCCTGGTGGACATGACTGAGCAAGTAACACTACACTACACTACACTATTCTAATAGGTATGAGGTAACTCTCTGTAGTTTTGATCTATATTTCCCTAATGATTAGTAATTTTGAATATTTTTTTTCATGTCCCTATTAGCCATTTATATATCTTCTTTAGAGAAATATCCACTGAAATCCTTTGTCCATTTCTTGCTGTTGTTAGTGGTGTGTTTTAGGAATTCTCTATATATTCTGGATATTAATCCTTTATCAGACATGATTTACAAATATTTTCTCTCATTCTTTGGGTTGATTTTGTACTGTCTTAATTGTATCTTTTCAATTAAAAGATAAATGTAAAATACTTTTAATTTTTATGAAGTTTGAATTTGTCTATTTTTCCTTTGTTGCCCATGCCTTTAGTGTCATATCTAAGAAACCACTGTCAAGTCAAATGTTGTGAAGATTTTATCCCATGTTTTCTCCTAAGTGTTTTACAATTTTACTTCTTGCATTTAGGTCACGTATCCATTTGAGGTTAGGTTTTTATACATGATGATAGATAAGGATCCAACTTTATTCTTTTGCATGTAGATATCCAATTGTTCTATCCATTATTAAGAGTGAGATACTGAACTCCAATGATTATTGTAGAACTATCAATTTTGTCTTTCAATTCTGTCAATCTTTGCTTCATATATTTTGATGGTCTGTTATTAGGTGCATGAATTTTTATAATTGTAATATATTCTTATTATATTAATATATAATGTCCTTCTTTATCTCTTATAAGTTTTTTGGTTTAAAATCTGTTTTGTCTCATATAAGTATAGCCATTTTACTATTGCATGAATTTTCTTTTCCATCTTTTCACTTTCAACCTGATTAGGTCTTTGGACCTAAGGTGAGTCTTTTAGACAGCATATGGCTGGATCATGTGTTTTTATCCATTTTGCCAATCTGTCTTTTGACTGGAGAATTAAATCTATTTACATTTAAACTAACTACTGATAAGGAGGGATTTACTTAGGTCATTTTGCTATTTGTAATTTATATGTCTTACAGCTTTTTGACCCTCATTTCTTACATTACTGTCTTCTTTGTGTTTAGTTTGACTTTTTTATAATGAAACATTTAAATTTATTTACCATTTCCTTTTTTGTAAACTCTTTGTGATTACCATGGGGATTACATTTAACATCCTTGAACTATAGTTATAACACTCTAATTTGAATTTATACCATCTTGTCTTCAATAACATACAAAATTTCTTCTCCTTTAACAGCTCCATCATTACCTCATTCAGTTTTGATGTCACAAAATCACACCTTTATACACTGTATGTCTAAAAAATAAGTTAATATTTAAATGTATCAGTCTCTTAAATTGTGTAGAAAACAAAAATATGCAATAGTACCAACTTTCATAATTGCCCATGTGCTTACTACCTTTACTGAGATCTTTATTTATATACTTAGTTTTGGCTTCACAGGGTCTTCACTGCTGCTTGGGCTTTCTCTGGCTGCAGTGAGCGGGGGCTACACTGTAGTTGTGGTGTGTGGACTTCTCATTGCGGTGGCTTCTCTTGGGGCAGATCAGGGACTCGAGGCACACAGGATTCAGTAGTTGTGGCATGTGGGCTTAGCTGCTCCACAACATGTGGAATCTTCTTGGAGCAGGGATCCAACCCATGTCCTATGCATTGGCAGGCAGATTCTTAACCACTCAACCACCAGGGAAGTTTGAGATCTTTATTTCTTCATACAGCTTTGAGTCACTGTCTACTGTCTTTTTGTTTCAACCTGCAGGACTCCTTTTATTATTTCTTGCTGGAAAGTCTAATGGTCACAAACTCCCCCTAGTTTTTGCTTACTTGGAAATGTCTTTATTTTCCCCTCACTGTTGAAGGTCAATTTTGCCAAATATAAGCTCTTTGGTTGGCAGTTTCTTCTTCTAGCACTTTGAATATATCACCCCACTGCTTTCTGGCTTCCAAAATTTCTGATGAGAAATCTGCTAGTTATCTTACTGATCGCTGCTAGTTATCTTACAAGAATCCCTTGTATGTGACAAGTTGCTTCCTCACTGTTTTCAGAATTCCCTCTTTGGCTTTGGACAGATTGATTATAATATATCCTGATGTTTGTCTCTCTGAGCTCATCTGGGGGTTCATTGAGCTTCTTGGATGTTTATATTCATGTATCTCATGTAATTTGAGAAGGTTAGATCCATTATTTTTTCAAATATTCTCTCTGCCTTTTAAATCTTTCTTTTCCCTTTTTGGACTCCCATGATGTGTTATGTCAGTCCCCTTGATGGTATCCCACAGTTCCCTTAGACTCTGTTCACTTTAACCTTTTTTCTTTCTGTTTCTCAGATTCAGTAATTTCCATTGTCCTTCTTAAAGTCTGCTGATTCTTTCTTCTGCCGGCTCAAATCTACCTTTGAATCTTTGTAGTGAACTTTTCATTTCAATTATTGTACTTTCAGCTCCAGAATTTCTTTCTGGTTTCTTTTGAGGTTTCTAATATCTTTTCTGATGTTTGTATATTGTTTTATTTTTTATTGAAGTATAATTAACATATAATATTAAATTAGTTTCAGGAGCAGCATAATGATTCGATATTTGTATATACTGAGAGATGATCCCGATGTTAAATCTAGGTACCATTTAGTTACCATAGAAAATTACAAAAAATTTCTTTGTCTTGTGCTGTGAATGTTTAAGTTCTGGTTTTTAGTTTTTTAATTATTGTTGACTCTCTTTTTGCCAAAGTGAGGTATCAACGTAAGGTCTTCTCAGGTCTCCTCTGAGCCTGGGCCTTCTCTTGGCCATGCAAGGTGATTTTCCAATTTTTCCTGTATATGCGGTTGCTTTTGAATATCCTAGTCTGGCCCTTCAGATCCCTTGAAAATCAATTCACTTCCAGTGTGGGGCTTACAACAAGGAATGCAGGGTATGCAACAACCATGGCCACAGCTTCTTTATCTGCACCTATGTGACTGTGGTTGTTCAGTCGCTCAGTTGTGTCTGACTCTTTGCAGCCCCATGGACTACAGCACGCCAGGCCTCCCTGTCCACTCCCACCTCCTGGAGCCCGCCCAAACCCATGTCCACCGAATTGATGATGCCATCCAACCAATTCATCCTCTGTTGCCCCCTTCTCCTCCTGCCCTCAATCTTTCCCAGCATCAGCTGTTTGCATCAGGTGGGCAAAGTATTGGAGCTTCAGCATCAGTCCTTCCAATGAATATTCAGGGTTGATTTCTCTTAGGATGGACTGGTTTGATCTCCTCGCAGTCCAAGGGACTCTCAAGAGTCTTCTCCAGCGCCACAGTTCAAAAGCATCAATTCTTCAGCACTCACCCTTCTTTATGGTTCAAATCTCACATCCATACATAACTACTGGAAAAACCATAGCTTTGACTAGACAGACTTTTGTGGGTAAACTAATGTCTCTGCTTTTTAACATGCTGTCTAGAAGCAGCAATCAAATGAGTAAAGCACAGATCCCTGGTATTTGGAAGTCAGGGTTCTTTTTGCCCACTCTGGCTTCTTCAAGCTGTGTGCAGGCTGCTTCAGGAGCACATGCATATCTGCCTACAGTGGGGCTGAGGTGTGGGGATGCTTAGCTACTACTGTGATAAGAGCTGAAATTGACTGAAATTAAGCACAATTTACCATTCAGCTTTCCTCTGGAAATTGTGAGCCTCTGATAGACTCCAGAGTTCCAAAATTACATCAGACCGTTTCTACTAGTTATAATTGTTGTCTAGGTGGGGAGACAGATTTCTGGTGCTTTCTCTACTCTGCCATCTTCCCAGAATCCTTTTTCTTTCTTTTATTTTTTAAAGCTATTGAGTGCTTACTATATTCCAGGCACTGTTCTAAACATCTAGCTTACTTGGTGGCTTCCTTGGTGGCTCAGTGATAAAGAATTCGCCTGCAATGCAGGAGACATGGGTTTGATCTCTGGATTGGGACAATCCCCTGGAGAAGAAAATGGCAACCCACTCCAGTATTATTGCCCAGAAAACTCCAAGGATAGAGCAGCCTCGTGTGCCACAGTCCATGGAGTTGCAAAAGAGTCGTACATGACTTAGCAACTAAACATTTAGTAGTTTATTGTTGGAGCTTCCCTAGTGGCTCTGATGGTAAAGAACTGCCTGCAATGCCAGAGGCTGCCTGCAATACAGGAGATGTGAGTTAGATCCCTGGGTCAGGCAGATCCCCTAGAGAAGAAAATGGCAACTCACTCCAGTATTCTTGCTGAGAAAATCCCATGGACTGAGGAGTCTGGCAGGCTACCCACCATGGGGTTGCAAGAGTTGGACATGACTTAGTGACTAAACCACCAACCAATTTACTGTAGTTTTTTTTCTCATTTGAATAAATACATAATTTTACACCTAATTTTATATTTGTAACTCTCCGTTATTTTTCTTAAAGAGGGTTCCCAAAATTTTGTGGATTTCAGGATACACAAAGATTGAATCTTCCCCCTTCTGTGGCATCAAAAGAGTAACATGCTTTAGGGCTTCCCTGGTGGCTCAGTGGTGAAGAATCTGCCTGCCAATGCAGGAGATACAAGTTCGATCCCTGGTCAGGGAAGATTCTACATGCTTTGTAGCAACTAAGCCTGTGTACTGCAACTACTGGAGCCCATGCACCCTAGAGCCTGTGCTGTACAACAAGAGAATGTACCACGATAAGAATCCAACACACTGCAACTAGAGAGTAACCCCTGCTCACTACAATCAGAGAAAAGCCCGCGCAGCAATTAAGTCCCAGTGCAGCCAGAAATAAAAATAAATAAAAATTATTTTTAAAAAAAGAAAGTGACGTGCTTTAATTCAAAATGATGCCTAAATTGTCTAATCTTCACTGTGGCCCCTGATTTTCATTCTTGCTTCTTGGACACATTATTATCCCTATCGAAGTCTTTGCCAATAGGAAAGTGTTACAACAAGATCTGGAAGGCAAGCTCACCGAAACACATCACCTTTTGCCTGCTTTGTGCTGTGCTCAGTTACTTCAGTCGTGTCTGACTCTTTGCAACCCTATGGACCGTAGCTTGCGAGGCTTCTCTGTCCATGGGATTCTCCAGGCAAGAAGACAGGAGTGAGTTGCCATGCCTTTCTCCAGGGGATCTTCCCGACACAGGGATTGAAACCATGTCTCTTACATCTCCTGCACTGGTGGGCAGATTCTTTACCACTAGCGCCACCTGGGAAGCCCTAGAGTAAATTTCTAGGGTTGCCAGAATTAGCAAATAAAAATACAGAATTCCCAGTTAAATCTGAATTGCAGATAAATGTTACATGGGACATACTAAAAAAAAATGTTGTTTATCTGAAAATTTGATTTAAGTGTCAACCTTTATCTGGCAACTCTGAATTTCCCAAAAATAGTCCCTCCAGGACAGGAATTAAGTTTTGTTCATCTTTTTGTAGAACTAGAATAGTTTCTTAGGTCAATGTTAGTGGTGTAGAATACTAACAGCAGTGGCTTCTCTTAACCTTTTCTGGGAAAGAAAAATCTAGTGCAACTTGTGGATCTTCTTCCCATAAAAATGCACAAGAACAAAACACCTTGCACACAATTTCAGAGCCTTAAGGCCCAACTTACAAACTGTTCCTTCCTGCCCTCCCCCCAACCCAAGACTCCTATGTAGAGCTCCTTGTTTGTAAGTTTTATGATTTAGGAAGTACTTTTATCTTCACAACAGTCTTATAATAAAACTATCCCTTTTTGTAGATGAAGAAACTGAGACGTGGGTTCAAAAACACTGCATGCTCAGTAATTATGATGAGAGCTTAAATGCAGTTCTTCCTATTTCAATTCATGGGCTCTTTGCACTGTGCTAACCTGCCTCATAAGTATTCTTTCTTAAAATATTCTGATTTCTACCAGTATGTTGTTTTGTTTTGTTTTTTGTTTTTGGCTGTGCCACACAGCCTGCAAGATATTAGTTCCCTAAGGAGGGATTTAACCTAGGCCCACAGCAATGATGAACCACCAAGGAATTCCCTCTACCAGGGTTTTCGTGTGAAAATCAGAGTGGAAGACTGAGAAGGGCATTTGGATGAGGAGTCCTAGGTACTAGTCTTAGTGCCTTCTCTAAGACGCTGTATGACTGGCTCTGGTTTCCAGACAACCCACGTACTTCCTTTCTAGGGAACGTACTTCCTTTTTGCTTAATAAAACTCTTGCTACTTAAAACTACAGAAAAAACAAAAAAAGAAAAGAAGCCATAGGACTTTGACCAAACACTTTACCTTTCTGAGCCTTAGCTTAGCTATCTGTACAATGAAGAATCTGGACAACATTCTCTGAGAAGCACTGCTGCTGCTGCTGCTGCTAAGTCACGTCAGTCATGTCCGACTCTGTGTGACCCCATAGACAGCAGCCCACCAGGCTCCCGTCCCTGGGATTCTCCAGGCAAGATTAGGAGAAGGAAATGGCAACCCACTCCAGTGCATGAAAGAGAAAAGTGAAAGTGAAGTTGCTTAGTCATCGCGACTCCATGGACTGTAGCCCACCAGGCTCCTCCCTACATGGGATTTCCCAGGCAAGAGTACTGGAGTGGGTTGCCATTGCCTTCTCCCACTAGGATTCTGTGATTCTAAAGGGCCCTTTTAATTGTCCAAATTTTCCTAGTAGCCAAAATAAAAACTACTTTTTATTATTTTACTACTTACTCCAACCCCCTAAGGTACAGGGATTACAGATGTAGGAATTTGAAGTTGAAAGGTTTAGGAGACATATGAACTTGTTCCACTTGGGGAGGGGGGGGTTCCAGGAACTATGGTTTGAAGTATTCTGTCTCAACACAGCCAAGGTATGAAGGGAGTCTCTAGGCAGGGAAGAATCAAATGAACCCCCTTGTGCAGATCCTGGGTTTGCAGGGGGAGAAGAGCATTGCTTTAAGTAAGTTCCGGGCTTTGCTTTTATCATCACACTTTGGTTCAGCTTGAGGGAGAAACAGCCTAAGTGCGGGGAGACCCCATTCAGATCATCCGCCCTGCTCAGCTGTCGTCAGCTACTTTACATGGAGCAAAGGACTTGGAAACTCTGGCACTTGGAGGTACTTTCCCCACTTCAGGATTTAAAGGGAAGCTCTTTCTTTGAAGATCAAGGGAAGAGAGTCCTGGATTCTATTCCCTGGTACCTAAAAGAGCAACTAACTAAATTCCTGTGCCAATAGCTGTATTTTCTTCCCTTACATGGGTTCAACATGCCTGAACCTAATAAATATTTGATACCACATGGGCATCCTAACTAACGTGTGTGTGTGTGCTCAGTTGCTCAGTCATACCCAATTCTTTGCAACCCCATGGACTATAGCCTGCCAGGCTCCCCCTGTCCATGGAATTTTCCAGGCAAGAATACTGGAGTGCCATTTCCTACTCCAGGGGATATTCCTGACCCAGGGATTGAACCCATGTCTCTTGCATCTCCTGCACTGGCAGGCAGATTCTTTACCACTATGCCACCTGGGAAGCCCCCTAACTATTAATAATAACTTTAAGTCAAAATAATGTGTCAAGGACTTTCCTGGTGGTCCAGTGGTTAAGACTCCACACTTCCACTTCAGGAGGCAAGAGTTCAATCCCTGGTTGGGGAGGTTTCACATGCTGTATGGTACAGCTAATAATATGTCAATATTTTGGCCGTTACCTTAGTGGGTTTTCCAATTTGGGAATATTTCTAAGAAATTCTTACAAACCGAATTGCTTTGCCTCACCTTCATGATGCTGAAATTGTCAAAGTCAGAAGATGCCATTCCAAAGAAAGAACACAGCATGTGTAAGAAATCAGAGACCTTAGCATGGTGAATCTAAGGGAAGACGGCGCCTTCCTTTTTCTTCTCTTCCTCCTCCCAGACAAACTTCACCCCTGGAGGTACCCACAAGTCACCTCCTCTGTGATGCCTTACCCATTCCATTCCTATTTCAGGGAAAGTTTGAGACACAGAGTATTCCCGACAGACCAATATTAATAATTTGGTGCCTCTTCAAAACAATTCACTTAAAAATATTTATTCAATGTCTATTAGGTTGGGTTAGGGAGAAACCAATATTTTTATTATTATATTAAAAAAGAGTTTCTACTACTCCCACTGTGTGAAGTAGAGCCAATATTCTGGGAAAAAAGAAATCTCATTTTTCTGTGATTCTTGTTCTCATTTCTATTTTCTTTTGCAATTTACTGAATCAGACTACTTGGGAGACATACCAAAGAATTTAAAATTTAGGTTTTGTTCAACAATTTAAAATTCATTCCAGAAAAAACAGCTTGGTGCTATGCATGACTTGATTTCAGAATTTCAGTTGACTTCATCTGCAGCTGCTCATGGCAAAACTCATCAACAGACATAGGTCAGCTCTAGAGAGGAGATCTTTGGTTTTTTATTTCCATGTGAAAGTGTCATCTTTGGTGGAAGCAAAACCAAATGATCTTTCACCAGGAAGTTAAGGAGTTCTGCACAGAAACCTGAGTTAATCAGCACATTTCTGGTTTTTGTGGCATCCTGTGCTGTGCCCAGTACCTGGATCTCTCATTCCTCAGTCCAGCCCTGGCCCTCAACAGAACGGAACTGGTGCTCCCTCCAGCTTTCCACATCCCTCTACGTTGCCTTGATTAGAGATAATGTTCATCACATGATTTGTAATTGTTTTTGCATCTTTGTCCTCTGCTAGACTGTGAGCTTGCTTAGGTCAGAGACCATATCATCTTCATGATGCCTAGTGAACCCTCAACAAATGAATGAGTAAATGCCATAACAAACTAAGATAGATGAACAGGCACCAGGACTACATGTAGGACATCAGTGAAAGATCTGAAGTCTCACTAGGCAGAGCCTTCTATATGATAGAAACCCTGAGCAGTTTTACGTTGCCAAACGTTCAAATATTTTAGTCACCCACTGGCTCTTTTTTGTGTGTTCAGAGTCCACACTAAGCAATCACCACCTCTAATTTGATACAAAACAAAATTGATTGTAATCCAGATACTGACTAATACAGACAGACTAATATCCAGACAGACAGATCTTTACACATATTTCTTATTAAATTATCATAACACTCCTATGAGGTAGATGTTATTAGTATCTAATTTATAGGTTAAATAACTAAATTCAGAAAGACTTAGTAAACTTGTAATCTCCAAGCCAGGAAGAGATGGAACTGGCCTTTGAGTCCACTTCTGCCTTCTGATTCCACTATAACTCCTGTTACAGTTACACATTACATATCTCACTATGGAGCTGTAAGGAACAAGGAACACTCAAGCATTACATTAATTAGAATATCATAATATGATATTCAAGAAATCAGAGACCAATTCTTTCCAGCCTCAGCCCTGAAACTGAAATACAGTAATGCTAGACATAAAAATCTATTTCGATTTTCCCTCAAGGAATCTTCCTCTCTTATCCACATAGTGAGCATTAACAATTAATGGGAAGTGCCTTCCAAACCATATAACATCATTCTTAATATTTATGATGCCCATGAAACACACAAACATCTGTTCTGTAGAGTGATAGCTATTGAAGGATACTTAAGTGCCAAGCACTCTCATTCATGTAGATGAGTAAAAGCTTTAAGTGGTTGCCCCTCTGGAGATATCTAAATAGCAAGGATTCCAAGAAGATGGGAAGAAGATTATTTTAGACTCCACTCATCTTAAGGAGTATTAGTTCATTTCATTATGGCCAAAAGCATACAGTAATTTTAAATGGAATAAAGTTATGTTTAAATGGTTGACATGATCTTTCATATTGGGGATGACTGAAATGCACTCTAAAGCTGAAGTTAAGATTTCTCTTTGAGAAATAAAATTAGAAGACTCAAAAAGTTCTTTTGATGGGTGCGATCATTCTTTAGCAGGAATGATGTATCTAAGAAATCCTCTGTTAAAGTAAGACTGAAGAGTTGGGCACATCCCAAATCCAACCAAGGTGGCTCAGAGAGCAGGGCTGGCTTAAAGTAATTACTAAGAAAGAAAGTCTTGTACTCTGCTTGTAAGGAGAAAATGTTTATGGAAGGCAGTGGTCAGCTTGGATTTCTGATAGCAGAGTTGATCAGTGGAGCCCACACCTTCACAGGAACTTCCTATTTGACAATAAATAAATAACTGTGGTTTCATGTATATATATATGTGCATGTGTTAGGTCACTTCAGTTGTAGCTGACTCTTTGTGATCCCATGGACTGTAGCCCACCAGGCTCCTCTGTCCGTGGGATTCTTCAGGCAAGAATACTGGAGGAGGTTGCCATGCCCTCCTCCAGGGGATCTTCCAGACTCAGGGATTGAACCTGCATCTCTTACATCTCCTGCATTGGCAGGTGGGTTCTTTACTACTAGCGCCACTTGTATACAACACACACACACTCACATGTGCAAACAAGTACTGCTACCTAGCCTTTCCCAGCTGACACTTCTTAAAATTGCAACAAACACAAGATTAACCTAGCAGCAACAACAACATTGGCAACTAACAATTGTTGAGTTAGTTATCAAATGTCAGGCATACTTCTAAAGCTCTACTTATGAATTACCCATTGAGTGTTCACAGCAAGCCCTTGAAGTAAAAGAAAAACCTAATGCCCACAGAGATTCCATAATATGTGCCACATCACGTGCTACTGAGTAGTGGAGCCTAAATTCTAACATAGGTAGGGTGTAGGCATTCTTAACCACTCCTGGAGTTGAGGGAACAGGGTAAACAATATAAATAAATTAGATGTTCAAGCAGAGTTTCTTTTGTTCTTTAGATTGCAAGATACAAAACAAACTATTTTGAATAAAATGTTGAGTGAGGCTCACTGTAAGCCTCGTAAGGTATTCTTCTCCCATAACATTTTGCATTTATCTCTGTTGCATTTACTGCCCTGTGTTATCATTCTCTGTGTTCATTGTAATGATCCCACTTGATCTCAACAACTGTAGTTTTTCCTTTTTATTTACTACTATATTCTTTGTACAAAGAACAGCGTCTGAAAAATGATAGGTACTGAAGAAATATTTGTTCAGATTAAAAATAGGGTGTCCGCGAAGAGTCGGACACGACTGAGCGACTGAACTTTAACTTGAAAAGTAGGGTTGAGGACACTGGACAGCAACAGGGGTATTAGTTGATTAATAGTTAAATTAGAAACAAAAGTCAGCCAGATCTTCTCAGAACTGAAAATTCAGGAACAGAGTTTATTCCCTATTCTGCACCCTACCAAGGTACAGAGGTATCTTGCCTCTGTAATTTTTGGCATAAATATTCCATTTTCCTTTTTTAAAATAGCCTCGCATTGCTTGTGTGTAATTTCTGCTCCCTCATAATTTTGACTTTTGTAAACTCTGGACAGCCTTCCTATGAGTCTTTCACGCTAATGCCGCAAACTGTCTCCCGACTCTAGATGAGTCCGAACTCTTCAAGTTCTGAGCCCGCTGCAGACTCAATACTTACTCATTTAGAATTTCAGGAGAAAGATCCGGATTGGTTCAACTTAGGTCACGAGTTCTCCAATTGTCCAATAAGCTGAGGCTGGGATGTTACACGTCAAAGATGGCTGTGTAGGCTTGGCTTTTTGTCAAGAAGACAAGTTGATCTGAAAGGATTGTGGGCTGGGTATGTGTGCACCCCTAAAATAGGTCTCCTACAAAGGTCAACCTGATATTTCTTTTGATTTGAAATGTAGACAGTTTTTAAAACCATCAGGGAGTATATTCTAAATTGCAAAGAAAATTTATAGTCATACATTGACTGTATTTTAAGAGAATTTCTATGGGCTGCCGGCTGCCATTTTCCAGTTGCTCACATTTTCATTTTTGTTCTTTGAGTGCTTAAGAAACACAGATGTATTTTCTTTCTTGCCATGCAATGAAAATGTTCTATTTTGATATGGTATGTGTTAGTCATAGTGTTTGCATTTTCTTTATGATATCAAGAAGTTAATCTGTTCCACTTTTTCTAGCTAGTGTAGTTAAGAGCTTTTGATGGTTTCTTGTGATAATTGCATTATGATTTTCGCCCTCTTCTGTTTTTGACTACATAATTTCTGAAGCATTAAGAGAATTGCCTGAAATTTTACTTGTAGTTCTTGATTTAATACCCATGCTGAAGAGCCCTAGATTGCCCTTAATTTACAAATGAATTCCAAAAGATCACTTCTAAGTCAGTTTGAAACCGAAACACATTCTCCTAGTGTTACACAAGAGGTTACTTAACCTATAATATATTCACTCAGTTATTCATTCCCTTAGGAGCCACCATTTTCCTGGCATCGTGTTAAACAACTGTGGGTGCAAAAGGAAAGAAACAGATATGGTCCCTGTCCCCATGAAGCTTATAATTTATGGGAGGAACACAAATTGGCAAACAATTACACTAAGGCTAATAGTAACAGCTAACCCTGTTTGTCTGGTGTATAAGAGTTCTCCCAAAACATTCATGGATGTGTGTGATTCAATAGGTTAAAACTGACTAATTCATATTCATCATATCATTTAATCATCACAATTCTCTGAAGACTTAACCTTTTAAAATCTCTAATCATAACTAAACTGGTTAGTAATTCCTACTCAAAAAGACGAATTTACAGTGGATATATTTTTCAACCTTTATTGATATAGAATATATATAGAGAGAAGTGTGCATATTGCAAATATAACTCAGTGCATTTTCACAAACTGAACACAACTGATCAAGAAACCAACTTTTTCAACAACCCAGAACCTTCCTTGTACCTCATTACAGCCACTACACCCTCAGAGATAAAGGGTATTATTTAAAAATTAAAATAGATGGGCTGGTAGTCATTTAATAATGCATTTGAGAAGAAAGATAAATTTAAGTAAATCCTAATTTGTCCATTTGGAATTCAATAAAATGTGTTACTAAACTTGTTTATCTAATTAGTTATGATTAGATTCATCTGTACAGATTAAAAATGCAAAATAACAATGGCTTAAAAATTCAAAATAACAATGGCTTAAGCAAGGCCATTCATTTATTTTTCATTTGAAAGAGGTTTAGAAGGAGACATTTAGGGCTGACGTGGCAGCCCAACAGTTTTTCAGACACCAGGTTTCTTCTTTTTTTAAAATTGATTTTTATTTATTTATTTGGCTATGCCAGGTCTTCGCTCCTGAATGTAGGACTTTTTAGTTGCAGCATGTGGGTTCTTTAGTTGCAGGCGTGTGAACTCTTAGTTGCAGCTTGTGAGATCTAGTTCCTTGACCAGAGATTGCTCGCCCTCTGCATTGGAAGCATGAAGTCTCAGCCACTGGACCACCAGGGAAGTCCCAATGCCAAGTTTCTTCTGTTTTATAGGTCAGCCATTCTAGTACATGGCTGGTGATGGTCCAAGATGGCTATTGGAAGTCCAACTATCATGTCTATAATCCAGATAGGAAAAGGAGGAAGGGCGAAAGGACTCTACCTCCCAGCTGATTAAGTTTGCCTTTAAGGAGTCTGTTCTTAAGTCCCACATCATATTTCTGCTTTTATCTAATTGTCTAGAATTTAGTCATGAGGTCACATGGTTTTAAGGGAAGTTGAGTTTTTAGCTGGGTAGATCGATACCTCCAACAATATAAGGGTTCTGTTAGTAAAGAAGAAGGAGAGAGCATATTTGGGGTAGACAACCACTAGTGTCTACTATAGTTATGTTAATTTTCATTATAATTGCTTATCATACATCAGATGATATAGCAAAAATTTTCCTCCTGAAGGAAAAAAATGGAAACTTAAGGGTCATGTTTAAGAAAATGAGTGATGAGAGTTCAAAGAAAGTTCATTTACTATATAACACTATCTTTTAGCCAGATTTAATTTCTTGCTGGAGGCTCTGGAAGCCTCTATGGGCCTGAGTCTCACTGGTAGAATGTAGAGATATACCTGCCCTCTAATTACAGCACAGAGTCATGGTTAGAAAATTTCTCTAAAACACTGTGTATGTGTCTGTGTGTGTGGTGTGTGTGTGGTTTAGGCACTGGCTAGAAAAATTCAAACTGATAATTTTCAGTTCTCACAGGCATACTTTCTTTTTCAAGTTTAGTATTTGGAGATCAGGAAATGGATAAGTGTTACAGCAGAACCTGGCTTATTATATGGATTTGTAACTAGAACATGTTAGGTCTTGCCTCCCACAAGAAAAACTACTTACATAAAAATGCTAATACACCATGATTAGAAGGCAGGTGCCACTCTTGTCTCCCTTTTTTACCATATTATTTTATTTTTTACCATGTTATTAATGTTGAGCTCAGTTCCACGAAGCGTCCTCCCCAGGGCTGGGTGAGACTGGAAGCAAGTTGTACTTTGAGGCTTTCTTGTGTATCAGTTTTATTTATTTATTGGCTGCACTGTGCAGCATGCAAGATCTTAGTTCCCCGACCAGGGATCAAGCCTGTGCCTCCTGCATTGGAGCTTGGTCTCTTAACCACTGGACTACCAGGGACGTCCCCTTGTGTACCACTTTTGAACAGGTGAAATCTGGTTAGAGTAAGCCTCATGGGCACTCTGTACTAGTAGAGTTAAGGATATAAGTAAACATCAGGAGGATCAGGAGGTAGAAAGGGAGATCAACAGCTGCCGAAAGAGCATGTCTCTAAAGAAATATTGTCTGGGATTAACTAGGAGATGGCACCGGGAAGGAGAGTGAGAGATGAGAACTTCTATAGAGAGAAAGAATGGAGAAGCGGAGGGGAGGGATAGAGGAAGGTTCCCAGGTAGGCAAGAGAGTTGCAGTGATCATATACAGGGCCCCAAACTTCAGGAGAATGGCAGCTGTACTGGAGCAAGGGCCAAGCAGTTGATTCAGTGGACGTGAGTGATGGAGCACCTGCCATATCAAAGACACCATAGTAGGAGCCATGGGGGACACAGATTTATTTATTTTTCTTAATACATATATATATTATTGAAGTACAGTTGACTTAACAGTGTTTCAGGTACACAGCAAGGTGATTCAGTTATACATGTACACATATTTATTTTTGAAGGGGACACAGATATAATCAGACATGGATTCAGCCCAAAGAGTGCTGTTGGTCACCATCCTCTGTCAAGAGAGATAAGGTATTTGCTTAAAGTATGCCACAAAGTTCAATGTGATCAACACTATAAAAGAGGAGTAAATGATGTGTTCGAGAAGTTCAGAGGAGGGGGTAACTGAAAGGATGACAAAGTGAAGTAAGGAAGGGAGAGGGGACTGTAGAGATTTGAGGAGACACGTCTCCATTTGAATCTTGAAGGCTGAGCAAGAAGAATAGGGTTTTGTTTGTTTGTTTGTTTGTTTTTAGAGAAAGCAGACAAAATCCATTTTGCAAGTTCCCATTACTGTTTTTTGGCATGTGGAATCTTTTTCTTTTTGAATTTTAAAATGTATTTATTTGGCTCTGCCAGGTCTTAGCTGCAACATGTGAACTGTTAGTTGCAGCATTTGGGATCTTAGTTCCCTGACCAGGAATCAAAGCTTCACCCCCTGCATTGGAAGGGCAGAGTCTTATCTGCTGGACCACCAGGGAAGTCCTAGGGGGATAAGATTCTCAAATGTAAGAAGAATAGAGCTCTTGGCGATGGGAAGATAGATCTAAGAGACACAGGGGAGCTGTGAAGAAGGTGGGGCTAAGAGGCATGGCAAAATTCTGTTGTCCTACAGAGCATAGGTGGGCACCAGGACCTTATAATGGCGAATCTACTCTGTGGAATAGTCTCTGATATGAGAGCAAGGAAAATACATGCTCTTTACCTCAGTCTAGAGTTTCTACTTTTCTCCTGTTCCTGCCGTACCTCGACTTTGCCATCTGCGTCTGCTGCCGTCATCACAAAGAGACCTAGGGACACTCTGTTCTTTGCCCTTTCAACCTAGATGGAGTAGCTGCAGACACAGCTGGAGAAAGTGGAGCAAATCAGAGGGAGACATGGTGAAAAGAAAGGGGGAGGGGACGATGATGATCACAACGGTGGGTCCTTTATAATAAACTTGGTATATTTACAAGATTCTCTCGCTTTGTACCTTTGAAATCCTTCCTGAGGAATAATTTCCTCTAAGGTGCAGCAGAAAATACATTCTTCTCAGTTCAGTTCAGTTCAGTCCCTCAGTCGTGTCCGACTCTGTGACCCCATGGGCTGCAGCACGCCAGGCTTCCCTGTCCATCCCCAGCTCCCGGAGCTTACTCAAACTCATGTCCATCAAGTCGGTGATGCCATTCTTCTCAAGTGCACATGAAACATTTTCCATCATATATTGGGCCACAAAACAGTCTTAATAAGTTTAAGAAGACTTAAATCATATTAAGTATATTTTCTGTAATCACTCTGTAATGGTATGAAACTAGAAGTCAGTAACAGAAAAATTCCCAAGTATGTGGAAATTAAACAACCAGTGGGTCAAAGAAGAAATAAAGAGGGAAATAAAAAAAAAATATTGAGACAAACAAAAATGAAAACACAATATATCAAAACTTATGGAATGCAGCAAAAGCATTCTAAGAGGGGAGTTCATAGCAATAAGTGCCTACAGTTTTTAAAAAACATCCCAAATAAACAACCTAACTTATCAGTGAACCAGAAAAAGAACAAGCTAATCTCAAAATTAGCAGAAGGAGGGGAAAAAAAATAAAGATTAGAGTAAATATAAATGAAATAGAGACTAGAAGGACAATAGAAAAGATCTATGAAACTGAGTTGGTTTTTTGAAAAGATAAACAAAATTGACAAATCTTGGTTAGCTAGCCTAACCAAGATAAAAAAGAGGAATCAAATAGATAAAATTATAAATGAAAGGGGGTACTTTAAACTGATACCACAGAAATAAAAAGGATCATGAGACCCTACCAACAATCATATGCCAACAAACTGGACAACTTAGAAGAGATGGATAAATTCCTAGAAACATAAAACCTGCCAAGATTGAGTCAGTTTAGAAAATCTGAACAAATCTATAATGAGTAAGGAGATTGACGTGGTAATCAAAAATCTCTATGGAAAGCCCAGGACCAGATGGCTTCACAGGTGAAATTCACCAGCCATTTAAAGAATTAATAACAATTCTTCTCAAACTCTTCCCCAAAATTGAAAACTCACTTGATGAGGCCAGCATTATACCCTGATACCAAAGCCAGATAAGGACACTTTTCTAAGTGAAAAGAAAATTACAGGCCAATATCCCTGGTGAACATAGATGAAAAAATCCTCAACAAAGTAGTTGACAAAGCAAATTGAACAGTACATTAAAAGCATCATTCTCCAGGATCAAGTGGGATTTCTTAGGATCCAATTCTAAATTCTCCATGTGATTATCTAGTTTCCCCAGTATCATTTATGATAGGAGAAAGAAGCCCAGCAACAACTTTCACCAAACTCCCCTGTTAACAGCCTTGTCAAGGAAGATTTGGAAGGTAGAAGGGAAGCAGAAACCATTATTGTTTCTCCAACATCAAAGGTATGTGGGCCTTGGGACTTCCCTGGTGGTCCAGTGGTTAAGACTTTGCCTTCCAGTGCAGGGGGTGCATATTCAATCCCTGTTTGGGGACTACGATCCCATATGCCTCGTGGCCCAAAATCCAAAATGTAAGAAGTAATATTGTAACCAATTCAATAAAGATTTTTTAAAATTTTTGTTTAAAAGATTTTAAAAACTTTTAAAAATTTTGTTAAAGTGGCCTCTCGGTGACTACCTGAATTCCCTCTCCCTTGGCTATGCAGGCAGCTGAGATAACTTTTGAGATTTCCTTATTTCCTCAGATTATTGGTGGTTTTTCCCTGAACTTTGTCCCCCTAACCCTTTCCAAAGAATTATAAGCCTCCTATTTCCCATATTAAATCTCCTCCTACCTGAAACACCTACAGTGGTTTCTGTCTTCTTAGTATATCCTGATTGATACACCTAATGAAATGGAAACTTTCAGTAGAAACTAAGTATTTTAGGAAAAGAGATTTATATTCTCTGCACACCTGAATTTGTGGGTGAGATACATACACGCATACTCACTTCACCACAAGCAGCTGAATCATGGATCTTTAATTAACAACAACGCCTCCTCTTCTGTCTCCCCACTCTTTTGATTCACTGACTAAATCCAATCAAATCCTGAAATCCAAAAGAACGGGGTTTAGGAAATGTGCCATTTCTGAATCCTAGGTATAACTGCATTTCAGGGTGAGCAAAATTTTGTTTCATACTTGCTTTCATTTCCTTTCCATGTTTTCTTTAGCCTTGGTCTTTACCCATTTGCTAAGTCTGTACCACGTTCTTGCCATGTTTCATCTTTTCTCTTCTGGCCCAACTCTCCATTTATTGCTACTAATCCAACTCTACACATGACTAAACAACTCTCCAATCACCCCAGCATGCAGATGCTGGAGTAAAAAATAGGAAAGACATAGAACCTGTTCCAAGGATTCCTTACTTACAGGGTATTTTGAAACATATGTGATTTCTATCCTGATGTTACTAGAATGTTATTAATAGTTACAAAATGCACACTCTTTAAAAGACTCTTTCAAAACATAGAATTAGATATGGTGAGACTGTAATCCATAGATTTACAGAGACTGTAATCCATAGATTTACAGCTCGACTGAACTCTTGCATATCAGGTTAATTTAAAGCATGCCCACTTGGCTACTAGTGAGCAGTTCTTAGTGGAAAGGAGTTGCATCAATTGATTTATTATACAGAGGGCAAGATCCAAGCTGTCACTGCTTTGTATCTAAATTTGATTCCCAAAGGGTATCCAGGTAAAAGAATCACTTTTCAGATGAAAGAGGACAATTTTAAAGAACACATGATGGAGTCATAAATACTTATGTTAGCCTGAGGCAGGCAAAGTTTATGTACTACTCTTTTTGAATATTTATTCATTCTATGAGTGGTTTAAATTAGTACTTTCACTCAAAGCCCCAAAGGCATTATGTTTTCAGCAAAACTAATAATCACTTCCTGATAACACTAACTGACTTATGTATGTTTTTCTTCTTATCTTGCTCTTGAGAGAAGGAAGTCATAATGCTAAGCATCTGGTTTCAGTATTAGGCTTCAAAGAAAGAGTTATAACCTATCTTGCAGAGAACTGGTATACTGAAATCCTTTTACTCTTTTAATTTACCTTCTAAATCTAGTTGCACAGTGTAACCTGTGGACCACCCAGGTAAGAAGGGGCCGCCTTGAGTAATGGATGCTCTTTACTTGGTGTGCTTATTGAGCCCCAAAATCTTGTTTTCAAAAGTCAGGCTGAATTCGCCTGGTTCAGGTACCATTTTTTAACAAAAAGGTTCTTAACTTCATGACATCAGTAAGTTATCAAAAGTATTAGATAGACAGATAGATTTTGTTGTTGTTGTTTAGTTGCTCTCATATCCTACTCTTTTATGACCCCATGGATTGTAGTTTGCCAGGCTCTTCTGTCCATGAGGGTACCGGAGTGGGTTGCCATTTCATTCTCCAGGGGATCTTCCTCCTCGTCTCCTGCATTGCAGGCAGATTCTTTACCACTGAGCCACCTGGGAAAACCAGGTAGGTAGATAGAACAGCATAAATATGTGTATTAGCACTCTTGATGAAGGTAACTGAAACCAACTTGAAGTAGCTTGACGCTGAAGAGGGAATTTATTATATTTGTTAAAGGTCATCTCAAGCTGGAAGACAGCCGGGTTTCAGGAAGCAAGTGGCATTGGACACAAGGGAATTGTTAAGATTCTGGATCTCTTGATATCTGCTCTCTGTACAATTTGATTTTTCTCTCCATAGACCAAGTTTTATGCTATAGAGTTTTACTTTTGTTGATGTTTTGTTTGATTGTTTTAAATTTGGGGAATCATAAAGGCCTCTGGACAGATGCCTTGCAAATGTCAAAGTCTACTCTATGTTCACAAACATTTAAAAAATAAATTTATATTTTTTATTTATCTATTTATTCTTGACTGCACTGGGTCTTCATTTAGGGCTGTGAGCTCTGTGTGAGGCCTGTTCTCTAGCCAACCTGTGTGGGCTTCTCTGGTGGAGCAGAGGGCCTAGGTGTGCAGGCTTCAGCAGTTGTGGAGCACAGGCGGAGTTGTCCCACTATACACGGATTCTTCCTGGACCAGGGATCGAACCCATGTCCCCTGCATTGGCAGGCAGATTCTTAAGCACTGGGCCACCAGGGAAGCCCTCACAAACATTTAAACTAGTGAATATCACTTTTAAAAACTTAAAAAAAAGTATAAGGAATGCTTGAGACCCGCATGTTAGTAAATACAGATTCAATAGGGATGCATTTTAAGAGCTTATCTTAATTACTTATGGGAAAAATCTTTTTTACTTTTTCAGGAAATTATAGTATTAATTTCAGATTATATTCCTAATCAAAGGAGTGAAAAATTACACAGAAATCTTTTAAATCATGCCTTCCAATTCATAACACATTAAACCTATTAAACCACTAAGCTAGTTTACCTATATTAAAGCAAGTTAATCTTCATTTTTCATGAAAAAAAGTTGCATGTATTATGTGTACTAAAGCCTTTCCTGTACTAAGAGAGTATGAGATGTTAAGATTTTGGGGGTGCAATTCTTAAAGGAAGATCAAGTTTATGGACTTTGATTAGGGAAAGACAGTATAGTCCTTTATTGTTGCACTAAACACACACTCCTATACAAAACAAGTAAAACAATGTTAGTGACAACTCAAAGACACTTTAATGATAATCAGAAATTATTAAAATACGCAGGAAATATAGAGAATAGGAAAAATAATTTTAAAATTAATCTAGTGATTTTGAATTTATATAAGGGCTGAAAAATAAAACAATATCATGAATATCATTTCAAAGAGTTCTTTCTCTTAAGATATAGTATGAAAATATCAAACAATTCTGACTTTGCTTCCTTATTGTTAATTAGTGTTTTTGGCTTGGGCACTTTCCAAACATTCTGAAAAATGTTAAACATATATGCATAAAATTGGCTAAAAAAAGCAATTAGAACTTGATTAATACATAAATTTAGTCCAGTACAAATACATCTATATCAAGTTTGTTGAGTAAATCTCTCTTGCTGCAATAGAAACCCAGGTGCATTTATTTAGTTTAAAATTGAGCAAACTGACTCATAAAAATTTTGATCTGAGAAAGTGAATTTGAATCCGACTACCAAAAAAATGTTTTTCATTTGTTATCAACTTAATTACATGACATCAAACACAAAATGAAACTAGCTTTTTATAATATAGTTATCTTATAAACATATTTTTCCCATGTAGAAATTTTTTCTTACTATCTGGAATACAAACTTAAAGATACCCACATAAGTAATGTGAATAAAACACCTCTTATTAGAGCTGTGTGAAGAGACTGCTCCATTTGGAGAGAACATACAAGACCAGGAATTTAAAATCCCATGCCAGGAATGACTTCCATCATTGTCTTCCACTAATTATGTAGGAAGCCTTTTTGAGATTCACTACAAAAATTTGGCAGTTAAACTCTAAGGCTAATTATATTTCTCAACCATCAGTCAGAAGGATTAACCAGTGGCTTTTAAATATACATTGTAAAAATCCAGTTAAAAATTAGTCCTTTGGCAATTTATTTTACTTTATTGTTATTTTTAATATTATGTGACATTTGATGTCTACCAAAGAGTAGAAGTAGCAAGTCTAAATATAATGATGAGTGCCTGTTACTGACCACCCAGTGTAAGAACTAGAACAGTGCCTTTGCCTTTGCAGCATATGCTTCTGCCTATCCTATTCTCCTGCTCTACCTCCTAAGTACTCTGTTTTTACCTGTCTTGGTCTGTTCAGGCTGCTATAACAAAATACCACAGACAAGATGACTTGAAAGCAACAGAAATTTTTTCTCATCGTAATGGAAGCTGGATATAAAAAAATCAGGGGGCCCACATGGTTAGCTTCCATGTCTGGTGAAAGCCTAATTCCCAGTTCATAATCAACCACCTCTTCGCAGTAACCTCACATGGTGGAAGAGGCTAGGGAACTCTGTCAGGCTTCTTTTGTTGTTGTTTAGTTGCTCAGTCATGTCCAATTCTTTGCAACCCCATGGGCTCCAGATTGCCAGGCTTCCTTGTCCTTCACTGTCTCCTGGAATTTGCTCAATCTCACGATCATTGAGTCGATGACCCATGGCCATCCAACTATCTCATCCTCTGTCGCCCCCTTCTCCTCCTTCCCTCAATCTTTCCCAGCATCAGGGTCTTTTCCAATGAGTCAGCTCCTTGCATCAGGTGACCAAAGTATTGGCGCTTCAGCATCAGTCCTTCCAATGAATATTCAGGACTGATCTCCTTTAGGATTGACTGGTTTGATCTCCTTGCAGTCAAAGGGACTCTAAAGAGTCTTCTCCTGCACCGCAATTAGAAAGTATCAATTGTTTGGTGCTCAGCCTTCTTTATGGTCCAACTTTCAAATCTGTACATGATTACTGGAAAAACCATAGCTTCGACCATATGGACCTTTGTCGGCATAGCGATGTCTCTGCTTTTTAATACAATGTCTAGGTTTGCCATAGCTTTTCTTCCAAGGAGCAAGCATCTTTTAATTTCATGGCTGCAGTCACTGTCCACAGTGATTTTGGAGCCCAAGAAAATGAAGTCTGTCACTGTTTCCATTTTCCTCCCATATATTTGCCATGAAGTGATGGGATTAGATGCCATGATCTTCTTTTTTTGAATGTTGAGTTTCAAGCCAGCTTTTTCACTCTCATCTTTCACCTTCATCAAGAGGCTCTTTAGTTCCTCTTCACTTTCTGTCATTAGGGTGGTGTCATCTGCATATCTGAGGTTATTGATATTTCTTCTGGCAATCTTTATTCCCACTTGAGCTTCATCCAGCCTAGCATTTCTCATGATATACTCTGCATATAAGTTAACCCGCCAGGCTCCTCTGTCCATGGGGATTCTCCAGGCAGGAATACTGGAGTGGGTTGCCAGTTCCTCCTCCAGGGAATCCTCCCAACCCAGGGATCAAACACACATCTCTTATGTCTCCTGCATTGGCAAGTGGGTTCTTTACCACTAGGGCCACCTGGCAGGCCCCTCTCACAATCTAGTCACCTTCCAAAGACCCCACCCCCTGATACCATCATATTAGGCATTGGATTTTAACATAGGAGTTGGGGGGGCAAAAATATAGCAATTACTCTCTTGCTTTTAAAATACTTTAATCATGTATATGTATTTCTAAGCAATGTATTACTTAGTTTTCTTTGTGAACCTTATAAAAGTGATATTCTGTATATAGCTTTCTGCCACCTGCTTCTTTACCCAGTGTTATGTTTCTGATTCATCCTAAGATTATGTTCTAAGATTCATATGCTGTTGCATATGGCTGAAGCAGGGCTTTATGACCTACTTTTCCCACTCATTCTTGTGTTTCTAAGCTACATCCTTATTGCTGTGTATCTGAGTGACCTTGGGCTTTCTCCCCAAGCCAGAGTTTTATTACCTTAAAATATAAACAATAATAGTAAGTACTATGCAGGGTTGTTGTGAGAACCAATAAATTATTGTTTTCCCTCCTTCTAAAAACAAAATCTTCTGATAGTTTACTGTTTTTTCCTTGTAGGAGACCTGACTTTTTTTCTCTGGGATTTTTAAGGTCTTCACTATCACATCAGTTCATTATCCCAGTATGTCTAGGTGTGGATTTCTCTTTATTTCTTTTTAAGCTTTATTTTTAGAAATATTTATTTATTTATTTGGTTGTGTTGGGTCTTAGTTGCGTCATGTGGATCTTTCCTTGCAAGGGCTCAGTGGCTCAGTAGTTGCCCTGCATGGGCTCAGTTGTCCCAGGGCATGTGGAATCTTAGTTCCCTGACCAAGGTTCAAACCTGCATCCTCTGCTTTGAAAGGTAGATTCTTAACCACTGGACCACCAGGGAAGTCCCGGATTTGTCTTTATTTGTCGTGCTTGATCTATGCTGTGCTTTATCTACAGATTCGTCTTTAATCAGTTCAGGAAAATTCTTGGTCATTATCTTTTTCAATATTGCCTTTCTCCTAGTCTCTCTTTTCTTTTCTTCTAGAACTTTGGTTAGACATATATTGAACCTTGTTCTATCCTCTCTTTTAACTCCTCTTTCATATTTCTGTCTCCTATGCTCTCTGTGCTATATTCTAAGTAGTTTACTCAGATATGGTTTCCAGGTTATTAATACTGTCTTTAGCTGTTTTTGTTCTGTTTTTAACACATTCACTGAGTTGTTAATTTCTCCTATTGGCCAAAAAGTTCTGTTTTTTTTACTAATCATTCTGGTCATTTTAATAGTCTCTTGTCTCTTAATCTGTTTAATTCCATATTTGATTTCCTTAAATGGTTCATAAAACATTATTTGCAAATGACAGTTCCAGTTCCAGCTCTTCAGTTCTTATAAATTTATTTTTTGTTGTTTTCTGTTGATTCCTAACTCATGGTGGTTTATGCGTTGGTGATTTTTTTTTTAATTGACAACTCATATTTTATTGAACTTAATTTATGGAAACCCAAGGACCCAAATTGGGAGGGAATTTCCTCCAGAAAGTACTTGCATTTGATTCTGAGGGGGTGGTCTGGGAAGCAATTGATTCGGGATCTCTGAAGCTCCTCTTGCAGAACCAAGCTCAAAGGAGGAATCTCAGATGTAGTTCCGACACCTTGCAGTGTGCCCTCACACGCCATCTCCTCATCCTGGACTGCTGCCGGCATTTGACCATGGCAACTCTGGCTCTTACGTTTGCTTATCGCCTCCTGTTCTTATTTGAGCTCACTTTTGTTTTTCCCTCTTTGACCTCTTTCATGGAACCCCAGAAAAACTTTCAAATGCTTTCTAGTTTTGATTCAAATCAGCTTTAATTCTCTCATAGCTAATGGCCCTTCAGCTTATTTAGCTTTCCCAGTTTCCAGAAATAGATGTCTATACAACATTTCTAGCTGAGTAACAATTCTTGGATGAAAGATGTGGAGGATTCTTCCATTAGTATAATATTAAGCCTCTCCTTTCACTAAAGTCCTTGTCACGAACTTAAGTTCTGTGCAGAAGGAATACTCAGTTGAAAGACTTCCTTGGTGATCTAGTGGTTAAGAATTTGCCTACCAATGCAGGGGACACGGGTTCTGTTCCTGGTACAGGAAGATTCCATATGCCATGGGGCAAATAAGCCTATGAGCCACAACTACTGAGCCCGAGTGCTCTAGACCATGCGCTGTGCAACAAAAGAAACCATCACAATGATAAGCCTGTGCACCACAATTGGAGAGCAGCCGCCACTTGCCACCACTAGAGAAAGTCTATGCACAGCAGCAAAAACCCAGTGCAGCCAAAAATAAAAAGAAAGCAAGAAAGCATACATATGAATTATTATCTGTGTTGAGAAAAATCACTTATCCTGGATAAATTATTTAACCTCTCTGTCTCCATTTGTTGTACTATCAAATGGGGACGTACTTACTATCGTGTGTGTGTGCTCAGTTGTGTCCAACTCATTGAGATCCCGTGGACTGTAGCCTGCTGGGCTCCTCTGTCTTTAGGATTTCCTAGGCAAGAATACTAGAGTGGGTTGCCATTTCCTCCTCCAGGGGATCTTCCTGACCTAGGGATTGCACCTTTGTCTCTTGGGTCTCCTGCATTGGTAGACGGGTTCTTTACCACTAGTGCCACCTAGGAAGCCCCAGGAATGGGATTAGTATTTACCACTGCATAGTGTGTTAGTCATTCAGTTGTGTCTGACTCTTTGCAACCCCATGGACTGAGGCCCACCAGGGTCCTCTGTCCATGAAATTCAACAGGCAAGAATACTGGAGTGTGTTACCATTCCCTTCTCCGGGGGATCTTGCTGACCCGGGGATCAAATCCAGGTCTTCTGGATTGCAGGCAGATTTTTTACCATCTGAGCCACCAGGGAAGCCACTTACCACCATATCTTCCCACAAGTTGTAAGGAGAAAATCAGAATCTGTGCTAAAAAACAAACAAACAAACAAAACCTTGAAAAATAATGGAGTGAGAAACAAAATACAATGTTAATCATAGTAACTACCATTTATTGAGCACTTCCTATGTTTAGCAATTTGCTAAGCTCTTTATAAAGCTCTCATTGGCTCCTTACAGCAACCCAATAAAATGGATGCTAATATCCTGATGTAAGAGTTGAGGACATTAAGACTCAGAAAATCTAGAAGTATAAGATGATGGTGCTGTTATTTAGGAGCTCCTTATTTTCATCATGAAATGATCCAGCTCAAAAAGAGAGCAGATAATTCCTCAAGGTAAGTTAAGCACTGACATATCTCAATTTTCTGGACTGTTTTTCTCTCAAATAATGAGAAGTATTTTGCAAGGATGCATGCCCATCGAGATGCCTGCAATGTTAAAACTTCCAGCCTGATGAAGTGATGTATTTTTGATAAAAGCAACTTAAGCTATGAAGACTCCATTGCAATTTGTACAGCTGTGTAATCGACACTACTAAAAGGCAAGTTAATATATTATTCTACTCACAGAACAGCAGTTTGATTCCTATGACTTCTTGGCACATCTGTTTAGGATATAAATCCTAAGCAGACTGAACAGTCACTTTCTAAATCTTCAAAATGCTTTACTAAGCAAAGTCTTTAGTGTAGTTAAGGGGAAAAAAAATTAATGGACTCCCAAGTGAATGGAGTAGTCTAGCTCACAGCAGAGTGTTTAGAGTAGGTGCAGGCAGACTGGGAATTTGAAGAAGGTGCACTCTGAGGTAGAGGATGGCACACAAGCCTACAAGCACCAGAAGGTGAACTCTCTTGCCAACTTGAGATAATTAATGGAAATGGGTTGCCCATGTTTGCGACATGTTTAATTTTTCTTATTGGCAAGAGTTCAAATTATATGTAAGTGGGCTTGATTAGAGATGCCAATTATTACTGGCCTTCTCAGATCAGTTTCTAATAAAATCACTATCCACTTTCCTTACTGAGTGGTCAGTGGACCACATGACCATGACCATGGCTACCTGGACACCTGACCATAAACTATATCCAGTAACATATGCCTCACGTACTTTGGTTTAAAAGGAGAGAAAAAGTGAAATCTTCTCTTTCAGGAACGTACAATAAGAGACACAAAGGAGAGCTGCAATTTTGGTATATCCTGGAACTGGAAGGCCATCAGAATACAGAGGCTAGAGTGGCCACTTTTGTAGACAGGTACAAGAGGAGTCAGTGAAGAAGGCTGGTCCAGAGAGGGTGGTGCTGATTCACTGAGATGTCAGAAAGCCCTGAGAGATGATGGAGTGTCCGGCGCTTACTGTAGCTATGCTACAGTTCCACTGTACAAGCCTCTTCATGAGGCCTTGTGGTTCAATTTACTTAAATTTTAGTGCATATATATGTTTTTTCCATTGTTATTCAGTTGCTAAGTTGTATCTGACTCTTTCTAACCCTGTGGACTACAGCACGCCAGACTTCTCTGTCCTTCACTATCTCCCAGAGTTTGCTGAAATTCATGTCCATTGAGTTGGTGATGCCATCCAACCATTTCCTCTTCTGTTACCCCCTTATCCTCCTGCCGTCTATCTTTCCCAGCATCAGGGTCTTTTCCAATGAGTCGGTTCTTCGCATCAGGTGACCAAAGTATTAGAGCTTCTATAATCCCTCCTTTTGACCTGTGTCTTAGTGATGACTAATTTATCTCTAGTAACTTGACTCAATCTCTGTTTCTTGTAACCAAACTAACCCAGTGTGCATCAGACATCACTATTCTGTTCAATGCTGCTCTGGGTGTTAATACCTAGACTATCTTCAAAAGTACCCTACTTGTTTCCTGTTTAAATAGGACTACTGCATTGCAAGTGGCAGAAAGCCACATCAAACTGACTGAAAAGGGGGAATTTTTATGGGAAGAACTGAAGTATCTGATGAAACAACCTAAGTCTGGAGAAGAACAAGGATACTCCTGAGCCTCAAGGACAACTGGAACCAAGGACTCAAGCCCTGTTGGAACTCTAGCTCTACTTCTTATCTCTGCCTCTTGCCTTTTTCAAATTCTTTCTCCTTGCTGCAGACTAAGATCCTCTACATGATAGAAAACATACCTCTGAGCATCTCAGTTGTGTACAGAGCTATATGGTTTAGTGATTAAGGAGCATGGGCCCCAACTCAGGTGTGATCATTTTGAATCCAAACTTAGCCATCAACTAACAGGGAGAGTGTTTTTTTTTTTTTTAACTTTTATGGTTTTTACAAAGTTGGTTATTTATTTATTTTTGGCTCTGCTGGGTCTTTGTTGCAGCACATGAGCTTTCTCTGCAGTGAGCAGGGGCTCCTCTCTAGTTTTGGTGCTCAGACTTCTCATTGCGGTGGCTTCTCTTGTTGCAGAGCACAGGCTCCACATGAGGGCCCAGCAGTTTTGGCTCGTGGGCTCTAGAGCGTGGGCTTGGAAGTTGTGGCTCACAGGCTTAGTAGCTCCACGGCATGTGGGATCTTAGTTCCTGGACTAGGGACTAAACCCATGTTCCCCTCATTGACAGGTGGATTTTTCCACCAGGGAAGTCCCTAGCAGGGAGATCTTGACCTTTAAGCTTAACTTTGACTTCTGCATAACCTCTCTAAGCCTCTGTTTCCTCCTCTGTAAAATGGAGATTAAAAATAGGTACCCATCTCCCAGCATTGTTGTGAAGATTATGTCTGATAATGTATGTAAAGCATTTAGCTCAGCATCTGGCACTCAGTTAAGTTAGTTCTTATTATTACTTCCCTGCCAAATGCAAAGCCAGAAAAGGCTTTTCCTTTGAGAAGGTAGATCTTAGAATCTGAAAAGAAAAAGAAAGGCAGGGTCTTTGGTAAATTTCTCCATCAGCAAGTTGCAGGAGATTGAATTGCAAGGGAGCAGTCAGAAGTAAGGTTTGCCAAGATCTGACAGTAGATTCTAAAAGCAGCTCTTTTTAGCTGTCACTGGGGGGCCCTAACAGGCCCGGGGATTCTCAAGTAGGACCTCTCTCTGAAACTCGCTGCCAGCCAAGGCGCAGTCATCCATGACCACCGGAGGGTGCCAGATCGTCAGGATAGGGAGCGAGCCCAGGCAATTTGGCTGACCTCGGAGACTGTTCTTGGAGAATAAACTGAGAGAAGGAAAGAGGGCCAATAAAGAAGTGTGTGCCTTACTGGCTTATTGGGGGCACCATGCCAGCTGGAGACTCTGGAAACCTGGGCCAGGAAAACCCAGAGCCTCAGGAAATCTCTGCACGAGCTTGGACTGAGTTGAAGGCTCACACAACCAAGTCTCAAAGAGAGCAGCTGGAAAACCAGGGAACTGTTGAAACATCAAGACAAGAGGATTGTGAGAGATTAAGAGTCAGATTTGAGTTGAAGAGCCTTCACAGAAGGCAAAGACCAAGATCAAGACCAAGATGGAGCCTGAAGATATGACCTAAGGCAAAGTCAGCGGAGGACAGCAGCATCTAGGCTGCTGTCTGAGTGGGGTCTGTGGAAACTCTCAAACCAGTTCAGGCTAAACTGTCAGAATGATTATTTCAGTCTTAATAAACTCTGCTAATTAGTTCAATCATGTTCCAAGATTATAAGTATTAAACCACAAAGTTATTTAATATATAATTATCTAATATATGGGCTTCCCAGGTGGTGCTAGTGGTAAAGAATTCATCTGCCAATGCAGGAATAGTAAGAGACATGGGTTCAATCCCTGGGTCAAGAAGATCCCCTGGAGGAGGGGATGGGAACTCACTCGAGTATTCTTGACTGGAGACTCTGTGGACAAAGGAGCCTGGCAAGCTACAGTCCATAGGATCGCAAAGAGTCGGACATGATTGAAGCAACTTTGTGCTCCATGAGAAAATTCATTTTAGGATACAGCTGTAGAAAAAATAGAAGTGCTGCTAGTCAGCAGTCCAGAGGCAATTTAAAAGACAACATTTATTGGGCTTCAAAAATATGAGAAAGATAGAAAAGTATAAGTAAAACAAAAATGATTTGTACTCCCTCAATTTTAGTTGGTCTTTTAGTCTTATTTTAAACATATACTTTATGAGTATATTCATTTTGATATTCTGCCTTTTATACCTACCATCAGTTTACAGGTATCTTTCTGTGTAACAAAATTATTCTTAATGACTGCATATGGGAGCCATGAATTTCATGTGGATGTACCATAAATTACTTTTACACACTTTTACTCTTACTGAATATTTGGATTGTTTTCAATTACAAATTATGCTATGATGGAAATCTTTTGTGAATAAAACTGTTCACATTTCTGATTATTTCCCTAGAAGCTATTCTGGAAAATAGAGTTATTGGTTCAAACAGCTTGAGTGTTTTGTCTCTTGCTGTATAAGGTCAAATTGTTTTACAGACATTTTGGTCAAATCTTCATTATCTCTACATTCTCACCAGCACTGAATGTTGTTTACTTAACTATTAATAATATGGTCTTTGATAAACAATACTGATAGAACTGTAAATTTTAAAATATTTTTAATCATTTGAATCAATATTACATCTGTCATGAATTATCTGTTTATGTCTTATATTTATTCTTCTAAATTTGGAAGGACTTCCCTGGCAGTCCAGTGGTTAAGACTTCCCTTCCACAGCAAGGGGCCTGAACTTGATCCCTGAATGGGGAATTAAGATCCCACAAGCCACATGATGCAACTGAAAAGGAAAAGAGAAACAAAAAATATTTGGATCACAGTGTTCTTCTTATGCATTTATTTAAATAAAACATAATAAAGATTTTAAGAGACCTCCCTGGTGGTCCAGTGGTTAAGAATCTGTGCTTCCAATGCAGTGGGTGCTGATTCTGTCTTTGGTTGGGAAACTAGGATTCCACGTTCCATGCAGCAAAAAAGTTGACATAAAGTAATTGCAAAACATAAAGGCAACAAATTTTAACCATAGGAGCAAAATCTGTATTTAAAAAAATATAAATAAATAAAATTTTTTAAAAATAAATACTTTAAAGTATGTTAACCTTTTGTCCTATTAACAATTGGCATTTATTTTTATTGTGATACCTTGCCTTATTTCTTTTATTTAATTGAATTTATTTGTTAATTTGGCATTTCATCTATTGATTTAATGATTATAAAGTTTTTCCTTATCTAAGAGATGAGGTGAATATTCTCATCTTTTCATCTTATTGTATTTTCATTTAGTATTTTAAGATTTTATCTTATATTTAACATTTGAAATTAGCAGGATTTCCTTTTGAGAAATGATGTAAGGTGAGAATCAGTGTACCTTGTGTGTGTGTGTGTGTGTGTGTGTGTGTGTGTGTGTGTGTGTGTGTGTGTGTGTGTGTACTGTGTGTGTCTGTGTGTGTGTGTGTGTGTACTATTCTCTCAGTCATGTCCGACTCTGTGCGACCCCATGGACTGTAACCCACCAGGTTCCTATGTCCATGGAATTCTCCAGGCAAGAATACTGGAGTGGACTGCTATTCCCTTCTCCAGGGGATCTTCCCCACCAAAAGACTGAACCCAGGTCTCCCACATTGCAGGCAGATTCTTTACCATCTGACCTGATAGTAAAGCAAAGTACTTGTGACAGGGCTCTCTTCTTGTGAAACACAGCCACTGGTCCTGGTGAAGGAGCTTCATGGCATTCAGGGTCTCCCTGATTAATCCTATGACTTACTCCCTTAGTTCCATGAGCATCAGACACTGAATTGCTTCTGTTAGTTGTAGCCGCAGGAGTATTTCCAAAGTTTTCTCTGCTCCCTGGTACTTTGAAGTAGGGAACCCATTTGGCCGTTTCACTCTCTAGTTGATAAGAGATAGTAAAATAAGAATACTCAAAGAAAGGGGTTCATTTGGATCTGTCTCAGCTGCTCCAGGCTCTAGTGGTCCAAGCACATTTTCACAGAATACTGGATACCTGTATCCAGCTTGAAGCTTTCAAACCTCTGAGGTAGCAGTGACAATAAATGATTCCCATTCTTAAATCAGATAGTTGATATGAACCAGGCCAGCTTCTTCCATATGCACTGATTGTTGCCAGAGCCATGGCTCTCTTCTATTTGGGAAACATGGCCCTCACGGCACTTTTTAAAAAATGTATTTATTTATTTAGTCTATGGTGGGTCTTCTGTTGCTCTTGGGCTTTCTCTAGTTGTGGCGAGTGGGGCTACTCTAGCTGCAGTGTGCGAGCTTATCATCGCGGTGGCTTCTCTTGTTGTGGAGCACGGGCTCTAGCGCACGTGCAGACTTTGGCAGTTGTGGCTTGCAGTCTCAGTAGTTGCAGCTTGTGGCTCTAGGGCTTGGGCTCAGTTGTCACTGCACTTTCAAAGGCAATGGTTTCAATGGTGTAGAGCTGTTTGGATCATGGTAAATCAAATTTGGGAAGGAGATAAGCAAGTCTTTAACTGCTAGAATGCTTTATCTAACTCTGGATCCGAGGGAAACTTTTTCTTCCTTTTAAGAAGGTTAATTTTGGTCCCAGAGTGGCAGAGGCCTGTGAGAATTCCAGGAATAACTCAATACCTTTGCTGAACCCAGCTGAGTAGAAAGTACAAGGCCACCATATGGACATCCATGGGGATCTCTAACACAATTCTTGGAGTTGGCCTGGAGTTAGTCAGTCTGCTACTGCCAGTGGTCAAAGAATCTGGTTTGCGGGCTTATGTCAGATTGGGGAAGTATCTCATGAGATTGTGCAGAAAGAGCATGACCTCCAGGAAGTCATACAAGTTGCTGTTTATAAATGACTAAGACAACGCATAGGCAACATAGCAATGCCACGTATTTAAGACTTAATCGTAGGCAGTCTTTCTTTCATTTTCCTTCCAGATCAGGGAGAAGTTGCAGGTTCCTTAAAAGTTTATAAAGACCTATGCCGAATGTCAGAGATAAGTAGGAGCAGTTAGTGATCTCAGATAGACAATTTGTAGAAGTTGTGGATTTCTACAGAGGCACATTTCCCTATTTATTACAAAAGACGCTGGGACTGGGATGAAGGAGGCAAAGAGGCTGATGAAACTGTGACAAAGGGAGGGGGCTAGTTACACCCGCTGACTGAAGGCCTCTGTCTTGAACTCTGAAGGACACCGGATCTGCTGAATGGTCCCTCTTACGTTACAGTGAGGAGGTTCCTATATTTCTGCATCTAAAAACCACCTTCCTGGGACTTCCCTGTGGTCCAGAGGCTGAGACTCTGCTTCCAATGTAGAAGGCCTGGGGCCAATACCTGATTAAGAAGCTAGATTCCACATGCCACAACCAAGAGTTCACATGCGTCACCTAAAATATCCGGCATGCTGCAACTAAGACAGGGTCCAGCCAAATAAATACATAAATAATTTTAACAATTAATAAAAATAGTAAAGCCGCTTCCCTGGAAGTCTCATGCTTATCCAGAATTCTGAAAACAGATCATGGGTGAGATCTGACTTGGCTGGGAGCTGATGGAATGGGAGGCACAGGCTATAATGAGGGCAGAAATATGACAGTGGGGAGAGGGAGTGGGTTTTCTGAGACATGGTAGGGTCATAGGCTTCCAGTCAGAGCCAGAAATCCAGGGACAACATGTACATCAAATGTCCCCAGTTCCTATCCATGCTGCAGTGGCCTTATATCAGGTGGGAGAGAGACCAGCTAGACCAGAGAAAGCTGTCTGACCCCCTTGAATCCACCACTGAGTTTTCTTCTTATTATTCTTTTTTTTTTTAATGTGGCTGGTTTTGGCTTTTGATATAATTTTTATTTATTTACTTATTGGCCATGCTGGGTCTCCATTGCCATACTTGGGTTTTCTCTAGTTGCAGTGAGCAGGGACTACTCTTCATTC
Source organism: Okapia johnstoni (assembly GCA_024291935.2). Classification (NCBI taxonomy): domain Eukaryota; kingdom Metazoa; phylum Chordata; class Mammalia; order Artiodactyla; family Giraffidae; genus Okapia; species Okapia johnstoni. Next base: position 120,028,685 of record CM044308.1, on the reverse strand, counting down.
TGGAGTAGGGGCTTGTCGTTGAAATAGCTTCTCTTGTTGCAGAGCACAGGTTCTAGGTGTGCTGGCTTCAGTAGTTGCAACTTGCAGGCTCTAGCGCTTGGGCTCAGTAACTGTGGCACATGAGCTTAGTTGCCCTGAAGCATGCAGAATCTTCCTGGACCAGGGGTCGAACCCATGTCCCCTGCATTGGCAGATGGATTCTTAACCACTGGACCACCAGGTAAGGCCTCCATCTTTGTTTCAATCTGAAGACTGTAACCCACAAACCTGTGTCCCACTGACATGTGAGACATCCCTCTGTGAGCCTAAAAACTAGGCTACCCATAGACTGAGGTCCAGCAGACTCTATAGTGGCATGAATGGGACCTATTTGAACCAGGCTCAATAGATAAAATAGCCTGCTCTCTTTTAGACAAGCCCAGCCACCCAGCCTGCTAAGTTGTGAAACAAACAGAAAATGTCAACTAGTTGAGTTGAAACATAGACCTCACTTATTTGGCCAACTGTTTGGTTTAATTAACAGACACACTTCCAGACACACTTTGTCTCAGTTGTTATTTTTAATTTAACGATGAATCTTAATTCAGCCCCTTTAGAGGAATGGCACTGCAAATTGCCTGTTATCCTAGACATCTTTCTGTTAACGTAAATAGATGTATTTATTTCTATAAATAAGTGAGATAAAAGCCGTGGTTACTACTGAATACCACTATTCTAATTATTATGTCATCATGATATACAGCATAGTGTGAAGTTGGTAATTGGTAACCTGCTCCCAGGACAGTGTTGTTTTGTTGTGTTTTGTTTTGGGGGGTTTTGTCTGTTTATTTTTTAGCTGCACTGGGTCCTTCACTGCTGCAGGCTGGGCTGCTTTTTAGTCTCAGTGCACGGCCTAGAGCACTCAGGCTTCAGTAGTTGCGGTGCTCGGGCTTAGTTGTTCCACAGCATTGGGGACCTTCATTCCCAGAACAAGGACTGAACCCGTGTCAGGACATGGGGTTGCAAAGAGTCAGACACAACTGAGCAACTTTCACTCCCACTCTACTCCAGCATTGGCAGGCAGAGTCTTAACCACTGAACTACCAGGGAAGTCCCAGGACAATGTTTATGTTAGCCTTCTCTTTATCCACTCACTTTGGCCTTCTGAGGTAAAGTAAAGCCCATTACTTCTCAATGACATGAATTACCATTTTTGTAGGTGGGGATGACACCCGCCTAAGCCCCACCAGTCCACCGTTGCTCTAGTCTTGAGTGCCCCAGCTTGCTCTCTGTCAGTGGCTTCTGCAGCTCTCCCAGGGTCAAATTTGAATCCTCAGCACTTCTGGTTGCCAGAACCACCACGTGACATTGTCTTCCACCACTGAGGCTGGTATTTTTTAGTTTTTGTGATTAGCATGTTCTTTAACAATGTATGACCATGTATGGGGTCTCACCCCAGCTCTGCCACACAAGGGGACTCACAGATGAGCCCCTGCGTTCCAGTGCAGATTTTTTTGGAGGTAGAGCAAGATGCCAAGATGGCCACCACCTAAGGAGAGGTGGCAAGTCCCCACAGGCCTGGCTTAGCTGATGTTCAGCTGGATGGGCCCATCCCGAAGGCACGATTGGCCTGACACAAAGACCGAGGTGGTGCAGACGATGAGGCAAGTGGTTCAACAGCGATGCAGCCAGCACAGGTGCAGGTACACTGTGTGCTTGCCCAGACATACGCTTCCGAGTGCCTTTTATCAAACCCAGTTTGATTGAATGGCAATCCCTGCTTCTCCTCTGTGGGGCTGGAACTTGAGACGTAATAAAAAGGTTTCCTACAATCACAACTTTTATAGCCAACAGGCAAGATGTTTTGCCTACAGAAAAATGATAGCTCTGTTTTTAGACCCTCAAAATACCATATGGATCCTTCAGTTTTCAGTTCTCTAAGTGAGCTCCCCAAGTGAGACTATTTGAGCGCACTCCTCCGTAGCGCACTCAGGAATCTCTCACACCACTTCTCTGATGAAGTGACGACTCGGAGCGTCTGTCCAGAGATGTGCAAGTGAGGTCCCTAGTGTGACAGAGTTTAAGTATTGGCTTGGGATATGGTATGCAAATATGTGTTAGTCGCTCAGTCGTGTCTGACTCTTTGCGACCTCATGGGCTATAGCCCACCAGGCTCTTCTGTCCATGGAATTCTCCAGGCAGGAATATTGGAGTAGGTTGCCATTCCCTTCTCCAGGGGATCTTCCTGACCCAGGGATCGAACCCAGGTCTTCCACATTGCAGGCAGATTCTTTACCATCTGAACCACCAGGGAAACTAGTACAGATATGAGGCTCCATATTGTGCTTGGGAGGCTTCCCTGGTAGCTCAGCTGGTAAAGAATCCACCTGCAATTTGGGAGACCTGGGTTTGATCTCTGGGTTGGGAAGATCCCCTGGAGGAGGGCAAGGCAACCCACTCTAGTATTCTTGCCTGGAGAATCTCCATGGACAGAGGACCCTGGTGGGCTACAGTCCATGGGGTCGCAAAGGTGGACATGACTGAGTGACTAAGCATAGTATAGCACTGTGCAGGGTATGTGGTGGGAGTTGGGACCATTTCAGTAGAGATGAATTACTTGGAATTCCAGTTTGATTCCTATAGTAATAGAAAGTGACTAATCTGCCCTCCACCACATATGGGGCCATTCCGATAAGATTCAGCACTGTGGGAATAAGGTCAAGAGCTCTGAGGACTCCCAGGGCTGAGGCATATGTTACTGGTACTAGAACTCTAAATGCACTTTCACATAGAAGTACCGTTATAAATGGCAGTCAGAGTCTTTAGCATTATTAGTACAATATTTAGGTACATTAGAGTTCTGTAAGCTTTTGTGAACTGGCCTTGGGGCAGAGACACAATTTGTAATATTGTTTCTATAGGAAAACTTGTTCCCAGTTCCAGACAACAACCCAACAAATAAACTGATAAGCTGGGAATTGCATATTTTGAGGTTTTCACTGGTAAACACGGTAGATTCATAAGGCTTTTGTGAACTTACAGCCTGTGGTCTCAGATATTGGCTCCGAGCCCAGAAGCCCTCCTCTGCCCCTCTGTCCTCTCTCTGCTGACCATTGTGATTGAATTCCTCATAGCCTCAAGAGTCCATCAGCCAATGTTGTCCCTGTCCTCAGACCCACCTGCAGGCATTCCACTAAGGTCAAAGCTGAGTACAGTTGGCCCCCTATATTGACCAGCTCTGCATCTGAGGATACACAGGCCGACTATGGGACTTCAGCATCCATGGATTTTAATATCTGCAGAGGGGCTTGACGCCAGTTCTCCCACAAATACTGAGGGCTGACTGTGCCTTTAATACTAAATTTTTTAATGAAAATATTTCAGAATTACAAAAAGATAAAAAGAATAATGCACCCTAATGTACCCATCTTCAGAAACAAAGTTATCACCTATAGCAGGGGTCCCACTTTCTGGGATCTAATGCCCGATGAACTGAGGTGAAGCTGATGTCATAATAATAAAGTGCACAATAAATGTAGTGTGCTTGAGGGCTTCCCTGGTGGCTCAGTGGTAAAGAATCCACCTGCCAGTTCAGGAGATGCGGGTTCGATCCCTGATCCTGGAAGATCCCACATGCCATGGAGAAACGAAGCCCATGCACAACTATTGAGCCGGTGCTCATGGAGCCAGGGAACTGCAAATACAGAGCCCGTGTGCTGCAACTGCTGAAGACAGTGTGCTCTAAAGCCTGTGCTCCACAACAAGAGAAGCCACCAAATGAGAAGCCCATTCACTTCGACTAGAGAGTAGCCCCTGCTTGCCCCAAATAGAGAAAAGCCCATGTAACAACAAAGATCTAGCACAGCCAAAAATATATAAATACATAAAATAAAATTATAAAACCATGTAATGCACTTGAATCATCCCGAAATCGTCCCCTCCCCACCCCCACAAGGTCCACGGAAAAATTCTTCCACAAAACCGGTCCCTGGTGACAAAAATTTGGGGACTGCTGACCTATACAGTTGAAGCCCCTGAAGCCTGTCCCTCGTCTCATCTTATCCTGGCCCTAATCCAAGTATTTGGAATTGAGGACTCAACCCCTGTTATAAAGGTCTCAATTTTAGGAGGTGGAGAAAACAGTCAATATGTGTCAGGCTCATGTGTCAGAAGGAGACAGGGAAGGCAGTCTGGGAAGAATCAGTATAGGGTGTCACATGAGCTAGATTTGTGTAGCCTGGCAGATGGTCTGCGTCTGGAATCAAGGCCAGGAAGTCAGTAACCATAGAAAAGGGTGGTCAAGAATGGAAAAGTGTCATCAGAGAGGCCACCTCTCCGAATTCAACATTTCTAGGCTCCAGGAACAGGGCAATGTTAGATGAAAGTCCATTCACTCGCTCAGTCATTCATTCAGTTATTCATCCAATAAATCAGTCCCTGTGTCTAGGTCACAAACATCAGAGGAGAGAGATATGATCAAGAACAAAAAAAGTAGCCCTGTTCTGCAGAAACTTTGATTAAAAGAGGAGAGGACAAGGACTTCCCTGGTGGTCCAGTGGTTAAGGATCTGCCTTCCAGTTCAGGGCTCGCAGGTTCCATCCCTGGTCAAGGAATTAAGATCCCACATGTTGTAGAGCAACTAAACCCCCTCGCTGCTGCAACCAGAGAGCCCGCATACCACAGCTATGAGCCTGCATGCTCTAGAACCCTTGCTCTGCAACAAGAGAAGGCTGCTCGCCACAACTAGAGAAAGCCCGCGCACAGCGTTGTAGACTCAGTGTAACCAGAATGAAAAAGAAAGAAGGAATCCAGAATGTAGCTTCTTAGGGAGAGAGTAGAGGGTTGGGTGGCACAGTGAGAATCTAAGAGATGTTCTGGGGGCAAAGGAAGGGGATGAGAACAGCGGAGGTCGGAAATTCAGATTCAGTGGGTAAGGATGAATTAGGCGCAGAGAGAGGTCTGGAATGAAACAGCTCAGGCACTGGACCGATGGGACAACAGTCACCTTGCGCTTACAGGTCCTCCATTCTAGATACCACCTGCCTGACAAGTGGACCCCAGAAACCACACTCTAGTCCCCACACTCCTCTACTTCTTCTTCTCTTTAACCCCCACCAGACATTTATTTGTGTCCTTAGGACTGCTGTCTATTGGTGGACAAATGCTCCTACTTCCTCAGCTTCTTTTCAGGACACATTTTGGAGGACCATTCCAGCTCACCAAGACCTTCGTCCCACCTCTCCTCCCCCATCACCGTTACTCCTCCAGCCCTGTGCTCCCGGCTGCACAGAGAGCTAGAGTTCATTTCTGCTACATGCAACGAGAGACCTCGCTGATCTCCCACCACCTTCTAGCCTGAACTGAAACCTGGCTTTCCCCTGAGGTTACCACTTCCCCTGCAGTCCTTTCAAGTAGAAGCTATTTATTCCTCCTTGCCCCACGTAGAGAGACGCTAGCAACATTCTTCTAGCTCCTAAAGCTAGAAATTGAGCAACTTCTCCTCTCTTCTAGTGTGAAAACCCTGCCCCACTGAGGTCCATGCCATTCAGCTAGCCACCTTCTCTCCTGTCATCTACCAAGCTGGTTACACCCTCACATTTGGTTAAACTACCGGCTCATTTCTTCATCCTCTGGGGAGAGATTTTGCTGACTTTGTGAAACACCCACTCAATGGCCCAGCTTCTTCTTAGTTTCTCGACCTTTCAGATTCAATGTCTTCACTTCCAGTTTACTTTAGTGCACTCCTGTGGCCACACCCTGTACTTTGTCACCACTGGTACAGCGCCACCATGGAAAATGCAAACTCTCTATCACTATGACTACCCATCCAGCTCTCTCCTCTGACGCAATCTGATGAATTGAGGCCTCTACAGATTTTCAGCTATGTTTTCAGCTTATTGGGTAAATCTTTCCACTTGTTTCTCATTAGCTTTCCCTTTCGTATCCTGCAATTATTAGAAACCGTCACTATTCTTCCCCAGCTCTACACGATCAGGTGAAACTTTATTTATTAATTTACTCATTAATACTATTGAACAAATATTTATTGTGTACCTACTATGTGCTCGGTACTGTGGCTACAATGGCACAGCTTTACCAGTGAGGAGCTCAGAGTCAAGATGGAAGCCAATCCCATAGTCACACACATAATCACAAACCAGGATAAGATACTGGGGTGGGGGAGCAGAGCCAGGGTGTAGAACAGAGAATTTCAGGAAGAAGAAACAGAATGAGGAAATTCCCTGATGGTCCAGTGGTTAAAACTCCATGCTTCCCTTGTAGGAGACATGGGTTCAATCCCTGGTGGGGAAATTAAGATCCAATATGCCTCATAGTAAAAAAAAAAAAAGAAAGAAAGAAAATTTATTGAACTGAATAAAAATGAAAATACAACATATCAACTTTAAAGAATTATAAAAAAAAAGAAGTTTGCCAGTTTAAAAAGAAAAAAGAAAGAAACAGAATGAGTGAAACTCTGAGGCAGAATGAAGTGTGGTTTGAGGAAATGAAACAAACCAAAAAAACCCTATACGGTTGGAGACAGAAAATTAGAGAGTGGTGCAAGGTGAGGCTGAGTGAGGGGAGTGACAGGGTAAGATCTGCGTTTTGAAAAGACACTGTCAAGGAGTGAATAGGTGGAGCCCAGGGTCTTTTTAGGGCAGTGACACTGTTCTGCATAATACTGTAACGGTGGATACATGACAATATGCATTTGTCAAAACCCATTGAACTGTATCATACAAAGAGTGAATCCCAATGTAAACTACGGGCTTTAATTAATAATAGTGTTTTAACATTGGGAGGCTACCCACTCCAGTATTCTTGGGCTTCCCTTGTGGCTTAGCTGGTAAAGAATCTGCCTGCAATGAAGGAGACCTGGGTTTGATCCCTGGGTTAGGGAGATCCCCTGGAGAAGGGAAAGGGTACCCACTCCAGTATTCTGGCCTAGAGAATTCCATGGACTGTAGAGTCCATGGGATCGCAAAGAGTCAGACACGACTGAGCAACATTCACTTTCATCAATTGCTAGAAGTGTATCTCACGAATTCAGGATATTAATAATAGGGAAAACTGAGGGTAGAGTAGAAAGGGGTATAAGAGAACTTTCTGCACTATGCGCTCAGTTTTTGTAAACTGAAAACTGCTCTAAGAGATAAAGCCTACTAATTAACAAAAAATAAATATAGGGAAGGAGGAAGATCACTGACGGCTTTGAGGAAAGTAGACTGGAGACAGAGGAGATGTGGGCAAACCATGAGAAAGATGTCTCAGAAGTCCAGGCAAGGCAAGACGATACCTCAGACCAGAGTGGTGATAGAGTAAAAGGAGAGAAATGGAGAGAAGAGGATATTGACAAGACTTGGTGTTCGATTGAATATGGGCTGGGGATCAAGGGCACCCGAGATTTCTGTCTTGCCCAACTTACTGGTTGAATGATGTCACTTGATGATTAAATGAGACTCTTGGATTGTTACTATTGGCTAAGAAACCATTGAACACATAGATTGTAAGTATGCTTGTAAATGGGATGCTCACACAAAAGTAATTTCATTGCCTGCTTTTCAGCTCTGTGATCATTCCCTGCCAGACCTTGTTTAATAGGGAATTCATCCCATGAGTCCTGTTCTTGCTTTAACTGTTGATTGAAGTAGACAAGGTTACTTGGCTTTTCTGGGCCTTAGTATGTACACCAGTAACAGAAGAAAGCTGAACCAGATGGCCTGTAAAGGTTGGTACAGAGCTGGGGGGGGCATACCAGTGGCCTCTCACAGTCAGATTTCTTCCAAATACTGCCATGTTCTTCCTGCCTGTCTCTTTCCAACCCCTGGGGCTCCACAGTGAATGCTGATATAGCCTATTTGTTGGTCATTGTTCTGCTCCTGGCAGGGTTGCAGTTACCGGATTCTTGATTCCCTAATTCCAGGAGTGTGACTAGGTCTGCATGAACCACTGTAACCTCGAGCAACTATGGACCAACATCAAACACTTGTCTCTAAGTCAGGTTTGGGACCCAATCCCAGATGGTCCCAGAGGAACTTTAGTCCTCTGTGTGTTTTCATTTCAAAATCAAGCCTATCTTCTGACAGCAGAACAAATGTGCCAACACCCTGTTCCAAAAACCAAAATACACAAACTCCAAGGAACCACCAGCCCTTTAGTCAATCTGCCTTCTAGAGAATGCTGTTACCATTCAATACCCCTGGGTTTACCTTCTTTTCAGCCACAATAATAACATAGCCCAGCCCCTCTAACTGACTGAGGCATGCCAACTTTGTTTGCCAACCCACTATCAACAATGTAGGGGGCTGCCCCTCAGTCTGAATTCTCCATGTAAACTCCTATCTGTGGGTTCCTACAGGGGAACTCAGGGTCATATGCTGTAGTTGTGGCCATGATGCCTTTGCATACCATGGCTTGTCTAAAAAAAAAAAAAAAAATCATTGAAGGAATTCCCTGGCAGCCCAGTGGTTAGGACTCTGCACTTCCAATGCAGGGATGTGGGTTTGATCCCTGGCTGGAGAACTAAGATCTCCAAGATAAGATAAAATAAAGTAAAATACTTCATTGAGAACTGCTTAAAGTAAACACAATGACATAAGTCTGGCATGAAAAACCAGCACTATGTTGAAACCTTTGGCTTGCATGCTCAGTCACTTCGGTCGTGTCTGACTCTTTGCGACCCCATGTACTATAGCCCGCCAGGCTCCTCTGTCCATGGGGTTCCCCAGGCAAGAATCCTGGAGTGGGTTGCCATTCCCTTCCCTTAGACACAGTCTAAGGACTGTCTCAGAGGATCCAAAGACCTCGTGCTCCTGCCACTTCTTCCCGGCAGCCCTGAGAAGCACACTTTATGGAAACTATCACTGATTTATCCCTACCTCCCTGCAAGGAATGTGGCAGAGTTTCCCTGTGCCTCACTCTGGTCCTGATTTGAGTGATGAACCCTGCCCTGTGTTATGTTCAGATTACTCCTGCCCTCTGCCCTGCTTCTTCCTTAGAGTCCCTGAATGAAATAAGTGCCCTCTAACTTTCCATCTCATGAATGAGAAAGCTCCCTATGGATAAAATCCTTCCACATTTAGATTACTGCTCTGGTGTGTAAGCTTCTCCCCCAGTGGTAAATATGTTAATTCTATATAATGTCTGCTACACTATAATTTCTTCCTTCTGTGGAAAGCTTATTAGTTTGAGTTAAACTGCAGGTTGCTGGCCAGGCACTGTATTAATTGTCCTTGGTCAAAAGCCAACCCTGTCAGCTCTGTCTGGGGGACAGGGGAGGGGCTTAGTGATAAACATGAGAGCCTCTTGCTGCTCCTGAAGGCAGCCAGTTAGTCCACAGCGTTTCCAGCAACCGATCCCAAGGCCTGGTTTGAACAAAGAAGCTGAGGCAATTAGAATACACCTGTGATTATCTGATTAGTGTTCTGACTAAATAATAAACTGCATGGGAGCACATAGTATGTGGTCCACAGGTATTTTTCAAATGAATGAATAAAGCTGAAAGGATTCAGAGAAGTTGGGGAAGTCAGGAGGGAGGAGACTTGAATGAGTCAGTGCTTTGACTATGTCAAGTTATGAGTAACCTAAGTTATGAGTAAGCAGAACCTATAACACAGAAGAGATACACAGACTAGATGGTAAGAAAACCAGGCAGTAGTGAGTGGAGAGTGTGGCAGACACAGAGGGAGTAGCTGAGTCACTTAAAAGTAAAGATTCACTTAAAAGTAAATCTGCAGCTGAGGTCTTAGAATGGCCTTGAATCCATAGCCACCCTCCTATTCCTGTTCTTCCTGACCCTGATGGCTCATCCTTCCCTGCGTTTCCATAAATATCTATCTTTATAATAAGCCATCTATTAGTAAAGGTAATTTGAGTGAATTGCCCCTTGTTGGGAGTCTCAGCTTTAGGGAGCCTGAAGATAACATGACAACCGAGGAATCATTATTATTTTTTCCATGAAGCACATTATCCCTTTCTGTGGCCATCACACATGAAAGTGTCCTGACGTACTTGAATTCAGAGTGGAGACAGTTGATGCTTAGTCTATAACTCCTGCCATACTTATTTTTTTACCCCACATTTTAAGAAAACTCTCTTATCACATTTGACCCAGGATAGCCAGATTTGCTTGGCCACATCAGCATTTTAAGGTTGAAGATTAGAGGAATTCCAGCTGACCTATTTCAAATCCTAAAAGATGATATTGTTAAAGTGCTGTACTCAATATGTCAGCAAATTTGGAAAACTCAGCAATGGCCACAGGACTGGAGAAGGTCAGTTTTCATTCCAATGCCAAAGAATGTTCAAACTACTATAGAGTTGTGCTTATTTCACATGCTAGCAAGATAATGCTCAAAATCCTTCAAGCAAACTTCAATAGCAGGTGAACCAAGAACTTCCAGATGTACAAGCTGGATTTAGAAAAGGCAGAGAAACCAGCGATCAAATTGCCAACATTTGTTGGATCATAGAAAGAGCAAGAGAATTCCGGAAAAACATCTACTTCTGCTTCATTGGCTATGCCCAAGTTTTTAACTGTGTGGATCACAAAACTGTGGAAAATTCTTCAAGAGATGAGAATACCAGGCCACCTTACCTGCCTCTTGAGAAACCAGTGTGTAGGCCAAGGAGCAACATTTAGAACCAGACATGGAACAACCTGTTAGAACCAGTTCAGTTCAGTCGCTCAGTCGTGTCTGACTCTGCGACCCCATGAATTGCAGCACGCCAGGCCTCTCTGTCCATCACCTCACAATAAACCGTGGAAAATTCTGAAAGAGATGGGAATACCAGACCATCTGACCTGTCTCTTGAGAAACCTGTATGCAGGACAGGAAGCAATAGTTAGAACTGGACATGGAACAACAGACTGGTTCCAAATAGGAAAAGGAGTACGTCAAGGCTGTATATTGTCACCCTGCTTATTTAACTTATATGCAGAGTACATCATGAGAAACGCTGGGCTGGAAGAAACACAAGCTGGAATCAAGATTGCCAGGAGAAATATCAATAACCTCAGATATGCAGATGACACCACCCTTATGGCAGAAAGTGAAGAAGAACTAAAGAGCCTCTTGATGAAAGTGAAAGAAGAGAGTGAAAAAGTTGGCTCAAAGCTCAACGTTCAGGAAACTAAGATCATGGCATCTGGTCCCATCACTTCATGGCAAATAGATGGGGAAACAGTGGAACAGTGTCAGACTTTATTTTTTGGGCTCCAAAATCACTGCAGATGGTGACTGCAGCCATGAAATTAAAAGACGCTTACTCCTTGGAAGGAAGGTTAGAACCAAACATGGAACAGACATGGAACAATGGTTCAAAATTGAGAAAGGAGTATGACAAGGCTGTGTGTTGTCACTCTGCTTATTTAACTTATATGCAAAGTACATTATGCGTAATACTAGGCTGTATGAATCACAAGCTGGAATCAAGATTGCCGGGAGAAATATGAACAACCTCAGATAGGCAGATGATACCACTCTAATGGCAGAAAGCAAAAAAGAGCTATTAATAAAGAGCCTCTTAATGAGGGTGAAAGAGGAGAGTGAAAAAGCTGGCTTGAAACTCAACATTCAAAAAACTAAGATCATGGTATCCGGTCCCATCACTTCATGACAAAGAGAAGGGGAAAAAGTGGAAACAGTGACAGATTGTATTTTCTTGGGCTCCAAAATCACTGCAGATGATGACTGCAGCCATGAAATTAAAAGATGCTTACTCCTTGGAAGGAAACCCAGACAAACCTAGACAGCATATTAAAAACCAGAGACATTACTTGGCCAACAAAGGTCTGTCTAGTCAAAGCTATAGTTTTTCCAGTAGTCATGTATGGATGCGAGAGGTGGACCATAATGAAGGCTAAGCACTGAAGAATTGATGCTTTCGAATCGTGGTGCTGGAGAAGACTCTTGAGTCCCTTGGGCTGTAAGGAGATCAAAGAAGTCAATCCTAAAGAAAATTGATATTCATTGGAAGGATGCTGAAGCTAAAGCTCCAATACTTTGGCCACGATGTGAAGAACCAACTCATTGAAAAAGACCCTGATGCTGGAAAAGATTGAAAGCAAAGGAGAAGGGAGTGGCAGAGGATGAAATGGCTAGGTAGCATCACTGACTCAATAGACATGAATTTGAGCAAAGTCTGGGAGATAGTGGAGGACATAACAACCTGTCATGCTACAGTCCGGGGGGTTGCAAAGAGTCAGATACAACTTAGTGACTGAACAACAACAACCTTGGTGTTGCAGTGGCTAAGACTCTACTCTTCCAATTCAGGGGACCCGGGCTTGATCCCTGGTCGGGGAACTAGATCCCACACACTGCAACTAAGAGTTTGCACTACAACTAAGACCTGGCACAGCCAAATAAATAAATGCATAAATATTTTTTAAAAGAGATCAGAAGGAAATAATAAGTATTATTTTGGAATAATATTTATGAGGAGTTGTGAAGATCATTTTTATTATATTATTGATAATTACTGTTTGATTATTATGAGTCATCAATTGGTTAATGGACCACCATGCTGTCAATTATCCCCATGGTCCTGAGCTTTTTTAAAAAATATATTTATTTATTTATTTGACTACATTGGATCTTAGTTGCGACATGCAGAATCTTTAGTTGTGGCATGCAGGATCTAGCTCCCTGACCAGGGAGGGACCCCAAGCCTCCTGTAATGAAGGTATGGAGTCTTAGCCACTGGACCACCAGGGAGGTCCTCTGAGCCATTTCTTCTGCCTGTATATATTGGTTTTTATTGCTGCTATAACAATTTACCACACCTCTTGTGGCTTTGTTGTTGGTCAGTTGCTGTGGCTTTGTTGTTGGTCAGTTGCTCGGTCATGTTTGACTCTTTGTGACCCCAGGGACTACAGCACATCAGGCTTCCCTGTCCTTCACTATCTCCGGGAGTTTGCTCAAACTCATGTCCACTGAGTTGATGATGCCATCCAACCATCTCATCCTCTGTTGCCCCCTTCTCCTCCTGCCCTCTTTTCCAGCATCAAGGTCTTTTCCAATAAGTGTTTAGTGGTTTGAACAACAGAAATTTATTGTCTTAATAGTTCTGAACATTAGAAGTTCAACATGTGCCCCTCTGGACTAACATCAAGATATCATCAGGGCTTCCTTCCTTTCTGGAGACCTTGGGGAAGAATCTGTTTCCTAGCCTTTTCCCACTTTATAGGATGCCTGCATTCCTTGGCTCATGGTACCCTTCTTCCATTTTCAAAGCTGGTAATGGTGAGTTGAGGCCTCTTTACATCACATCTCTCTTACCCTCCAGAGGCACATCTCCCTCTGACTGACCTCACATGGAAAAGGTTTGCAGCTTTTAAGGACTCACGTGATTATCCTGAGCCCACCTAGATAGTCCAGAATAATATTCCCTGGAATATAATAATAATCTCAAGGTTGTTAACCTCAATCATATTGTTTACCAAGTGAGGTAACACATTCAAGATATTCACATGTTACAGGGATTAGGACATGGACATTTAAAAAAATACTTATTTTTATTTATTTATTTCGCTGTACCAGGTCTTAGCTGTGGCACACAGAATCTTTAGTTGTGGCACGTGCATTCCAGTTCCCTGACCAGGGATTAAACCCTGCATTGGGAGCACAGAGTCACAGCGATGGACCATCAGGGAAGTCCCAGAACATAGACTTTTTTGTTGTTGTTGTTCTGTTGATTCTTTTTTTTCTTTTTTATTTATTTTAACAGGAGGCCAATTACTTTACAATATTGTGGTGGTTTTTGCCTACAATGACATGAATCAGCCATGGGTTTACATGTGTTCCCCATCCTGAACCCCCTCCCACCTCCCTCCCCATCCCATCCCTCAGGGTCATCCCAGTGCACCAGCCCTGGGCACCCTGTCTCATGCATCAAACCTGGACTGGCAATCTATTGCACATATGATAATATACATGTTTCAATGCTATTCTCTCAAATCATCCCACCCTCGCCTTCTCCCACAGAGTCCAACAGTTGGTTCTTTACATCTGTGTCTCTTTTGCTGTCTCACGTATAGGGTGATCGTTACCATCTTTCTAAATTCCATGTATATGCATTAATATACTGTATTGGTGTTTTTCTTTCTGACTTACTTTGCTCTGTATAATAGGCTCCAGTTTCATCCATCTCATTAGAACTGATTCAAATGCATTCTTTTTAATAGCTGAGTAATATTCCATTGTGTATATGTACCACAGCTTTCTTATCCATTTATCTGCCAATGGACATCTAGGTTGCTTCAATTATTCTGCAGTTACACACTGTAGTTACATATTCTTTTATGCTTTATTATCTCCATTTTATAGTTGGAGAAACAGAGTGGTTAAATAATTTGTGCAGTGTCACATAGCTGTCAAGTGGTAAAGCTGAAATTCAAACTAAATTTTTCAGACGCAAAAATCCATGCACTTCCACTATATCACTTGGCCTTCCAAGTTTTCTGTGGAGCTTAGCTTATCCATATAAAAATTGATACACCACCACCCTGTTTCTTTCAGGGGCTTTAAGACTGACTTCTCTGGACTCTTTAAAGATATACTTGGTGTTGCACATCTTAAAAAAAAAAAACATATTTCTAGACAATACCTTCTCTATTTCTCCACTGAGATGTAAAACCAGGAAAACTATTAAACACACTAAGTATTTCTCTCAGAAAGAGATCGTGGGTACTTCTGCCAATTAAACAGGAAGATTGTGGACCTGAGGACTGCCCATGGGATTTACTGATCAGATTCATGGTTCAATCAAGTGCTCTCTCTTTCTCTTTTTAAATACTTATTTGGCTGCTTCAGGTCTTAATTTCAGCAGTAGGATCTTCAAACTTCATTGTGGCATGCAGGATCTTTAGTTGCAGCATGTGGAATCTATTTCCCTGAGCAGGGATCGAACCCAGGCCCCCTGCATTAGGAGTGTGGAGTCTTAGCCACTGGACCACCAAGGAAGCCCCTAAGTCCTCTCTTTCCATCATTGACACTCAGATACAACTGCCTCCAAGAAGCCAGTGAAGGCAGCACTGAAATACTTCTCCAGAGAGCTCTGTCAAGTCTCACCCTCACTCTAAGCCATACAGTCACTGTCACTAGCAAGATTACAGACCAGGCTCACTGCAGATGCTTCTCACCAAGATGAGAGATCTATAATGGCTGCTGAGGCTAAGGGAGCGTGTGGTCCTTCTCTGTGTGGACCCACGTGTATTGAGAGTCCTTCTCTGCCGGGTCTGGGTACTGTATGTTCTGTTTCCAACTCTGCCTTTTCCACATTTCCCGTGACCCACTGTGACGCCAACTGTTTGACTGATCAACAGCTCTCCTCCCTGCAGAGTGTTTGCATGTACTTTGGTCATCATATCTTGTTCTGCCCTCTGATATTTATTTACTCACTCTTGATTTCTGTCAATTAATTGGCCTTTGTCTTATTGCTGCTCAAACCCTTGGCATTTCTTGTTGCTGCCTTGTTATCTCACACCCTCGGCCTGCTGCCACATTCAACATGAATACTATTTCCTTCAGAATTCTCTGTGGGTATACTGAGCATAGGGGCTTAGGTGGTACAGTGGTAAAGAATCCACCTGCCAAGCAGGAGACGTGGGTTTGATCCCTGGGTTTGGAAGAGCCCCTGGAGTAGGAAATGGCCACTGACTTCAGTATTCTTGCCTGGAGAATCTTGCCTGGCTTAGAAAGGTCAAGTAACTTGTTCAAAGTCTCCTCACTAGTAGATAATAGGAAGATCCAAGATTTCAACTCCATTTTGTCAGTTTCCAAAATGCAGACTTCCACTATCCTTTATCATAGTTGTCGGTTCATATCTTAGTTTGCAACATTTTAAGAAGTGCGGTTAATCAGTTCACTTCAGTCGCTCAGTCATGACCAACTCTTTGCAACCCTGTGGACTGCAGCACGCCAGGCCTCCCTGTCCATCACCAACTCCCAGAGTTTACTCAAACTCATGTCCATTGAGTCAGTGATGCCATCCAACCATCTCATCCTCTGTCGTCCCCTTCTCTTCCTGCCTTCAATATTTCCCAGCATCAGGGTCTTTTCAAATGAGTCAGTTTTTCGCATCAGGTGGCCAAAATATTGGAGTTTCAGCTTCAGCATCAGTCCTTCCAATGAATATTCCAAACTTATTTCCTTTAGGATGGACTGGTTGGATCTCCTTGCAGTCCAAGAGACTCTCAAGAGTCTTTTCCAACACCACAGTTCAAAAGCATCAATTCTTCAGCACTCAGCTTTCTTTATAGTCCAACTCTCACATCCATACATGACTACTGGAAAAACCATAGCTTTGACTATATGGACCTTTGTTGGCAAAGTAATGTCTCTGCTTCTTAACAAGCTATTTAGGTTGGTCATAGCTTTTCTTTCAAGGAGAAAGCATCTTTTAATTTCATGGCTGCAGTCACCATCTGCAGTGATTTTGGAGCCCCCCAAAATAAAGTCTGTCACTGTTTCCACTGTTTCCCCATCTATTTGCCATGATGTGATGGGACCAGATGCCATGATCTTAGTTTCCTGATTGTTGAGTTGTAAGCCAACTTTTTCACTCTCTTCTTTCACCTTCATCAAGAGGCTCTTTAGTTCTTCACTTTCTGCCATAAGGGTGGTGTCATCTGCATATCTGAGGTTATTGATATTTCTCCTGGCAATCTTGATTCCAGCTTGTTCTTCCTCTGGTCCAGCATTTCTCATGATGTACTCTGCATATAAGTTAAATAAGCAGGGTAACAATATACAGCCTTGACATACTCTTTCCCGATTTGGAACCAGTCAGTTGTTCCATGTCCAGTTCTAACTGTTGCTTCCTGACCTGCATACAGATTTCTCAAGAAGCAGGTCAGGTGGTCTGGTATTACCATCTCTTGAAGAATTTTCCACAGTTTGTGGTGATCCACACAGTCAAAGGCTTTGGCATAGTCAATAAAGCAGAAATAGATGTTTTTCTGGAACTCTCTTGCTTTTTTGATGATCCAACTGATGTTGACAGTTTGATCTCTTGTCCCTCTGCCTTCTCTAAATCCAGCTTGAACATCTGGAAGTTCACGGTTCACGTACAGTTGAAGCCTGGCTTGGAGAATTTTGAGCATTACTTTTAGGGAAGAGAATATCAAGTAGGGACTTCCCCAGTGGCTCAGCAGTAAAGAATTGTCCTACAATGCAGGAGATAAAGAGTTTGATCCCTGGATCAGGAAGATCCCCTGGAGAAGGGAATGGCTGGCTACTCACTCCAGTATTTTTGCCTGGAGAATTTCATGGACAGTGGAACCTGGTGGGATACAGTCCATGGGGTCACAAAGAGTTGGACACGACTGAGTATGCACACACACATCAAATAGCCAGGTAAGCAGCAAGAAATACTATAGAAAAAAAAAAAAAACGGGAATTTTGATTACTCTCTGCTGATAAGATAAAATGGAACAAAGGTGGCTGAGAAGGGTAGCATCCTAGAGAGACCCAGATAGAGTGGCCCGGTCCCCTCACTGTCCTAGAGGGGTGCCAAAGTATGGGATCAGTATGGATAAGAACACAAGGGGAGCCAATGAATAAGTAGAAGCAAAGGGAACAGAAAGGACTATAGCCTGGAGGAAGTCCCAACATGGAAGCAGATACCAGTGGACTTTGTTACAAGGCTCCCATGTCAGCTTGCATGGATTTGCCAAGTACAATAACACAGTCTGAAAGGGAACAGACTGGAACAGAGACAGTATATGGTGGCTCCAGCAGCAAAGAAATGATCTTGAGTTCTGAAGCAACTGGCTTGCTTGGTTCTTCCTATCAAGGATCTCCCACATCTTAGAAGGTGATGGTGACTGAAGGACTGGGGAATGGTTAATCTGGGACAGGTCAGGAGGTTGTTGGCTATGTGTGTGATTTCTCACCTAAGACAGTGGGAAATGTCATATCATCGAAGCCAGCAGAGCTGAGAAATATTCAAGGAATCAAAATCCTGGAAGCTAGAAGGAGAGTCTGAAGGGAAGATGTGAGTGAGGGATGTCACCCAAAGATCCCAGAAAGGGAACCTGGGTAGAAAAGTGGAAAGACTATAGCATTCTTGTCTAGAATAGCTAAACCCTGTTCTTTTCTAGAATAGTTCTTTCCTAGAACAGTTCTTTCCTAATCCATTGAGACTCTAAAGGCCCTATAGACAGCCTGTGGTTGCTCATCTCCATACTAATTTTCTACCAAATCCACTTGCTCTGCCCTGATGGTCTCCATTTCTATCCCACTGAACTGTACCTAGCCTCTGCTGCTCAGCGTGTTTCTTTGGCCAGAAACTTCATTAAGATAATCTTCTTGGTCCTCTATTCCAGCTTCGACCCTTGACAGTGTCCAGATTTGCTATGGCTCCATGCTCTGCAGCCTGTCTTATCCAGTCAACCTGGTTAACTCATCCCAGAACACTCCCCTGAAGCCTTCTTAGAGTTGGGCCCACAGTGATGTTCCTCCCATTCTACCTGGAAACCTGTAGAGTGTTGCCATACCACTGACCATGTCCTGCTAAATATCGAGATGTTCAGGGACTTCCCTGGTGATCCAGTGGCTAAGACTCCACACTCCCAATACAGGGGGCCCAGTTTTGAGCCCAATCAGGGAACTAGATCCCATATGCTGCAGCTAAGAGTTTATATGCCATGAGTAAAAAAAAAAATTCCCACATGCTGCAACAAAGATCCTATGTGCTGTAACTAAGACCTGGTGCAGCCAAATAAATAAATAAATACTAAAAAAAAGAATTATGATATTATGTTGGGGGAAATGTTTCCATTATGGCAAAGGAACCCATAATTTTTTTAGGTTAATACAAATAGCTAGGTTTTCCAAAATGACAAGTAATACGAAAAAACCCATTTACCCCACCACTAACCTTGAGTATCCTTTATAACTACATTTTCAGAACAAAACAAGGAACATTTTTCTTTGTCATTCACTTTATTCGCATATACCATGTATAGGAAAATACATGAATCTTAAGTGTACAGCTGGATGGATTTTTGCAAAGTGAACACACTAGTTTAATCAGTACCCAGATTAAGAAACAAAATGTTATCAGCATCCAGTCCTCTTATATCTCCACCTGATTACCACTCCCCATAATGGTAACCACTTTTCTGACTTCTAACAACATTGATCAGTTTTTTTCTGTTTTAGAATTTCATATAAGTGGAATATATGTTATGTAGTCTTTTGTATGTGGCTTTTTTGAGTCAACATTGTATCTGGAAGATTCATCCATGTTGTTGTGCATAGCAGTAGTTTGTTCTTTTTCATTATTATATTGTGTATTATGTGAATATACTACTCTTTGTTCATTCTACTGCTGTTGGACATTTGGATTGTTTCCAGTCTTTAGCTACTATGAATAGTCCTGCTATGAGCATTCTTGTACATATCTTTTGGTAAACATATGTATGCATGTCTGTTATGAATATATCTAGGAGTAGAACACGATATTGTACATGTGTTTGATTTTAGTAGATATTGCTAAACATTTGTTGTAACCAAGGATTTATTTTAATCCCTCCTAAATCCTTGGGAGCCAGAAGGAAAGGGGTGCAGAAGCAAGCAGATAGAAATTTGCCTGGCAGGGACTTCTGTGGTCCAGGGGCTAAGACTCCAAGCTCCCAAAGCATTGGGTCCAGGTTCAATCCCTGGTGAGGGAACTAGATCCCACATACAGCAACTAAAGAACCCACATGCCACAATAAGGATCGAAGATCCCACATGCGGCAACTAAGACCCGGTGCAGCCAAATAAATAAAATAAATACGTACATAAATATTATTAAAAAAAGAAAGAAATTTGACAGCAGCGCCAGCAAGTGCAAGTTAAAAGCAATTCTTCCTTCTCCTTTGCCATTGTCTTTTTTTTTGTCAGGTAGTTTTCTTTCCAAAGGAACAGAGCTTGGAAAATAGATGCCATCCAGGTGCATTGGCAGGTGGAATTCTGCAATACTAGGGCTTAGTATGAAGATTCTCAGCTAAGTCAATATAGAATACCAAGCCAGAGGAATTAGAACAATTGAAAAGTGGGCAAGAGGTCAAAGTCCAAGTGGCCTGAAGGAGAAATTAGAGTCCCGTGAAGAAGGGTTGACACAACAGAAGAGGGAGATACCGACATATGTTGGTGTGTGGGGTCAAGAATCCAGGATGACAAGAGAAAGAACAAGCAGGTGAAGTGTGAACGGCAATAGGTGTGCGTTTCATGACTGACTTTTCTACACCAGCCTGGGGTTGAATGAAAATGGTCAATTAAGTTTAAAGAAGTGAAAAAGACAAGACAAAATAATCTCATCCTACTGAAAACCAAAGCTGAGTAAGCCTTGTCTGGAAATGTCTTGTGAGGATAATTGCAAACTTCTGGGAACTTGAATGGAGAATGTGGGGGTGGAACAAGTATAGAGTTTTCTGTTAGAGATGTAATGTTTGTGTAACACACATCTCTCCAGGCCACTCCAGTTTGATGGTACAACTGGATAATACGGAGAGAAGCAGCCTCCATGGGGAGATTGTTGGAATCTCAAGTCCCTTCCATATCTCTCAAGGGTACATGGGGGGAGGGGACACCTCACATGCATTTCTGAGTGGCCATTCACTGACTCATATCACTAACCACAGCCGGCGTGCAGCCACTTCTCTGCTGAAGCAGAGAGAGATGCCTTCCTCCCACCTAGTTCCATAATTAAGCCACAAAAAAGGGTGATTTGGGGGCCCTGTTTCCTTGGGTGCCTTTAACAGTACAGCACTTTCATTTGACTTTGTTTTTCACTTGAACGAAAAACTGAGATGGCAATGTGAGTGACTTCACAATGTGCCATACTCAAAAATCATCTCTCCTTGTTGTCCTCCCCAACCCACTCCTGTAATTCCTAATATTATATAATAATGCTAATATATGTGTAATAATATTAATATATAATAATTCCTGATAATACTCTGTAACCTGAAGCAAGTTACTCAACCTCTCTAATATTTAACTTTCTCATGGGTAATATGGCAAGAAAAAGACCTGCCTTTCAGAGTTACTGTGAGAATTAAATGAGATAATATGTAAAGAGCCCAGGGAAAGGGATACTTCCACAGTGTCTTTCTTATCGCCCTTGGTGTTCCCCTGCCCCCACGAGAGGAGTGACCAATCTGGTGGGTTAGATTCCTAACCAGGCCATTTTCCCCAGCAGTTAAGGTCATGCATGATGTGTTGGATAATGCACGTGGGTATGGTGCCCTCCAGGTTCTTCTCCCTTTGTCCCAGTGGGACTGAGTGACATTCCAACCCAGGCATGCTCTCAGGCAGAGAGAGAGAGGTCAGCTAGTCTGTAGTTAAACTGCGCAGCCTGGCTCAGCCAGTGTCCATTTTGATTAGACAGGATCCTAGCTGTCCTGGTGGTCACATAGTTTTAATTTTGCCTATGGAAAAGGCCCTGTAAGTGCCCAGTTCTAGGCACGTGACCTCAGATTACCTTATCAGACTGTGCAAGCTTAGCTAAAATTCAGGTGTTGTTCTTCTTCTGCCACTGTCTCCCCTGCATAGTTCTCTCTCCAGACCAAAAAGGTAGGGGCGGGCATGGCTGTGGTCTAAGGTAGGATTCTGGTATTCTTAAGTCTCTTTGAGAATACCAGAGCCCTACCTTGATTCTGGTGTTCTTAACCAATGGGACTCGAAACCAACCATAACATCTAACAGTACTAACGTTGATAGTGTTTTGGTTATCTATGATTACTTACTAAACCACTCCAAAATGTAGTGGCTTAAAACAAGTCTTTTTTTATTTTTTAATTTCTCATGATTATGTGAGTGTGACTGGTTGGGGCTCTGCTGGTCAGTTCTGCTAGTCTCATCTGGGTCTCTCACATGGCTGTAGTCAGATGGCAGCTAGGGCTGAAATCCCCAGGATGGCTTGACTCCTGGGTCTGACACCTTGTCAGGGATGTCTGGAAGGCCAGACTCAACAATGAATGTTGGCAAGGCAAGACCTCACTTTCTCACCAGGTAAACCCAGAGCTTCTCTGTCTCCATGTGGAGTTATCAAATGGTGCTCAGGGCTTCTGAACGAAGGAAAGTAGAAGCTACCAGACATTCTTAAAGCTTAGAGCTGACTCATTGGGAAAGACCCTGATGCTGGGAAAGATTGAGGGCAGGAGGAGAAGGGAGAGACAGAAAATGAGATGGTTGGATGGCATCAGCGACTCAACGGATATGAGTTTGAGCAAATGCCAGGAGACAGTGTAGGACAGGGAAGCCTGGCGTGCTGCAATCCATGGAATCACAAGGAGTCCGACGACTTAGTGACTGAACAACAAAGGCTTGGAACAGACACAGTGTCACTTCTGCCATTACTATTCCTTAAAACAAGTCACAGGGACTTCCCTGGTGTTCCAGTGGTTAAGACTTCACTTTCCAGTGCAGGGGATGCAGGTTCAATCCCTGGTCAGGAAGCTAAGATCCCACATGCCTCAAGGCCAAAAAACCAAAATATAAAACAGAAGCAGTGCTATCACAACAAATTCAGTAAAGACTTTAAATATGATCCACACATTAAAAACAAAAAAAGTCCCCTGATTCAAGGGGAAGGACTAAATAGGGTATAAACATTAGTAAGTATGGTTGATTGGGGGTCATCAATATAACTGACTTTCATAAGAAATATTAGTATCAATTTCATTTGCAGTCTCTGGATTCAGTAAATGTACACCAGGATTTATCTCTCTTTTGACTCAGGATAAGTTTTTTACATGTGGTACACTCTCCACAAAGTGTTTTCTGAGATAGTGGTCTTAGGGTATGTATGCATACTAAGTCACTTCAGTCGTGTCCAACTCTTTCCAACCCTTTGGACTGTATCCCTCCAGGCTTCTCTGTCCATGGGATTCTCCAGGCAAGAATACTGGAGTGGGTGCCATGCCTGCTTCCAGGGGACTTCCCGACCCAGGGATCAAACCCACATCTGTTGCATTTCATGCACTGGTGGGTGGGTTCTTTACCACTAGCACCACCTGAGATGCCCCTATAGGACTAGTTATATATCTCAACATATCCAGTCACTATCCTTTGTACATGGTTTAATTTACAGTCACGCAAATAAAGCCTCTGTTGACCCACCCTCTCAAATTTGACCTCATAGGGTTGTGTAGAGGATTAAATAATATCACGTATGTAAATTGCTTGGCAATGTGTGTCAGTGAGAGCTCAATGACGGTAATTATTATTTTATTATTACCAGGCTCCCTAATATATTGGGCTGGCCTTGGTAAAAGATGTAATGATATGACTTTGAGAAGTCACAATTTGCCAGGGCACCTGAGTGATTAATACCCAAGAAATCAGGTAAAATCGTTAACCCGAGAAAATGGGGACAGAACAGGTTATCAGCTGCCCACATGGAAGATGAGAAGAGAATCCACAAGTGCAGCAAGTGCCAGAAAAACAACAAGAAGGAAAAATAGAAATAGTCTGAAGTCAGATGAATGAGAAAGAAATTTAGAGGAGAGATATCAGAACAAAAGGAAGAACCATATATAAACCACATTTATTTCTTAGTCAGCAGTAGGCCTCTAACAGGTGATGAAAGTGAAAAGTGAAAGTCGCTCAGTCTTGTCTGACTCTTTGCGACCCAATGGACTATACAGTCCATGAATTCTCCAGGCCAGAATACTGGAGTGGGTAGCCTTTCCCTTCTCCAGCGGGTCTTCCCAACCCTGGGGTCGAACCCAGGTCTCCCACATTGCAAGCAGATTCCTTACCAGCTGAGTTACAAGGGAAGCCCAAGAATACTGGAGTGGGTAGCCTATCTCTTCTCCAGGGGATCTTCCCAGCCCAGAAATCGAACCAGGGTCTCCTGCATTGCAGGCAGACTCTTGACCAACTGAGCTATCATAAGGACAAGCTAATAGAGATTGCCTGGAGAGAGGAATGAGATGAGGAGCTACCAGGAGCCAGCTTGCAAGAAAGACAGAGCCAGGTACTGATTAGACCAAGAGACCAGTGGGACCCGCTCTCCCTTTGGAGTGGTATCAACCTTTCAACACAACCAACCCAGACAGCGAAAGACAAGGGGAAAAAACAGCCCTTGAAAGGTAATAAATCAGTTCTGTCCAGAGTGAGGAACCTGAGCCAATCAAAACAGCTTTGGTCTCATCATGATTACAGTGTTAGCATTTAGTCAGTTTATAACTCACTATCTAGAAATTTCCTTTTCCCACATCTGTTACTCTAGTTTTCCTCTCAGTTCTCCTAGAAAAACAAAAACAAGAGCTAACAATCCATTTGAGAACAAAGAGATTATATACGATTTAAGTAAAGTCATAGAGGTAAAAAGCATTTTATAGACTTACAAAAGTACGCTACAAATGTGAAATGCTATTATTTTTAAGGGAAGTAGATTCAAGTGTCACTCAGAGAGGGGATGTGTTAGAGCCCCATGACTGAGGTGAGCAGTTCTAAAGCTGAAG
This sequence comes from Okapia johnstoni, assembly GCA_024291935.2. Classification (NCBI taxonomy): domain Eukaryota; kingdom Metazoa; phylum Chordata; class Mammalia; order Artiodactyla; family Giraffidae; genus Okapia; species Okapia johnstoni. Next base: position 120,004,240 of record CM044308.1, on the reverse strand, counting down.
ACAGTGGGGAGTTGTAAAAACCACGGAGAGACTGGAGTAAAACCTTTGCTAATTATAGACCTTCTGAGCCCCACTCCAATACTCAACCCCCAAACTCACCTCTGTCCCTTCTCTTAACAGCTTTGATGGAGAAAGTGCTTGGTATTATTTACATTCAACTAAGTTTGTGAACTGAAGTTGCAAGGAAAAAGACAGTGAGTACTTAACCACTGTATTAAGTTAATAAACAAATATATAGACACAGGTAATTCATAAAGAAGTGCCAAGAGTAAAGCATAAATAGTCATTGCTCTTAGTTTCATTTGTATCAGAGGAAGAAGAATTGCTGAACAGAAGAGGAGCAAAATTTAAGGAGAAATACTTTAGTAGTGGGCTGAAAGGAGGGGAGTCATAGCGATAGTTTAGATAGGAGGGTCTTGTAGGGGTTTTGGTGCTAAGTTAGCCTGAAGCTGCAAAGCCATAGAAATGCATCAGAAAAGATGTTTGACTTTGTCTATCTAATCTTTGTCTGTAAGAGTCAATATAAATTTCACATATTCTTTAATTCAGCAAGTATTTGTTGAGTACTCATACATATGGTACTATCTGCCCTCATGGAACTTATGTTCTGGAGGGTGAGGCAGAAAATTAAATAATACATAAACAAATATTTAAACAAGTTTTCAAGGAATGAAAAATTCTATGAAGATAATTAATTTGGGAAAGGGGATGGAGAATAATTGTGTACTCACAGTATATTTGTTTCCTCTACACTTAGCACAGGAAGGCACATTCTGCTTTCATACTCCCTCCCTTGTTTTCAGGTGTGATGCACACCATTGCCTGATTTTATTTACTTACTAAGTTTTGGCTGCACTGGGTCTTCCTTGCTTGGCCCTCTCGTTGAGGTGACTTCTCTCTTGCAGAGCATCAGGGTCTAGGGTGCTCAGGCTTCAGTAGTTGTAACACCAGGCTTAGTAGCCCTGTAGCATGTGGGATCTTCTCTGACCAGGGATCAAACCATGCCCCCTTCATTGGCAAGTGGATTCTTAACCACTGGACCACCAGGGAAGTCCCATTGCCTGATTTAAAATGCTACTTTTATCATGACAATTTTCTACTTCAAAACCTTCAGTGACTTCCTATTGCCTTTTTTAAAAAACAAAGTTTAAAATAGTGTATCTATCTATAGCTGAATCTTCTTTATTAATATTATTTTTTCTCCTAGATCTTACTAAAGACATGTGGTATCCTTTTAATGTTATTATTAGCCTCAACAACCTTACAGGAAAGAAGGTAATAAAGAGTTAACTACATATATGACACTCCAAATCTTTGAACTATGGAATCACTAAACGTCAGCACTATGAATGGCCTTGAAGTCAGTCGAGATCAACTCCTTTGTCTTACAGGTGAGGAAACAAGCAAATAAATTGCTCATACATGAATGCCCAGCCAAATAAGGCCCTGTTAAAACTATATCTGAGCCCTTCTTTTTATTTTATTTATTTCTTTTTGGCTATGTCAGGTCTTCATTGCAGCATACAGGCAACAAGGGGTTGAACCCATGTCCCCCGCTTTAGAAGGCAGATTCTTAACCAGGGAAGTCCTGAACCCACCTCTTCTGATTCCCACTTTCCTTTCCATTACACTATGTCGTACATACATACATACATTTCTACATGGTTTAAACAGAGCACATATGCTATATTGTGTCTCTTCTGTTTGTATTACTCTATGTCCACATTTTCATGTATGGTCATTAAGCTAGGTTCTTGTCATCTGGGATAGCTATGTGGCATTCTATCATATCTATATAGGCTATGGTCCTTTCAGAATCATTTTGAGTTGCCCTCCCAAAAGAAAACTAGCCTATACTAATACTTTGTATAAACTGTTTTTAATAATATAGTATCTGTAGCTGCTTCACAAATTAAGTTTTTAAAAAATCATGTATTCTTAATCTGATTTACTTATTTTTTTTCCTAAAAGTGGGAATGCTCATTTTGTGTTTTTCCTAAGTGCCATTTGTATTTAAGTTTTTACAGTATATAAAAAGGTCAAAGTGTAAATATATATGAAGTACGAAATTGTTTTGCATTGAAAAGTATCAAACTTGTTTACTAAGGATTCAAAATGTGTACATATTTACATTTCTGATTATTCTTTGTAATTCATCTCTTTGATCGTGGCTATTCTGCCTTTGAATATACAAAAAACGGTTTTGGAACATATATCCTTCTGCACCTTCCATCTGGAAAAGAGAAGGAAAGAGTCTTACAAAGGTGAATACCTCCAAAGTTCATTCTGCCGCTGCTGCTGCTGCTAAGTCACTTCAGTCGTGTCCGACTCTGTGCGACCCCATAGACGGCAGCCCACCAGGCTCCCCCGTCCCTGGGATTCTCCAGGCAAGAACACTGGAGTGGGTTGCCATTTCCTTCTCCAATGCATGAAAGTGAAAAGTGAAAGGGAAGTCGCTCAGTCATGTCCGACTCTTCACAACCCCATGGATTGCAGCCTACCAGGCTCCTCCGTCCATGGGATTTTCCAGGCAAGAGTACTGGAGTGGGGTGCCATTGCCTTCTCCAAAAGTTCATTCAGTACTTCTCAAAATGTCTCAAGACTTATGTCTTTGGGAAAATTAAGCTGATTGATAAGCTAATGACCATTTTGTAGTGTTGCAATATCCTGTTTTTCTTGAAAGTCATTACTGTAAGAAAACACAAATTTAAAAAATTTCTAGTCCATATTTAAATTGGGTATTGAATGGACTGCTTTTCATCCAGAGAAAAAGTTAAAGAGCAACACACTCATAAATTGAGCTTTTTAATCATTGTTGTTTTTATAGTTCCTTCATTTCAATATTTGAAAATCACTAGTCACAGATGCCGTATAGTTGGCACGATTGAGTGATTAACACTTTACATTCATAGATGCTATGGAGTAGGTAGCTAGGAGTAGGTAAGAGCTGAAGACTAGAAAAATCTCCTCCTGGGTAGCATCGCTTGCCCAAATTGTATTGTTGTTGTTCTTTGGGTTTTTTCTTTTTTTTTTTTTTTAATTTTTGGCTGTACTGGGTCTTCCTCATAGCGTGCAGGCTTTCCCTAGTTGTAGTGCACAGGCTTCTCTATTTTCAGCACGTGGGCTTAGTTGCCCCGCACATGAGATCTTAGTTTCCCTGGCCAGGGATCAAACCTGCATCCCCTGCATTGAAAGGCGGATTCTTAACCACTGGACCACCAGGGAAGTCCCCCAAATTGTTAATAATAACTATTATTCATTGAGCCCTTACTCTAATTGGCATTGTGCTAAACATTATGACTATATCAAAAGCTATGGTTTTTCCAGTAGTCATGTATGAATGTGAGAGTTGGACCATAAAGAAGGCAGAGTGCTGAAGAACTGATGCTTTCAAACTGTGGTGCTGGAGAAGACCCTTGGGAGTCCCTTGAACTGCAAGGGGATCAAACCAGTGAGTCCTAAAGGAGATCAGTCCTGAATATTCATTGGAAGGACTGATGCTGAAGCTGAAGCTCCAATACTTTGGCCACTTGATGCAAAGAACTGACTCACTGGAAAAGACCCTGATGCTGGGAAAGATTGAAGGCAGGAGGAGAAGGGGATGACAGAGCATGAGATGGTTGGATGGCATCACCGACTCAATGAACATGAATTTGAGCAAACTCCAGAGATAGTGAAGGACAGGGAAGCCTGGCGTGCTGCAGTCCGTGGGGTTGCAAAGAGTCAGACAGGACTGAGTGACTGAATAGCAACATTTCTGTGTAACATATTATTCTGAAACTTAGCAGTTTAAAACAACAAATAAGGGTTCCCTGGTGGTCCAGTGGTTAAGAGTCTACCTTGCAATGCTGGGGACACTGGTTCGGTCCCTGAACTGGGAAGATCCCACATGCTTCAAGGCAACTAAGCCTGCACAGCACAACCAATGAGCTGGTAATTAGGAAGAGAATAGTCATCTTTTCTGAAAAGCAGTATTTAAATGGTAGTGTATTTAAGTTACCTATTTGGGCAAACCAAATTATCCTAAAACTTTAGATAACTAATATAGATGTTGCTACCTGAAAGTGAGATTCAGCCATAACAAAATCTTTAGATACATAAGTAACTTTGGAACAGACAATAAACTTTGGGGAGAGTGTTAGTGAAAGGCTATGGTACCGTGAAGAAACTGTTAATATAAGCATCACAATTTTTGATATGCTGCAGGTGAAGGCTTGCAAAGAATGAGGTAATGTTATTGGAAACTGGAGGGAAGGCAATCCTTATTATATAGTGGCAAGCCCCCTTCTCATTTTGCCTTCAATCTTTCCCAGCATCACAATCTTATCCAATGAGTCAGCTCTTCGCATCAGGTAGTCAAAGTGCTGGAAATTCAGCTTCAGCATCAGTCCTTCCAAGGAATATTCAGGACTGATTACCTTTAGGATTGACTGGTTTGATCTCTTTGCAGTCCAAAGGACTCTCAAGAGTCTTCTCCATCACCTCAGTTTGAAAACATCAGTTCTCCAGTGCTCAGCCTTCTTTATGGCCCAACTCTCACATCCATATATGACTACTGGAAAAACCATAACTTTGACTATATGGACCTTTGTCAGTAAAGTGATGTCTTTGCTTTTTAATAGCTGTCTAGGTTTGCAATAGTTTTCCTTCCAAGGAGGAAGCATCTTTTAGTTTCATATGGTAAACAATGCTAAAATTAAGATGTACCTTCTGAGCTACAAATCCAGGGCACTATTAGTAAAATATGGTCTTAAGATGAAGCAAAGAGTGTGACTGTAAAATCTTTTCCTAAAGTCTCAGGAAGATTGAAAGTTGTGCATCAGAATACTGTTTGGTCCTCTAAGAAGATTAAAGGTGTTTCACACAGTCTCTCAGTAAAATGATTAAGGACCTAGGAAGTATAAGGGCACTGCCTGTCAGTCATCTCATCAGAAGCCCAAGGTAGAGAATAATTTATCTGAAAGATATTTGTAGGTGTGGCTTTTATCTAACGGAGTGGGCTGCAATAACATTCATGTAAGACTCATATCATTTAAAAAATAAATACTTCTGCAGAAACATTGCCAGCTTGGACCGAAAGGGATAGAGAAAGTGAAGTGAGAAGAACGCTTTGGACCCTCAAAGTTCCACTGGCAAGAAGTAGGCTGAGAAAACTTCTCAGCAGTAAACATGGGCTATCTTTCATTATAAAAGGGCATGTCGGGGGATGACTCAGGGGTCAGAACCAAGACTCCAGAACATGGATCTGAGAGCCAGGGAGAATTACTCCCTGACTTAATTAAGACTTAATTAAGGTTTGTTCAACATTTGTTTAGCTGGATTTCAGAACTATAATGGGCCAGTGACTCCTATGTGCTTGCCATTTTCCCTTTCTTTGAATAGGATTGTCTGTAACAGTTACCCTGTTACACCTGACTCACCATTGTGTGTTGGGTGTATGGAGGAGCACATATATAAGTTGTCGTTTAGTTTCACAAGGGGAGAGGAACTATATTCAAGGAGCTATATTTAAGGAACTACACTCAAGGAGCCTCAAGGAGTGATGAGGAGATGTTGGATTTCAAGCTGACGCTATGATGAGATGAGACTTTTGATGACTTTGGGAGGAAGTGAGTGTATTTTGCATGTGGGAGGAGCATGAGTCACTGGGGACCAGAGGATGGACTGTGGTAGCCAGCTTCCAGTGTAGCTCTCAATTATCCTTGCCTCCTGATATTCACACCCTTGTGTAGCCCCTCCCCCAACACACACACACTCTATCACACTTGGTCTGTGTGAGCAACATCATGTGCCAGAAATGATGGAATGTTACTTCTGAGATTAGGTTATTAAAAAGACTTCAGCTTCCATCCTGGTCTCTCTCTCTCTCCATCTCCATCTCTTAGATAACTCCCTATTGGAGAAGCAAGCTGCCACGTTGTATATAGCTCTAAGGAGAAGGCCACCTGGAAGAATACTCAAGCCTCTGGACAATGGCCAGCTAGAAGCTATGTCCTGCCAACAACCATGTGAGTCAACTAGGAAATCAATCCTCCAGCCGTACGCTAGCCTTGAGATGACTGCAGCTCCAGCCAATATCTTGACTGCAACCTCATGAGAGACCATAAGCCAGAACCACCTGGTTAAGGCTCTCTCAGATTATTAAACTTCAGTAACTGGGTAAGATAATGAAATGTTTGTTTGTTTAAGCTGTGAAGTTTCAAGGTAATTTATTATGCAGCAATGGATAACAAACACACCAGCCCAAAAGCCAGGACTTCCCAGCAGAAACTGAGACCACCAAGGGAAGGGCTGTCTATCTGCAGGTGGAGTCACAAAAAAAGATGCAGCCACTGCTGGAGACGCTTCCTGAAGCACAAGGAGAAGGAAAGACCTACTGTCTCCATGGCCCCTACGTCTTACCTCTGCCTCCATTGGCCAAACCAAACCACAAGGAAATCAATAAGGGAGCCTGAAAAGTGTCATTTGCAAGCAGCAACCTCTTGCAATACAGAACAGGGCAGAGGAAGAAAAGGAAATTAATCTGAAAACAAATGGGTGAATTTCCAGCACAACCAAGGACCTTTTTTACATGGAATTCCCAATACACTCTTCAGAAACTTGACCTCAAAGTCCAGTTTGTGAAATAATGGCCTAAATGGGTCTTCCCCAAATCTCTGCAAGCTCAAATCTTAGACATCAATTATTACCCACTTTATTTTATTTACTTGTTTATTTTTGGCTGCACTGGGTCTTCACTGCTGCATGAGGGCTTTTGCTAGTTATGGCAAGCAGGGGTTGATCTCTAGCTGCAGTGCTTGGGGTTATTGGTGGTTTCTCTTGTTGCAGAGCACAGGCTCTAGGGCGTGTAGGCTTCAGTAGTTGTGGCTTAGTTGGGGTTTAGTTTCTTCTCCACATGTGGAATCTTCCCGGACCAGGGATCAAACCTGTGTCCCCTGCCTTGGCAGGTGCATTCTTAACCATTGAACTACCAGAAAAGCCCTTATCCACTTAAATGCAAAGGCTGTCTCTGCTAACCTTTTGTTCCTTATTAACTGGGGTAGCTTCATCTTCTTTCAATTCTGTAACATTTAATCTATACCCATTTTATGTATTTTCAAACACAACTTACAGTTATTTAGTGCATGTCTTACTGTCTGAGATTAATAAGCTTCTTGAGGATCAGATCTGTTTCTAATATACTCTTGCATCTTGCCCCAACATCATAACACATAGTACAGAACCTTGCTCATAGTAAATATCAGTAGGTATTAACTGAATGAATGAGTGATTGTCAAAGTCAGTGGCAGAAACAGTATAAAACTGTTACCTTCTTCTATATTACTATCAATATTAAATCCATTTTGATTCTTAGAACCAAGATATTCTAGAATAATCTTCCTATTTTCTTGGCTGGTCACATCCTTTGAACTCCTTTGAACCCTTTCTTGGGGGAAGAGAACAATAATATTGCAAACCGGTTTGTGTCTTGCCAGGAATAATTATCCTGTGAGACCAAAGTCCTGCCTGGAACCTTTTAACAGGAGGAACAGGTTCAGTAAACTGCACTCGTTTCCTCTCTCAACTTTGAGAAAAATCATCTGCTCAGTAAGAAAAGAATGCTCAGCATTTTGCAAAAATGATTTCCTCTACTTCCCTGTCTTCCTTGCCGATGCCTTAATAGAGGGCATAAATGTGAAACAGAAAGCATGTTTTCAGACAAACTTCTTTTAATTAGTTCAGGCCTCTTCACTTTCTGCCTGGATTACCACCATGCCCCCCACAAGTCTCTTGGCATCTTTCGAAAACAATTCTAGCTCGGCACTCTCATGTTTAAAGTTTTCAATCATTATTAGTTCTCTTCTGGACTAAATCCAAACTCTTCATGATTTGGCCTTGAGGGTTCCTTTTTTAGCCAAATCTTTTCTTACCAATACCAGGCTTTCCAGTCTTCCCCTGTGCCTTCTGTGTCTCTCCATCCCCTCTCACCTGCATTTCTAGTTCAACCCACTCATCCTTTAAGATTTAGCTTCAACTGTCCCTCCTGGAGGTTTCTCCTGAGCCCCTCATGGTAGATTAGCATACTTTACAGACCTCTTTGGGCTTCCCAGGTGGCTCAGTAGTAAAGAATCCACCTGCCAAGCAGGAGACGCAGGTTCGATCCCTGGGTCAGGAAGATCTCCTGGAGCAGGAAATGGCAACCCACTCCAGTATTCTTGCCTGGAAAATTCCATGGACAGAGGAGCTTGCAGACTACAGTTCATGGGGTCAAGAAAGAGTTGGACCCAACTTAACGACTAAACAACACAGACCTCTTTGGCCTTAGGCAAGTTGCTCTTTAAACCTCAACATTCCAATCTAGGGATTCCTGGAGCAGGAAATGGCAACCCACTCCGGTACCCTTGCCTGGAAAATCTCATGGACAGAGGAGCCTGGTGGGCTGCAGTCCATGGGGCCGCAAAGAGTCAGGAATGACTGAGTGATTAACACTTACTTATCCCAACCTAGAAAACTGGAATAATATATCAGTAGTGTGTACTTACCTCAGAAGCTTGTGGCAAGGATTATATAGATAATTAATGCAAAATTAAAGTGACAAAATGACAGACTGTGGTCCACTGGAGAAGGGCATGGCAAACCACTTCAGTATTCTTGCCTTGAGAACCCCAAGAACACTATGAAAAGGCAAAAACATAGGACGCTGAAAGATGAACTCCCCAGGTCGGTAGGTGCCCAATATGCTACTGGAGTTCCATGGGGAAATAATTCCAGAAAGAATGAAGAGATGGAGCCAAAGCAAAAACAACACCCAGTTGTGGACGTGACTGGTGATGGAAGCAAAGTCCGATGCTGTAAAGAGCAATATTGCATAGGAACCTGGAATATTAGGTCCATGAATCAAGGCAGATTGGAAGTGGTCAAACAGGACATGGCAAGAGTGAACATCAACATTTTAGGAATCAGCGAACTAAAATGGACTAGAATGAGTGAATTTAACTCAGATGACCATTATATCTACTACTTGGGGCAAGAAACCCTTACAAGACTTGGAGTAGCCATCATAGTCACCAAACAGTCCAGAATGTAGTACTTGGATGCAATCTCAAAAACGACAGAATGATCTCTGTTCGTTTCCAAGGCAAACCAGTATCACAGTAATCCAAGTCTATGCCCTGACCAGTAATGCTGAAGAAGCTGAAGTTGAACAGTTCCATGAAGACCTACAAGACCTTCTAGAACTAACACCCAAAAAAGATGTCCTTTTCATTACAGGGGACTGGAATGCAAAAGTAGGAAGTCAAGAAACACCTGGAGTAACAGGCAAATTTGGCCTTGGAGTACAGAATGAATCAGGCAAAGGCTAATAAGAGTTTTGTCAAGAGAACACACCAGTCATAGCAAACACCCTCTTCCAACAACAGAAGAAAAGACTCTGCACATGGACATCACCATATGGTCAATACCGAAATTAGACTGATTATATTCTTTGCAGCCAAAGATGGAGAAGCTCTATACAGTCAGCTCTATACAGGAGCTGACTGTGGCTCAGATCATGAACTCCTTATTGCCAAATTGAGACTTAAATTGAAGAAAGTAGGGGAAACCACTAGACCATTCAGGTATGACCTAAATCAAATCTCTATGATTATATAGTGGAAGTGAGAAATAGATTTAAGGGACTAGATCTGATAGAGTGCCTGATGAACTATGAATGGAGGTTTGTGACATTGTACAGGAGGCAGGGATCAAGACCATCCCCAAGAAAAAGAAATGCAAAAAAGCAAAATGGCAGTCTGAGGAGGCCTTACAAATAGCTGTGAAAAGAAGAGAAGTGAAAAGCAAAGGAAGAAAGAAAAGATATTCCCATTTGAATGCAGAGTTCCAAAGAATAGCGAGAAGAGATAAGAAAGACTCCCTCAGTGATCAGTGCAAAGAAATAGAGGAAAACAACAGATTGGGAAAGACTAGAGATGTCTTCAAGAAACTTAGAGATACCAAGAGAACACTTCATGCAAAAATGGGCTCAATAAAGGACAGAAACAGTATGGACCTAACAAAAGCAGAAGATATTAAGAAGAGGTGGCAAGGATACACAGAAGAACTACACAAAAAAGTTCTAAACGACCCAGATAATCACGATGGTGTGATCACTCACCTAGAGCCAGACATCCTGGAATGTGAAGTCAAGTGGGCCTTAGGAAGCATCACTATGAACAAAGCTCGTGGAGGGGATGGAATCCCAGTTGAGCTATTTCAAATCCTGAAAGATGATGCTGTAAAAGTGCTGCATTCAATATGCCAGCAAATTTGGAAAACTCAGCAGTGGCCACAGGACTGGAAAAGGTCGGTTTTCATTCCAGTCCCAAAGAAAGGCAATGCCAAAGAATGCTCAAACTACCACACAATTGCACTCCTCTCACACGCTAGTAAAGTAATGCTCAAAATTTTCCAAGCCAGGCTTCAGCAGTACGTGAACTGTGAACTTCCAGATGTTCAAGCTGGTTTTAGAAAAGGCAGAGAAACCAGAGATAAAATTGCCAACATCCGCTGGATCATATAAAAAGCAAGAGAGTTCCAGAAAAGCATCTACTTCTGCTTTATTGACTAAGCCACACCCTTTGACTGTCTGGATCACAACCAACTGTGGAAAATTCTTCAAGAGATGGGAATACCAGATCACCTGACCTGCCTCCTGAAAAATATGTATGCAGGTCAGGAAACAACAGTTACAACTGGACATGATACAACAGACTGGTTCCAAATAGGAAAAGGAGTACGTCAAGGCTGTATATTGTCACCCTGCTTATTTAACTTATATGCAGAGTACATCATGAGAAATGCTGGGCTGGATGAAGCACAAACTGGAATGAAGATTGCTGGGAGAAATATCAATAACCTCAGATATGCAGATTACATCACCCTTATGGCAGAAAGTGAAGAAGAACTAAAGAGCCTGTTGATGAAAGTGAAAGAGGAGAGTGAAAAAGTTGACTTAAAGCTCAACATTCAGAAAACTAAGATCATGGCATCTGGTCCCATCACTTCATGCCAAATAGATGGGGAAACAGTGGAAACAGTGACAGACCATATATTTTGGGGGCTCCAAAATCACTGCAGATGGTGACTGCAACCATGAAATTAAAAGACACTTACTCCTTGGAAGAAAAGTTATGACCAACCTAGACAGCATATTAAAAAATAGAGACATTACTTGGCCAACAAAGGTCTGTCTAGTCAAGCCTATGGTTTTTCCAGTAGTCATGTATGGATGTGAGAGTTGGACTATAAAGAAAGCTAAGCACTGAAGAATTGATGCTTTTGAACTGTGGTGTTGGAGAAGACTCTTGAGAGTCCCTTGGACTGCATGGAAACCCAACCAGTCCATCCTAAAGGAAATCAGTTCAGAATATTCATTGGAAGGACTGATGTTGAAGCTGAAACTTCAGTACTTTGGCCACCTGATTCGAAGAACTGACTCATTGGAAAAGACCCTGATGCTGGGAAAGACTGAAGGCGGGAGAAGGGAAGGACGACAGAGGTTGAGATGGTTGGATGGCATCACTGACTCAATGGACATGAGTTTGAGTAAACTCTGGGAGTTGGTGATGGACAGGGAGGCCTGGCGGGCTGCAGTCCATGGGGTCTCAGAGTCAGACACGACTGAGCAACTGAACTGAACTCAACTGAACTGAACTGAATGCAAAATACTTAGCACAGTGCTTGACATATATTAAGTATTGCATATTAGGTGATAAATCATACCAGTTATTTAATCTGATCTCTTTCATTAGGTTTGAGGAAACAGACATCCAGAGGAAACAAAGACTATCTCAAGTGGAATAAAGATGGGAGAGGGGGATATCTGATTTGCTTATGAAGGTTTACAAGTCTAATTTCAAAGTACGGAAACTAGAGGGAACTGACTTCAAATTTAATATTAAAATAAAACATTTATGGAGAAATAGACGAGGTTGAGAGAATATACTACTAAGAGAATGGCCAGTCAGGGCAACTTTCAAGATAATTCAGGATATTGAGATTTAGAACTAATAAGTGTTCTTATTGTCTCAACTTGCTAATTTACTATTGTTGTTCAGTTGCTCAGTCCTGTGGACTCTTTGTGACCCCATCAACTGCAGCACGCCAGTCTTCCCTGTCCTTCACTATCTCCTGGAGGTTGCTCAAACTCTCGTCCATTGAGTCGGTGATGCCATCCAACTGTCTCATCCTCTGTTGCCCCCTTCTCCTCCTGCCCTCAATCTTTCCCAGCATCAAGGTCTTTTCACATGGGTTGGTTCTTTGTATCAGGTGACCTAAGCATTCGAGCTTCAGTTTCAGCATCAGTCCTTCCAATGAATATTCAGGGTTGATTTCCTTTAGGATTGTCTGGTTTGATCTCCTTGCAGTCCAGGGGTATCTGTTTATTTCTATCTTCAACTAAGTAGTGTCTGTGCATTCACTAAATAAAACAGTTTGTGATGCCTCAGCGTTTTGTTTTCTATTGAATTAAGTACAACATTAAACCATTAACATGACCTTAAGAAAATCAATATTGTCCCCAGGCTGAAGACCATTCATTCCACAGCTTAACTGGTCCTTAGCTTTAGCTTTTGACTGTAAACTTGTATTATCCACCACAGTACCACTAGCTATATGTGGCTATTAGGCAGTTGAAATGAGACTAGACTATACTGAAATGTGCTATAAGTGAAAATATAGTACATGAAGATTTTAATGTTTTGATTAAAAAACAATATCCCAATAATAAATTTTTATGTTGACTACATGTGAAATAATAGTATTTATGTTATATTAGGGTAAATAGAGTGTGTGCATATTAAGTCGCTTTAGTCATGTCCTACTCTTTGCGACCCTATAGACTGTAGCCTGCCAGGCTTCTCTGTCCATGGGATTCTCCAGGCAAGAATACTGAAGTGGGTTGCCATGCTGTCCTCCAGGGGATCTTCTCGACCCAGGGATTGAACCTGCATCTCCTGTGACTGCTGCATTGAAGGCGAATTCTTTCCTGCTGAGTCATCAGGGAAACCAAATATAGTACAAAAGTAAAATTAATTTCACTTATTTCATTTTTTCTCTTTGAATGTGGCTACGAAAAACATTTAATCAATTATTTAGCTCTTATTATTTCTACTGGTCGAGACCCTAGCTTTTTTCAGAACCGGAAGGGGAGCACTAAGTCCTAAGGACAAACATTTCCCTTTCCTGGCCTTTCTCAGTCTCAGGTGATGTAACTCTGTCACCCTTCCTGGAGGCTTGGCATCTCCATTTTCTCACTCAGGATGGAGCCCTTAAAAGGATGAAGAAGTTAAAGAACAGTTTTCATTGAATCCACAATTCAAAGAGTAGAAGATAATCGGTGATTATCAACTAAAGGCACCTCTAGATTCATCTTGAGATTCCTGATTGGCTCTCCTCTTTCACTTGAATTACCTCTTGTCATCACAACAGTAAAATGCAGGTGCTATTATGACATAGTAATACATTTTACAAATGAGTAAATGGAAGTTAGGGGACTAGTAAGCATCTTGTGAAGTTTTGATACTAGTTTGTTCAACAGTCTAAAAGTCGAATCTGGCAAGATAATGAATGAGTTTCTTGTATATCCTGTACCTTATCCTTCCATGACCTGACTGACATTCTAGATGACAAGTATATGTAGTAAAATGTATTATGGTATGACTTTAACCATGTAGGGAATATATATATTCCCTATAATACACATTTGACAGTTAATTGTGAATGGTGATGTGCTCATGGGCATTTACAGGGGGAAGAGGTAGCATGTGCATTTAAAACGTTTTCACCTTTACACTTTCCTGTGTCGTCCAAACTTTTGACAATGTACATATACTGTTTTTATTTCTTATTCTTTATATCACACAAAATGCCATTTTAAGAGAATGTGGATGGCTATGATATATTGCTCTTTTTTCTCCTCCCCAAGATCTCAAGATGTTTCCATTCCTCTCACTGTTGGTGTCTCTTTCTTCCACTTTGCTTCCCCTTTCTTTCTCTCTCAATTTTTCTTTACTTTTTCACCTCTTCCTTCCAATCTTGGCCACCACCCATCCCTGTCTTTAGGGGAAGATTGATACTAAAATGAAATGCCGGTCAAAATGTTACTTCCCATCAGGTGGGTTTCAGGCAGATCCTGTCTGCCTCTGGAGTTGTAAGGAAGATGCTCAAGTTAGGGGCAGGACAGTGGAGGGCAAGACTTCTAAAAAGGTTAGTTTTAGATAAAATAAATGACGGGGGAGAACTTTTCAGAGTGACAAAAGCAGTGGGAGCAAGGGCCGAAGGATTCTCTCCGGGAAAGAGAGATGAGCAGAGGGTCTCTTACCTTGTTGAGTCTAGAGATTGCAGTCTCCCAGTGCAGGAACTTAGTTAGAAAGGATGTGAACTTTAGTTGATTTGAGCTCCTGGATTGAATTAGTCCTGGTTGCATAATTGACTTTGATATGTGGCCTTTGGATCTGAATTGGGTTTAATAAGATTTAACTGCTTCAAAGGGCTTTATAAGAATTCATTTTATTCTTCAAATCTGATTTCAAATGCTACCTACTTTGAGCCGCCTGCTCTGACTTTGGTGCTCCTCCAGCGCTCCTATTATGCCAGAGTTGATACATACCTTATTCAAGCAATTACCTACATTGTATTTTATCTTATCCTGTGGGAAATGGTTCCTTTGTTGCCTTGCTGCAGGAATCTTTCAGTTCAGTTCAGTCAGTTCAGTTGCTCAGTCCTGTCCGACTCTCTGCAACCCCATGGACTGCAGCACACCAGGCTTCCCTGTCCTCCCCCAGCTCCCAGAGTTCGCTCAAACTCATGCCTATCGAGTCGGTGATGCCATTAAACCATCTCATCCTCTGTCATCCCCGTCTCCTCCTGCCTTCAATCTTTCCCACCATCAAGGTCTTTTCTAAAATGAGTCAGTTCTTTGCATCAGGTAGCCAAAATATTTAGGGTTATGCATATATCTTATTCATATTTGTATCCCAGGCCTAGCACAGACCAGGAACACATTCATATGAGTAGCAGGTGCTCAATAATTATCTTTTAAAGTATATTAACAGCTAACATTTAGCAAGCACTGTGGCAAACCCTACGTCTGCAATGTTCATCCACCAGACACTTTAGGAGGAAAGTACTTATATTATCCCTATTTTACAATGAGAAAATTGAGAGCAGGAGAAATTAATTTGATCTAAAGTCAAATTTGATTCAAGATCAACTAGTAAGTGGCAGAACTTCTCCTGTAGGTTTTTGGCTTCAAGATCTGGGCTCTTCACTACCATATGTAAATCAATACAGGAGGAAGGCTTTTCCAATCTGTGGCTGAATAAGGAACATAGAAGAATCCACCATCATTTTATAGAGGCAACTAAGATGAAAAATTATGGTAAAGTCCTAACTCGATGATGTCTCCAATTTTTTTAATCACCTTTACTTCTTCCTCCCTCCCTTCTTCCCTCTTTCCTTCTTTTTCCCTCGCCCCTCGTTCCTTTCCATCCCTCTCCCCTTCTCTCCCTTCTAAAACTTAGGGAAAATGTCTTGAGTTCCTACGTTGAAGTATGATCCAATCAAGAACAGAAATGTTTTGTGGGAACCGCAACGAACGTTTTATTTGGCTCCTACTTCTTTCCATTCAGTCGCAAATTCACAAATATCAAGCACCTACTGTGTGCTAGGAAACTTTTTTAGACACTAGAGCTATAGCGGTAAAGAAAAGTTAAGTGCCGGTTCTTACGGAGATGACTGTCAGTGGGCATTTTACATACACTGGGTCACTTACTCCTCACAAAAACCACATGAGGTAATGATGACAACAGTAATAGATAACGCTAAGCAGTGTTTATCTGTGCCGGGCACTGGGCTTACCTACGTGTTTTCTTTGTATTAACTCATTTACCACAACAACCTGTGAGGGAGATGATATGTATTCCTCATTTCACAGATGAGTAAACTGGGACACAGGTAAGTGATCTGCTCAAAGTTCGAACCCAGGCAGTGTAACTCTAACTTCACAGCTGTGAACCACAAGGCTATATTGTTTCATTTGTTTCTTTCTTAATGTCCCAACTTTCGAGTGGCCAAGTCCGGTCTCAGAGGATCTGACACCCAAGCCCAGGGGTTTGTGCCGCAGCCCAACGGCCTTGAGGAGTGAGAATGGCTTGGAATTTTTGCAGTACTTTTCTCTTCGACAGAATTAAAACTGATTTCAACGTAATTCTCAGATTTGCGATGTAAACCTTCTGGTACTGTCAATTGCCCGGCAGGGAGAGAGACAGGGCCAGGGCCCGGGTCATCGCACACTGGCCGGGGCACCCAGCAGATGGCGCTGTCTCGGTGGCCACCAGCCGGCTGCCCTGTCCCCCGGGGCTCAGCGCCTCCGCTGAAAGCTTCCCGGCCCTCCCTCACTCCCTTCTCTCTCCCCCTCCCCACGGAGCCTGGGCCCACGTGACCTCCAGGCGGCCAATGGGCGAGCAGAGAGGGCGAGCTGGTCCCTGTGGCCGCCATTAAAGCGAAGGGAAAACCCGTGAATTCGGATTAAAGGGGGAAAAACACCGCCCGCTGGGCCCACAAAATGGGGGAGACTACGGCGTCCCGGAGGTGAGGCCGCAGGAGCGCGGACGTTAGGCCGGTCTGGCTCAGGGACGACACGAAGACACAGCCAGAGAATGGTCTGAGCCCGCAGACGCCGCCACCAGCCTCCGCCACTGAGGAGACTCTGGGCTTAAGGACATCGCCGCCGCCGGGCCGGGGGCCTGGGCTTCTCTCCCGGTTCTCGCCCTTCCCGCCCCTCTGCGGGCGCCTCTCCGCCCTGGGAGCACCCTCCGGGGCTTGGGCTCTGCCCTCTCGGACTCGGTTTTAATTATTTATTCTGTAATTTATTATTTTTTTCTGGTGGCAGGGGCACACATCCCCTCCGTCCCCCAAAGAGGGACGAGCGTCCGCGGGCTCCGCGGCGGCCGCAGCCCGGCCAGCGGGGCGAGCGCGGCGCGGCCCTCCCGCCTCCGGCCCTCGGCCCCGGGCGGCTGGGTGCCGGCCGGGCGGCGGGGGCTGCTCGCGGCGGCGGGGGGGTGGGTGGGGAGGGCGGGCGGCCCGGCGGCCTCCTCTTCCACCGCCCCCCCAACCACTACCCCCCCGCCCTCCCCGGTGTCTGTTTTCTCTCTCTGGTCGGAGGCGGCGGTAATGGCGGATGGTGGGTTGTGGCGCCGGCGGCGGCTGCTGTGAGGGACGATGAGTTCCTCCTTCGTGCCGAACGGGGCCAGCCTGGAAGATTGTCACTGTAACCTCTTCTGCCTGGTGAGTGTCGGGCGGGGGCCGCGGCGGGCGGGCGGTGGGGGAGGGGCCGCGAGGTGCGCCCTTGGGCCGTGGGGGGGAGGGGGTCCGGGTCGGATCCAGATGCCCGAGTCCCCGGGCGAGGCCCGGCCCGAGCCGGCGCCGCGGAAGCCCCACACCGGCCCGGAGCCGCCGTCCTCGCCCGCCGTCCCGTGCTGCCCTAGGAGCGGCGGCCTTTTCTCCCGTCTCCGACACTTCTCACCCGCAGTCCTGTCTCCCAACTTGGGTTCCTTTCCCGGCAGGACAGCGGCATTTCCCTCTTGTGTTGCTGGCTTAACTGTTGCTTGTCTCCTTATTGACCGTGTATCTCTTTTCTGCCACTTTCTGTTATTGCCCATTCTCCCACTGCCTGGCTCTGCTCCTCTGTTTTCCCCCAAAAAACGGGACCCCGGAACTTAGCACACCTTTAGTTTTACGTGTTGTTATTTTATTTTTTTTTTTTTTTATCAAGATGAGTCAAACTAGGGGGTTCGTTTGTTCCTTGGGTGACTTAAGACTCTTAAAAAAAACACTGAATGCCATTCCGTAGTTTTTCTTTTAAACTTTGTAAACAGTTTGCCGTTTTGACAATCTCTAGCAGACTTGCTTTTGTTAGAACATTAGGTTTGTGAGAGTGGAGCGAACTTATGGAAGAGATCCTATGGTTCTGGACTAAATATTTTTATACAGAAGGCTGCTCCTCCTCTTACTGAAAAGTCAGGGGAAGCTGGCTCTACGGATGGCAGTTGTGTTGGTTGGCCCCGGTCTGGGAGCATCTCAGTAAAGACTTTCAAAAGTACCAACTGTTGCAAATATTCAGTCTGCAGTTTGATAGTAGCTTAGCTTCATCAATGATTTAAAAATTTCGGTAACTTTCTTTTTTCAATTTCCCTGTCCTATGAGAAATATTAAGAGAGTGTGTGATAGGTAAGTGAATTGAGTGGGCGGAGCACAACTAGTTGGCAAGTGTAAACTGCCAGTCATGTATCAGCAGTTTCATTTTTGGCACTTTAAGCTTGCACTTTTAAGTTAGATTAAAGAATTACTGAATTCACGCTGATAATTTCTTTTACGATACTAAGTTGAGATCTTTAATGCCCTTCCCCCTTATAAAATGTTTCTTGTACAATATCCATTAATCAGCATCTCTTCAGATATAGTAGACAAACAGCAGGTTTTACATTTCTGTCTTCTCCAACTCGGTCTATTTTTGGTACTTTTAGGATCAGGTTCTTTGAAGATAAGACTAGCACAAATCTGACGGTTCTTTGTGAGCAGCTATTTGACTTTTCCTTAAAGGGCTATGTAAAGATTTAACAAGAGTGTGTTCAATTGTAGTTGAGATTTCTTTGCGTTAGAGCTGTGACTTCTATAAACATGGAATGATGAATCTTTAAAAGTTAATTTTGTAGTAAGTTTGACACCAAGAAACAAATGTAACCAGTAAGAACAGAATTTAGGACTGAGAGTTAATGTTTTATTCAGTGTGCAGTATTAAAGTCTATGTTTATATTTAACATTATTAAAGTTTTTAAATTTATCCTTGGGACACAGTTATTGACTTGTATTCAGTGACATGTCAGTATTAATTTTTTCAGTGTCTTTGTTCTTTTCCTTTAATTTTTGGTTGTTGAATTACCAGAATAAGCTTTTTTTTCCCCTTTGCTTTTTTGTTCAGTCTGTTTTCAGTATCCCAAGGATAATGTTGAAAAATTGTAATGTCTTAATGAAATAGGGGACTTTAATAGTGAGGACTTTTGATTTTGACTGGATATGCAATAATAAAAAAATTATCCTTTTTTTTCCTCAGGCTGACTTGACGGGAATTAAATGGAAAAGATATGTATGGCAAGGCCCAACTTCTGCCCCTATTCTGTTTCCGGTGACAGAGGAAGACCCCATTTTGAGCAGTTTTAGTCGCTGCCTTAAGGCAGATGTACTTGGTGTTTGGCGGCGTGATCAGAGACCTGGAAGAAGAGAATTGTGGATATTTTGGTGGGGTGAAGACCCCAATTTTGCTGACCTTATTCACCATGACTTATCAGGTGAAAGCAGCTTATCATTTCTAACTTAAAGATATAGCAATGTTATATACTTTTCCTAAAAATATTTGTATTACAAATTAAGATTTTTTTTTGGTGGAACATTGTTTACTGTGAAACCAAACAAAAATTCAGCTTCATGTTGTATTTCACTGCGGTTATTTTATTTTACCGAAATTATGCATTTTATGGCAGGTTTTTTGAGCCTTGAATAACTTTATTCTTTCACCTCCCAGCTTTCTCATGAATTTCTGGCAGACAGAGCCTAAGGAAGGCATGCTAGTAAATTAATTAAAATTAAGAAAAATGGAATCGGGAAGCATTTCCTGACAAAGTCAAAAAATACTTTTGAAACCAAGTGTAACTCATCTTTGAGTCAGTTCTGCTACTACTCTCTTCTGTGTAAATATGCACACAGTTGTAGAAATATCTGGAAATATTGTAACTTTCTCGTGTCTTTTTTTTCCCAAGGCATATAGTTATTTCAGAATTTTTATTTGTGGTTGTTACATTATTAACAAATGAAGGCATATGTTAATTTTCTAATTTTTGGAATGTGATTCTTTTAGATACTGTTCCATCAAAGACTATCTTTGATATGAAGCAGTGCCAACTTGTTTAGCTTTTGTAGTGGTACACGTGTCATAATCTGAAAAGTTAGGGGAGTAATTTTATTATGAGCAAATTGATAAGATTACTTCTGTCTTATTTTCTTGATATTTAGGACCAAATGTTACTTTCAAAAGAGAAACTATTAACTCTTCACGTAATACTGAAGCTTGTGTTTACCTTAGAGTCCATGTTAACTGAATCTTTGATGATAGGAATGTAAATGATTAGTTGTTTGCTGCAATGTACCAAAGATTTCAGTAAGATGTAACATAATGATTCTTGACGAGAAAATTTAGGATTTTTAGATAACTGAAAAAGTTTCCTTACTGGAAATCAAGTACTCTGGAGTTTCTGTTATTGTCTATTTGATCTATAGAACTTATTTTTGGATGTATGAATTCAGATGACTGTCTCAAGCAAGCACTTAAGACCAGTGTTTGTGCAGGAATGTGTGTGTCACATTTTTTATCTTCAAATGAACAAACCCTTCAGTCTTAATATTTATTTTTGAGAGTGGTTGCAATTCTTTTATGATCAGCGCTTTCCAGCTTTTCTACTAAGATCCTGCTGGAGAGTCTAGCCCTTAGTTTTAAGTATGTAGTGTGGTTCTAAACGTATTAAAGGATGAGTTTGTATATATGTATGTATATATGATATATGCATATACGTCAGGGTATAATATTCCTTCAGAGCATCAGCAAGGTGATGCTTTGTAATTGTCATGCCAAAAACTAAGCCTGCCAGCTTCCTTTTTCTTTCATTGACTTTAGGTATGCTTGAGTTATTTTAATCTTGAAGTGATTATAAAAACCACCTTACTCTAAAATATTTGAAGACTGTTTTAATATTATTATTGACAATATAGGTAAACTGTAATGCTGACTTGGAAGTTTCAGTCTTCTTAATAAAGTTAGAACATCTGAACAGACCATCTCTCTCTCCCCATCCCCTCTCCCCCAGATTCCATGAAACACATTTTGTGGAATAAAACATGATCTTAACAGTTATGTAGTATTAGTCTTACATTAGTAGGACTAACATTTTGAAAATTAAAAGCCTATTAAAGTTAATTGTGAACTGGCGTGATGTATATTAAAATACTATGTGGGTAGTTTTTTTTCTGTTTTAAATAAGTTTTCTCCTGAAACTTCACAGCTATTAAATTTTTTTCTCTAGTTTGCTTGTAGGCATAATTATTTAAAATAGTGCTGCCTGTACTTTAAAATATTTATTTGCACATAATGAAAGTAATTTTGGAAGTTTAGGCTTTACTTGTCAGATTTTGCTGAATGCCAATTAAGAATTTATCAGTGAAAGCAATTAAAATAGTAAACCTAAATATATTAATGGTTACATGTAATCATATTTTCTGTTCCAAAGTCTGTCTGGTACTATTTTAAACAGTTTGTGTAGCCAATGGTATTTTTATAATGTTTTAGCTGTTTTTTTTTTTAACCTGTCATTTACTTTAGAATGTTTTTACTTAAATCACACATATCTTAAAGAATAATAAGGTCTTTTCAGATGGAGTATATTTGTCTTGCCCTTTTCTTTCCTCCAGGGACACCGTCTGCCTCCCTTTTTGGGGTAATTAGTCTGCCGCTGTCTCTCGAGCTAACCTCTTTTTCATTTCTTCCCATCTGTGGCACTCCATCCCCTTCTTTTAAGCTCCCCTGAGAAGAGAGCAGCTGGACAGTAGGGGTGGCATCAGCTGCTGGAGGCAGTCCTGAGTTCCAAGTGGAGGTGTGGTAGCAAGGAGAGGGGAACCGGAAGGACCCAGGTGGTAGCTAAAGAGCTGGTTAATTTAGCTTGAGTGTGCTCTTCACAGGCAGCGTCTTTCTGTTTGGTTCAGCACCTACCACATCTTGTTACTGAGATATTTGTGATTGTGGCAGTAACATTGCCGTTCTTGGTGAGAGAAGGCAGAAGCCATTCCTATTTGCAGATGAGAATTCTCAGTTTTTCATATTAAGTCAGTAGTAAAAGTACAAAATTGCCTTTGCTTTATCCCCTTAATTTCGTTTGTGTCATTCATAGTGTATTTTTTTAAAGTAACTTTTTGTTTTAAATTAGGTATAGATTTACATAAAAGTTAACAGAGATAGTATAGAGTTTTCTGAGTTACCCTCACCTAGTTTCTTTTATTGTTAACATCTTCTATCAAAATGGTACATTTTTCACAGCTAATGAAACAATACTGATATATTGGTATTACCTAAAATCGATAGTTTCTTTGGTTATCCTTTATTTTTATTTAATGTCCTTTTTTATCCTATGATCTCATCAAGGATACCATATGACATTTAGTTGTCATGTTTCCTTTGACTCTTCTAGACTGTGACAGTTTCTCAGACTTGCTTTATTTTTAATGATCTTGATAGTTCTGAAGAGTCAGGTTCCATAGTACATTTTTAATTTCTGCCTGCCTCTTACATGTAGCACATGTTTGGGTCACCTTCCTTTCAAGTTTTGCTAATGTGTAGAAATAGAATATAAACTAGTTTTACTGCTAATTGGTAAAAATCTTTTACAGCAAGTCAAATCTGATTTGATACATACTTTAACCCTCAGTTCAAAGTTTATTGTTGTCGCTATTGGCTTTTAGTTTTTCCCTTGAAACAAAAATAAAAACAACTACCCCCTCTCTGAGGTTTGCATCTTAAAAAAAATTATAGTAGCTAGAATGTGATGAGACTCTGAGAAAACTGATACCCTGAGAATTGAAAAAACAGAATCAGTCAGGGCTAAAAATATTTCTTTTTCCTGGCTCCTGTGGTATTTATGCAGGATTTTAGCGACATATCCAAATACTTTTATTATAACAATTTCATGGTAAATACTGTCAAATAGGCCATTGTTTAGTCTTAGAATTTAATTTTGGATGCTTTTACTGAAGGATATTAATTACAGTGGAATTTAACCTTAAGTGACAGCTTTAACAAGATTGACAAATAGACAAATAGCAGCCAAGTATAGCAGTCTACTGTTAGTCAAACTAAAAATTTATTTTATGCCCCAGGTAGCCTGAAGAGAGTTAATTCATTTCTGTCTTTTGTTGCATAATTTACTTGTGATCCAACTTTTTATGTTTGCTAGTCTTGTAGGGACAACATTGCCATGCTTTTCTGTGTACTATCAAGCAAGAAAAGTGTATTTTTTAAATCTTCAAATCAAAGATAAACATAAGAGGTTGCTTTTAAACCAGTGTTTTTCAGGTTTTGTTGATCAATAATGCTGCCAATTTAAGGCTCTCAGCAATTTGTTGAAAGAACAGCTTATGAATGGGCAATTATTATTCAAGACAGGTGCTAAACTAGACACTTAAACATTTCTCTTTATTCTTTCAAGAAATACATAGTATTTTCAACCATGATCAATTTTGACCCATTGATTATTTTTTAGTATATGCTGCATTTTAATAGCTTGGCAGACTTACTTAGGTAGATTCCTTTTTTGCTGGCTTACCACTATGAGGATATTTGAAGATGTCAGTTTTGAGAAAACTGAGTACAAATACTTAGGTATATCAAAAATTTTTTTGGTTTTTATTTTTTCCCCCTACTCATAGAGAATTATTTTGATGACCTATCACATCCTTTTGTATCACTATAATCTGTATCCTCAAAAAATTATGGAAATCAAATTTAGCATTTGAACTTAATGCATTGTAAAACTTTTGTAAAAATTTTTCAAGTAACAATAACAGTTAAGAGTTCTAATGCTAAGGGTAACAGAAAAGTACTACAAACACAGAATTGAAACTGTTTTCTCTGGGGATACAGACAGAAGAGGAGGGAAACATTTATTTAAATACATTAAGCAGACTTTTTCCATTAGGCTGTGGTTAATTAAGTTCAGAGGAGCTAGGTAAAGATTTGCTGTGTGTTCCCCCTCCCACCCTTTTCTGTTATGCTGGTGTTGAGATACAAGGACTTATTTTAATCAATGTAAGGGTGTATGCCACTATGTTTTTGGTGGCTTGGTTGTACCATTTTGCTTTTTATATCTATGAATACAAGATGTGGAGAAGTATTTTTATTATGGTTACTATAATATCAAGATAGAAGCTTGGCTTGGTAGACTTCTAAGTGACAGTCCCACCCCCCCCCCCCAAAAAAAAAACCTTCCGACTTTTCACTGAATGTTATTAGGAATTATTCTTATTATTTCCTCAACAATGAAAAACCAAGTTGTTATTTAGTGTAATGGTTGCTTAGTTACCTACCGTATAGGTGAAGATGTGCTTAAGAGATTTGTTGGCCTTAGAAAATCCTAACAGGTGATCAGATCTTTGTTTTATGCATAACTCCTATTTAGTGTTAATGAGCGTTGTCGGCATTTGAGGGTTTAATGTAAAATGAGGATTAAGTTCACCTGAGTTTTTCTAGACAATTAGAGCAATGAGAGAGAAATGCTTGAATATTAATACTGATTAATTTTCTAAACTATATTTAGTTTTCTTAAGCTATCTAACTACAGGTTTAACTGAAATAGATTTTTAAAAATAAAATCTTAATATGTGAAAATTTATAAAAATCATTGTGTTACAGATTTTACTATTTTAAAGATTTTTAACTTTTGGGTAAGAAGATGAATTCAGTCTCAAGTTTTAAGTGAATAATTTTCTGATATTTGAAGTTTATAGTGACTATAAAAGTTTGAAATGTAATGGTATCTGTGTTTTGGTTCTTTGTTGCTTTAAAACTTAGAAGTAGTTTGAGAAAAGATTTTGGTAGGGGCTTGTGTATGACATGTTACTCCATTGCACTTGCTTAGAAGGTAAGGATTTTTGAGGTAAAAGGGTATAAAAAGTACACTAGATAGTTTATAAAGAAGTGAAGAATTCCAGCATAATTCTTTTGGAATTAAGAATATGTATACTTTTAGTAATCATAAATCACATAATTTTACATAAAACTTTTAATGTAACTTTCATTTTGAAATGACAGAAGCTGATTAGACTGAAAGCAGATTGAGAAAGGTTTGATTTTTTATTTTTCCTCTCAACAGCTCACAGATATGCTTGTGATCTAGACTTTGTAAATAAAGTGAAGCCACTATGTGCCACTTCCCTTTTCTTCTAGCCTCCTGTTTTCTTTAATAAAGTGAAACTTGTGAATTTTTGGCTTTAATTGGAAGTAGATAAGGATGTCTGTAATACAGCAGAATATGAAGAATTTTTTCTGTTTATTATTAATAATTTAAAAATTATCTCAACTCAAATATGGTCATTTTCTAAAGCTTTTCTCATTTTTAAAAAGCTTATCTTTTGGAAAAACCAGTTGATTTGAAAGACTGACTATAATTTAGGAAACATTGTAATGAACAACATAAAATCAACATTAACTTTTGTAGTGGCACCAATTTCTAGTGAAGTTAAAGTCCACTGTCATTGTGCTTATTGTGCTTTTGAGTTAATGTTTATTTTACTCATTTGTGCAAGTTACGAATGTTTGCCATCTGTCACTCTTAATATGTGTCTCTGCTTTTATTCTAAAGCATCGTGGTTTATTATTTTTCTATTGGAATGGTATATGGAATTTTAGTATTGAATTAAGAAAGATTTTTTTTTTTACTTAGATTGAAAGAAGGTCCATACTTAACAAATATTTTATAAAGTTAAATAGACTATAGGAGTATGCCACACTATTTTATATTTGAAATAACAAATTAAAATATTCCAAAAGTTAAAATGTTGATGGCAGTAGCTCCTATTTATAGTAGGATTCCTTGGATGCTTTCTTATAGGTATAGATGGATAGAGAGTAAAAGGCTTCTTTTCTTTTTTTTTTAAAGGCTTTTTTTCTGAACCACATCCATACTTACCTCAAAATGACTATGTTATTATTATTATTATTTTTTGTAACTTCACTTGGAGTGGTTAATAGATTTGCTGGCAAAATTGAGGCTGTATAGTTAGTAAAGGTTGCAAAAACGAAGATCACGGCATCCAGTCCCATCACTCCATGGCAAATAGAAGGGAAAAAGGTAGAAGCAGTGAGAGGTCTTATTTTCTTGGGCTCCAGAATCACTGTGGATGGTGACTGCAGCCATGAAATTAAAAGATGCTTGCTCCTTGGAAGAAAAGATATGGCAAACCCAGACAGCATATTAAAAAGCAAAGACATCACTTTGCCGACAAAGGTCTGTATAGTCAAAGCTACGGTTTTCCAGTAGTCATGTACAGATGTGCGAATTGGACCATAAGGAAGACTGAGCACCGAAGAAATAGTGTTTTTGAATTGTGGTGCTGGAGAAGATTTGAGAGTTCCTTGGGCATCAAGGAGATCAAACCAATCAATCCTAAAGGAAATCAACCCTGAATATTCATTGGAGGGATTGATGCTGAAGCTAGAGCTCCAATACTTAGGTCACCTGGTGTGAAGAGTTGACTCATTGGAGAAGACCCTGATGCTGGGGAAGATTGAAGGCAAAAGGAGAAAGGGGCGGCATAGGATGAGATGAGTTGGATGGTATCACCGACTCAATGGACATGAATTTGAACAAATTCCAGGAGATGGTGAGGACAGGGAAGCCTGGCGTGCTGCAGTCCATGGAGTCACAGAGTTGGACACGACTTGGTGACTAAACTACCAACATAACTTTATATCAGAAGTGCCATTTAAAATGTGTCTTTAAATTTTTAAATTTCTCCCCCATGTAGAGAATCTTATACTAAATAGTAAGCATGGGAATCATTTGGTTGAAATGAGGCCTACGGTGGCTGATAATGCACTACTTGTTAGGCTCTGTGCCGAAAGCTTCCTTTTTATCCATCACTTATTTTTATAGTTGAGTCGTGGATTAGAATGCTGATGGACATAAAATGTTTTGAGTTTAATTATTAACTGTCTAGTTTTTTTTTTTTTTTGGCAGGGTGAATGAAAGAGTTAGGACAAAGTAACAAGTGAGTCAACTTAGAAATTGGAACTTTAGGTATAGAGTGTGTGGTATTTCCCTTGGTTATACAAATGTCCTATTCATTTATACAGAAACCAAATCAGTATGTTTGTGGTACATCGTTGCCTTTTTATATGGTGGGGAAATAGTTTTCAGATGATTTAATAGAGTACATGGCATTTTGGCGTTTTATTCTCTGTGGATTAGCTTTGAAACCTGATGTTTTAGTGTCTAGAGAGATAGCAAAGTGGTCGTAGCTCAATATTCTGAGGTGAAGTAGGGTTTTTGAATTTAGGGATAAAACTGTAATACTTGCAGTTTAGCTCTGAGTAGATACGGTGCCTCTATGTTACTTTTTGTTTCTTTCATTTCTTTTATAGAAGAGGAAGATGGAGTGTGGGAGAATGGACTTTCCTATGAATGCCGAACTTTGCTGTTCAAAGCAGTTCACAATCTGTTGGAACGGTGTTTAATGAACCGGAACTTTGTACGTATTGGCAAGTGGTTTGTAAAGCCTTATGAAAAAGACGAAAAACCTATAAATAAAAGGTAAGCTGTCTTTAAACTCTTACTTGATGTTTCTTTAGCTTTGTTAATATTAATGACTTTATAGAAAATGTGTGATAAAACTGATATCTCACAGACATTCAGAAGGTTAACTTTGGCAGAGTACTATAAATATTCAGTTTTCTTTGACTTCTTCATTCTTTCTTTTACACATACTAAGAATTTTCTTGTAGTAGGGATAGGCTATGTGTCAGTACAGTTTGATTTGGGGTAATAGAAAAAATATGAGATGAAAGCAGAGACTTACGCATTGAAGTATATATATATTTTTAGTACTAGTGGAAATACATTCATGGTACTCTGTTAAAATTAAGTAGTATTAATATTTGTTTTTAGATGGTGATCTGTAGTCATGTTTTGGTTGAGGTAATCCTCATTCTCAGCATCTTTTTGCTTTAATTAAAGTTATTTTTGTATGTTTCTGTGTAGGACATGTTTACTTTTGGGGTGCTTATGATTTTCTTCAGCTTTGAATTAAGCAAATTCATGATGCTAATTTGTAGATAGTTGCAGATAGAGGCACAGAAGACTTTAAGACGTATTCAGGTAAAAGCTTTAGGTTACTACAATTCTCTGGTTTAAATAATAAAAGGCATAATTTTTTAGAAGATTTGGTCACAAGCAGTTGTTGAATTAGTGAGACTTTGAGAGAAATGAAACAGTGGTGTGTAAGATGGGATATTGGAAAAGAAGAAATGAAAGAAGTTTATTAGTTTTCCCTAAAAGATGTGATGGTTGTAATCATTGTTGAGATGTCATTTTATGTCAGGTGCACATCTTTTTTCATGCACACACGAAATTTTTAGTAAACTTCCCTTTCTAGTTTCATTATAATCAATGAGTAGGTAAGACATATCAAGGCTTTAATTTTTTCTCTCTGAAAATTAAAATAAACCTTTATTTTCAAAAGAATAATTGTACAAGGTAGGAGTGCATTCAGTTGCAAATGACAAAAAAGACCTAACTAGCTTATGTAGGAATTGGTTTTTCTGAATAACAGTCTGGAGGAAGATAATGTTCAATGATGTCATCAAAACT
Organism: Okapia johnstoni; assembly: GCA_024291935.2. Taxonomy (NCBI): domain Eukaryota; kingdom Metazoa; phylum Chordata; class Mammalia; order Artiodactyla; family Giraffidae; genus Okapia; species Okapia johnstoni. The sequence goes on along the minus strand of CM044308.1, from coordinate 119,975,759 downwards.
TAGATTCCCTGGAGTTTTCTGCTCTTTAATCTCTAGCCTTTGGCTTTTATCTTCATGGCTCCAGTGAGTGATGCATCTACAGACTTCATTCACAGTGGATTCCAGGCAAGAAGAGGGAGGGAGGGAGGAGATGAGAAGGGGTGACCGTTGGATCAGAAATCAGATTCTTTTCTGGAAATTTTAGCTGACATATCATTGGCTATATTGAGATAAATATTCTTTATATGGGAACATTGCCACTCTGAGCAAAGTAAACCTTGGTTAGTAAGAAGAAATGGAGAACAGATAGTAGGTAGGCAGTTTTAAGAAGTCAAGCTGATTACCAAGAATTAAAAAGAAAACCTGTAATCCTGAGCCCCAACTACTAGATGTGCTCCTCAGAGGCAATCCCTTTAAATTCTTCTAACTTAACTTTAATTTACCTGTTTAAAAAGTTACAAGCAAATGCTAATTATTGAGTTTTCTGTTATTTCAGTTATTCAGAATTTAACCTTCTGTTAATTTAGCTATCTTACCATCCCCTCCACCCCAGCCATCTCCCAACTCCCCATCCCGACCACTTGGACATTGGTATACTGAGATACTCTATTCTCCCGTCTCTTTTTTTCCCCTTATCTTACCAATATAGTTTGAGATTTGGTAAAAAAAAAAAAAAAAAGTACCTATTGTTTATATTATTATGATTTTATAAATATTTAGTGAGTCATATAGCATGTAGGATTACATTCCATTTCCTCTATATAATTTTGTTTTTCCCAGTGTTAATGTGATTACCTCTTTTTTCAAGGGTTGGTAAACTACCTCCTCACAGGGCAAATGTAGTCTGCCCCCTGTTTTTGTAAATTTCATTGTAACACAGCCTTGTTCCTTCACTTTTGGACTACTTTATGCCTGCTTTCACACTCCAGCAGAGTCGAATAGTTGTGATAAGAGACTGATGATCCCACAATGCCTAAAATATTTCTCTGGCTCTTTACAGATAAAGTTTGCTGATCCCCAACCTGTATACTTTCTGGTAATTCTCCCCCAGGCCATCTACAGGAAGTATAAGTCTCCCCTCCACCTTTAAGGAGTTTGTGTAATCTTTTAGTTTCTTCTCCCTCTCTCAGTGTCCCTATTTGAGCCCTTCATTGTTCTATTCTGGTTTGGACTTGTTCTATTAGGCCTGTCTCACAGGAGTCATCTTGGGAATTTGCTTTGCCTTGTCTGTGTTGGGTCGCTTATTTCCTGGATCTCATGTTTTGTTTTTTTGTCTTACTGTTTTGGTAATGCCCATCTACCTGTAGCTTCCTGAGAAGAGAATACATAAGAAGTAATATTTTTGAGATCCTGGATGTCTGAATTATCTCCTTTTCTACTCCTAAGACTTCTGGGCACTAAAATGCTGATTGGAAGTTCTGTATATGTAAATGCTATGAAGCAAGCTGCAGGCTTTAGTAAGGTGATTGGACAGGGACTTGGCCATTTTTATTTAGAATTGTGCTATTGTTATAGTAGCCACCAATCAGTTGTAGCTATTTAAATTTCAGTTAATTGAAAAAATAAAAATTCAGTTCCTCAGTTGTCTAAACCACATTTCAAATACTCTTATGAGTGCTGGTTATTGTATTGCATAGTATAGATATAGAATATTTCTATCATTGCAGAAAGTTCTTTTGGATGATATTGCTTACACCAGAGCCTATACACTTAAAATTAAAATAATGCCTTAGCATCACTAAAGAAGTCAGTTAAGGTTTTTTTTGTTTTTGTTTTTTGGTGGGGGGGGGGGGTTGGGCAATTCCTGAAAGACTACTTTAAACTTCACTCATAAAGCTTTGTTTTCTTTCATACACCTGTGGCTTTTACACAGTCCCTTCAACTCCATCTTATTTAAATATAAGCACCACAAGATTTAAGATGGCGTATTAGTAGCCATTTTATATAGCTTTGGGATATCCTTTGGTTGAGTTCCTCAATACCTTTGAAAACTTAACTTTAGGGAAGCTATTATGTTTTCTAAGGACTCAATTCCTTTCTTCTTGTCTTCTAGGATGGCACTGTCTAATACACATATGTATTTTAAAGTCTTGCAGTAGACACATTAAAAAAAGTTTTTTAAAAAGTGAAATTGATTTTCATATATTTAACCCAGTATATCTAAATTGTTTCAGTATGTAACTGCATATGCAAATGATATGAATGAGGTAGTTTACTTTTTTTAAACTAGGTCTTTGAAATCTAATACGCATTCCGTGCTTTAGATGTACTTTAGAGTACATTTCAACGTGATCTGGCCACATTTACAAGTGCTTGATAGTCATATGTATATTGGTTCGCATCAACGGTGATGAACCCTCTTGGAATTGTGTGCTAAATTGGTAGTGTACTTGATACTCAAAAATAGGGGAAATTTCCATCTTCTGTCAAGATGTCGTTATTTGCTAAGTTGGGCATGGTTACTGTCTTATTTTTCCTCCTTTTAGCTTAGGCTGTCATTAATGTCCATCATCAAGATTATTCTGAAGTCCTCAGTGATGATATAATAGTACTTATGACCTAATGAAATTTCTCTGTGATGTTTGAGTCATTAGGATTTGCATGGTCAGTTTTCCCCATTCTCATGCTTTCTAGAAACATTTTTGAGAAAAATTGAGTGCTAGGAAAGACTTTTCTCTCTTTTTTCCTTACCATTAAGCTTTTCTTACTGTGATTCTTACAGATTCATACAAATCTGTCTTTTTGAACTGCTGGTTTTACATATGAACGATAATAGAGAAATTTTTTTATTTCTGAAGGAGAGAAGGGAATGAGAAACCTTTGTATAAGCATAACTGACCAGGCTGTGTTTGAAATCGGGGCTTAATACGTGTTAAATCAATTTTCAAAACAGATCTGTTAGTCCAATTTCACAGTTGTTAAATCTGAAGAATAGGGAGGTTAAGGAATTTCTTGGAATTCATACATCTTGTAGGTATTGGAGCTGGATTGTAGGGCATGAAAAAATATGAGACAGATTGTGCCCTATAGATCGCTGTATCTCCTGTACCTACATGTTGTTATTTTATTTATTTTTTATTATTTTAAAAAATCTTTTGGCCGTGTCACACAGCATTGTGGGATCTTAGTTCCCTGACCAGAGATCAAACCCACATCATGTGATCTGCATTGGACCACCAGGGAAGTCTCACCTACATCTTTTTAAAGTTATAGAAAGTAGTAAAACAGAAGACCTAAAATATTAGGGAGATGCTGTATTTGCTGAGCACTTGGAAGTTGTAAACCAAAATAATGTCATTGGTTTCTGAGTATTCTTTGTTATATAATGTAAGTAATGTGTTCACTAAGTGAGCTGAGGTATATAAAATTCACAGATAAAGGTGTTATATTCTGGATTTTAATATACATCTTTTGTTCATTGAGATATGGTAAGGATATTTGATATTGTACCTATAAATTTAAGGAATTTAAGTAATCACTCTGAGGGCTACAGAAATATGGATTAATGCAGTGGTTCCCAAACTTGTCTGGATATGGAATCACCTTGAGAGATTAAAAAAATAATCTGTGTATTAACCTGGGAATGTGTTCTAGGCTTCGAAATTTTTAAAAGATCTCTGCGATTCTAAAGTAAGATAGACAGGTTTGAAAACTGTTTAATCAATGGAATAAAAATCTAGGAATTAGGGTGACTAGGATTCTTTTATTTGTGTGTGGTATAATATAAACAACACAATTTACCATTTTAGCCATTTTTTAAGTGTATGGTACAGTGACATTAATTACATTCATACTGTTGTGCAGCCATCACACTATCTCCAGAAATTTTTCATCATTCCAGGCTGAAAATTTGCCCATTGAATAATGACTCCCTATTTTCTCCCCCTCACAGCCCCAGGTAGCCACCATTCTACTTTTTGTCTCTCTGAATTTGGCTGTTCTAGATACCTTACATAAGTGAAATCAAAAGGTATTTGTCCTTTAATGTCTGGCTGATTTCACTTAGCACCATGTTCTCAAAGTTCTTATCCAAGTTGTAGCATGCACTTTCATTTCTTTTTAGAAAAATATTTACCTATTTATTTATTTGACTCTTCTGGTCTTAGCTGCAGCATTCGGGATCTTTAGTTGCAGCATGCAAACTCTTAGTTGTGGCTTGTTGGATCTATTTCCCCAACCAGGGATGGAACCTGGGCCCTGAATTGGGAGCGTGGAGTCAGCCACTGGACCATCAGGGAAGTCCCCATTTCTTTTTAAGACTAAATAATTTTCCATTGTATTTTTATACCACATCTTATTTATCCACTCATCTGTCAGTTGACATTTGAGTTGTTTCTACTTTTTGTCTATTGTGAATAATGCTGCTATAAATATTAGTATACAAATATCTATTCAAGTCCCTGCTTTCAGTTCTTCTGGGAACATACAAGAAGTAGATTTGCTAGGGCATACAGTAATTCTTTTTTTATTTATTTTTTGAGGAATCACTGAAGTCTTTTCCACTGTGGCTGGCCCATTTTATATTCCTGCGAGCTGTGTAGGAGGATTGTATTTCTACACATCCTCACCAACACTTCATTTTTTAAAAAATAGCAGCCATCCTTATGGATGTGAAGTAGTTATCTCATTGTCATTTTAATTTGCATTTTTTAAATGGCTAATGATGTTGAGCATCTTTTCACCTGTTGAGTGGCTGTGTATCTTCTTTAAATGTCTGTTCAAGTCCTTTGCCCATTTTTAATTGATTGTTAGGATGACTAGAACTTTAAGTCAACACTCCCTTTAAATAGGTTTATGATTTTAAGACAAGTCGGTTAACTTCTTTGTGCCTTGAATTCCCTACCAGCAAAATGGGATATCATCTTTCTGTACCTGCCTAACAGAAGTGCTAAAAATACAGCACTTCCTAAAGCAGTATACTTACTTGTTATAGTATTAGAACAGCTGACTTTAATCTATAAGCATATTTTCAATTTATGTCTTAGAAATAAAGAATCTTTTGTTTAATTTCAGTAGTTAAGGAACATTTTTCTGCAACAGATTATCTGTTCAGGTTTCATTTGTAAAATTATGCCTTATTCTTATCTTTTTGCTTTGGTTATTATAATAAAAGCTCCTGAAGAGCAGTTTTATTCTCCATAATGCTTTATGGTAGCTTAACAGTACCTTGGATTCTGATTGTAGTTGCACATATTTGTTTTAACTCCACTTTTCTACGTGTTGAGGACTGAAAATGAAGTGGTGTTGTAAAATGATCTCTCTTTTTGAAAGACAAGCCATTGTGAATTTGGTATGGTGGTATTACCTAACATTCACTTTGGCCTATAATTTTTTCTGACTAGATTACCTTTAATATAGGTATACCTTGGAGATAATTGCTTCCCTGGTAGCTCAGCTGGTAAAGAACCCACCTGCAAAGCAGGAGACCCTGGTTCCATTCCTGGACTGGGAAAATGAAAATCCTCTGGAGAAAGGGATAGGCTACGCACTCCACTATTCTTGGGCTTCCCTGGTGGCTCAGATGGTAAAGAATCCGCCTGCAATGTGGGAGACCTGGGTTTGATCCTTGGGTTGGGAAGATCCCCTGGAGGAGAACATGGCAACCCATGCCAGTATTTTTGTGTGGAGAATCCCACATGGACAGAGGAGCCTGGAGGGCTACAGTCCATGGGGTCACCAAGAGTCAGACACGACTAAGCTCAGCACAGCACATAAACCTTAGAGTCATTTTGTCAGTATCTGCAAAATAACTGCTCAATTTTTATTGTGATTGTGTTGAATTTTATTATTCTGTTAGCACCACAGTAAAGCACACATCATAATAAATTGGGTCACAGGAAATTATTCGGTTTCCAGTGCATATAAAAGTTATGTTTATACTAACTGTAGTCTATTAAGCGTGTAGTAGCAGTATTTCTAGAAAACAGTGTACATAACTTATTTTATTACTAAAAAATGCTAACCATTCTCTGAACCTTCAGCAATAGTAACATCAAAGATCACTTAACACAGATCACCATACCAAGTACAATAATTATGAAAAAGTTTGAAATGTGAAAATTACCAAAATGTGACACACAGACATGAAGTGAACATAAGCTGTTGAAAAAATGGTGCCAACAGACTTGCTCCGTGCCAGGTTGTCACACACCCTCAGTTGTCTGTGAAGCACAGTAAAGCAAGATATACATGTGTAAGAATTTCAGAAAATCTATCCCGTATTAGAATGTTTAGTTTTTTTCCTCCTATACATGGACAAACTTGGTTTGTTTTATTTATTTATTTATTTTTTATTTATTTGGCTGCACCAGGTCTTAGTTGTAGTATGAGGACTCTTAGTCATGGCATGTGGGATCTAGTTCCCTGACCAGGGAATGAACCTGGGCCCCCTGCATTGGGAGTGCAGAGTCTTAGCCACTGGACCACCAGGGAAGTCCCAACTTGGTTTATTTTAAACCATTTTCTATTACAACCAGATCAGTCTGTATAGGAAACATATGCTAGCAGTATAGGATGTGATGTTTTTCCTAAAATAGGCAATTCAATGGAATTGAGAGCTTGCTGTTAAGTGGGGTAGTACAGAGAGTAGGAGTGGAGAGTTTATTTTCTTTTAATATTTTATGTATGAAATTAAACAGTTGAAAGCTGTAGTTTTAAGAACTCTAGTTCACTGATTAAATATGAGGATATAAAATACAGGTCTCCAAGCCTCTTTGTCTTTTAAAGATAAAGACCATGAACTTCCCTGGTGGTCCGTTGGTTAAGAATCTACCTTGCAGTGCAGGGGACACAGGTTTGAACTCTGGTCTGAAAGATTCCACATGCCACGGAGCAGCTAAGCCTGTGCCCCACAACTACTGAGCCCCATGGGCTACAACTAAGGATGCCAGATGATGTCAACGAAGATCCTGCGTGCTGCAGCTGAGACCCTAGGCAGCCAAATAAACACTAAAAATAAAGAACAATAGACTTTTAGGTTGTTGCTTAAATTTGCAGATGTTCTTGAAAGTATTTGCAATTTAGATTTTGGAATCTACTATTGAATTACTGATTAAGCACACAGCATTCGTGATGATTTGTATAGCATACTTACCTTAAACTTAATCAAATTGCAGTTTACCTATGTGTAGATTATTAGTCACTTCCTTAGTAAATGTTTCCCTTGACATAGAGTATTTTTAGTTATTTCCCTTTAAATTCTTAAAGATTTTTTTGTTGGCAAAATTTATCTTTTAATGTTTTCTGAAAAAACTGTAAAGAGTTACAATGTTTAAAAAAATACATATTCATTCTAACTAGTTTAATATGAAATTTTCTAAAAATTCTTTTACCACATCTTTCCTCTTATCCACTCTTTGGAGAAAGATGCTTTGAAAATTGATTTCTGCTTGTTTTATGTCAGTACATATAATTGGGGTCCCAGATGGCTCGGTGGTAAAGAATCCACTGGCCATTCAGGAGAGGCAAGTTCGATCCCTGGGTTGGAAAGATCCCTTGGTGAAGGAAATGCAACCCAATCCACTATTCTTGCCTGGGAAATCCTGCAGACAGAGGAGCCTGGAGGGCTACAGTCCACAACGTTGCAAAAGAGTCAGACACGACTCAGTACCTAAACAGCAAGCAATGTATAATGGGCATAACCCTCAAAGCATAACACTATTGGCTTGCTAAGGTAAAAATACTATTGAGAAATGATGTTATGTGTATATACTTTCTGTACCTTAGCCTTAACAGTTATAGAATAATTCTGTCAGAAAAGAGGTCACTCAAAAGAAAAGTGTAAATATGGCTTCATAAGCATTCCCACATCTAGTAATGAGATTGGTTGCATATATTTGTTTACTTTAGATAACATTCTTTGAGGAAAATGTATGGCGGCTTGTGAGTAATTTAAAAAAAATCCTAATGTGCCCTGGAGAAGGACATGGCAACCCACTCCAGTATTCTTGCCTAGAGAATCCCATTTACAGAGGAACCTGGTGGGCTACAATCCCTGGGGTCACAAAGGGTTGGACATGACTAAAGCAAATGAGCAGGCATGCATGCCAAAGCGTATACCCCAACTGTACAAGAATGGGCCTAATTCTTACCGAAATGCTTTTTGCTTTCACAACACCCATTCTCCTCAATGTCTTCTTCTGACACTCAGGCTGTTCTTTCTTGGTCCCTTCTGTGAGTGTCTTCTGTTATACTAAAGCTGCAGTTTTTAGAGCTCCCTAGGGCCAGTTCCTGGGCTCTGTTTCTCAACATTCCCTCTCTAGGTGATCACATTCATTCACAAAGATGTAAATAACCATCCACACCCAGATAATCCCCAGATTTATACTATAAACCCAAACCGTCACCACATCATAAAAGCTACTTTGTCCCAAAACTGATTTCTTGATCTTTACCCCAAACCTGCTCCTTCTTTAGACTTCTGTATGCTCTACCCTGAGGCTCATGTCATCAGATACTGCTTTAATTCTAGGGACCTTCTGGTTCCCATATATAATCACCAAATTCCCAGACACATTCTAGATGTGCCTACTTCTTTGCATTTCTACTGTCATTACCCTAGTTGTCTCTCACCTGGGCTATTATTGCTCTAGGTCCTGGTGGCTCAGTTGTAAAGAATCTGCCTGCCAGTGCAGGAGACGCGAGAGAGACAGGTTCGACCTGGAAATGGCAACCCACTTCAGTATTCTTGCCAGGAAAATTCCCTGTGGACAGAGGAGCCTCAAGGGCTACAGCCCACGGTGTTGCAAGGAGTCGGACCTAGTGACTGAGCATGTACGCATGCACACATGCCCTATGGATTCTCCTCTCTAATAACTAGTGAGGTCTTCAAGTAAAAACAAGAAAAGTATCAGATACTATCATTCTTCTGATTAAAAATCCTTCAATAATTTCCCCTTGCACCTTAGAACAAAAATCAAACTGCCTCGTTGTGTGTATTCTGACCTGCTTGTTCCTCTCCATCTTAGTCCCAGTTTTTTGCTCCTGTCTACTCTGGTTGATACTGGTCTTCCTTCAGTTCTTCCAGTAAGCCAAAAATCCTTCCTGCCCCAGGGCTTTTGCACCTGCTGGTTCCTCTACCTGGAATGCTTTCCTCTACTTCTTGCCCTGTAAACTGATTCATCTTTCAAATTTCAGCACAGATATCACTGTCCCTAACCACCTTCCATCCAAATTAAATTAGTTCCCTTTAGTGAATTCTCTGTTAGCATCATTTTCTTTTGTATCATTCATTACAGTCTTTAAATAAATACATGAATGCATGTATATGTATGTGTGTTTATGTATGTGCACATAAAATGCTTGCCTCTTCCACTAGGTTGTAAAATTCATGGAGACAGAGACTCTGTCTATCTTGGTCATCTCTGCATAGCCAACACTTTGCATGGTGTCTGACACATAATGTGTGCTTTATAAATATTTGCTGAATTAATTAGTAAAAGTCTTCTTTTCCACCAATACTCTGTTCCTGAAAGCAACCCTTCTAAGAATTTCTTTTTTACCGAAAAAGTTCCAAAGTGAATGCATTTTAGTATGTTTTCCTGGTACAAATTTTTACATTTGGATTAAATCTGATGAAAATAGCTTTAGAAAGATAATTAAAGAGAAATAGGGCCTAGATAATAATTAAAAGATAGTAAGAAAGAAAAAGTTGAGATTTGACTACAACAAAGTACGTGTTACATAGAAAGAAACCATTACCATGTAGACCTTCAACACAGTAAATTTTGCTGAGCATTTATTACTATATGCCAGGTCATGTGGCTCATGTCCATAATGATTTGCCAGCACCTTTTTAATCACTTTTTTTATTTTAAATTTATTTTTTTAATTGAAGGATAATTACTTTACAGATATCACTAAGTTTTAAAAGGAAGGTGGTAAAGATTTCTTCAATAAAACTGTTAAAGTGGTTAATTGTGTTACAAAGAAATATTTTATTTAGGAGTAGGAAAAATAATTTTGTTATTTCACAAAGGTGTTGAATTTTTAACAATTTGATTTTAGTAATCCCGCTTTCAGAAGAAGAGATGCACATTTTGCTCAGTCCTTATATCAATGATAGTTAACTAAAAAATCCAAAATTATTTTTTAGCAAACCAGTAGTTTAACGTTTATTCAAGTTAGCCTTGTCTCCATAGGCATAGAGGACTGTCATTCTAATGTATTTTTTTTAATTGAAGTATATTCTAATTGTATTTCTGTTCATTGCATTAAAAAAATCTGTTAAAAAAATACTAATTTTTCAGCTGGTATTAAGAGTAATGTTTGGAATTAACAAGGGGGTCACTTTTTTTTTTTTTTAACCTATGTTGGGTCTTTTTTGCGGCACAAGGGCTTCTCTTGTTGTGGCACAGGGACTCTCAAGTTGTGGTGCGCAGCATTAGTTGCCCTGTGGCATATGGGATTTATTTCCCCGACCAGGGATTAAACCCTCATTCCCTGTATTGGAAAACAGATTCTTAACCACTGGACTATCAGGGAAGTTCCTGAGATTCACACTCTTGATTTGGTATTTTCTCGAGCTGTGTTATAACATAGTCCACACTACTGCTTTGTTGAGAAACTTATTTTCCAGCCCTGCAGTAAGTTCACTTAAGCATGTTTTCTGCATTCCGTATTATTTCAGGCAACAGTTCTATGAAGTATTCATCCATTATTTTAACATAGGTTACCATTTTCCTGACTTGTTTTTCAGTGTTTGTATTCTTTGCTGCCAATTCTCTGATCCCAAAACTGAATGCCACATGTTTAGGTTTTTGTTATGGTAGCGCCTCACCTTTGGTGCCAGTTTTTATATCAGCTATGGCTGTGTAATAAACCACCCTAAAACATAGGGATTTGAAACAGTTACATATTCTCACTAATGTGCCTACAGGTCAGCTAGGGATTAGTCAGTCTAGTCACCGTAAACTGTAGTGTGGGTAGAGGTGTATTTTGTATGATTCTCATCCCTCTTTAGACCAGTGAACCAGTCAGGGCATATTCTTGTGATGACAGAAGCACCAGAGGGCAAGCTAAATTACGTGTGAAATATGTAAGTATACTTCAACCTTCTGCTTGGCCAAAGCAAGTCACAAAGCGAGCCTGATTCAAGGGTTGGAAAAGTATATTTCACCTCTAATAGGAAGAACTACTCTGGATAAAGGGAGGAATGAGCAAAATATTACAGAGCTACAGTAATCAAAACAGTATGGTACTGGCATAAAAACAAGCATGTAAACCAATGAGAGAATAGAAGGTTTAGAGATAAATTCTTGTGTATATGTTCAAATGACCTTTGACAAGTGTGCCAGGACCACTCAGTGGGGAAAGGACATTCTCTTCAAAAAATGGTATTGGGAAAACAAGTATTCACATGTAAAAGAATGAACTTGGACCCTTATCTTATACTGTATACAAAAAATAACTTAAAATTGATTAAAAACCTAAATGTAAGACCTAAACCTATAAAGCTCCTAGGAAAAAAATGTAGTGGAAAAGCCTCATGTCACCGGGTTTGGCAGTGGTTTTATGGTTATGGCACAAAAACATAGGCAACAAAAGCAAAAATAGACAAATGGGACTATATCAAACCTAAATTTCTTTGTGCATTATGGATTGGGAGAGAATATTTGCAATCATGTATCTGCTAAGGTGTTAATACCCAGCATTAGAAAGAACTACTACAACTCTACAAAATATCAAATAACCCAATTAAAAAATGGGAAAAATACTTCAATAGATATTTCTTCAAAGAATAAATACAAATGGTCAGTAAGCATAAGACAAGATGTTCAGGACTTCCCTGGTGATCCAGAGTTCTTCTGCCAATGCAGAGGGCACGGTTCTGTCCCTGCTTTGAGAGGAACCCACATGCTGTGAGGCAGTTAAATCCTTGAGCTTCAACTACTGAAGTTTGCATGCTTACAGTCCGTGCTCCGCAACAAGAGAAGCCACCACAATAAAAAGCCTGTGCACCACAATTAGAGAGTAGCCTCCTTTTGCTGAAACTAGAAAAAGCCCATGTGCAGCAACAAAGACCCAGCACAGCCAAAAATAAATCTTTAAAAAAAAAAGTTACTCGGTATCACTAATGGGAGAAATATAAATAAAAACGTGAAGGTGAAAGTCACTCAGTTGTGTCCGACTCTTTGTGACCCCATAGACTGTAGTCCATGAAATTCTCTAGGCCAGAATATGGGAGTGGGTAGCCTTTCTCTTCTCCAGGGGATCTTCCCAACCTAGGGATCGAACCCAGGTCTCCCACATTGCAGGCAGATTCTTTACGAGCTGAGCCGCAAGGAAAGCCCCAAAACATGTTAGGGTGGCTACTATTGAATAAAGAATAGCAAATGTTACTAAGGATAGAGAAATTGGAACCCTTGTCCATGGTTAGTGAGATTGTAAAATAGTCCAGTCACTGTGGAAAATGTTACAGAGATTGCTCCAAAAATTGAGAACAGAATACCATATGATCCAGCAGACTTTTCTTCTGAGCATGTATCCAGGATACTTGAAAGCAGGATTTTGAAGACGTTTTGCACATCCATGTTTATAGCAGCATTATTCTTAATAGCCAAGAGGTAGAACCAACCCAAATATCCATTGATGGATGATGGCTAAGCAAAATGTGTTATATACATACAATGAAGTATTGTTCATCCTTTAAAAGGAAAGAAATCCTGTCATGTGCTACACTATGGATGAACCTTGAGGACATTATGCTAAGTGAAAGAAACTAGTCACAGACAGGCAAATATCCTATGATTCTCCTTATGTGAGGTATCTAAACAAAGGGTAATTCTTGGTGGATTAAGTGATCTCTAAGAGTTCAGTGCAACAGTCAGATTGTGGAAGGATCTAAAGTGCTATGTGAAGGTTTTAGAAGTTTTTTGACTTAGTCCTGAAGGCATTGGGAAACTATTGATTTTGAGCCTCCCAGTTGCATGATTAGAATTAATTTTTAGATCACTGGCAGTGTTGTAAAGAAAGGTAAATTAGAGATTTTAACAAGTACTCAGACCTTAAAAAGACAAAGAACAAAAAATTACCTAAGAACTAGAATCGGTAGGAATTAGTGATGGATTAGTTGAAGGTAGGAAGTTTGGGGAAAATGAAAAATTGGAGATAATTTTTATATCTGGCTTGCACAACTCTGTAGATTTGATAAAATGAGTATGGTTAGGGGAAAAAAAGATCAAATGTGGATTTTATTCTGCAGTATTTAGTACTGTGTGCCAAGGACCTATTCTATCAATATAGAGATACAACATTGTACAAACAAAACGTATTCCTTCTCCAGCAGAGCTTACATTCTTGGTGACTATAAGAAATAAACTGTGTAATAAGTTAGATTTTGATTATTTCTTAAGCCAAAACAAATCCCAGAAGAACAATTTAAAGGAGGGTAATCAGTGAAGACCTCACTTAGAAGGTGTTTAAAAACCTGAGAAAGGTTGATGAAGGTGAATATAGCTATCTAGAGTGTTCCAGATGGAATGACAGTAGGTACAAAGGCCTGATGTGTTTAAGGAACAACAGAGAGGTCAATTGAGGGAGAAGGGGCAAGTATTAGAGAAAGATCATTAAGAAATGAAATTGGAGAAATAAGAGGTATAGGGGGCGGGGATAGGCTGATGTATCATAGGATGTAATAACTTTTATGGCGTTACCCAAGTGTGATTCTTTTTCCCTTAGGAATTATATATATAAAATGTATGTATATACGTTTATTTTCATTATTTAGATCTTGTTAAGACAGTCTCTTAGTATCCTGTACATAATTTTTGTTATAGCACTTAGCATAGCTGTAATTAAATAATTGAGATTAACATAGTGTCATGTGCTTTGCTACAAAACACTTTAAAAGGAGTAACGCTTGTCTTCACTTGGTTGTTTAATATATAGTGCATTTATATCTGAATATAAGCAGATGTCTGTAGTCTTTGTAATTACTCAACCATAGTTATTCCAAAGGACTTAGGCTTTTAAATTGGAAGAAATGAGCTTAATTTGTTTTTAAATAATGTAAATAATTTTATTTCCTATAGTTACCACTTACATCTCAATACAGCTGAAGCAAAAAAATAATTGGGTAAATGCATTGTGATATCTTGGATTTGATTCTGGAACAGAAAAAGGACATTAGTGGAAAATTCTGGTGAACAAATAAAAAACTGGAGTTTGTTGTAGTAATGTGCCAGTGTTAATTACTTGTTTGACCAACTAAGCATGGTTATATAAGACATTAGGGAAAACTGAGTGAAGGGTATATGGGGACTTTATATGTTTGTAACTTTTCTGTAAATTCAAAATTATTCTGAAAATAATTTAACAACAAAAGCTACTGGGATGGGGAAAATAGAGTAATTACTTTTACTGTAACTTAATTTATTATGCCCTTGTCTCATCCAGAAAAAATTCAAGGGGTTTATAGATATATACAATAGATTTCAAGCTTATTAATGGTTATAGCTTAAAGAATTGGTTCTTTAAGGTGATTCTTAGGATAAATGTTTGGAGGAAGGAATAAGGTGAGTAGATTCTTGTTAGTGTATAATCTCATTTTCTTCTGGACCACTTGACTTTTCTAAATTTTATCTTAAGGATATATCTGCTTTCCTGTTGGGAACTCTTATTGTCCAATCTGTATACCCAATCATATCTAAATTTCCTAAGACGTTCTATTTTGCTTGTAACTTTGATTCTAGAATACCTTCAATTATAACACTCATCATTGCTTTAAAATAACTATTCATTGGGGATGGGGGAGGGCAGCACATTAGCTGCTTGATTAATTGCGTTCAGCCCAATTTCAGAAATAGTATGAGGAAATATGTTTGTATTTATTTTTTAATAGAGGGGAAATAAAAAATTATATGTTTTTAATTGTACAGGTAGATTTTTTCATCAAAGTAACCTTCTTTTTCCTTAAAAAAAATTGAAACTATACTAAACTGTACTATTACCTTTCCCATCAAACCCACTCCCCCTCCTTTATTTATTTTGGTGGCTGTATCATCATTATGTGTGGGTGTACCTAACTTGTTTAGCTGATTCCTTTCTTTGCAGCTTTTCCTATTGTAAACAGTGCTGTGAAGAACATTTCTTACAGCTAAATCTTTGCTTATATCTGTGATTTCTTTTTTTCCCTTTAGATGATAAGGTAGAATTTCTGGGTTAAAGAGAATGTGCATTTTTGTGGTGTAACTTCTTAAAAAAGAAAAGCAAATTGACTTTGTTTTTGGCTATAAATCATTACTAAAATACTACTTTTTCTTCTTTATTAGTGAACACTTGTCCTGCTCTTTCACCTTTTTCTTGCATGGAGACAGCAATGTTTGTACCAGTGTGGAAATTAATCAACATCAACCTGTGTATCTTCTTAGTGAAGAACATATCACCCTTGCTCAACAGTCTAATAGCCCATTTCAAGGTAGATTATTTTATTGGCATAGTTACTTTATTTTTTTTATTGTTGTTTCAAGAAAAAAATCTTACTGATATTGGTAGAGGTTATTGAGATTTCCCCTAATCAGTAGCCTAATGGTGATTCTGGTGTAGGTTACTTCTTTCCCATTAGAGTATTAAGTCAATTAAATAAATTTTTAATGCAAATATTATTTTTAAAAGTTCTTGTACATGAATGTTAGCATATTTTAAAGTGTTCTTGTAAATAAGCTATAGATGGTATACATGTTATATATATTCAAGGTTATCTTTTGTATCAGTTCACATAAGCCATGTTTAACATAGGTACATGGGACTTGTGATATAATTCATACCATGAAAGTGGTTGAACTCTAAAGGAAATAATTTTGTAAGATTGATGATTTTAAAGAAAAAAAATATGATTTGTTTGTAAGGACTGTGAGTTCTTACAAGTGTGTTCTTTGTTAAGGCAGTGTGTTCTTGTTTTAGTTCTAAGCTATATGCTCTTTTAAAATTTATATGGCAGTATATAATAAGGACTTATATGTTGTTTTTCCGTAAATTGCTTTTTCTTAATGAAAAGTCAAGAGAGATCGAAGAATATACAAATATTCACAGTTTATGTTGAAACTATCCATCTGAGATTTTTGGGTAGACAGAATCTTAAGTTTTTATAATAAGCTCCGTGTTGTACTTTATCTACACTTAATGAAGTACAGTAAATTCATTTTCTCTGGAATTGGTCATTATGGGTTTCCTTTTCTTTGTTTGAATTGCATAATTATTTGCCATACTATTCAGTGTCATCTTATTTGGTATAATTGTCTTTAGTTACTTACTTAATGTCTGTTTTGGGTTTCTAGTTATCTTAAGCCCATTTGGACTAAATGGCACTCTCACAGGACAGGCATTCAAGATGTCTGATTCAGCTACAAAAAAATTGATTGGTGAATGGAAACAGTTCTATCCTATCTCATCTTGTTTGAAGGAGATGTCTGAAGAAAAACAGGAAGATATGGACTGGGAAGATGATTCTTTAGCTGCAGTAGAAGTTCTTGTTGGTAGGGATTCTGAGTATTAATCCTAAGTGGGAAATGTGTGACTATATGTATTAGTTAGATTTTGCTGAATAATATAACTCTTTAATATCTTAGTGGCTTTTAACATCAAACATCTGGTTTGGCTTTCTTGTACCTTTTCATTCTGCAACCTAGGTTCAAAGAATATCCAGTATCTGGGACATAATATTCTTAAAAGAAAAGAGGAATAATAGAAACTGAGCCTAACCATATTAAGTACATTTAATCTTCTGCTAGGATATGATGTATGTTGCATCTTCTCACATTCCATTGGGTAAAAACTAGACATATGGCCAAGTCAGTCATTGGGGAAGGGAACTATAACTCACCTAGAGGGAAGCATGCTAAAGGTGAGAAGAAAATAATTGTGAATGAATAATATTTGGAGGTGAGAAAGTTGACAGCCTGTGTGATGCAGTATCTTAACATTTGGTGAAACTGTTGCCTCTGATGACTTGAAAGGCAGAAAATGTATACCTAAAGACCTTGTGGCTAATTAGCTCTGTCCAGGTCAGTTCTGCTTAGGTAGGCAGTATTACATGCATTTTCCTCCTCAGGGACCTAAGTTAACAAGGTAAACTATATTTGAGACATGCTAATCTGAAGGCAGAGGACGTAAAGTAGGAAAGGCTGCAGTGATCCTGCAAGTGCATCTAAAGTTCTTGTAGATTCCAGAGCAAATTGCACATCGAACCTAACAATGAGTGCAAATGTATATTCCACCTTAAAGAGATGAGGAAAGTATGAGGAATATATGGTTGAGCAGATAATTGGGATTAGAGTTTGTAGCACTGTATTTAATGGATTCATATGGTAATGTTATATGAAGATTACCTTCGTTTTTTTTAATCAAAGGAGTATCAATACTCAGTTTCAGTAAATACATCACCAGAGTAGTTGCGTCAGAAACAGGAACAAAACACAATAACATATATTAGACTTTTCAAATAGAGATATATAAAGGAAAAAATAAAAAGGTCCATAACTTTAGTGCCAGTTAGCTTTGTTAAAGTTTTAAAATAAATTTGATCATATTTGCAAATAAAGTTTTTTTTAAGTAATACACATTCATGGTTAGAAAATCCAAAAGTGAAACGAGAAAGCTGCTTTCTTCTAAGTCTCTCTCATGAAAGGTAACCACTACCACCAGCTTCTTGTGGTTTCTTTCAGAAAAACATTTTACCAGAAAGAGTGTATATTTATAAAAATACACTAAATGTATTTTTATTTTAACAAATGTGATCATTTTGTACCTGCTTTTCCATTATTGCACTTTTGAGTGAAACAAATCCCACTACAAACCCAAAGGTAATTGATTTTCCTCTTTTCCCCCCCTTTTAGCTGGTGTCCGAATGATCTACCCAGCATGCTTTGTTCTAGTCCCTCAGTCAGACATTCCTACTCCTAACTCTGTGGGATCCTCTCACTGTTCAGCTTCTTGCTTGGGTGTCCACCAAGTGCCTGCTTCCACAAGAGATCCTGCTATGTCTTCGGTTACTCTTACACCACCTACATCTCCTGAGGAAGTCCAAACAGGTGTTGTACTAATCTGTTTCATTAGTTCTAGTGGTAAATCTGTTCTCTTGAATACAATAAACACTTAAAAATAATTATTTTGAAATAATTTCACACTTACTGAAGTGTTTGCCAAGTACAGTACAAAAGGTTCTACTCATTCAGATTCCCAAATTGTTAATATTTGCACCATCACCCTCTCTCTATGCCTAGATTCCTTATCATGAGTCTTTTTCTGAACCATTTGAGAACAAGCTGCAGACATGATGCCTTATTACGCCTAAGCACTAAGTCCGTTTCCCAAAATTAAGGACTCGCTTCTATATGACTACCATTTAATCTTCCAAGTCAGGAAATTAACATTAGTATAACACTACCATTAGTTCCCATCTCCTGTTCAAATATTTTTGCTTTCTGTATTTTAAGTAAAGTGACCTGCTTTTTTCCTCAAAATATAGGTAGACTTACCAGATAGCTGGAGCAAGTCGTATGAGAAATCAAAGAAATAGAAAACAAAGTAATACTCTTTTAAACCTGCCTTTATTCTCCTACAATCAGTTTTTTTTTTGTTTTCAGTTGATCCTCAGTCTGCCCAGAAGTGGATCAAGTTTTCTTCAGTATCTGATGGCTTCAGCTCAGATAGTACTAGCCATCATGGTGGAAAGATACCCAGAAAATTAGCAAATCATGTGGTGGATAGAGTTTGGCAAGAATGTAATATGAACAGAGCACAGAACAAGTATGTATTTTCATCTTCAAGTTTAAAAATTGAATGTTGGTAGTTACTTGTAGATAAGAGATTTTGAAAATATAAGTGGTCTTTCATATGATTTTAATTCAAAAAAATTGATTTAAAAAATTCAATTTTAACGCTTAATTCAAGTTTACAAAAATTTTTATGAATTCTAAAGATTATGTAATTTCAAATCTTAGGAGGAAGTATTCGGCTTCATCAGGTGGTCTGTGTGAAGAAGAGACAGCTGATAAAGTAGCATCCTGGGATTTTGTTGAAGCCACACAAAGAACAAATTGCAGCTGTTTGAGGTAAGTATTTTTTTTTCTCCCCAGTTGAATGATGTTAGTTAGTACATATATGTGTGTGGTAGTTTCTTATGCCATTGCATACTTATGCCCCACTTTGTTTGAGGTAAAAATATATAAACACAGTGTCAGGATTTTTCCCAAAAGAAAAAAATTTGAGGAAAATAAAAATGAAGTAATATGGAACTAATTATAGGAGTACATACAAATGTATGTCATAGGTTCTTACACAGTTACCAGAGCTGGTCTGTGAAAGCTTGAATTCACAGCCGAAAAGAATTTTATACTGAATTATGGAATATATAGTATCTATAAGGTAAGAGGAACACAAGTCTCTTGAGAAAAGTGTTCATAAATGGCACTGTGCTTGAGAAATTTCTCCCAGGGGTCCTCATAAAAAAGATGATGCATGATATACTAGATAAAATTTTTCTCAATCTTTTTTATAGTAAATACAATATTGGGTTTTGTGCAGCAGTTTCTTATAACATCCCTTTGGTTAAGCTGTAGGTGAAATGCTGAACTAAAATTCAGAAAATAAGATTCTACAAGGGACCAAAGCTGTAAAAATACAAGCTTTCTAATAGACTGTATTGATTGAAAGGTCAGTAGAAGAATGAATGTACTTGGGAATTCTTTAGGGACTTTGATGAGGTTTGGTTATCACAGGCATGCAGATTGTGTTGCCAAGAGTTTATTGTTTTAGTCTATAGATTAAAGGTAGATCATATGCTTTTGCAGATACGTAAACAAATAATGGCACTGACCACCCCTAACCAGGACTTGTGAATGAGTTGACCAGCCACCTCTTCTTGTCATGGTTGTGAGCCAGAGGGGAGGAGGCATGCAGGTTAGGGTCAGGGTTTTTCTTATATTAGCTTTGAGTACAGTGACATCCCCTCAAGTGTTCTGATGTGTTTTGCAT
Organism: Okapia johnstoni; assembly: GCA_024291935.2. Classification (NCBI taxonomy): domain Eukaryota; kingdom Metazoa; phylum Chordata; class Mammalia; order Artiodactyla; family Giraffidae; genus Okapia; species Okapia johnstoni. The sequence continues at coordinate 119,955,809 of CM044308.1, read as the reverse complement.
AGATTATATTTATATAGATTTCTTTGGGTTAAAGACTACACTTTTAAAATATTTGTCAACCTTGTTAAAAACTTGGCTCTGACCAGAATGGGGGGAGCTCTCACACTGTGTGTGACAATCACAGAGCACAACAGAAAGAAGAAACACTCCTCTCCTTTCCTAGCAAGGGCAAGGCTAATGAAAAACCATGGACTCTGTTTACTAGAACCCTCCCATCTTCCTTTATTCCTCTATCGAAGGGTTGGCCTTCCCTTGCCATACAGGGAACTCACTCTTTGTTCACCATGTTTGTAGACCCCATATTGCAGTTCTCTGCTTATCCTGAATAAATCCATCTATGCTGGATGGAGGTGGGCCATGTGGTCAGTCATGTCTGACTTTTGCGACCCCATGAACTGTAAGTCGGCCAGCTTCCTCTATGAAATTTTCCAGGCAAGAATACTAGAGTAGGTTGCCATTTCCTCCTCCAGGGGATCTTTCCGACCCAGGGATGGTTGGAACCTGTGTCTCCTGCACTGCAGATAGATTCTTTACCCTCTGAGCCATCAGGGAAGCCCCAGGTTGGGAATGCAGGTGGGGATGGGGGCGAACAACAACAAAAAAATGCACCTCTGTTGTTGATAGGTTGGATTAAAAATATAGATAGATTAGTTCCTGTTTAACAGTTTAAAATAGTTAAAAGCTGTACTCACCTTAGGGGGAAGAATCAAACTTAGTTTTGAAGTGTAGGAATTCAGTGCATTATTTGTGTGAGACCAGGGTTTGGCAAACTGATCTGTTGGCCAAATCTGTCTCCTATGTTTGGTATGGCCTGTGAGCTGAAATGATTTCAGTTTTAAATATTTGAAAAAAAAAAAAATATTCTGTGAAAGTTATGTGAAATTCAGATTTGTGTATCCATAAATAATTTATTGGGACAGAGCCACATCTGTTCATCCATGCTAATTGTGGCTGCTTTTACAGAGTTGATCAGTTACAGGAGAGACTGTATAACTCCTAGAGCCTAAAATATTTATCATCTGGCCCTTTACAGAAAAAGTTAGCTATTCCATGGTCTGAGATCTGTAGAATGCTTCAATGAAATTAGGCTTTTCTTTCCCTGTATTGGCATGTTTTGATAGCAGCTCTTCTGTTTTAGTTTCTAACCTAGGCTTTGCTTTATTCTTTTTGAAAGATTTAGGTTTTAAGGCTATTTGCCTAGAATAGTTTTAGAGGAAGACACTCAAAGTGCACATTGGTAAACATAAGTTTTAATTCTTGGTCTCTAAGCTAAACTTTTATTTTGAAAGACATAGTTTGTCTCAGATTTCCAGAAATTCCTCTGAAATACAGAGATTTCATATGGTGAAATTTCATATAATCTATGTATTTGACTAACTTTGGTAATTTTACCCCTCTAGTAAATAGTGTTTCTAATCATTTACTTTTTTTACTATTGCATTTTGTACTTTAGATTCCTGCTCTACCCCTGCCCCTCCCCCCAAATCTGGTTCTTTTTTACTTAAGTAAGGCTTGAAATGGACTTTGAGCCACTATATGTGTGAGTCCTCTCCTGCCATAGAATATAGGAAGTAGGGCATACACTGATAACTGACTGTGCCAGTCGACCAGCTTATTATCAAATCTATCCGTATCTTTTCCCTGCTCTATTCTGTATTGCAGGGAATTAACATTTCATAGGCTTCTTTGCTTTCAACATGGTTTGTTGGTTTCCCCTCCCAATTTTATTGTGATATAATTGACAGTGATACTGTGTGATTTTAAGATGTACAGCCTGATGATTGATTAAGCTCACTTGTTTTTTGGAGTTGACTAATTGGAGGCACTAACAGAAGATTAGTTATAATCTTAAGATTGGAAGAAACCAGGGTATTTCCCCACCCTTTTTTGAGCCAACTCCAGCAACAGCTGTGTCCCATTATCAACCGGTTCTTCCCTGGTCCCAGTTACTGTTAGGTAGTTGCTACTGTGGTTCTAGCACCATCCCAGGCTTCTATGATCTGGTGGGACTGCATCATCTTATTGTCCTTTCAGTCATAGAAGTGATTGAAGCTCCCTGCTGTTACTACTTTCTCTGTTACCTCATTTTCCTAAGTGTTTCTTTTTTTTTGTAAATGATTCTCTGTAGTAAGTCAACGCTGTGTGAAAGATAGGACTGGACCCTTCTCTTGGAAATTGATTTGAAAAAAAAGTTGCATATTTATATAAGCAGTTTGCATGAGTATATGTGATTTTAAAAAATTTAAATTATACGAATAAAGCTGAAGTAGTCCTTGACCACTCTCTCTTTCCATATCTTACTCTGTTCTCACTAGAAGTAATTACTTGCCAGTTAGGTATTATTCTTTTGTGTGTGTGTGTGTGTGTGTGTAATTTTGTGTGTAAATGTGTTTTTCCTTCCAACACAGAAACATAATACTGAAGTATTTAGCAATTTATTTTTTCAGTTAATGTGCCTTCAATCTCTTCATTCTAGTTACTTGTGAGTCTGCTTTATTGTTTTAAAAAACTTCTTGGTGTTCTACTGAATACAGGTATCATAGTGTTTTTAATCATTCTGGGATTGATGGGCAAATAGGTTGTTTCAAAAAGTTTTTAGCTTGTGTTTAACTTTTTAAAAATAACACTTTTGTGACTATCAGTTACTTGCTAGGTCTTTTATTTTTTTTGAAACACTCAATGATAGATGATGTCCAAGGCTCAGGATACATTAGTGAACAGGGCTTCTTCTATTGTGAAGCCTGCGTGCTAAGGGGAGTGGGGCAGATAATTTGTTTTCAAAAACAATTCTTAATCTTTTAAAATTAATGAGTGATGAGTGCTAAGAAGGAAATAAAATCAGGTGGGTGATGTGATAGACAGTTGTGGGTGAGGGGGCCTTTTAAGTACTTTTCTTTTGACTTCAGAAAGACTCTACCAGTTTTACTTCCACTTTTTACATACAAAGGTATTGGTTTTTCTTGTGCTTTCACTGATCTGAGAACTGCCCTTAAAATTTTTTTTTTCCCATTATAATAAAACATAAAACATATGAAAAACATAAAATTGTTTTAATTGGCTTTTTTTTTTCTGGTTATTAGTGAGATTAAAAATTGCACATTTATGGTTATTAGGCTTTAGTCTGGTGGAATGTTCATAAGAAAATTAGCATTTAGCAAGCTATATAAGTAGAAAGTGATGCAATTATTTTAGATATTAGCACTGAAATACTAGGAACTTCAATCAATAGGAAACATAATCTAAAGGAGCCATTTCGTTGGATTGTACTTTCAGGACAGCTGCTTTTTTAGAAAGATTTCCCTATTGTTGACTTCTAGTGTGAAATTCACTTGTCTCTAAAGATTAGACTTTTTAGGCAAAGGTCTATATAAAAGAAAGGGACTATGATTTGATGTTACCAAAGTTTTGGAGAGCCACTGCTGTTCTATAGCTCAGATTAATAGTTTCTTAGCCTTACAGAAGGATAAAGGAATGTATGGCAGTTTACTTTTCGTATCCCTTGTATACTTGGAACACCTTAGATTATTAGAGATTGTTTCTCTCCTTAGTGCCTTGCATAACTTGATGAATTTGTAAACTTTTGGTTTCAGAACTCATTTATACTCTTAAAGTTACAGAGGCTCTGAATGTGCTTTTATTTATATGGGTTATGTCTGTTTATGGGGCTTCCCTGGTGGCTTAGTGGTAAAGAATCCACCTCCCAATACAGGAGATGTGAGTTCAGTCCCTGAACTGGGAAGATCCCCTGGAGAAGGAAATGCCTGGGAAATTCCATGAACAGAGGAACCTAGTGGGTTATTTAGTTTATGGGGTTGCAAAAGAGTAAACAACATGTCTGTTTATATAATTTTAGAGAAATTTTAAAGCACTGCTTAGTTTATTAAAAAAATAATAAGCCCAGTACAAATTAACATGAGTAAAATACTTTTATAGAAATCAACTGTATTTTGGAAAGCAATAAAAACAAATTCTAGATAGTTGACATTCTTTCATAAATGTCTTTAAAAATTAAAGTATGTATTACATTATAAGCCACTTGTGGCTTTTGGATACCATTCTTGGGCAGGACAGCTTTAGAAATAGAGTTCAATGTAAGACTAATACCTGGATATAGGAAAAATGCATATATATATACACACACACACATGTATATGATTGTCTGACATAGAAAAGGGAAGTTTCTATTTCAGTATAATTTTCTAACAACTAGAGCTATTTGATGATGGAATGCATTTCCTCATAAGGTAATGTCCTTGTTGAAAACATTCAAAGAGGGGATGGGTAGAGAAGGGATTATTCTTAACATGGGGTAGGAACTGCTGTTTATTTTTTTAATAGCCAATAATTTTATTTAAAAATTTAAATGCTATTTAAAAAATTAAATAATGCACATGAATATAAAAATTAAAATGACAAGTTCTCCCTCTTATGTATGTATGTAGATCTGCCTGCTTGCTTTCGTTTCCACAAAAGGAATCATGCTGTGTATACTGTTCTCTAACTTGCTTTTTAGAAAAACAGTTATCTTAGGTATCTTTCCTTGTCAGCACATATATTTCCACTCTGTTTTTTCAAGTTCATAGTACTGTACAATATTGTCAATATAATGCTTTATTTGGCTAGTCCTCAAAGCTGCACTCTTGCTGAAGGTTTTTAAAGCAGATCTTAAGTATCTTCATTTCACTCCTACTTCAGCATGCAACTCTAAAAAAAAGTCAATATTTTCTTACATAATTCCATGATCATATCTGATAAAAGAAACAGCATTTTATCGGTGTCATCTGATACTTTATACAGATTTGTCTCAGAAATATCTGTTTGTGTTTGGTTTGACTTCCAGAATTCAAACAAGGAATGTAGAATTGATTATTAAGTTTTCCAGGTCTCTCTTTTCGTCGTCTTCCCCCTTTTATGACATTGACTTGGTTGGAGAAACTAGATAAGTTGTTCTGTAGAATGTCCCACATTACAAATTTTCTCAATTTGTCATATATTTTAACTTGTTCTTTATTCCTTGTATTTCTGAAAATGGAAGGTAGCTCTAGAACTATGCCCTCCAGTACTTCCTAGCTATGTTTGTAACCACGAGTGGCTATTTAAATTTAAAGTAACTGGTTTTAAATAAAATTAAAAATTTAGTCCCTCCATTGCATAAGTATCATTTCAAATCCTCAGCAGCCACATAAAGAACATTTCTGTCGTCACAAAATTCTTTGGGGCACTGCTGATTTAGAGGCTTAGTTAGACTCAGGTTTAATATTTTTGGTGAGAATATTTCATAGGTAATGTGTTGCTTTGTATGGTGTCACATCAGAAGAGACATGTGTCTGGTTGTCCCACTTTTAATAATGTTAAGACTGAGAAGGTGGTGATCAGCCTGATACCTGCATTGTCAAGTTCTAATCATGTTTTCTGTGAATAAAGACAGTTTTTCTTCTTTTGAAATCTCTCTTTTTTTTTTCTTGACTTACTGCATTGGCTAAAACTTTCAAAAAATTGTTGAAATGTTGAGAGCTAATATTCTTGTTTTGTTCCTAGTCTTAGGGAGAAATATTTAGTCTTTCATCATTAAGTATGATGATGTATTTTTTTTAATAGTATTTGTAGTTTAGTCGCTAAGTCATGTCTGACTCTTGTGACCCCATGGCTCCTCTGTCTGTGGAATTCTCCAGGCAAGAATACTGGAGTGTGTTGCCATTTCCTTCTCCAGGAGTTTTTTAATAGATGTTTTTTATTGGATTAGAGAGTTCTGACAAAACATGGTCCACTGGAGAAGGGAATGACAAACCACTTCAGTATTCTTGCCTTGTGAAACCCATGAACAGCATGAAAAGGCAAAAAGATAGGACACTGAAAGATAAACTTGCCAGGTCAGTAGGTTTCCAATATGCTACTGGAGATCAGTGGAGAAATAACTCCAGAAAGAAGAGACTGAGCCAAAGCAAAAACAACACCCACTTGTGGATGTGACTGGTGGTGGAAGTCAAGTCCGATGCTGTAAAGAGCAATATTGCATAGGAACCTGGAATGTTAGGTCCGTGAATCAAGGCAGATTGGAAGTGGTCAGACAGGAGATGGCAAGAGTGAACGTCAACATTTTAGGAATCAGTGAACTAAAATGGACTGGAATGGGTGAATTTAACTCAGATGACCATTATATATAATATTTACTACTGTGGGCAAGAATCCCTTAGAAAAAATGGAGTAGCCATCATAATCAACAAAAGAGTCCGAAATGTAGTACTTGGATGCAATCTCAAAAACGACAGAATGATCTCTGTTCGTTTCCAAGGCAAACCATTCAATATCACAGTAATCCAAGCCTACGCCTCGACCAGTAATGCTGAAGAAGCTGAAGTTGAACGGTTCCATGAAGACCTACAAGACCTTCTAGAACTAATACCCCCAAAAGATGTCCTTTTCCTTATAGAGGACTGGAATGCAAAGTAGGAAGTCAAGAAACACCTGGAGTAACAGGCAAATTTGGCCTTGAAGTACAGAATGAAGCAGGGCAAAGGCTAATAGAGTTTTGCCAAGAGAACGCACTGGTCATAGCAAACACCCTCTTCCAACAACACAAGAAAAGACTCTGCACATGGACATCCCCATATGGTCAATACCAAGATTAGATTGATTATATTCTTTGCAGCCAATGATGGAGAACCTTATACGGTCAGCAAAAACAAGAATGGGAGCTGACTGTGGCTCAGATCATGATCTCCTTATTCCCAAATTTGGCTTAAAATGAAGTAGAGAAAACCACTGGACCATTCAGGTATGACCTAAATGACATCCCTTACAATTATACAGTGGGAGTGAGAAATAGATTCAAGGGATTAGCTCTGATAGACAGAGTGCCTGAAGAACTATGGACAGAGGTTTGTGACATTGTACAGGAGGCAGGGATCAAGACCATCCTTAAGAAAAAGAAATACAAAAAGGCAAAATGGTTGTTTGAGGAGGCCTTACAAATAGCTGTGATAAGAAGAGAGGCGAAAGGCAAAGGAGAAAAGGAAAGACATTTGAATGTAGAGTTCCAAAGAATAGCAAGGAGGGATAAGAAAGCCTTCCTCAGTGATTAATGCAAAGAAATAGAGGAAAACAATAGAATAGGAAAGACTAGAGATCTCTTCAAGAAAATTAGAGATACCAAGGGAGCATTTCATGAAAGGATGGGCACAGTAAAGGATAGAAATGGTATGGACCTAACAGAAGCAGAAGATATTAAGAAGAGGTGGCAAGAATACACAGAACTATACAAAACAGATCGTCATGACCCAGATAATCACAATGGTATGATCACTCACCTAGAGAGCCAGACTTCCTGGAATGTGAAGTCAAGTGGGCCTAGGAAGCATCACTATGAACAAAGCTAGTGGAGGTGATGGAATCACAGTTGAGCTATTTCAAATTCTAAAAGATGATGCTGTGAAAGTGCTGCCCTCAATATGCCAGCAAATATGGAAAACTCAGCAGTGACCACAGGACTGGCAAAGGTCAGTTTTCATTCCAATCCCAAAGAAAGACAATGCCAAAGAATGCTCCAACTCCGCACTCTTGCACTCACCCCACACACTAGTAAAGTAATGCTCAATATTCTCCAAGCCAGCCTTCAACAGTATGTGAACCGTGAACTTCCAGATGTTCAAGTTGATTTTAGAAAAGGCAGAGGAACCAGAGATCAAATTGCCAACATCCGTTGGATCATAGAAAAAGCAAGTGAATTCTTAAAAAACGTCTACTTCTGCTTTATTGACTATGCCAAAGCCTTTGACTGTGTGGATCGCAACAAACTGGAAAATGCTTCAAGAGATGGGAATATCAGACCACCTTACCTGCCTCCTGAGAAATCTGTATGTAGGTCAAGAAGCAATAGTTAGAACTGGACATGGAACAACAGACATGTTCCAAATAGGGAAACGAGTACGTCAAGGCTGTATATTGTCACCCTGCTTATTTAACTTCTGTGCAGAGTACATCATGCGAAACGCTGGGCTGGATGAAGCACAAGCTGGAATGAAGATTGCTGGGAGAAATATCAATAACCTCAGATTTGCAGATGACACCACCCTTATGGCAGAAAGTGAAGAAGAACTAAAGGGCCTCTTGATGAAAGTGTAAGAGTAGAAAAAGTTGACTTAAAACTCAACATTCAGAAAACTAAGATCATGGCATCTGGTCCCATCACTTCATGGCAAATAGATGGGGAAACAGGAAATAGTGACAGACTTTATTTTGGGGGGTTCCAAAATCACTGCAGATGGTGACTGCAGCCATGAAATTAAAAGATGCTTGCTCCTTGGAAGAAAAGTTCTGACCAACCTAGAGAGCATATTAAAAAGCAAGAGACATTACTTTGCCAACAAAGGTCCATATAGTCAAAGCTATGGTTTTTCCAGTAGTCATGTATGGATGTGAGAGTGGACCATAAAGAAAGCTGAGCACCAAAGAATTGATGCTTTGAACTGTGGTGTTGGAGAAGACTCTTGAGAGTCCCTTGGACTGCCCGGAGATCTAGCCAGTCCATCCTAAAGGAAATCAGTCCTGAATATTCATTGGAAGGGCTGATGCTGAAGCTGAAACTCCAGTACTTTGGCCACCTGATGCGAAGAACTCACTTATTTGAAAAGACCCTGATGCTGGGAAGGATTGAAGGCGGAAGGAGAAGGGGACGACAGAGGATGAGATGGTTGGATGGCATCACCGACTCAATGAACTTGAGTTTGAGTATACTCCGGGAGTTGGTGATGGACCAGGGAAGCCTGGTGTGCTGCAGTCCATGGGGTCGCAAAGTGTCGGACACAACTGAGCGACTGAACTGAACTGAAGTTTATTGGATTAAGTTCTGGTACTTGCTAGCTGAATCTTTTTATATGAATAAGTATTGAATTTTGTTATGTTTTTTCTATATTTATTGAGATAATCATATAGTTTTCTGTTTTATTCTGTTAATATGATGAATAATACTGGTTTTTTTTTTTTCTTGTGAATATTAAACCTTAGATTCATGGTACAAATCCCATTTGATTATGATGTGTTCTTAATTATGCATTTCTCAATTACTTATCTTTTGTTACTGATTTACATCTGTGTTCTTTTTCTTTTTTACATTTTTAAAGTGAAATTTATTGAGGTATAATTTTAATAGAGTAACACTCACCCTTCTCAGGTGGGCAGTTTTGAGTTCTGACAAGTATATACAACCGTGTAATCACCAGGTACATCTGTTTTGTTTAGAAATTTTGTTCTATGATTTCCTCTTCTTACAGTGTCTTTGATTTTGGTGTCATGGTCATAATGGGTTTCTCTTGTGTCGTTTCGGCATAACTGCAGTTTTAATTTTCATGCTTTTTTCCCCTCCTGTACAATACAAGGTCCCAGGCTCTGCATAGAAGGGTATCTCAGTATGTTCCCTCAGGGGAGAGGGTTTAATGGATAAATCTGAGTCCATTTTATACCTTTTTATCTTAACTAGAATCTTATCTCTATATAGATTCAGATACTAAGATACTTAAATTATGTAAGGCAAATCGTCTTTGCCTATCTGATCACATATTAAATGAGCATGACAGAATTGACTTTTATGAACCTTTCTGCATGGTCTTAGTTTTAGGCCTCTAAACAGAATTTTCCTATGTAAATTTAAATAATTTTAGGATTATGTGTGAAAAACAAATGACATCTGAAATTTCTAACACTGTTAACTTGTATACTTTGATACAATAGTTATGCTATAAATACACCTTTCTTTTAACTTTTCAGGCACAAAAATCTCAAACCTAGAAATCCTGGACAACAAGGACAGGCACCATCTTTAAGTCAGCAGCAACAAGTACTTCCGAAGCACAAGACCAATGAAAAGCAAGAAAAGAGTGAAAAACCACAGAAACGCCCCTTGACTCCTTTTCACCATCGTGTATCTGTTAGCGATGATGTTGGCATGGACACAGATTCAGCCAGCCAAAGACTTGTGATCTCTGCTCCAGACAGTCAAGTGAGATTTTCAAATATCCGAACTAATGATGTAGCAAAGACTCCTCAAATGCACGGCACTGAAATGGCAAATTCACCTCAACCACCCCCACTTAGTCCTCACCCCTGTGATGTGGTTGATGAAGGAGTGACAAAAACACCCTCAACTCCGCAAAGTCAACATTTTTATCAAATGCCAACACCGGATCCCTTGATTCCTTCTAAACCAGTGGAAGATGGGATAGATAGTTTATCCCAGTCTTTCCCAGCTCAATTCCAGGAAGCTGTAGAACCTACAATATATGTTGGTACAGCAGTAAACTTGGAAGAAGATGAAGCTAATATAGCCTGGAAGTATTACAAGGTCCCAAAGAAAAAAGATTTAGAGTTTTTACCACCTCAACTTCCAAGTGATAAATTCAAGGATGATCCAGTTGGACCTTTTGGACAGGAAAGTGTAACATCAGTTACGGAGTATGTATTTTTTTTAATAGTCAATTAAAATTTAAGGGTGGAAATGATGTAAGTTCTTAATAGACGCCAGAATGGTTACAGGGTTGGATTTACAATAATAAATCCTTTCAGTAGTTGAGTATTAATTTTGGATAGCTTCTCTACTGTATTTTTTCCTCAGGGGACCTCTTTATTATGAAATATTTTAGTCACAAAAAAGCGGAGAAAATAATAACATTTATCCATCAACTACGTTGGTCCATCCGCCAACCTAAGAATTTTACATACAATTAGCACTTCTGTATACTATTATTTTTCCTCTATCATTCCTTCCACTGTCCTGAATTTGGTGTTTATCACTTCTATACATGTTTTTATACATGTGGCTCTAGTTAATTAATTTCACTTGCTTTCTAGTATTTCTTTGTTATAAATATATTAGCCAAAGTTTACACAATTTATCTACTCTGAGATGGCATGTTGATTTTTTTCAGTTTTTCACAAAAGTGTAGCAGTGAATTTTTTTGTACACATTTCCTTGTACACTTGTATGTAAGAATTCCTCTAGGGAATATAGCAAAAAGTGGAATTGCTGCGCCATGGGGTATATTGATATTCAGCATTAAAGGTTGTTGCCAAATTACTTTCTAAACTATACTAGTTTACACCCTCATCAAACAGCAGAGTATGAGAATAACTATTCTACATTTTCCTCAGTACTTCGTATTAAGAGACTTTAATTTTCTAGTCTGCTGCATGCAGAACGGCATATTATTGTCTTACTATATGTTTTATAGTTTCCTAGTAAGGTTAAGCAGCACTTAAAAGTGTTTATGGGCCTATACTATATATCATATTTTAGCCTATTTTCTTTTTTCCCCCTGATGTATTTCTTTCATATCCTGGTTATTAATCTCATGTTAGTTATATATGCTTTGGATAGAATTTTTAGTCCATTTTTGGTCTTTCACCCCCCCCACCCCACCCTGATTTATTCTTTGTATCTTCTGGTTATTAATCTTGTGTTAGTTATATGTACTACAGATACCTTCCTCTGTTCTGTGGTCTGCCTTCTTTGTCCACAAAGTGTGTCATATGTACACATTATGTATGATGTACTTTGGGACAAAAATCGTCTTATTTTCAGGTCTCCCTTTACTTTCTCTGTTGTTCTGATTATCATTGGTCCCGCAAGCTTTTTGCATTTTTATCTATAGTGGGGTTTTTTCCCCTAATTTTTTATTGGAGTATAGTTGATTTACAGTGTTGTGTTAGTTTCAGGTGTACAGCAAAGTGAATCAGAGTCTTAGCCTCTGGATCACCAGGGAAGCTCCTCATCTTACACATTTTAGAATGAGGGAATAGAGGAGCTGAGTGGAAATTTGTGTGTAAAGATAGAACCTTGTCGATTGACAGGACTTACTCATTCAGTAAATATTTCAGTATCTGTTGTGTATCAGTTCCAGACACTTTGCTTTGTGGTAATGGGGTAGGGGATGTTTTGGAGGGGAGGCCTTATACCTAAACTTTCAGGATAAAAAGAATGACAGATCTTGTGCCTTCAGCAGGTTATTTATTCATTTTTCTTAGAAAAGGAACCCTTTCAGGACTGGGGTGGGGGTAGAGGAGGGGGATAAACTAGGAGTTTGAGATTAACAGAACCATACTAGTATATATAAAATAGATAAACAACAAAGACCTGCTGTACAACAGAGAACTATATTACAATATCTTGTAATAAGCTGTGATAGAAAAGAATCTGAAAAAGAATGTATACACACACGCACACAACAGAATCACTGTACACCTGACAGTAACAGAACAGTGTCAATGAACTGTGTTTTAATTTAAAAAATGGTTATTTTAAAAAAGGAACACAGTTTCTCCATTTTCAGCTTTTTCATTTCTTTCTAGAGATAAAAGCAGAAGTTTTCTCTGTTTTTTAGGCAGTTTGGCTCTCCTGTTTAGGTAGTTTGCGTTTAGCCCCCTCTTGCATATTCTAAGCTATGAACTTTCTTTACAGTGTTTCACTGATTTTTTTTTCTTTTTTTTTAAATTTTGCTTGTGTTTCATTGATTTTTGAGCTTCCCTGAAGCTCAAAAAAGTAAAGTAAAATGCCCAATCCATTTATAGCCTCTCATTTTCCCTACAGATATGTATTTTAAGTTCCTTAATTATTATTTTAATAGGTGTATCTGTGTGCTTTGTCTAGCCCTTTGAATTGTAAAAGCATTCTAGTATGACTTTTTTAAAAATTAAAATGAATTTCAAATTGAGGGACTTTAGGATGTCCTTATGATCATGGAAGATGACTAACTTAGTTACTAAATTAGTCAACAGATCTCTTGAAAAAAAATGATGTCTTGGAAACAAGTAGTTCCCCTTTACATTAAAATGACATCCATACTCTTTTCCTCATCTGTAAGGTTTCTGCACAATCTCCTGCATACCTGGTTCTTCACTTGTATTTACTGTTCTCCTGTTTGCTTCCTGACTTAACCACATCAGCTTTCTTGCTGTTCTGTCAGAAAGTTAAGGTCATTCCTCAAGGCCTTTAGAACTGCATTATGGGGCAGTGGGGGAGGGGGGACAACTCACTCCTTTTTGTTCAGTCACACTCGAAACTAACCTTCTCAGGAAGTATTGCCTTGACCGCTGTAACTAAACTGTGGCTTCTCTTTAATTCCCAAGTGACTGCCTGTCCTGTGAACTGCTTTCCTGTTTTCCATATATATACAATTATCTGAAATTACATATTTGTTAATGGTCTCTTCCCCCATTAGAATGTAAACTCTATGAGGGTAAGAATTTTGTCTTGTGTCCTACTGTGTTTTTCCAGCATAAACACATACACAGGCCTGTGTGCACACATGTGCACACACCCACACCCCTAGAACAATCCTAGACATTTAGTAGACATTTAGGAAATGTTGGATGAATGAAATGACAGTATGGCCCTAAATTACTTCGTGATTTTAAAACATTTCTTTCTAGATGTTATATTTTCTTATTTAATAAATGTATGTTAAAAAAAATAGTGATGTAAATATTTTCAGTTTTAAGAACGTTAAGAGTGAGTTTTTATGGATATGTTCATTAGATCTAAGAATTTTAGCTGTAACTTTCAAGTATGTTGGCTGCTTGTGTGTGTGAGTTATCTGTAAGTTAAATGAAGGTCTTTTAGAAATTAATACAGCTTAACCTTAGAGTCTGTTTTAAATTTCTTTGACATTTTTCTCATTGAATAAGAATGAGAAACACTGTAGAAAGGTTGCATGCAGAGTAGAATGGTTCTGGATCATGTTTATGTAAATGAAGGAAATAACATGCCTCTCTGTTACTGGTCACCATTTTTTCTACCTCATAAAAAGCAAACAGCAAAAAGAGAATAGGGGTTTTTAAAAAATGTCTCATGAATACTGTTTGGTTATGCTGGTTACTAAAATGTGTGTTGTATCATAAATTACTTGTAGATAGAAGCCTTGTTTTTATCTTATAATACCAGATTAGAATAGAGTAGATACCACAGAAAGTCAGCCTTCAGAGAGTTGGCTGCTATATGAACTAGGAAGCATTTCTGGAGTATATACTTTTATACTTCTAACTTTTAGGTTAGAAGTTTTGGTCTTCTGTGTTTTAATCATCTAGATGATTTTTTTTTTCCCTGGAGTTACTGTTCTATGGTGGTAGTTCTTAATTGGAACAGTTTCTGGCTGCCTTTCACACACACACACACCCCTCCCAGGTGACATTTGGCAATGTCTAGAGATACATTGTCACACACACCACACAAACACACACACCCCTCCCAGGTGACATTTGGCAATGCCTAGAGATACATTGTTTGTCACGACCGAGAGTGTGCTACTGCCATCTGATAGGTAGAGGCCAGGGATGCTGCTAAATATCTTACAATGTATAGGACTATCCCATACAACAAGGAATTCTCCAGCCTGAAATGTTAGTCATGTTGAGGTCCTTTAATGTCATGAATAACTTTTAACAGAAATAGAAATCTAGAATAAGTTATCCTGTTAGTTATGCTAAACATGTTTAATGATTAGTTTCACTTGAGAGCTCTCCCGTACTCTGTCTCTCCAAACCATAGTAAAATACCCGGCATGGTCTTCAGTGTTTGTATTATGCTGAAACAAAAGTTATTTTTTCTCACAACTAAAGAGATATTGTTGAAACAACTTATTAATTCAAGTGCCTACTCTTAATATTACTTGAGATGGGAACTCGTGAGGATTGGTCATCTCCTTACAGCACATGGCAAAGCCAGTTGACAAAGTCAGATGATGTCCCTTATCATTAAAAATAAATTCTCTAAAAAGAATTATAAAGACCCTAAATTACTGTTATACTTCCTTAATAGCATTTAAACAATCTTCTTAAATTCTTTATAGAAATATTCTATATTTTTAAAGATGTAATATGTCAAACACATTTCTGGCCACATAGTAATTCATTCAAAAGCCTAGTTTGTTTTATATTAAAATTTTTGGATTCCCATTACCCAGTCACTGTAAATTTCTATTATCCTTTTCAAGACTTTGAGTTTTGAAAGTCTTAAAATGTATAACACTTAATTTTAATGAGGTTAATTAATTAGAAGGTTGTTGCAACTCCAACATTATTCTTTCTCCTTTTGTAGGAAGATTATCTTTTTTAAATTCATATTCCTCAAAGATGCATTATCAATTTGAATAAAACTGAAGTTTCTGTAACATACAAGATGCTGTAAGATGTTGGAGTTTAAGATTAATTTGGTCCTGGCCCTAAATGAAATTGTAATCTAATGGAAAATAATATTAAATTCTCTGATACAGGTATATATAAAATATAGTAGGAATACAGAGCCAGAGTGGAAAATAATTCCATTTATAGAGATCAAAAGCTTTAAGTAGCTTAGTATGGAAATATTATAGGGTGCTGCTTAGTGGTTTGGTTACAAAGAGTGGCAAGAATGCATCAGTAGAAATAAAAAAAGTTTCTTTATACTAGTTGGCTTTTACAGATTTGTGCCTTTTTAGGAAATAATGAAGGAGAAATTTAGACCTGTTTTTGTTAAGTGGCAACTCAGTTTACATTTGGCATAAATAAATGAAGTTTTCCACTGATTTGTATTAAAGAGTTGTAATAGGTGTTAATAATAAGTAGATGAAAGACATACTCTTTATTTTGCTGATCAGTTTTAGTTGGTGATGGCCGCTTGACTCGTGAAGAGTAATTACTTCATCATTTCTAAGCATTTCCTTTATTCTTAGGCTTCATGTGCAGGAGTTGATGCCAAATTTTTTAGTAGCTCGGGTCATTTCAGTCACTCAGTTGTGTCCAAGTCTTTGTGACCTCACTGACGGCAGCACGCCAGGCTTCCCTGTCCATCACCAACTCCCAGAGCTTGCTCAAACTCATGTCCATTGAGTTGGTGATGCCATCCAGTCATCTCATCCTCTGTCATCCCCTTCTCCTCCTGCCTTCAGTCTTTCCCAGAATCAGGGTCTTTTCTAATGAGTCAGTTCTTTCGCATCAGGTGGCCAAAGTATTGGAGTTTCAGCTTCAGCATCAGTCCTTCCAATGAATATTCAGGACTGATTTCCTTTAGGATTGACTGGTTGGATCTCCTTGCATTCCAAGGGACTCTCAAGAGTCTTCTCCAACACCACAGTTCAGAAGCATCAATTCTTCGATGCTCAGCTTTCTTTATGGTCCAACTCTTACATCCATACATGACTACTGGAAAAACCATAGCTTTGACTAGACAGACCTTTGTTGGCAAAGTAATGTCTCTGCTTTTTAATACGCTATCTAGGTCATAGCTTTTCTTCCATAGAGCAGGCATCTTTTAATTTCATGGCTGCAGTCACAATCTGCAGTGATTTTGGAGCCCAGGAAAATAAAGTCTTTCACTGTTTTCCTGTCTGTTTACCATGAAGTGATGGGATGGGATGCCATGATCTTAGTTTTTTGAATGTTGACTTTTAAGCCACCTTTTTTCACTCTCCTCTTTCACCTTCATCAACAGGCTCTTTAGTTCCTTTTCACTTTCTGTCATAAGGGTGGTATCATCTGCATATCTGGGGTTACTGATTTTTCTCCTGGCAAACTTGATTCCAGCTTGTGCTTCATCCAGCCTGGCATTTTTTAGTACCACTTTAAAGCAAAATTCCTTTTCTAATTTGTTAGAATTTAATTGGAGGAGAGAGAGGTTGGGTGGAGCTTAGTGTATCTCCCACACAAGATATACACATCTGTGACAAATATCTTTATTTTCTTTTTGTGTCTAATTAATTTTAGTTTCTTTGTTAATGATAACATCTATTTTAGAATAGTGGGTTAAGACCTTGTAACTTTTTTTAAAAAGCAAAACTTCTGCCAAGAAACATGACAGTGGTTTTTGACATATTTTTTCAAGAGTTTAGTTTTAGTAGAATTTGTGACAGCTTAAAATAATCTGCTATTCTGATTCACAAGGAATCTTTCTAAACCCTGAACAAAGAACTGTACTAGAGCATAGTTCTTAATCATGATGTCTTGTTCAGTATAAAGGATACATCAGGATATCATAACCATAATGTCCATTAGTAGAATTAGCTTTTATGTTGTATCAGTAATATATCAGATTTTTATTGTATCTATATAGCTATTATAATGCATTATTCGATCTATAAAAGATAGATTTTAATTACTTTGTTTCATAGAAAGACGTCTGTGAGGAAATAAACTTGCTTTGATTTACTGTATTCTAAATCTTTTAAGTTTTTTTTCTTGTTAAGATTTTTTTCTAAGTCTTCCTTATTTGATATCTTACTTTAATGCAGTACAGCTAGCTTGACTCAGTTTAAGGATTGGTTCTGAATATTGGAGATGGTATTAGAAAAGGTACTATTAATTTTTTTGAGATTTATTAAATTAATTTCTTCATTAACAGTTCTTGAATTATAGCTTACCTCCTTTTATAATTGCTAGTTCTAAAATGTTGTCACATCTTGTCTGAAAGAATTTCTTTTGAATAAAGACATAAAAGCATAAGCTGTAAGCCATGTTAAAATCTCTACAAGTACTTTTTAGGGTAGTGTGCTGCTTTGTCATAGTGAAAAGAAGGAGATACAGTTAATAAAAGTAATTTTGGTTTGCTTTGGGCATTACAAAGGTTCCTGTTCATGGCTGTACCTAATCATTCTTTTCCAGTTTGTCTGTATTTGCTTTTATATCTGACTGAAATTACCTCTGTAGTTACAAATTTGGCTTTATGTGAAAGTTGCTTTTAGAAAAGGAGAGGTGTGTTGTTCCTGTTCACAAAAGTGTCTGTATACTTTATAATTGGACAGTGATGAAATGCTAACTTGAGTTTTTAATCTGGCATCTCTTTAAAAAAAAAAATCACGGTTTTTATTTCTATTATCAGCGTTAAATATAGAAGGATGTATAATGTAAATAATTTATATTTTTAATATATTGTGACTTGATACTCTTGATATCATTGACTTCATTTCAGTTCTTTGCTGTGAGAACCATTCAATAAAATAACAAAAAGTTGTCTTTAGGTATTGCATTTGGTTTACTCATTTTTATTCCTTAAAGAGCCCTGTGCAGTAGGATTTTTCTTTTTAATGTTACTGCCCACTAGCTTAACAACTACTTATGTGAACAGTGTGGCAGTTTTTATGCTTCTGCCAGAGGACAACTTAATATAGTTGGTTTATTCACCTCAACACAGACTAGTCTTTCAGGTTAGTGACTGGGGGTGGAGGGGTAGGTTCTTATACTTTCCCCCTATGAGTAGTTATGTGTATTTGTATATTTAAAATCTTCTCTGCCCTGACCCTGCCACTATCTGACCATTTCTTCCAACATAATTTTCACATCCAAGTCAGAGAGCACACCCTCTGGTTCCTATTTCATGACTTTAAGTATTAAATAAGAAAATACATGTCAAAGTAGATAGAAATACTATTTTAATGATTTATGTTGGTATCTGATAGACATTTCAGGAAACATTTAGCATCTAATATGGTGATATATAAAACTTCTCTTAAGAAATAAATGCTTATTCATTTATAGAACAATCATTCTAACAGATAACTGTAAAACATATACCCCATTGACAGTTGGGTTAGCAAGCACTATGTTCCTATGGAAAAAAGGTTTTGTGTATTTGAGATTTCAGTTTGAGGATAAATCTGAGGTGCATTGAGATAATAGTGACATATATCATATTTGATAGCATTGTGAGAAAATGTCAGTTATTCTTTTGATTACCTCTATTTCAAACCTTAGTTTATAGGGTATAGAGTGCTTCTAATGCTGGACATTGATGAATAGATTAGCTAGCTATGATAGCTCTGTCATTCAGATAGTTTATAAACTAGCAAATACCTTCATTGATTCCAAACCTTATTTCTCTTATGACTTTTTGTCTTGATACCAGGACAGACAAGTAGCAGCAGTAGTACCACTTTCTAACAAATAAAGGTGATTTACTTCAAAGTACAACATACTGTATCTTAGAATTATTAATGCAAACAGTATCTCAATCCTCTGTGGCTTTTAGATTTCATGTATTAATTTAGCAAGTATTTACTGAGCACTTACTATGTACCAGGCACTGCTCGAGGCATTTGGGATAGTTCAGTAAACAGAGACAAGATCCCTGACATTTAGAGGCTTATAGTCGAGTGAAGTGACAGATAACCATGAGCATAAGCAAATTACATAGTATGTTAAGAGATAAATGCTCTGGAGGGAAAAGTAGAACCAGATAAGGGGGAATCGATGTTGAGATAGTGGATTTATTTTAAATAAAGTCTCATAAATAAGGTGACATTTAAAGACTTGAAGGAAGTGAGGGAGTTGACCATGCAGATATTTGGAGGAAGAATGTTCCAGATAAAAAGAACAGTCAAGAGTGTGTCTCACCTGTTGAGGAATATCAAGGAAGCCCTTGAAAGAACAGTGAGAGAGGGAGGAATAGAATAGTAGAAGATGAAGGGGAAAAGGGTAGACAGGTCATGGAAAGCTTTGATAGGATATTATAAGGACTTTGTTTTTTACTCAGGGTGAAATAGTCATTGCAGGATTTTAAGCATTATCTAACTAGAAGCCGGGCTGCCATTGTTATGGTATTGTGGGAATCTCAGCTTTGCAAACCATAGAGAAAATGAATTTAGGAGTCTAAAAGTGTCATACAAACCAAAAATGAATCATTTCTCTATTCACACTCACCAAGCACCTTGGTCTTCAGAGATGTAAAAGTCCTGATGATTTCCAGGGCTTTGTGATGCAATCAGCTTGTTGTGACTTCCTTTGCTAAGCCTTAGATTCCACTTTTTTCTGGTCTCTGTTTCTAGTAATTCATCTTTCTGACTTCAGTGTTGTCTTCTCTTCTCTTCTGTTGTCCTTTGTCATTTTATTGGATATTTTAGGAGAGTATAGAGATACTTTTATCATTCTTGAAGTGGAATCAGAAGACTAAAAACTTATTTTCCAATGTGATTAGTAAAAACCTCTGAGATAACTTGTGCTAAAACTCCACTTGACATTTTAAAAGTTTTGCTAGAATTATTTACAGCTGATAAAAAATACAGTAGAAAATTGTTATTTTCATGAAACACAAATCAGCCTCTTAAACTTCTTAAAGTATATCCACTCATGGCAGTAGGAAAAGGATAATCACTTTCATTGTATAAAGGTGTAAAGGTATAAATTGTATAGAAGTAGACATAAATTATATAAAGGTATTATATAAAGGTATAAATTGTATAAAAGTACAGTAATCTCACTGTTTAACACACATTCTGAGAGTTCCTGTGCTGAAGCAGATTAGATATGAATCCCTTTCAAGTGAATGAATTTGTACAGATTAATGCACTTGAGTATTTGGGAATGGAGTGGATTACCAAAAGACAACACATTTTGGTGAAAGAACTGTGAAACCAGTATTTTAGCTCCATTTCTTTGTTGCTGAATTTGAGACTTCAGTAAATCTCATAACCTTTCTATGCCTCAGTTTCTTCATTTGTAAAATGAAGGATTGCAAGTTAGATCATCTCTAAATAATAATTTTTTTTTAAAGAAAATAATTTCGAAAGCTTTGTGATACTTAGTCACTTTAGAAATTTTTATGCTTTTATGGAGAATATAATTAATTTTTCCAATTTTATTTTTTATTCAGGTTAATGGTGCAATGTAAGAAACCTTTAAAAGTTTCTGATGAATTAGTGCAGCAATATCAAATTAAAAATCAGTATCTTTCAGCAATAGCATCTGATTCAGAACAAGAACCTAAAATTGATCCATATGCATTCGTTGAAGGAGATGAGGAATTCCTTTTTCCTGATAAGAAAGATAGACAAAATAATGAAAGAGAAGCTGGAAAAAAACACAAGGTGAGTAAGAGAAAGTACACCAAAGCGTCACTGATGTTTTGGAGCTCTGCATATGGTACCACAATTCTCATTTTAAAAAAAGGTTCATCATTTTAACTTAGAAAAACATTTCTTAAAAATAGATTAATCAGGCACATTGTACAAAATTTAAGAGCTTACATGGATTTGAAATTATTACTGGTCTCTGATGATAATGAATAGATCTTTACTATAAAAGTTTTGAGATTAGAGAAAAAGGACATTAATTTCTGTTATATTGAAATCAGAACACTTAGGAAGATGAACTGCTTTGATTCTGAGTTAAACTAGGCTGTAAGTGAATTAACAGTTTTCAAAAATGCAGTAAAATACACATCACTGTGTTTATAAAATACATGATATTTTGAATATGTGACTCAAGAACTTAAAATGCCCCTGAAAGTAAAGTCTTATGTTAATAAAGTGTTTTTAAAAATTTTTTAAATCAAATATTTGAGGATCTATTAAACACAAGATAACTCTGCTAGAGAAGAGTTTTGCCTTAAACACAAAATTGGAAATTGAAGGCTATGAAATTACAAAAAGGACCCAGTAGTATGTTTAATTCAAAGAATTCATTTCAGAAAGTTTTGCTTAGCCTTTTTGTGTGCCAGATACTTGACATTTTGTTCTTTTGTAAATATGAAAACAAGTAGCTGGGAAGGTAATAGATTTTGTAGAAAGAACATGGACTTTAAAATTTGACAGATTTAGTTTGAAATCCAGCTCCACTACTTGTCAGTTGTATATCCTGGGTTATCTTTAGAAGTATTTTTTGTCTGTGAGGTGAACATGCTTACTTCTCATGTAGGTTAGTTGTGAGAGTTACTGATAATGTCTGTAGAACACCCAGCAGAATGATCAATACATCAGTTCAGTTGCTCAGTCGTTTCCGACTCTTTGTGACCCCATGGACTGCAGCACGCCAGGCCTCGTCGATCACCAACTCCTGGAGTTTACTCAAACTCATGTCCATTGAGTCAGTGATGCCATTCAACCATCTCGTCTGTTGTCCCCTTCTCCTCCTGCCTTCAATCTTTCCTGGCATCAGAGTCTTTTTAAATGAGTCAGTTCTTTGCATCAGGTGGCCAAAGTATTGGAGTTTCAGCTTGAACATCAGTCCTTCCAATGAATATTCAGAACTGATTTCCTTTAGGATGGACTGTTTGGATCAATACGTATCTACTCAATAATTGGTCTATTTTTTTATTGGTAAAATATGTATTTCAATCTAATATGTAATATTGTATGCAGGTAGAAGATGGGCCATCTAGTGTTACAGTGTTATCACATGAAGAAGATGCTATGTCATTATTTAGTCCCTCTATCAAGCAAGGTAAAACTTTTATTTTCCAGTCAAAAT
This sequence comes from Okapia johnstoni, assembly GCA_024291935.2. NCBI lineage: Eukaryota > Metazoa > Chordata > Mammalia > Artiodactyla > Giraffidae > Okapia > Okapia johnstoni. The sequence goes on along the minus strand of CM044308.1, from coordinate 119,933,612 downwards.
ACTGCATTCCAGGATTGTTACTTTAAAGTAATCTGATATTGTTGGACTTTTAGTATTCCTTTTTGCATAATTCATGTTTCATAGAAAGGGACTAATCTTAAAATGATGAATTTTAAGGAGAAGGAGGCTCAGGTGATAGAAATTCTGTTTTGAATTGTGGAGCTTCTTTCTTTTGTTTAACAAATAAAAATAACTCCCTTATCTGTAAAAGAAGGAGATAAGATCATTACCTAAGATCCCTCTCAGTTATAAAAACTCAGTTTATGAATTAGACTTTACTGTAATTTGGTTTTCCTTTTCTCCCCCTCCCTCCAAGTTAGAACAATTATTGCTGAGGTCCTTATATTAACACAGTTTTCTAGCACTGTTCTCAGCACTGGAGGTACACTGAAGACTCCACTTTGAAAGCATCTGATTTGTCCTCCTTGTAAGTAGAAAAGAGAGACAGGTTGTATTGTTTCGTTTACAAGATCTGTTTAGCTTTTGATGGAGGCAAAAGAAATTGTTCTTTGGTATGTGTCTATTAGGGACAAAGTTTTGTTTTAGCATTTGGAATAAATAGGGAGGATCCGTCAGACTCTGTAGCCAAAAACGGAATAAGAAAAAATGTCCATCTGAATAAGGAAGAGATGATGGTCTTTCATGAAATAAATTTAATGGTCAGTGGTTCTAAGTATCTTGGTGAGTTAACTATTTAGGTTTTTTAGTCTGTTTACCTGCCTTAGGCTAAAGGGACTGTGTAATTGTGCCTGTGGTGTGGCTTTCTCAAAATGTGGACCATATGACACTGAGCATCTTTTGAAGTGAAACTTGGGAATCTTGGTGTTTAATAAGTATTCCAGATGACTTTTACACACTAAAATTTCAGAACTACTGCTTTAGTGAATCTTTAGGATGGATTTGCAAAGGCACTTGGAAAGTGACTTTCATCTTTCTGAATGGGAGGATTGTTTCAAGTCATTTAACCATCCTGAGGATGCTTTGGAAGGTTTATACACCAACTCCTCTTTTTTCCCTTGTGTGGGAATGCAAGTGGAATATAATTTTCCTTTGTATTTTTATTTTTTCTAAAGTAGTCATATATTTTTCACTAAAACTGGGGAGAAAAGCAAAAAGGAAAATAAAATTTTAGAACTGAAATGAAACTTAACTAAGAGGTACTTAAGTGAATACTTAAGTTCCTGGCACTGAGCAAAAGTGATTTATCCATTAATGCATTCTCTCACATTTAATTCTTGTCATACTGTTAGTGCTGGAATTGGAATTCAAATTAAATTAGTCTGTCTGACATAACTAGAGAACTTAATTATTCTTTGCTTCCTTTATGTTTCAGAAGATAGAAAAACTAAAAATGTCTGTGTTTAATTCTGTTGTCCTTACAGTTTTATTTGATGCATTATTAATGTAGATTACCTAGCTGTGTTATGGATTATATAACCTGAGCTTCCTATATATGGTGAACTTCCTTTGAAAGGTATCACCATATATTCACAATTTTTATTTCTATGAAAAAAAATCTATGAATTTTAAACAAATCACAATTTCTTATTGCATAATACCCTTATAAATGTAAATGTACATGTCTAGCTTAAATAAATAGAATAATACTTATTTGGTCAGTAGTAGCATTTTTTATTTTGTTTTGATAATTGCCATGTGTAGATGCTCCCCGCCCTGCTGGTCATGCCCGACCTCCATCAACCAGTTTGATTTATGACTCAGACCTGGCTGTCTCTTATACTGACCTTGATAATCTTTTTAATTCTGATGAAGATGAACTGACAGTAAGTATCCTTATTAATGATTACAATTATAATTTATTTTCCTCGATTTTATAAAAGTTTTTCTTTAGAAGTGATATGTGACTTGAATACTATGTTTTAGCCCTGAATGATAGGAAATATTTTGAAATAAAATTTATGTAATTGGTGTCCTTGTTTTAACCTCATGTTTGAAGTGGTGTGTTTTTTCTTTTTTTGCTGCACTGTGCTGCTTGCGGGATCTTGGTTCCTCACCCAGAGATTGAACCCAGGCCCTTGGCAGTGAAAGTGCAGAGTCCTAACCACTGGACCACCAGAGAGTCTCCTAAGCATTCCATATATAATGTCACCTGTAAACTTTAAGTGTTTTTTCTCTTTATTTTTGATGTTTGAAGGACATGTATAATTAAGCTTAATTTTATCTCAGCCATGTGTTCCTTTTCTGCAGTCCTTAGAAAGCAGAATTATTTACCTAATCTTTGATCCTATAATTTTAGAAATGACCCAAGAATTGACTCAATCAGAAAATAAATAATTAACATTGAAGTTATATGCCTTGTCAGTTTATTCAGGATTTTGTTTGGTACCACAGTCATCATTATAAGACATCTATATACTATAATAGTGAAAGAGGAAGAAGAAGTAATATTTAATCTTTAACACCCATTTGCAGAGAAAGGTGAAGATAAAAGAAATTAAAGCTTTAAATGAGAGTCCCTAGAATGTGAAATGGCAACCCACTCCAGTATTCTTGCCTGGAGAATTCCATGGGCAAAGGAGCCTGGCAGGCTGCAGTCCATGGGGTTGCCAAGAGTCAGACATGATTGAGCAACTATCACTCAGAATGTGAAATCTCTGGGAAATTAATGAATTGAGCATTGCATTATAAAAGGGAATTCCTTTTTCATCTGTATAAAAGTAGCTTAGAAACTTCTATCGTATATTTGATCTCTTCAATTAAGTGATATAATGCAGATATCACTATACATAAACTTCTACTCCACATCCCATAATTTAGTGTATTTTAGATAAATATATGCCTGAAAACAGGGCTTCCCTGGTGGCTCAACAGTAAAGAATCTGCCTGCCAATTTAGGAGACGTGGATTCGATCCCTGGGTCGGGAAGTTCCCCTAGAGAAGGAAATGACAGCCCCCTCCAGTATTCTTGCCTGGGAAACCCTATGAATAGAGAACCTGGCAGGCTACAGTCCATGGAGTCACAAAGAGTCGGACATGACTTAGTGACTAAACAGCAGTCCCTGAAGACTCTGATACTTTTGTCCTTTCTCCCTGCTGCTGTTCATGTGTCAGTGTTGTTAGAGCTGATAGCTTGGTTCCTTGTATCCTGTTAGCCACTTTGTTTTAGGAACCAAATTGTCAGCTCTAACAACACTGATGACAGATTGGAGATTTTAAGGCTTGTTTTGTTCAATGTATTAAAACTTGCCTTTAGTTAGGGATCCTATTGCTTTGTCGTACAAGATCTTTCTGAAGTTTTGCTTAGTTTAACCTTTTGTAGCATATTTGTAGGGGCAAGAAGATTATTAAGATAAAAATGTAAAAGGAATTTGGAGAGGTTATTGATTATATAGGAATCTTTAATGACTTATTTAAAGAGACAAATGCTTTATAAGTATCTTTTACTAAGAGGCAGTTCCCAAATTCTGTAAGTTTCCTTGTTATTTTTTTGTTATTTTAATAGATTTTAATGTATTTTGAAAGTAATGGTTGTTTTCTTGAACTTTTTCCTCTCTCTGTTAATTTGGAGTATTATTATAATCATTAGAGAAACTAATCTGGTTTATTGATACCTAAAATTTTTTTATGCCTTTAAATTGCATCTAGTAGATATTTGGCTATGGAACAAATGGGCTCTACTTTCAAGTTATATCCACATGATTACTATCTTGATCACACTGAATTTAAATTTCAGAGAAATATGTATATATGTGTGTGTGTGTGTTTTTTTGATAGCCCGGATCTAAAAAATCGGTGAATGGATCAGATGATAAATCCAGCTGCAAGGAATCAAAGACAGGAAATCTGGACCCATTGTCTTGCATAAGTAAGCTTACCAAATCTATTCCAGATAAATCTGCAAACTTTTAATCTCGATAATGTTTCCAATCCCTTTGTTTTATACACAAAATAATTTCTTTTTAGTCTTATGTTAAAATGAGTGTTTTATTAAATATAGGCACTGCAGATCTTCATAAAATGTATCCTACGCCACCATCATTGGAACAACATATTATGGGATTTTCCCCAATGAATATGAATAATAAAGAATATGGTAGTATGGATACAACACCTGGAGGAACTGTTCTAGAAGGAAATAGTTCTAGTATAGGAGCACAGTTCAAAATTGAGGTTGATGAAGGATTCTGTAGCCCAAAACCTTCTGAAATTAAAGTAAGTATTTTATTTTTCTAGAAAAATAATTCACTTCTGCATTTTATATAGAATTGGTTTACTGCTATATTCAAAAATCCTTTCATAATGAAAGAGTAGAATTATATGTACATTTTATTATTCTGTTTATAAAAGGAAAAAATGTTAGAGTTACTTTGTTTTGTTTTTTTCCCTTGAAAGACAAGATGCTGAAAATCGTGTTGTTTATATTGTAGGATTTTTCTTATGTGTATAAGCCTGAAAATTGTCAAGTTCTAGTGGGATGTTCCATGTTTGCACCTCTAAAAACTCTACCAAGCCAGTGTCTGCCTCCTATCAAATTGGCGGAAGAGTGTGTTTACCGTCAGAGTTGGACTGTTGGAAAGTTAGAATTGCTTTCTTCAGGGCCTACAATGCCATTCATCAAAGAGGGGTATGATTTGAATTTATATTATTGGTATAATATATGAATACTTGTGTAGCTTTAATTTTTTTTTTTCATAATTAACACCTAGTATATTGGTCTCTGGAAAAAGATACTGGTTTTTGAAAAATTTTTTTAATTATTTTCTGATTAGTAGCTTATAATGGTGTTTAGTACAGTTAAAGTATTGGAACACTAAAGACCAGCAAACTTTGTATTTGGAAGCATCTTTTGTTTTGGTCTAAAATTCTAATCACACTTATTTGTATATTTGCCATATTTCACACACTTTTTATATTTAAGTATCTCTGAAATTGGGGTATCTTATATTTGGTAACATCTTAAAATTGCCACTGTCCTTTTCTACCCATAAACATCTCTAAAATCAGGTGTTTTTTTTTTTTTTTAAACAGTTAGTGGCATCTTAGAATCAATGAAATATGAATATTTCTAGTACAAGAACTATAGAGATAGTAATCATGGATATATAGATGTGGAAGTGTGTATACAAATTTTATTTATAATAGAACTAATTAGTTGGATTTCACCACACAACAATCACCTGGAGTGGATATATTAACCAAACATATACTTTAATTGTACTTAAAATTTTTGGACCAATTGTGTTTTCATAATTTTCAGTGTTACTGAGAAATATTTGGGACATTTTTAGTTGTATTTCACATTACTAATATGTTCCTTTATGTACATTTTTTTATTTTCTTTTCCCCTGATGATGCTAGTGATGGAAGTACTATGGATCAAGAATATGGCCCTGCTTATACACCTCAAACTCATACTTCCTTTGGGATGCCTCCTAGCAGTGCACCTCCTAGTAACAGTGGAGCAGGAATTCTTCCTTCTCCATCTACCCCTAGGTTTCCAACTCCAAGGACCCCAAGGACTCCAAGGACTCCTCGTGGAGCTGGTGGACCGGCTAGTGCTCAAGGTTCAGTCAAATATGAAAATTCAGACTTATATTCACCAGCCTCCACCCCATCCACGTGCAGACCCCTTAATTCTGTTGAACCTGCAACTGTTCCTTCCATCCCTGAAGCACACAGTCTCTATGTAAACCTCATTCTTTCAGAATCAGTTATGAATTTGTTTAAAGACTGTAACTTTGATAGTTGCTGTATCTGTGTTTGCAACATGAATATCAAGGGTGCCGATGTTGGAGTTTACATTCCAGATCCAACACAGGAAGCACAGTATAGGTGTACTTGTGGCTTCAGTGCTGTCATGAACAGGAAATTTGGAAACAATTCAGGATTATTTCTAGAAGATGAACTAGACATCATAGGACGCAACACAGAATGTGGCAAAGAAGCAGAAAAACGTTTTGAAGCTCTCAGGGCTACTTCTGCTGAACATGTTAATGGAGGACTAAAGGAATCCGAAAAATTACCTGATGAATTGATACTATTGCTACAAGATCAGTGCACTAATTTATTTTCACCTTTTGGAGCTGCAGACCAAGATCCCTTTCCCAAAATTGGTGTAACTAACAATTGGGTACGTGTTGAAGAGCGGGACTGTTGCAATGACTGCTACCTTGCCTTAGAACATGGGCGTCAGTTCATGGATAACATGTCAGGAGGCAAAGTTGATGAAGCACTTGTGAAAAGTTCATGCTTACACCCCTGGTCCAAAAGAAATGGTAAGTATGCTAATGAAGTAATTTTTCTATTTTTTTTTAGCTGTATGACTTTTCTTTCTTAAGAAAAGGTAATAAAGACAGTTTCCCATTTAGCTGATAGAGACACTTAAATTTGTACTTAAAACTCCTTCAAGAATGACACTTTTAAAGGAAGAACTTCTGAGTAGTTTAGTTTAATTTCAACAACAAAAGTATGGTTATTATAAGTCTGTAATTATGTACTTGTGTAGGAGTATAAAAGGTAATATGCACATGTTAATTAGCAGAAAATTGCTGGTTGTCTGCTTTGTTCAGGAGTCTGTCACTCATTACATATTTATTGAGCAACTAGTATGTGCCAGGGACTGTTCTTTTATAAACTACAATATTAAAGCAAACATATTTCCTGCCCTTTCTGAGCCTATAAGACTCAAAATAACAAATTTAAATGAAAGTAATTATATGGTATCAGATAGTGACTACTGCTTTGAAGGAAGAGCAGGGAAAGGAGTGGAAAATTCCAGGACAGAAGTGTGTTACTTCAGAGGTGTGTTTAGAGACGATGTTACTGCAGGACAGCATCTGAGCAAAGACCCTCATAGAGTGGGGAATGGAAGCCGTGTGGCTAAACGAGAGAAGGGTTTTCAGACAGTGCAAAGACTGTGAGTAATGTGTTTAATGTTTGAGAAACAGTAAAGAGGCACTGTTGGTGGAGTTGGGTGATGGGGAGACTGGTAGCAGTTGGAAGTCTAAGAGATGGCTGAGCACCAATGTCATGTGGAGTCTTATGTACCATGTTTAACTGTGGCCTTTATAGTTTATTCCGAGATGACCAGGACAGTTTTTAGCAAAGAAGTAAGATGATCCTTACTTATCCAAGTGCGTATTTGGAAATACAGGTTTTAAATTGCGAGGAGTGGTTGGGGCTAGAGATTAAAAAATTGTGTGTGTGTGTTATCAGTGTTTTGGGGCTTCCCAATGATAGCTCAGTGGGTAAAGAATCCACCTGGAATGCAGGAGATATAAGAAACATGGGTTCAATCCCTGGATTGGGAAGATCCCTTGGAGGAGGAAATTGTAAGCCACTCTAATATTCATGCCTGGAAAATTCCATGGACAGAGGAGCCTGTTAGGGGGTAGTAACCCCTCCTCCATGGGGTCGCAAAGAGTCGGACATAACTGAGCACATGACACCTCACATGGCACCTATCAGTATTTTAAATTATGGAGCTGAATAGAAAAACCTAGAGAGTGACTGTAGATAGAGAAGTCTAAGGATAGAACTGACATTTAGAAAGGGGAAAGAAGAGGAGGATCCAGGATAGGAAATTAAGGAGGTAGGAAGAAAACCAAGGAAGTATGGTATACTGGAAGCCAAGTATCAGTTCAGTTCAGTCCAGTTGCTCAGTTGTGTCTGACTCTTTGTGACCCCATGAACCGCAGCACACCGGGCCTCCCTGTCCATCATCAACTCCCGGAGTACACCCAAACCCATGTCCATCGAGTCGGTGATGCCATCCAACCATCTCATCCTCTGTCCCCTTCTCCTCCTGCCCTCAATCTTTCCCAGCATCAGGGTCTTTTCAAATGAGTCAGCTCTTCGCATCAGGTGGCCAAAGTATTGGAGTTTCAGTTTCAGCATCAGTCCTTCCAGTGAATATTCAGGATTGATTTCCTTTAGGATGGACTGGTTGGCTCTCCTTGCAGTCCAAGGGACTCTCAAGAGTCTTCTCCAACACCACAGTTCAAAAGCGTCAGTTCTTGTGTGCTCAGCTTTCTTTATGGTCCAAATCTCACATCCATACATGACCACTGGAAAAACCATAGCCCTGACTAGGCGGACCTTTGTTGACAAAGTAATGTCTCTGCTTTTCAATATGCTGTCTAGGTTGGTCATAACTCTCCTTCCAAGAAGCCAAGTATAGGAAATGTTTGAAGGAGAGAATGATCATTGATATCAAATGTTCATATGTAGTATCTAATGAGTTAATCCATTTGAGTTGCTTAACATAATACTTAGCACACAATAAGTAATGAATTTGTATAAGCTGCCATTGTTAAAGTTAGCAATAAGTTGTTTATTTTTTTTTCCCCAGATGTAGCCACTAGGAGACTTATACTTTTAAAATGATGTCTCAGTATACCACTTTTGGTAATTATACAGGAAGCTAGCCTTTCTTCAAACCTATCTTTGTTCTAGCTGTCTTTCATGTGTTTTTGCTAAGAATTTATATTCTTAGGTGATAGGTGCCATTTAATAACTTTGATTTAGTCCCTTATGTCATTTGCTAATGAGTCATTTTTTGACACATGTGCAAAACAATGTGCTTGGTATTCTGGGAGATATGAAGATATCCTATATTTAAATTACTTGTAGACTGCTTGGAATCTGTAAAACTAAAGTCTGTTACTAAAGCTGCAGTGGAAGTTTGAAATAAAAATACTCTAAATGCCCACTGACAAGAGAATGGATAATAATTAAGATATAATAGTACAGAGGGAATCTTACATAAGCTCTGAAAATGAATAAAACTATTATAATAGATGAATCTTAGTAAAAGTAATGAGGGGAGAGAGAGGACACAAGTCCCAGAAGATTTTATATAATGAGTTTTTTTTTTTTATAAAGTGTAAAACAGGCAAAACTAAATGTATTTTTCAGATGCACATAAAATTCAGGATAGTGGTTAATTCTTAAAAGCTGAGGAATAGAATCATATCCCTCAGCTTTACTTCTTGGGCTGTGAGATCATAGTTGTTCATAATACTATTATAAAAGAAAATGTGTGAATAAGATAGGGCTATGCATGAACCAGTGGTTAAATTTTGTTCATGATCTAGTTTGATGGTTCATCAAACTCATTATACTCAAGGATCAAATTTTTAAAGAGATGTAAATAAATGTCATAGATTTATTTGTAAAAATCTATAGGGGTGGATTTAATGTATATATCGATATAGATTTAATACATAGATTTTTTTAAGGCAGGGTTATTTTCAGCTATAAGTAGTAATTAAGAACGTAGGCCATGGAACTGACTACTTGGGTTTGAAACATGGCTCCATCACTATAATCTATGACCTTGGGCAAATTATTTCATCTCTGTCTCAGTTTCTGGAAATAGTCAGTGATAGTATTTACCTCATACAATGTTGAGAGAATCAAATGAGCTAATACAAATAAAACAGAGACCATATAAAACAGAGTGCCTGGCACAAAATAAGAATTCAAATATTTACAGTAGTAAGAGTAGTAATAATAGCAGGAGTAGCATTAGTTGTATTCTGTTTTACTATTTGTTTTTAAGAACCAACTCATCTTCTTGTGATGAAGGGTCTCATCACAATAAAAAAAAAAATTTCACAACTGTATATGGTGGTGGATGTTAGCTGGACTTACTGCGGTGATCATTTTCCAATACATATGCATCATCATTTTCTACACCTGAAACTAGTGTTATGTCAATTATACCTCAAAAAAAGAAGAAAACACTTATTTGTCAAGCAATAGAAAATGCAGGATAATGCTCTAAATCCTTTAAGCTAGGTCAACAGTATGTGAACTGAGAACTTCCACATGTACAAGCTGGATTTAGAAAAGGCGGAGGAACCAGAGATCAAATTGCCAACATCCACGGGATCATAGAAAAAGCAAGAGAATTCCAGAAAAAGATCTGCTTCATTGACTACTCTAAAGCCTTTGACTGTGTGGATCACAACAAACTGGAAAATTCTTAAGAGATAGGAATACCAGACCACCTTACCTGCCTCCTGAGAAACCTGTGTGCAAGTCAAGAAGCAACAGTTTAGAATTGGACATGGAACAACAGACTGGTTCCAAATTGGGAAGGAGTACATCAAGGCTGTATATTGTAACCCTGCTTATTTAACTTATATGCAGAGTACATCATGCAAAATCCCACACTGGATGAAATGCAAGCTGAAATCAAGATTGCTGGGAGAAATATCAACAATCTCAGATACGCAGATGACACCCTTATGGCAGAAAGTGAAGAAAAATTAAAGAGCCTCTTGATGAAGGTGATAGAGGAGAGCTTGCTAGCTTAAAACTCAACATTCTTAAAATGAAGATCATGGATGGCATCCGGTCCCATCACTTCATGGCAAATAGATGGGGAAACAGTGACAGGCCGTTGTCTTGGGCTCCAAAATCACTGTGGATGATGACTGCAGCCATGGAATTAAAAGACGCTTGCTCCTTGGAAGACAAGCTATGACCAACCTAGACAGCATATTAAAAAGCAGAATACCACTTTGCTGACAAAAGTCCATATAGTCAAAGCTACGTTTTTTTCCACTAGTCATGTATGGATGTGAAAGTTTGACTGTAAAGAAGGCTGAGTGCCGAAGAACTGATGCTTTTGAATTGTGGTGCTAGAGAAGACTATTGAGAGTCCCTTGGACAGCAAGGAGATCTAATCAGTCAGTCCTAAAGGAAATTAACCCTGAGTATTCATTGGAAGCACTGATGCTGAAGCTGAAGCTCCAATATTTTGGCCACCTGATGCAAAGAGCTGACTCATTGGAAAAGACCCTGATGCTGAGAAAGATTGAGGGCAGGAGGAGAAGTAGGTGACAGAGGATGAGATGGAAGAGTTGGCATCACCGACTCGATGGACGTTGAGTTTGAGCAAACTCCGGGAGATAGTGAAGTACAGGGAAACCTGGTGTGCTGCAGTCCATGGGGCTACAAAGAGTAGGACATGACTGAGTGGCTGAACAACAGCAGCAAATGGTAAATACTGGGTTGTTTACCTAATGAGCACTTTATTTATAACAGTAAAGATTGATATAAACAGATAACTCTAAAGATGAATTTTATCCTAAGAACTTACATTTAGAAAATAATTCAAAACAAAAAAGAAATATCTTTATATTTCCATTTAAAATTGCAATATAAAGACATGCTATAAAACCTAAATTTGCAATCTTGGAGTACTTTTTCATTAAATTATAACAGCTTCATTAAATAGTAGCAAGCTCCTATTTAATACATTAGTACCTTTGCCCTGATTGTTTCCTCTGCTTGGGACACTGTTCTTCCAGGTATTTACATGAGTAACTCTCTTATCTCTTTACTTTTGTTAGAAGTCATCGTCTTAGTGTAAAATTGCAAACCACTCTTCATCTTCCCCATCCTGCTGCTTTTGCTTTCTCCCCCTAGTGTTTGCTTATTACCTTCTAAACATATTGTATAATGTATTAATTATTATCTCTCACTCCATTAAGTTTACTCTGTGCAAGTTCTGTGTACAAGAAAGGATTTTTGTCTGTTTTGTTTGTTATGTCCAAACACCTAAAATAGTACCTGGCATGTAGTAGATGTCCAGATGTCCAAGGTGTTGAAATATTTGTTAGAAGTAATTAAGACTATAATTTAATGGTAATGTTTATTTTTCTCAAAATAGGAAAAGCTTTGTTCTAATTATGAAAAATACATACTTGCTGAAAAGAAAGTTAAGAATCTAAATAATATATAGAAGTAAACATTGCCCCAGCCCCATCATTACACCACTGCATGATCACTCATCTTTAAGCAGCTTTGGCATATCATACAACACATCCATTTGAAGTGAACAACTGAATGGTTTTTAGTTAGCACGGACTTGTGTAGCCATCACCACAGTCAATTTTAGGACATTTACATCATCCCCCAAATCTGTATTTATTAGCGATCACTCCCGTTTTCCTCCAGCCACCCCCTTCTTACACTGGGCAACTACCAGTCTACGTTCTGTCTTTATAGATTTGCCTATTTTATATACTCCATATGAATAATATTATATGCTATATGGTCTTTTGTGATTGAGTTCTTTTTCTTAGTGTAATTTTTCAGGGTTCATCCAGGTTATAACATGTGTTAGTACTTAATTCATTTTTATTGCCAAATAAAATTCTCTTTATGCCTATACCACATTTTATTTACCCATTCATCTGTTGATGGGCATTTGGATTGTTTCCCCTCTTTGGCTGCTATGAATAATGATACACTGAACATTAGTGTACAAGTTTTTGTGTAAACATGTAGTTTTATTAGTCTTGAGTGAACTTAATAACTCTATTTTACCTTCTGAGAAATTGCCAGAGTTTTCTAAAGCAGCTGCACCATTTTACATTCCGATCGCAGTGTGTGAGGGTTCCACTTTTTCCACATTCTCATTAACACTTGTCATTATGTGTTTGTAATTATTACCATCATCATCATCATACTGGATTGTGAAGTATTATCTTATTATCATTTTGGTTTGCATTTCTCTAATGACTAATGATGCTGAGTGTCTTTTCATGTGTTTGTTGCCTCTTTGTATTTTTTCTTTGCAGAAATGTCTTTTCAGATCCTTTGTCCATTTTTAAATTAGGGATTTTTGTCTTTCATTATTGAGTTGTGAGTGTTCTTTATATCTTCTGGATATAAATTCCTTAACATCTGCACATATTTTCTCCTTTTCTCTGGTTTGTCTTTTCAGTTTCTTGATGGTATCATTTGAAGCAGAAGAGTTTTTAATTTTGATGAAGCTCAGTGTATTACTCTCTTTTGTACTTTCTGGTTTGTACTTTTGGTGCCATATCAGTCCAGTTAAGTCGATCAGTCATGTCCTACCCTTTGCAACCCCATGAATCGCAGCACGCCAGGCCTCACTGTCCATCACCAACTCCTGGAGTTTACCCAAACCCATGCACATTGTGTCGGTGATGCCATCCAACCATCTCATCCTCCGTCATCCCCTTCTCCTGCCCTCAATCTTTCCCAGCATCAGGGTCTTTTCCAATGAGTCAGCTCTTCGCATCAGGTGGCCAAAGTATTGGAATTTCAGCTTCAACATCAGTCTTTCCAAAGAATACCCAGGGCTGATCTCCTTTAGGATGGACTGGTTGGCTCTCCTTGCAGTCCAAGGGACTCTCACGAGTCTTCTCCAACACCACAGTTCAAAAGCATCAATTCTTCTGTGCTCAGCTTTCTTCACAGTCCAACTCTCACATCCATATATGACTACCAGAAAAAATATAGCCTTGACTAGACGGACCTTTGTTGGCAAAGTAATGTCTCTGCTTTTAAATATGCTATCTAGGTTGGTCATAACTTTCCATCCAAGGAGTAAGCTTCTTTTAATTTCATGGCTGCAGACACCATCTGCAGTAATTTTGGAGCCCAAAAAACTAAAGTCTGACACTGTTTCCACTATTTCCCCATCCATTTCCCATGAAGTGATAGGACGAGATGCCATGATCTTAGTTTTCTGAATGTTGAGCTTTAAACCAACTTTTTCACTCTCCTCTCTCACTTTCATCAAGAGGCTTTTTAGTTCTTCTTCACTTGCTGCCATAAAGGTGGTGTCATCTGCATATCTGAAGTTACTGATATTTCTCCCGGCAATCTTGATTCCAGCTTGTGTTTCTTCCAGCCCAGAGTTTCTTATGATGTACTAGGCATATAAGTTAAATAAGCAGGGTGACAATATACAGCCTTGACGTACTCCTTTTCCTATTTGGAACCAGTCTGTTGTTCCATGTCCAGTTCTAACTGTTGCTTCCTGACCTGCATACAGGTTTCTCAAGAGACAGGTCAGATGGTCTGGTATTCCCATCTCTTTCAGAATTTTCCACAGTTTGTTGTAATCCACACAGTCAAAGGCTTTGGCCTAGTCAATAAAGCAGAAATAGATGTTTTTCTGGAACTCTCTTGCTTTTTCAATGATCCAGAGGGTGTTGGCAATTTGATCTCTGGTTCCTCTGCCTTTTCTAAAACTAGCTTGAATATCTGGAAGTTCACGGTTCACATATTGCTGAAGCCTGGCTTGGAGAATTTTGAGCATTACTTTACTAGCGTGTGAGATAAGTGCAGTTGTGTGGTAGTTTGAGCATTCTTTGGCATTGCCTTTCTTTGGGATTGGGATGAAAACTGACCTTTTCCAGTCCTGTGGCCACTGCTGAGTTTTCCAAATTTGCTGGCATATTGAGTGCAGCACTTGCATAGCATCATCTTTCAGGATTTGAAATAGCTCAACTGGAATTCCATCACCTCCACTAGCTTTGTTCATAGTGATGCTTTCCAAGGCCCACTTGACTTCACATTCTAGGATATCTGGCTCTAGGTGAGTGATCACACCATCATGATTATCTGGATCGTGAAGATGTTTTTTGTGTAGTTCTTCTGTGTATTCTTGCCACCTCTTCTTAATATCTTCTGCTTCTGTTAGGTCCATACCATTTCTGTCCTTTATCAAGCCCATCTTTGCATGAAATGTTCCCTTGGTATCTCTAATTTTCTTGTAGAGATCTCTAGTCTTTCCCATTCTGTTGTTTTTCTCTATTTCTTTGCATTGATTGCTGAGGAAGGCTTTTTTATTTCTCCTTGCTATTCTTTGGAACTCGGCATTCAGATGGGAATAGCTTTCCTTTTCTCCTTTGCTTTTCACTTCTCTTCTTTTCCCAGCTATTTGTAAGGCCTCCTCAGACAGCCATTTTGCTTTTTTGCATTTCTTTTCCATGGGGATGGTCTTGATCCCTGTCTCCTGTATGATGTCACAAACCTCTGTCCATAGTTCATCAGGAACTCTGTCTATCAGATCTAGTCCCTTAAATCTATTTGTCACTTCCACTGTATAATCATAAGGGATTTGATTTAGGTCATACCTCAATGGTCTAGTGGTTTTGGCAATAAGGAGTTCATGATCTGAGCCACAGACAGCTCCCGGTCTTGTTTTTGCTGACTGTATAGAGCTTCTCCATCTTTGGCTACAAAGAATACAATCAGTCTGATTTCGGTTTTGACCATCTAGTGATGTCCATGTGTAGAGTCTTCTCTTTGTTGTTGGAAGAGGGTGTTTGCTATGACCAGTGTGTTCTCTTGGCAAAACTCTATTAGCCTTTGCCCTGCTTCATTCTTTACTCCAAGGCCGAATTTGCCTGTTACGCTAGGTGTTTCTTGACTTCCTACTTTTGCATTCCAGTCCCCTATAATGAAAAGGACATCTTTTTTGGGTGTTAGTTCTAAAAGGTCTTGTAGGTCTTCATAGAACCGTTCAACTTCAGCTTCTTCAGCATTTCTGGTTGGTGCGTAGGCTTGGATTACTGTGATATTGAATGGTTTGCCTTGGAAACGAACAGAGATCATTCTGTCATTTTTGAGATTGCATCCAAGTACTGCATTTCGGACTCTTTTGTTGACCATGGTGGCTACTTCATTTCTTCTAAGGGATTCCTGCCCACAGTAGTAGATATAATGGTCATCTGAGTTAAATTCACCCATTCCAGTCCATTTTAGTTCGCTGATTCCTAAAATGTCAATATTCACTCTTGCCATCTCTTGTTTGACCACCTCCAATTTGCCTTGATTTGTGGTCCTAACATTTCCAGGTTCCTATGCAGTATTGCTCTTTACAGCATCGAATCTTGCTTCTATCACCAGTCACATCCACAGCTGGGTATTGTTTTTGCTTTGACTCCGTCCCATCATTCTTTCTGGAGTTATTTTTCCACTGATCTCCAGTAGCATATAGGGCACCTACCAACCTGGGGAGTTCCTATTTCATTTTCCTATCATTTTGCCTTTTCATAGTGTTCATGGGGTTCTCAAGGCAAGAATACTGAAGTGGTTTGCCATGCCCTTCTCCAGTGGACCACATTCTGTCAGACCTCTCCACCATGACCCATCTGTCTTGGGTGGCCCCACACGGCATGGCTTAATTTCATTGAGTTAGACAAGGCTGTGGTCTGTGTGATCAGATTGGCTGGTTTTCTGTGATTATGGTTTCAGTGTGTCTGCCCTCTGATGCTCTCTCGCAACACCTACCATCTTACTTAGGTTTCTCTTACCTTGGGCGTGGGGTTTCTCTTCACGGCTGCTCCAGCAAAGTGCAGCCGCTGCTTCTTACCTTGGACGAGGGTTATCTCCTCACGGTCGTCCCTCCTGACCTTGAATGTGGAGTAGCTCCTTTCTGCCCTCCTGCACCCGCGCAGCTGCCGCTCTTTGGATGTGGTGTAGCTTCTCTCCGCCGCTCCTGCGCCATTGCAGCCTCACGCTCTCGGCTGCCGCCCCTGACCTTGGGCATGGGGTAGCTCCCCTTGGCTGCACTTCTGGGGTGCCATATCTAAAAAGACTTTCATCCTAAGTCATGAAAATTTACTTCTATTTTTTTTCTATGAGTTTTATTGTTTATCACTTATATTTATGTCTGTGATCCATTCTGAATTAACTTTGGTATATCATGTAAGAGAGAGGTTCAGTTTTATTCTTTTGCACATGAATATCCAATTGCCCTAGAACCATTTGTTGAAAAGATTATTGTTTCACATTAAATTGTGTTGGCACCTTTGTCAAAAATCAATTGACTGTAAATACGAAGTTTTATTTCTGGATGCTTATTTCTATTCTACTCCACAGGATATCTGTTCCTCATGATCACTGTTAAAAATATATATTCTGAAACCATTGCTTTCCAACCAGATTTCAGCTTTGAGACCTAACACTTGTAATAATATGCAGTTATATTCTTTTTCATGCATTCCTCCCCACAAGATTATAAGATCCCTGAAGACATGATAAGATGGTATTTCACAGTATTCCCAGCAGCTAGCATAATTCCTGAACCATAGTAGGTCTTTGTTATATGTTTTTAATAATGAAAGATTACGAATGAGATCTGTCTGAATTAAAATTGTAAATTCCTGAACTTTACTCAGACCAGAATTTCTCAGGGTAAGCTCTGTCTATATGTTTTATAAAAGTTCCCCATTTGATTATGATAAACAACCTTAGCCAGTGACAGCTTTTTCTAGATTTTGTGTAAACACATATCAGTACACAGTTCTATTTGTGTAAAATAGCTTCCAGTTTTAAAACCTGTTTTTTATTTACTAGTGTATTATCAGTCCACTTCAAATAGCTCTTATCACTTTTAAATAGTATTTTTGTTATGTATATATTAGTTTATTAAGTATAATAGTTATTCAGCAGTATATTAGAAATTAAATTATTTCTGATTCTGTACGTTATTTATAGATATAGGGAATTAAAGCAAAAAATAATAAATTAGGCAATAATAATAATGAATTAAAGTTGAATGATTTAATGTAACAGACTGCTCAGAGAAGATTTAATGATACAACTGAACCGTGCTCAAGGGACAGATTAATTGTATTAGGAAGATTTCATGGTTTTTTAAAAAGCCATTTGATGTTTAAGAGCATCACCTTTCATATCCATTCTGATAGTTGGTCAGAAATGTAGATCATAATAATTTGATAATCTGTAAATCTATTAAGTCTAGGCTTATAAAAATATGTGTGGGTGTTTAAGTCTAGGATTATAAAGTATGTGTGGGTATTATGACACTATCTAGCAGTGTGAACAAGTTTATCTGTTACTATACAAATTGTATACTTTAGAATTGTTATAGTTTACTATTTTTCACAAATTAAACTTTAATGATTGTAACCAGTGTTATCTATCTGATCTTTTTACCAAAGTAGAGGTATATAAAGTGGATAAATAATCCCATTTCTGTATGAGGTAGTGTTCTTTCTATTAAGGTACCTTTGCGCACCAAAGACAATCAAAATAAGTGCAAAAAGGAAGAAATTGATTTGATTAATTTATAAATGGGTTAATAAGCTGATGAATAACTTTATGAAGATTAGTAACGATAAGTTTTTTATTACGTTTCTTGGTTTTAAATACCTAGAAAAATCATCTCTAGGTGATTGTAATGGTAAAGAACCTGCCTGTGAATGCAGGAGACATAAGAGATGTGGGTTTAATCCCTGGTTCAGAAAGATCCACTGGGGGAGGACATGGCAACCCACTCCAGTATTCTTACCTGGAGAATCCCATGGACAGGAGCCTAGCAGGCTGCAGTCTTTAAGGTTGCAAAGAGTCGGACACGACTGAAATGACTTAGCGTGCACGCACAGATCATTTAGATAGAACTTAATATAGTTCCTATATAAGCAGATGCTTAATCTTGGTGATGTAGAGCTGAACTTACTTTCCTAGATGGATTTCTTTGTTATCTTAAAATGTTTTGTGTGTTGGCAATAGCATTTGTTCTTTTTTTAATGGTTATAGATGTGAGTGTGCAGTGCTCACAGGATATACTTCGAATGCTCCTATCGCTTCAGCCAGTTCTTCAGGATGCTATTCAGAAAAAAAGAACAGTAAGGCCTTGGGGGGTTCAAGGTCCTCTCACTTGGCAACAATTTCATAAAATGGCTGGCCGAGGCTCTTATGGTAAGTAACTTACAGTCATATGTATTGACTTATTTCATATCAGTTTTCAGTATCTTTACCCAACTTTAATAAGCATGTTTATCTTCCTTAAATATTTCTGTGGCATATGCTTGACTTAAGGCCATTGTGGTTAATCTCAGCTTTCCTTACTTTAAACATTTTCAGCATTCAGTTTACTGAATTTTGCAACCTCACTTCAGAAAGAACAGCTTGTTTTTACATGTTACACTGACCTGTAAGATTCTATGCTAAGAAAGAATCATACTGCCAAGTGTTTTAAAAGGATTGGTACACTACTTTTCTTGTAAGTTACCATTTTACATATAAAGTTTAATGAAAAACGAGATAAAAAGAAAAGGATAATACTAGTGATAAGAGGCCCAAAGGTCTTCCTTTAAAAAAAAAAAAAAAACATGAAATTTGCCAGTTGTAACAAGAGTAACTCTCACATAGTACACAGTAGATTTATGATCAACTGTAATGGAAGGAACATTCAAAATGCTTGAACTATCTGTTGAACATTGTCTCTGGAGGGGAAAAAATTGTCTCTGAAAGGTGAGATGTAATTGGATCTTTAAAATATATTTGGAATAACAGTTCTTAGCATTGAAATCCTTGACTTTTTTGCATGGTTTTAGAATGCATCATGTACAGAAGTAGTAGATTTGCTCGTATTTTCCTTTTTCTCCTTTTATTAATGGGTTAAATAATTTAAATTTCATTAAAAAAAAAAGATATTCGGGGCTTCCCTGGTGCCTCAGTGGTTAAGAATCTGTCTGCCAATGCAGGGGACACAGGTTCTATCCCTGGTCCCTGAAGATCCCACAAGCCGCAGAACAACTAAGCCCATAAGCTAGCACTCTAGAGCCTGTGACCTGCAACTATTGAAGTCCAAGTGCCTAGAGTCCATGCTCTGCAACAAGAGAAACCATTGCAATGAGAATCCTGTGCATTACAACTAGAGAGTAACCCCTGCTTGCTGCAACTAGAGAAAGCCTATGTGCAACAACAAAGACCCAATTCAGTCATAAAAAAAAAACAAACCTTGATACTCAGTGAAAACTACAGTTTATTTATAGTATTTTTAGTTTCTTTTTATCTTTTCTATTTTTTAAAAAATAATTTTATTGGAGTACAGTTGATTTACAATGGGTTAGTTTCAGGTGTACAACATATATTTACTCTTTTCTAGATTCTTTTCTCATGTAGGTCATCACAGAATCTTGAGTAGGGTTATACAGTAGGTCCTTGTTGATTAATGTATACTAGTGTGTATATCACAAGCTCCCAATTTATCCCTCCCCCATACATTTCCCCTTTTTAACATTGTTTGTTTTCAGTATATGTAAGTTTCTTTCTGTTATTGCAAATAAGTTGATTTGTATCTTTTTTTTGTAAGTAGATCCCATAGCTGAGTAATATCATATATTTGTCTTTCTCTGTATGACTTATTTAGTGTAATAATTTCTAGGTCCATGCATGTTGCTGCAAATGGCATTATTTCATTCTTTTTTATTGCTGAGTAATATTCTATTGTAGGGCTTCCCAGGTGGTGCTAGAGGTAAAGAACTCACTTGCCAATGCAGGAGACATGAGAGATCTGGGTTCGATCCCTGGGTCGGGAAGGTCCCCTGGAGAAGGGCATGGCAACCTACTCCAATATTCTTAACTGGAGAATCCTGTGGACAGAGGAGCCTGGCGAGCTATGGTCCATAGGGTTGCACAGTCAGCACACAGCACACACGCATATTCTGTTGTATATATGTACTGAACTTCCCACGTAGGTCAGTGGTAGAAATCTGCCTGCCACACAGTAGACCCAGGTTCGATCCCTGGTCAGGAAGATCCTCTGGAGAAGGAAATGGCAATCCACTCCAATATTCTTTTTTTTTTTTTAACGCCAGTATTCTTGCGAGAATCTCATGGACAGGAGAGCCTGGTGGGCTACAGTCCATAGGGTTGCAAAGAGTCAGACACTACTTGGCGACTAAACAACAATATTTGTGCCATGTCTTCTTTGTCCATTTCTTTTTCAATGGACATTCAGGCTGCCTCCACGCCTTGGCTGCTGTAAACAGTGCTGCAGTGAACACTGGCGTGTATCCTCTGGGATTATGATTTTCTCCAGATACGTGCCTAGGAGTGGGATTGCTGGGTCATACGGTATTTATAAGTTTTTTAAGGAACTTCCATATTGTTCTCCATAATGGTTATACCAATTTGCCTTCCCACATACAGTGTAGCAGGGTTCCCTTTTCTCCACACTTTCTCCACATTTGTTGTTTTAGTATTTTTACATTCTTTTTAAAAGTCAAAAGAGTAGACACAGAGTTCTGCACCTTACTGATCAGTAACATAAGGAGCTCTGTTTTTTTTTTTAATGGCTGCATATATTCCATTATTCTTTGCACATGATGTAATTTTTACCAGTCTGTTGTTTATGGATGTATATTGTTTGCATCATTATCATTACAACTATTTTTCTATAATGTACACAATCCCTGGCTTAAAGCATGTGTGTATTTTTTAAAAAAGTATTGCCAAATTGCTCCCTACCATAGCAGTTTTAACTCCCACCAATAAAATTCCTGTTTCCCCAAACCTTTGCCAGTAAGGTGCTGAGTAGATGGGAGAAAATGGTGTGTTTCTTTATAGTTTGAATGGTATAATAGTACAGACTGTAAGGGTAGATTTCCTGAATTCTAATCCCATCTGTGCCACTTCTTGTGTGACACTGGACAAGTTATTAACTCTTCTATTCCTGCTTTCTCACCTCTAAAATCAAGTTAATACTAGTGTCTGCCTCATGGTTTTCATGGGGTTAAATGACTTAATATTTGTAAAGATCTTTGAACATTACCTGGCACATAGCATTTGCTATTAATTATTTTAAAGTCTTTGCTCTTAATGAGATTGAGCATCTTTTTATGTATAAGAGGTATTTCTGGTTTTTGTGAACTTTGGTATTTCTGGTTTTTGTACTTTGCCCATTTTTCTGTTATGATGTTGATCATTTTCTTAGGAATTTATAGGTTCCCTTTCTATGGTAAGGGAATTAACCTTTTGTTATATGTGTTGGAAATCTTTTCTTCCAATTTGTTTTTAATTGTTTGGCTTTGTTACTTTTTCATGCCACAGTTTAAAATTTATATTGTCAGATTAATCATTTTTATTATTTATTTTTTAGTTTTAAATTTTATTTTTATTATTAATTTTTGCTCTTGCTTTTTCTTCTTCAATGCTGCGTGTGGACTTTATCTAGTTGCAGTGAGTGGGGCTACTCTCTAGTTGTGCTGTGCGGGCTTCTCATTGCCATGGTTTTCTTGTTACAGAGCATGGGCTCTAGGTGCGTGGGCTTCAGTAGTTGTAACACATGGGCTTGTTGCCGCATGGCATGTGGAATATTCTCAGACCAGGGATTGAACCCATGTCCCCTGCATTGGCAAGTGGATTCTTAACTACTAGACCACCAGAGAAGTCCAGATTAATCAGTTTGTAGATGTACAGGTTTTACATTATGCTTGCAAAGATTTTTTCTAGTCTAAATTTATTCAAAATAAAATAATGACGATATAGGTGAAGGGATTAAGAGGTACAGACTTCCAACTATAAAATAAATAAATCATGGGGATGTAATGTACACATGGGGAATGCAGTCAGTAAAATTATAACAACTTTGTGTGGTGACAACTAATAACAGATCTTATTTTGGTTATTATTTTATAGTGTATAAAAATGTCAAATCACTATGTTGTACACCTGAAACTAATATTTTAAAACACCCTCCCTCCCGTATTTTCTTTTGTACTAATAAGTTTTTCACCCAAATTAATTTTTTTCATTTAAGTGAAGGTATAAGTCACATGTTGCATACAGATCGTTCAGTAAATTCCTAACTGTAAAATTCTCAATTACTGACTTTTAGGCATTTTTGTCTTTAACTAAATATTTTTACTACTAATAATAACTTCACTAACTCTTGACATTTAAATGTTCCTCTTTTAAATCTTTTCTTAAAATATGTCTTTTCTTATTTAGGAACTGATGAATCCCCAGAACCACTGCCAATCCCCACGTTTTTGTTGGGTTATGATTTTGATTTTCTGGTGCTTTCTCCATTTGCTCTCCCTTATTGGGAGAGACTTATGCTGGAACCCTATGGATCTCAAAGAGATATAGCCTATGTTGTACTCTGTCCAGAAAATGAAGCCTTGTTAAATGGAGCCAAAAGCTTTTTTAGAGATCTTACTGCAATATATGAGGTAGGTGCTTTAAAAGATCATTTTAAAACACCTTATGCTTTGCATGTTTATATATAAAATACACTGAATACTATAGTTGATTGGTAAAGAATAAAAATGGTGTCAGGCTAGATGTTTAGTTCTTGTACCAGCCAGTTACATTCTTTACAGCTTTGACCCAGATCCTTTGTTAGATGTGTGTGCCATGACTCACAGTGGAAGTTGCCATACTGAGGGGGAAACATTGGGTGCATATACATCCCATTTAAGATCATCTTTTTCTGAAAGAAAGGGTAATGTTGTTAAATGGCTAGGAAAAAAATTACATTTTTAAAAATTCTAGTCTTAAAAAAAAAGAATTCTTGTCTTAATTCTCCAGGACTTCAGGTAGTGACTCTAGTCCTTACTTTGCTCATTGTAAAATACAGCTATGATAGGCCTCACTAAGACTCATTTTATTTCTGAAATTCTTGGCTGTTCTTTTAAGTTACAATTCTCATGTTGTATCAATCATTGAGTGCAATGATTATAAATTTTAAGTACTCTGAAACATAAAGTTTTCATTTTATAGTCATTCCTGAGTGTCCTGAGGGTATTGATTCTAGGAACCCTTGCAGATACCAAAATCTATGGATGCCCAATCTCTTATATAAAATGTCATAGTATTTGAATATAATCTACACACATCCTCACTTATACTTTAAATCATCTCTAGATTACTTACAATATCTAATGCTATGTAAGTAGTTGCAGATGTGGGAAATTCAAGTTTTGCTTTTTGGAACTTGTTTTATTTTTATTTTTTTTTAATATTTTTGATCCATGGTTGGTTGAATCTGTGGTTGCGGAACCTAAGGATATGAAGGACCGATGGTATTTTCCTTTTCCTACAAATACTTGGAAGTCTAGTCTTTAAAATTTCTTTTACAGTCTGAATCATTATTTTGTGCCAGTTTGCTAAGTGCTAAGTCACTTCAGTCATGTCCGACTCTGTGCGACCCCATAGATGGCAGCCCAGTTTAGTTCCTCATTAATGTTCTGCCTAATAATTGCAAGGTATCTGTAGTGTGTTTTGTAAAAATAAGTATTTCCAAAGAGTGTTGTTTAGAACGCTAGTCCTGCAAAATCTTCCGAGAAAAAAAATTCCACGGTTAGATAGGTTTGGGAGACATTGTGTATCTGTTTACCTTTTAGAGATTTATTATACATGTTAGATTATTAAAGCCTTTGAAATTCTTACAGTAAAGAAATTCTTTGTCATAAGTTTTCATAACCCAGTGTTGCAAACCTATTTGAAATTTGACTTCCTATAACAAACCATAGTGGCCAGCAGAATTGGAGGGAGAGCTGGATATTTGCATTTATATACATGATTTGGAATAGTTAACGACTTAAAATGGCTGCAGATCTATACTCAGTTACTTCTGTATTCTGCAAGTTTTTGTTATTCAACGTACGTCGTTTTTTTGCCATTATTATTATGTAGGTGTTTTATTTCATTGGAGATAACTTTGATAGAAATTTAATGGATTTCTAATGTAAAAAGCATAAAGACCTATGGCACTGTTTCACCCTTGATATTTTTATTCCAAATGTTAATTATAAATGATAAAGCTTATTTTTAAATAGCTTCAATGCTTTATTTTATATGTACTAAAAAAAACTATAGCAAATTCATTAATTCTGATTTCTGTATGTATATTTATAGTCTTGTCGATTGGGTCAACATAGACCTATTTCTCGATTATTGACGGATGGGATCATGAGAGTTGGATCTACTGCATCAAAGAAACTATCAGAAAAGTTGGTAGCAGAATGGTTTTCTCAGGCAGCTGATGGTAACAGTGAAGCATTTTCTAAACTCAAGCTTTATGCACAAGTCTGCAGATATGACCTAGGTATTGAATTTGTATTTATTGTATAAGGCCAATTTTAGCAAAGTATGACCCATTCCACCAACTTTTTGTAAATAATATTTTAATGGAATTCAAATAAATGAATGGCTATGTTCAGCCATTCAAATAAATGGCTGACAGAGACCATGTGACAGAGACTGTGTAACTTGCAAAGCCAAAAATATTTACTATCTGATCCTTTACAGAAAAAAATTTGATCACTGCAATAGGGCTCCTATCAAGTAGGAAGATATGTGTTTTTTGTTTAAGTTTATTAACATTAAGATTCTTGATTTGTTAATGGTTTAGAGATAAAAACAACTTGTAGTTCCCTCTACAATATCAAGAGATAGTTCTTTGTTGGAATTAAGAAAATGACAGTTACTGAGACTTGTTTTTAAAACCCTTAATTAAATATCAATGGACTTACTTTAGACTTAATCCAAAGAGACACAGAACCAAAACATTGAACCTCATTAGACATTCCTATCATTTGAACCCCGTAATTTGAACCCCTCTGTTTTATATTTAATTAGTCCCCAGTATAGTCACTTTTCAACTTGTGACCAGGGAACTCTTTGAATGGTTTAATGAAAATTTGCTGGATATTTCTTGGAAATCATTTTTTTATTTCGTATCTGTTGGTTTTTCAATTGAAAGTGGTTTTCAATTCCACTTAGAATTCTTTTTTTTCACTTTCTAGGGGAAATAGTAAGCTAGTGTGCACTACACTGTTAGCAGGCAACTTGGGGAGAGGGTAATTACTGAAAAAGTATCCACTAGTTATTATTCACATAGTAAATAAAGAATTAAATATCCTGCTTGTTTTTGTTATCTTTAGGTCCTTATCTTGCTTCCCAGCCATTGGACAGCTCTCTACTTTCCCAGCCAAATTTAGTTGCCCCTACAAATCAGTCTTTGATGACACCACCTCAGATGACAAGTACTGGAAATGCTAATACTCCGTCTGCCACCCTAGCATCTACAGTGAGCAGCACTATGACAATGACTTCAGGTGTTGCCATGTCTTCTTCAGTTGCCACAGCTAACTCAACCTTGACCACAACTTCAACTTCATCTTCGTTGTCCTCCAACTTGAATAGTGGAATGTCATCAAATAAACTACCTTCATTTCCACCTTTTGGCACTATGAACAGTAGTGCTACGGGATCCATGTCTACACAAGCAAGTACAGTTCCGAATAGCCAGCTAGGAGGGCAACCTCCATCAGCTCTACAAACAGCTGGCATTTCTGGAGAGTCGTCTTCAGTTTCCACTCAGCCACATCCTGATGTGTCTGAAAGGTATCTTCAAATATACTAATTTCGCAGAAATATAAATATATGCCACTTCTGTATGAATAAGAATATAGAAGAGCCTTTGATCTTACCCTTGAAATTTTAGTTTTTAATATTGAATATTTTACCTATAAAATTATGATGTGGACTCTTCATAAAGTCATTATCATAGAATCTCAGAGTGGGAATGAAGACCTTGAAAACTGTCTAGTCCAGTTGTCTTGTGATGTTTGAGTCTATTCTGTGACATAATTGTCAAGTTGAGTTGCCTGTGCAAATCATTCCAGTCATCTATAAGTCACTATTGAATGACCCTGTTCAGAGACATAAAAGTTGTACCAGGGTTTGAATCTTCGCTCTGTTGTTTACTGGCTATGTCACTTTAGGAAAGTTACCTAACCTTTTTGGGCCAGTGTTTTCTTATCTGTACAGTGGGAGCAGAAGGATATAATGTACGTTGTGTGCCTCAGAAAATGCTTCCAATCACATTAGTTATTTAAAACAACAACAACGATGATGACAGCTCTATTCCTTTTATGAAGAAGGTATTCCCTTTTGATTTATAGGTTAGGTTAGCCTGAGCCTGGTTATGTCTTTCAGTTCCCAGTTGCAGTTTTCTCCAAAGTTATAAATGTGATTAAAAACAAGCTGTTAATTACCCAGCTGGATCCTTCCATCTTTAATATCTATAGATGTGGAGTTTTAAAAACTCATACCACCAATGAAGCTTAATCACCAGTGAAGTTATGAAGTATGAAATGAATGTGTATTTTCTAAAAATGTAGTAGACCACTGACTAAGTCTGGAAAACTGGTTTCTTTTTGGTCTAGCTCTGCCTCTAGACAGCCTTATGGTCTTGGGCAGCTCATTTAACTTAACTCTTGTCTCAGTTTTAGCACATAAGCACTATGCTGTCTGACATTTCTTATACTCTGTAGTTTTAAGAATTCTGTTTATTTTAATTGCAAACCTCTTAATGCCAAGGGTCTTTGTACACCATGAAATTGTGAGCATTTATGATTCTCTTTGGAACGGTGTCCCTCATTTTTAGAGAGGCTCTCAATAGCACCCCACCCTCAAAATGGGGAGAGGATAAGAACCTCCTTTGATGCTATTCTAAGTACAGCTTTTTCCCTTACTGTCTTATTTCTACTTCAAATTTTAGCACAATGGATCGGGACAAAGTGGGCATCCCCACAGATGGTGATTCACATGCAATCACTTATCCACCTGCAATTGTTGTTTATATAATTGACCCTTTTACATATGAAAATAAAGATGAGAGCACTAATTCTTCTAATGTATGGACTTTGGGGTTACTTCGATGTTTTCTGGAAATGGTCCAGACTCTTCCTCCTCATATTAAGAATACTGTTTCTGTACAGGTAAGAATGATAAATGTTACAGTAAGTTTATTTAAAACAGTTTGGTCCTGATAGACATTTCACAGCTACTATTCTATATCTAGATTGATTTTCTAAAAGCCAGATTCTGTTTTATTGACTTCATTTTAAATGATATTAGAAATCTTAGAGAGTTTATAAAAGATAAACTTACAGTCATACCACAGTAATAATGGAGAATAAAAAGATTGCATTAAGTAGGGTGAATGTTTCTCCTGTGTTACTTTTATAAAAACTAATTTTTAAATTCATTGTCTTTAATAAAATCAAGAATGGACTGATATAAGCTAGAGTTCTAAATAAGACTGGTTATAAAGTAAAAATAGAGAAAAACTAACCACATTAAGTTGTATGCAGAGGATTTGAATTATTTCTTTATAGACTACAATATGATTATGGCAGTCAGTGGCAGGATTCATCAGTATAGCTGCTATGTAGAAATGTTTAAAGATTTTTAGCTAACTCATTAGTATAGTTGAGTATTTATTGAAATCTATATACTAGATAAGAAAATATAATTCTTTATTATTTTACTTAGGTTCTGGTTAAATTTTCTAATAAAAATTTTAGAGTTTTAAACCCACTATTCTTTTTTTATCTCTTGTTAAAAGTTTAACATTTGTAATATTTGCCTTTAATTCTTAGATTGTTCCCTGTCAGTACCTGTTGCAACCTGTGAAGCATGAAGATAGACAAATCTATACCCAGCATTTAAAATCTCTGGCTTTTTCGGCCTTTACCCAGTGTCGGAGACCACTTCCAACATCAACGAATGTGAAAACATTGACTGGTTTTGGTCCGGGTTTAGCCATGGAAACAGCTCTGAAAAGTCCTGATGTAAGTATGTTTCCATAACCGAAGTCAATAAATGCCTGCTTTGTATGAATTTATGCAAAACAAAGTGCAGGTTTCTTTTTAGTTCTTATTTTCCAGGTATCTTGTAATGGGTTTTTATTTTCAATAGAAGTTTTTCTGCGCTTGTATGGTGCCATAGTAACTTAACGTTGTATTCTACAGAGACCAGAGTGTATTCGACTTTACACACCTCCTTTTATCCTGGCTCCAGTGAAGGATAAACAGACAGAGCCAGGAGAAACCTTTGGGGAAGCTGGACAGAAATATAATGTTCTTTTCGTGGGCTACTGTTTATCACATGATCAAAGATGGATTCTTGCATCTTGCACAGATCTATATGGAGAACTTTTAGAAACTTGTATCATTAACATTGATGTCCCAAACAGGTATTTTTATTTTCTTAAATGTATCATTATATTAAGTCTTGGGATTACGGGTACTTCTCATTTCTTTTATAGTGAATATTTACATTGTATTATGTAAGGGAATTAATAATTTTGATTAATCTGTTAAATAGACAAAAGAGATTAAAGCTCCTAAATTGTATATAATAAACCTTGAGGTAATGATTTTAGCCTAACAAATTTTGAAACATGGGACTAGAAGGTTATTTGCAATTTAAAATCCAGCAAAGCATCCTAGAACATTTATTTTTCTCATGTACCATCTAAGATACAGTCCCTAATAAACTGAATTAACTTTATTCACTGAAAATTTTGGGCTTCTCTGGTGGCTCAGTGGTAAAGAATCCACCTGTCAATGCAGGAGATGTGGGTTTGATCCCTGAGTGAGGAAGATCCCCTGGAAAATGAAATGGCAACCAACTTCAGTATTGTTGCCTGGGAAATCCCTTGAATGGAGGAACCTGGCAGGCTACAGTCCAGAGGGTCACAAAAGAGTCAGATATGAATTAGTGACTAAACAACAATTAAAGATTTTACTATTTAAATATTGGAGTGTCTTCTGAAAATGGTGGCCCTCTTTAGAATTCTTCTTGATAGTAGTTAGGTACCATGACTAGTTATTCATAAAGGTTGTAACTAGTAGTTTACAACAGATGAACCTTGTATTGAGTTATCACTTAATAGACACACTGATAACATATTTCAAAGCTAGTGAACGTTGCCTAAGAGAATGTGAAAAGTCCATGATGTAACTTTTGATTTTTCAGTTTTCGTTCTCTCCTTTATTTTCTTCTTTCTTTTATAAACATTCTGTACTTTTAAGTTCAGAAATTGGTTATATGCAAAAAAAAAATTTTTTTGATCATTTGGCTATAGTGGTGCTGAAGAAACATATGGAAATATCGATCTGTGGAGAATGAGAATAGAGAAAGAATAATACTACCTTCCCAATACAGAGATAGTATATTGCCATTTTACTGAAAGTAAAAGTGAGATGTTGGTTAAGAGGTCCAGTGCTAGAGTCATAGAGATCTGGGTTCAAATCCCAATCCTGGCTTATTGGCTGTGTGATCTTGAGAAAATTACTTTACCCAATTGAGCTATAGCTTACTTTTCTGTAAAATCAGGAGGATAATTTTATCTGCCTTACAAGGGTTCTTAGGATGAAATGAGGTGTTAATTGGACATGCTGCTTGGTACATAGTAAGTACTCAACAAATGATAGCTACTATTGCTCAGCCAGAGAGTGCTTATGTACTTGCCTAATAAAGGACATGCATGCAGAAAACAGCATTGGTTGTTCTGAGAAGTATGGGGGGATTTGTTTGATATTTTTCAACTTAAAGTATGAAGCAGGGGTTGGCAAACTCCAGTTTTGGGGCCATATCTGGCCACACTTATTTGTGTAACTGTTGTCTGTTTTCATGCTGCAGCAGCAGAGTTGAGTTGTTGTAGAAGAGTTTTGATGTCCTGCAAAGCTTAAAATATTGGCCCTTTAAAGAAAAAGCTTGCCAGTCTCTGGTGTAGAGCACTGTTTCTGATGAATTTTGATAATTTGTGAATAGTTTTTAATTTTAAATATATATTTTAGCATGTATTAAACAACATGTAAACTAGTATACCAAACCTGTAATTTTATATGTATTCTTATTTAGGAGTTGTGGGAAAATATCAAGCATTAAAATGAAGGAACCAATTTTTCACAAATTCGACCTCTTTTGAAATGTCATCATAGGAATTTTAGAAATATTTATGACTGTCTCTAATCCATACAACAGAGCTCGTCGGAAAAAAGGATCTGCTAGAAGATTTGGTCTACAGAAACTTTGGGAGTGGTGCTTAGGACTTGTACAGATGAGTTCATTGCCATGGAGAGTTGTAATTGGCCGTCTAGGAAGGATTGGTCATGGAGAATTAAAAGGTAAAATTGTGTTTTTATTATTTAAATTTAAATTTCTTTTTTATGTTAGTTCATATACTATTCAGATCATATCTAGGAATAGGTACTGAATAAAATGCAAAAGGTAATAAAAACCTAGTTTTCTGTCTTGTTCTTTAAAGAGGAACCACGTATGTCTAGCCCCCAAATGGCCTAACTCAAATTTTAGGAGAACTTATTGCAATTTTATATCAGTGCTATTACTACTGTTCTTGTCATCTTCCAGTTTTATCCCCTTTCTGCTTATTAGTCAACTCATCCTATGTTCAGTAGATACTGTTACCAGCATATATTGAAGTTAGGGGGTAAAAGATGTTGAGACATATCAGTAATAAGAGATTTTTGACTTGATGACTCTTGAGGAATATATTAATTTCAAAACCATTATGTTTTAACTTTTGTTCTCTAGGTTGTTAACAGTGCTTTTACTTTGGATATTATTATTATTTACTGTTGATACCCACAGATTGGAGCTGTTTGCTGAGTCGTCAAAACCTGCAGTCTCTAAGTAAAAAGCTGAAAGACATGTGTAGAATGTGTGGTATATCCGCTGCAGACTCTCCTAGCATTCTCAGTGCTTGCTTGGTAGCAATGGAACCCCAAGGCTCTTTTGTTATTATGCCAGGTTAGCTATCTTTAGTTTATATCAGATTTAATTCTTTATATACTTAAGTTTCTATGTATTATGTAAAATTGATTCTTCATTCATTAAAAGAAAAAATACCTTTCATTTTCTTTTCAGATTCTGTGTCAACTGGTTCTGTATTCGGAAGAAGCACCACTCTAAACATGCAGGCGTCTCAGCTTAATACCCCGCAGGATACATCATGTACTCATATACTTGTGTTTCCAACTTCTGCTTCTGTGCAAGTAGCTTCAGCTACTTACACCACTGAAAATTTAGACTTAGCTTTTAATCCCAACAATGGTAAGTGAATTGTTCTCTGAAAAGTGAAAGCGAAGTCGCCGAGTCCTGTCCGACTCTTTGCAACCCCATGGACTGTAGCCCACCAGGCTCTTCCATCCATGGGATTCTCCAGGCAAGAGTACTTGAATGGGTTGTCATTTCCTCCAGGGATCTTCCTGACCCAGGGATCGAACCTGGGTCTTCCGCATTGTAGGCAGATGCTTTACTGTCTGACCTACCAGGGAAGTCGAATTGTTCTCCAGAGGTTTGCAAATATAAAATAAATCTGGGTGATTCTGGCTTGTTATAGACTGGATAATGCCTCCCAAAACATCTGTGTCCTGTGTATGTTCCTGAAACCTGTGACTATTACGTTATATGCATGCGCTTGCAGATCTGAGTAGAGATCTAAGATGGAGAGATTACTCTGGCTTATGCGGGTGGGCCCAAAATGGAATATTATGTATCTGTAGAAGAGGGAGACGAAGAGAAATTTGACTATACACAAAAGAGGAGAGGACCATGTAGTGGAAACAGAGGAAAGCAGAGTCAGAGAGAAATGACTCTGCGCTGACTTTGAAGATGGAGGAAAGAGCACGAGCCAAGGAAAATAGGAATAGATGTTGGAAAAGACAAACAGATTTTTCCCCTGGAGCCTTGAAGGAGAGCATACCCCTGCCTGTACCTAGATTTTTGGCCTAATGACTAGCATTTTGATTTCAACCCAGTAAAACTGATTTTAGACTTCTGACCTCCAGAACTGGAAGAAAATGTTTGTTGTTTCAACAAGTTTGTGGAAATTTGTTAAACTGCTACAGGAGACTAATACAACCATTCATCTACCTTACTGATATCAGAACTAATGCTATGAATTATCCCATAAATGTTTACTTATTTTTTGACTTGATTAATTAATTTGGCTACACTGAGTCTTGCTTATGACATATGGACTCTTAGTTGTGGCATGTGGGATCTAGTTTCCTGGCTAGGAATCAGACTCAGACTCCCTGCATTGGGAGTTCAGAGTCTTAGTCACTGGTCCAACAGGGAAGTCCCTGATGTTTACTTACGCTAAAAGGCAACATTGATCATAAAATATTTGTACAGTTTATGTACATACTGTTGAGTTACCTGTATGTAAACTTTGCAGGTCATTTTATGTTCTTTTCTATTTTGATTTACCAAAATAATATAGTAATTTATAACTTTTCTAGATGTACTTATATAGATTGCATTTTAGAGAAAATAAGTGATATTCCATTGTTGCTCTGAGTTACCTTAGAAAATGGCACATCTCTAAAGTCAAAAGTATGGGTGATAATTATTCTCCTCTTTTAATGTGTTATACAGTAACTTGAATATTTTAATAATAAAGAATTAAGGAATTTGTTATGAGTACTCTCATTTTAAATACATTTTAATTCCCAGCATTTGTGTTAGTTTCCTGTTGCTATTTGTAACAAATTACCACATGCTTATTGGCCTAAAACAACACACATTTATTTTCCTACAGTTCTGGAAGTCAGAAGTCCAAAATTATTCCTACTGGGCTATAAATACAAAGTCAAGGTATCTGCAGGGTTGTTTCTTTCTAGAGGGCCTAAGGGAGAATCTGTTTCCTTGTCTTTGACAACTTCTAGAAGCCATGTACATCTTTTGCTCATGGTCCCTTTTTTCATCTTCAGTGCCAGCAAGTTAATACAGTCACATTTTCAGTGACTCTTAAGTACTTTAACCCTCTTATTAGGGCCCTTTTGGTTACATTGGACCCACCTGGATAATCCAGAACAATCTCCCCATCTCAAGGCCTTTAGTTTGATCACATCTGCAAAGTTCTTTATTGTAACATATTCACAGATTTCTGGAATTAGGATGTGGGCATTTTGGGGTGGGACCATTATTCAAAGCAGTCTCGTGTTTATTTATACATAGTTGATTATTTGGCTCTTAGCACAATACTTGGCACATGGTAGACATTCAGGAGATGTTGATTAAATTAACTCATTTTGGTTAAGATCCATTGTTTTAACCCTTTCTTGTAAATGACCATGGAATATGAAAAGTGGAGTATTTAATTTTTTCTTCCTTCTTCATAGATGGAGCAGATGGAATGGGTATCTTTGATTTATTAGACACAGGAGATGATCTTGACCCTGATATCATTAATATCCTCCCTGCATCTCCAACGGGTTCTCCTGTTCATTCTCCAGGATCTCATTACCCCCATGGAGGTGATGCTGGCAAGGTAACCCTGTTATAAAAGTTCAGTTTACCTAAATGTCATTCATTAACTTAGTAATGGATTATATCAATGAGAGAGAACACTTTTTTCCCTTGAAAATTAGCAAGAAAATTAAAACAGCCCATTCATGTACTTCTACCACAGAGACATCAGTATGTTGAGTTGTACGTTATTAAGAGGGTCTCTAAGGTTCTGCTTTCTCTGACCTTGTATTTTCTAGACTACTTGGCATTAATCCTTCTTTTAGTTTTCCTGCCACTTCACCATAGCTTCTACTTAGAAATAGGATTAGATTATCTGAAAAACAGGATATGACTAAGAGCTGCCATTCATATCAGAGCTGTGGACAAGGAACATAAAGGAAATACTGATTTTCCCATGAAAATAGAAAGAACACCGATCCCTCCCCTTTTCATTTTTACCACTTATGGAAACATTCTGTCTTGTCCTTCAATTTGAACTCAAAACTATTTGAGCTTCATTTGAATAACATCATTATTTGAATGAAATTATATATATAGTGGTTATTTGATTATTGTAATATGCATATGTTTACATATGTTTAAACAAGGATCTTTGTCTGACCTTACTTTGCATCCTTTCCTTTTTCTTTTTTAACTGGAAATAAATGAAATGATGGAAAAAAAGAAAGAAATAAGGAAAAGCACCAATAATCACACCACTTTAATAGAACCAATTTTGTGGGATCTTAGTTCCCAGATCAGGACTGAAACTGCATCCTTGGCAGAGAAAGCATTGAGTCCTAGCCACTGGACCGTCAGGGAATTCCCTTAGCAGCTTTTTAATTACATTGTTCGTTTACCATAGTTTGTTTTCATTGCTGTTCAGTTCCTAAGTCATGTCCAATTCTTTGCAACCCCATGGACTGCGGCATGCCAGGCTCCTGTGTCCTTCACTATCTCCTGGAGTTTGTTCAAATTTATGTCTATTGAGTCAGTAATACTATCTAGTTTGTTATATCATTCCCCAAATATTGGACACTTAAGTCTTTTATTTTTTTTCTGTTGTAGGTAATAATTGCAGTGAACGTTTCTGTGTTGATATATCATTTTTCTTTTTATCTATTTCCTTAAAATAAATAACAAAGAATGCGTTAACTAGTCTAAAGGATATGAGCATTGCCATAATGCCTTCCAAATAACTCTTAGCTGCATTTTATAGATAGTGCTACATGAACAAAGATAAATTCAATCCACCTTTTGGATTGGGATATGATCAGGAATTAGTTGAGAGGGTATTAGGAAATAAGTTAGAAAATTCGTTGAATGTTTTGTACTTTTGAGTCAGCTACAAAGATTTATACGCACACTCACACACTGAACATGGGCTTGACATAATAATACAAACTTGTTAAAATAGTATATTTTCTTAAAACTCTTAAAATTCATTTATTTAATGCTATTACTAATTATGATACATAGCAAATTGACTTTTTAAAATATCCTTCAGTATTTTTTAAATTGAAGTAGATAATGAGACTGATAGTAATAAACCATTCTGTATTTATAGTTATTATATCAAATGAACTAACACATTTTTCATTTTGTCTTTTTAAGGGTCAAGGTACTGATCGACTACTTTCAACAGAATCTCATGATGAAGTAACTAATATTCTTCAGCAACCATTGGCCCTTGGTTACTTTGTATCAACTGCCAAAGCGGGTCCCTTACCTGACTGGTTCTGGTCAGCATGTCCTCAAGCACAATATCAGTGTCCCCTTTTTCTTAAGGTATTGCTCTTATTTTTTTTTTGACCAGTTCCTGAGTGATGCTGATCGACCACTTAAGTCCTAAGAAGTATGGAAGTGACGTTTTGAAGTCTTTAGCTTTTGTCTGAGGTCTTAAATGCATTGCCACATACAACTCTCTAGATAAAATAACAAAGAGAATAATTATGAAACAACTCTTAATTCTTAAATTTATATTAAGTTTAAACTTTTAAATAACTTTAAATGGACTGAGACCCTTGCTCTTAATTATTTTTAGCTGCACATTTAGAGTTTAGAGCTAGAAAAAACCTTATATTAGAATACCTTTAACCTTTTCATTTTCTCAGTGAGCATATTAAAGGTTCAGAAAAACTCGTTTGTCCAGAGTCAAAAATTGGTAGTAGACTTGATGAAAACCTGGATCTTTTAATGATTATGGAATGTTATTCTTTGAATTATATCATATATATATGATAGCTCATTATTTTGAGAACTAAAGGATTCATAATCTTTGTAAAAATGTTTGCTATTTAGGTGCATTTCCCTACCTCCTTAAAAAAGCTTCCTAGCTTTGTGTAAATTGCTGTGTTAAAACTATTGAGTGGTTTTCAAGTAATGGTATTCTCAGACCCATAGTGACTTATTTTATCAAAACAAATTCATCATCAAGTGATATAACAACATGGAGATAAATCATAAAATGGTAAAATGAGATGTGAAAGCCCTATCTAGAGTTTGTTCCTGATGCTACTACTACTTTTCCAAAATAGCAAATGCAAATCTGATTTCACTTATTCTTGTATAAACCCACCAGAAGTTGACTGGTTTATTCCATAAATTATGCTAACTTAACTACTTGCCAACTGATTTTTATTTGTAGGATAAAAGTTGAATAGTATATACTTTAGTTTTGTAGGATTATATTTAGTGGGTACTTGAACCAATAAGCTTGTTGCTATCTTTTAAGCCTGTTACTATTAAATCTGATTCCCTTGGCTCACATATCATTGAGTCAGTGACATTTTGATTAAACAGTGAATTTCTGTAGCACATTCATGGAGAATACAAGAGCTGTTGATCTGAATTGGCTGTTAGTGAGATAATATATTTAAAGAGTGTTGGCCAAGGTAATAGTTTTAGCATAAGACTTTTCTACCCCTTCCAGTGTACGTGTAGTGGTCTTGTATCTCATTACAAGAGAGAGGGGGGTTTCTGCACTTCTGTGGTAATCCTTGGAGTTTCTACAAAACAAAGGTTTCTTTGGTCCTTTAGGAAGTGCTCCATGTGCTTTCTGCTCTCTCCTTTGTTATTACCATACACATTAAAAGCTCTGAAAAACAGCAGCAAATAATAGTGTTTCACAGAACATGTTTTTAAGAAACACCACTTTATAAGAAGTCCAAGGGACTATCCAGATTCTTTTCTACTCAATATTTATTTGCAGAGAGGATAGTGTAAAGTGGGCATTCACCCTCAGATACAGTGTAACAAGATTAGGACTTCTGGTCTGAATTACCAGGTAAGGCATAACTTACCATAATTTTGTTCACCTTTTGTTTTCATACATTCCATTTTATTTCTATACCATAGGCAATAAAATCATTTGGTATGTTTCTCTTGGCTTGGGAAAAAAAGGTTGTTACCTAGATGATTAAAAACATCTTTTTTATCATTGAAATTAGAGCACTACTACTAATTACGTTCATTTATTTGTTGTAATCTGCCATATGAGAGACTTTTGCTTGTAACGCATAAATCAAGGGCCCGTGGGCAGTTGAAACATATTTTTGGTTGTATTTCTAAATACACAACACAAAATTTTATACATATTATTGCAATTGTAGAGGAGAGAGCATCTCAATATAAAATAGTACCTTTTATAGTCATACACAGAATGAGATCTGTCAAGAGTTTCTGCAGTCAGTACTACATCTTTTCATAACTTAACACTATTATATATTTTGACTTACAAACAAAACAGTTCACTTTCTTTAATTGAAATGTGAGGAAGAGTACCACGTTCCTTTCTTTTACTCTTCATTGCCATACCTAAGTGAGTGTATGAGTTGTTACTAAGCCTCTATTATGAAACTGAATGGGCAAAAGAATGCATCTGTGCACTGTATTACTTAAGGTGCTCAGTCAGTCAGTCGGTTCAGTCGATCAGTCGTGTCCGACTCTTTGCGACCCCATGGACTGCAGCTTGCCAGGCTTCCCTGTCCATCACCAACTCCTGGAGCTTGTTCAAACTCACGTCCATCGAGTTGGGAGATGCCATCCAACCATCTCATCCTCTGTCGTCTCCTTCTCTTATGCCTTCAATCTCTCCCAGCCTCAAGGTCTTCTCCATTGAGTCAGTTCTTTGCCCTTTTAGCTTTCTGCCATAAGGGTGGTGTCATCTGCATATCTGAGGTTATTGATATTTCTCCCGGCAATCTTGATTTCCTGCTTGTGCTTCATCCAGCCACTGAAAGTAGCTCTGCTCAAGATTTATAGCTTTATAGGAAAAATATTTGCATATGCTTACTTCTGGTACTTTTTTCAGGCTTCCCAGGTGGCTCTAGTTGTAAAGAACCCACCTGCCAGTGCAGGAGACATAAGAGATGTAGGTTTGATCCTTGAATTGGGAAGATTCCCCTGAAGGAGGGCATGGCAATCCACTCCAGTATTCTTGCCTGGAAAATTTGCTGTGGATGGAGGAGGCTGGCGGGCTATGGTCTGCAGGGTCGCAAGGAGTCAGACGCACTGAAGCTACTTGGCACAGTACTTTTTTCAGCGCTAGACCTAGGTTAATTTGCATAGTTTATGTTACATGGAGACTATACTCAGGATCAGTTTTGTGCTTTCTTAAACATTTACTTTACACATCTAGGCAGGTTACACATAGAAAATAATTAGAAATCCTGTTTGTAGGATTATTATGTGGCCTCAAAAGCAATGAAACTGAAAAAGTTTTGTTATGCACTTAAAAATTATATAATGAATTAAACAAGAAGAATAGCCATGTTTATAGCGGCTCCCATTCATTACATAAGTCTAAAATATATTTCATCGAGGAATAGACCTTGGGAAAATAAGGTAAAACCAACAGATTTTTTTCCATTTGGCTGACCAATTATCTGTTACTTTTTAGGCCTCTTTGCACCTCCACGTGCCTTCAGTGCAATCTGACGAGCTGCTTCACAGCAAACACTCCCACCCACTTGACTCAAATCAGACTTCAGATGTCCTCAGGTACAATTCTTTTTACCATTAAGAATTCTCATGACAGCTTGGAAAGAATATCATGTTGATCCTTACATATTTTTCTCATTTTTGGCAGTAGTTTACAGTTGTGTTACCTTTGGATCTTTAGTTGAATTATTTATCATTCAGAATGAGTGCTTTCCTTTCTAATACATGTAATCTACCTCTGAGAACGATTTTAATGAAAATCAGTTTTCTTTAATATCCCCAAGACCCTCTATTTCATACTTTAACTTTTTGTGTGTGTGTGACTTAATCTTACATGCCATCTTCAAATTTGCTTCCAAAATTTACAATGCAGGTACATACATGACTTACTTAGTTTACTTGCTTTTCAGGTTTGTTTTGGAACAGTACAATGCACTCTCCTGGCTAACCTGTGACCCTGCAATCCAGGACAGACGCTCATGTCTCCCAATTCATTTTGTGGTGCTGAATCAGTTATATAACTTTATCATGAATATGCTGTGATCTTCATTTGATGGAACTGTGCAAGAAAAGAACAAGGAAAAAGATTTCGCTGCAAGATTAAGTTACAGTTATCTTCTCAGTGAAAGTCATTTGTGATGGGGTCTAATTCTTATTACTTCAGCAAATATTGTTTTGACTTGGGGGGAGGGGTGATAACCCTGTTATTTTTCATTGACTATACTGAACTCTTTAGGATGATGACTGATCATACACAACGTATTATAACATTTTCGTAGCAAAATTAACCTTTTTTTTTCCAGTCACAGTATTTGTGAAAAGTAATGAGCCATAGTACCCAGTCATGTTAAATGAATATTAAGAGCATGGAGAAGGAAACATGAGGAACAATGAATTTCAACATATGGCTTCAGAACATCAAGATGTTCTTGTATTGGATTATAGTATCTAGTATTCAAAAATGCCTGCATCTCTTATTTATTGTAAGTTTTTAAATGTATAAATTGTCTTATATTTCTTAACCTCTTTTATAAAAATTTTCCTAGAAGGTTTATACTGCCTTCTTGCTTTAAAGCAATTGGTTTAAAATATATGTAATCGTCTTAATTAAAAAGTTGCAGTAGGGTTGCTTTTAGAGTATTATTTTTTTGTAAGGGGGTGGGTGGGACAGTAAATTTGTATTGTCTTGATGTACAGTTTAATGGGGATAGAGGGGAAATAATGTCCATACCATTGTGTGTGGAGGATTTACAGCTAAGCTGTAGTTGCAGAGTACATGTACAGTAATGAAGTTCACTGTGTTTATAAATTGAAAAGGTACCGGGTCTTACAACATTTTATATATCAATCACACCTTTACAGAATAACATGATGGCAATATACAAGTGATATTGTTAGGTGGTTTAACTTAGAATAAAAATGAGAATTCTTCAGTTATATTTTGTACTATGGTTTAGGGCTATGACTAATATTTCAGGCCATTTCCAGTGAAAGAAACTTAGTTTTACAAGAAAAAACATTTGCTACTGAATGCTTAAACTAATTTTGGTGTTTAATGTTACATGCTTAAAATTTTTTGTTTGTTTTAACAGTGGCACATCTAGGCATGGGAGTATTATTAATTATGAAAATTATCTTCAGGATCTGCTATAGGTTGAAATTTAGCCCAGCTCTAGGCATTTTACAAATTATTTTAAGAGCAGTCACTCTTGATTGTTTGACTTTTTTTTTTTAATTAAAGATTGGGAATGTGTGTGAGAGTATGCATATGTATGGGTGTGTGTGTGCAATCAAACTGTGGTGTAAATAGATTCTCAGTGAATTCTGGTATTCAGACTATTCCACTAGTTAAAGAACCATTTTCTAAACTTAACCTGTTTCCTTTTGCCTTTTTTATTTATTTAATTTTCTTGGTTTGGAGATGGCAGTCCCAAACACCAGAGTCTGTACTTTTCTTATAACACAGCTCAGAAAAGGCAGGGCATATGCCAAGGAGGTTCTCACCTCCCTAAAGAAGGGACTTGAATTTTAGGGACTTTAATTCACCCCTTCCTTCAATACAGCTTTCCCTCTTCTTGTTTGCACATGCCAAGATAACTGCTTTTATGCAGCCTTTATCCCCTTAAAAAATCCTTTCTACAGTGCTGCTCACAAGAGAGTCCAAGTTAGCCTCCTATCTGTGTAGCTGACTTGAATTCACAGTCACCAAGTCTACCTGTCTTTCTTGGAAGCAGTCTAGCTAAATTCTGAATTTGTATGTTCACTAATTCTCTACAAGGACAAAATGGATTGTATTTACAAAACTGTAATTTGGTATGTTTTGTTATTATTATTTTTTTTTTTTACTGAAACTTGTTTTGTAAATACTATATGCTTAGCTTAAATATCACTTTCTTATGAAAAATATAACTTCTACAAATTGTGTATATTAAACCATTAACAAGTTTTGTTTTTCCTATAGAGAAAACACAATTGGTAACAAAGGTTTTCAATCATTTGTTCAAAATTATAATGCAATCCCAGTGGTCAGCTTATTTTGAAGTGAAAATTTAAAGGTCACATCTGTGCATTTGTTCTTAAATTATGCTAACACACTACAGATTATGTTGGCATGTTTTGTTCTGTACTTAAAAAAATACTTGTCTGAGATTTGAGGGGAAAGATGCTTATTTGAAATTTGTATTAAAATGGTATTCTTTTTTATATATTTTATTATCTCAATAGTGACTCTTTAAAAAATATACTCTCAGTTATTTAAAATCACTAATCTTTAGTAACCACACCTCAGTTTGAAAACAATTTTTAAAAAATTATTCCTTGACAGTTTCTTTTATATGGAGCCATAAGAAAGGAACCCGTTACACAATTCCTTTTTATCTGGGAATCAAGGAAATAGTTCCCAAATATATAGGATTTACTGATAAGATTTTTTTCTTCCCTTCATATATAAATTCACATTCAAATGGAAAATTATTAAATAACCATTAGAAAAAGTCAAGAAACTTGTTTCAGAAAGAAAAAAATTAAGCCTTTCATGCAGGATGTTGGATCTGACTTACTAATGTAGTCACAGACAAGTATGGGTAGTTTTGTTTAAATAGGTAAGCAAAATAATATACTTTATACCAGTTGATCACCAACACCATGATTTCTTTGTTACAGTGCTAATGTCTGTTTTTTGTGCAGTTATCCATTACAAAACAGGGTGGGAGTTGAGTATTTTGGCATTTAAAAGGATTAGTTATATAATGTCTGCTTCCAACCAGTGAGAAACATCTAGCCATACCTTTCTTATGCAAGCCATTCAGTTATCAGGACTGTGAATTAACACTGTATGAATAAATTTCTGTACACCTTATTGTTTGGCCAGAAGGCCACCAAGTGTACTTATATGTAATCCTTAAATTTTAAAGTAGCTGTAATTTTTAAATCTTTCTAACTTTTCTTAAACCACTAAAAATTAAGCTCTTACTACTTAGTCAACTATCCTCAGCTGTATTCGTACTCAGTTGTCAGTATGGCACAGATTACTGTATTAAAATATTCTCCTTTCGTCTTCATATTTACCTTCTGAGGTAATTTTTTAACTTAATGTGTTACTACAAAGATTTGCAGATCTTTAATCAAGCACTATGTTAATACTGTAATATCAAAATACTATGTTGCGTTATTTAAAATGTTCAAATTGAATACATTAAAACGAAGTTTTTAAATGCTGTTGCATCATATAATTTGCTACTCATCCACTATGGCATCACATATCAGTCTATTAATACATTTAATGTTGCATGAGTGATGTTTTGGTCTGGGTTTCCTCTTAAGACTTTAGTTTGTCTAAATTAAGGAAAAATGTTTTTGACATAAAATTCTTTTGCTTCCCTGCACCCCTCAAAAAAATCTGCTAGAAAATCTTAACCATTCAGCTTTTCTTGATGTTTAATGGGCCCAGAACTGTGGTTTAAATTTTTATATATATGTTTTCTTTTTTGTGGAGTATTAATTTAAAACTGGATTTGGGACCTAAAATACTCCTCAGGTTGATGTATTCATGAAGTTTTAAAATAGCTTTAGTTTTCAGAGTAAACTGGATTTGTGGACCTTAAAGTTACTGAGTTAAATTATAAACTGTAATGTCATTACTGGACATGTCAGCATCAACTCTCTCAAAATAGCTTGGTCACTTTATGAAGGGGCGTTTTAAAGTTGTTTAGCAATGACATTTAATATGGTCCAATTGCTTTTTTTTTTTTTTTTTTACGTGACAAAAAAGGAATAAGGAACAAACACTATTGCTGCCGAATGCCATAACACTGAGTTGTACAAATTGTGATTGAGGAAATGAAAAGGTTTATACTTTTTAAAAAAAACAAAAACAAAAAAAAACTTCAAATGGAATAAATTATTCATGAAGCCTTCATTGTGGTGTCTCATTCTCTTGAAAATATTTCCATCTTAAATTCATGTAAAAAGTAGTAGTGGTATTTTTATGTCACTTACAAATGAAAAGGGGCAATCTAAAAACTGATGAGCTTTTAATTTCTTTAGAGTATTTTACTTTGTAAAAGGTTTTACTCATACGTCAGTGTATAATATACAGGAAGATTGTATTTAATACATATAAATTCCTTTTAGGCTCATCAGATTCATATCAGTTTTCTAGTTTAAACAAGCTACCTTGAAATATTTAAAGCTTAGTTCTGTACTAAAAAAAATCACCTAAGTGTTATTGAAACATAAGCAAAGTAGGTGGTGGGAGGTCTGTTGGGTTTGTTTTTGGATTTTTTGCAGCACAGAATGGCTTGTGGGATCTTAGTTCCCAGACCAGGGATTGAACCTAGGCTTTCAGTAGTGAAAACCTGGAGTCCCCACCACAGGACTACCAGAGAATTTCCAGATAAGTGTTGTTCACATATAAAAAACCAACTGAAAAATAGCTCTGCCAATTTTGCTTAAGCAGCTGTTCAAAATATTTTTGTCCAAACGTAAGCTGAGTAAGGACAAATCTGAAAATTGTTGTGCTCATTTTAAAATTGGTGGTCATTTCTGATAGCAGAAGTAAAAAAAGAATCCCTTAAAAACGTGTGAATGTCATTGGAATTTCTATCTTAAATTTTTTTTTTCTGTCATGAGAAGACAGAAAAAAATTATAAATATATACTTATATTACATCTGATCATTCTCTACCTTTTAAAACAATTTAGCAATCACTTCAGTCACTTGTTCATGTCTGACTCTGTGACCCCATGGAGTGGCACACCAGGCTTCCCTGTCCTTCACCAACTCACGGAGCTTGCTCAAACTCACAGCCATCGAGTTGGAGGTGTCATTCAACCATCTCATCCTCTGTCGTCCCCTTTTCCTCCTGCCTTCAATCTTTCCCAGCATCAGGGTCTTTTCCAGTGAGTCAGTTTTTGGAATCAGGTGGCCAAAGTATTGGAGTTTCAGCTTCAGCATCAGTCCTTCCAATGAATATTCAGGACTGATTTCCTTTAGGATGGACTGCTTTGATCTTGCAGTCCAAGGGACTCTCAAGAGTCCTCTCCAACACCACAGTTCAAAAGCATAAGTTCTTCGGTGCGCAGCTTTATAGTCCAACTCTCACATCCATACATGACTACTGGAAAAACCATAGCCTTGACTTGACAGACCTTTGTTAGCAAAGTAATG
The DNA here is from genome assembly GCA_024291935.2 of Okapia johnstoni. NCBI lineage: Eukaryota > Metazoa > Chordata > Mammalia > Artiodactyla > Giraffidae > Okapia > Okapia johnstoni. The sequence goes on along the minus strand of CM044308.1, from coordinate 119,889,392 downwards.
TCTCTGCTTTTTAATATACTGTCTAGCTTGGTCACAGCCAGTGACCAAGTGACACAGCCAGTGTCTTTTAATTTCATGGCTGCAGTCAGCATCTGCAGTGATTTTGGAGCCCCCCCAAATAATTTCTCACTTTTCATTGCTTCCCCATCCATTTGCCATGAAGTGATGGGACTGGATGCCATGATCTTAGTTTTCTGAATGTTGAGTATTAAGCCAGCTTTTTCTCTCTCCTTTTTCACTTTTATCAAGAGGTTGTTTAGTTGTTCTTCACATTCTGCCATAAGAGTGGTGTCATCTGTGTATCTGAGGTTATAGATATTCTACTGGCAATCTTGATTACAGCTTGTACTTCATCCAGCCCGGCATTTCACATAATGTACTCTGTATGTAAGTTAAATAAGCAGGGTGACAATATATAGCCTTGATGAACTCCTTTCCCGGTTTGGAACCAGTCTGTTGATCCTTTTCCAGTTCTGTTGCTTCTTGACCTGCGTACAGATTTCTCAGAGGCAGGTAAGGTGGTCTGGTATTCCCATCTCTTGAAGAATTTTCCACAGTTTTGTGATCCACAGTTAAAAACTTGGGCATAGCCAATAAAGCAGAAGTAGATGTTTTTTCTGGAACTCTCTTGCTTTTTCGATGATCCAACGGATGTTGGCAATTTGATCTCTGGTTCCTCTGCCTTTTCTAAATCCAGCTTGAACATCTGGAAGTTAACGGTTCATGACATGTTGAAGCCTGGCTTGGAGAATTTTGAGCATTACTTTACTAGCGTGTGAGATGAGTGCAATTGTACGTTTGAGCATTCTTTGGCATTGCCTTTCTTTGGGATTGGAATGAAAACTACCTTTTCCAGTCATGTGGCCTCTGCTGAGTTTTCCAAATTTGCTGGCATATTGAGTGCAGCACTTTCACAGCATCATCTTTTAGGGTTTGAAATAGCTCAACTGGAATTCCATCACCTCCACTAGCTTTGTTCGTAGTGATGCTTCCTAAGGCCCATTTGACTTCACATTTCAGGATGTCTGGCTCTAGGTGAGTGAGCACACCATCGTGATTATCTAGGTCGTGAAGATCCTTTTTTATAGTTCTTCTGTGTATTCCTGCCACCTCTTAATACCTTCTGCTTCTGTTAGGTCCATACCATTTCTGTCCTTTATTGAGCCCATCTTTGCATGAAATGTTCCCTTGGTATCTCTAATTTTCTTGAAGAGATCTCTCGTCTTTCCTGTTCTATTGTTTTCCTCTATTTCTTTGCACCAATCACTGAGGAAGGCTTTCTTACCTCTCCTTGCTATTCTTTGGAACTCTGCCTTCAAATGGGTATATCTTTCCTTTTCTCCTTTGCTTTTTGCTTCTCTTCTTTACACAGCTATTTGTAATGCCTCCTCAGACGACCATTTTATGTGTTTGCATTTCTTTTTCTTGGGGATGGTATTGATCCCTGCCTCCTGTACAATGCACAAACTTCTGTCCATAGTTTTTCAGGTAGTCTTATCAGATCTGATCCCTTGAATGTATTTCTCACTTCCACTGTATAATCGTTAAGGGATTTGATTTAGGTCACACCTGCATGGTCTAGTGATTTTCCCTACTTTCTTCAATTTAAGTCTGAATTTTGTGATAAGGAGTTCATGATCTGAGTCACAGTCAACTCCCAGTCTTGTATTTGCTGACCTTATAGAGCTTCTCCATCGCTGGCTGCAAAGAATATACTCAATCTGATTTTGGTATTGACCATGTAGTGATTTCCTTTTGTAGAGTCATCTTTAGTGTTGTTGGAAGAGGGTGTTTGCTATGACCAGTGAGTTCTTTTGGCAAAACTGTTAGCCTTTGCCCTGCTTCATTCTATACTCCAAGGCCAAATCTGCCTGTTACTCTAGGTATCTCTTGACTTCCTACTTTTGCATTCCAGTCCCCTATAATGAAAAGGACATCTTTTGGGGGTGTTAGTTCTAGAAGGTCTTGTAGATCTTCATAGAACCATTCAGCTTCTTCAGCATTACTGGTTGGGGCACATACATGGATTACTGTGATATTGAATGGTTTGCCTTGGAAACAAAAAGAGATCATTCTACTATTTTTGAGATTGCACACAAGTACTGCATTTCAGACACTTCTGTTGACTATGAGGGCCAAACCATTTCTTCTAAGGGATTCTTGCCCACAGTAGTAGATAAAATGGTCATCTGAGTTAAATTCACCCATTTCAGTCCCTTTTAGTTCACTGATTCCTAAAATGTCGATGTTTACTCTTGCCATATCTTGCTTGACCACTTCCTATTTACCTTGATTGATGGATCTAACATTCCAGGTTCCTATATGCAATATTGTTCTTAACAGCATTAGACTTTACTTCCATCACCAGTCACATCCACATTTGGGTGTTTTCATTTTGGCTGTGTCTCTTCATTCTTTCTGGAGTTATTTCTCCACTCTTCTCAAGTAGTATATTGGGCACCTACTGACCTGGGGAGTTCATCTTTCAGTGTCCTGTCTTTTTGCCTTTTCATGCTGTTCATGGGGTTCTCAAGACAAGAATACTGAAGTGGTTTGCCATTCCCTTCTCCAGTGGACCACACTTTGTCAGAATTCTCCACCATGACCCATCCATCTTCAGTGGCCCTACACATCACGGCTCATAGTTTCATTGAGTTAGACAAGGCTGTGGTCCATGTTTGATTAGTTTTCTGTGATTGTGGTTTTTGTTTGCCTTCTCACTGATAAGGATAAGGGGCTTATGGAAGCTTCCTGATGGGAGAGACTGACTGGGGTGGGTGGGTGGGAATTTAGCCATATGTATGACTAAAAATAACTGCAAATCAAGTTTCTTTTTGGAGGATGGGTAAGGGTACTCACTTGTTACTCAACTACATGCAAGCTTTCTTTACTATTCTTGGTTTTCAGTTGAAAACCAGTTTCTAAAAAATCCTATTTTGAGTGGCTTACTGAAGGAAATTATTGTTTTCTTCAGTATTCGTGAATAATTCAAGCTGCTTAGAAACAGATATGTTCCTTACCTTAGGCAAACGTACTTTTTTACATTGTGACCCACTCTTCTACATCATGGCGAATTCCAAGACTTGAAAGCTCAAGATGCTAGTGAATCCCTGGGAATCTTCTCTTGTAAAACTTACTGCCACATTCTCCATATGAATTAAGAGCTACAGATTGAGAGGTAAAACTGTGGAATGTGGTGAGCATTTTGAGACGTTCTACAAGGAATATATTGCACATGCAAACAAATGATCTTGACCTCTTGATAGTAGCACATTATTTACATCAGTGTACAGGTATACCTCATTTTACTGCACTTCGCTTTATTGCACTTGGCAGATTTTTAAAAACTGTGTTTTTTTGCAAAAAAAAGGTTTGTGGAAACTGCGTTAAGCAATTCTATCAGCACTATTTTTCTAACAGCGTTTACTCACTTCATGTCTCTCACATTTTGGTAATTCTCACAATATTTTAAAGTTTGTTATTTATATTTGTTATAGTGACCTATGATCTTTGATGTTTCTGTTACTATTCACTGAAGACTCAGATGATAGCATTTTTTAGTAATAATGTATTTTTTCATTAAGGTATGTACATTGCTTTTTTAGACATAATGCTTTTGCACACTTAATAGACTACAGTATAGTGTAAATATAACTTCTATATGCACTAAGAAACCAAAAATTTCATGTGACTTGCTTTATGACAATATTTGCTAGTTGTAGTGGCATGAAACCACACCCAAAATATTTCTCAGGTATACTTGTATTTGCTAATGAATTTGATGAGATGACTTGAAATAATAGCTTATTACCAAAGTTATAAAAACTTAGCACACTTCTATAATCAAAATTACAGCATGTTGTAACAAACTTTTTGTTTAATGAGTTATCAAAATATGCCTGAGACAAAGTTGTTACTACAGAATTGTGAAATATTTGGAGCCTATAGGGTCACTGTAGGTTTTTAGAAAATCTAGAGGCAGAACATCTACATCAGGATAAAGTTAGGAATGTTTGAGCTCTCTTAAAATAATTTGTAGTAAATAACCTTTGAAATGTTACAGTTTCTAGGGAAACGGGCATTTAATGGAAGACCGTTATATCTCAAGTATGTTGAATGAAATGGCCAGACTTTGCTTAACAAGATATTCAGGGTGTATTGCTCTATTAACAACTAGTTCAGATAAGTCAATTCCCCTTGCCCCCACGAACATATAATTAAGAGTACCGAAGTCCAAAGGACACACAGAGTTATTTGGAAGGTCCACAGAAATAAAGGGGCTTACCTGGTGGCTCAGATGGTAAAGAATCTGCCTGCAATGCAGGAGACCTTGGTTGGGAAGGTCCCCTGGAGAAGGGAATGGCAACCCATTCTAGTATTCTTGCATGGAGAATCCCATGGACAGAGGAGCTTGGCGGGCTACAGTCCATGGGATCACAAAGAGACAGGATTGAACAACTGACACTTTTCACAGAAGCGAAAACAAAAGAGAAAGAATCTTTGGTTTTGACCCATGGTAAAAGATAAATTTAACTGTTGTGAAAGTATTCCTGAATCATCTATACTGATAATTCTGTAGTTTTCAATGTCTTCTGTGTATACTCAGAGAGATCACACCTGGGCTGAAAAATAAAGAACCCTCATTCTTAGAGTACTATAGCTATAACCAGAAATTCTGTTTAAAATTGTATGAAGTGTTTCTTGTTTTTTCTTTCAGAGCGACCCACCAGACTGTTTCAGGAGTGGTCTTTTGTGGAGTTAAAGTCTGATGTTTTAAAAACTTCTTTACTCTGTCAGTCCCTACTACAGGGGAAAAAATTCTTACTGAATGATACATTTCAACAGTCCCCAGTCGATGTAGTGTCTTATAGGCTTGCATTTAGAATGCCAGAGTTTGTCTTGTTTCTGTTTTGTTTTTCTTGAGTAAATCTACTTTTAACTAAAACCAACAATCTTCCTCCACAGAAACCAGCTGGTTCTTAATAGTATTCTTTGTCACTATGAATTGCACTGTCATCCTTTCAAGGTGTGCAAACCGCAAACTCTTTCTTGTAACCAGTCATCAAAAACTGTTGATCTTATCTTTTTACTATCAAATATGTCCATTTCTATCTCTATTGGCCTGACCTTAGTCTAAATTAGCACTGTGCAACTCCATACAGGTATTAGGTAAAAGAACCTTATCTGGGTGGACCTCTGCAATATCCTCCCAACTTGGTCTCTATACTTTCAGTATGTTTTAAATTTTTATTTATGTGTTATTTTTGGCTTCCCTGGATCTTTGTTGCTTCTTGCAGCCTTTCTCTAGTTGTGGCGAGCGGGGGCCACACTCTAGTGATGTGAGGGCCATCGCAGTGGCCTCTGCTATTGCAGAATATGGGCTCTAGGGCTCGCAGGCCTCAGTTAGTTGTGACTTTCAGGCTCCTGAGCATGGCTCAGTAGGTACAGCACACAGGCTTAGTTGCACTGCAGCATGTGGAATCTTTACAGGCCAGGGATCAAACCCATATCCCCTGCATTGGCAGGCGGATTCTCAACCACTGGATCACCAAGGTAGTCCTCAGTATGTTCCTTACTTGGTAGCTTAAAACCCTTTATGGCCGCTTCTTGCTCAAAAGCTAGATATCAAAATTCTTAGATGATCTGTCCTCTGCCTCCTTCTCTACAAGCTTAAAATGGGCCTTTCTCCTGTATTTTCCTCCTAGCTTCCTAGGCATTTGAGTTCTCTGAAAGCCCCATGGTTAGTCTCATCTTAAAGCCTCACCCTAATTACCACATATACCCTCGCCTCAGATCAGGGTCCCTTGTTATATACTCTTACTGTAACATCCTATGTTTTGTTGTGTTTCATAGTGTTTTTGCAGTTTATAATTTGTCTCTGGTACTAAACAACTTCATGAGGGTAGAAACTTCGTCTATTTTGCACACGGTTTGAGTTCAACACCTGGCATGTAGTAAGCTACCAAAATATTTTTTTAATAGATTTCTGGTAACAAATACCAGAAACTACAGAACTTAGCATTAGTGTGAGTTTTGCACATAATTAAAATGAATTTATACAATTTTAATTACTTGGAACATTTACTTTCATATTAGTAGAAATAGTTTAGGGTCACTGGATTAGGATTTTTGCCTAGTTTAGCACTTTCTTTCTTGTGACTTCAGGCAAATCATTGAAACACTTGAAGTCTCAATTTGCTCATTTGTACGTGAACTCAACAGTAACCATGTCTTCCTAACCAGCTTTGTGAACCTCAAAGGAAATTGCAAAAAACACTGAACTTTGTAAAATACAAATACGAGGGATGACTAATATAATACCTATGTTCTCCAGAAGAGTTAAGTCCAGAATGAGCTAAAGCTTGCAAGAGAAAAAAGATGTTTAATGGCAAACCCAAATATGTTTCTAGCAAGAGCAAGAATGGAAAAGATGCAGAGTATTTAGTACTCAAGCTTTATCTCCCTTCTGTCCCAAACTACTGTGACTAAAAAGAAATCAGTTTGAAGTGTCTTCAAGCTCTAAAATGTAAAGTAACATGATGGAGTTAAAATCTGGTACAGTTAACTGCTTTAAAGGAGTTGCTCAGTTCACCACCCCCAAACGAATTACATCCTGGGTGCTGAAAAAACTTGCAGATATGAGTTCAGAAACATTGTGGGAAAATGAAGGGTTCTGAAAGAGAGGAAATGTACAACTTTCCCAGTTTTTAAAGTTTTTCTAAAAAAACTTACGTAAATGTATGTTATTGCTAGAAACCAGTAATAAATGTACTTGACTCTATGAACAAGATCAATAGAAGCCAGGATAAAGCACTATTCACTAAAGCACTATTTGTTCAATAAACTGATTATTTACACTAGTAATGAGATATAAATCTCTGACCTTAAGCCCTCAGTCTACTGAGAAACACACTTGTATAAACATAGTTTGATAAGCCCTTTAAAGTGATACGAATGACAGTGCAGTGCATATATAAGAAGGAATAGCTGAAATCAAGTTCAGTACACTTTATTTTCATAGCACTGATAAACTATGGAAATGCACATTCAGCAGCTTATGTAATAAGGTTTCATAATTCATATTTGAATTAATTTTAAAAACCAATAGTAATTGTCATATTGTATGTCAAAGGCAAAGAAATTGAATCCTGCCCTCAAAGGACTTACTTTCTGGTGAGAAGGACAAACAAAATCCTAATGATTAGTGTAATATGTGAAGTCCTATGATGAAAAGAACAAAGGGTGGCTTGGGAGCCCTAAAGAAGGATACTTAAATCTAATGAAGAGACAAAGGATTTGTCAGGAGAGGTTTCTTACAAGATGAGAAAGGGATTTCTTACTAGAGGTGAGATTTAAAGAGTATTTGAGAGTTACTATATAAAGTACATGAAAAGAATAAAAGGCATTATAGATAGAAGAATAGTAGGGGAGAACATGAAGGATTTGGGAAACAAGCAGTTCAAACCGACTAAAACGGAGGCACAATTGTGGGTTATGTCAGGAGTCCAGGCTAGAGAGAAGTCAGATCATGAAAAACTGTGAGTGCCACCTTAAAGAAAGTGAGCTTTATCTCAAAGCAGGAAAGTGCATTAGTAGTTGGGATGATTCATAATTGGTTGAACAATCATACCCAAAAAGGCTTGATTTGTGGAGCTATGTCAACCTGGAGGGATGTCTCTAACGTTACACTATGGAACCTTGGCTAGACCCAGTTCTACTCAACATTTTACTTATAAAATTAATGTGGATGTGTTTGGCCAAAGCAGATACATGCTAAGTCACTTCAGTCATGTCTGACCCTTTGCAAGCCTATGAAGTGTAGCCCTCCAGGCTCCTCTGTCCATGGGATTTTCCAGGCAAGAATGCTGGAGTAGATTGCTATGCCCTCCTCCAGGGGATCTTCTCAATCCATGGATCAAACCCTTGTCTCTTACATCTATCTGCATTGGCAAGCGAATTCTTTACCACTGGTGCCACCTGGGAGCCCTTAGCTAAAGCAGATAGCCAGTATAAAAGAAGAGTCCAAAAGATCCCAACAGGCAGAAACAATTGAAGAAACCTTATAAAACAGACACACTGTTTAGGATAATTATTTAAAAATTCCATGTGGAAAAAACTGGAGCTAGATGTCTCCTAAGATCCCTTTATTTTTGAAATTCTGTGATTCTATTTCCAAAGGACATTGGTGCCCTTTAAAATATTTACCTAAGTATTCTAATTTCTTGAAGCTCATTTACAGGGCAATAATTTACATAAAAGTACCTAGTATGGAGTAGGTTGCCATTTCCTCCTCCAGGGGGTCAGGAAGGTCCCCTGGAGGAGGAAATGACAACCCACTTGAGTATTCTTGCTGGAATAATCCCATGGACAGAAAAGCCTGGTGGACTTTTCCGTGGGGTCACAGAGTCGGACACAACTGAGCACTCACACATAGTTAGTAGGCTTCAGAGAAAGCAGATCTAAAACTTGAAAGCTCGTGAATAAGTATTTTTTCACTAGGATGTCGGAGTTCTATATAATGATTATAAAAATTATTTCATTGGCAAACATTACAATGTTTTTCCCCATTATCTTCACTACCTCTGCCATAGTTTGGCCCCAGATAAATAACAGGGAGGGAATACAGCCCCACCCATCAACAGAAAATTGGATTAAAGATTTACTGAGCCTGGCCCCACTCATCAGAATAAGACCCAGTTTTCCCCTCAGTCAGTATCTCCCATCAGGAAGCTTCCATAAGCCTCTTATCCTTCTCCATCAGAGGGCAGACAGACTGAAAACCACAATCACAGAAAACTAACCAATCTGATCACATGGACCTTGGCCTTGTCTAACTCAATGAAACTATGAGCCATGCCCTGTAGGGCCACCCAAGATGGACGGGTCATGGTGGAGAGTTCTGACAAAATGTGGTCCACTGGAGAAGGGCATGGCAAACCACTTCAGTATTCTTTCCTTGAGAACCCCATGAACAGTATGAAAAGGCAAAAAGACAGGACACTGAAAGATGAAGAGACGGAGCCAAAGCGAAAACACACCCAGTTGTGGGTATGACTGGTGACGGGAAAGTCCAATGCTGTAAAGAAAACTATTGCATAGGAACCTGGAATGTTAGGTCCATGAATCAAGGCAAATTGGAAGTGGTCAAACAGTAGATGGCAAGAGTGAATGTCGACATTTTAGGAATCAGTGAACTAAAATGGACTGGAATGGGTGATTTTAACTCAGATGACCACTGTATCTACTACAAGATATCCCTTGGGCAAGAATCCCTTAGAAGAAATGGAGTAGCCATCATAGTCAACAAAAATGTCTGAAATGCAGTACTTGGATGCAGTCTCAAAAATGACAGAATGATCTCTGTTCATTTCCAAGGCAAACCAGTATCACAGTAATCCAAGTCTATGCCCCAACCAGTAATGCTGAAGAAGCTGAAGTTGAATGGGTCTATGAAAACTTACAAGACTTTCTAGAACTAACACCCCCAAAAGATGTCCTTTTCATTATAGGGGACTTGAATGCAAAAGTAGGAAATAAGAGATACCTGGGGTAACAGGCAAATTTGGCCTTGGAATACAGAATGAAGCAGGGCAAAGGCTGGGTTTTGCTAAGAGAACACACTGGTCATAGTGAAAGATTGTTGCTGAACCACATAAAGACATCGGGATTCTTGGCCTCTGGAGGAGAAGAATTCAATCCGGGGCCAGAGACGAGGCTTGACTGCTCAGAGGTTTTGTGTAATAAAGTTTTATTAAAGGAAAAAGGAGATAGAGAAAGCTTCTGATATAGGCATCAGAAGGGGGCAGAAAGAGTACCCCCTTGTTAGTGTTAGCAGCGGAGTTATATACTCTCCAATGAGTCAAAAGAATGTCTGGAGGTTGTAAAGACCTCACCAGACCTAATCCCATAATTTACATTTTAAGATAACAGGATTAGCCAGAAGGTTTAATCCAGAGACTGCCCTCAGGCAGGATACATTATTGTTATATAATCCTAAGGAATGTAGAGAGAAAAGAAAAAAAAGTTTGTCCTTTCTTTCTCCTTGAGAATGCCAGACCCCTCTCTTCTTGGGGACCCCTAGACTTCCTATCAACCTGCCTAGGAAATGACCCTCTCAATAGCAAACACCCTCTTCCAAAAATATAAGAGAAGACTCTACACATGAACATCACCAGATGGCCAACACCAAAATCAGATTGATTATATTCTTTGCAGCCAAAGACGGAGAAGCTCTATACAGTCAGCAAAAACAAGACCGGGAGTGAACTGTGGCTCAGATCGTGAACTCCTTTTTGCCAAATTCAGACTTAAATTGAAGAAAGTAGGGAACACCACTAGACCATGTTGGTATGACCTAAATCAAATCCCTTATGATTATATAGTGGAGGAGAAGGGGACAACAGAGGATGAGATGGTTGGATGGCATCACTGAGTTTGAGTAAACTCTGGGAGTTGGTAATGTGCAGGGAGGCCTGGCATGCTGCAGTCCATGGGGGTCTCAAAGAGTCGGACATTACTGAGCGACTGAACTGAAACATTGTATTGTAGGTTTGAAAGACTTTTGCTGATTAAGTGGCTATGAAGGGGAGAGGTTGGAGGCTAGGATGACTTCCAAGTTTCTGGGCTGAGCACCTTTGAGTTTTGGTGATATTCACTGAGATAAAAATTGGAAGAGAAAGGTACTTGGAGGAGAATAAGTATCAATATTCATCACCATTATACTCTAGATGTCTCATTCAGGTTGGATGTGATTTGCCGGTCTCTATAGATCAAGATGGATCTACATGTTGTGCCTCCATTTGTGATTACAGGATCATAAACAGAATTGGAAGAGAGCCTAAAAATCACTTAGTTCAGAGGCTTCCGTGGTGAGTCCAGTGGTTAAGAATCTGCCTCCCAATGCACAGGACCCAAGTTCGATCCCTGGTTAGGGAGCTAAGATCCCACATGCAGTGAGGCAACTAAGCCCGAGCTCCAACTGCTGAGCCTGCCTGCCACAAAGTACTGAACCTATATGCCTCAACTAGTGAACCCACATTCCACAATCTACAAAGCCCCTGTGTTGAAACTAGAGAGAGGTCTCTGTATCACAAGGATAGATACATGCAACAGAGCCAAAACAAAAAAGAAAGAAATCACGTAGTTCACATCCACCTCCTCCTCTCATTCAACCACCAAAGCCATGTTTGAATTCCCTTCACTCTTCTTATAAAATGATCATCCAGGAGGATGAAATTGCTTAACTTCTAATTTTCAATTCCCATCATTGTAAAATGGAGAATAATATTACTTACCTCAGAAAATTAAATCAGATATAAAGCACTGGTACCTAACAAGTGTTCAGTAAACGTCTTTTAACAGATATCAATTTAAAAATGATAGTGTTGTACAGTTTGTAACCCATTAGTAGATTGTGAAATCAATTTTAGTGTTCGGTGACCATAAATTTAAAGAAGTGAAATAAAATATATAACATGTAATGTGTATTATTTCATAAGATCTTTGTTTCTATATAAATGTGGATATATATGTATATCTGTGTCTTGGGTCACGATGTGAAATGTATTACTGTGGGCCAGATGGAAAAAGGTTTGAAAAACACTGCAACACACATTAGTTCTTTTGTTCCTTTGTTTATTTTTCATGTTGAAGGCAAGACTTTATTTTTAAATAGAGTATCTGTTTGTCAAAGTTTGGGGAACTATTAGGTTGGTGCAAACATAATTTTGGTTTTGCATTGTTGAAATTTGCCATTTGATAATAGAATACAATCTTTAAAAAATGTGATTATGTTAACATCATTTTAATGCCCATTTCTTGCTTTATTTTTTTGCTAATTATTTATTACTTGCTGTATATTTTATATTTATTTTAGACTAGAGAAATGATATCAGACAAAAAGCAAATTTGATTGATTTTCTTTTTAAGTTCAACATGGGTCATAAAGCAGTGGAGACAACTTGCAACATCAACAGCGCATTTGGCCCAGGAACTGCTAACGAATGTACCATGCAGTGGTGGGTCAAGAAGTTTTGCATAGGAGATGAGAGCCTTGAAGATGAGCAGTGTAGTGGCTGGGCATGGGAAGTTTACAGTGACCAGTTGGGACGATCATCAAAGGTGATCTTACAACTGCAGATGTTGCTGAAGAACTCAACATCGACCATTCTATGGTAGTTCGGCACATGTAGCGAAGTGGAAGTGTGAAACAGCTTGATAAGTGGGTGCCTCATGAGCTGTGTGTGTGTTAGTCTTTCAGTTTTGTCCAACTCTTTGCAACCCCATAGACTGTAGCCCAACAGGCTCTTCTGTCCATGGGATTCTCCAGGCAAGAATATGCTGACTGTAAATTTTAAAAAATGTTGTTTTGAAGCTTCATCTTCTCTTATTTTATGCACCAACAACAAACCATTTCTCGATCGGATTGTATATTAACACAACAACCGGTGACAATCAGCTCAGTGCCTGGACAGAGAAGAAGCTCCAGAGCACTTCCCCAAGCCAAACTTGCACCAAAAAAAAAAAAAAAGGTCATGGTCACTGTGTGGTGGTTTGCTGCCAGCCTGCTCCGCTACAGCTTTCTGAATCCTGGTGAAACCATGACATCTGAGAAGTATGATCAGCAAATTGATGAGATGCACCGAAAACTGCAATGCCTGCAGCCAGCATTGGTCAACAGAAAGGTCCCAATTCTTCTCCACTACAACCCCTGACCACATGTAACACAACCAATGCTTCAAAAGTGGAAAGAATTGGACTACAACGTTTTGCCTCATCCGTCATATTCACCTGACCTCTTGTCATCGGACTACCACTTCTTCAAACATTTTGACAACTTTTTTACAGGGAAAACACTTCCACAACCAGCAGGAGGCAGAAAATGCTTTCTAAGACTTCCTTGAATCCTAAGGCATGGGTTTTTAATTCTACAGGAATAAACAAATTTATTTCTCTTTGGCAATAATGTTTATTGTAATGATTCTTATCTTGATTAATGAAGATGTGTCTGAGCCTAGTTATAATGATTTAAAATTCATGGTCAGAAAACTCTACTTTTTGCACCAACCTAATATAAAGTATGAAGTACTGTATCTCTGTAAAATATTTTTGTTTCAGTATCTCACATAATATCTGGTGAATAGAAGGTGTTAAATACACATGGATTGAACAAGAAACCAGAAATAATATGCAAATATATAAAGGCTAGAAGTTCTTGATTTTCTGGGTGGTCCAAACTCCTTTGAGAAGTTGTTGAAAGTTTTGGACCCTCTTTTCATAAGAAGCTCAAGCATTCACAATTCGGCATGGATTCTAGAGAACTCCTGAAATGCCATCCATTGCCCACGAAGGATCTATGCTTCCTGAGAACCTACAATAACGATGTTTAACTCATGACTATAATTACAGAAAGCTAGCCAATCTGATCACACAGACCACAGCCTTGTCTATCTCAATGAAACTAAGCCATGCCGTGTGGGGCCACCTAAGACGGACAGGTCATGATGGAGAGGTCTGACAGAATGTGGTCCACTGGAGAAGGGCATGGCAAACCACTTCAGTATTCTTGCCTTGAGAACCCCATGAACACTATGAAAAGGCAAAAAGATAGGATACTGAAAGATGAACTCCCCAGGTCGGTAGGTGCCCAATATGCTACTGGAGATCAGTGGAGAAATAACTCCAGAAAGAATGATGGGATGGAGCCAAAGCAAAAACAATACCCAGTTGTGGATGTGACTGGTGATAGAAGCAAAGTCTGATGCTGTGAAGAGCAATATTGCATAGGAACCTGGAACGTTAGGTCCATGAATCAAGGCAAATTGGAAGTGGTCAAACAGGAGATGGCAGGAGTGAATGTTGACATTCTAGGAATCAGCAAACTAAGATGGACTGGAATGGGTGAATTTAACTCAGATGACCATTATATCTACTACTGTGGGCAGGAATCCCTTAGAAGAAATGGAGTAGCCATCATGGTCAATAAAAGAATCCGAAATGCAGTACTTGGATGTAATCTCAAAAACGACAGAATGATCTCTGTTCGTTTCCAAGGCAAACCATTGAATATCACAGCAATCCAAGTCTATGCCCCGACCAGTAACGCTGAAGAAGCTGAACTTGAATGGTTCTATGAACACCTACAAGACCTTTTAGAACTAAAACCGAAAAAAGATGTCCTTTTCATTATAGGGGACTGGAATGCAAAAGTAGGAAGTCAGGAAACACCTGGCGTAACAGGTAAATTTGGCCTTGGAGTACAGAATGAAGCAGGGCAAAGACTAATAGAGTTTTGCAAAGAGAAAACACTGGTCATAGCAAACACCCTCTTCCAACAACACAAGAGAAGACTCTACACATGGACATCACCAGATGGTCAATGCCAAAATCAGATTGATTATATTCTTTGCAGCCAAAAATGGAGAAGCTCTATACAGTCAGCAAAAACAAGACCGGGAGCTGTCTGTGGCTCAGATCATGAACTCCTTCTTGCCAAATTCAGAATTAAATTGAAGAAAGTAGGGAAAACCACTAGACCATTGAGGTACGACCTAAATCAAATCCCTTATGATTATACAGTGAAAGTGACAAATAGATTTAAGGGACTAGATCTGATAGACAGAGTGCCTGATGAACTATGGACCAAAGTTCGTGACATTGTACAGGAGACAGGGATATAAAGTAATTAGCCCCCAACTAAAATAAATAAATTTATTAAAAAAAAAAAAAGGAGACAGGGATCAAGACCATCCCCATGGAAAAGAAATGCAAAAAAGCAAAATGGCTGTCTGAGGAGGCCTTACAAATAGCTGGGAAAAGAAGAGAGACGAAAAGCAAAGGAGAAAAGGAAAGATATTCCCACGTGAATGCAGAGTTCCAAAGCATAGCAAGGAGAGATAAGAAAGCCTTCCTCAGTGATCAATGCAAAGAAATAGAGGAAAACAACAGAATGGGAAAGACTAGAGATCTCTTCAAGAAAATTAGAGATACCAAGGGAATATTTCATGGAAAGATGGGCTCGATAAAGGACAGAAATGGTATGGACCTAACAGAAGCAGAAGATATTAAGAAGAGGTGGCAAGAATACACAGAAGAACTGTACAACAAAGATCTTCATGACCCAGATCACTCACCTAGAGCCAGACATCCTGGAATGTGAAGTCAATTGGGCCATAGAAAGCATGACTATGAGCAATCCCACTACTGGGCATACACACCGAGGAAACCAGAATTGAAAGAGACACGTGTACCCCAATGTTCATCACAGCACTGTTTACAATAGCCAGGACATGGAAGCAACCTAGATGTCCATCAACAGACGAATGGATAAGGAAGCTGTGGTACATATACACAATGGAATATTACTCAGCCATTAAAAAGAATACATTTGAATCAGTTCTATTGAGATGGATGAAACTGGAGCCCATTATAGAGAGTGAAGTAAGCCAGAAATAAAAACACCAATACAGTATACTAATGCATATATATGGAATTTGAAAGATGGTAACGATAACCCTATATGCGAGACAGAAAAAGAGACACAGATGCATAGAACAGTCTTATGGACTCAGGGAGAAGGTGAGGGTGGGACGTTCTGAGAGAATAGCATTGAAACATGTATATTACCATATGTGAAACAGAACACCATACCAGGTTTGATGCATGAGACAAATGCTCAGGGCTGGGGCAATGGGATGACCCAGAGGGATGAGATGTGGAGGGAAGTGGGAGGGGGGTTCAGGATGGGGAACACATGTAAACCCATGGCTGATTCATGTCAATGTATGGCAAAAACCACTACAATCCTGTAAAGTAATTAGCCCCCAACTAAAATAAATTTATTAACAACAACAACAACAACAAAAGAAAGCATCACTACGAACAAAGCTAGTGGAGGTGATGAAATTCCAGTTGAGCTATTTCAAATCCTGAAAGATGATGCTGTGAAAGTGCTGCACTCAATATCCAGCAAATCTGGAAAACTCAACAGTGGCCACAGGACTGGAAAAGGTCAGTTCTCATTCCAATCCCAAAGAAAGACAATGCCAAAGAATGTACAAACTACTGCACAGTTGCACTCATCTCACACACTAGTAAAGTAATGCTCAAAATTGTCCAAGCCAGGCTTCAGCAATACGTGAACCGTGAACTTCCAGATGTTCAAGCTGGTTTTAGAAAAGGCAGAGGAACCAGAGATCAAATTGCCAACATCCGCTGGATCATCGAAAAACCAAGAGAGTTCCAGAAAAACATCTATTTCTGCTTTATTGACTATGTCAAAGCCTTTGACTGTGTGGTTCATAATAAACTGTGGAAAATTCTTAAAGAGATGGGAATACCAGACCATCTGACCTGTCTCTTGAGAAACCTGTATGCAGGTCAGGAAGCGACAGTTAGAAATGGACATGGAACAACAGACTGGTTCCAAATAGGAAAAGGAGTACATCAAGGCTGTATATTGTCACCCTGCTTATTTAACTTATATGCAGAGTACATCATGAGAGACGATGGGCTGGAAGAAGTACAAGCTGAAATCAAGATGGCCGGGAGAAATATCAATAACCTCAGATATGCAGATTACACCACCCTTATGGCAGAAAGTGAAGAGGAACTAAAGAGCCTCTTGATGAAAGTGAAAGAGGAGAGTGAAAAAGTTGGCTTAAAGCTCAACATTCAGAAAACTAAGATTATGGCATCTGGTCCCAATCACTTCATGGGAAATAGATGGGGAAACAGTGGAAACAGTATCAGACTTTATTTTTTGGGGCTCCAAAATCACTGAAGATGGTGATTGCAGCCATGAAATTAAAAGACGCTTACTCCTTGGAAGGAAAGTTATGACCAACCTAGATAGCATATTTAAAAGCAGAGACATTACTTTGTCAACAAAGGTCCGTCTAGTCAAGGCTATGGTTTTTACATTAGTCAGGTATGGATGTGACAGTTGGATGGTGAAGAAAGCTGAGCGCCCAAGAATTGATGCTTTTGAAGTGTGGTGTTGGAGAAGACTCTTGGGAGTCCCTTGGAAGGCAAGGAGATCCAACCGGTCCATCCTAAAGGAGATCAGTCCTGGGTGTTCATTGGAAAGACTGATGTTGATGCTGAAACTCCAATACTTCGGCTACCTGATTCGAAGAGTTAACTCATTGGAAAAGACCCTAATGCTGGGAAAGATTGGGGGCAGGAGGAGAAGGGGACGACAGAGGATGAGATGGTTGGATGGCATCACCGACTCGATGGACATGGGTTTGGGTGTACTTCGGGAGTTGGTGATGGACAGAGAGGCCTGGCGTGCTGCATTTCATGGGGTCGCAAAGAGTCGGACACGACTGAGCGACTGAACTGAAGTCATGACTGTGTTTTGAGAACAAGGGCAGAATAAAGCTTCAGGGTTAGATTACTTTTTAAATTCTCCTGCAAATCCCAGGATTCTAGAACTTCGGAACTGGAAAGGCAGAGGCAGAGATGGAAAGGTGTAACTGTCTGGTTCCATTTAGCGTCTGGCCAACTGAACAGTGGGGCACCTTGAACATTTTACATAATGCTGTCATTTGAATGCCACAGTAATACGGTGACGATGACATGGCAGCGCGGAGAGGCTTGATCATTTAGCTAAAGGGATTCAGCTGGTATGCTCTGGAAATGAGACTGGAAACAGCACGACCCTACGCCTTCCCGGGTAAAGTAGCGCGCGCGGAGGCGGAGGAAGGGGCGGGGACGCGCACGCGTGCCGTGCGTCACCGCCGGCGCCTCCGGGTGTCCTCTCGCAGCCAGCCTTCCTCTCAGTCCAGTACGGTGGCCGACTGGAGTCAGACGCTGGGGATGAATGAAGGTGCTGCGTGCGGGTGGAAACAGTCTCCTCATCTTTCCCGTCCCTGCAGTCCAGGCTCTGACTTTGCGCGGTGTCCCCATCCAGCCCCCGTCGCACCGCCGGCCTGACTGATCCCGACGTCTGGGGTTTTTGGTGCCCAGGTCGACTCAGGGCAGAGCTATAGGGCTGGGGAAGCCGGGTTCTCGCCTAGGCCCAACCTCGGACCGCGCTCTCGATTTCTACCGCGCCCCGCCCGTAGGGCGCGGAATCCTGGTGGGGTCCCGGGAGGCCGGAGGGTAGACCTGAAGGTATGAGGCTC
Organism: Okapia johnstoni; assembly: GCA_024291935.2. Classification (NCBI taxonomy): domain Eukaryota; kingdom Metazoa; phylum Chordata; class Mammalia; order Artiodactyla; family Giraffidae; genus Okapia; species Okapia johnstoni. The sequence continues at coordinate 119,871,264 of CM044308.1, read as the reverse complement.
CCGCTTCTAAGGCCTCAGAGCGTTTCGGGGCCCGTGTCTGCCACCGGCCCGACTTTTCTCCAGCCGAGGGACTGGTTGGTTCACGTTACGCCCGGGGACGAGACCTATGAGCGCTCAGGTCTCCTCGCCTCTGCTGTCTCAGCCCGCCCCTCTGTTAAAAGGCCAGCTCCTCTTGCTGAAAAGCAGAACGTTTCTGCCCACGGCTCTTGTTACGCGTGATTCTGCTAGTCTATGGGTCTCAGAAGGGATGGCTTTGGCTACCAGCTTTTTTGTTTCTGATTACTCTTGAGAAGTGCTCAAGTGGTATTCAGCTTTCTCCTTGCTACTAGGAGCTAATTGCACCTCCGCAGCTGTTTTCTTTTTTCTTTTTTTTTAACCTAGTAACATAGGGGATATAGGATAGAGTTCTGGTCTCCAGAGCTTTGAAGCTGGCATAGCTTCTGGCTGGTGAGGCAGTTTGCCAGTGCTTCTACTAACTCGTGGAGGGTGGGAAAGAGAAACCTAACAGTTCTTTACATGTGCTGGGTAGGCATGTGAAGCTAAAGAGGCATTGAAGACGAGCATTCGTAGTTCTGCTGTTCTTTTGCTTTGATTGTGGCCCTCAGATGACTGCTATAGTGTAGAAGGTGTTGCACTGGGATTTAGTAGAGGAGGGTTCAGCTTTATTTTGCCGCCGACTAGTAACACAACTCTGGGTTTGTTACTTAATCTCTCTGCCTTTCCTATTCTTTCTCTGCAAAATGAGAGTATTAGAACAGAAGATCCCTGAGGCTGGAAGACGTTAATATACTGTTTTCTTTCTCATTTTCCAGATGGCAGTAGAAACATAGGGAGTCAGTAATTGTGCCAGGAATATTGCCAGCATATAAGATAAACCACATTTTTCAGAGTTTTTTAAAAGAGGGGATTCGTATATGTGCAGTTATACCCCTACTTTCTTTGCTTTAAAAAAAAAAAATCCTTTTAAAAATTTTATTTATTTTTAACTGAAGGATTTATAACTATTCCATTTACTGTAAGACTTTACAGTATTGCATTGGTTTCTACCAAACATCATCGTTTTTTTCTTTTTTTACCCCCTAGCATCAACAGTGATAATGACTGAGTGTACAAGCCTTCAGTTTGTCAGTCCTTTTGCTTTTGAGGCAATGCAGAAGGTGGATGTTGTTCGTTTGGCATCTTTAAGTGATCCAGAATTGAGACTTCTCCTGCCCTGCTTGGTACGGATGGCACTTTGTGCACCAGCTGACCAGAGCCAAAGCTGGGCTCAGGATAAAAAACTCATCCTTCGTCTTCTGTCTGGAGTGGAAGCTGTCAATTCTATTGTTGCACTGCTGTCTGTGGACTTTCATGCTTTAGAACAGGATGCCAGCAAAGAGCAACAGCTTAGGTAATGAGTATTGTCTAATATGTGGGTTGGTATTTACTTGGATATGCTACAAGAAAAAAAAAGAGGAAATCAAGTGTTTTTTGGAGCTTTTAGGGCTTCTTATTGCAGTGCATTCTTCCAAAAAAGAGAAGATTGGGATTCTAAACTTTGGAGAGCAGTTTTTTAAAGTTATTTTTTATTTATAATTAAAATTCTAAGATCATTTGAATTTCATATTGTGAAATGTGCTGAGAACCTTGGCTGTATTCATTTGTATTCAGGTCTTCCCTGGTGGCTCAGAGGGTAGAGTCTGCCTGCCAATGGTGGAGACACAGGTTCAACCCCTGGGTGAAGATCCCCTGGAGTCAGAGATGGCAACCCATTCTAGTATTCTTGCCTGGGAAATCCCATGGACAGAGGAGCCTGGCGAGCTACAGTCCATGAAGTTGCAAAAACAGCCTGAGCTGACTTAGTGACTAAACAAATGTTGTATGCAGGCTAAAATGATCAGGCCAGTCGCTCTCAGTGGGAAGCAGATAGAGTAAGTTCCCCTAGAGCAAAAGGATTTATTGGAGTCTCCTGGGAGGCTTGTTAAGCTTACATTGAGTTCCCCAAATTCTAGGCATGCTTTTTCTTTGCCCATTGTGGATCCAGTTGTGAGCCACTGTTATTAATGGAAGTGGGTGTTAACCTGTCAGTTGTGATTGGAGTCTTTACACAGGTTGTGAATCTCTGAAATAGGCAAAATAGTATTCAGAAATATATCAAAAGAATTCATACATTCTTTTGTAGATTATTTCTATAAAAGGTAGTTTTTACGCTTTTATTTCTGTGCCAGTGTTCTCATAATTGTTTTACACGTGTGTACTTTATTAGGCATAAACTTGGAGGAGGCAGTGGAGAGAGCATCCTGGTATCACAGCTTCAGCATGGACTGACTTTAGAGTTTGAACACAGTGATTCACCTCGTCGATTGCGTCTTGTGCTTAGTGAACTGTTGGCAATTATGAACAAGGTGCATTTATTTTAATCACAGCTCAAAATATGCATGATTTGATGTCTACACATAAAAGAAACAGGCTGGACTTCCCTGGTGGTCCAGTGGTTAAGAATCTGCCCTCCAGTGCAGGGGAAGTTTAATTCCAGGTCAGGGAACTAAGATCCCAAATGCCAGGGGCAACTAAGCCCATGTACTGCAAGTGCGACTTGATGCCTCCCAAAAAGGAAAAAAGGTAGAAACAGGCAGGAAGGCAGGCAGCTTGCATCCTCTTGTACACATATCCTATTTGTTATGCAAATGTCTTCCTTTCAAAGGCTTGAACGGATATTAAATGCCTCCTTTTGAAGGCTGTTTTCTAATTACTGTTTTCTCTCATTATGCCTGCTCTGCATTCTCTATCATAAGGTGTTTTTTTTTTCTCCTGTATGGAGTCCATACGATGACTTCTTAATAGATACATAGCTCAAGACTTGTGTAAATCACCAAAGTTGATAATATCTCTATAAGATATGATTTCCCCCAGAAAATATGTGAAGTGTGTATGTGATTCCTAAAAATGTGTGTGACTCCTTTAGATACTGAGTGAATTACATACATCATACGTAACAGTGAGTGGGGAATATTGAGGCTGAATTGGATGTGGGATATTTGGCTAGCCTTACTCACTAGATGACTGAATTGTTTCTGTGTATTAATGAAGGTTATTCAGCCTCTTGTCTCAGCAAAAAGGTAAGTTGCTTTATTTTTATTGAAGATTTGCAGTGTTTTATTTCAGGTGTACATAGATTAGGTCGTGGACTTTGGGTGATGATAGTTAATTGAAACACTGAATTTTAAATTTGTGAATGTCAGGAGTTATCATACAAATTGGATCTTCATATTAAGATGTCTTATATGAGATGGGGCTCAGAATTTGAGAAAAAGATGATTTTTACTTTGAGAATCCCAAGGTCAGTTACTTTATAATAAATAAAGTTTAATTTGATATACTGTGGACCAATAAAACCTAAATTCTGTTTCCAAAGAAAATACTGATAAGGGAGAGATTTGTTTAGTTCTAGATAGTTTTTAAGATACGATATAAATCTTAATTTTTTTTTCACTGTTACGAAGTTATTTACCTCAACTCTTTCCTCTGTACTCATGCTCTAATTTTTTCTTTTTCATTTTCTTTTTTTCTTTTTCTTATTTTTTTGCTGTGCCATGTGGCTTGTGTGATCTTAGTTCCCCGAGTAGGGGTTGAACCTGGGCCCTTGATAGTTAAAGCATGAAATCCTTACCACTGGACTTCCAGGGAATTCCTTATAATCTTTAATTTTAACTAATATTTTCCTGTATCTTTTTCTTAATGGCTCTAATGAAATAAGTGACCTCGGTAGCATTCCTAGTTCATTTCTTTGGCTTGTCTTTAACTCCAGATGTCTCCAAATATTTATATAAAAATAAATTATTAAGACTTATATTGCATGTCTGGAATAGTAATGTGACTGACTAATTGTGGTTAAATTGGTACAAATTCATCCAGTCCTGCATATTCTTCTACAGTATATTAATGGCTATTAAGAGACATGGTCTGTAAGCTCAACAAGTAATTGCAAGCATAGTAAGGGATCCAATTCATTCTGAAATTAAGAGAACTTGTCATTTTTCTTTCTAAGGTATCTGAGTCCAGTGGAGAATTTTTTTTCAAATCATCTGAGCTATTTGAGAGTCCAGTCTACTTGGAGGAAGCTGCAGATGTACTTTGTATTTTACAAGCAGGTACTGTAATGAATGCTAAGACATATTTCAGATGCAGTTAAATGTTCCTGTTAAATGATAACTGTGTAACTTCTTAACCTGGAATATTGTGTTATTTGAAAGTTCACCTAATTAAGAATATACTTTAAAAGTTTAGATCAAAATGACTAATAGTAGTACAATGATTAAATAAATTATATTATTTCCATAGTAGAGTGTACTCTGTTGCCATTAAAATGGTGTGTATTTGAAGAACTTTAATCATTTTGGAAAATGTTCACAATATATGTTAAATGCAAAAAGCAGGTGGCAAAATGATAAGTAGAATAAAATCCCAGTTTTGTTAAAAGTACAGTGATACCCTTAAGGGGATTAAAATCAGATCTTGCAAATTACAAACGTTGAGTGATGGGATTAGAGCTGATTTTATTTTTATTCTTTGTGCTTTTTGTATTTTCTGGGTTCTTTATAACAAGTGTGCATGATCAGAATGAAAATATAGAAGGCAGAAATACAGAGAAACTTCTTATGAAAGTAACTTTTTTGACTAACACTGTCCACCACAGCAGCGATGACAGTGTGTTGTGTAGTGTGTTCAGTACAGTAGCCACTAGCCGCATGTAGTTATGGAGTACTTGAAATGTGGCAAGTGTGACTGAGGAGTGGAACTATTTTTAACTTAATTTAAATAGTCACATGTGCCTAGTGGCTGTCCTGTTGGACAAGTCAGCTTGAGACTATGAAAAGAAAGTATCTTAGTTTAATTGCTTTTAAATAGTATTGGTGAAATGTCAAAGATGTTTAATGTATAATACAGTGAAATATCACTCCTTAGTAATAACACTGATTTTTTTTTTCTTACAGAGCTCCCTTCCCTGCTTCCTATAGTTGATGTGGCTGAAGCCTTGCTCCATGTTAGAAACGGTGCCTGGTTCTTGTGTCTGTTGGTGGCCAATGTTCCTGATAGTTTTAATGAAGGTAAATGCAATTTTAAAGTGGAATACTGGGGACTTCCCTGGTGGTCCAGTGGTTAAGACTCCACGCTTCCAGTGGAGAGGGTGTGGGTTCGATCCCTGGTCAGGGAACCACGATCTCACTTGCTGTGCAGCATGGACAAAAACAAAACAAAAGAAAATAAAACAATACCAGCAACAGAAAGGGGTGTTGAAGAGATTTGCTTGGGCATGTGTGGGACCTATTTTTTGAGCTAAGAAGAAACATTTATAAGGTGTTATCTGAGATTTTATTTTTTGAAAATTTATTAGTGAATGCTGTAGAAATGGGCTTCCCAGGTGTCTCAGTGGTAAAGAAGCTGCCTGCCAGTGCAGGAGATGCGGGTTTGATCCCTGGGTTGGGAAAATCCCCTGGAGAATGAAATGGCAACCCACTCCAGTATTCTTGCCTGGAAAAATCCCATGGACAGAGGAGCCTGGCAGTACACGGGGTTGCAGAGTCGGACACAACTTAGTGACTAAACAACAAACAATTGCAGAAATACTGAGTTGAGAGAATTCAAAATTATTTTGAAATTACAAATGTAAGTACAATGAGTATGCAACATTTTTTTTTTTTTTTTGCATTTGTTACCAGTGCTATAATAGGGAAGTAAAAAATATTAAAGACATAGAAGCTATAATTCCTGTGCTCATTGAACAAAGGGGAGAGAAAATTTATCTGTGAAATAGCCAGAGGGCAACATGAGATATGGATCAGAAACACCAGCAATCAGACTTTGGTAGTTTAGCCTTATTGCTGTCAGCTTGCAGAAAAGTATAGGGTAGAAACTGTGAAAAATCAACTAAAATTTTCATCTGTGTTTCAAACTGCTAGTGACTGAAGACTGTGGTTTGGGTCTGAGTGATATAAAAATTACATTTATTGAGCAAGTTGTTTTGCAAATTGAGAGTCAAGGAGGAAAAAGTGATAGATCTGGGGTTCATAATTTCTGGCTTTGTGACTCACTCTTTGTGTGATCTCCATCAAGGTACTTACCTTCTTACTTGTAAAATGGAAGTATTAGTAGTATTTCCTTTTTGTTTCTAAGAAATTTACTGACTATTCCATGAAGGTTTAGGTTGACATTTTCTCTTAGCTCTTTAAAGGTGTTATTCTCTTGGCTGTGGTCATTTTTATCTCTGTTCCTCTGTATGTTTCTTTTTTCCCTCTTGGTACTTTTTATTTATTTATTTTTTTATCCTTTCTGGTTACTATTAAGATTTTTTTCCTCATCACTGGTTTTCAGAGGTTGGATTATGATGTATCTTGTTATGATTTTGTGTTTCTCCTGCTTAGGTTTCACTGATCTTCTAGGTTTGTAGTTTTCATCAAATTTGGAAAAATTTCTTCAAATATATGTTTGTCTTTCATTCTCTTTCTGAGACTCTAATTACAAGTATGTTGGACTACTTGTTGTTCCATGGATTACTTCATTTTTTTGAGGCTCTTTTCACTCTGCTGGATTTTAACCAGTTTCTATTGCTATGCTTTCAAGTTTCCTGATCCTTTTCTTCTGTAATATCTAATCTGTGTAAATGGATGATTCTCAAGGCTGAAAACATTGATTCTGACATCTTGCTTACAAAGCTTAAAGTAACAAAGGCTACTAAATGTTCAGTTTGTAGGGGCCTGATCAAAAATGGAGAACGTCAAGATGAAGAGAGTCTTGGAGGAAGGCGGAGGACGGATGCTTTACGCTTCTTATGTAAAATGAATCCTTCTCAGGCCCTGAAGGTCCGAGGCATGGTGGTAAGAGATCTTACTATTTTTATGAGACCAAAGCCTTTATATTAGGACCAGGAGCTTTTTTTGAATCTTGCAGAGATTTGGAATTATAGTTATATACCAGATATATTACCTTCTTCTCTCAGTTTTTGTGCTTTGTGCTATGTCTTCCCCTAAACTTTAGATGCTTCAGATTCTGGATCATCCTGGCCCTTTTCCTTATGATACTGAGTTCAGTTTGTTTTCTTTGCTTTGTTAGGTGGAAGAATGTCACTTGCCAGGTCTTGGAGTGGCTTTGACATTGGATCATACTAAAAACGAAGCTAGTGAAGATGGAGTGAGTGACTTGGTTTGTTTTGTTAGTGGTTTGCTTCTTGGAACAAATGCGAAAGTCCGGACCTGGTTTGGAACTTTTATCAGAAATGGACAGCAGGTGAGGGAGAAATATGTGTTTAGGCCAAGGATCAAGCTATGTTACTATAGTAAAGGAGGAAGAAACACTTTTAGAATGATGTCATTAGGCCAGTGGCTTTCAGACTTCTTAGTCTCAGGAGACTCTCTAATCTCTTCCTGAGATTTTACAATAAATCATTGAGGACACAAAGAGCTTTTGTGTTGGCCTTTATCTGTTGATATTTACCATACTAGAAATGAAAACTGAAATTTTTGAAATATTTATTTAAGTCACTTAAAAATAATCCTAATCTTATTAAATGCGACACATTTTTTTAATAGAAAATTAATTTTTTTGCAAAAGAAAAATTTACTGAGAAGAGTGATATCATTATACATTTTTGCAAATCTCCTTAACATCTGGCTTAATAGAAACCTTCGGAAAAGCCGCACTATATATTTGTGGGAAAATGAGTAATAAAAGTCTGTAATGTTGAGATATTTCTGACTTTCTGGACCCCCTGGAAGTATGTTGGTCGTCTCCAGGTTTCTGGGTCAGATACATGAGAACTGCTATATTAGGTCATCACCATAAGTTGTTATTGTAGTCTATGATTCATATATATAAATATATACATATGTAAATTATTGTGGTAAAATATATATAACATAAAGCTTACCATTTGAATCCTTGTCTGGGTGCACAGTTCAGTGGCATTAACTACATTTACTGTGTTCTGCAGCCATCACCACTGTTCATTTTCACAACTCTTTCATCATCTGATAGAAACTCTCTACCAATTAAGCAATAATTTCCCATTCCCCCTTCCTCCCAGTGTTGGGTAATCTCTCTTCTACTTTCTGTATCTATGAATTTGCCCATTCTAGGTACCTCGTGTAAGTGGAATCATGCAATATTTCTCATTTTGCGTTTGGCCTGGAGAAGGAAATGGCAGCCCACTCCAGTATTCTTACTTGGAGAATCCCATGGATGGAGGAGCCTGCTAGGCTACAGTCCATGGGGTCGCAAAGAGTCAGACATGACTGAGCGATTTCACTTTATTTTTACTTGGCACAATGTTTTCAAGGTTTATACATGTTATGGCAAGTGTCAGAATTTCCTTTCTTTCTAAGCCTAATATTTTATTGTATGTATCTACTACATATATCCCTTTATTGATGAATATATATTATATTTTACAAGAGTTTTTAACTTGCAAAATATTGTAATTTTTCGAAAAACATCTCATAATAACTGTGAATAGAGTTCTGTCCCTACACAGGAACTAATGCAGAATGGTTTTTAACTTGTTGAGGTCCGTGAACTTGACAGTAGTAGGTGTACTGCTTAGATCCTTCTACAGTCTGTTTTTTTATGCCATTAATTCACCATACTTTTCTTTATCCTAGCTAGTTCTTCTTTACTTATAAGCCATTTGAAAACTAATTTTAAAGTTTGCAAGAGGTTGACATTTTTTGTGTTCCTTGTATATTTCAGGCATTGTGCTAAGGTGTTGGTGTAAGCCTCTTGTTTGTAATTGTTCTTTGTGTCTAATATTGTTATTAAAACAAAGTTTACCATATTTTACTCTGAAACACTCTAAAAATAACTTTTCCCGAGCCCTTTGTAGTTTAGAAATGCTTTCATATTTATCATCTTTGTTAGTTCACTCATCTAACAGATATTGAGTGCTTGCTGTATGTCAGGCATAATATGTCAGGCCCTCCTGAGTACGAGATGACTAGATGTTGTTCCTGCCTGAAGAGCTGTGGGGGTGACAGGCTTGTAAACTCCTAACTCTAGCAATCCTGGGAATTAAATATTATTAATAAAATATTAGTTTCCTTCTCATTTAAGGAAAGTGGGGCTCAGAGAGGTTAACTTATGTATCTAAATGTACATAGTTAATTAATAGCAGGGCTGTTGTTTAAATCCAAGCCCAAAATTTGAGCACTTTGTACCTAGGACTCCACTAGTCTTTATGTGTTTGAAAGCATCATTTACATGATATTTTACATTTCAAGTCATCATTCATTTAGTATTTTCTGGACAACCTGTTCAAATTAGGGTAAGTAGTGCTGGTGTTAGTTAATCAGTTGTGTCTGACTCTTTGCAACCCCATGGACTGTAGCCTGCCAGGCTCCTCTGTCCAAGGGTTTCCCAGGCAAGAATACTGGGGTGGGTAGCCATTCCTTTCTCCAGGGTATCTTCCTGACCCAGGGATTGAACCCGGGTCTCCTGCATTGCAGGCAGATTCTTTATCGTCTGAGCCACCAGGGAAGCCCAGGGTGAGTAGAGTATTTGTCAAATGAACTGGTGAGTTTGCTCGATGGATTAATATGATATTCTGCAGTTATGACAGTCTCCTTAAATGGATCAGGGCTTCCCTGATAGCTCAGTTGGTAAAGAATCCACCTGCAATGCAAGAGACCCTGGTTCTATTCCTGGGTGGGAATATCCACTGGAGAAAGGATAGGCTACACACTCCAGGATTCTTGGGCTTCCCTTATGGCTCAGCTGGTAAAGAATCTGCCTGCAGTGCAGGAGACCTAGGTTCGATCCCTGGGTTGGGAAGATCCCCTGGAGAAGGGAAAGGCTACCCACTTCTGTATTCTGGCCTGGAGAATTCCATGGACTGTATAGACCATGGAGTTGCAAAGAATTGGACATGACTGAGCGATTTTCACTTTCAAATGGATCATTTACAGATGTCTAGCTGGAGAGCTTTGTTTGAACTTCCTTTTGACTTAGTAAGTGCTCCATGCTTTCTTCCTTTTGTGGTCCATATTTCCTGCAGAGAAAAAGAGAGACCAGTAGTTCTGTCCTTTGGCAAATGAGAAGGCAGCTTCTTCTGGAGTTGATGGGCATTCTTCCCACAGTAAGAAGTACCCGCATAGTGGAAGAAGCTGATGTGGAGATGGAGCCCAATGTGTCTGTGTATTCGGGGCTGAAAGAAGAGCATGTTGTGAAAGCCAGTGCACTCTTACGTCTGTACTGTGCTTTGATGGGGATCGCTGGACTCAAGTATTCAATAATTTGATCTTTTACCTTTTTGTCATTTTACTTTCTTGTTTCTAATCCCAAGAAAGTGAGCCATAGCCTTTTATTCAGAGGATTTGGGTTTTCTGCTGGGCTCAGGTAGTAAGTTGACCTTTGTCAAGAAGAAAGTTCCAAGGCAGAACTTTCCTGGTTGGGACGTATGCATCTATTTTAGTCTGATCATAAATAGAATTATATAAATATGGGAGGAGCCAGAGCAGTTTAAGAAACCTATGACTTGCCCACAGCTTGACATGACTTTATGAATGATCTGAGAGGGATCCTTTCTGTAACCTATACAGTTAGCTGAAGTAAATCTGTTCTGTTTCCTTTTACAACTGAGATCATAGATTGTTCAAAGTTGATCTGAGAATTAAGCACAAGATTTCTTAGACACAGGACTGTATCTTTTTGATTAATGTCCTCACCTTTATACCTATAGTCCTCACTTTTCATGACTCCAATACATATGAGTTTTAGTTAACATGCTTTAGTCAAACAACACTGCTCCCTCAACAACTAATGTATCAGTTGCCGTGATTCATTTACCAGATTCTTATTTATTATCATTAACCAAAGTACAAAGTTTACTGAAAACTTTCAAGGCACATGTCACTATGTGGAGGCACATTGTGATCAGTGACCAATCATAGGATTTCTTTTAAAATCTTTTGACAGCTGGTCTATATACAACTATCACTCAGCTGTAGTAGTGCCTCCTCCTTGTCTCTCAGTGAATAACCCATGTGATATTTTGCAAAATTGAATAATTGAAAGAGGGAATTTGCCAATAAAAATGAAAGTGTAGCAAAGAAAGAGAAAGTGGTTAACAGCAGAAGTGACATTTGAACCAAACATAAATAGAAGAAATAGTTGACTGAGAATGTTAACATTTGAGAGACCCAAGATATGATAGCCAGGTGAATTTAGTGAAGGCAAACTTGAGGGAAGTCATTATGATGAAAAGGATGAAGACCTCCAGAAGACTGATGGGGGCAAAAATCTTTGCATTATAGGAACTCAGATATTTCATGACTGACAGTACACAGGATAAAATGTTGGAAGCTGATCCAAACTTAGAAGGGAAGGGTATGATAATTCATCAAGGCCTAAAGAAGATACTCACTGTATAAGTTATACAATGAGAAAATGCCAAGGGCTGTTTAAACTACTCTTGATAAATCTTTTACAAAGACAACACTTGAATTCCTGATGTTTCTAATATATTCAATTATAGAATGCTGTATAAATATTAGTTTTACTGTTGTAAAAAGTTTCCTTAGGCATTATAACCAAGAGAGTTTGTAATGTCTTGACAGAAATTTTAAAGGTAATGGAAAATGGAATGGTTGTAATTTTCCCCACTGATGATTAGGATCATGATGCAGTTTCAGCTTGCATGGTTATTTTTATGGTCCCACACTACCATGCAAAGTGAGGACTATCTGTATTTGTGTCTGAGGAAGAGCACTGGTTGTAAACTCAGCAGTTTTGCTTTTGACATTTTAAGATGTTAAAGATTTTGTAAATAGTGAGGTATCATTCGAAAGCTCAGGATTTGTATCTGAAAGGTTGAACTGTTGAGGATTCCCCTCTTCTTCCTTCTCTCAACTGAAAAAACTAAAACCTAATAGTGTATTCCTTTTTTAGACCTACTGAGGAAGAAGCAGAGCAATTACTGCAGTTGATGACAAGCCGTCCTCCTGCGACGCCAGCTGGGGTTCGCTTTGTTTCACTCTCCTTTTGTATGCTGTTGGCCTTTTCTACCCTTGTCAGGTACCCAACTGTATAATTGTTCTATTTTCCCAAGGTCTGCTTTTGTTTATTTATTCAAGCAATGTATAGAATTAATTAACTTACTGCAAAAATGATCTAGGTATGGACATCGGTATTATCATTTAATAAAAGAGTATCAGTAGCATCTCCTGTATGCCAGTTCTTTTGTTTGTCTTTATCAAAGTTTCAAATACATATATTTAAGGTATTCAAAGTAGCTCTTCAAGATGTGAGACAAATGGTAGTCCTGATTCCCTTTTTCCCTGTTTTCTACTTCCTTAGAGGCAGCTTCTTTCAGTTCTTTTAGGTGATTCTTTTGGTTTTGACTCCCACATCTTTATTACTATGTTTGTATTTGCTACATCCTGATTTTTTTGTTTTAGGAGTATTTGTTGACATCCCACTATGAGAATGAGAAATTAGTTCTCCTTCTCTCTGTCCTCAACCTTGTCCGTATCCTTCAAATCTCTCCGTTCTCCCTGTACATAGTTATTATTATTTTGCTTTGATCAGTACATTATTGTTTATGTTACACTCTTGGGAGCTCAGCTAAGCGGTAGATGATTACTTTTCTTTTGCAAAACATGTTTTTCCATTAAGAAATGTCCTGTTTGCTTTTGTTCTTTGTTTTTCATTTGATTGGTGTTTTATGTACTTAGATTAATGCAGTTTCAAACTCTCTGCCAATCTAACCCTCCTCTGAAGATGTTCAGGCTCATTAGTTAGTCTATTGGTTTCATTTTCTTGAGGCACTCTGTCCTGAAGCGTTTTGACCCCCTCGCATCTGAACTGGTTGCCTCTGCACCGGATACACAGCTCTCACCCTGGAATTGCGTGTCACTATTATTTTGGGGACTCGCTTTAACTCTACTTTGTTGGAGTAGAGCTTATGTCTCCATCTTTTTTCATTTGCTTCCTCATTTTGCTTCTTTAGAGTGGGTATGTAGGAGGTAAATTATTTAGAGATGGGTTATTTCTGAAAATGTCTTTATTCTACTATAACACTTGGTTGATAGTTTGATGGGGTATAGAGTTCTAAGTTGGAAATAATTTCCTGTGAGAATTTTGAAAGTCTTGCTGTATTGTCTTCTAACTTCCAGTGTTACCATTGAGGAATCTGGTAACATTCTGATTCCTGGTCCTTTTTTGTGGCTTGTTTTTTTTTTAAATATGGGAACATGAAGGATTAGCTTTTTGTTTCTAGGGTTGTGAAATTTCTGGGTGATGTGCTTTTGTATGGGTCTGTATTTGTCCTTTCTCCTAGGTATTTAGTTAACCTTTTCAACCTGGGAACTCACACTGTTCAGTTCTAGGAAATTTCTGTGAACTAATTTGTCTTTCACATGGGTTTCTCTGTTTGAAACCTCCTCTTGTTTTGATATTGGGCTTCCTGAAGTGATCATCTTATTTTCTTATTCTTTCTTACTTTCCTTATCTTTGTTTTGTTCTGCTTTTTAAAAAACATTATTGAGACACAGTTTACATACCATAAATTCACCCCGCTTAAAGTGTACAGTTTAATAGTTTTTAATATATTTACAAGGTTGTACAGCCATTACCACAATCTAATTTTAGAACATTTCAATCACTTCAAAAAGATACTGCTCATATTACCTTTTAGGATTTTTTCTCAACCTTGTCTTCTATTTAGTTTTTAACTTCTAAGAGCTCATTTTTATTCTTATTTCTTCTTTACAGAGTCTGCTGCTTCATGGTGGCATGGTTTCTCTGATATTACCCATAATGATTGAAGGGGTCTTATTTGTACTGTTTCTTTTCTCTAAGTTTCTTTTTTTCTGCTTTTTTTTTTTTTTTTTTTGGTCTCTATTTTTCTCAGAGATTTAATAATGCTTGATTGTTCATATTTAAGAGTAGGAGACTAAAAGGCAAATTAGAACTTCCGAACGCATAGATAAGACACTCTTAGGCTTTTCAGAGTCTTGGAAAAGACTGTTTCCTTGCCTGAGAGCAAAGGCCTGATAAGAAATCCATAAGCGAAGTTAAAAAGTGAGGGTTAAGGGCTGGGAGATCTCAGCCTGCATTGTAGTTGTTCGCTTAATTCCTCTACTTTCCAAAAGGTGCTCCAGAAAGCCCTGGTTGTCCATCAGTTCAGAGACACACTCTTTTACCATTTCCAGAAAATCAATCTTGTTTCCTCTCTGCTGGGGGATGGCAGAATGGAGGGTTGATTTGGAGGTCCACTGCTTATACACACTGTCTATATTTAGTCTCTGTCTCCATTCTCACTCCCAAAACTGCCTGGAGGTGCCAGTTCCTGAGCCCTTTGGGGATTCTGTGGTGTAAGTGGTAGATTGGTTTTCCTTCCTGCCAGTTTAGTATTCTGCTTTCTTGGTCTGCTAAGTCAGTTACTACTACTCCTCCTTATTGGCTCCAGCTTTCCAATATTTTGTGGTATTGTCCTTCATTATCATCCTGTGCATTTATGTGTTTTAAGAACATCCCTTTAATGTAATTTGAGTGGTATGTTTTAGAAATATGTGAACTAAGTACATGAAATGAAGTATTTTCTTTTTATCTGAAGTAATTTCTTGTTTTAAAAAGTTTATTTTGGGGACTTCCCTGGTGGTCCAGTGGCTAAGGCTCTGTGCTCCCAGTGCAGGGGGCCCAGGTTTGACCCCTGGTCAGGGAACTAGATCCCACATGCCACAACTAAGATCTTGTGCAGCCAAATAAGTAAAATTTTTTAAAAAAGTTTATGTTATTGAATTGTAGTCAGTTTACTGTGTTGTGTTAGTTGCTGGTATACAGCAGGGTGATTCAGTTATACACTTATATATTACCTAAAGTAACTTCTAAGCATTATCTCTAACCTTCGTTACTTCTGTAAGGTGAGGGTATATTTATTTATATTTTATAGGTAGGAGAGCTAAAGTACAAGAAGATTATTTAAATTTCTTGTTCAAGGTCACACTAACAGTAATTGGCAGAGATGAGATTCCCACTCAGGTCTGGCAGACTCTAAAGGCTATAATCTTTCTACTACATAACATTGTCTTTTATAAGTGGAGTAATTTATGTATGGTTGAGCATGACCTTTTTAATTTTCTTAGTTTTGGGTATCAGGCTTTGTGGTTGGTTTTTGTTTTTCCTGTTTACACTGCAGTGAAGTAGAAGAGGATCAATGAAAATTACTATTACAGATCAAAATTGACTTGTACATTTCAACCTAAACCTAGGAATTTGCTTTAAACAAGTCAGTGTTCATGTATTTCTATAACCATTCTTCATATATGGTTAGCCCCTGGCTGTCTCTTTACTTTTTCGGATAGTGATCACTTATTTCCCTCTAATATTGAGTTCTGCTCAAAATGCCTCTACAAACTAAATTTCATTTCCCAGGTAAAAGGGAAGTCCTCGTACTCAGTACTCAGTTTGTGAGTTTTAATACTTTGGCTGCCTGATGTGAAGAGCTGACTCATTGGAAAAGACCCGATGCTGGGAAAGATTGAGGGCAGGAGAAAGGGAAGACGGAGGATGAGATGGCTGGATGGCATCATTGACTCGATGGCCATGGGTTTGGGTGGACTCTGGGAGTTTGTGATGGACAGGGAGGCCTGGCGTGCTGCGGTTCATGGGGTCGCAACGAGTTGGACATGACTGAGCGACTGAACTGAACTGAATGATTAAGTTTCAACACTATGGATTTTTTTCTATAGGGAATAAGTATCAGCTGTTAGTATATATGTTCTTCTAACATTTTAATCCCAAGGAACCTTTGTTTTTCTAAGGAATGTGAGGAAGTTTATTCTCTCTAACCTGCAAAAGTAGTAACTGAGACTTTGAGAGGGTTTGGCTGTTCATGTTGCTGCTACTGCTAAGTCGCTTCAGTCGTGTCCGACTCTGTGCGACCCCACAGACAGCAGCCCACCAGGCTCCCCCGTCCCTGGGATTCTCCAGGCAAGAGCACTGGAGTGGGTTGCCATTTCCTTCTCCAATGCATGAAAGTGAAAAGTGAAAGTGAAGTCACTCAGTTGTGTCCGACTCTTTGCGACCCCATGGACTGCAGCCTACCAGGCTCCTCCGTCCATGGGATTTTCCAGGCAAGAGTACTGGAGTGGGTTGCCATTGCCTTCTCCATTGGCTGTTCATATTAATGGAGAAAAGTTATGGTTCTCTATTCTTTTCTAGAACTACTGCGTATCTCAATGATAATTAATGGCCCATTCAACAAGCAATTAACTTGAGGAAAAAATAATTTCCACCAAAGATAATTCCAGAATGTTTTTTTATTTTTATGCTAGTATATCTGATTTAGACCAGTGACTTCTGATATTTTTTCTATATTAACAGTACTCCTGAACAGGAGCAGCTGATGGTAGTGTGGTTAAGCTGGATGATCAAAGAAGAAGCTTACTTTGAAAGGTAAGATGATTTCATTTGTATCAGATAGCTGAGTAAGTTTTCTTATCCTTCCTTTGGAAATTCACATTTTCTTTTCTGTTTCAACAGTACTTCAGGCGTCTCTGCTTCTTTTGGGGAGATGTTATTATTGGTTGCTATGTACTTTCATAGCAACCAGCTCAGTGCTATCATTGACTTGGTCTGTTCCACTTTGGGAATGAAGGTAATTTCCTCTTATCTTCTTTCTAAAGAAGATGTTTCTAAGCTGGACATTTTCTTGTAATGTTAAGTAAATAGGTTGTTTTCATTTTGAAGTAATTTTAGTTGTTTAATAGTTTGAAACTTTATCAGGAGCTCTCTAAAAAGATACATTATGTAAACATTATTTACAAGAATAATAGATGTTCTATGGAGAAAACTTAGAAAACACAGTAAAGAAGGGAAAGCTATAATTCCATGTTCAGAGATATCAAGTACTATTAATAGTCTGGTACCTGTTCTTTCTTTAAATTGATATTTATATATATATATAGTGATTTTAATGAACTTACCCATATATAATGAGCACTTCCTCATATCAATAAATATTCTAATACAACATAATTTTCAGTGGCTGCATTATAGTTATTGTGTGGGCTGATCGTGACATTTTTAATGGTTCCTTTATTTGCCATGTAGATTTTTCTAATTTCTGAATAATGCTTAGATGAATATCCTATGTATGTAAATATACACACAGGGATCCATACATGTATATTTTCAAACACTTTTTGGATTCCTCCCTTAGGATAAAGTTATAGAAAGCAGTACTAAGTAAAAGTATGATGATGTTAAGATGTTTAATGAATATTGCCAGATTATTTTCCAGAAAGATTATACCAGTTTAACTGTTCTTGTTAGTGAATGAGAGTGCATATTTTCCTAACTTCTCACCATCACTGGGCATTACCATTCTTTTTAATCTTTGCAAATTTGATGAAAAATGGTCTTAACTTACTTTGCATTTCTTTGATTACTAGTTATTATTATTTTTTATAGTTATAGTTTATATAGAGATTTTTTTGGTTACTTTTAAACAATCTATGTGTTTTAGCTGGTTTATTTCTTTTATAAAAGGCTTATTGATATCCCAGTTTTTCTATAGGGATTTTTATTGATTTATTTTTCCTTTTACTGATTCAGAAGTGCTCTTTATATATAAATGATATGCTGTTATGCCTTGTATATCATATCTCATTGATTCAAGACACATATTTTACCATATATTGAAACTTGGATTCATTTTATAGTTGATGCATAATGTTAGTATGATAGTGTTTGCCCTTCTTTATTTACTTGAAAAGCTACTATTAAAATCAGTGGTGCATATTATAATCCTTATTGTCTTAAAGATGGAGAAGTATAATATGTTGCAGATGATTTTTCCCAGTCTTTTCTGCCATGTGAAAATTATTGTTTTCTATGTGTGTAATATATTAAGTATTTCTTTTGTGGTTCTTGCTTTGTTATTATGCTTAGAAGTGCTTTTCTTTCCTCAGGTTAATAGAAATGATCACCTATATTTTCTTCTAGTGTTTTTGTGGCCTCATGTTTTACATTTAAATCTTTAATACCTTTGGAGTTAATATGGGGTATGATATCATATGCAAATCTTTATTTGTATTATCCAGAAAGAGAGCTATCCCACTTCCATTTATTAAATAATCCACTTCTTCCCACTGACTTAAAATGCAGTAATGACATGTTTACTGAGTACTTTAGAAAAATTTTTATTTCTTTGGCTGTACCATATCTTACAGTATGTGGGATCTAGTTTCCTGATGAGGGATTGAACCTGGGCCCCTTGCATTGGGAGGTCAGAGTCTAGCCACTGGATTACAAGGGAAGTCCCACTAAGTACTTTGATATTTGGTTCCTGAGGAAAAACATATTTTAGTGTTAGGTTTGAGAAGCTACTTCTGAAGTAGAGTATTTGAACGTTGATTTTATATATTAAGTCAAATTGTGCTTCATATATTTTATTTTCACCTGCTGTTGAAATCTTTTGGTTGCTTTATTTTGTATTTTTCTTTTTTTTTGTAGAAGAGAGCCTTTCTTTTCTTTGCTTTTTATTGGAATATAATCGCTTTACAGTGTTATGTTTTGGTTGTTTTAGATTGTAATTAAGCCAAGCTCCTTGAGCAGGATGAAAACTGTCTTCACACAGGAAATTTTTACTGAGCAGGTACTTCTTTTAACTGTTAACTTAGGTACTTCTTTAACTTTATTTTATAACATTCTTTGTGAGAAAACTTGTGTATGTTTCAGTTTAAGAGAATAATATAATCTTTATACTCCTTTTTAGTTTCCGGTGATGATTTATTTAATCTTTGAAACTTCTGTAAATAAAAATCCTATTTCAAATTTGTTTTCAAAGCTATTTACTACATAGAAAAGCACGTGTTAAGTAAATTTGCTTATTTTGGAGACTTTGAGTAGATACTTAAGAATGTAGTCTTAGTTAGTGTTGACAGGGATCTCACATAGGGTGAAAGTGTTAGTGGCTCAGTCGTGTCCGACTCTTTGCCAACCCATGCACTGTAGCCTATCGGGCTTCTCTGTCCATGGGATTCTCCAGGCAAGACTACTCGAGTGAGTAGCCATTCTCTTCTCCAGGGGAATCTTCTTGATCCAGGGATCAAACCTGATCTCCTGCATTGCAGGCTACCAGGGAAGTTCACTGACAATTAGGATTGTCAGGAGAAAAATAACAGAGATATGTTTAAACCTTTCAGCTGTAAGGTGCCATATCTAACTAGGTTATAAGCTAGAGTCTTAATTCCTTATTCTTGTATTGACTTGTTCTTATTTGGTCTCAGCACTTTTGTCCATGGGTAATCCTAATGATATTTTATTTTTTCAATGATGGAAACTGTTCTTTTTTTTCCTTTTTTTAAAAAAAATTAAACTGTAGATGATCTACAATATTATGTTAGTTTCAGATACACAACAAAGTGATTCAGTTATACATACATATGTGTATATATATTTGTATTCTTATTTATTTATTTTTTAACTGAAGGATAATTACAGAATTGTGTTTGTTTCTGCCAAACATCAACATGAATCAACCAGACGTATACATGTGTCCCCTCCCTCTTTTAAGATGGTTTTCTATTACAGATTATTATAATATATTAAATGTAGTTCTCTGTGCTATATGGTAAATCCTTGTTGTTTATCTGTTTTATATATTATAGTCATTGAGCCCAGATTTTATGATTCCAAATTGTACATATTTTTTTACTCTAACTTTACTCTAACCCCTGGCAGTGTATCTGTGTTTAGAAGTAAATTTTTAAAAGGTAGAGAACTTTACAAGTTCCCAGATGTGTGATGCTACCTCATCACTCAAAATAATTGAATCATGTCATGATTGGTTTTTGTCACTCCCACCAAAGGACCACATTAGTATTGGCAGTCCAAACCTGGCTAATTCTCCCTCTTTCAGAATAATTTTGTATCTGGTTCTGTCATATGTATTGCTACTATGTTTCCCTTTTAGGTTGTCACAGCTCATGCAGTTCGAGTCCCTGTCACCAGCAACCTGAGTGCCAACATTACTGGATTTTTGCCTATTCATTGCATTTACCAGCTTCTGAGGAGTCGTTCCTTCACCAAACACAAAGTATCAATAAAAGTATGATCTTAGATTTATTCTTCAAGCTCAACTCTGAGTTAATGCTTTTTTCCCAGTTCTGTTTGAGTTTGCAGACTTTACTGTGGATTTTGTACGTGAAATGTTTTAGTTACTCGTCATTTATATACTTATAGTAACTAGGCTCTTAATTTCAGGTTTCTAAAACAGCATAACTGTTCAGTTATTTACAAAATGTGCAATAGTACTAATTCCTTTTAAATTCTCAGTGATATTTAGCAATTTCATTAAACTTGAGTAAGAAATTGCCATTCTTTATACTTGGTTTTGTTTACCAGACTTAGAAGGTTGCTGGTTAGCCATGACCAGCATTTGGAATCCATTTGTCACAGGACTTCTAACATTAAGCTTGCACATATTTTGATACGTTTTCAATTTGTTGTATAGTTGGCTATAGCAAACAGGTCCTCTAAAGAAAAGGCTGAACCCATAGGAGGTTAAAAAAGAAAAAAATTTGTTTGAACCCTTTCTAAGAGGCTGTTTTATTTATAAAGAACCCTGAACAACATATGCATTGCTATATCACATTTGATTGTCCTTGTTTTTATGATGTAGTGAAATTATTTTCCATCTTGATTGTATCTTCTGCTTTTTATATTTTTAGCAAGTGAAATAGAGAAGAAGTAAGAGTCCAAATGCACCCCCAGTGTTTCTTCTTGGCCTGTATTCGTGCAGATGGTTAATCTCCCATATGTGGTTGTCAAAACCACTTTCTTAATCTGTCTGAGGTTTGTTGTGAGAAACTATTCCTCTCCCTAAATGCCTTTCTGCTGTGGGGTCTTTTACAGCAGCATATATGTTGCTCTAAATATAGATACAGTGGGACTTGACAGTGTTTTTCCCACTACTTAAAAACCAATAGATTAAAAACCTGAAGTCCAGACTCTAAACTAAAGCTGTCATTTTTAGGTTTATCTTCCATGGAACAATATTCTCAATTTTAGGACAGAAAATTTTTTCCATTTTTAAATCAAAGGCAATTATGAAACTGGATGATATTATTTAGCAACTGCTAAAAGTTAATAGTGAGTTTTACTTTTTCATAAATCATGTAAAATTATATGTGCTAGTAAAATTTTGCTTGGCTTTTTCTTATTGCCATAATTAATTTAGTGCCTGTCACCTACTTTTCTAGGACTGGATTTATAGACAGCTCTGCGAAACCTCCATTCCACTCCATCCTCAGTTACTTCCTCTGATTGACGTGTACATAAATTCTATACTTACTCCTGCATCTAAATCTAATCCAGAAGCCACAAATCAGCCAGTCACAGAACAGGAGATACTCAATATTTTCCAAGGAGTCATTGGGGTAAAATAGTGTTGTTGTTTTTTTTAACATTTATTAGTTCATTTTTGTTTGATTCTTTGCATTTACTCCACATTTTTTCCCCAGATTATTAGAGGAGAACCACTTCTAGGTGGTTCTGAATTTAAAATGGTATTTAGTTCTTTAGATCACTTATGAATATTAAAAGAATGGTATTAGTTCCATGTAGTTTGTTGATTAAGCACTTTTTGAAGAATTCTTTCAAAAGCTCCATTTTAAAGTGTAAGGAGTGCCCCAGAGGTTGTGTGTTTAACAAAGGATTATGTGACATTTCAACACATTAAACCAGCTTCTTCAGTATTTAAGACATACCTAGATTATTTATGGAAAATTTGGAGTAAATCTTTTTTTATCCAAATATACTTAAATATACAGTATCTTTTTTGTAGGAATTATTTTCTTCATGGTAATTTCAGATAATACTTGAGATTCCTGTAAATGTAAACTTTTTTTCAGAAGCAGCCCTGTCTTAAAAACTGTGAAGTCGCTCAGTCGTGTCCGACTCTTTGCGACCCCATGGACTATAGCCTACAAGGCTCCTCCGTTCATGGGATTTTTCAGGCAAGAATACTGGAGTGGGTTGCCATTTCCTTCTCCAGGGGATCTTCCCGAACCAGGAATCGAAACCAGGTCTCCCGTGTTGCAGGCAGACACTTTCCAGTCTGAGCCACCAGGGAAGTTTAAAGACTGTTAAGCATGTTGCTTTTATCTTTCAAGCCATCTCAAATTTAACTTAAACTTCACATTGTCGATTTGAGTTTAATGTGAACACAGCAACATTTCTCCCAATTTCTTTACGCTTGGGAGCAGCAACACCGAATAATCTATTTTGAGTGCTTTTACTATCAAAAAGTGCTCATTGGAACTTCCCTGCTGGTCCAGTGGTTTAGACTCTGTGCTGCCAATGCAGAGGGCAGGGATTGGAGAACTAAGATCCTGCATACTGCCTGTTGTGGCCAAAGGAGGGGAAAAAAGCACTCATGAAATTTAACAGTATTTTAAAGTGTTTATAATATTGCCTCCAGGGAGACAACATCCGCCTTAATCAGCGTTTCAGTATCACAGCACAGCTCTTGGTGCTTTATTATATTCTGTCTTATGAAGAAGCTCTCCTAGCAAACACCAAGACTTTAGGTAAGTTGGGCAGAGGCTAGTGTTTCTAGTGATAGTTCATCTTATTTGCTTATATTTTGTTACTTTCCAGGCTTCTATTGGAGAAAATAAGGTCAGATATTCCAACAAGCTCCAGAATCTTTCTACAGTCTTTGCAGTGTTAGCTTTTCATACTCTGGTGCATAAGTACATGTTTATGTGGGCATATAATCACTCCTTAAGACTCAGTGCTCCTTTTAGCAGGCTGAACTACTGATTAACTGAATTGTCTGTATTTTCACAATTTTAGTGACCTTATTGACTAAAGATAAATTAAGACATAAACCTGTTGGTACTGAAATAGAATATTTTTTGCTTGATTTCAACCTTTTTCTTATTTTTCCTTCCATTAGTATGAAGAGTAACACTCTAATCAAAGTGGTAGGAAAAAAATACCAACAGAAGGGTTTCCTTTGCCATTAACGTTATCATTGAACTAGGCTTTCAAACTTAGGTACTTTGTATAATATCAGAAGGTCAGATTTAGTATAGATAATATTAGTATAAAGTAGTATGTCTTCCTCTATGTGAAAAAGAAAGTTCACCTGCATTTTGGCTTGCTAAATATAAGACTGAAGGCAGATAGAGAAGGGGGCGGTAGAGGATGTGATGGTTAGACAGCATCACCGTCTCAATGGACGTGAATTTGGGCAAACTCCGGGAGGTAGTAGAGAACAGAGGAGCCTGCTGTTCTGCAGTCCATGGAGTTGCAGAGGGTCAGAAATGATTTAGTGACTGAACAGCAACAATAGCAAATGTATGTAGTTCCATATTCAAAGCAAAAAGTGTCATTAAAAAGTAATATGCATGGTATAGATGATCTTATTTGCAAAACAGAAACAGAGACATTAGATGTAGAGAACAAACATATGGACACCAAGGGGGTAAAGAAGGTTGTTGGGAAGAATTGGGAGATTGGGATTGACATATTTACACTACTGATACTGTGTTATAAAACAGACAGCTAATGAGAACCTGCTGGAAGCACAGGGAGCTCTACTCAGTGCTCTGTGGGGACCTAAATGGGAAAGAAATCCAAAAAAGAGGAGATACACGTAGACAAGTAGTTGATTCACTTTGAACAGTAGAAACTAACACGACATTGTAAGGCAACTATACTCCAAGAAAAATTAAATTAAAAAAATGTCGCAGGCACAGAGTATAATGCAGGGAGAATTCTTTTAAGGGATTGTATTTTGTCATGGCTGAGCGATTTTACTTTTTGAAAGCTATAAATTAAAGTTACTTTTCAGTGTGTGGCAGATGAGTTTCTTTCATTTATATGGAGTAATGTGTTTTAAATATACTGTGAATTTCTCAGCAGCTTTTTTTCCTGACTACAGTTGTTAGGGATATACAGATGATATCCCACAACTATAATTATAGTCTTTGTCATTTGAGGGACAAGATGGGCTAATAATAAGCATTAAGTAATAGTCTCCCACTTTTATCCACATGAAATGAATTCTGTTAAGGGATATGACACTTGTGATTTAATAGATACTAGAGGAATGAGTTATAAGGAGGTATTCTGGGGAGAACTCAGACCATGAATACTGTAGTAGGGGACCAAGATACACTCCTAGTTTTTACTTAAATTAATGTCTAGCAAAAAAAATAATACAGGAAAGTATAGAGACTAGTATAGCCCACTTTCATGTATACACCATGCAGAATTAACAAATCACTCAGAATTTTTAAGACTGAAAGAATCTTTAGAGATTATGCATCCCAGTCCCCAGTGACATGCTCAGTTCAACCCTGTGTTCAGGTGAATCTGCTGTTCTTTATGCAATAGTCTGATGGATCTTAATGGGAAAGTTAAGAATTTCAGGTTTGGTGTACAATTTAGCCAGGATTGAGTCTTTGAAAAGGAACCGGGAGATTATAGAGAAGTTATTAGGTTTTTCTTGGTCTTCCCTGGTGGCTCTGCAGTAAAGAATCTGCCGGCAATGTAGGAGACCACCTGCAATGCAGGAGAGGTGGGTTTGATCCCTGGGTCAGAAAGATCCCCTGGAGAAGGAAATGGCAACCCACTCCAGTATTCTTGCTTGAGAAAGAACCTGGTGGGCTATAGTCCATGGCATTGCAAGAGTCGGACATGGCTTAGCAACTGAACAACAAAATGATTAGGTTTTTCCAAGATTATAGGCAAAAGATGGTGGCTTGGACTGGTAGCAGTGTATATAAATTTTGAAGGTAGAGCTTAGAAGTTTTGCTGATGAATTAATTATATTTGAGAGACAGGAGCCAAGGTTGATGTGGAGGCCTTTGGCCTGAGCTAGACAATGGCTATCTACTGAAATAAATGGCAGGTTTGTGGGCGATCAGGAGCTGGTTTGGGACATACTAAGTTTGAGATGTCTGGTGAACTTTCAAGTGGGGATGTCTTGAAAACAGTTGTAAATGCTGGCCTGGAATTTAGATGAGATAAACCTGGACTGAAGCATTGAGATTCTTCAGCATATGTATGATATTTATAATCATGATATTAAGTAGGATTGCCAAGGGAGAAGGTGTGGAAGGAGACTCAGGGGGCTGTGATGTTCTGCATGCCAAGAGAAGAAGGTTTCAAAGAGGAGAGCGAGATCACTTGTGTCAAATGATGGTGATGGATCAAGTAAGGTTAGGACTTAGGCTCAGCTGATGGTCCCGTTTAGCTTGCTAGAGGTGCTTTGACCTTTACAGGTTTTTTTTTCCAGAATTAAAGCCTGATTTTAGTAAATTCAAGAGCAAATTAGAGGAGATAATACTGAACACAGTGAGTACAGACGGTTCTTTTGAAAAGTTGTAAAGAGAAGAAGGGAAATGAATGTGGTAATTGGAGAGGAAAATGAGGTCAAGAGAGGACTTTTTATTTTTTTTAAGGTAAAAAGTTAAGAGAATGTTGTATGCTGTTGGAAGTAACCTAGTAGAGAGGGAAGCTTTACTAGAGAATCCTTAGAGGAATGTCCTTGCTAGGTGAGAGCAGACCGGTGTGGAAGACAAATGGAGGGATTGAGCTTTCCTTGGAGAATTTTTTCCCATAGTTTAAGAAATTTTTTTTTTCTAGCCTAGTTTTTTAGTCCAAAGGAATAAGTTAACTGCAAAATATGTCATAACATGAGAGAAGTTTTCTCTTCCACAGCCAAAAATGATAAGTATTCTGCCTCAAAGTTATTCCTACCTGCGAAGTTGTGTTGTTTCAGTACCTTGTTAATTGGTCTGTGGTTTTGGGCTTTATAATAAACATTATTAGCAGGCACCAAGTAGCTGTTGAAGCTCAAATACAGAATTCCAACATCTGAGATAGAGCCAAGTATTAGAATATCATAGTCATTAAAAAAAAGTGTTTGTATAGATACATATTTTTTCACATATGCATATTTTTGATTTGTTTAAAAATATTTGTAATACAAGTACATATATTGTGTGTTTAGTCACTCAGTTGTGTCCGACTCCTTGCAACCCCATAGACTGTAGCCCACCAGGCTCCTCTATTCATGGGATTCTCCAGGCAAGGATACTGGAGTGGGTAGCCTTTCCCTTCTCCGGGGGACCTTCCCAACCCAGGGATCGAATCCAGGTCTCCTGCATTGCAGGTGGATTCTTTACCAGCTGAGCCACCAGGGAAGCCCGAGAATATTGGAGTGGGTAGCCTATCCCTTCTCCAGGGGATCTTCCCAACCCAGGAATCGAACTGGGGTCTCCTGCATTGCAGGCGGATTCTTTACCAACTGAGCTATCAGGGAAGCCTGTTCAAAGTATATTTGTTTTATTTTTGTCTGTGCTGGGTCTTCATTGCTGCGCACCCACTTTCTCTAGCTTGGCAAGCGGGGACTGCTCTTTGTTGCGGTGCGTGGGCTTCTCATTCAGCAGCTTCTCTTGTGGTGGAGCGCGGTCTCTCAGGCACGTGGGCTCAGTCGTTGTGGCTCCTGGGCTCTAGAGCACAGGCTTGATAGGTTGTGGTGCACAGGCTTAGTTGCTGCATGGCATGTGGGATCTTCCTGGATCAGGGATTGAACCCATGCCTCCTGCATTGTCAGGTGGATTCTTTACCACTCAGCCACCAGGGAAGCCCCTTATCTTCATTTAAAAACAAGCTCTGACTGCTTTTTTTGCTTCTCTCCTGTTTCATATGAAATTTCCTTCTTTGTCATCAGCAGAGCAAGACCTATCCTGTGATACTTGGGAAACTGTAATGTTCAGTGGCTCTAAATTCCTGCACTTGAAGTTTTTCTTTGCAGTTGATAGTTAATTATTTTCTTCCCAGAAGAAAGTTAACTCCGCTTGCCTCTTTAAAAATGTAGAAATCTTTAAGCAGACACTGACAGATGTTTTTTCTTGGCAGCTTGAAGTTTCAGTACTGTAAAATCGAGTTTGACCAAAAAAGATAACAGTCATATGATCATCCTGTGGAGTAAAAGTATAAGAATTTTAAACTTGATTTCATTATTTACCTAATTGCTTACCTAATCGCTTACCTATCTTACTTAATGCAAAAGAACTTTTTTAAAATAAAAATATTAAAAGAGTGTTTTACTGAAGAAAATTGAGGAAGTGAGAAAAGTACAAAGACCAGAGTATAAACCACCTATAATTCTACTGCCCAGAGATAATCACCACAGAATTTTGCTAGGAAGAAAAATGCTTCAGTCTTTGCACATGTGATAACTTTCACAAAGATTGGAATCATAAATTTTCAATCTACCCTCTTTACTTAAGACTACACTTTAAGCATTTGCCTATTATAGTACATTTTTTTAAACATGATTTTTAATAGCTGTATAATATTTCTTCATAAATGTGTACCATTATTTAAAAAATAACTTATTGTTGGAGATTGTTTCTACATTTTGCCATTATAGAGAGTGGCAGAATGAATATCCTCAGAGCTAACTCTGTGTACAGATATAATTATTTATTTCTTTAGGACAGAACTACTAAATCAAAGATTTTTGAATTCCAGTATTTAAAAAATGATTTGTCATACCTGTTTTCCAGATAGTTTTTACCATTATAGACATTTTGTAGAAGACATATGCATAAGACATTTGTATATGATGTGAGTACCAATTTTTTTGCACTCACAGTGATAGCAGTTGAGTGTTATCATTTGTTTATGGTGTATTTTGATTATAGTATTCTGTGGAGAGGAGACTCTTTGAAAGTAAGGTACTAACATTATAAGACTAATCACTTACATTTTGTTTTAGGACATTATTTCATTTTTAAAGTTTACATATGCCTTTAATTAATTTATGTATGCCCACCTCCCCAGCAGCAAAAGCCCTGAGTGCTAACTACTGGACCACCAGGAATTCCCTGAACTATTTTTTTCTTTTACATTATTAAAATGTAAGATTCATGAAGTTATCAAGTATGGGATACAGACTGGCCTCCCAGGTGGCCCAGTGGTAGAGAATCTGCCTGCCCATACAGGAGACACAAGAGAAGTGGGTTCAGTCCCTGGGTGGGAAAGATCCCTGGTGGGAGGGCACAGCAACCCTCTCCAGTATTCTTGCCTGGAGAATCCCGTGGACAGAGGAGCCTGGCGGGCTACAGTCCATGGGGTCGCAAAGAGCTGGATGTGACTGAGCACACACACGTGGGATACAGATTCAGTTTAAAAAATTTTTCATTTTATGTATTTATTTATTTATATTTGGTTGTGCTGGGCCTTCACTGCTGCATGGGCTTTTCCTCTTGTGACGAGCAGGGGCTGCTCTGTAGTTGCAATGTGAGGGTTTCTCGTTGTTACGGCTTTTCTTACTGTGGAGTGTGGGGCTCTAGGGGACTTGGGTTCAGGAGTTGTGCACAGGCTTAGCTGCTCCATGGCATGTGTGATCTTCCTGGATCAGGGATCAAACTCTTGTCTCCTGCACTAGCAGGTAGATCCTTTACCGTTGAGCCACCAGGGAAGCCCCTAGTTGTTTTATTTTTGAATAATTGGTGATTTGTCAACATCACAAAGCAAATAACCTGACATTTTCCTATTAATTTGGAAAGTTGCTGTGATGTATACTGAAGTTTTATTACAAACCTATGTCTGATTTTTTTTTTTATGTGAGGCATTTCCAGTCCCTTTCACAATTGTTGTTCTTGTTCAAAATTTCTGTCCATTTTCACGTATATAATCTTGCACAGGAACTCTGTAAGATTTTGTCAAATTCCATAGAAGAAAATTATATTTGGATTTTGGTTAGAATTATGTTATGCTAGAAATTAATTTGGAGAGAGTTTACATCTTTACAATATAAGTCTTTCCAGCTAGGAATATGAAATAATTTTTTTAAAGACTTATTTTTCATCAGCTGTGCAGCTTGTGAGATCTTAGTTCCCTAACCCAGGATCAAACCCATCTTCCCAGCAGTAAAAGCCCTGAGTCCTAACCACTGGACTGCCAGGGAATTCCCTGAAATAATTTTTCCTTTAAATTATTAAAACGTAAGACTCATGAAGGCCAATTTTTATCTTTTTTTGCTACTGTGTCATTGAGTTGGACATGACTGAGCGACTTTTACTCACTTACTCATTTAGAATATTACTTGATACAGAGTAATCACTTAATACATGTTTTTGAATGTGTGAATTTATTCAAATTATTTTTTTTATGTCAATTAAACTTTACTTTGTATAGACTTTGTGTAATTTTTTCTTAAGTTATTGCTAGTTACAAGGAAGGTATAGACATTTACTTTGGGTTAGTCAGGTTCTGAATTTCTTAGAGTACCATTTAAAAAAAATTTATCAAGGGAATGCTTTTTCAGCAGTTACTGAGATAATGTGGTCTATTTATATAATTTGTTGTGTAATTGATATCTATATTTCTGGAGTGGGCCCTACTTGCTCTGGGTATATTATTCTTTTAGCATGGTGCTAGATTTGATTTGTCTTTTTTTTTTTTAAATATGATTTTTTCCATCTGTGTTTAAGCAAGTGAAATAGGCCTTTTTTCTCTTCACTTGTTTTTTTCCTAGCTTTAGTATTAGTTTACATTCATTTCATAAGTGAATTAGTTTTCCACAGGAATGTTTTAAGGATCAAAATGTTACAAAAGCTAGGGGCAATGTAATTTTTCTTTCTGATTGTCATTGGTCTATAGAAATGCAAGAGATTTTTGCATATTTAATTTTATATCTTGCAACCCTACTGAATTTGTTTATTAGTTTTCACAGTATTTTTTCCTTTTTTCTTTTCTTAATTCCTGTTACCTTGACAGAACTTTGATGTCCAGAAAAGCCTCCTCAGCTACTCTTTTACCAGCCAACTCTACTTCATTCTTTAGGAAATTATTTGGAGAAGGAAATGGCAACCCACTCTGGTACTCTTGCCTGGAAAATCCCATGGACAGAGGAGCCTGACAGGCTACAGTCCATGGGGTCGCAAAGAAGTCAGACATGACTGAGCGACTTCACTTTCTTTCGCTTTGGTTGAGGCACAAAACCATATACCGTAAGGTGTTCCTTGAATGTTGACCCCCTCATCTTACTATGGAAGCCCCAAGTATTCATTCACCTCAGCATTTGCATGAGAGTCATTTACACATTTGTGGGCTGAAATATTTGTCATTTTTACCACTTTTTTTTTTTAGTTCTAATAGTTTTTTGATAGAATCTTTAAGATTTTCTATATAATGCTGTATCTGCAAATAGTGGCAGTTTTACTTCTTCCTTTCCAGTTTGGATAGTGTTGGAACCAGAATTTGATTGTACTGGAAGCTATGTTTTTTTAAATTGTGTTTTGAGATACATTCTTACCCAGTTCATAAAAGATTGGTGTGGAAAACTGGGATGCTAATTCACTGACTTGCAAGGGGTATCATGTCTAACCAAGAAGTGTATCGTTTATTTAGGCAATGATTCTCAACTTTTATTCTAACACTTGCACTCATATACTTCTTAACTTCAATCAATAAAAACTTGTTGAGCTTTACATTATGTGGTTTGTATTTGGAAAAGAATATTGGATATAGTTTTTCAAACTATGGACAGCCTGATTGAGATGCTCATAAGTTCTGTTGTACGTGCAAAGCAGCTTGGAATAAGATGAGGGTGTCAGGCATGTAGCATATGGTGGAGATGAGACAGAAAGTGTTGATTGGCAAGGACCTTTACCCTGGGGATCTGGAAATCCATGGATCCAGATATTTGAGCATGGATCTAGAGACACATGATCTGGCCGAATCTGAATTTAAATAAGAAGACTG
The DNA here is from genome assembly GCA_024291935.2 of Okapia johnstoni. NCBI lineage: Eukaryota > Metazoa > Chordata > Mammalia > Artiodactyla > Giraffidae > Okapia > Okapia johnstoni. Next base: position 119,840,496 of record CM044308.1, on the reverse strand, counting down.
TGGCACCAATGTGAAGGATGGTTCAAAAAGAAGAGGAATTGGAGTCTGGAAAATTGAACCATAATAGTTGTTTAAATAAATGATGAGTAGGTATTGAATTAGGATAGCAGAAAAAGAATAGAAATTAAGCTGGATTTGCTTAAAAAAAAAGATGGACTTGTTAGTTGAAGGTAGAAGTTGTAAGAGAAGAAAGTCATTCATATTTCCCAACTTTCTTCAGAAAGAGTCAGTCACCACTAATAGATAATATGATTAAGGCTGTTGGCATCATGAAGCTTTAAGCCATGTGGTCATGACTGCATTTGGCTTCCTAATTAGGTTTGGGGGAGTTTCTAGGTGGCTTCTCTCACTCATGATTTTCCTTCCCACTGGTTTCAGTTTCAGGACGTTTTCCAGATCTTGCCCTGAAGTATGTTCTTGCTCGTCATATGTATTCACTACTTTGGTAGTGATTCTTCATCTTTTATGAACTATATTCACAGATTAAGTGAATTAAGAGTAATTTAACATTGTGTTTGTTCCCATTTGTGTTGAAGGTTAAGATTTATGTTGTTTCTGACATTATGTCTTACATTTCTTTATTTTTGACTGACAGCTGCCATGCAAAGAAAACCCAAATCGTATTCATCTTCTTTAATGGATCAGATTCCTATCAAATTCCTTATTCGACAGGCTCAAGGACTTCAGCAGGAGTTGGGAGGTATTTGTTTTGTTTGCTTTTTACTGGTAATGTTTATTGGTAAAAAGTACCTACTTTTTTTTTAAATTTAATTTTTTATTTTTTTTAGCACCAAAAACATTTTGTATTGGGGTATAGCCAATTAACAATGTGATAGTTTCATTTGAACAGTGAACGGACTCAGCCATACATATACATGTGTCCATTCTCCCCCAAATGCCGCTCCCATCCAGGCTGGCACATAACATTGAGCAGAGTTTCATGTGTTATAAAATAGGTAGAAAATACCTACTGTATGTAAGATTATAAAGTGTAATAGGTATGCAAAACTAAACATTCAATTTAAGAGTGAATTTCTCTTTACTTTCCTTGCTATCTTACTCCCTGAAAACTACTTCCCACCCCTGAGGCCCTAGCTATTTCCTTTTGGTATACAGTTTCACATATTCTTTTCTACAGGTGGAACCATATGAGATTACAGGTATTCAACTGTTTTTGACCTCTGAAAATGCAGTTTCATGTGGTTGAAGCTAATAGAAACACACACAAGTAAAAAAATCTTTTTTTAATCTCTAAATGGTATCATACTGTATTTCTTCTGAGACTTGCTTTCTTCTCTTGGAGTCGTGGAGATCTTATCATGTCACTACATGTAGATCTACATTATTGTTTTTAATTGCTACATAACATGCCATAGCATGAAATTACTATAATAACTTTTACTGTAAAACTGTCAAGTAGAAATATAGTAATATTTTTTGAAATTCAATTTTTTTTTCTTAATTTAGCAGCTTTTTATAATGTTTGAATGTATGGATATTTTTTTCTCTTTGATTTGTTTCTTTGAAGCTCAGATTTTCTTTTTCTGTCTTTATAATGGTTGATTTCAAGGGTGAACATGAACTTTCTTTGGGCTTCTTTAGCAAGATGTCTGCATTTATTTATATCTTTGCATAATCTCTTTTCAGAGAAGTGATGTTATATTTTGCAGCATTTGGTAACTAATGTTGCAACTAATAAAGGGATTATGTAATGTAGACTAATTTGTACTGTTATAAGCAGACATTTTTGTGATCGTCCTGACCACACATCTATTTGTGCATTTCAACTTTAAAATAATACCACTTGTGATTGTTACAGTGTCTTTTTCACAGAAACATTTAAGCAGTTTCTGTGGAAATGGCAGTAGATACTTATCCCTTTTGGGACTAAGCAGCAGTTTGATTTGATCTAAGTTAAGTTGCATAGTAAGTGGGTGATCAAATCTAAAGTACTTTTATTACTGCTGATACTCTTATTGCTGGCTCTTGCAACTGGGAGATGATAATTGTATAGTAACAACATTTATTAGGTAAATAATATAGTACTTCATCTGTCTAAATAGACATTATCATCATTTGTTTTTTCATTGCTGATGTTATACAATAATAATAATGAGTAGTCAAGCTATGGTATAAGCAAGTTTAGAAATAAGACTTTGATTTAGTCAAAGGAGGTCCCAATGCTTCTGAGCTTCCTAACCCTTCTTAAAAGAAGACAATTGCACCCTCTTGTGGATATCATTAGTACTGCTTGGGTTGGCTTACACAGCTGTGTGACTTTAGGAACATTAATATAAATATCTTTCCGCCTATTTCCTTACAGTAGAACAGAGACAATGCTTCTTACCTTGTAGGAATGTTAGGGCGAAATGAGAAAATGTACAGAAAGTGTACATTTAGGCACTCAAGTTGGGTAACTTTAATTTTACCCACGTATAGCAATGATTCTCAACTAGGTTGGAGGAGAGGATGTGTTCTCTTGTAGAAGTCTATCAGAATTTCTGAGTGAGGCCTTTTTCAAACCATATGTGATCTTTCCCAAATGAATGTTTTTTTCCCTTCTGTTTTTTTCCTACCCACTCAACTCTTGAGCTACTGCTACTTTTATGGTGGAATAGGATGGAAGAGAGCTTCAGAACTTTTGATAACAGTAGTGGTTTCCAGCTTCCTGTGTATCATTTCAGCTGGGGATCTTGATTTAAGCAAAATCCCTGACTGAAGTACTGAATAGAAGTTCTCAAACTGTAGTGTGCATGCGTAAGAAGTGCGGATTCCTTTGGCTGGTGGAAAATGAAAGGGAGACGGGAAAGGGGAAAGAGGAAAGAGATTTTGATGTTTAAGAATGAAGAATCAAGTTGATGTCTTGTACATTTTCAAGGGTTGCATTCTGCTTTACTTCGTCTCCTTGCAACCAATTACCCACATTTATGCATCGTGGATGATTGGATCTGTGAAGAGGAAATCACAGGGACGGATGCCCTGTTAAGGAGAATGCTTCTAACTAATAATGCCAAAAACCACTCTCCTAAACAACTTCAAGAAGGTATAGTGAACTGATAACTCCTTTTAACCCTTTAGTAGTACAAAGAGGTGTTAGCCCCATTGAAATCTTAGAATCATGCAGAATTTTCCTGGAGATAGAGCAGTGTTTTAGTGATTATATAAAGTAATTCTCTTTGAGTGTAAGGATTTTTAACCCTTTTTTTTTCCCCTGACATGCTTGCATCTGTTTCCTCATAGGGTCTACATTACATCAATAAACAGGTCATATGGTTTCGGAAGGTCTTAAAACTGGTCAGAAATAAGTGCCATGATGTGGGTGTATGACAGAAACCAAACCAGTATTGCAAAACAATCATCAATCAATTAAAAATGAATAAATATATATATAAAAAGAAATAAGTGCCATGGAATAGAAAACAATGTATTTGCTGTTAATGGATAATGTTCTAGGTCAGCACTGTCAGATAGAAATAGGATGTGAGCTACACATATAATTTTAAACTTTCTATATAATTTGCCACATTCAAAAAGTTAAAAAAAAAAGGCAAAATTAATTTAAATAATTATTTTATATAACCCAGTATATCTAATGTGTTATCATTTCATCATGTAATCCATATAAAAACTGTTAGATATTTGACTGGTTTTCCGCACCAAGTCTGTGTGTTTTATACTTACAGCACACCTCATTTTATACTAGCCACGTTGCAAATACTCAGCAGCCAAAAGTGCGTAGTGACTATTCTATTGAAAGATTGCAGTTCTAGGTATTTTTTAATTAACAGCTGCTTACAGCCCATAAGGGGCTACCTGAAGGAAGGTGTCAAGAAATATGAATTTTTCGACTGAATGTTAATACCAAAAGCAATACTTGGGTATATCTTCATGGTCAGCCAATTTTTAAAATCAGTGCAAATCATTGTCTTTCTGTCACTGTCACTTCTGTGATTTTTAGGATGAGATTTTTGTTGTTGTTGTTCTTTATGAAATAACTGCACTTAAACATGAATTTTTCTTAAGGGCCTAATTTTAAGTGTCCCCACAACTATGGCTAGGATTGAAAGTTTTACTTTCTTTAAAGCAATATTGTTTTCTTGATTTGTTTGGCCTATAGTGTGATAGAGCAATATTTGCTTTCCATTCGGTAAGCTGTGTAGTACTTAGATTGTGACGGCAGTTTTCCTTTTAGCATTTTCAGCTGTCCCAGTAAGTCACACACAAGTGATGCAGATTCTAGAACACTTGACTCTACTCTCCGCCAGTGAACTTATACCATATGCAGAAGTATTAACATCCAATATGAATCAGCTGTTGAATTCAGGGGTTCCACGGCGAATTCTTCAAACAGTCAATAAACTCTGGATGGTTCTGAATACTGTGATGCCTAGGAGGTAATTTCAGTGCCCTGTTACATGTAATAGATAAGTGTATAGCAGTGATTGTATACAATAACCTAAGCTGAAATGTTGAAAAAAATTGTTAAAAAAAACTTTTTGACAACATAAATCCTTTCTGAAGACTACTGATTAAAGGGCTGTTATATCTTTTAAGGAAAATAATACATTTTATCTTAACACAGAAACCATCAAGTGTTTCCAACTTGAGAAAGTCCTTTAAAAGGGAGTTGTAGTCATTTGTGGCTAATTGTGATGTAGATTACCATTGTGTCTTGCATCATTGCAGTGGTTCCAGAGTCTGCTGTACATTGAAATCTCCCAGAGAGCTTTCTAAACTTCTGATCCCCAAGTTGTATGCCATGCTAATTAAATCAGAGTGGAATGCTGGGTTCATTGTTTCGTCTTTAGTCACATAGGTCTCTGGTGATCCATAGATTGCATCAGAAACACTTGGTCAGGTCTAAAAAAAAATATTGGGCTGGATTTACCTGAGATTTTGATTCAGTAGGTCTGAGAATATCTATACATTTTAAATTTGATTTTTACTTATACCAAATTAATAACTGCACATAAGTTAAAGAGTGTATAAGGGCTGTCCCTACCTTCTCATTTTAGACTATTGCTCCTCAGAGGTACCTATTCTCAGCTCTTTTATCTTTTAATTCTGACATTTATATCCCACCATATATCTTAGTCATATACTTATAATTACCATGATTATCTGACATTCCAATTTAGAAATTATCTTTTGACTTCCTACTGTACAAGGTAAAGATTGAGCACTCTTACCTGCTTCCCTATGACTCCTCCTTCCCCCAACACATATCCTCTTTTCCTCCATTTCTCCCAACCCAGTTATATCAGAATTTTTGGTTAAAGAAATATTCAGTGTATATATAATTATGAGTTGTTGTTCAGTTGCTAAGTCATGTCCAACTCTTTGAGAGCCCATGGACTGCAGTGTGTCAGTCTTCCATGTCTGTCACTATCTCCTGAAGTTTGCTCAGGTTCATGTCCATTGAGTTGGTGATGCTATCTACCATCTCATACTCTGCTGCTCTTTTCTCCTTTTGCATTCAGTCTTTCCCAGCATCAGTTCAGTTCAGTTGCTCAGTCGTGTCTGACTCTTTGTTACCCCATGGACTGCAGCACACCAGGCTTCCCTGTTCATTACCAAACCCGGAGCTTGCTCAAACTCATGTCCAATCGAGTCGGTGATGCCATCCAACCATCTCATCCTCTGTCGTCCCCTTCTCCTTCTGCCTTCAGTCTTTTCCAACATCAGGGTCTTTTCAAATGAGTCAGCTCTTTGCATCAGGTGGCCAAAGTATTGCAGTTTCAGCTTCAGCATCAGTCCTTCTAATGAATTTCAGGACTGATTTTCTTCATTATTAACTTGTGTGATCTCCTTGCTGTCCATAGGATTCTCAAGAGTCTTCTCCAACACCACGGTTCAAAAGCATCAATTCTTCGGCACTTAGCTTACTTTATGGTCCAAATCTCACATCCATACATGACTATTGGAAAAACCATAGCTTTGACTATACATACCTTTGTCAGCAAAGCAATGTCCCTGCTTTCTAATTTGCTGTCTAGGTTGGTCATAGCTTTTCTTCCAAGGAGCAAGTGTCTTTTAATTTCATGGCTGCAGTCACCATCTGCAGTGATTTTGGAGCCGAAGAAATAAAGTCTCTCACCGTTACCATTGTTTCTTCATCTATTTGCCATGAAGTGATGGGACCAGATGCCATGATCTTAGTTTTTTGAATGTTGAGTTTTAAGCCAGTTTTTTCACTCTCCTCTTTCATTTTCATCAAGAGGCTCTTTAATTCCTCTTTGCTTTCTGCCATAAGGGTGATGTCATCTGCATATCTGAGGTTATTGATATTTCTCCCACCAATCTTGATTTCCACTTGTGCTTCATCCAGCCCGGCATTTCACATGATGTACTCTGCATATAAGTTAAATAAGCAGGGTGACAGTATACAGCCTTGATGTACTCCTTTCCCAATTTGGAACCAGTCTGTTGTTGCATGTCCAGTTTAACTGTTGTTTCTTGACCTGCATACAGATTTCTCAGAGGCAGGTAAGGTGGTCTGGTATTCTCATCTCTTGAAGAATTTCCCACAGTTTGTTTTGATCCACACAGTCAAAGGCTTTAGCATAGTCAATGAAGCAGAAGTAGATGTTTTTCTGGAATTCTCTTGCTTTTCCTGTGATCCAGCAGATGTTGGCAATTTGATCTCTGGTTCCTCTGCCTTTTCTAAATCCAGCTTGAACATCTGAAAGTTCTTGGTTCATGTACTGTTGAGGAGAATTTTGAGCATTACTTTGCTAGCATGTGAGATGAGTGCAATTATGTGGTAGTTTGAATATTATTTGGCATTGCCTTTCTTTGGAATTGGGATGAAAACTGACCTTTTTCAGTCCTGTGGCTACTGCTGAGTTTTCCAATTTGCTGGCATATCGAGTGCAGCACTTTCACAGCATCATCTTTTAGGATTTGAAATAGTTCTGCTGGAATTCCATCACCTCCACTAGCTTTGTTTGTAGTGATGCTTCCTAAGGCCCACTTGACTTCACATTCCAGGATGTCTGGCTCTAGGTGGGTGATCACACCATTGTGGTTATCTGGGTCATGAAGATCTCTTTTGTATAGTTCTTCTGTGTATTCTTGCCACCTCTTCTTAATATCTTCTGCTTCTGTTAGGTCCATACTGTTTTTGTCCTTTAGGTGCCCATCTTTGCATGAAATATTCCCTTGGTATCTCTAATTTTCTTGAAGAGATCTCTAGTCTTTACCATTCTGTTGTTTTCCTCTATTTCTTTGCATTGATCACTTAAGAAGACTTTCTTATCTGTCCTTCCTGTTCTTTGGAACTCTGCATTCAGATGGATATATGTTTTTCTCCTTTGCCTTTCGCTTCTCTTCTTTTCTCAGCTATTTGTAAGGCCTCCTCAGACAACCATTGTGCCCTTCTGCATTTCTTTCTCTTGGGGATAGTTTTGCTCATCTCCTCCTGTACAATGTTAAGAACCTCCATCCATGGTTCTTCTGGCCTTCTATCTATCAGATGTAATCCCTTGAATCTATTTGTCACTTCCTCTGCATAATCATTGGAGAAGGAAATGGCAACCCACTCCAGTTCTCTTGCCTGGAAAATCCCATGGTTGGAGGAGCCTGGTAGGCTGTGGTCCATGGGATGGCAAAGAGTCGGACATCTGAGTGACTGAGTGACTTCACTTTTACTTTTCTCTTTCATGCATTGGAGAAGGAAATGGCAACCCACTCAGCATTCTTCCCTGGAGAATCCCAGGGACAGAGGAGCCTGGTGGGCTGCCGTCTATGGGGTCGCACAGAATCGGACATGACTGAAGTGACTTAGCAGCAGCAGCAGCTGCATAATTGTAAAGGATTTGATTTAGGTCATACGTGAATGGTCTATTGGTTTTTCCTGCTTTCTTCAGTTTAAGTCTGAATTTTGCAATAAGGAGTTCATGATCTGAGCCACAGTCAGGTCCCGGTCTTGTTTTTGCTGACTGTATAGAGCTTCTTCATTTTCAGCTGCAAAAAATATAATCAATCTGATTTCGGATTTGACCATCTGGTGATTTCGTCTCTTGTGTTGTTGAAAGAGGGTGTTTGCTATGAGCAGTTTGTTCTCTTGGCAAACTCTGTTAGCCTTTGCCCTGCTTCGTTTTGTACTCCAAGGCCAAACTTGCCTGTTACTCCAGGTATTTCTTGACTTCCTCCTTTTGCATTCCAGTCCCATATGATGAAAAGGACAGGATCTTCCCAGCATCATGTCTTCCAGTGAGTTGGCTCTTTGCCTTAGGTGTCCCAAGTACCAATACTTCAGCTTCAGCAACAGTCCTTCCAATGAATTGTCAGGACTGATTTCCTTTAGGATGGTCTGGTTGGATCTCCTTGCAGTCCAAGGGACTCTCAAGCATGTTTTCCAGCACCACAATTCAAAAGCATCAATTCTTTGGCACTCAGTTTTCTTTATAGTCTAACTCTCACATCTGTACATGACTACTGGAAAAATCATAGCTTTGACCATACAGACCTTTGTCAGCAAAGCGATGTCTTTGCTTTTTAATTTGCTGTCTAGATTTGTCATAGGTTTTCTTCCAAGGAACAAGAGTCTTTCAATTTCATGGCTGCAGTCACCATCTGCAGTGATTTTGGAGCCTAAGAGTATAAAATCTGTCACTGCTTCCACTTTTTCCCTTTCTATTTGCCATGAAGTGATGGGACCAGATGCCATGATCTTCCTTTTTTGAATATTGAGTTTTAAGCCAGTTTTTTCAAGAGGCTCTTTAATTCCTCTTTGCTTTCTGCCATAAGGGTGATGTTATCTACATATCTGATGTTGTTGATATTTCTCCCAGCATCTTTATTACAGCTTGTGAGTCATCCAGCTTACGATTTTGCATGATGTACTCTGCATATAAGTTAAATAAGCAGGGTGACAATATACAGCCTCGACAGACTCCTTTCCCAATTTTGAACCAGTCAGTTGTTCCATGTAAGGTTCTAACTGTTACTTTTGACCCACATACAAGTTTCTCAGAAGACAGATAAAGTGATCCAGTATTCCCATCTCTTGAAGAATTTCCCACAGTTTGTTGTGATCCACATAGTCAAGGGCTATGCTAACGCTTTGTCAGTGAAGCAGAAGTAGATGTTTTTCTGGAATTCTGTTGCTTTTTCTATGATCCAGTGGATGTTGGCAATTTGATCTCTGGTTCATTTGCCTTCTATATTGAGCTTGTACATCTAGATGTTCTTGGTTCATGTACTGCTGAAGCCTAGCTTGGGGGATTGAGCATAAGCTTGCTAGCATGCAGAATGAGTGCAATTGTGTGGTAGTTTGAACATTCTTTGGCATTGCCCTTCTCTGAATTTGGAATGAAAATTGACCTTTTCTAGTCCTGTGGCCACTGCTGAGTTTTCCAAATTTGCTGGCATATTGAGTGCAGCACTTTAAGAGAATCATCTTTCAGGATATGAAATAGCTCAGCTGGAATTCCGTCACTTCCACTAAGTTTTTTCATAAGTAGTGCTTCCTAAGGCCCACTTTATTTCACACTCCAGGATGTCTGGCTCTAGGTGAATGACCAAACCATCATGGTTATCTGGGTCATTAAGACCTTTTTTGTATAGTTCTTCTGTGTATTCTTGCCATCTCTTCTTAATCTCTTTTGCTTTTGTTAGGTCCTTACTGATCTGTCCTGTTTTGTACTCATCCTGGCATGAAATGTTTCCTTGCTATCTCCAATTTTCTTGAAGAGACTCCTAGTCTTTCCCATTCTATTGTTTTCCTCTACTTCTTTGCATTGTTAATTTAGGAATGCCTTCTTTTGAGTACATAAGTGTTACTTTAGTTGATGTATATGATAGATTATAATCTCTCTCTTATACAACTGTCCTCCTCTGCACCCCACATACAAACCTTGAGTTGTTTGCCTCTTGTCTGTTTGTTTAGGTTTGTTTTTTTTTTTTCTGTATTAATCACACATTCACTTTCAAACTATATGAACTCTTACTCAAGTGACTTCTTGAGAAAGGTTGTTTGGGAAACTTTTTTTTTTCTTTGAGGTTTTCATGTGTGAGAAGGTATTTATTCTTCCTCTCACATATGATTGATATCTAGCCTTGGTGTAGAATTCTAGCTTATTTTTCCTCTTAGCAACTTGAAGGCTTTATTCTATTGAAGTAACTAGAGCTTTCCTGATTGCTATTGAGCAACCTCATTTACCACCTCCCAGTCCTTTGTATGTTATGTGGCCATTGTTTTTTCTCTCTCAAAGGTTTTAGGTTCTTTTTTACTGTTTCTGCAGTTTCATGATGATACCTTTTGATGTAGGTCTTTTTTAATTTGTGGGTTTCCCTGGTGGCTCAGTGGTAAAGAATCCACCTGCCAATGCAGGAGACATGGGTTAAATCCTGAGTCAGGAAGATCCGCTGAAGAAGGAAATGACAACCCACTGCAGTATTCTTGCCTGGGAAATCCCATGGAATCTGGTGGGCTTTAGGTCACAAGGTTGCAAAAGAATCGGACATGACTTAGCAACTAAACAGCAATAGCAACTTTTAAAATTTGTGGTCCTGGGCACTTGGTTGGCCTTTTTACATCTGGGGACCAATGCTAATACTTTCACTTCTAGGACATTTTCATATATATATATATATATATATATATATATATATATATATATATTTTGTCTTTCCCCAATAATTTCTCTCTTTCTGTTTTCTGGAATTTTTTTGCAGTTTGGGTTTTAAACCTCTTTGATCTACTCTGATTTTTCTCTTCTTTTTCCTCTATTTTTAAATTTATCTTTTGAATACATTTTCTAGATGTTTTCTGTATGTTATCTTCTGCCCTTTCCTTTGAATTTAAAATATTCCTGTTATAGTTTTAATTTCTAAGAACTCTTATTTGAGAATCTGTAATTGTTTTCTGTTCTTGTTTCATATATGAAATATTCCATCCTTTAAGGAAATTATACCTTTAAGAATTTTTTTCTTCTTATCCCTACATTCTCTGTTTCTTTGGCATTCCCTCTTTCTGTTTGTATATTTTACTCTTTTTCAAATTAGAAGCTTTCTTTGATATCTGATGATCATTGGCTACCCACTCATGTTTAAGAGTGGGCAAGCTCTGTGTGCGAGGGCTGGTGGACTCCTGGCCTTCACTGTAAAAGGTCAGATACCCTCCATATTGCATATCTCTCAGTAATTCTGATGGTATAGTTAGGTTAGTAACCACTTTTATCGTTTATTGATGTCTAATCTCATAGTGGCATCTCACATTGAGATTCTATGGTGATAAATGTAGAACAATGACAATTTATGGGGCCAGTTACAGCTTCAAAGTGCTTTGGTGGATATCATTTCATTTATAGGTATTTTCATATCTTACAGAGGAGAAATAAGTTCAGGAATCTCCATGACTTATACAGTCATATAGCAAGTATGGTATAACTGAGGTTTTAATTCAAATTTTCATTTTATATGTGATGATTATTCCATTAGAACTGGGAAGATTTTTGAAACTCCTTTCATTTGTTTAGAAACATAATAATAGGTTAGATTTTTTAGTAGTTTTAATTTTCCCAAGTCCATTTACACCTGTTCTGTATTTTTTCCCTGAATGTAGCTTTCTAACCTGGCTACAGGTTTCAATTATGATACAGTTGTTTTTGAACATGTGATTATTTTCTCATCAGGCTGTGGGTAATGACAGTTAACGCACTTCAACCATCAATAAAGTTAGTACGACAGCAAAAGTATACTCAGAATGACCTGATGATAGATCCTCTCATTGTGCTAAGATGTGATCAGAGGGTTTACAGGTATGTGTTGAGTTTCATTTTTACTATAGAGTTTATGCTTTGGAGAATCAAAGGAAATTGAAGAAATTCAGTTTGAACTTATATCTTAGTGTGCTTGCATATAACCTGGCAGTATGACCTGTGAGGTTTTTGCTTTTGGTTCTTTTTTTTGTTGTCTATATTCATGAACTTCACTTTAATATTTAATATGTGATTAATAATACTAGCTTTAAGAAAATATCATCCTTGGTTTTCACAGCCCTCAATAGTGGCTATTCTTTCAGAGTCAAGATGGTGAAAAATAATATTGTTTCTGCTAGCATTGTTGAAAAAACCTTTTAAAAAATTGGTTTATTGTAAACTATTGCATGCATTAAAATTGTGATCTTTTTGGAATCCTCAGTTGTGAGGTTAGCTTTATTTATTCCACGTTTGTGTATAATTCCTTGCCAGTGGCTGAACTTAATCAGTTTCTTTGAAGTAACTTCACCTCAAGAGGTGGAATTAATTAGTCCTCATCATTAATATTTGAATTTCTAATTGCTCAGCTAAATAATAGCAAAGATACACAAGTTGAGGGGTCTTCCTTTAAAGTGATTATCACCTGTATGGGGAAATAAGACCCATACCTGAAAAGTTAAATAGTATGGTCACATGCAGATGAATCGTATAGTAAATGGATGCTGTTAAAGTTTTAGGAGGAAATCAGACTTCTGTTTTGAAGAATAGAAATAGAGTTTAGATGAACAGAAACTGTAACGATGGGGTGTAGATGGTCAAAAAAGGTATCTTGAGAAAAAGAATGGTGTGAGCAAAAGTATAAAAGCCAGTGGGGAAAGGCTTGAGTGGATGGCTGAATTTTTGAGAACACACTTTAGAGCTGAATGTTAGGTTAAGGTCAGACTATTGAGGGCCTTGAGTGTTGGGCTGAAGAGATCATTTAGGTGGTAACTTGAGAAGAGAAAGTTCATGCTAGATGATTTAGAGGGGAAAAAAGCTGGAGTAAAGAAGACTAGGGTACAGCCTAACATATTCGTCTGTCTTTAATCCTGGGGATGACATTCTTGAAGTGACAACATCTGCAGAATAAGTCAGGTACAGTTTGGTGAGGTCAAGGTCTCAGAGGGATTAGGAGGCAGAAGAATAAACGATGTAAAGATATTCAGGATCTATTTATGGACGCTTAAAAAGGAGACAAGTAGAGAGCACTTCTAGGGAAGAGCCACTTCTGGGACAACTTACCATTGTTACAAAATCCACTTAACTAGGTAGCTTTCCATCTAAATCACCTCCAGTTGTTCAGGAAGTTGTTAATTTATGCTACGATAACGTATGACGTTTTTGTAGTCTGGATCTTTCACTCAGTAACTTGTTTAACTTTTTCTCATGTTGATAGATATTCTTATATTAGTTGGTTAGGTAGTATTCCACATAGGTACACTAAAGCTTAACTAGTTCCCTATTGTTGGATATTTTATTTCCATTTTTTTGTTATTTATTTTTAGTGCTGTGGTAATTGGTGTGTACTATTTCCTAAGAATTGACTCTTAAAAATGGAATTATTGAGGCAAAGGGAACATGCTCATTTTCAAGTCTTTTGATTCATGTTTTCATTCCGCCATCCAGAAAGGCTGAACCAGTTTACATTTCCATAGTGGGTGTTTGCTATTGTATACTTTCCTATACTGTTTCATGTAATATTTTCCAATTTGATAAGTGAAAAATCAATTCCTATTTTATTTTATATTTTTGTTAGATTGGATACTTTAATATATTTATTACTTTACACTTTAGCCTAGTTTTCTATAGGAATGCTTACCTTTTTTGATTTAAAGAGCTTTTTATGTATAAAGGATATCATCTCTTCATATATAGAATGCAGTTTTTTCTTTTATTGTTCTATTGTTTTGCCTTTTAATTTTGTTCATTTTTTTTTAATTTAATTTTTCCCTAAGTGGTCATTCAGATGGTTTTTAAACATAAACGATGTAAAGAGATATGACATTTTGGATTTTCTTTGATCTAACCAGTGGTGATGGTAGGTAAAATGGATGGTGGGGTCTGAGTAAGCCATGTGATGTATAGATAACTGTTGCTGGCTGGCTGATGGGTTCTTAGGTTCATTAAAATATTTCCTTTTTTAAGGTATACATAAAAGTTTTCACAATATATATTGAAAAGTACACAAACAAGTAGATTAATAAGAAGGAAAAGGTGTACAGTGAAAAGTCATGTTCTCTCCTGTCTATCATGCTGACATTTTTAGAGGAGAATTCCTCTTTGTCCTCTTGACCAATCCCAACCATCTCCAGAAAGAACTTTATTGTCATAATGGTGTGTTAGGAGCTTCACTTTCCAGGCATTTGTGAATTTATAAATATACATATTTACTTTTTTGTTTTGGGTGGTTTTAAAAAATTAAATAGTTTTTGGTAGGCTTTATTTATTTTTTTAAAAGCCTACTATTTTCAACATGTTTTCCCTATGAGTTTGCATAGCTCCTTCTTCTCGTTGTTTTAAGTGCTGCGTAGTATTCCATATATAGATTAGTATTCCATATATATATGCCTGTCCTCCAGAAATGCTGATCAGAATGTCTGGTGGAGTTTAGGACTTTTTAAAAAATAAATGCTTCAGTTTGGGGAACACTGCCTTGGCTTACTTAACTGTTGACATTATTTTTTCACTGTTAATACATGCATTTTTATTATAGAAAATTTGAACATTTCAGAAAAACTGTTGACATGTTGATGGACATTTAAGCTGTTTCCGGTGTTTCACAGTTAAAAACAAAGCTGTACTGCCTCTATGCACATATGCTCAGTTTGACATGCTAGGAAGTGGCATTGTCAAGTTTTTCTAAGGGTTGACTTTTTAGTATTTTAGAGGTTACTGATGTATCTTTTGGCTTCCTTTTTTACATTTAATTCTTACATCTATTCTTATCTCATTTAGCCTTAATTTATAACAGTTTTTGAGGAATGAATATTTATTTTTTAGTTGAGGAAACTAAGGCTTGGTAAATACCATACCGTCAAGTGGTTGAAGTGTTCTTGAAATACAGAGTTGTCTTGCTCCAAAGAATAAACAGTAGTAGAAAGAATAAATATTCTATATATCTAATCTCCTTCCTCTTATCAATAATTGACTATTTATCTTTTTGTAAAAAGTTTTGTTTTATGTTGGAGCATAGTTGATTAACACTGTTGTGCTAGTTTCAGGTGTACAGCAAAGTGATTCAGTTATACATGTATCCTTTTTCAAATTCTTTTCTCATTTAGGTTATTACGGAATATTGAGCAGCATTCCCTGTGCTATACAGTAGGTCCTTGTTGGGTGTCTATTTTAAGTATAAAACTATGTACATTAGACTGTTTCCCTTTGAGGACTGTTGCCTTGCAGACTCATAGCTAAGAGATTTATTGGTATTGCCATTATTTTATAAAAAAGAATGCCTTTTTTTCTAGGTCATACATTATATTTGGTTTTAGCTGATGAAATGAAATAGATAATACTATTCATACAGAAGTATAGAGAATTACATGTGTTAAGCTTTCATTTTGAGAATGAATATTTCAGTGGGAAAAATGTAACTTTTCTGCTCTTTAGATTTTCAGGTACTGTTCAGGTTTTTCTAATTATATAAGCTGATTCATCATGTTCTGGCTAATTTAAAAATTTATATTTGTTCTCATGTATTTTTTTCTTTTCTTCTTCCTTTGTGTAGATGCCCCCCACTGATGGATATTACTCTGCACATGTTGAATGGGTATCTTCTGGCATCCAAAGCCTACCTTAGTGCTCATCTGAAGGAAACAGCAGAGCAAGATAGGCCTTCTCAGAATAATACGATAGGTTTAATTGGACAAACTGATGGCCCAGAAGTTACCAGAGAAGAACTGAAAAATGCATTACTGGCTGCTCAGGTAATAAAGTAAAATCTAATCAAAAAGGGCAAAGGCTTCCCTGTTAAATAGATGGCCTTCTAAATGCAGTGGTAACATATTGTATATCCCTTTTATTACAGAACTTATAATGAGGTTACCTTTGCTTCTAAATATCAGATGGACTTTATTATTAAAATCAGGAATAGTCTTCATGATATTTATTTAATAGCCATTTTAGTGAGATTTACATTTTAATAAAATGTAAGACTTTTGTTTCTTAAAATCAAATGATGGGAAAAAAAAACAAATGGTAAAGACAGGCTTGTAATAAAATGTCAGGCAGTGATAAATACTATGACAACACAAGTTAATGTTTCTATTTAGAAAAGGTTTTTAACAAAGTAGAACTTATTAAAGCCTTAGGTAGTAATTTTTGCAGGACATGTGAGGTAGTTGAATGTTAAGCAGTTAGAGGTCTTCATAGTAGAAATGTTTTCTTAGTTTGAATTATTTTCTGAAAATTTTTCATTGGCAATAAGGGGAATTAGAGTAGTAATATAGATCCACAATCCTTTATCTGTGGTATGGAAATCCAAAAAAGCTATGAAAACTGAAGCATTTTTTTCTGGTAATTTAGTTGGCAGAAAAACCTGACCTGAAATGACCTCGTTTGTGACAAAACTTGACCTGAATTAATGTGAAGCTTTTTATGGCCTTTATCCCACTTAATATGAAAATTGGTATGTTTTGCTGCAGAAATATTAATACATTTGATTATAATATACTGTCTTAGTCTCTGCTGTGGGTATTATATAACATTACAGAAAAAAAAATCTGAGTTCTAAAATAAATCTGACACTCAGAGTTTCAGAGAAGGGATTGAGGATGGTAATAGCTACCATTTATATAATGCTTATTATATGGTGGATGCTATTTTGAGTTTTTTATGTGTATTAACTCATTTAATCTTTACAACCAACCTATAAGTTATGGAGTATTATGTCCACTTTTGCAGAGTAGGAAAATGAGATTCAAAGAGGTTAAATGACATGCTCAAGGTTATATATTCAGTAAGTAGGGAAGCTATTAATAGGATTCGAGCTTGGGCAGGCTGGCTCCAGAGTGTGTAAACAAAAATAATGCAGAATAGTAATAACCCAAACCCCATCAAGAATGATTATAAAGTTTACTTTATACATGATTATAATGTAAGGCTAACCTTAGTTTATAGTCAGGTTCTTACACAGTTAGATGGAGTAATTGTCTTCTTCTATCCCAGGCAGTGGCTGTGTTTCAGAGATGCATGTTATGTATTCATTTTCTTTTTCTTCCTTCCTGCTAGGTGAGAGTGATTATAGCTCTCCCTTATAGGTAGGGCCGTTAAATAGCTCGCCCCTCAAGAAACTACTTTTCTATGAAATGACACACAAGCTTGCAGACTGAGCAACAATGAGTTGTACAGATGGAATGGATGGTGAGGGAGAATCTTTCTTGAGCCTTAAAAAGTCCGTCTTCAAATTAAAAGGGGGAAGAATTTAAGGGAGTGGCTTTTAGACATTGATTATTAATCACCATCTTCAGAGGTGAGGAAAAAAAGAGGAATACAAGACATCCTGGGTGAAGTAAGAATTTAAGAGGAAGGAAAAGAGATTCTGGTAGAAGTCACTTTTTGTCTAGTGTCCATTTTGGATGATACTGAATTAGAATACTCTTGTACTAGTAAACTGGAGTCCACGGATCTTCATTGGAGATGTGTGAGCACTTTGAAATTATGCCATATGTTAATTTTTATGCTAAGAGGGTGGCATGTAGCTTCCTTCAGATTTTTTTTCATTTAATTTTATTTATTTACTCATTTTTAGCTGCACTGTGTACCTTCATTGCTATGTGCGAGATTTCTCTAGTTGTGGTGATTGGGGGCTACCGTTCGTTGTGGTGGCTTCTCTCGTTGCGGACCACAGGCTCTAGGCATGCAGGGCCCAGTAGCTGGGGTGCAGGGGCTTAGTTTCTCTGCTTCATGTGGCATCTTCCCGGACCAGGGTTCAAACCCGTGTCCCCTGCATTGACTGGCAGATTCTTATCTCCTGCGCCACCAGGGAAGCCCTCCTTCAGATTCTTAAAAGAGTTCATGGCCCTAAAAAAGCTGAGAACCACTGGAGTATAGATTGTTCACTTTTGCTCTTTGTATTTTAAAGAAAGAGTTGTTTGTTTTTATCGCATCAGTTTATGTGAAAACAAATCAAACTTCTCAGAAACATCTTCAGTTTTCTGTGTTTTATTTGTTTGTAGGATAGTGCAGCTGTCCAGATTCTCTTGGAGATCTGCTTACCTACTGAAGAGGAGAAGGCAAAGGGGGTCAATCCAGACAGCTTGCTAAGGAATGTTCAAAGTGTTATTACCACCAGCACTCCAAATAAGGGAATGGAGGAAGGAGAAGACAATTTACTCTGTAACCTTAGAGAAGTTCAGTGCCTTATCTGTTGCCTGTTGCACCAAATGTACATCGCAGATCCCAACATTGCTAAGCTTGTTCACTTTCAGGTCTGGTTTCAAAGAATGATGCTCTGTGGTTGAACTTTGTTTTGGGAGGTAGTTATGAATTGCTAAATTAATAGGATCATTTATGGTCCTTTGCAATATGGAGAAAAATGAAGATTTTTAAAAATTTGATTTTAGCCTGATAAAGTGTTTGTATAATTTATCTCTGTTTTAGTGCATCAGAGAGGTGAAATGCCAGGAAACATGGAGGGCATTGTAGCCTCCTGAGCAACTGTTACATCAAGGAAGTGAAACCTTCTTTAGTATTTTTATCTGTATTTGACTTATAGTTATTTTATTTCTAACTTTTCCCCCCTTTCTTGTTGAGATAGGGTTATCCATGTGAACTTTTGCCTCTGACGGTCGCAGGTATTCCATCTATGCATATCTGTCTGGATTTCATACCTGAGCTTATTGCACAGCCAGAACTTGAAAAACAGGTAATGAGCATTTTGGAACTTTAGGACAATTTTGATCTTCCTCTAATCTTCCTGGTTATATAAACCATTTTACAGTTTTTAATACTTAAAGACTTTCTTTAGGCTTCCCAGGTGGTGCTAATGGTAAAGAAACCGCTTGCTAATGCAGAAGATATAAGGATGCGGGTTCGATTCCTGGGTCAGGAAAATCCTCTAGAGAAGGGCATGGCAACCCATTCCAGTATTCTTGCCTGGAAAATCCCATGGAGAGAGGAGCCTGGCAGGGTGCAGTCCAAAGGGGTGCAAAGAGTCAGACCATGACTAAAGCAACTTAGCATGCACACACGCATGCAAAGACCTTCTTCAGAAACATGTAACATTTGGATTTTGTGTTACAGATATTTGCTATCCAGTTGCTTTCTCACTTGTGTATCCAGTATGCATTACCAAAGTCACTGAGTGTGGCTCGCTTAGCTGTCAATGTCATGGGAACTTTGCTAACAGGTGTGTATCTAATGGGCATCAATAACAAAAATTTCTAACATAAAGTAGTACATATTTTTTCTGAATTTACTCACACCATGTTTTCTGCATCACTGGTAGTTTAATTTATGCCATCTTTTGAATTATTCTTTTTGAAAACTTCCCTGTGACAAATGTGATGTACAGTATAGAGGGGATGAATCGGTAGGCAAGTTGTATCTTTCATTTTTGAGAATGACTATATATAAATTTATAGTAAATATACTAAGCTATACAAATTTTATAAATGGAAATCAGGTCTGCTTTCTGAATGTAATTATGTCATTAGAAAACAAGTTACAATTTATTGCAAATGCTTAGAGTTCCAGAAAAATATAATCATCTGTATAAATAAGAGATTAATATATTCATTGTTTCCTTAAGTTCTAAAACATACCCGTGTATTTTAAGCATCTTCCAGGTTGTTAAGTAAAATGGAGTGAAAATACACTGTTTTAAAAGATATGAACTATAATTCAATCTTTAAAAGTTATGTCTCAGCCAATTTCATTTTCTTTCTCAGTGCTCTGGCTGGCTGTGTCTTAGAAAACTTAGTATTCTCAGCGCAGAGCATGGTGCTTAGTATACTATATAGGCCATGTATGTTGAATTTATATCTGTGAAAAATTCTGTTTCATTTCTTTCCAACAGTTTTAACACAGGCTAAGCGATATGCTTTTTTCATGCCAACTCTGCCAAGTTTGGTCTCTTTTTGTCGAGCATTTCCCCCACTGTATGAGGATATTATGTCTTTGCTGATTCAAATAGGGCAAGTTTGTGCCTCTGATGTTGCCACTCAGACAAGAGACATTGATCCAATTATTACACGTAAGTAGTAACTTCTTTTCAAGAGTTGTTTAAATACCTCAGGCAGAAAGGCCCAAATCCTTTCCGGATTTCTTGCCTTAATTATTCTTCCTTATGTTTTTAGGTCTTCAACAAATAAAGGAGAAACCAGGTGGATGGTCTGGAATCAGTAAAGATCCATCTTATAAAAATGGACCTAGGGACACTGGAAGCATGGATCCTGATGTACAGCTCTGTCATTGTATTGAAAGCACAGTAATTGAAATAATAAACATGAGTGTTAGTGGAATTTAACAAAAACACAAACTTAAAACTAAAAAATGAAGCTGTTTGCTGCAAATACCCAATACAAACCTGCATCTTATAACTACTAAACTGAATGGGAACAGAAACATCTTGGAATCACTAAAATGATTAAATTCAACATGAATACAGTTCAGAACTCTCTTGAGAATTATGCTTGCTTGTATTTGATTGGCAGTTCTTTGGATCTACTTTGCTGGTATGTTTTTTGTAGCAACTGAGCTTTTCTTTTTCTGTTGGCAGCACATTTAAGAAACTCACTACTGAAAAAGTGAATATGGTCTTGTATTAAGCTTTTGAAGTGAAGGAAAACTGCCGTGCCTTTAATTTAGTATCTTATTAATAAGTCTGTGGGTAGCCCCAGTGTTTAACCATCAGCTAGTAACTGCACAGTGATGCAGTGATGAGAGAGAGAAAAAGGGAAGGGAGAATTGAGGGAAAATTAGGAGTTTTAAACAATAGACATCTCTAAAATCCCAATAGAAATTTCTAAAACTTGCAATGCAAGTAATAATAGTAATGAATGGAATAGTAATAGCAAGATGGAATTCCAGTTCTCAAGAAACAGTAATGAGAAGGGCTTTAAAAAAGGCAAACAGCTTTTTGTAAATGACTTCCATGGACTTACAGATGAGGATTTAAAGATTTTACATATTTGCTTCAATTTTTACTAATATATGAAGCCATATGTTTAAAGAGATACTTGAATAATTTGGAATTTTAAGATACTGACTTGAAAGAGTTTACAGAAACATCTTTGTGCAGAGACTAACCTGAAAAGAGCTCTCATTTAGTTTTTTTTAAAGTTTATTTTTATAATGGTCATAGGGGGCGAAATCCATTGGAATCTCATTGAAGTTTAGAGCAATAAAACCCACTGGATTAAAGAACTCTTGGTTTGTCATCAGGACTATAATTCACATCATAATTTGAGAAGATTTTGAACTAATCTGTAGTGTTTGGACCTCAGGAAAAATTAAAACGGGGAAAATTCTGTGTTGTGGAAGGATTTTGCAGTCCTCTGTTACTAATGTCCATTGATTAGGTAGATGAATTCAGTTAATCCATAATCCTCGTTTTTTTTCTTAATGAAGTATCCAGTATAGAAGATACTTCTCTTTGCTTTCTGAGAAATACCTGAATGAACCCCTCTTTCCCACCCCACTTGAAACAGATCTCTTCACTTATAAAAGAAATAAGGAAGGCTAATAAGAAAGTGTGGTTTTTAAGAAAAGAAATTTAATTTTTGCCTTTTCACTAGGAAATAGTCACATTTCATTTTCCTTCTTTGTAAAATGGGATTACTACTGGCCCTACCTCATAAGGGTATTGTATAAGAACTAATTTGTATGTTTCAAATCTTGAAGTGCACAGTATCATAGATAAGAGTATTTATAACTTTTATTAGATGCTTAAAGTTCAATTAAATAATTTTGATGCAAAAAACAAAAGCATACACTTAAAAACAAACTAAGAACTTCCATATTTTTAAACAAGGCAGTTTTATAGTCTTTTAAGATTCAATACAACTGCTCCCGTTTGTTTCCTTTTGTTTAAACTGAGGCTTTGGAACATTTTGTGTGAGTAGGTAACCTCTAGGAGTCAGAAAAGGTTGAAATATGTTTTCTAACTAAATGCAGTGCACATTCCTGGATCAATTTTCAAAGACTGGTCAAAACCTGCTGTGTTAAAAATAATAACATATGCTGTTTTTCATCAGGTTTGTTGATGATGTAAATAAAATATGTAAATATTAGTAAATGTTAATATTCATGTATTTTAAGTTAAGGTTATAAAATTTGTCACAATGTGATTTTTTTTTATTCAAGTGAAGAAAAGATGTGTGCAGCTATTTTGAATATTGGTTTATAAACATTCATATTCTTTAGCAAATGAACTTGTAGTTTTTTGTGTTTCATTTCACCACTGTTAACCTGAAAGGAACCATTCAAGGGACTGGAATCCAGGACTCTGTGGTTCCAGAGCCTGTGTACCCTGTTCTGTTATGCTGCGTACACCAAAGGGCAATACAAGGTGAGAGTCAGTTGAGAGCCTTAGGAACTTACGAGAGGAAAATCATAGTAGTTACTCTGGAGTAATTATCAGTACTTAAAAGATTTTAGTATTTTAAAAATTTTGTAAAAGACTAATAATTTGAAGGTATTTTTAAGGATTTACTTTTATAAATTATCCTCCTTACTGCTGACTTAATAAATGACATTTTTGCAGTACTTTCCCTTCATCTTTGCTTATGCACGTGTATTTTCACATAGTGGAACCCATAATACCCAGTTTGGCATTTGTCTTTTTTCATTTAACTCTATATGGAAACTTTTTGCAAGTTGTTTGGTTTTTATAATTATTTTATTGACTCCATAATGACTGAGTTGATATAACCATCTCTCTATTAGTACTGGGACTTCCCAGGTGGGTCTAGTGGTAAAGAACCTGCGTGCCAATGCAGGAGATGTACGAGATATGGGTTCTATCCCTGGGTTGGGAAGATTGACCTGGAGGAGGAAATGGCAACCCGCTCCAGTATTGGTGCCTGGAAAATCCCACAGACAGAGGAGCCTGGGGACTACAGTCCATGGGGTCACAAACTGAAGTGACTTAACACATTAGTACTAGACTGGGACGTATATGGTTATTTTTCAGCATTAGAATAGGCACTTATCAATTGAGGTATTATTACTTTTCTTTTAGATTACTTAAAAAAATGTATTTATTTTTGTAAGAGATACGGGTTCTATCCCTGGGTTGGGAAGATTGCCCTGGAGGAGGAAATGGCAACCCGCTCCAGTATTGGTTCCTGGAAAATCCCACAGACAGAGGAGCCTGGGGACTACAGTCCATGGGGTCACATAACTGAAGTGACGTAACACATTAGTACTAGACTGGGACGTATATGTTTATTTTTCAGCATTAGAATAGGCACTTATCAATTGAGGTATTATTACTTTTCTTTTAGATTACTTAAAAACTATATATTTATTTTTGGCTACCTCAGGTCTTAGTTGAAGCCAGGGCTCAGTTACTGTGGCTTGCCTGCTTAGTCCCTCCCGTGTATGTGGGATCAGAGTTCCCCCCACCAGGGATCCAACCCATGTCTCCTGCATTGGCAGTGCTTTGTCAAACGTTTTTTAATTTCTCTAACAGGCAGGCAGGTTCTTAACCACTGGATCACCACGGAAGTCCTAGATAACGTCTTTAGGATAAATTTCTGAGCCTGAATTTGCAAAATTAAAGGGTAGAATTTAGTCTTATGACTAAGTTTTGTCATTTGGGGAAGATGTAGGAAAACAGAGAGGCAAACGAATCAACTCGCCTTTCACTGTTACCTCCTGCAAAATACTCTTGCCTGCGGAGTCCCATGGAACAGAGGAGCCTGGCGGGCTACAGTCCATGGGGTTGCAGAGTCGGGCATAACTGAAGCGACTTGCCTGCAGCAAACCTCTCTCCCAAACTGGTCTCATGGGATGTGAGAAACTGTCTCTGGTTTTGCTTTTTGAAACACTAGTATTTTAAGCCAAGTTTACGCTAGAGTTAAAAAAAAAAAAACTTGGCGAGATGGTGTTTAACTTTTCCTACCTTTGAGGAAAGTGTGCTTTCTTAGCAACGAGTAATTGGTCTGAGGAGGGATAGGAGGCTGATAAGCCTTAAAGGAGATACTGGAGACCTCGAGAGCATATCTCTGGTTGAATGTGGACCCGGGAAAGCCTTGTTTATCAGGAGGTTTTGTAGCCAGCTGTCATCCAACCTTCTCGCCTAGTTTGGCTCAGCAGTCTGGCAATTCCCGCCTGGTCTTTACTCTGGCTTCCGGAAAGTTCGGAAATTTGAACTGGAGGGGCCCGGATGAATGTTGAAAGAACAGGGGCTTAACAGTGTTTTCTCTCCGTTGGTCTACGGATTTTAAATATGAGACGTGGAGTTTCCAAGGAAACAGGCACAGGTTAAGTCGCCGGTTTCAAGAAAGTAAAACGGAGCGGACGGAGTATTTTCCCTTAAGTGCCTGGGATTCCCCGTAGTGCTTCACGCTTCTGGCGTTTCCCTTCCGGTGCCGCCGAGGACCTTGGGTCCGTTCTTACTGCGGGGGCTTTCATTGGGTGCCAGAGTGCGCGCCCCCTGACCTCGAGCCACGATTGGTTGCTTGGTTTCGGTCTTGGCGAGTGATTGGTTGTCTGAGCTCGCCCGGCGGTTGGGTGCTGGGGAGTTGAGGGGCGGGAGGCGGGAATTCGTCCGGGTGTTGTGGAGAGGGCTGCTGAAAGCTGTAGTGGAGAAAAAGGTGAAGCCGGCGCGAACGCTCTACCAGCCCGGGAGTCGCAGCTCCGGGAGGAAGAGAGACCAGAACCTTTCTTCTCTGCCAGGGCTCCATTTTGTTTGCTCGTCCGTTTCGTCTTCCTTTTCTCCGGTGAAATCTGAGCCCAGTCTGCTTTGTTTGGGTTTTCCTCTGGGCAGGCAAGTCTGTCTCGGGGGAAGGGCGCGACGTGGGCCGGGAGGAGGGTCCCCTCTGCTTTCATCCACCCGCCTTGCGGGCCCTTCGGTGTTGACTGGATCAGCAGGGTCTCGGGGGTCCCAGGTTGCTGAGGGAGGAAGGAATATGAGGAAGAAAACATGGGGAGTGGGGGACCTGCACTCAGAGCAGAGGCCTGTTTTTAGCTCCGGACCCCGCGTTCCCTCCGGGCGGGAGGGGACGGCGGCTGGAGTCAGATCGGTTGGTTTCCTCTTTATTCAGTGTGGGCGAAGCATCCTTATTTTGAGATACCTGTTGCCACAACTGGGGCGGGCGGGGAGTTTGGTTTTTAGGTTCTATGTGAGAAACTGGGCCAGTCTTGAGTTGTTGGTTTAGTTTAAGGGATGCGTGCCTGCTTAGTCGCTTCAGTCGTGTCCGACTGTTTGCGACTCCACGGACAGCAGCCTACCAGGCTCCTGTGTCCACGGGGGTTCTGCAGGTCAGAATTTGGAATGGGTTGCCATGCGCTCCTCCAGGGGATCTTCCCAAGCCCAGGGATGGAACTGAGTCTCTTCTGTTTCCTGCATTGGCAGGCCGTGCTTTACCCTTAGCGCCACCTGGGAAGCCCTAGCTGAAGGGATGAGATTCCACCAAATTTCATTCTCAGAGCTTCACAGAAACAAAATGTTAGAACTGAAAAATACCGTAGAATAGTGGTTCTGAGCTTTCTGGGGACACATAAGCTATGGTAAAGGTTGCTATTGGCTTCCTAATCTGTTGAATTGGTATTTTAACCATTTCTCTGTCCTCAGATCAAATTGACCTTTTTTCTCTACTGCAAATAATTTCTCAGTTGATAACAGTGTATGTCATCTTCTCCTCAATTTTCCATTATTTCCTTAGGATATATTTCTGGGAATGAGAAATGTGTGGACTTTCTCTTTAAAAAAATGCAACCATGCACAGAAACTGTTGCACGCAATATCAAGAGATCACAGTCTTTGAATTACAACTGTGGATCCTAGGTTAAGAGAATATGGTTTACAAGAAGTGGGGATTAAACAAGATCACTTCCTGTGTATCAGATACTGGGGTTTAGGCACATTCTGTACATTACCTTATTTAATTCTTAACTCTGTGCCTGGCTGATATTCATAAAAACCCTATCAGGCAGATATCTCCATTTCACAGATGAAGAAATAGGCTCTGTGAGGTTAAGTGATTCACAGTGGAATTCAAATTTAGGCTTTACCTTCTTCAAAACTCATCTTTCCATTATACCCTCCTGACCTTTAAAGTAAGAACTATTGAGTGCCTATTATGTGCCCAAGGTACTTTCTTCCTTACAACAATTTTTAAATTAGGGATTATTACATGTAAGAGGGGCTTTCCAGGTGGCTCAGTGGTAAAGGACCTGCCTACCAATGCAGGAGACACCAGAGAGCCAGGTTCAATCCCTGGTTGGGGAAGATTCCGTGGAGGAGGAAATGGCAACTCACTCCAGTATTCTTGCTTGGAAAATCCCGTGGACAGAGGAGCCTGGCAGGCTGCAGTCCATAGGGTTGCAAAGATTTGGGAACAACTGAGCATACAACACACAGAGATAAGAATCTTAGTCTAGAAAAGCACAGAGACATGATCAGGTTAAAATACGAGTTGTCAGAACCTTATGTAGAACCTATACTTCCTAACTCTTGGTCCACAGCTTTGGCAGAATAGGGATGCAAATCCAGATTTGTTCGATTCCAAGACGTGCTCTTAACCATGGTGATTTGTCAGGGTAGGAAATTCTTTTACTTTCATTTGTTTTGGTTATACATTTATTAATTCCAATTTTTATTTCTAGGCTTCTGTCCTAGTATTAGGTATCTGTTTTTCTTTGAATAGCTTTATTTCAGTATTGACTTTCATTTCTGTTGCAGTTAGGAATCTGAAGTAAACAAACCGTGATGTCTTCAGCTGAATATACAATTGGTGGGGTGAAGATTAACTTTCCTTGTAAAGCTTATCCATCACAGCTTGCTATGATGAATTCTGTAAGTATTTTTCAGCAGTTAAGTCTTAAGATACAGGTGCTTATAATTCATAACATACATTGAGTCTGTGACTAACTATTTTTTGTAGATAGTAGATGGATTTGCTGGGCTCATTGAAGAAACTCTGACCTTTGGAAAAATAATACTGATTGCTGCTAAACTATATATAATTAGGAGGCAAAGGAGAACATTCTAAAAAATGTCCTCAGCTCATCTGAAACTTCTATTTACTGGATTACTGCTTTACTGAATTACTTTGAAATACAAAGTATTTACTATCTTTTATATAGAATACTATATTTTTCACCATAATTTTTTTGAGATATTTCAATCATATAGAAAATTAATATACAAATGAGTAAAACCAACATACCAGCTTTGTTGAATCTTAATGTTTTGCCATATTTTACCTTGTTTACAAGTAAGAAGATAACTAATATCCCGAATTTGTTCTTTTTCTCTTCTAATCATGTTTTTATACCTATATTGCATATACATGTATGCATAAACAATATTGAATACACTTTACATATTTTTAAACTTTGCACAATGATATATTGTACTCAGCTTTCTGGAGAACTTGATTTTGTGTTTTTTTTCTCAACGTTAATATTATTATTACGTTTTAAGGATTTCTGCTATAAGTTTATTTATAGACATATCTAGTATATTGAGTTCAAGAACTAGTGTTTTTTTAAAATGCTCCTTTTCATATTTGTTTCATGGATTATCTTTTAAGCAGTTGGTGTCTTACTATAGAAAGGAGAAACAAACTGAGATCCAAAGTACAAAGGCATCATAACTAGTAATTGCCACTTGTTTTCCACTGAAAATGGTAGATTCCTCCCGGGACCCTTGTCACAGTGGCTCCTATAAACCACAGAGGTTGTGAACCTTCAGATACTCTGTCCCATCATAGCACTGTTGGAAGCTCTGTGGCCGAAGCAGAGTCTGAAGGCAGAAGAAATGGCGGCAGCACAGCAGGCCCTCCTTTCCTCATGACCTTGTTCCCTTGTCTAACGTTATTTTTAAGATGTAGCCCCGTTGATTGATAGCTCATTTTCATTGCTCATACAGTTCCATTGTATTCATATACTAGAATTTTATTTGCCCATTTTCCTCTTGATAGACATTTAGATTGTTTACGTTACTTTGCAGTTACAAACAGTGCTGCCGTGAACTTACACGTGTTGCCTTATATTCATTTGGGAAAGGTTTTAGGTATTTACTTAGGACTGGATTGCTGGAATTGGGTATGTTCAACTTGACTAGAAATTTTTAATTTCTGTGCAAAGTGGTTGTAACATTCTCAGCAGTGTCCTGTTAAGTTTTCATCAAAGATGTTAGTCTATTCTTGTTTTATAGAAACGATGGTGTTTGCATAAGTAAGGCACCAGTTGTTTTTGTTTCTTTGTGCTTGATATTCTTTAAGTCTAACATAATTTTAGGGAGAGATATGAAGGAATCAGGGGCTTCCCTGGTAGCTCCGTGGTAAAGAATCCTCCTGCCAGTGCAGGAAACATGGATTTGAAACATGGTTTGGGAAGATCCCCTGGAGAAGGAAATGGCAACTCACTCCAGTATTCCTGCCTGGGAAATCCCATGGACAGAGGAGCCTGGCGGGCTGCAGTCCATAGCGTCGCAAAAGAGTCAGACATGACTTAGTGAGTAAACAACAACAAATAAAGGAATAAAGTCCAGATTTAACTGAATTCTAGTTCTTGCTGCTGTTGCCATGTTCCCTGAACTGCATGCAACTTAGACTTCTGGTGATTGTAAAGGAGAGAGACTTTAATGAAGTATGTTGTTTATTGATTTAAAAAAATTGTTTTTGTGTTCATAGATTGTCAGAGGATTAAATAGTAAGCAGCACTGTTTATTGGAGAGCCCCACAGGGAGTGGGAAAAGCTTAGCCTTACTTTGTTCTGCTTTAGCATGGCAACAGTCTCTTAGTGGTAAGTAGTTGGTTGATATTTTCAGGTTGCTTATTGGGTCCTGAAAAAAATCTGATGAAGTACTTTTTACCCAGAATGATTCAACCATGTCCTAGCTAATTTAAATATTCTCTTTTAAGATATTACTTTATAATCAGTTCTGTGTCTTCCAAAATGATTTGAGTTTAGCACAATGTGTTCTCTTAATCCTAAAATAATTTTAAATGTATGATAGTCCTTTATTTGATGATTCAGAGTATACTATACATGAGAACCTTGGAATGCTTACTTTAAGAATGATTATGAAAATAATTAGAGGATAATTTGTATGTAAAAGATTAAAGAGATGGGGCTGACATGATTATATAGCATGTACAAATTGATTTTTTGAATAAATCCTTTAATATTGTTGCTTATTTCATAACATTAGAAAAGGGGATACATAAAAAGAAAAGTTCTAGCTGATCTTTCTTGTTTGGATGCCAGAGCAGAATTCTGTTGTAAGCAGAAGTTTATTGTAATATTGTTTTTACGGATTTCTATTATTTCCCATTGCTTTATTTGCTAACAAATGTCACATTTACTAACAAAAAGTAGCAACTTTTGTGAAAGACTGTTTTATATGATAAATCTGAAATACAGTATTGGATACATTTTAGTTACATAATTAGATGGCTTTGACCTAAAGTATTAGAATTTTAAATTAACTATGGATATGTATGTGTATATATGTATGTGTGTGTATACACACACATACATGTTTTAAAATATTTTTGCTACTGGTAAGACAAAGATTAAAAGTAAATATTTTATAAGCTTTCGGTTGTCCACTTTCTTACTGATGTTTATCTTTGGTCAAAATGAGATTATCTGTTAATAAAATTTTAACAGGAGACTCCAGAAAATGTATTTATGTAGTGCAGATGGGAAATTAATATCAGTACTGTATATAGAAAGTAAAATAAATTATTCAGATTTTTTAATATCTGAATTATATTCTTATACACTGTAGGCACACATGCAGAACTATTGCAATTTTGTATTGTATTTAAATATTAAAAATTGCCTGTTTAATTTGAATATTGCCTTTAAACTGTATTTTGATACAGGTATCAAAAATGGTATTATTAAACATGTTTTTTGAAATAGAAGTATAATGTGGGAATGATTTAACCCTTTTTTGTTTACATTATTATTTACCATATTGAACTTTCTAGTTCTTCAGTTAGGAAAATAGCAGTAATTAAGAATGTAAGTAATTAAGAGTATACTTTAGGAATACTTAGTATTTTAATATATCTCAGTAGTGGTTGTGCCTTTGTTACATTATTAATCATTGATTACTAGTAGATTTTTCTAAATCATGTAAATTTGTTGTTAGTTTCTCTATATATGTTTCTGGCATAAGTGTTTCTCTCCTGTCTTCATTTGATGCTGCAGATTGAGTGATCAGCTTGTCCAGATTTGCCAGGTATTTTTCTGATTTTAGCCTTGAAGTTCTGAATCCTGGGAAACCTCCTAATCTTGGGTGAAAAAAGGTGGTTGTGTACTCTAGTTGTGAAGAAAGATTAATGTTTTTTTAATCAGAGATTCTTTCATTTTTAGAGAAGCCAGTGGATGAAAGCTTAAGAAAGAAAGCTGAAGTACCACTGTCGTGTTGTTGTGCATGCCATTCAAAGAATTTTGCAAACAATGCCGTGCACCAGGGAACTTCGTATCATTTCAGCAGTCCAAGTACACCACCTTCTGAAAGAAGTGGCACTTTGTCAAGTTCTCAAGGTAGTTTATATTTTGCCTGGGTCTGTTGGTATCTGTGATAGGAGTGTTAATTATTGCTGTTATGATCCCTAATGTAGATAAATTTGGTTAGCATAATTGGTTATCCATTTCCACCTAATTTCTCTGGAATTATTTTAAATAATGCGTAGAGTGGTCAAATCCTTAGACTGTTTTCTTCTTGGCCTCACTTTTAATTGATTCAAACATGTTGCTGACATAAACCATTTTTAAAGAAGGCAAGGCAAAATTAATGATATTCAGAAACTGATGTTATTTGTAGGCAGTATTATTAGTTATATGATAGAATTTTATAAAACATTTTGATCTGTAAGCATAAGACAAATCTAATTACCCTCACTTGTTCTTGGTAAGTTTGCCTGAACTTCTGAGACCAGTATCCTATCTGAGAATCAGCTGTGTTTCAAGTATGATTCTTCAATGTGTGTGTGTTAGTCGCTCACTCGTGTCCTGCTCTTTGTGACCCCATGGACTGTAACCCACCAGGCTGCTCTGTCCATGGGATTCTCCAGGCAAGAAGACCAGAGTGGGTTGCCATGACCTTCTGTAGGAGATCTTTCTGACTCAGGGATCAAACCCAGGTCTCCTGCATTGCAGGCAGATTCTTTACCATTTGAGCTACCTAGGGAGTTCTTATTCGATTTATTTAAGAGAAATATATTGTCAATAACATAAGAGTATTAATTTAAAGATATTTCTTGTGCTTTGACTGTATGGAAAAGATTGACCGTTATTTGCCTAAGTCAGAAACCTAGGAAACATCCTATACACTTTGCTCTTCCTTATTCCCCCATGTAGATTTCTATTTCCATTGATATCTTCTTTTTAAGAAACTTCAAAACTGTTTCCCAGAGTAGTTATGCCATTTGCCATTCCTACCAGCAGTGTATGAGAATTCTCATTTCTCTACATCCTTGCCGACAGTGGTGTGGTAATCTTTTTAGCCATTCTAATAAGCTTATTGTTGTTGTTCAGTCACTGTCATTTCCACCTCTTTGTGACACCATGGACTGCAGCATACCAGGCTCCTGTGTCCTCCGCTATCTCCGGAGTTTGCTCAAATTCGTGTCATTGAGTTGGTGTTGCCATCTAACCGTCTCATCCTCTGCTGCTCCTACTCCTTTTGCCTTCAGTCTTTCCCAGCATCACTCTCATAAGCTTATAGTGGTATCTTATTGTGGTTTTATTTCGCATTTCCCTAATGACTTGTGATGTTGAGCATCTTTTCATGTGCTTATTAGCCATTTGTATATCTTCTTTGATGAACTGTGTTGAAATCTTTTGCCTGTTTATTGTTTTTTCCTTATTGTTAAGTTTGAAGAGTTCTTTATATATTTTTGAGTACAAGTTTCTTTTTTTAACCAAATTTAGTTTTAGGTTTTACTTTTAGGTCTAAGGGTTAATTTTTGTATATGGTGTGAGTGTGGATTCAAGTTCATTTATTTGGCATATGAATATCTAATTGTTCAGCACCATTTATCAAAAAGGCTGTTCTTTATCTGCTGCATTGCTTTTTTAACTTTGTAAAAAATCAATTTTCAATATGTATGTAACTTGAATTTTAATATAGTTGTGGGTTAGAATTGTTTAGAATAATCTTTTCAAGGATCAGATGGGGTAAATCTGGGTTATATTCTGATACTCTCTTTATATTTTTAAGTAAATTCTTTAAAAATATGTAACTAAAATATAGAAAAACACACAGAATTCTAAGTGTATAGCTTGATGAATTTTCACAAAGTAATTACACTCATGTAACTACCACCTAGATGAAAAATAGGACATAGCCAACACCCCAGTGGCACTTCTCGTGTTCTTTTCCAGTTGGTATTCTTTCTCATTATGGGTAGTTGCTATTTTCCCTATGTCAACATTGATGAGTTTTGCTTCTTCATAGAAATGGAATTATATTTGTACTCTTGTGTCTGTCAACTTTTGCCTATAATATTTCTGAGATTCATTTGGGTTGTTGCATAAAGTAGTGGTTCTTATAGCTTTATTTTATGGTATATAATAGATTATATGCCATAATTTATTAATCCATTCTACAATTGTTAGACATTTGGGTGGGTTCTTATTTTGGTTATT
This sequence comes from Okapia johnstoni, assembly GCA_024291935.2. NCBI lineage: Eukaryota > Metazoa > Chordata > Mammalia > Artiodactyla > Giraffidae > Okapia > Okapia johnstoni. The sequence goes on along the minus strand of CM044308.1, from coordinate 119,807,968 downwards.
GCTCTTTTATGAGTATTCTTATTCTTTCTGGTACAGATAGATAAATATTTTCTATTAGATATATATCTTGGAATATAATTGCTAGTTTTGGTGTATGTTTATGTTGAGCTATAGTAGATAATGCCAACATTTTCCAAATGATAGAACCAATTTTGCACCCCTTTGCCCTACATCTAGTAGTATGTGGCAGTTATGTTGTTCAGCATTCTTGTTAGCACTGGATATTTGAGTCTTTTTAAATTTTAGCCATTCTGGTTCCTTTGTGGTGTTCTTGTGAGTTTTAATTGATATTTCTCTGGTAACTAATGAAATTTAATGTATTTATTGTTCATTTGAATATCCCCTTTAGTGAACTACCCCTTCAAGTGTTTGCCCGTTTTTCTGTTGGGTTGTTTCTTACTGATTTCCAAGATTTGTTGTTGTTTTAAATATATTCTGAATATATTTAATTTCTTTATAACCTTTTATTTTAAATATTTAACACCTTTGGTAAGCTTCTTGCAAACTCCCCTACTCTAAAGACTAGGAAGATAAGCCTTTTTATATATGCATATAATTTTTTTTCATGAATTGGAGTTAATCATATTTGGCAACATGGCACTTTAGTTTTTCTAAAACTGGATTATAGATTTTGGTAGATATTTCATACCCTTTAATGAGTCCTACCTTTTTGCCCCTTGATTTATTTGGGGGAAGGGAGTGGCAACCTACTCAAATCTTCTTGCCTGGAAAATTCCATGGACAGAGGCGCCTGGTGGGCTATAGTCCATGGGGTTGCAAAGAATTGGACACAACTGAGCGGCTAACACTTTCTCAGCATTGGCACTATTACCATTTTGAATAGGATAATTCTGTGTTGTGGATAATTCTGTCCTGCACGTTGTGGGATGTTTAGAAGCATCTCTCAGGCCTCAACCCACTAGATGCCAGTAGTATACACCCTTCTCCCATCTTGTGACAACCAAAAATGTCTCCACATGTTGCCTAATATCTTAATGTCCTTGGGGTCTAGGGTGGGATTGTTAAAACTAGCCCAGTTAAGAATCATTGATCTAGATTTGTTTGTGGTTATTTTACTAGTTTGCCAGGAAATTGTAGAGCTCAAAATTACATGTGTTTTCTAAAATATGTATGGGAGTGCAGAGGACTAAGAACAGCCAAGACAGTTTTCAGGAAGCAGGTTGAGGTGAGAGGACGTGATCTGTGAGATATCCTGATTCGTTATATATATATGGGTATAATAATTAAAACAGCCTGGTTTTAGCATAGTGGAAAATAGTAGAGAACCCAAATTCTATTCTACAAGTATGCTGAAATTTGATTTTTTTTAATAGAAGTGCTTGTGTAGAGCAGAGGGCACAGAGGGGTTTTTCCGTAAGTAGTGAAGCCTCTCAGTCATGTCCGACTCAGCGACCCCATGGACCGAAGCCTGCCAGGCTCCTCCGTCCATGGGATTTTCCAGGCAAGAATACTAGAGTGGGTTGCCATTTGACTATTAAATGTCCATAAGAGAAAAATTAAAATTGGAGCCCTACTTTACTCTATACACAAAAACTCATACCAGGTAGATTAAAGACCTAGATATGAAAGGCAGAACTATTAAGATTTTAGAATATAATGGGTTTCAAACTATGTTCCTAAGAGCCTAAGGAAGAAACATAGCTTATAGGGAGAAGGGGACAATGTATCAGGGAAATTCTAGGCCTTTCATTGTATTTTAGAAATCCTAAGCAATATTTCTTTAAAAAATATAGTCCTCCTCAGAAAAAGCTTGAAAACCAATGCTGCATGGCATAGATTCATTTCTGTGTTTGTGCAAACTCAAACTTGTTTTTTTTGAACATGTATTGGACCTGCTGCTCATAGGCCTTTCTCCCCAATAGTCTGTAAATCTTTTAAGGCCAGGAACTTTTTTCTTCATTGTTTTCCATGGTGTCTGGAATTATGTGGACTCAATATATAGTAAATGCTTGAATAAATGAATTGAAACTCTGGGAGTGGAGGGAATGTGTCAAGAAGAGCAGAGAGTAAGGAAGGGACTTTTAAGAACGCTCACGGTTTAGGGAAAGGGAGAAACCACTGTATAGGAACAGTTAAGAACGGTGTTACAGAAATTAAGGAGAAAGGAAATGTGTTTGTTATGTTCCAAGAAGACAGAGTGTTATGTTTGGCTGTATGCCTGGAGGGTATGCGTATGGATTTTGGAGGCAGACAGCAGGAGTCAAGTCACAAGCAGGCCTTGCCTTTTACTTGCCATATGATATGAGCACCTTACTTGACTTCTTTTAAAACCTAGTGCTCACATTTATAAAATGGGGATAATATTTGGTGATTAAGAGGTCACTGACAAACGAGATTGAGCTTTCAGGATTGTGGAATTAAAAAACAGATTTTAGGAGCTTGATTCTACTGTGTTTTTAGCCTGAAGATCATAGAGAATTTTAGTAGAAAAGAAACATTAAGTAAGGCACTGTAAAGAAAGATTTTATACAGATGATAAGTTTTTGAGAGACTCTTACAGTTATATTTTTTAGGCCACATTATTGGAAGTGATCTACAAAAACATAAACCTATTAAAAATCAAGGCTGGACTTTTCCTCTTGAAAACATTTCTTACAATGTTTGCTCTGTCTTTGTTAAGTAAATTGAGTGATAAATAAGTGATTTTAAAGATGTTTAGCATTTCATATTTTAAAGTATGTTTTGAAGTTATTAGAAATGTCAACATCTTTTTAAAAATTGAAGTGTACTTTATTTACAATATTATATTAGTTTCAGATGTACAGCATAGTGATTCAGTATTTTTACAGATTAAAATCTTACATCCTAACTCCAGTTTTTTTTCCTGGAAAAATTGACTAAATGTAATCTACTTACACTAATTTTTTATGACTTCTTATATAAGACTCTCCTGAAAAAACTACACTGGCTGCAAAGCTATCTGCTAAGAAGCAGGCATCTATGTACAGAGATGAAAATGATGATTTTCAGGTAGAGAAGAAAAGAATTCGACCCTTGGAAACTGCACAGCAGGTAAACAGTCTATTGGCAGTGAAATAATCCCATTAGTTATGGCTGAACCAGGTAGTCAAGTATTAATCAAGTTTTCAGTGGCATTTGTAGAGATTAGTTGGATAGTGTCAAGATATAAATTTAATGGTCAGTTACTGTAATTTCATTTTATATATTCATTACAAAGGAGCTTGTTATAGTAGATTATTCATAGTAGCATGTCATTAAAGTGAAACTGAATGATGCTTATTTATATTTAAGGAATTTGATAGTAAAACATTTACTTATGGAATGTAATAGTAATAGAGTAATTTTGTACTTTTAACTGCTCTGTTTTTTAATCTAATAATGGTGTTTTCTTTTGGCCAAAATATCTCTGATACGAGGATTTAGGTTAGATATTTTTGAAATTGATAGTTTTAATTTTATGGTAAGAATTACTCTTATTTATTGAGTTTTTATTATGAATAATTATAAACTATGTTTTATTTCTAAAGGCCAAAATTACTAGGAGTTTTAAATGAAATATACTTTTAATAGGTGAATAGAGTTCATAGCATTGAACTCTTATATTTTCTCATAGAGTTCATGGCATTGAGGTAGGGAGATTGGACCTTAATAGATTTAGTTACAAATAAAGATTATTAATTAATTAGCATGCCATTGTAGATAATTGTATATTTTTAATTGAATATACTCAAAAAATGTTTATATTTTTATGTAGTTTGTTCTATGTACAATCTTAACTTCCATAATTAAACCTTGTTTTTAGAAATAGAATAAATCCGTTTTCTAGTTTTATATTTGGAAAAGTACTAATTACAAATGAAGTGTGAATCTTGAACAATTTTTACCAGCAAAATATGTACTTACAGTTAGATGTTGTGAAGTAGGGTTCAAAGTACAACATTTATTCCCTAATTTAGTTGGCTTTCATTTCTTTTTTGGTCGTAATGAATTATCAGTAGAAATGCTTTTTTTCCCCTTCATAGTTTGAGTACATAGGTTTTTGGCAAGTAAAAAAAAGCACATGTAGTTTGGAAAGAAAACAGTGGTATTTATAAAAGAAATTTAGTCAAATACAGTTTGGATTATTAGATATCTAACAAGTAATATAATAATGGTAATCAAATAATTTATTCTATCATGTAGGAAATAATGAATATTTACATTCACATTTTTTATTCTGTGTTTTTTTTTTTCAATTTAGAATAAGCTTTTCATGTGTATTTAATTTTCCAATTGGATATGTAATTGGACTTGGTATAATGCTATTCTTGGTGTCCATATGGTGGGACTATTCTATGGGAGGATCATTTTACAATGCGAAGTTTTGACACATCACCAATTAAAGCTATTTTGGTTGGAATTTGAGAGGTATTACTGTATTCTGTTTTATTTAAGTCTTGTAATAAAGTGCCTGTTTGTTAGAAATTTGATCGTTACTAGTTAGAAATAGTATTTTTTTAAATACTGAAAGCGCACACGATAGCTATTTTGGTTTTTGAGAACAACTAGCCTCATCAGACTGTTAGTTTACAATAAACTTCAATTTGGTTCTGTATTTACAGATCAGAAAACGTCATTGTTTTGAGAAGGAGGTACAGCATTTGGATGCAAAAGTTGCTTTAGGAAAGACCACAAAACTCAACTCTCCATTAGGAAAGATAAACTCCATTTCTTCACAGAATGTATGTATTTATGACATTGTTCAGTTTAAAGAAAGCAAATGTGCAATTTGTTAAATGCATTTTTAAAAAAGAGAAAGACTAGGATAATCAAGAGTAGAGAGAAACTCAGAAGTCTTAAGTGCTATTGCATGTCTGCTGCTGTGAGAAATGGGAAATCTGGGCTCTTTGTGCCCGTTTCTTCACTTACAAAATAAGAGAATTGGACTGGAATGAGATCTGAAAGTTGTCTTTTTTTTCTTCTTGTACATTCTAATGTTTGTGAATTCCACTTCCTAAAGTTCTTTCAGTGTTCTTAGGGCATCAGTTCTCAAGGATTAGGCCAGGGAACTCCGGAGAGTCCTGAGATTTTTTTTTAGGCAGTCTGTGGGGTCAGAAGTACTTTCATAGTGATATTAAGATGTTACTTACCTTTTTTTTTTTTTTTTTTAAACTGTCTTCAATGTTTGCATTGATGAAGCAAAGACTGGTTAAACTCTTGATGCTTTAGCACAATCAAAATAGTGACACCAATCTGTATTAATAGTAATTTTCTTCTCTGTCATTAATGCATAGTTAAGAGAAGCCAGTTTCACTTAAGAATGTCCTTAATGAAGCAGTAAAAGTTACTAATTTTATTAAATTTTTCACCCTTAAGATTTTAATTCTGGGTGAATAGTAGTTTCTGTAAAACACTTTTACATTCAGGAGTAGAATGGTTATCTTAAAGAAAAACACTTGTAGGATAGTTTGAATTGTGCGCTGAACTAGTCATGTTTTTCACAGAACATTGTTTTTACTTCAAAAAATAACTGACAGACTACAGTGATTCTTGAAAATAAAGTGAGCCTGATAAAATTTGACCTTTCAAGTGAAAAATCAGAGTTTGAAAAATTGTATATACCGCTGTGAGGTTAGCAGTTTTCTGATACTTAAAAGACTTCTCTGATGATATTTATTGGTGGTGATGTTATATATGTGACTTTTTGATATTGTGTAATGAAATGTGTTAACATTTATTTGTAAGATCTGTAAAATCAGTTCACCAAATATTTTCAAAATGACCTGTTTATGATATTACAAAATGATGCCTGGAAAAGATTCATCCAAATGTAAGACAGACCAGTGGACATCTTTCTTCACACCATCCTTAGGCAATCACAGATTTTTTTTTTTTTTTTCCAGTCACTATTGGCTAGTTTTCATTGCCATAGTTTTATATGAATGGAATCATGCCTGGTAATTTTTTTTTAATGAATTTCAAATACTGTGAATTTCCCCTTGCCAGATACTGGATATTGTATTTCTGCAAACCCTCTTGACTTTTGTTCTGGGATGCAGTTATTACTTGGAATCAGCTTGATCCTTTTGGGTCTGCTTTTAGGATTTGTTAGGGAGGACTTGATCAGGGTTTAGTTTTGGGCTACCTCAGTAGAGGCTAGCTCCTTTTGAGTCCTCTACCTAGTCATGCTTCATGAATTAAGACGTTTTCTAGCCTAGCCGGTGGGACCGGGCACTGTTCACGCTCTACATGAGTGTCTCATTTCAGGTGGTTCTTGCCGCTGTCTTAGATTGTCTCCTCATTGGCGTGTGCTGATCAGTACTCTACTAGATACTTGAGAGGTCCTTCTGCAGACCTCTGGAATTCATTCTCTGTGCAGCTCTCTCCTTTCTGGTATTCTTGCCTGAGAACTTTAGTCTTCTTGATCTCCCTGAACTCTCAGCGATATCTCTCCAGCTTGAGTTTGCTGGGCTGTATCTGGGTTTCCCTTCCTCGTGCCACAGCCTGGAGACTCTCAGCACAAGCTGAAACAATCATAAGGCTTAATCTCCTTTGTTTCCCATCCCTCAGGGATAACTCTTCCTTACCTGATGTTCTGTATCTTAAAACTATTGTTTCATATAGCCTGTATTTGTTTTTTTCAGGTAAGAGATGAAACAACACATTGACAAATTCCAAAAGTGTTTAGATGGCTTATAAAGCTCCTGTTTACTTGTACAGACTTTAAGCCTTTATAAACTTTTTGCATTCTTTTGCTCTTTCTCCTCCTTCCCACTCTGTTTTGACTGACTTCTAATTCTTCAGGAAGCCTTTCTTGGTGTTTCCAGTTTTGAATTAGATTCTCATCTGGAATGTTCCTTGTATGTCTCATTTTTTGACACTTACCTTATTACTCTTCTTATCTTCTCCTCTGGCTCTGAGTTCAGTTACAGACAACACCAGGTTCTCTAGTAGACTGAGACCTCTTTGAAGACTGCAAGTGCTTTATTCATTTCTGTTTCAAGCACCTAACCTAGTGCCAGGAACCTAGTTGTAGACTGAGTGAATCAATACCATAATCCCTGCCCTCAAATAGCCTTCTTTTAAATTCTTGAAAATACTAAGTTGGGGCGGGGGGAAATTGTCAGTTATCTTCAGAGAAGCCTTGTTGGGAGAAGTTGTCTCAGTTTTTAATATTGTCAATAATAATATATGCTTTATGTTTGTCTCTGCCAATGTTTCCTTGCTCATTTTCTTTCACAGTACCTTATTGTCTTCATAGCCCTTACTGTTTGAATTTATTAGTCTACTTGTTTATTATCTGTTTGCCCTGTTAGAATGTAATGTCAATCTTTTTCACAAGTATCTCTGGTACCGAGGATTAGCATATGGCATATATTAGTTATCCAATAAATATTTGTTGGTAGAATCTTATTGAATTCTTATGATATGACTGTGAGGCGGGTACTATTGTTATTCTCATCTTATAGATAAGGAAACTCTGAGAAGTAATTTGCCTAAGATCACAAAGCAGAAAATTATAGAGTTATTATATCCTACCTAAACAATCTGATGCTCTGGCAGATGCTCTAATTACAATATTATACATTGTCTAAAATGCCTCTCAGAAGTTCTGGAGCTATCTAAACAGTATTCTAACATCAAGATAAGGAAAAAATTATGTAGAAGCCTAAAGTTGAAAGAAATCAAGTCTAGAATAAGCTATGATTGGATAATAGCTAAAGTAAGATAGAGTGATTTTGCTTTTAATTTCATTTTGGTTTTTACTGGTAAAGAGAGTGGACTCAAATCAGACAGCTTGGGTTTTAATCACAGTTCTGCACTTTACTACTTTTGTAACCTTGATTAAGTTTTTAAACTATTGCTACGTCAGTTTCTCATTTGTTAAATGGGTATAGTAATAGTATCTGTCTTACAAAGCTGCTAGAGGATTAAACAATTTAATACTTATAAAGTGCTTAGACTATACCTGGCATATCTTGATGCTTATTAAGTGGTAGGTGGTAGTAAAAGTAGCTGCAGCAGCAGCAGTAGTAGTAGCAGCATAGTTGCATGTTTTTATGCTGCTGATAAAAGCTATTATATTATATTGATTAATAATATAAATTTTTAAAGTTAGGTTTATAGTTAATTATTTTAATTTGTGTTAACTATGTTTACGACTGAACCTGTTTAGAATCTAGGTTGCTTGACCATGGAAGAGCTACCATGCTCCTGGCTGAGTAATTTTAAACTTAATTTTAAGCTAAGTTCTTTGATTGATTTCTTGTTTTGGTTGTGTACTATGTTGATCATTTATTATGATCTCATTGGCAAAGTATAATTGTATCAATTCATGTGTATCTGTATTTTTATATCAGTTTTTTTTTTTTTTAAAACCAGAAATTATAGATTTTCTTTCTTGGCTTTAGCTGGTATATCTCTGCATTACTTTAGAAATTGAGTATTTTTTATAGGTGGGTGATTTATTATCCGTACTGTTAAAGATATGGGTTTCTGGCAACCTTTTTATAAGTTTGAAGATTTATTGAACAAGCTAAATCTCAACTAACTGTAGTAACTCAAATGATAACATTTCACTAGTGACTTTTTACTTATAAGAAGACATACGGGATACTTGCCATACTAATTAAGCATGCATACAGTAAGTTTATCAGACACCAGAGTACTTTTGCAATGACAGGAAAGACCATATGGCTAAGCTCTGATATTTGTTCTCTTTTTTGCTAGTCTGTACTGAAAAGCATGAATATGTAAAGTAACTTTATGGAAAACCCCACAAATACTTCTTAAAATGATCTATTATTTTCAATGTTTTTTTCCTAACAAAGATAGAGTAAGGAGTTGCAATAGAAGCATAGTTAGTACAAAATGTAAAGTTTTAGCTAATGTGACTGTTTCTTTCTTTTACACTTTAGTAAATTGTTAGTAAATTTAGTAAATTTTAGTAAATTTTTAAGAAAACCTCTAGTATTTTGTATTTTGGCTGTCACCTTAATTTTAAAAGTTTATGGTAGCATTTGTAATAAATGTTACATGGATATTTAGCACTAAATAATACTTCTCATTTTTCAGAGAACCGGGGCTAAACCTTTCTATGCATATAATAAAGAATAATAGGGATGTACATAAAGGTCATTTATTTAAAGAAAGGAGTCTTTGAGTATAGTAATATTTTTTTTTCCCTGCTAGAAATTTACTTTGGTTTCTAGTTCAACTTTTTTTCTCTTTCTCTTTTTTAATGGAGGTATAATTGACATTTAATATGATAGTTTCAGGTATATAGTATAATGGTTCATTATTTATATACACTGGGAAGTGATCACCATAAGTCTAGTTAATATCTGTCATCTTACATAGTTGCAAGGTTTTTCTTCTTATGATGAGAGCTTGTAATATTTACTCTCTTAGCTTCTGTCAGGTATGTAATATAGTATTATTAACTATAGTTGCCATAATCTATGTTACATCCCCATGACTTATTTTATAACTGAAAGTTTATACCTTTTGACCTCTCTCATCCATTTCTTTTGCTCTTCACCCGCCTCTCTGGCTGCCACTAATCTGTTCTCTGCATTTGTGAGCTTGTTTTTTTTTTTGTTTGTTTGTGTCTGCTTTTAGATTTTACATATAAATTTGTCTTTCTCAGTCTGACTTAGTCCATTAAGTATAATATCCTCCATGTTCATCCATGTTGTCCCAGACGGCAATATTTCTTTTTTTTTTTTTATGGCTGAATAGTGTTCCATTTTGTGGGTATGTGTGTGTGTAGGGGGGCACATAACTGAGCGCGCATGCAACTCAAAGGGAGCATTTTTTTTAGAAGAATAGTTATTTGCATTTGTAAACTAATGGTTTAGTTCTCTTATCTCTTGTTGTTGTTCAGTTGCTAAATCGTGTCTGACTCTTTGTGACCCCATGGACTGTAGCCCGCCAGGCTCGTCTGTCCATGGGATCTCCCAGGCAAGAATACTGGAGTGGGTGGCTGGTTCCTTCTCCAGGGGATCTTCCCCACCCAGGGATCGAACTCACGTCTTCTGCATTGGTAGATAGATACCTTTCCACTGAGCCACCTGGGAACCCCTTCTCTTATCCCTACAAAGATAAAATGTTATAGTTTTCATATATTTAAAGCCTGCAGTTGTATTATTTTCTGGAAAACTTTCCCCTATAAATTAAGTGATAAATTAGTTTAATGATTTCTGTTTATTTCTAAATTTGACATTAAATTTTTTATGTTTTTCTTTCAAGTTTTCTTAGTTTTTATGAAAATAATTTAGCTTCCAACCTGTGAATTAAATTGGGTAGTTGTCTTTTTACCTTCCTATTATCTGTAGTCGGCTTCCTTACTCTTCAAGTCAGAAAATGTCAATATTTCCTCTCTTGAATGAATTAACCTTCCAGTGTCCCCTGCTTTTCCCATTCCTTACACTTTTAGATTCATGTTTGTTATACAGTTAATTCATATGTCAAAAATGTAGTGAGGCATCAGGCTCCATGTGGTCAAAACATGGTTAAGAAAAAGTATTATATTTTAGAATAGAATATTACCATTCTGATCGAAAAAGCAAGAGAGTTCCAGAAAAACATCTACTTCTGCTTTATTGACTATGCGAAAGCCTTTGACTGTGTGGATCACAACAAATTGTGGAAAATTCAAGAGATGGGAATACCAGACCACCTGACCTGCCTCTTGAGAAATCTGTATGCAGGTCAGGAAGCAATAGTTAGAACTGGACATGGAACAACAGACTGGTTCCAAATCAGGAAAGGAGTATGTCAAGGCTGTATATTGTCACCCTGCTTATTTAACTTCTATGCAAAGTACATCATGAGAAACGCTGGACTGAATGAAGCACAAGCTGGAATCAAGATTGCCAGGAGAAATATCAATAACCTCAGATATGCAAATGACACCACCGTTATGGCAGAAAGCAAAGAACTAAAGAGCCTCTTGATGAAGGAGAAAGAGGAGAGTCAAAAAGTTGGTTTAAAACTCACCATTCAGGAAACTGAGATCATGGCATCTGGTCCCATCACTTCATGGCAAATAGATGGGGAAACAGGGGAAACAGTGACAGACTGGTTTTTTGGGCTCCAAAATCACTGCAGATGGTGACTGCAGCCATGAAATTAAAAGATGCTTGCTCCTTGGAAGAAAAGTTATGACCAACCTAGACAGCATATTAAAAAGCAGAGACATTACTTTGCCAACAAGGTCTGTCTAGTCAAAGCTGTGGCTTTTCCAGTAGTCATGTATGGTTGTGAGAGTTGGAGTATAAGTAAAGCTGAGTGCTGAAGAATTGATGCTTTTGATCTGTGGTGTTGGAGAAGACTCTTGAGAGTCCCTTGGACAGCAGAGAGATCCAAAAAGTCCATCCTAAAGGAAATCATTCTTGAGTGTTCATTGGAAGGACTGATGCAGAAGCTGAAACTCCAATATTTTGGCCACCTGATGCAAAGAGCTGACTCAGTGGAAAAGACCCTGATGCTGGGAAAGATTGAAGGAGGGAGGAAAAAGGGATGACAGAGGATGAGATGGTTGGATGGCATCACCAACTCAATGGACATGAGTTTGGTAAACTCCGGGAATTGGTGATGGACAGGGAGGCCTGGTGTGCTGTTGTCCATGGGGCTGCAAAGAGTTGGACACTACTGAGCGACTGAACTGATATTACCTTGTTCCACCACTCATGATCATTTTTCTAGAATTTATTTAGGTATATGCTCTTAATTCTTTTAGTAAATCCTCAAAATGAGTGAGGTATTTTCATATACACATTCTTTTATTTATTCCTGCTATTTATTAAATAAATGCCAACATTGTATATATACTTTTACAAAAGTAATTATGTTCCTTGATTCATAATAGTGTTTATTTTTGCCTAGTGTGTAGAGAAGAGTTGGGTCCAGCAGAGTGCGCTGTTGGTCTTCAGATAAAGTGTTGATGTGCAAATCCTTGGTCTGTTTTTCTTTTCCTTCCTCTTATACCACTATCTTGCTTTCTTTTCTGTCTCTTTCTCTCCCTCTCTTCACCCCCCACTTCCCTTCCCTATCACCCTTTAATGCTTAATATATTCTTTAGAATCTCAGGAGAAAATGACCAATTTATTTTGAAAAGTCATTGTTTTACAAGTCATTTTCTCATAGTTTTACTTTTTATTTGAAATAACTGCTTATATAGTGGAACAGTGCTTACTATGTTTTAGGAACTCTCCTAAGCATCCTGAAAATACTAATTGACTTAGTAAATACAGGTTCATGTGAGTTAATGCTTATTGCCAGTCCTTTTAAGTTTTGTGTGAATTTGACAATTTTCAAGATAAAACAAAAGGTTTAATTGAATCCCTATGATAACCTTATGTGGAAAGTATTAATATTTCATTCAATGACAGATGAGGAAATTGAGTCCCAGATAGTTTAAGTTCATGTCATGAAGCTGATAAGTAGAGATTGGTTTAAAATTCAGCCATTTTGGCTTTAGAATTGATGCTCTCAACCATGTTACTGTTCTTCTTCTGAATAGACTCTTCCAGATGACCTATAGATTAAAGACAGCTTATCTTTGTACTCTCATAGATAATATTATATAGATAATTCATTTAAGATTCGTTGCTCTTTTAGTCTCTCTCAATACCCTGTTATTTATGATGCTTACCAAAGTTTATGATTATGGGTTTATTTGTAGGTTTCATGGTTTTACCTGCCTTCTTGCCAGGCTGTCGCTAAGAACAAGTGTGATGTCTTTCTTGTTCACTTTTTTATAACCAGCATCTGGCACAGGACCTGTGCCTAGTAGGTGCTCACATATTTGTTGAATAAATGAATGGAAAAATGACCAACTTTGAGAAAGTATATTATTTACCACTGTTTCTTACAGTACATTTGAAAAGTTATAGTTTTTTTTATGTCATACCACACAAAAATTAAAGATCAAATAATGATTTCAGGGACCAAGAGGTAAAATTGGTACTTAATATTAACAAAAGATTAGAGACAACTTTTATTTTCTATAGCTCTCTAGGAACAAGTTGTTAAATAATATTATCACCTAGATGAAGTATAGTTTATTCAAGGCAGCAGAATTTTAGAAAAGTGTTATATGCCATAAAATTGAAGATAATAACTTATATTTCTGTAAGAGTTAATAATAATAACATAGTGATGGCTTTTCAGAATATATACTTGTACCAGGCAATTTCTGTGTTCACTCATATATCCTTACATCAGCTCTGTGAATAAAATAGAGCAGATATTAGTCTTATTTTATAGGTAGGAAAATTGAAGCCCAAGAATATATTATTTGATGATGGTAATAATTATAGGTATATGATAGAATTGTGATTTGAGCCTACTTCTAAAAGAGTTGAATATAGATTCATGGATTATAAGTGGTAGAAAAGAAGAGAAAAGGAATGGCTGGGAAAATGTTTCATTTTCTTGTTGACTGTTGAGGAAAACAGCAAAGTTACTTGGCAAGAAAAAGAGATTTTCATTCAATATGTCTGTCATTAAAATATCTTCTTTTAGTCATCCTGCAGTTAGAGAAGGTTAAAGTATCTTAAACATTTTGTGTATTTTATCTAATAAAGAGTCAAAGGAAGTTAAGTTTTAAATTCAAAAAGAAATAGGACTATACATTGTTTGAAAAAAACCTGTGTTAGTATAAAACTTTACAGAGTAAACATTATAATATTCTCCCTTAAGCTATTACTCCCATCCCCCTTTCTGCTTCCCAGAAGTAAACAAGAGGAACACCTTCAGGAGAATCTTTCTGGATTGTTTTGTATAAGTTTACTACAGATATTTTTCATAGTTCTGTTATAGTTAAATTTTGTTTTTACATTTAACTCTTATTTATAGAGTTTATTTTAATATATACATGAGGCCAGCCTCTAACTGTGTGCTTTTCCAAATAGATGATCAATTGTCTCAGTGTCAAAGAATAATTTTTCCTGATTTGAAGGTTTGCTATTATCGTATACTAAATTATTATATATACTTGGATTGGTTTCTAGACTTTTTTTCTATCTACCTTTTAATTTTTTTCAAAGCACGTATGTGTACAGTCAGAGTCAAAGAATTCTAGTGGCTTCAAACAAAAAGCAGTAGACCCCTGCCCTCATTCTAGTTGCTACCACTTCCCGCTATGTGGTCACTAATTTTTAATTCTTTTGCCTGTTTATTCTGATATTTATTTATTTATTTTTCAAATGACAAGTCCTTGCAGTCTTTTTCTTGAATTTTCAGTTTTGGATAGCTTCTGTTTTCTTCCTACTGTTCTTTCTAATTTTTTCATTACTTCTCCCCCTCAAGCCTCACAATGTTTGCTGTTTGCATTATTGTAATTATGTAAGTATCATTAAAAACTGAGCCAAGTGTTATATTATGATTACAGTTCTTTCCCCAAACCAGGTTTTATTTTTTCTAGTGCTAAATGTTAGTCTTGCTTAGCTTTTACACACACACAATTAGTTACCAGTTGCTGTGTAACAAACCAACCATTTATTTAGCTTACTATTCTGAGGGTCAGCTGGGCTCAGCTATGCATTTCTCTTGATCTCAGCTGGGCTACTCATGCCATCCATGGTCAGCTGCAGGTTGGCAAGACAACTCTGCTTCATAGGGTTGGTTGGCAGTTGGCTAGGACATGGGACCATGGGATGAGAATCTCTCATCATCCAGTATACTAAACTCAGCTTATATATATAGGTGGCCCCAAGGTTCCAGGAACAGCAAGAGAACAAACCCCAAATACCTTTTGAGCCTCTGTTTCCTAATATCCCAGTCATCAAAGCAAGATTCAAGGGATGGAGTTCACCCCTTGGTGAGAAGAGGTACAAAATGACCTTGCAAAAAGGGTTTGCATATAGAAATGAGAAGGATTTGTGGCCATTAATATATATGTGTGTGCGTATATGTATGTGTATATATATGTATATAATACATTATGCATATACTTTTTAACAAAATTTGGATAGAATTTATTATTAAAAAAACTTCTTGAAATTATTTGGCCACACTGCAAGGCATGCAGGATCTTGGTTCCCTGACCACGGATCAAACTTGCGCCCTGGCAGTGAAAGTGTAGAGTCCTAATCACTGGACTGCCAAGAAATTTCCATTAAAATTTGGACTATAGTGTATATAGCTTTTACTTTTCACCTAATATGTCATGGTTGTAGAAAAGGCTTTTAGAAATATAAATCTTAAGTAGTCTATTTTGATGCAGTTTTGATCTAACCTTTTTTTTTTCTATGCCAGGAGTTTGCAAACTACAATCCACAGCCCACTGCCTGTTTTTATAAATGTTGGGGAACACAGCTTACATTCATTACATATTGTTTCTGGCTACTCTTGTGCTACAATAGTAGCATTGAATAGTTATGACAGATACCACATGGCTCACAAAACTTAAAATATTTACTCTTTAAAAAAAAAAATTTACTCTTTGGCCCTTTAAAAACAGTTTACCAATCCTTGTCCTGTGCTGTTTTAATTGTGGTAAGTGAGGCGAGAAATTGGTGGCCTTAGTGTGAACCTCTTGCTTTATCTGCAGATTTACCTAAGGGCAGGGTGGTAGAATGGATGAGTAATTGCCTGAGTGAGTTTCCTTCAGCTCCAATAGTTATGATTTTTTTTTTTTAAGAGCTTGTAGAAGACATAGTAGTGACCTCTACAGTGGAAATAGAAAGGATTACTCTCAAAAATTTCAAATCTCCATCATGCTGAATGAACTTCATGGTGAATGTTTCGGAAAGATTTGACGGTTATTTTTGTTGATCTGTAGAAACATTTAATGCATACAGCAATCTAGCTGATGTGTATACACATTTAGTGATAGTAGAATCTATAGTTGCCATTTAGAAGCTTTTCACTCAATGATCGTGGGTATGGAAAAATAACTTTACCTTAGAAAACTACATGTTAATTGACCAATTTTCTGACCAGTAGATAGGCAGATAGATTTCTTTATTAAAATTTTTAAAGATTTTGACATAGTCACAGCATTATACAGAAATTAGAAATATAGTGCAAATATATATATTTTTCCCATGAGCCATTTGATAGTAAGTTATTCATGTGGTGCTCCATCACCCTGGAATACTTTTAGTGTCCATTTCCTAAAGCAAAGACGTTCTTTAATAAAACCATAAAAATCAGGAAATTATAATTGATTCATTGTTATCTAATATTCAGAACCAGATCAATTTTTACCCATTGTTTCTATGAAGCTTTTATAACAGAAAGGTTCAGATCAGAATCATTCATTGCCTGTTTAGTTGTCATTTTGTTATTTTCTTCAGTCTGGAGTAGTTACTCAATCTTTCCTTGTCTTTCATGACCTTGACACTTCAGAAGACTACAGCCTTTCTAGAATGTCTCTCAACTTTGGGTTTTGTTATCATTAAATTACAATTATGTATCTTGGGCAAGAATGTCACAGAAGTGATGCTGCATTTTATCTATTGCATCTTATGAGGTGGCAGATCATTTCATTACATTACTGATGATTACTTTGATGACTTGATAAATATGCTAGGCATCACTGTAAAGTTATCTTCCTTCTTAACTGAAGAGGACTTCATAGGGTGGAACTCTGAAACTATGTAAATAGCGTGTCCTCATCAAATGTTCAATTTATTCATTTTATATTTATCTTTATGGACTCATGATTTTCCATTTTATTAAGTGATAATCCATAATATGATTTGTTTAAATGCTCAAGTTGGAGTTCAGTTAAGTTGCTTGTGTATTTCTGACACATATCCATTGTTCTTAGAGCAGTTACTTGCTTTCTGGCATAGTAAGATGTTCTAGGGTCATCTCTGTCTTGTTTTCCTCCCCTAGTCCTAGATTCATCCATTTTTCCAAAGAACCTTGGTTTCTTTTAAATATTTAGAAATCAGGTTTTTGGTATTGACTTTACCCATCGCTCTTGGGGTTACTATTCTAGGCCCTTTAAGCAGACAGAACTAGGCAATATGTGTCTGTGTAATATATGTGCATGTATATACACACACAAATATATATATTTACAGATACATGTTTCTCTATTTGTATGTTAAAATTACGTGTTCATAGCAATATATCCAATTCCAGTTCAACACCAGAGAGTTCATTCTGTTTCTTCCTTTTTATAATTTTAAATTAAAAACCTATTCCTAGTTTTTCAAAAAGTTAAAAATAGAATTACTATGTGGTAATTCCATTTCTAGGTATATATATCCCGAAGAATTGAAAGCACATATTGAAACACATGGGCTTCAGGTGGCACAGTAGTAAGGAATCCACTTGCCAATGCAGGAGACACAAGAGATATGAGTTCAGTCCCTGGGTCGGGAAGATCCTCGAGGAGGAAATGGCAACCCACTCCCATATTCTTGCCTGTACACCAGTGTTCATAGCAGCGTTATTCACAAGAGCCAGAGGGTGAAAACAACTTATGTATCTATTGAGAGATGGATGGATAAACAAATATAGTGTATACATGAAATATTTAGCCCAGAAAGGAAGGAAGTTCTGACACATGCTGCAACAAAGATTGGAGATATTATGCTAAGAGAAATAAGCCAGCTAGAAATGGACAAATATGGTATAATTCCACTTACAGTTTACTTTGTGTTTGTGTATTGATGTGAGAGTTGGACCATAAAGAAGGCTGAGTGCTGAAGAATTGATGCTTTCGAATAGTGGTGCTGGAGAAGACTCTTGAGAGTCCCCTGGACAACAAAGAGATCAAACCAGTCAGTCCTAAAGGAAATCAACCCTGAATATTCATTGGAAGGACTGATGCTGAAGCTGAAACTCCAACACTTTGGTCCCCTAATATGAAGAGCCGACTTATTGGAAAAGACCCTGATGCTGGGAAAGAATGAAGGCAAAAGTAGAAGTGGGTGGCAAAGTATAAGAGGTTAGATAGCATCACCAACTTGATGGACACAAAGCTGAGCAAACTCCAGGAGATAGTGAAGGACAGAGGATCCTGGCTTGCTGCAGTCCATGGGGTCTGCAAAGAGTCAGACACAACTTAGTGACTGAACAAGAACTATGTTGCTGTTATAGAAATAGAACTCATTTTTGTATATTGACCATACAACCTGCAAACTTGCTAAATCACTTTTTGGTTCTAGTTGAAGATTGGCTCTTTTGAAGATTTTATAGGACTTTCTAAGTACAGAGCTATATGTTTGCATTCTCTAATAAACATTATTTTACTTCTTTTAGTATTTGGCTTTTAATATGTTTTCTTATTTTATCTTAGTGGCTAGGATATGTAGTACAAGGTTGAATTGGAGTGATGAGAGTAGACATCTTTGTTCAAGTTTCATTGGGGGAAAACCCATTAATAATGATGATTGATGTACGTGTTTTGTATATGCTCTCTATCCAGTTGAGGAAGTTTCCTTCTATGCCTAGTTTTTTTTTTTCTTTTTGGCCACACCTCAGGGCTTGTAGGATCTTAGTTCCTTCACCATAGATTGAACCCATGCCCCCTGCATTGGAAGTGTGGAGTCTTAACCTCTAGACTGCCAGGGAAGTCTCTCCTTCTATTCCTAGTTTTGCTGAAAGTTTTATAATGAATGAATGTTGGATTTTATATTTTTAATTTTATTGCATCCATTAGTAGGATCACATGGTTTTACTCTTATATCCTCTGGATGTATTGACTTACACTGCTTTTTGGATGCTGACCCAACCTCACACTCGGATGGAAGCTGGAATAAAACCCACTTGTTCATGGTGTTGTACCCTTTTTATATCTTGCTAGATTTGATTTGTTAAGTTTTGTTGAGAACTTCTTGCACCTATGCTTCTTAAAGATACTGGTCTTTAGTGTTTGTGTGTGTGTGTGTGTGTGTGTGTGTATACACATTTTATTTTGTTTTGATATCAGGGTAATGCTGACCTTATGAATTGAAAGTATTACTTAAATTTTTGATAGAATTCACCAGTGAAACTATCTGGGCCTTGCAACTTGTTTTTGGAAAGAGTTTCACTTATACATTTACTTGCTTTAATAAATATAGGACTATTCAGATTTTCTGTTGCTTCTTGAGTCAGTTTCAATAATTAGTATCTTTCAAGAAATTTGTCTATTTTATTCAAATTTTTAAGTTTATTGTCATAATATTCAAAATATTCTCTCTTTAAAAAAAACTGTAGGCTCTATAGTGATATTCCCTCTTCATTTCTAATACTAGAATTTGTATTTTTTTCTCTTTATTTTTTGATCCATCTGGATAGAGGTTTATACATTTTTATTATAGTTTAAAAATTTTGTTTTTGTTGATTTTTCTTTAATGTTTTCCCATTTTCTGTTTCACTGATTTCTGCTTTTGTCTTGTTTTCCTTCATTTTGCTTTTTTTAAGATTGATTTATTCTCTTTCTAACTTCATAGGATTGAAGCTTAGATAATTGATTTTAAACCTTTTTCCCCCTAAGACAACCATTGGAAAGTATACATTTCCCTCTGCTTTGTGTGCATCACACAGATTTTGATATTATGTTACTTTTCCTCTCATTTTGCTATTGATTTCTTTTTTGACCCAAGATTTATTTGCAGTAAATAAACACTAAATAGGTTTTTCCCCAGGTATTTTTCTCTACTGATTTGTGATTTGTGTGGTTAGAGAGCATATTTTGTATGATTCCAGTTCTTTTAAATTTAATAATCTGTGAAAGCTCTGAATTTTTAGAAAGAATATGTATTCATTTATAGACTACTACTCTGTTATTTGGTGAATTAGTCTGTAAATGTCAATTAGCTCAAGTTGTCTGATTGTGTTGTCCATGTCTTCTATATCATATTTTTTTTGGATCTACTTATAAAGCAGAGAAGAGGGCTAAAGTTCCTATAATTGTGGATTTATTTCTGTCACATTTATCTATCTTGCTTCCTGGAATTTAAACTCTGATATTAGAAATTGTATATACATTTAAGATTTTATCTTCTGGGTGCATCAACCTGTCTGTCACTAAGAAATGTCTTTGTTCTGAAATTTGCTTTGCATAATTAACATAGTTACTCTGACTTTCTTAGGATTAGTGTTTGAGTAGTGGATCTTTTTTCATCCTTTTAACTTATCTGTTTTTACATTTAAAATGGGTTTCTTGTACATCACTGAATCTTCTGTTTTTATCCACTCTGACAAACCCTGCCTTTTAATTGGAGTGTTTATACCTTGTACATTTAATATAATAATCAATATGGTTGCTATATATTTTCTATTTGTCTCCATTGTTCTTTATTTCCTTTTATAATTCTTTTGGCCTTCTTTTGGATTAATTGACTGTGATTTAGGATTCCATCTTTTCTCCACCATGTTCTTCTTACTATAACTCTTTGTTTATTTGTTTTGGAGTTTCTCTGAGATTTATAATTTGCATATTAAATTTATCACTGTATTTTCAAGTATTTTACTTCACATGCATTTTGTGAATGCATGCATGCTCAGCTGTGTCCAACTCTTCTGACCTCACGAATTGTAGCCTGCCAGGCTCCTCTGTTCATGAGACTTTCTTGGCAAGAATACCACGGTTGGTTGCCATTTCCTCTTCCAGGGAATCGACCCAACCCAGGGATTGAATGCACATCTCTTGCATTGGCATACACTTAACCTACAGTGTATAAAAACCTTCTCCCAGCCACACTCACCCTCTGCAATGGCCCACATTCTGTGGAGTGTGCTTCTCTCTAAATCTGAATAAATCCACTTCTTACTTAAAAAAAAAACACAAACCTTCTCCCACTATACTTTAAATTCCACTTTCTCCCATTATGCTTTTATTTCTACCGTCTCATATGTCATTTTTGTTATATACTTTATTTCTGTATGTGTTATGAACCATAGAGTATTTTATTATTATTTTTCCTTTAAATCATGTTATTTTTTTGACTATGAATTTTTTATTGAGACTTTATTTTTATACAACAGTTTAAGGATCACCAGAGAATTGAAGGGAAGGTACAGATATGCCCTACCCAACTCATCCCATTATCAAAATCCCCCACCAGAATGGTACATTTCTTTTTTAAAAAATTTATTTATTTATTTAGCTGCATTGGCTTTTAGTTGTGGAATGCAGGACCTTCACTACAGCATGTAGGCCTCTCTCTAGTTGGGGCACTCAGGCTGCAGACCATGCAGGCTCAATAGTTGGTGTGTGCAAACTTTAGTTGCCCTGCAGCATGTAGGATCTTAGTTCCCTGACCAGGGACTGGAAACCCTGCATTGGAAGGTGGATGGTTAACCACTGAACCACCAGGGAAGTCCTCAGGATGGTACGTTTCTTACGGTTGATGAACCTACATTGACAGGTCATAATCGCCCAAAGTCTATAGTTTACATTTCCATGTGCTAGCTATGGGTGCTGTACATTTAATGGGTTTGGAGAAATGTGTCATAACATGTGTCTGTGATATCATACAGAGTATTTTCACTGCCCTAAAAACCCTCTGTGTTGTGTCTATTCATACCTCCCCTCTCCTCCTGCCAACCCCTTTCAATCACTAATCTTTTTACTCTCTCCATAGTTTTGCCTTTTCCAGAATAGTAAATATAGTTGGAATCATACAGTATGTAGCCCTTCAGATGAACTTCTTTCACTTAGTAATATTAAAGATTCCTCCTTGTCTTTTCATGGCTTGATAGCTTATTTCTTTTTAGTTCTAAGTACTGTTTCATTGTTGGAATGTACCATTGTGTATTTATCCGTTTACCTTTTGAAGGACATCTTGATTGCTTCCAAGTTCTGGCAGCTATGAATAAATCTCTCAACATTTGTGTTAGTGGATATTTGTTTTTACCTCCTTTGGACAAATACTAAGAAGCATGACTGCTTGATCATAGCATAAGAGTAGGTTTAGTTTTGTAAGAGACTGCCAAGCTTTCTTTCAGAGTGGCTGTACCACTTTGCATTTCACCAACAATGAATGAATTCCTTTTGTTTCACATCTCCATATCCTTGTCAGCATTTGATGCTGATCATTATTTCTGATTATAGCCTTTCTCATAAGTGTGTGGTATTATCTCATTGTTGTTTTAATGTGCATTAGTCTAATGACAGATGATGTTGAACATCTTTTCATATGCTTATTTATACCTTTTTGTCTTGCTGTTTGATTTTGTTCATCAGAACTTTGTAGTCTTGTACATATTTTATCAGATTTATACCCAAGAATTTCATTTTGGGGGTACTAATGTAATTGATATGGTGTTTTTAATTCCAAATAATCCAGTTTTCCATTGTTGGTATATACGAAAGCAATTGACTTTTTTTTTTTTTATTATTTACGTCTGCACTGGGTCTTCTCTAGTTGCAGCGAGCGGCGGCTACTCTCT
Organism: Okapia johnstoni; assembly: GCA_024291935.2. Taxonomy (NCBI): domain Eukaryota; kingdom Metazoa; phylum Chordata; class Mammalia; order Artiodactyla; family Giraffidae; genus Okapia; species Okapia johnstoni. The sequence goes on along the minus strand of CM044308.1, from coordinate 119,785,660 downwards.
AGTTTTGGTGCACAGACTTCTTACTGTAGTGGCTTCTCTTGTGGAGCACAGGCTCTAGGGAGTGTGGGTTTCAGTAGTTGTAGCAAACAGGCTCGGTAATTGTGGCTCATGAGCTCGTAAGTGCTGGCTCAGTTGTAATGGCGTAGGGGATTAATTGTCCTGTGGTAGGTAGAATCTTCACAGATAAGGGATTGAACCCATGTGGCCTACACTGACAGATGGATTCTTAACCACTGGACCACCAGGAAAGTCCAGAAAGTGATTGACTTTTATAAGTGAACTTTGTATCTTGGAACCTTGCTATAATCACTTATTAGTTCCAAGAGGTTTTTTGTTGATTCTTCCAGATTTTCTACACAGATACTCAGCAAACAGACAGTTTTATATCTTCCCTCTCAATTTGAATACCATATATTTATTTTTCTTGTCTTATAATATTAGCAAGGACATAAAGTTGAAAAGGAATGGTGAGAGGGAATAGCATTGGTTTGTATCAGATCTTAGAAATCTTCAACTTTCTCATCATTAAATATAATGTTAGCTGTAAATTTTTTGTAGATAGTCTTTATCAAGTTGAGGAAGTGCCCCACTATTTCTAGTTTACTGAGAGTTTTTATCACGTATGTGTGGATTTTGTCAAATGCTTTTTCTGCATCTAAGATTTCCCTATAGCTCAGATAGGGCCTGCAATGCAGGAGACTTGGGTTCAATCCCTGGATCAGGAAGATCCCCTGAAGAAGGAAATGGCAACCCACTCCAGTATTCTTGCCTGGAGAATTCCATAGACAGAGGAGCCTGGCGGGCTACAGTCTGTGGGGTCACAAGGAGTTGGACATGACTAAGCAAATAACACACACACACATTGATATAATCTTATGTGATATTTCTTTTTTAGTCTACCAGTGTGTGATGGGTTACACTGATTGATTTTCAAATGTTGAACCAACCTACATAGCTGGGGTAAATCACACTTGGTCATGGTTTATAATTCTTTTTACATATTGTTGGATTCAGTTTGATAATATTATCTTGATATTATTTAATGAGGATTTTTGCATTCATGTTCATGAGAGATACTGGTGTGTAGCTTTCTTTTAATGTCTTTGCCTGACTTTGGTATTTGGGCAAATACTGGCCTAATAGAATGAGTTGGTAGCATTTATGCATCTATACTCTGAAAGAGATTGTAGAGAATTGGTAAAATTTCTTCCTTAAATATTTGGTAGAATTCACTAGTGGATCTGTCTTGGTCTGGTGCTTTCTTTTTGGAAGATTACTAATTATTGATCTAATTCTTTAGTATATCTAGGCCTATTCTTATTGTTCATTTCTTCTTGTGTCAGATTTGGCAAATTGTGTCTTTCAAGGAATTGATCTATTTCATTAGGTTATCAAGTTTGTGCACATAAAGCTCTTCATTGTAGTTTTTTATTATCCTTAGTGTCCGTGGCTCTGTAGTGATGTCCCTCCTTCACTTCTGATACTAATAGTTTTAAAAAATATTTATTTGGTCATGCCAGGTCTTAGCTGTGGCATGCAGGATCTTCAATCTTCTTTGCAGCTTGTGAGTGCTGTAGTTGCTGCTTGAGGGCTTTTTTAGTTGTAGCATGCAGAGTCTTAGTTGTGACACGTGGGATCTAGTTCAATGACCAAAGATCAAACCCAGGACTCCTGCAATGGGAGTTTGGAGTCTTAGCCAGTGGACCACCAGGGAAGTCCTAATATTAGTAATTTTTGTCTTCTCTTTTTTTTCCTAGTGACTTGTTGGCTACAGACTTATTGATTTCATTGATTTTTTTTTTTTTCAGAGAAGCAGGTTTTGGTATCAGTGATTTTTCTCTGTTGGTTTTCTTGTTTCAATTACATTGATTTCTGCTCTATTTTTCTTTTCTTCTGCTTAATTTGGATTTAGTTTGTTCTTCTTTTTTTAGTTTCCCAAGGTAGAAACTTAGGTTACTGACTTTAGATCTTTCTTCTTTTCTAATATATGCTTTCAATTTCCCTCACAGCACTGCTTTGAATGCCTACCATGTATTTTCATAGGGTATGTTTTTATTTTCATTTAGCTGAAACTATTTTTAAATTTCTCTTGACTTTTTTTCCTTGATCCGTGTGTTATATAGTTGTATGTTGTTTAATCCTCACTTGTTTTGGGGTTTTCTAGTTATCTTTGTGATATCGATTTCTAGTTTAATTCATTGTGGGAACAGACATTGTATTCTATTTTTTTAAACTTTTTAAAGTGCATTTTGTCCCCAGAATGTGGTCTTCTTGATTAATGTTCCATGTGAAGTTGGCAAAAATGTGTATTCTTCCACTGTTGAATGAAAGTCTATGGATGTCAGTTCTATCCAGTTGATTGGTGTTATTGTTGAATTCAACTATGTCCTTATTGATTTTCTGCTTGGTTTTTTAAAGTCACTCAGTTGTGTCCAACTCTTTGTGACCCCATGGACTATACAGTCCATGGAATTCTCCAGGCCAGAATAGTGGAGTGGGTAAGCCTTTCCCTTCTCCAGGAGATCTTCCCAACCCAGGGATTGAACCCAGGTCTCCCACATTGCAGGTGGATTCTTTACCAGCTGAGCCACAAGGGAAGCCCAAGAATACTGGAGTGGGTAGCCTATCCCTTCTCCAGCGGATCTTCCTGAGCCAGGAATCGAACTTGGGTCTCCTGCATTGCAGGCAGATTGTTTACCAACTGAACTATCAGCTAGGTCTTTCCATTTCTGATAGTGACTTCAAATATTATAGTGGATTTAGCTATTTCTCTTGCATTCTTATTAGTTTTTGTCCCATATAGTTTGACACACTGATGTTAGGCACATACATGTTAAGGACTGTTTTTTTTTTCACTTGGAGAATTGGTTCCTTTATCATTATGTAATGATCTTTAAAAAATCTCTGATAACTTTCCTTTCTTTGAGGTCTTCTGTATCTGAAATTAATATAGCTACTTCTGCTTCTTTTTGATTAGTGTTAACATGGTATATTTTTCTCTATCCATTTATTTTTAATCTATAAGTATCTTTATATCTAAAGTAGATTTTTTATAGACATCAAATATTTGGGTCTTGTTTTATGATCCTCTCTGACAATATCTGTCTTTTAACTGATGTACTTAGACCATTGATGTTCAAAGTGTTATTGACAAGGTTGGATTAATATTTACCATATATATTACTATTTTCTATTTGTTGCTCTTGTTCTGTGTTCCTCTTTTTGTTTCCCACTCTTTATGCCTTTTGTGGTTTTAAATAAACATTTTGTTTATTTTTGTTTTATTATTTATTCATTTTAGAAGGATTAGAGAGACCATTCTGTTTATTGTCAAAGATCAAGAAACAAAATCTGGAAATGCTCTATTATAAGTGCTGAGAAGCTACAAAGGAGGGGTAGGGTGAAGGAGACACAATAATACACAGCATTCTTTTGAGGAGCCCTAGCTCTTCATTCTAACACTCGAATCAAAGAGAGACAGCCATCCTTTGTCACTGAGACTGCAGAAGAATGGAAACCTCACTCAGTATATCAGTTCCTGTAGGACAAACAGAACAAGAGCCTATTTAAAGCTGATGCAGAGGCTACTCATGGTCTGCTGGGAGCCCCCTTGCCAAGCAGAATGGATGCTGAAGGTGGTCCTTGGCTGCCAGTGCTGGCTGGTTCTGGCTTCCTAGATCCTGGACTTCTCTTGATTCTCAGTGACAAGATTGCCAGTTGAATACAGTTGGCCAATTTGACCTGTTGACAGACTTATTCTAATGTCTCTTTTGGCTTTGTTCATTAGGGCTTGAATTTTTATAGGATCCTGTACATTCTTATTTTCTCTGAAGGCAACTCATATCCTCCTGATGGTGTAAGTTCTGTAGTTATAGGTGCTGAAGTGCTTGCTCTTCTTCAGCATTGCTGGGTACAGATCCAGAACTTGTGTCGGGCTGGAGGCTACCATCTTGGGACAAAAAACCCCCAGTGGGTCCTCTTTGCGGAGGTCCTGAGTTTAATGTGACCTGCAAAACTTATGCAGCCTTAGGGTGCCTAAGCGGGACACATGTATGGGCTCTGCTCAGGCAGTGGCCCAGGGCCTGGCCCAGGTGGGCTCAGGCCCTAGGCATTGGCACAGGTCCTAAATAAGCATTTTATTTGATTCCATTTTCTATCTTTTCTAGCATAGCCATCATATTCCTTCCCTCCTCTTTCCTTCCCTCCCTCTCTTCCCCCTTTCTTACTGGTTGCCCTCGATTTTGCTGTATGTATTTATGGCAAATCCAAGTGTACTTTCCTGTAACACTATACCATTTCATGGGTAGTATGAGTACCCTATATACAGTATAATGCTAATTTGTCAGTCCATCCCTTGTATCATTGCTATCATTTATTTCATGCCTATATAAGCATATAAATTGACTCTTGAACAATGCAGGGGTTAGGGGCACCAACCCTCCAGCAGTCAAAAATCTGTGTATAATATTTGACTTCCCAGGTGGCTCAGTGGTAAAGAATCCGCCTGCAATGCAGGAGACAAGAGTTTGATCCCTGGGTTGGGAAGATCCCTTGGAGCAGGAAATGGCAACCTACTCCAGTATTCCTGCCTGGAAATCCCCATGGACAGAGGAGCCTGGCCCTGAACAGAGGAGCTACAGTCCATGGGGTCATAAAGAATCAGACACGACTGAGTAACTAAAGAACAACAACAATAAATTTAACTACCAATAGGCTGCTATTGACCAGAACCTTTACCAATAGATAACATAAAGTCAATTAACACATGCTTTGTATGTTATTTGTATACTTACAGTAGAGAGAGGAAAATGTTGTTAAGAAAATCATAAAGAGAAAGTATATTTATAGTACTGTACCACTACTGTAAGTTTGCATCATCTATAAGATGAAGCATCAATGTAAGTCATTACCTACAACGATATTGTCTTAAATGATACAAAGCACTGTAGATGTTATCTGTATTTCTAACACTAGATAAAATGAAAAGATAATGTGAAAAAAGAATTTGTATTTGTTTAGAGGTATAAAAATTTATACATTGATATTGAAAAGGCTTTATGATATGATTTATTTATGGTAATTTAGTGTAATTGATATAGTTGCTTCACAGTAGCCTGACCTATACAGTAATGAATCAATCATCATTCAGTTTTTAAGGCATAATGTATTAAAGTCATGTTCATAATATGGTATTAGAAAAACATTTTTACTTTTTTTTTAAAAAAAAACCCACTTAACCTGTGATGATACGCTGATGTGCAGTTTCTCCAGTTATGAAACAGAGGAATACTATATGGTAATGTAATTCTTTGAAAGTTATAAAATAGAAAGCTAACATATTATTAATTTTATATTAAATGTCTCTCACCTTATGCCTATGTAAGGATAGACTAGCATCTACATGTATTTTATGCATTTATGACATGCCATTTATTTATTTGTATTTCTAGGCTCCGTGGTTCATCTGAGTGTTTTCAAATTTTTGCAAATCTTAAAATTCCAATGTATTTATTGAAACAAATTTGTGTAAGTGGAACTGTGCAGTTCAAACCTGTGTTAAGGTTCAACTGTTACTATTATTTATTATTAAATTAATTATTAAATTACATATTATTATTTTCTTCTTATTATCATTATTGACCAAACTATTCTATGTTAGGTCAGATAAGAAAAAGAAAGTTTAAAATTCATATTCACTATTAATTTTTCCAGGCTCTTGCTTTATATAAAAATTTTTTCTTGTCTCTAAAGAACTTCTGTTAACATTTTTTGAAAGGCAAGTCTACTGGCAGCAAATTCCTTCAGTTTTTGTTTGTCTGAGAAGGTCTTTATTTCTCCTTCACTTTTGAAGAATAATTTCTCAGGGTACAGAACTGTAGATGGGTGGTTTTTTCTGTTAACATTTTACAAATTTCATTCTACTCTCTTCTTGCTGCATGGTTTCTAAGGAGAAATTGGATATAATTATTATCTTTGTTCCTCTGTTGGTAAGGTGTTTTTCTTCTCTAAATTCTTTCCTTCAGAATTTTTTTTTTAATCTTCAATTTTCTGTGGTTTAAAAATGATATGCTTACATGTAGCTTTTTTTTTTTTTTTTACATTTAATCCTGTTTGGTGTTGCCTGAACTTTCTGAATCTGTGGTTTTGTGTCAGACATCAGGTAGGGGAAAATCTTGGTCATTATTGTATTAAATATTTCTTCTGTTACTATTTTTTTCCCCTTCTAGTATTCCCTTTATGCATATGCTAACCTGTTATAGTTGTCCCACAATCTTTGCATATTCTCTTCTGTTTTTCTGTCCTTGTTATTTTAGATTTTTGGTTTTCAAACATTCTGTTGATATATCCACTAGCTCAGAGAGTCCTTTGTCAGCTATGTCCAGTCTACTAAGAAGCCCATCAAAGGCTTTTTTTGTGTCTGCTACATTGTTTTATTTCTACCATTAAAAAAGAACTCTTCCTTAGGATTTCCATCTCAGCTTACATTGTTGGCTATTCTTACATGCTATATGCTTTATCCTGTAGAGCCTTCAGCATATTAATCATAGGTGTTTTAAATCCCTAATATGATAATTCCAATATCCCTGATGTGTCTGGCTCTGATGCTTGCTCAGTCTCTTCAGATTGTGTCTTCTGCCTTTTGGTATGCCTTGTAATTTTTTTCCTTGTTAGCTAGACATGACATGTTAGCTGGGTAAAAGAAGCTGCTATAAACAGATCTTTAGTAATTTGGTGGTGAGGGGTCAGGGTAAGGCAAGTGTTCTATAACCCTGTGATTGGGTCTTAAGTCTTTTAGTGATAGTGAGCCTGTGCCTCTGGACCGAACTTCACAGAAGTGTCTCAGTTTTTTCACCCCTTTAGTTGGGACAGGATGGCTTGAGTGAATTGGAATTTTTTCCCTTCTTCCATTTAGAAGGCTAGAACTGCTAGAGTTGGGTATTTCACTTCCTCCAGGTAGTTTAGGCTCTAATAATACCCCAAATGATTAGGCTCTGGTGAAGTAGTTTCCCCTGAGGGCAGACTTTGTTAAGAAAACCAGAGTGCTCTGGTATATTTCAAAATGGTTCCCTTCCCCCTCGCATTACTGGGAGCACAAGGGTGGTTTTCTCCCATGTGTGTTGAGGGAACCTGATCTGGCTGCTAGACATAACTCTCACAATATTTGGGACCCCTCCCTGACTCAGTTCAGTACAGTTCAGTCGCTCAGTCGTGTCCGACTCTTTGCGACCCCATGAGTAGCAGCACACCAGGCCTTCCTGTCCATCACCAACTCCCAGAGTTTACCCAAACTCATGTCCTTTGTCCATTTTTGAATGGGGATTTTGTTGTTTGTTGAGTTGTACGAGTTAATCTGCATGTTAATTCTGTTTCAGATATATACTTTACAAATATTTTTTCCTATTCTGTGTGTTGTCTTTTCACTCTCGATAGTATTCTTTGATGCACAAAAGTCTTTAAATATTAATGAAATCCAATTTATCGATCTTTTTTTCTTTTGTTGCTTATGCTCTTTGTATCCAGTTAACAATGGCCAAATATGATGTCATGAAGATTTCTGCTATGTTTTCTTCTAAGAGAGTTTTGTGATTTTTAGCTCCCAGGAATTTTTTTTTTTGACCACGCCCCCATGGCATGTGGGATTCTTGTTTCCCTGACCAGGGAACAAACTCACATCGCCTGCATTGGAAGCTCAGAGTCTTAATCCCTGGACCACAAGGGAAGGCAACCCACCCCCAGTATTTTTATAAAATTCTCTCCACCTAGTGCAAGGTTCCTGACTTGGACTTTCTCTCTGAGGGTAAAATTAACTGTCAGTATTACTGTGAGGACGTGGTTCAGTTCAGTTCAGTCGCTCAGTCGTGTCTGACTCTTTGCGACCCCATGAGTAGCAGCACACCAGGCCTCCCTGTCCATCACCATCTTCCAGAGTTTACCCAAACTCATGTCCATCGAGTTGGTGATGCCATCCAACCATCTCATCCTCTGTCGTCCCCTTCTCCTCCTGCCCTCCATCTTTCCCAGCATCAGGGCCTTTCAAATGAGTTAGCTCTTTGCATCAGGTGGCCAAAGTATTGGAGTTTCAGCTTCAACATCAGTCCTTCCAATGAACACCCAGGACTGATCTCCTTTAGGATGGACTGGCTGCATCTCCTTGCAGTCCAAGGGACTCTCAAGAGTCTTCTCCAACACCACAGTTCAAAAGCATCAATTCTTCCGCACTCAGCTTTCTTTATAGTCCGGCTCTCATATCCATATATGACCACTGGAAAAAACATAGCCTTGACTAGACGGACCTTTGTTGGCAAAGTAATGTCTCCGCTTTTTAATATGCTGTCTAGGTTGGTCATAACTTTCCTTCCAAGGAGTAAGTGTCTTTTAATTTCATGGCTGCAATCACCATCTGCAGTGATTTTGGAGCCCCCAAAAGAAAGTCTGACACTGTTTCCACTGTTTCCCCATCTATTTGCCATGAAGTGATGGCACCAGATGCCATGATCTTAGTTTTCTGAATGTTGAGTTTTAAGCAAACTTTTTCACTCTCCTCTTTCACTTTCATCAAGAGGGTTTTTAGTTCCTCTTCACTTTCTGCCATAAGGGTGGTGTCATCTGCATATCTGAGGTTATTGATATTTCTCCTGACAATCTTGATTCCAGCTCGTGCTTCTTCCAGCCCAGCGTTTCTCATGATGTACTCTGCATATAAGTTAAATAAGCAGGATGACAATATACAGCCTTGATGTACTCTTTTTCCAATTTGGAACCAGTCTGTTGTTCCATGTCCAGTTCTAACTATTGCTTCCTGACCTGATACAGGTTTCTCAAGAGACAGGTCAGTTGATCTGGTATTCCCATCTCTTTCAGAATTTTCCAGTTTGTTGTGATCCACATAGTCAAAGGCTTTGGCATAGTCGATAAAGCAGAAATACATGTTTTTCTGTAACTCTCCTGCTTTTATAAATGATCCAGTGGATGTTGGCAATTTGGTCTCTGGTTCCTCTGCCTTTTCTAAAACCAGCTTGAACATCTGGAAGTTCACGGTTCACGTATTGCTAAAGCCTGGCTTGAAGAATTTTGAGCATTATTTTAGTAGCATGTGAGATGAGTGCAATTGTGCAGTAGTTTGAGCATTCTTTGGCATTGCCTTTCTTTGGGATTGGAATGAAAACTGACCTTTTCCAGTCCTGTGGCCACTGCTGAGTTTTCCAAATTTGCTGGCATATTGAGTACAGCACTTTCAGAGCATCATCTTTCAGGATTTGAAATAGCTCAACTGGAATTCCATCACCTCCTCTAGCTTTGTTCGTAGTGATGCTTTCTAAGGCCCACTTGACTTCACATTCCAGGATGTCTGGCTCTAGGTGAGTGATCACACCATCGTGATTATCTGGATCGTGAAGATGTTTTTTGTACAGTTCTTCTGTGTATTCTTGCCACCTCTTCTTAATATCTTCTGCTTCTGTTAGGTCCATACCATTTCTGTCTGTTATCAAGCCCATCTTTGCATGAAATGTCCTTTGGTGTCTCTAATTTTCTTGAAGAGATCTCTAGTCTTTCCCATTCTGTTGTTTTCCTCTATTTTTTTGCATTGATCGCTGAGGAAGACTTTCTTATCTCTCCTTGCTATTCTTTGGAACTCTGCATTCACATGGGAATATCTTTCCTTTTCTCCTTTGCTTTTCACCTCTCTTCTTTTCCCAGCTATTTGTAAGGCCTCCTCAGACAGCCATTTTGCTTTTTTGCATTTCTTTTCCATGAGGATGGTCTTGATCCCTGTCTCTTGTACAATGCACGAACCTCTGTCTGTAGTTCATCAGGCGCTCTGTCTTTCAGATCTAGTCCCTTAAATCTATTTGTCTCTTCCACTGTATAATCATAAGGGATTTGATTTAGGTCATACCTGAACGGTCTAGTGGTTTTCCCTACTTTCTTCAATTTAAGTCTGAATTTGGCAATAAAGAGTTCATGATCTGAGCAACAATCTGCTCCCGGTCTTGTTTTTGCTGACTGTATAGAGCTTTTCCATCTTTGGCTGCAAAGAATATAATCAGTCTGATTTCGGTGTTGACCATCTGGTGATGTCCATGTGTAGAGTCTTCTCTTGTGTTGTTGGAAGAGGGTGTGTGCTATGATCAGTGCGTTCTCTTGGCAAAACTGTATTAGCGTTTGCCCTGCTTCATTCTGTACTCCAAGGCCAAATTTGCCTGTTAGTCCAGGTGTTTCTTGACTTCCTACTTTTGCATTCTAGTCCCCTATAATGAGAAGGACATCATTTTGGGTGTTAGTTCTAAAAGGTCTTGTAGGTCTTCATAGAACCGTTCAACTTCAGCTTCTTTAGTGTTACTTGTTGGGGCATAGGCTTGAATTACTGTGATATTGAATGGTTTTCCTTGGAAACAAACAGAGATCATTCTGTTGTTTTTGAGATTGCATCCAATTACTGCATTTTGGACTCTTTTGCTAATCCTCCATGACTAAGTACCCCTAAATTTTTAACTAAAAGAGTCATGCGTATTGAGCCTGTAGCAGTTCATCATTTACAGTTCAGGCTTTGTTAGCCCAGGGCTTGTTCCTGCACTAGTTTTCACTGGTATTGCTGCTCCAGTAAGCTGTTACTTCCTGTATTCACCTGTCTGTCTCTTAATCTTAAAGGCAATGGTTTGTCCTCCCCTCTCTTACAAATCCAGGAAAAGTTATTGATTTTTCAGTTTTTTCGGCTTTTTACTTCTCAGGATGGAGTGGCGACTTCCAAGCTATTTATATCAAAAGTGGAAACCAGAAGTCTACCTCCATTTTTTAAATAAATTTACAAATCAAGAAAATTATTTCTTCCTTCATCCTCTTATTTCCTTTTTCTAGTTCCTATCATCCCTTTATGTAGATTCAGGTTTCTATCTTGTATAATTTTTCTTTTAGCTTAAATGGCTTTGTTTAACATTTGTAGTGGGGCCCTGCTGGTAACAGATTTTTCTGTTCATTTTTCAAAAAATTTGATACAGTGTACATAACAAAATTTGGCATTTTAACCATTTTTTGTGTTCAGTTCAGTGGCATTAAGTCTATTCACATTGTTGTGAATTCTTCTATGTTCCCAACTGAAACTCTGTACTTATTAAACAATAACTCCTGTTCTCCCTTGCTTCAGCCCCTTGATTACTGCCATTCTCCTTTCTGTCTGTGAATTTAACTACTCTGGAACCTCATATAAGTAGAATTGTACAATGTGTGTCCTTTTGTATCTGAGTTATTTCATGTAGCAAAATGTCTTCAGAGTTCAGCCATGTTGTAGCATGTGTCAGAATTCCCTTTTATGATTAAGTAATATTCTGTTCAATGCCTGTATACCACATTTTGTTTATCCATTCATACTTCAGTGGTCATTTGAGTTGTTTTCCTCTTTTGGCTATTGTGAATAATGCTGCTGTATGAATGCTGGTGTACAAATATCTTTGTGTTCATCTCTGCTTTCACTTCTTATGGATATACCCCAGAGGTGGGATTACTGGATCACATGGTAATTTTGTTTAATTTTTTGAGGAATTTCCATCCTATTTTCCACAGTGACTACATGTAGGAAGGTTCCGTTTTTTTTTTTTTCCCGTAGCTGTGCCTTGAGGTGTGTGGGATCTTAGATCCTCCATCAGGGATTGAACCTGTGCTGCCTGCAGTGGAAGCACAGAGCCCTAACCACTGGACCACCAGGGAATTCTCAGGAAGGTTCCAGTTTCTTCACATCCTTGCCAAGCACTTGTAATTTTCTATTCTGTATTCTGTTTTCTTTTTAAGTTATAACCATCCTAATGGATGTGAAATGGTATGTCTTTGTGGTTTTGGTTTGCATTTCCTAATGATTAGTGATGTTAAGCGTCTTTTCATATTGTATATTGTCCATTTATAAATCTTTCTTCCTTATTAATTAAGTAATTATTTATTTATTTGGTTGCACTGGGTCTTCCTTGCTGTGAGCAGGCAGCGAGTGGGGGCTACTCTTTGTTGCAGTACACTGGCTTCTCATTGGGCTGGCTTCTCCTGTTGCAGAGCACAGGATCTCGGGAGTGTGGGTTTCGGTAGTTGCGGCTCATGGCCTCATTAGTTGTGGTGCACAGGCTTAGTTGCTCTGTGGCAACTAGTGCTGCTTTAGAGGCTTGTGTACTGATAATTTGTGTACTAATTTTTAACAGTGGTGAAAGAAGCAAAAATCTCTTTTATTGATAGCATTTTGGTCAGTATGTAGAAGATGACATCACAGGATGGCTTTGTTTTCTCATTTTAAAAGATTAATTGAAAAAAGTTGGAAAAATGCCAAAATACTGTATGATAAAGGAGAAAACAAAAATGTCAGACAATCCCAGAGGATTTTTGAAGTAAAATATACAACTGCGAATATCATAAGGGTGCAGTTGGATTAATTTTCACCAACTAAATAATGTTGTTTTACCATAGTTTCTGTATTCCTAGGTTCTTTTTGATTCATGGCTTTTTTTGTTATATGAATAAATACCCCAGGTATTTCTCATGAAGTTGGTCAGTGTGACTACTCACTATACTCTGAGACTCATTGCTGTAGTCACATCTGTATAAAGTGCTGCTGTCCCAGGAGGACTGTTGCTCTGTACAGGTTGGTCATCTTTATATTTGTTCTTTAACTGAGAAGTCTTATAGAAAAATGATTGTTCTAGTATAAATTTAGATTAAAAATTATACCACTTTGGGCTGTTCTTGGTTATAAACTCAGAAACTGAGGCAGTGTGTTAAGGAATTCCCATTTACAGGAGGCAAGAAAATAAACAGTAAGTGGAGAGTAGGGTAACAGACACTTATGGTATCAAAAAACAACCGTGAAAAGGATCTGTCTTAATGTGCTAGCCCATTGCAGTTTAACATATTGCTTACAACCTTCACAATAGAATTTGAGTGACTTCAGTTACACATTCCAGGAGACTGGCAGTCTGTTACAATCAGAATCTGAACTTTAGAGCAGGCTAATTTACAGCGATGGGATGAAGAAAGTTGTGGATTTGTATTACACACTCTCACCTGACACTGTATCTGATCCCTCACCTGCTGATTGACATCTTGAATGAGCTCTTTGAAGCAAGTTCCAGCTTAATTAAAACGTTTGCTTGGTTAGCAGTGATCTGTGAAAGCCTGTGATAAATATTGAATCAGGTTCACCTGCTGGTTGCTGTGAGTGGATAAACAGCTGCCTTGTGCAGTTTAATCATGAAACTGTGGCAGTAGAGTACTGCTGTTTGAATTTTTAAAAAAGAATAGTTGAAACGGTATAGTTATGTCACTTTTGCTATCTTAACTAGAGTGTGTGCCTAGTGAGATTTTGCACAACAGGCATTCAGTACCTCTTCAGATGGCGTGGACAACAGCAAATGGTTGATAAAGATTAACAGTAAACCTTTTTTCATATTCCTCAAAGTATAATTCAGTATTCATTGACTTGTTTTTACCACTAGTTCTTCATGTACGTGATGTTTGGAAATAAAAATGGGCAGTAATTTGCTTTTTTTTTTTTGTCAAGTTAAATGGTAGATTAAAAATGATCTTGTTAATTAAAACTTTAAGATTTAAGGTTATGAATTCTAACTTCTCACAGATTTATCATGAATTTTGTAGCCACTTGAAGAACTTCAGATTTTATTTTTTCATCTGTAAAATGGAGTTAGAAATGAACATTAGTGAACTAAATGTTACAGAATTTTGTTAATATTGCATAATTAACAAACATTAAAAGAGAAATTAATTTACAAGCAGTAGAGGAATCTTTATAAAATTATCTTCTTTGGACTATCAACTTGTTTATTCCTTTACAGAATTAATGTGACTAAGCAAGTTCATTGTAAATGAAATGCTATTTCTATTTTATTTTCTTTGTAAAATCAGACATAAATTCTGGAATAAAGTCCTCACCCAAATAAGTCATAGTCTTCTGTGAGCACATAATGATAAGTTATGGACTCACTTTCTAAAAATGCATACAAAATTGTGTTTGTAGTTTCCAGGTGATCCCAAACTCTCTTCTCTGTAACAATAGATAGATGTAAATTAAGAGTCTATTTCCTAATAAGTTAAGTTGAAAATTTTGGTCACAAGAGATTAAGATGATAGTTGTTCTGTTAGGTACTAAGCTGCTGAGGAGCAACCAGTGTATTTGCTGTTTTAGGTTTCTTTTGAAGCACTTGTTAGCATTTTCCAGGTGTGCTATGTACTACGTTCCTTAGCTCCAAGGATTATCTACTATAGTGGGGATTCCTAATCTTTTACCTAACGATTTTATAGTTTTATTTCTATCAGCAGTTTGTTTGGAAGTTTATGGAGAAAATAAAATTTTATTGAAGTCACCATCTGCTCAACACCTTTTTTGATCTTGATGTGGATACATAGAACTCTGGTTTGTATTTTTTTTTAATTACTTACAGTATTCCATTGATAGACAAACTCCATAGTTTATTTACTCATTCTTTTGTTGACACATTTAGCTTATTTTCCTCACTATTAAAATAGTACTACAAAGAATATCCCTATTGGATCTCTCTGAATCTGCAAGTCTGACACTAGCATGTGTGACTAGCAGGCCCATGCTGGGCCCAAGGGCCTGTATATATTTGATATCACTATATCACCAACTTGTTCTTCAGTGTGATTGTGTCACTTTATACTTGGATCAGCAGTGTTTAAGAGAGTTGCTTTTTATCTTTTCTGACACCCAGTCTGGTAGATGTAAATGAAATACAATTAGGGTTTTAATTGCATTTTCCTAATTAGTTTCCCTGGTATCTCAGACGGTAAAGCGTCTGCCTACAATGCAGGAGACCCAGGTTCAATCCCTGGGTCGGGAAGATCTCCTGGAGAAGGAAATGGCAACCCACTGCAGTATTCTTGCCTGGAAAATCCCATGGACGGAGGCGCCTGGTAGGCTACAGTTTATGGGGTTGCAAAGAGTCAGACATGACTGAGCGACTTCACTTTCTTTCTTTCTAATGAAGTTGAGCATCAGGTTGCACATCTTTTCAGATGTTTGTTGGGTTTTCTGCTTTTCTCTCCTGTGATTTTCTTGTTCTTAGATTCTTATTCTTCTGTTGGGTTTTTAAAAAATTGGTTTCTTGGAATTCTTTATGTGTTATGAAGACTGATCCTCAGTTGGTTATTTATATACAGCATATGTATCTTGTCAAGGTTGTTTTCAGTCAGTTGTGCTTTTGGTGTATTGTTTAAGAAATCCTTGCCTATATTGAGGTCATAAAGATATTTTTCTGTATATAGGGACAGAGATTTTATGACCCATACAACCTAGAATATTTCCTCTCTGGTCCTTTGTAGAAGAAGTGTGATGCTTGCTCTAAAGAGTCTCTCAACTGAAGAATTTTTGTTTTTCCCCCTTGTGGAACATAATGTCCATCTTGTTAGAAAATATTTGACTTAAAACTAATAATAAGTTAAAATGGTTTTTATGAAGTAAATTTTATAACTTATCCTTAAGAATATTTTGTAGTTGCATTCAGAAAATAATGCACTTACGGTACTAAGTGAAACTGGTATTGATAATCTCCTATAACACACCTTGTAGAACAATTAAAAAGTGAAGGTCTCTTTGTCAGTGGAATGAAATGATCTTTCTTATTGTCTTCTATTTGGCTTAATATGTCAGGAATTCTAATGTTTCTTGAATGAATGAATGGATATATGGATAGATGAATGAATGAGATAGTACATCTAGAGTGCTT
The DNA here is from genome assembly GCA_024291935.2 of Okapia johnstoni. Taxonomy (NCBI): domain Eukaryota; kingdom Metazoa; phylum Chordata; class Mammalia; order Artiodactyla; family Giraffidae; genus Okapia; species Okapia johnstoni. The sequence continues at coordinate 119,769,926 of CM044308.1, read as the reverse complement.
AGCACAGGGACAGCCTTAATAAATGATAGTTATTAAATGAATATATCAGGATATGTGTTTGCCACTCACAACTAAAGTGGCCCAAATATTAACGTAACTAGATGATTTTTCTTTTTGTTCTTGAAAAATAACAAATTGTCCTGTACTTTTTTTTTAAAAGCTAACGTTTTTATTTTGAGGTAACTTTTTGATATGTGAAGAAGTAAAATTTGGGCATCAATTAAACATCTACAGATAAAATGTACATGGGTACAGTATTTGGTTTAGGGACATAAGTCACAATCCATCAATTAAAAAAATTAAGTTACAGTTATATGCAAAATACCATGCTCAATGAATGAGTATATGAAGTAACGTAAGACATAGTTTCTGTCCTCAGGAATTTGCAGTGTGGTTGAAATGCATGCACATATGGAAAAGTATGTTACTGTTTCATGGACCTAGTTTTCTCTTTATTTCATGTAGATAAGCTTCTTTCTGGTCTTTTTCCCCTCTTTACTTCTTAATGTGCTTATTTTTCATATTAAACATCCTTTTATGCTTACTTTTAGAATTCAGTTCATAGACTCTGTTTAGATACTCCCCTGATTTATGAATTTACAAAATAACTTTTCTGACAATGCAGTAATTTCTAACTACTCCTTTATTATTATCCTTTTTTAGGCGTATTTAGTCACCATGCCAATTTTTATTTTTCCAAGTAAATATAGTAATTTTAACGTAGTAATTTTCATTGTTGTTCAGGGGAAAGGTTGCCGAGAGCTATGAAACATTAGAGTTTGACATAGTTATCTTACTCTACTTATACTTCTGATTATAATCTTGTGAAAGGAATAGTGGCAAGGACTCCAAAGCTGCCCTTTCAAGATCAAATATTATATTCATTCTTTATCCTTTCAAAAAACATTAATGCATATCTAGATAGTCTGACAAGAGATTCCTGACTCTTGAGATAAAAAGGATTTATTCCCTTACAAGAGAGGGAGTAAATAGAAATTGTTGGACACAAAGATAATTTTCTAAAATCCCTGGTTGCTCCTAAGAACAGTTTTTGGCTATTGTAGATTTGAAATGTATTTTTAAACAATTGACTCCTACATGTGGAACTAATACAACTGTCACATCCACATCTCTTATGATAGTAGGTTTTTGGGGGGCTGTTATTTGGGTTAAGTTTTCTTGCCTTTTGTTGAAGAAAAGGAACTCCAGACAATTTCCAGCTATGGGAAAAGAAGCCATCTCTTAAAGAGATTAGTTCTACCATATGATGTTGCTACTTACAGTTCTTGGAGATATCAGGTTTGGAGAGCCTGTGTGTTTTATATTTCTTGACGTTTAGATATATTAGATGAGAAAGAATACTTTTTAATTTATTATCCAGTTTCCTGATACAATCTATATAAATTTAAAGAGTAAAAACAAAAGGAAAATATCCCTGTGGGAGGTAAACTTGATCATTTGTCAGCAGGAGAATTACTTGGTGAAAAATACTTAATTTTGTTCACCTGTTGTTTTAAGATCCCTAGGTCCAAGTTTCAGAGAGAGGCCAGAAAATATTAGCCTAATTTTGAACTAGAGGATTTTATGAGTTCTTATCATTGCTGTTTTCAGGATTCTTTTTCTGTTTTCATACAAAATTGAAAGTTGCTGATTTTGGTACAAATAATTCTCTTTTGTTCCTAAATAATTGTTTTTTTTTAAGCCTCTGTTCTACTGTTGTGTTCAGTGTATCCCATCTTCAACTATGATTATACCAAATCCTTCAAATAGGAACTTCAATAGAAGATCACTTCTGAAGAAGTAATTCCTCTTTAATACTGCAAATAAATAAGAATCAACTTTCTTAGTTTCTGTCTTCTACTCTACTTGCCCAGTCACTCACTGAAAACCATCATCTTGAGGAGTTACCCTTGAATTCATAAACTGTATAGTTCAGAACACTTGAAGACTTAACAAACATAAAACATTTTTAATATAAAAATTAGCTGTGTTTTATAATTTTTTTTCTATTATGGAGTGAAAAACACATTTAAGGTACATAAATAAAGCTACTCTAGTGAGAACTTTCTAAAACAAGTTCCGTATCTTTTGCTTTTGTTAGTTATGCTGTTAGTATAGCATTTCAAGATAAGCAGATCCCTTTAAAAAATTATTAGTGCAAATACTGCTTTTAAAATTAAAACATTTGAATGCAAAGCAGCAAGTTGTAAGACTATAATAGAATCCTTTTTTATTGGAGAAATATGAAAGATATATTTATATGTAGGAAGATCTGCTAGTTATATGTGGTTGTTGACTTATTTTGTATTTTTCTATAACGTTTGAATTTTTTGTTTAGAAAAATAGCAGAATGAAAATAAAAGGAGTAGATCCTAAAGCTTTAAGTGGAGTTCATGTTGAAAAGTATCATATCTAAAAGTAGATTTTCCAAGCCATGAGAAAAAGACTACTTTATTGAATTACTTTTAGGCCTGTATATATCCGTAGAGAATATCATAGTGCATTGGGCCCTAGCATTCTGATAATCACAATGAATTTAACTGTATCATAGGGAAGAGATATAATTGAGTAAAAAGATTGAAAATATGAAAATAAACTAATTCTGCTACCATGAGTTACCTTAATTCTTTCCTAAGTTAATTAATTTGATCATTGAAAAGGACAAAAAGGAATTCAGTCAGAAATACCATGATATAATTTGCATTCCATTTTCTGTGTGACCAGAAATTGTTAGATATTGCAACATATGTAACATAAACCACATGTCAGCTGTTTCCTGCCTCACTGTTGACAAGAGCCCCATTCATAACTCTTCTTTTTATCCTTTCAGTGAATAAGTAATTATTCAATATAGAAGGCAGGATATTTGGAACTGGCTATTTAATGTGGCAGCACTCTGTAATGAAATCTGCTGTTACTGGCAACCTGAGAGGGGAATGTAACAATTCCAGCATGGCTGTAACTTTATCTGCTTTGACTGACTGTTTATTTGGCACATCAGTGAACCTTTTATCCCAGTGAGTGACAGCTCCAGGAGGGTCACATTTACATCCATTCTATCATGTATTGTAATATTTAATGGTGGACAAGGTTGAGCGAGACTGGGAGTAATTCGAACTTGCTTTTCCACTGAGTTGAGGCTAAAAGACAGCTTGATCCCCAGTATTGTGGTGTAACATGCTATGACTTAGCATTTGTTTATGAAGGCTAATCTTACTGATTATAATTTAAAAAAAAACTTCAGTTAAATGGAGTGTTTGTTCTACTAAACTTAAACTCTCTAGTACAAGTTCTCTTAAGCTACTGTGCTATTTAGTATTTTTCCCTATCAGTGACCATTCCTATAAACTAACCATTTCTTAATCTTTCTCTTAAAGGAGGCTGCATTCTGTCTCATTTGTATAGTAACTGAGGTTGAGAAGAGAGTAGTTATTAAGAACCAGTGTATTCTAATATATAGCATTAAGCTTTTTTAAAAAAAAAATTTGAGTTTGGAAATAGAGAAAAGCCAGGTAAATATTATACTGTACTCCTGATGTTCCATATGGTATATTTAAGGAGCCATTTATATAACTTTTAATTATGAAACTGAATTGAGTAAAATTGTCTAGGAAAAGCTATCTTGAATGATAATTGTACTGATGGATTTATATTCCATGACCGGTAATTGAATTTCAGATATACTAGTTCCACACAAGCAACCTGTCTTCATTATTAAATATTAATAATTTGCATTCATTTTCATACCTTTGCTAGAGAATAGTTTTCTCATTGTTTTTGAGTGATAATTTAGATTCAACTTGATGTTTCTATTCTTTTGTAAGTTATGTTTAAAATACTGGTTTGTTATAGGATATTTAAATGAATTGTGCTGTGAAGAAAAATAGCACTCTTAAATCTAAACTGGAATATCATAATTCACTTGAGGCCTAAGCAAAAATGAAAATTGTCTTTCATTTTGTCTTAGTTTTATAATTTATGAAAGAGGAGAATTAAAATGTACTTAAAACATTTGGAATTTGAGAGTTGGAATAGTATGTTAGAAAACAATGCAAATATGGAAACATTTATAACTCAAGACTGAAAGAGAACCAATTTGAAATTGAATTTGCAGTTTTTTCCTTAAAGGCAAATTTTGATGATGTAACATTATGGAATTTCTCTTTATTTGGCAATTATGATTCACTACTTATAGTTTTGATTCCATGAAGAGTTTGATAAAAGTTTTATGGTAGTCCAGACATTAGTTATCTTTTCTTTCCTTTGTTACAGCCCCCTGGTCACTGTTCTAGGTGCTGTTGTTCTACTAAACAAGGAAACAGTGAAGATTCTTCAAATACCACTAAGAAGGATCATGGGGGGAAGTCCAAGATACCCAAAATATATTTTGGGACACGCACACACAAGCAGATTGCTCAGATTACTAGAGAGCTCCAGAGAACAGCGTACTCAGGGGTCCCGATGACTATTCTTTCCAGCAGAGATCATACTTGTGTCCATCCGGAAGTAATAGGTAACTTCAACAGAAATGAAAGGTGCATGGAAATGCTGGATGGAAAAAATGTGAGTAAAGTTCATTTATTTTAGGCAAAAAAATTAGGCTGAAGAGATAAAAATTACTCCATTTTTAATGTGTTCATTTTATATGTACATTTACAGTGATAACTTAAGTCAGATTGATTGCTAGTGTTGATATTTTTAAAAAAATAATTTTACCATAAGGAAATCTTATGGTAAAATTATTATCAAGTTTAAAATAATGAGTTTCTGTCCTAAAACGTGGGGATATTTATTTAATTCCTTGAAAATTAATTTCCATGTCTTAATTTCTTCTTTTAAAAATAGTCAAACATGGACGTCAAATGAGGAGATAAAAACATATAAGTGATTTAGCCTAACTAGATCTAATTGATATATTTTACATATTTAAAAATTTCAGAGTAAGGTAATTTGCATAGGACCTCTCTGGGAAAATTTGAAAATGTTTTTTAATTGAGAAATGTAATGACTGCACTGTCTCATAATTCTGATTAGTATAAGCTTCTTTTAAAAATTACAGTAAATTATTAACTAAAGATATTTATGGCTTTGAAATTTTCTGGGGAAATTTAGAATGTGAATTTTGGCTAGGTGGAAATAAAGAAATCTCACTAAAGTCATGATTTTTTGATAATATTTTGTCAGTATTAATTTAGTTGTCTATGTACCAGTTAGATAACTAGTTTACACTAAAATTGAAGTTACACGTCTGGAATTATACCCAGAAATTTTTGATGAACCATAAATTGATAGTATATGAAATGACCAATGATATTTTAATATATTTTGAAAGTTCTGTCTCTCTGTATTTTGTCAAACATAGTTGGTTCTCTACAAAAGTCTTAAAAGAGCTTTAGCCTCTTAGACTCTAGTTTCATTTAACTGTATATCATCTCCTAATATATAATGTGAATAGATTATTTTGTATTATGTTTTTCTTTTTCAGTGCTTCCTATTATTATGTGAAATTTATTCAACCTTTATTGGGATTATTCAAAAGAAGCCTCAATAGATACTCAAACCCGATTGATAATATGAGATATGAGTACTAAGGGGCTTCAGTGGAAAAACTTAAGTGACTTTTTTAGAATCAAGAAGAGAATACAGAATAACTGAATCAAAACCATTATTAAAATTGTATGGTCATATTTGTTTCCATATATATTCTTTTTAACTGAGGAATTGTGCAATCTTTTCACTGTATATTTAAAAAGATCTCTTCAAAGAGATAAAAATATTAAAAAGCTGAATGTTAAAAAAATAATAAAATAGAGAAAAGGCTCTTCATGATAAAAACCCATGAATTTTATACTTAAGTATACTTCTTTCCATATGTGACTAACTGATCTACTAAATTCCTCAAATGCTTGAAATTTGTTTTTAGTCTATGCAGGAAGATTTGCTGGCATTGTCATTATCTTTTTCTACTTGTTATTCAGAAATTTATCACGGGATTATGCATTGAAAGCAAATATTTTATGTAATCTTTTAGAATCCTGCAGTGCTGGTTAAGTTTTTTGATTTATCTTGACTCTCCTAAGTTTGAATCTTGTAAAAATGAAAATCAAATAGACTTGAATATTCAGAACATTTCACTGGCTTTCAGGTTCTGTTTTAAAGTAAACAAATCTTTTATTTTTGAATATTAACGATATAAATAATTAAAGATATCTGCATTTGTCTTGACCTAATTCTGCCTCAGAATGGCTAGCTCATAAGGCATACATGAACATTCTCTTTCTTGTTCCCAAGCCATAAGGGTAATTTGGTATTGTAATGAGGGCCAATTACAAAGTCACTAAAGGTGTCTATGTTTACTATGGCTGAATTACCAAAGAGAAATGATAAATAGATAACTGACAGTTTAAGTGAAAAAAAGTTTAGAGTGTGATAACACTTCAATTGACAGACTCCCCTCTGGGTTATATTACACTGCTAAAATGGATGAGCTTTTCTGGTTTTGCTATCAGCCTGCACAGCAGTGTCATTCTAAGTGCCCTTAAAGTGTAAACTTTCTGATTTTTTGGCTTGATCCAAAGGCACATGTGTTTTTGTTCACTGGTTCTTTTATACTTCTATACTGGAAAAGCAATGCACATATCTGCTAAAAGTCAGATTTTGTTTCAATTAAGAAAAAAATCATCTTAACTAGCTGTAGAAATCATTCTAAAAAATTATTTTAGGTATAGAAGAATATCTGTTTTTTGTTAAGATGAGATTTAACAGTCCATAACCATAGACTTGAAGGCACCTTAGTGATCACTGTGTTATCAATACAAATAAAAACTTTCAGAATAGTATGAAAGGTACTTGGAATAAAGAAATGGTGAATGTCATTATTAAGCTTATGATATCAAAGTCAGTATGAAAGATACTTGACATATTTCCAACTGTCTCTAGACCCAAAATCATAGAATTTTAGAGCTAGAAGGAACTTTAGAAATGGCAGTCAGTTGTCGGAGAACTCTTAAAAGGCTTCTTGATGCCTGGTCACATGAGAAAGATGGGCCCTGAAGTTTGCCCAGTGACAGACAACTAATCAGCAAGAAAGAAAGCAAGTTTTCTCTTAACCATTACAGTTTTCGCTGCACTAGAAACAAAAACAAACGGTGGCATATGGTATAGGGAAGTTGACATGGCATGAAGGATTAAAAAGAATAATAGAGATTAGGTAAAGTAAGTGAAAATAATATAAAATTGAAGCAAGTAAACACAGTTAGGTGAGCCCTTTCTAATTCTTATTCTTAATACCTTGGAGGAACAATAAGTGGTATGGCTGAATTAGCAGTCCTCAGCTGATCATGCCTTGTCCTTGAACTTGCAGACATTCGTTTGTAGGTTATGACCTTTTTATGAGTTACTCCGTTTCTAGCAGTGTCTAGATATTTTTGTATATGTGATTATGAATATTTTCTAAACATTTTCATTTTTGATAGTTTGTAGATAAAAATACACACACAGAGATGCACATATATCGCCCCAGTGGTTAAGGATAGCAAACTGGGAAAGATAAATATTAGATTTCAAAATCATATTAATTTTTTTATTGATACATAAAATTAATGAAAATTAAAGTGACCCATTATTTCACCACCTAGTACCAAATGACAATTGAAAAAGAAAACTAACATACATGGTTAGAGACTCAAAATTATGGAAAGGTATTAAATGAAAGGAGAAGATCTCTCTTTTCAGTTCTTTTAATCCCTTTCAGGGACCTACTGTAAAGTTTTATGTGTATTCTTCTAAAACGATTATAATATGTGTTTTGTATAATGTATGTGTGTAGATTATTTTTAAAGCTTAAAAATCAGCACAAAGGCAAATCAACCTCATTTTTTAAGGACCATACTTGAGTTCAATCCCTGGGTTGGGAAGATCCCCTGGAGGAGAGCATGGCAACCCACTCCAGTATTCTTGCTTGGAGAATCCCCATGGACAGAGGAGCCTGGTGGCCTACAGTCTATGGGGTTGCAAAGTTGGACACGACTGAGTGACTAAGCATAGCACATACCATTTATATGAATTTGCCAAAATTTATTTAACATATCCCCTGTTGGTAGATATTTAGTTTATTTCCAATTTGGTGGGAGCTATTAAACAGTACACTATATATATAATTACATTAATGGTGAAATTTTATTTGGTAGTTAAATTTCCTGTGTACTTGTAATAGAAGTAGAAGTTTATACTTCTAATTTTATACATCTTTTAATAGCATATGATGCCTTTGCCAGCACTGTTTTATCAAACATCTTATTTTTTGATTAATGTATATATGTTAATACAAATTTTTTCTTTCAATAATAGAATGGCAAAGGACATTAGTAGATAGTACCTGAAAGAAGATTCTATTTTTGCCTTTAAAATAGGCAAAAATAAAAAAAGATAATGTTGATAAAGATGTGGAAAAAGGGTAATAAAAATGTTCATAAACATTTTCTGGAGGATAATTTGATGACATGGTTTTCCAGAAACTTAAAAATATACTCTCTGATCTCATAATGCCATTTCTAAAAATGTATGATAAGAAAATATTTTAAAATGGGCATAAAATTGCTTATTGCAGCATTATTTATAAAGCAAAAATTGAAACCAGTCTAAATGTCCAGTGATAAACTGGTTCATCAGATGTGGCACAGTAATCCAATATATGTAAGCAACAATGAAAAAAGACTTAGTGATATGAAAAGATACATTTGATAAGATTTTCAATAAAAAGGCAGTACCAGTTTTGTAAAAAATACTTAGTGACTAGATTGTTAGTAATCCTCAGTGCATGCACCTCGGGAAAATTTGATTTGTTCTCATTTTAATATTGGGTCACATTACAGAGATATATTGATATGTAGAGAAGAAATCTGAAATGAGATACATCAAAATATTAATAATACATTTTTTATATAGTGGGATTTTAGGTAATTTATAGATTTTTGGTATGCTTGTATTTTCCAATTTTATATGATGAATACTTTTGTCCCTGGGATATTTCTTCTTCTCTTTCCCGCTTTCCATTCTTTTTTCCTTCCTTTGTTTTTATTAATATTTGTATTTGATTAAGTAGTACTGTCTCATGGCTCAAATTGAAAAGATACAGAAATGTCTATAGAGAAAAATCTCTCTCAGTCCTATCCCCAAGTCACTTGGCTCTCATCTTTGAAAGCAACTAGTGTTACTATTGCTCTTATGTATCCTTCCTGAAATATTTTTGCCTAATATCACTTTAATCAGAACAAAGTCACAACACATATACTTAAAAAAATGTTTCTTCATATACACTACCAAATGTAAAATAGAGAGCCAGTGGGAATTCGTTGTGTGACTCAGGGAACTCAAACTGGGGCTCTGTAACAACCTAGAGGGGTGGGAAAATGTGGGAGGTGGGAGGGAGGTTCAAGAGGGAGGGGATATATGTATACCTATGGCTGATACATGTTGATGTATGGCAGAAACCAACCCAATATTGTAAAGCAGTTATCCTTCAATTAAAGAAAAATTAATTTAATAAAAATGTTTCTCAAGTTAACCTGGAGTGTCTAGAGCTGTACTGATCTGGAGCTCTATCTGAGTTAACTAATGTAGTTCTTTAAAATGGTTATATTATAGACCTGGTGTACTCTGTCTCCTCTGTTAAATCTTTATATTGTGGCTTTAATGATGTTTTAAAAATTCTGAGATAAACTTGTTTTAATTCTTCTGTTCTAGTGTTTCAACTGTACATATTTGTTTTCAGGGAAAATCCTGCTATTTTTATCATGGTGTTCATAAAATTAGTGATCAACATACATTACAGACTTTCCAAGGGATGCACAAGGCCTGGGATATAGAAGAACTTGTCAGCTTGGGGAAAAAACTAAAGGCATGTCCATATTACACAGCACGAGAACTAATGCAAAATGCTGACATAATATTTTGTCCCTACAACTATCTTCTAGATGCACAAATAAGGGAAACTGTGAGTAGATATATAAAAATTAAAAGAATTTTTTTCCTATTTATTGGGATATAAGTGATGGATGTAAAAACTTGTAGATAGATGTTTTAATGCTTTTACTAAAGCAAAATATAATTAAATATAAATATTTAATTTGTGAAAAATGTATAAACAGATTAGAATGTTCAAAGTGTATCCTAGGGGATATTAAAAAATGACTTTTAGACATTGTCATTTTAAGTATCAAAGTAATAAGTACTTTTAAGGAACTAGTACTGAAGTGGAATTATAAAAGAATTTTTCAGCCTTGACAGTAATGACGTTTTGGGCTAGGTACTTCATTGTGGTGGGCTGTCCTGCACATTATAGAATGTTTGTTAGCATCTCTGGTTTTGTCCATTAGATGCCAATAGTACACTCACAGTTGTCACAGTCAAAAATGTCTCCAGACATTGCCAAATATCCCCTCGGCTGCAAAATTATCCCCATTTGAGACTCATTTATAGCTATCACTTTATGAATAGTCAGAATTATTATAAAATATTCATCTAAAGAATCTATGTTTTGAAGAACTTACGTTGGGAGAATATGCATACTATGCAAATTATTCTTTGTGAGTTTTGAATAAGTGAACTTTGGATACAGCATTTGTGTTTATTTGCCTGGTTCTTAGAGACATCCAGTTGTTACAGCATAAGACAAAGAATGAATAACGGTATATTATTACTCCTCTTTTTAGAACTGACTGTACAACTCTCATTAGCTTTCTATTTCTGGAAGTTCAAATGAATGGGCATTATATTTAATACCCCTACAACTGATCATGCACACAGCCTATCACAAGGACTTCTCAGCCCCTTCTGCCTCCTTGCCTTCAGCTCCTCCAACTATACATCCTTTTGTTTGGTTGCCTTTCAACTAGGTCTCTTTCCTTTGACCAACTGTATATATCAATGCCAAGTCAGTCTTTTTAATATTACTTTTATAACATCTTTCCTCTGCTTAGAAATCTCATATGGATAAAGTCCATATTTCTCAAGCTTTCTCTCAAGATGATCAATGGTCTGACCTGAATCTGCCTTTTCAGCCTTTTCTGCTACAGACTTCCAACTTGAGCACTTGAAAAATTACCTCAAGATCCCCTGAGGATACCTTGTTCTTTCCTGTATCTCTGCTTTTGATTACACCTCTATGTATTGAATTGCCCTACTCTCTGTCTATCCAAATCCAAATTCCACTCATCTTTTAACCCCCAGTATATTTCCTACTCTTTCATTTTTTTTTTTCCTCAGCCATTTCCAGCCCTCTGTATATTATTATTCCTCAGAATAACGCAGTGGCAATTGCTTTGTGACATTTTGTATTAGAACTCTTTCAGTTGCATTGACACAAACCCAGCTTTGGTAAAACTTATGAGAAAAATACCTGACTATTGTGGTGGCTTTATAATCAGGCAAGTTCTTCTCAGTGGAAACAGTGATAACTATAGTCAGCTAGCTTTTTTTCCAGCTAGGTAACCTGGAAAAAAAAGATAGTCACCTATAATTACTCTGGATGACCTAGATTGGATCTCATACCCATTCTTGAACTAGTGTGACTACACAGGAATGGAATACTTTATTTAGTTGACAGGCCTGGGTTCTGAGTCTACCCACATTATGAGAGTGGTACCTTGCTTAACAGATTAACAGTCCTACCAACATCACATGGGTGTTGGGGAAGAGTAGTTCTCTACAGGATTGCAGAAAAGACTGAAATGAAACAGATACATAATATATTAGTATTTTCAGAGTCTTAAATCTTGTGCTGTAATTTAAAAAATTTTTTTTAATTAAAAAAAAATTTTTAAAGCATGTTTTTAAAAATTCTGCTTTTTAAGTTATGTTGAAGATCCTTAACAATCCTTTGTGTAACCAGCTATACCTTGATCCTGGGTCACTTAACACATATTATTTTGGTTGATAGGTTTACAAGTATTTTGAAAGTGAAAAATGGAAAACTCCATAGATATTTGCTTGGCCTAAGTGCTTTAAAAGTTTTAAGACTGAGAATCAGTTACTTCAGTAGTTGGACTTGTGATATTGACCTGTGGTGTGAATTTTTGAATGAAGTGACCTGCCTATTGCTGTTAAATCCATTTTGCTGAATGTTTTACAAGAAAACTCTTTTATCTTATAGATGGACATCAATCTGAAAGAACAGGTTGTCATTTTAGATGAAGCTCATAACATTGAGGACTGTGCTCGGGAATCAGCAAGTTACAGTGTAACGGAGGTTCAGCTTCGGTTTGCTCGGGATGAACTAGATAGTATGATTAACTATAATATAAGGAAGAAAGATCATGAACCCCTACGAGCTGTGTGCTGTAGCCTCATTAAGTAAGAGCATTTGTCTTTCAGTGTCATTTGTGCTGCCTTTGTATTAAAAACATGTTCTATTATGCCAAGTATTTTATAATCAGTAAACTTGGACCAGACTACTTGGGAAATGGATTGTTCCTTGCCAGTTAAACATAAAGATAGCCTAGCCCAAACTTTTCTATTGATTAACTCTTTCCTTGAGGTGTTTTTGCCATGTAGAAGTTTGTCATTTCTGTTTCACAGCATAGTTGTTGAAAGAGTTATCCGTAGTTGCTGATTCTATTTTCTCACTTCCCGTTCTTTCCTCATCCATCCCTGTAGTGTTTCTGTAATGCATAATTCTACTGAGATTGTTCTTATCAAGATCACCAGTGGTCCACAGATGGCCCAATGCAAAGGTTATTTCTGTTATTTTACTTCGCCTCTCAGCAGTGTTGGTTGCTGTTGAATACCACCTTTATGAAAAGTGTTTTTGTCTTCTGTAGAATAATATATATATATATATATATATATATATATATATATATATATATAGGTCTCTTTCCCCTGTTTCTGGCACAGAGTTCCTAAAACCTTTGTAGTTTCCTAAGTGATAAGAGCACTAAGAGCATCTTCTGTTTTGTTGTTTCATTTTTGACCCCAGTTCCTGACAGAACTCCTGAATCCCTTGGGATTTCCTGGGTGATAGGACTGTCTTTTATTTTAATGAGGTGATGGTGATGGTTGAAGGGCTCCTGAATGGATCCAGTCACTAGAAAAACCAAGCCATATTTAGAAGATTGGAACTTTGAGCTCCACCTCCCCCTGGAAAGAGGAGGGGCTGGATATTGAGTTAATGTTCCATCATGCCTTTGTAATGAAGTCTTCATAAAAATACTAAAAATACAGGCTTCAGAGAGATTCTACATTGGTGAACACATCTATATACTTGGAGTGTGGTATATTTCACTTCCAAAAGGACAGAAGCTTCTGTGCCCGGCAACCTTCCTGACTTCACCCTATATATCGCTTCATCTGACTTTTTATCTATATCCTTTATTATATAATAAACTGATAAATGTGTTTCCCTGATTTCTGTGAGCTGTTCTAGTAAATGCCCAACCTGAGGAGGGGGTCATGGGAACTTCTGACTTACAGGTATTTGGTCAGAAACACGGATGACAACCTGGACTTTTACAACTGGCATCTGAGGCTGGGGGAGGGAGGAGGGACAGTCTAATGAGACTGAGTACTTAATCTGTGGGGTCTCTGCAGATTCAGTTAGTGTCAAAATTGAATTGAATTATAGGACACCCATCTGATGTCTCAGAGAATTGCTTGTGTGGGGGAAATCTGACATACATGTGGAGACCAGAGGTATCAGAAGGGAAGTAATGAGAACAAGCAGACACACGGGAATGTGTTTCCTTAGTCAGCTTCTATGACATCTCCTGGTTTTCTTCCTCCTCACAGTCCGTTCTTTCTGTTTCTTTTGATAGTTCTTAATTTGTTTGATGTTTAAATATTGAAGTGTGTCAGGCCTTGTTCTTGGATACTCATTTTTCTAGTTCTGCATTTTCCTTAAATTACCTAACTCTAAAGCAGTGCTGACGAGGCCTGAATCTGTGTTTGTCCCAGTCTCTTCCCTGGAATGCTGTTTTTATCTACTCAACTATACTTTCTATCTCTGTTTGGACATAAAATTTAAACTTTCCAAAATACTCCTTTCTTTCCCTACTTCCCTCACCTGCTCTGTCTTCTTTATCTAAGTAGGTACCACCAACCAGTTCTTCAAATCAAAGATCTAAGTATTATCCTTGATTGCTGTCTCATCTCATCCAATTCATCAGTAAGTTTTAAAAATTCCACCTACACAGTATATCTCAAATCCTTCAATCTCATATCTGTCATCCCAGAATCATCTCTCAACTAGAAAACTGTGCATGCGTATGCTGAGTCACTTCAGTTGTGTCCAACTTTGCAACTCTACGGACTGTAACCTGCCAGGCTCCTCTGTCCATGGGATTCTCCAGGCAAGGATACTGGAGTGGGTAGTCATTTCCTTCTCCAGGGTGTCTTCCTGACCCAGGGATCAAACCTGTGCCTCTTATGTCTCTTGCATTTGCAGCGGATTCTTGACTACTAGCACCACTGGGAAGCCCCTAGAACACTGTTGAAGTGAAGTGAAAGTCGCTCAATCTTGTCTGACTCTTTGCGACTCCATGGACTACACAGTCCATGGAATTCTCCAGGCCAGAATACTGGCGTGGGTAGCCTTTCCCTTCTCTAGGGGATCTTCCTGACTCAGGGATCAAACCCAGGTCTCCCACATTGCAGGCGGATTCTGTACCAGCTGAGCCACCAGGGCAGCCTCCTAATAGGTCTCTCCTTTCATTTTTGCCTTTCTCCTATAATGCGTTCTGCCTTATAAACTGGAATTATCTTTTAAATGCTTAAAGTAGATTATCTCTCTTACTTAAAATCCTCCATTTAAAATCGTCCCATTACACTCTGAATAGAATTCAGACTTCTTATCCTGGCCCAATATGATCTGATTCCTGCTTATCACACTAACATTGGTCATACTATTATCCGTTCTGCCTGTTGTGTTGCAATTACATTGACTTTGATGTTTTTTAAATGAGCAAAATTTGTTAATCACCCCCAGATATTCCTTCTGCTTGGAATACTTGTTTGTTTGTTTTTTTCCCCCTGATTCTCACATGACTGAGTGCTTTCTGCATTCAGTTGTTAGAATAAATATCACCTCTAGGAGAGCTTCCTTGACACTCCAAATGAAAGTAGCAGTTAGATTAGATTAATCCAATTTATTTTCATAATATCACTATCACTACCTAATGTTTTCATGTTCATGGATTTGTTTCTAAGTATATTTATACCTCCCTTTAGTAGAATCTCACTTCCATAAGAATAAGGACCTTACCTATTTTATTTACTGCTATATTTCCACTACCCAGTGTAGTGTCTGGCATAATACATTGAAATACTCACTGAATGTACAAATGTCTCTCTGTGTGTATGTAACTGAATATATTATTTATTTTCTAGTAATTCCATTTTAATGTTAATATTTAATGCTATAATTTCTCTATTAGCTTTCTTGTGTTTCTTTTTATGTGCAAACCAGATTTGTCAGTTGGAGAGACAGACAAGTTAAGCAGTATAAATTCACAAAACACAAATTGGGGATCACATGCATCTTTCTCTTTTCTGAATAAAAGCTTGCTTTTTAGCTGTATAATTACTTTGTAATATGAAGCGTACATGCTATTTAAAATATGTCTTAATTAATCTACATTTATGTGCTAAGAGCATCAAGGAATACGGATCAATGTATCACATTTCTGTTCTGTTGAAATAGTAGTGCACATAAGGATGATACTGGTTGATGAAATTGTTTTATTTTATTCCAGTTGGTTAGAAACAAGCTCTGAACATCTTGTGGAAAGGGATTATGAATCATCCTGTAAAGTATGGAGTGGAAGTGAAATGCTCTTAAATTTACACAAGATGGGCATCACCACTGCTACTTTTCCCATTTTGCAGGTAAGATATTTTTTCTACCTGTAATATTTATTTAGTGAATTAGAAATGACTTAATAGTGAATAACTAATCCAGAGTAAAAAAAAAGTAGCAGTTGTTTTAAGATTTTATTGGATCAGTTTGATAATCTAAGTGATAGCATAGATTATAGATGAAAAAGTAGCATTATTAGTTTGAAGGAAATATGGATTAATGAATATGGAATTAATTACTTTGCTTAAAGCTAAAAGAAGTCAGTAATTTTAGATTGTAAATATTTTGTCAATTTTAAATTTTAAAATTTGTAAAATGAAAAGATAAATTCATATTTCATTCTCCTTAACTTAGAGGTTATAAATTTGGGTGTAGAGAGATCATTTGTGGGCTACAGGATACTATGAACCTTATGAAATCACATTCCAAATTTTATGAGTGTGTACTTTTGTACATCTTCCTGGATAGAGGCTTCATGACTGAACACTGTTCTCAGAAGAATGTTTGTTTTGGGTTCTTTGTTTTGTTTTGTTTTGTTTTTTGCAAATGAGAATGTTTTTCATTTCTCTCTTTGTTCTTATTTATTTATATTAATTGACTTTTATTTTTGGTGTGCCTAGGTAATTTTAAGTAGTTTATTCCATAATTTCATATGTAGACATAGATACATTGTTGGGCTAGAAAAACCTACAGAGGAAAGGATAAATATCTGAAAGGGTATACATCAAAAATATTAATAGTGGATTCCTCCTGGGACATCAAAGCAGATACATGGAAGGTTGCAAACTTATTTTTCATTTTACTTTTGACAATACTTTTTTTTTAAAGCGATAAAAATGCATGATAAAACAATAACTTGCAGAAATGAATAATCAGTAAAAAAGTTTCTTTCTTACTCTGATGTTCCTATTCCCATATCCAGAGGGAACGTCTAAGTTACTTGAATGTCCTTCACAACACAGTTTATGCAAATAGGCATTTATAGCTTTCTTTCTAGCTCTAGGGGGCCCTTGAAGACAATGCCTCTGCATTGAAAAAATGGAGATGACTTCCCAGATCACCCTTCAGCGACAGACTTGCTGTCCAGTTGAGGGGAATGCAGCTTGATTTTACTTTATAAAGTGGTTGTTTTATGTTAAAATGAGCAAAAAGGACAGAATTCTCATACACCACCACCCCAGCCACAGATGCTATAGATTCTCTTATTATTAACATCTTGCAATACTAGTGCATTAATTACAGTTGAACCAGTATTGTTAACACTGCTTTTAACCAAAGTCCATGGTTTATGTTAGGGTACACTTTTTGTGTTGTACAAGTCTGTGAGTTTTGATGAAAGTCATGTATCTACCATTACAGTATCATACAGAATACTTTCATTGCCTTAAAAATCTTCTGTGCTGCACTTATTCATCCCTTCAACACACCTTATGTCCTCTGCTGACATAAGTAACTACTGATTTTTATTTCTGACCCCATAGTGTTGCCTTTTCCAGAATGTCATATAGTTGTAATCACATGGCATGTGGTCTTTTTAGACTGGCTTCTTCCACTTGACAGTATACATTTAATGTCTCTTTGTGACTTGACAGCTCATTCCTTTCTAATTCTTAACTAAATTCATTGTACATATGCACCACAGTTTGTTTATATGTTTACTTACTGAAGGACATATTGGTGGTTTCTAAGTTTGGGAAATTACGAATAAAGCTGTTGTAAACATTTGTGTACATGTTTTTGTATGGACATACTTTCTTCTTGTTTGGATAAATACTTAGGAACACAGTTGCTGGATTGTATGGTAAGACTGTGTTTAGCTTCCAAGAAACTGCTAAACTATCTTTCAAAGTAATTGTACCATTTTACATTCCCACCAAAAGTTAATAAGAGTTCCTGTTGTTCCACCTCCTTGCCAACAATTGGTGTTTGAATGTTAGCCATTCTAAGAGATAGGTAGTAGTATCTCATTGTTGTTTGAATTTATGTTTCTCTAATGATACATGTTGCCATGTGTTTCACATGCTTATTTTCCATTTACATATTTCATTTGGTGAGATATTAATATCTCTTCAGATATTTTGCCTATTGTTTGTTTTCTTATGGTTGAGTTTTAAGAGTTCTTTGGATTTTTTTTTTCCCCTGTTAAACAGTGGTATTATGGCTTGAGTACAATAGACAAATTTATGCAAGCAGGGCAGAGGCTGTGCATGACTCGTATGTCCAATTAGCAGGGAGGACTCCTTTGGTATTATACTGTGAATATGGCTCTCAATCAGTCAGATGGAATTTTAGCATCTTTATCCTTTCTGTTCCTCTCAAGATGCTTTTGAACAGCAGCAGCTTTCTTAATTAAATGATAGAGATCCTCGGGAAGATCAGGAGCAAGTCCTTTGAACTTAAGAATTCTCAAGATTTTATTGCCTTCACAAAACATACTTGTGTAACACCATGTGAGTCTCTCAGATCACACAGGTTTGTGAAGAAATCAGGCTCTTCAAGTTAGCCGATTTGTAGATCTGCTCCTTCACATCATCAGCTGTCAGCTTCAGCCAGGTGGGGATGCTCTGGCAGTAGGGCTGAGCCGACTGGGATAGGCCCTTCCTGGGAGCGTGCATGTGACCCATGATGGCGGTGGTGTGGTAGCAAAAGGTCCTTTGGGTATTTCATATATAAGACCTTCATCAGATGTGTGTTTGCAAATATATTCTCCCAGCCTGTGGCTTGTTTTTTCATCCTGTTAATGGAGTCTTTCACAGAACATAATGCTTTTAGTATTAATAAAGTTCAAGTTTCTTTTTCTTTAGTGGATTCTGTTTTTGTTCAATCTAAAAATTTATCACTGAACTCAGAGCCACCTAGATTTTCTCCTATCTTGTCTTCTAGAAGTTTTGTCGTTTTGTATTTTACATTTAGATCTGTGTCCCATTTTGAGTTAATTTTTGTGAAGTGTGTTAATTCAGTGTCTGGTCATCTCTTTGGATATAGACATTACTGTATAGATGTTACTGTATCACTGTTGAAAAGACCATGCTTTCTGAATTGGATTGTTTTTGTTCCCTTGTCAAGAGATCAGTTGACTGTATTGTGTTGGCCCATTTTTGGGCTCTCTATTCTTTTCCACCCATACACTGTCTATTCCTTTATCAGTACCACACCTGTTTCTATAGTAAGTCTTGAAGTCATGTAGTGTCAGTCCTCTGAATTTGTTTTTCAGCATTGTGTTTGCTATTCTGGGTCTTTCATTTTTCCATATAAACCTAGAATTAAACTGAGCAGAACCCTGTGGGGCTCCTGGGCACTGAACCCTTTCTGTCCCTTATTTCTTGTTTGTAAGGAACAGACTCGTCTCCATGACCTTCCTTGGGTTTCAAGGGCAAATTCGAATAGTTGCTAATTGAGGAAGGGAGGACATAACAGAGACTAGGGAGGAGAAGTCAAGAAACCATCTGAGGCAAGATTAGAGGAACCAGGGAAGCGCATCAAGATTAGGAGACCACCTGAGACAAGGTTTAAGGCATATAGATCCTGCACACATTTTAATCTTGTTCAGTTCAGTTCATTTCAGTTGCTCGGTCATGTCAGACTCTTTGCGATCCCATAGACTGCAGCACCCCAGGCCTCCCTGTCCTTCACCAACAACTCCTGGAGCTTCCTCAAATTCATGTCCATCAAATCGGTGATGCCATCCAACCATCTCATCCTCTGTTGTCACCTTCTCCCACCTTCAGTCTTTCCCAGCATCAGAATCTTTTAAATGAGTCAGTTCTTCGCATCAGGTGGCCAAAGTATTGGAGTTTAAGTTTCAGTATGAGTCCTTCCAATGAATGTTCATGACTGATTTCCTTGAGGATGGACTGGTTTGATCTCCTTGCAGTCCACGGGACTCTCAAGAGTCTTCTCCAACACCACAGTTCAAAAGCATCAATTGTTCAGTGCTCAGCTTTCCTCATAGTCCACTCTCACATCCATACATGACTACTGGAAAAACCATAGCTTTGACTAGACGGACCTTTGTTGGCAAAGCAGTGTCTCTGCTTTTTAATATGCTGTCTAGGTCGGTCATAACTTTTCTTCTAAGGAGCAAGCGTCTTTTAATTTCATGGCTGCAGTCACCATCAGTGGTGATTTTGGAGCCCCCCAAAATAAAGTCTCTCACTGTTTCCCCTTCTATTTGTCATGAAGTGATGGGACCAGAGTACATCATGAGAAACACTGGGCTGGAAGAAACACAAGGTGGACTCAAGATTGCTGGGAGAAATATCAATAACCTCAGATATGCAGATGACACCACCCTTATGGCAGAAAGTGAAAAAGAACTAAAGAGCCTCTTGATGAAAGTGAAAGAGGAGAGTGAAAAAGTTGGCTGAGGCTCAACGTTCAGAAAACTAAGATCATGGCATCTGGTCCCATCACTTCATGGGAAATAGATGGGGAAAGAGTGGAAACAGTGTCAGACTTTATTTTTGGGGGCTCCAAAATCACTGCAGATGGTGATTGCAGCCATGAAATTAAAAGACGCTTACTTCTTGAAAGGAAGGTTATGGCCAACCTAGATAGCATATTTAAAAGCAGAGACATTACTTTGCCAACAAAAGTCCGTCTAGTCAAGGCTATGGTTTTTCCAGTGGTCATGTATGGATGTGAGAGTTGGATGGTGAAGAAAGCTGAGTGTTGAAGAACTGATGCTTTTGAACTGTGGTGTTGGAGAAGACTCTTGAGAGTCCCTTGAACTGCAAGGAGATCCAATCAGTCCATCCTAAAGGAGATAATCCTGGGTGTTCATTGGAAGGACTGATGTTGAAGCTGAAACTCCAATACTTTGGCCACCTCATGGTCTGGTATTCCCATCTCTTTTTTTCCACAGTTTATTGTGATCCCATCAAAAGAGTCAATAAAGTTGGCAATTTGATCTCTGGTTCCTTTATCTTTTCTAAATCAAGCTTGAACATCTGGAAGTTCACGGTTCGCGTATTGAAGCCTGGAAGTACCTGCTTCATGTACTGTTGAAGCTAATCTTGTTAGCAACCAAGAACTTGAATTATTGCTATAAAACTCCTCACCAAATCTTCCCAAGTTGGGACACGCAGTGTTTCAGGGTTTCAAGCCTACTGTGTCTCCCTTTGCCTGCAAAGCAATTAAGCTATTCTTTCCTAGTTTACCTAAAACTGTCTCCAAGATTCAATTTGGCATCAGTGCACAGAGGCTGATCTTTTGGCATGAGAATCAGTTTGTCAGTATTCATGAAGTATCTTGGTGGTATTTTCATTGGACCGCATTGAATCTATAGATCAGTCTGGGAAAAACTGACATTTGAACAATATTGAGTTTCTTATCCATTAAAATGGAGCATCTCCATTTATTTAGATCATCTTTGATTTCTTTTATCAGAGTTTTATAGTTTTTCTTTTAGTTTTTTTTTTTTTTAAGGTTGTGTAACTTTTTTAAAATGTATTTTTGGCTGCATTGAGTCTTTGTTGCTGCTCATGGGCTTTCTCTAGCTGTGAGGAATGGGGGCTGCTCTCCAGGTGAGGTATGCAGGCTTCTCACTCTGGTAGCTCGTCTTGTGGAGCTCAGGCTCTAGGACACGTGGGCTCAGTAGCTGGCACTTGGGCTCAGTAGTTGTAGCGCAGGGGCTTAGTTCCCCCACAGCACGTGGAATCTTTACAGACCAGGGATTGAACCTGTGTCCTCTGCATTGGCAGGTGGATTCTTAACCACTGGACCACCAGGGAAGTGCCCTCATATAGTTGTTTTGTTTTTTTTTAATTTGGCTGTGTCGGGTTAGTTGTGGTACACGGGATCTTCCTTTCTTGCATCATGCAGGATCTTTTGTTGCAGCATGAGGATGCTCTAGTTGTAGGGCATGGGCTCTGGAGCGCTTGGGCTCAGTAGTTGCAGCAGGTGGTCTTAGTTGCCCTGCAACATGTGGGACCTCAGTTTCTTGGCCAGGAATCAAACCAGTGTCCCTTGCGTTGCAAGGCAGGTTCTTAACCACTGGACCACCATATAGTGAGGGAAGTCCCTCCTCATTTAGTTTTAAAGAGATTTTTGAACCAAAACCAGTTAAAAACTATTGCTAACAGAAGTAGCATTCTGGACATATGAGTGTTTTTAAAATTTATTTTTTTTGGAGTGAAGTTGCTTTACAATGGTATATGAGTATTCAAAATATATTTTAATTTGATTGTATTTATAATTTTTGCTCTGAACTTTTAAAGTGTGATATACGATAAGTATTTTTTCATATGATACTTTTTCATTTTTTTACATAAGCTTTTTGCGTTCTACAGATTTTTCATATCAATAATAAAATGGATTGAATAAATTGTGAGATATTCATATAGTAGACTACTACACAGCAATTTTTTAAAAATTGAACCACTGCCTCTACAACTGTGTGAATGAATCTTACAGACATTATGTTGTATAAGAGAAACCAGCACAAAAGAGTACAAACTGTATGATTTCATTTTTATCAAATTTAAGGACAAACATAATTATGCTAGTAGATATCAGAATATTGGTTACAAAGAAAAAAAAAGATGTAAACATAAAAATGATTATTAGTAACGTTTAGGTCTATGTCTACCTTGTCTTCTATGCGTGTATTTGCTTAACATAAATTAATTTTTGAGATGAATTTTTTACCATACTACTCATTTAGTAGTATGTTATGAGTACTTTCCTATTTTAATAAAATTTCTTTCACATGATTTTTAGTTGCACTGTAGCATTTTTGTGAGTGCACATATTGTAAATTATTTGACTAACCTGGCATTTGACATATAAATTGTTGCCAGTTTCCCTCCAATAAGAAAAGGTTCTAATATGAACATTCTTGAAAATATATCTTTGTATATATTTCTGACTATTTCCTTTATATATTCTAAATATTAATTCTTTGTTGCTTATTGTGTTGCATGTATTATTCTTGTGTCTATGGTTTGCTTATAGTGCCTTTTTAAGTTTTAAAATTTTAGTGCATTCAAATGCATCCATGTTTTTTCTTTTATGAATTATAATATTTGAGTTTAGTTTTAGTTCTTATCCTTTGGGACATTTTTCTTCTAAGAGTGTTAAAGTTTTCTTTTTTAATAAATGTTTTCAATCACCTGGGAGTCATATTTGTTTATGTTGTGTGGTACAGAATCCATTTTATTTCCTGTATGAATTTTCTCAGCATCATTTACTAAATAATCCATCTATTTCACTCTGATTTGTAATGCCACTTCTGCCCCATATCTGATTTCATATATGTATAAGCTTATTTTTGGACTCTATTGTGTTCTTTGATTCTGTTTGTCTAAGTTATATAATTTGTTAATTACTGTAGCATTAGAAAAATGCTAATGCATGGTAATAAGGCATATCTCCTCACTTTATCTTCCTTTGGAATGATCCTGGCTGTACGTTGCCTTACGCTGCCATTTGAATTTTAGAATGAGCTTATAAATGTCTCTGAACAAATCTGTTGGAAGTTTGACTGTAATTGCATTAAATTTATATATTAATTTAGAAAGAATTGACATATTACAATATGAAGTTTCTCATTCATGAACAAGATATAGTTTTAATCATTTATTATCCCTATATATCTTTCAGTAGAATTTTGTGATTTTTAAAAGTCTTCTTTGCTTTTGGTTAGATTTATTCCTGAGAAGTTATAAAGTTTCTATTTCTTTTTCAAATGGTATAATTCAAAAATTGCTTTTTCTGATTCTTATCAGTATATAAAAATGGTAAGTGATTTGAGATATAATTCACATGCCATAAAATTTACCCTTTAGAATATACAATTCATTGGTTTTTTCTGTAGTCACAGAATTATGCAAGTATCATTGCTGTCTCATTTCAGAATATTTTTGTCACCTCAGAAAGAAATCTTATACCTATTAGCAGTCATTTCCATTTGTTCTAACCCCAGGTCCTGAAAACCTCTAATCCACTTTCTGTTTCTGTGAATCTACCTGTTTTTGTGACTGCCTTCTTTCACTTTGCATAATGTTCTCAGGGTTCATCTATGTTGTAGCATGTATCAATACTTCATTCCTTTTTATTCCGAAATAATTTTACATTTTATGAATGTACTGTATTTTGTTTATCCATTATCAAGTTGTTTCTACTTTTTGGCTGTTATAAACAATGCAACTATGACCATTCATACACAGATTTTTGTGCAGACATATATTTTCAGTTCTGTTTGGTATACACTTAAGAGTAAAAGTCCTAGTCCACAGAGTAACTTGGTGTTTAACTTTTTAAGGAACTAACAAACTTTTCCATAGGGGCTGTACCATTTTACAATCCCATCAGCCATGTACAAGGATTCTGATTTTTTTCCACGTTCTCACCAACACTTGTTTTCATCTCTCTTTTATTACAATCTTTGTAGGAAGAATGCAGTGATATCTCAAAATGATTTTCTTTTCTTTTCCCTAATGACTCATAATGGCAAACAGCTTTTCAGCTGCTTATTGTCCATTAATATATCTTTGGAGAAATCTGTATTCAAATCCTTTGCCCATTCTGAAATTGAGTTGTCTTTTATTGTTGATTGTTTAAATCCTTTCTGTATTCTGGATATGAACAACATATTGGATATATGATTTGCAAATATTTTTTCTCAATTCATAGATGCAGTAGTAGTTTTACTTATTTTAAAATTATGTTAGGGAAATTTCCTTTGATCCTAAGAAATTCATCATTGTGATTATTAAATTGTTTAGAAGTTAATTTTTACCACAGTAATGTGTGAACATAATTTAAAAATCAGTGTTGTGGAGTGATTGTCCTTCAATTAAATTAAATAAATAAATTTTTTAAAAAGTCAATTCGTACTATCAAGAAAAGCATTCATCTGCCACACTCCTAATTTTTACTTCTCAGTGGCTCTTTTAACTCTTGTAGTGGCTTTCTCCGGAGAAGGAAATGGCAACCCACTCCAGTACTCTTGCCTGGAGAATCCCATGGATGGAGGAGCCTGGTAGGCTACAGTTCATGGGGTCGCAAAGAGTCAGACATGACTGAGCGACTTCACTTTCTTTCTTTCTATAGTTCCTTTTGGAGAAGGAAATGGCAATCCACTCCAGTGTTCTTGCCTGGAGAATCCCATGGACGGAGGGGCCTGGTGGGCTACCGTCTATGGGGTTGCAAAAAGTCGGACACAACTAAGCAACTAACACACACACATGCACAGTGGCTTTCTCTGATAATTAACCCCAATTTTCTAAATAACATGTAGATTCAGCTACTTTTCAGTTTTCAATTTTTGATATTCTCTATTGAATTCCCATTAAGTATGATGAGGATTCAGCTCCTTTACACACATACTTTCTCGCTCTCTTTCACAAACACACACACACACACACACACACACACACACACACACACACCCTCTCTTTTCCTCTCTGTCCCTCCCTCTCTGTTTTGTTTTCCTCCCATCTTCTTTCCCTTTATTCACTCTCCATTTTCTCAGCATAATTATATTAATATTCAGTGTGCATGTCATCATATTACATGTTATCATAGTTCATGATAGTAATATCATGTAACTTGCTTGATTAATTTTTAATACAATTCTAGTTTTACTATGAAGTAATAATTACCTGTATGTATATGTGTTTCCCCATTTGCTTAGTTTTCTGTTTATCTATAAATCTAGCTATCATTGTTCAGGTAACCTAGCCAGAGGTAGCCTTGGAGTTGTCTCATGGTTCAGTAGATAGAATTTCATTCAGTCCTTTTATTTTTACAACAGTGCCTTATCGTCAGGAATTTAGAAATTACATAGCTTTATGAAGTAAATTGCCAGTTGTCTGCCAGTGTTGGAGAGGAATAGTAGCTTTTATGTAAGGTGTTTCTCAGGGAACTTATTTTTTTTTTTTTAAAAAGAACAATTTAGTACTTGTCTTTTGTTAATAATTTGTACTGTTGAATTATTCAAGTTCATGTTATCTTTTTTGTTGTTGTTCTTTATTTTTGAAAAATATTTCTGCAAGGACCTATTGTATAGCACATGGAACTCTGTTCAATTTTATGTGCCAGCCTGGATGGGAGGGGGTTTTGGGGGAGAATGGATACATGCATATGTATGGACTACCACAGTGTTGTTAATCAGCTACACCTCAATACAAAATAAAAGGTTTAAAGTCTGGAAAAATAAAAGTAAAAAAAAAATTTGTATCCTTTAATGTTTTGTTCAGTGGAGACTAATTTTACTTTTATAAATGTGTATTATTTCACAATATATCTGGACATTGAAATTTTGTCTTATTTATCCCATTTCCCCATTTTATTTTCATTGATTTTTGTGTTGTATCGCTCAGTTGCTCAGGCATGTCCAACTCTTTGCAACCCCATGGATTGTAGCCCACCAGGGTCCTCTGCCCATGGAATTTGCCAGGCAAGAACACTTCAGTGGGGTGCCATTTCCTACTCCATGGAATCTTCCTGACTCAGGGATCAAAGCTGAATCTCTTGCATCTCCTGCAGGCGGGTCTTTACTGTTGGGCTACCTGGGACGTCTTATTTATCCTGTTTTCCCATTTTATTTTCATTGAACACAGATTTTATTGTCAAACATCACAGTTGTCACCAGTATCTTTTATTGCTTCAATATTCAGAGTTTTCTCTTTCACAGTGTGGGAAATTTGTCTTAATGTCCACACTTCTGTCTGTATTTAAACTTATAAGCCTATAAAAACTCGAGCCAGTTAGCATACATTTTTATTTAGCGTGTATTCTTTGATTTTTTTTTTTTAATTTTGCTTTTCACATAATCATGATTCTTAGCATAGGTATACTCTCTGGACGTAATTCAGGGATTTAGGTGGCATATCAGAATTTTAAGCTTTTTAGAAACCATTTTGTACATTTTTATTTAGCCGATTGCTTTTGAAGGGCACTGAATAAAACTCTAATTGCCCAAAGAAGTAATGAACCTTCTAAATGAGTAACTTCTTATT
This sequence comes from Okapia johnstoni, assembly GCA_024291935.2. Classification (NCBI taxonomy): domain Eukaryota; kingdom Metazoa; phylum Chordata; class Mammalia; order Artiodactyla; family Giraffidae; genus Okapia; species Okapia johnstoni. The sequence continues at coordinate 119,743,112 of CM044308.1, read as the reverse complement.
TAAATGTCTTTGAAGAGGATTTGAGAATATATGGGAATTCAGAATACATTGTTAGCACTTGCATATTAATGTTTGACTAAAATTTCAATTATATTTCATTTGGGTTTATTAACAGTTTTAAGAATTTTCCTTTTCCTCTCTTTTCCCTCCCCCACCCCTAACCAGTACACTTAATATGGTAATTTCTTACAGGGACATTTTTCTGCTGTCCTTCAAAAAGAAGAAAAAGTCCCATCAATTCATGGTAAAGAGGAGGCAAGAGAAATACCTGTTATTAGTGCTTCAACTCAAATAATGCTCAAAGGACTTTTTATGGTGCTTGACTATCTTTTTAGGCAAAATAGCAGGTAAGTAAAGACAGCTGGTCTATATTCTTCCTCTTAAAAATATTAACCTTACTGGGTGCTAGCTACTAATTTTATGTGAGTACATGGGATAATAATAAACAAGTGGTATAAATATTGCTCTTACTGGCACAGACTCAGTCAACTGATGTTAGTTTTTGTTAATGAAATGAGTATTGAAACAGTAAATAAATGCATTTAATTAATTCAGCATTAAATTTACAATCCTCTAAGACTAAATTTAAGTCTTCTTTTAGGTATAATTTATATATGTTTCTTCCAGTGTCAGAAAGTCTCTCTTATTGCATAAACCCTCTGTTTAATAAAGTGTGAAAGCAGTCAATTTCCCACACACTATTCCTTAAGTTATAGTACTTTCTGGCTCCAATGTTTTTTTAAGTGTTTTTTTTTTTTTTTTTAATGGTAAATTATCCTGGTGGCTCAGACGGTGAAGAATTTGCCTTCAATGTGGGAGACCTGGGTTCCATCTCTGGGTCAGGAAGATCCCCTGGAGAAGTGAGTGGCAACCCACTCTAGTATTCTTGCCCGGACAATTCCATGGACAGAGTATCCTCATGGACTGCAGTCCATAGGGTCACGAAGAGTCAGACACAACTGAGCAACTAACACACACACACGCACACACACGCACAACTGAGTGACTAACACACACACACATGTAATATAGGGCTTCCCAGGTGGCACTAGTGGTAAAGAACCTGCCTGTCAGTGCAGGAGATGTAAAAGACATGAATTCAATCCCTGGGTCGGGAAGATCCCCTGGAGGAGTGCATGGCAACCTACTCCAGTATTCTTGCCTGGAAAATCCCATGGGCAGAGGAGCCTGGTGGGCTATAGTCCATGGGGTCAGACATGACTGAAGCAACTTAGCATGCTGCTGCTAAGTCGCTTCAGTCGTGTCTGACTCTGTGCGACCCCATAGACAGCAGCCCACCAGGCTCCCCCGTCCCTGGGATCCTCCAGGCAAGAACACTGGAGTGGGTTGCCATTTCCTTCTCCAATGCATGAAAGTGAAAAGTGAAAGTGAAGTCGCTCAGTCGTGTCCAACCCTTGGCGACCCCATGGACTGCAGCCTACCAGGCTCCTCTGTCCATGGGATTTTCCAGGCAAGAGTACTGGAGTGGGGTGCCATTGCCTTCTCCAAGCATGCATGCACATATACATAATGTAAAACTGAACAGTTTAAACATTTTAAGTGTACATTTTAATAGCATTAGCTATGGTCACATTGTTGTGCCACTATCACCACTGTCAGTTTCCAGAACTTTTTTATCATCCCAAACAGGAACTCTATTCCCATGAAACAGTATCTTCCATTTGTCTAGCACCATAGCCTTTGGTAACCTCTGTCCTACTTTCACCTCTATGGGTTTGCCCTTTTTAGTGTCTACTGTACATGGAATCATGTAGTATAATGTTTTTAAGGTTAATGCATGTTGTAACATACATCATTCCTTTTTATGGCTGAATAATATTCTATTGTGTGTATATGCCATATTTTGCTTATCCATTTTTATATTGATGGACATTTGTATTGTTTCTACTTTTTGCCTATTGTGAGTCATGCTGCAGTGAACATTGATGTACTAGTATCTGTTTTGAGTCCCTGTTTTCATTTCTGGGTACATACCTAGCAGTAGAATTGCAGGATTGTATGGTAATTCTGATTTAAATTTTTTAAGAGCCACTGTACTATTTTTCATAGCAGCTGCACATTCTAGATTCACATAATTATGTACAGGAGTTCCCAATTTCTCCACATCCTTGCCAGTACTTGTTATTTTCTGGGTTGTTTTTTTTTATAATAGCCATCTTAATGAGTATAAAGGGTTTTGATTTACACTTCGCTAATGACTAGAGATGTTGATCATCTTTTCATGAGCTTGTTGTCCATTTCTATATCTTCATTGGAGAAGTGTCTGCTCAGGTCCTTCGTCCAATTTTGAATGGGGATTTTGTTGTTTGTTGAGTTGTAAGAGTTATTCTGCATATTAATTCTGTTTCAGATATATACTTTACAAATATTTTTTCCTATTCTGTGTGTTGTCTTTTCACTCTCTTGATAGTATTCTTTGATGCACAAAAGTCTTTAAATATCATTGAAATCCAATTTATCGATCTTTTTTTCTTTTGTTGCTTATGCTTTTTATATCCAGTTAACAATGGCCAAATATGTTGTCATGAAGATTTCTGCTATGTTTTCTTCTAAGAGAGTTTTGTGATTTTTAGCTCCCAGGAATTTTTTTTTTTTTTTGACCACGCCCCCATGGCATGTGGGATTCGTGTTTCCCTGACCAGGGAACAAACTCACATCGCCTGCATTGGAAACTCAGAGTCTTAATCCCTGGACCACCAGAGAAGTCACCCGCACCCCCAGTATTTTTATAAAATTCTCTCCACCTAGTACAAGGTTCCTGACTTGGACTTTCTCTCTGAGGGTAAAATTAACTGTCAGTATTACTTTGAGGACGTGATTCAGTTCAGTTCAGTCGCTCAGTCATGTCTGACTCTTTGCAATCCCATGAACCGCAGCACACCAGGCCTCCCTGTCCATCACCACTCCCAAAGTCCACCCAAACCCATGTCCATCGAGTTGGTGATGCCATCCAACCATCTCATCCTCTGTTGTCCCCTTCTCCTGCTGCCCTCAATCTTTCCCAGCATCAGGGCCTTTTCAGATGAGTCAGCTGTTCGCATCAGGTGGCCAAAGTATTGGAGTTTCAGCTTCAACATCAGTCCTTCCAATGAACACCCAGGACTGATCTCCTTTAGGATGGACTGGTTGCATCTCCTTGCAGTCCAAGGGACTCTCAAGAGTCTTCTCCAATACCACAGTTTGAAAGCATCAATTCTTCCGCACTCAGCTTTCTTTATAGTCCAGCTCTCACATCCATACATGACCACTGGAAAAACCATAGCCTTGACTAGACAGACCTTTGTTGGCAAAGTAGCGTCTCTGCTTTTTAATATGTTGTCTAGGTTGGCCATAACTTTCCTTCCAAGGAGTAAGCGCCTTTTAATTTCATGGCTGCAGTCACCATCTGCAGTGATTTTGGAGCCCCCAAAAATAAAGTCTGACACTGTTTCCACTGTTTCCCCATCTATTTCCCATGAAGTGATGGGACCGGATGCCATGATCTTAGTTTTCTGAACGTTGAGCTTTAAGCCAACTTTTTCACTCTCTTCCTTCACTTTCATCAAGAGGCTCTCTAGTTCTTCTTCACTTTCTGCCATAAGGGTGGTGTCATCTGCATATCCGAGGTTATTGATTTTTCTCTCGGCAATCTTGATTCCAGCTTGTGCTTCCTCCAGCCCAGCGTTTCTAATGATGTACTCTGCATATAAGTTAAATAAGCAGGGTGACAATATACAGCCTTGGAAGATGTGGTAGAGAATACCACATTTTATTCTGTTTAAGCTTAGGTATAGCCTCTTATGGAGAGAATTTATAAGCTGTATCAGATTACAGAGATCATATAGTTTAGTACTTTCATTAAGAATAGGTGAAAGGAATGTTCAAGTGGGAGGGGACATAGGTAAACCTATGGCTGATTCATGTTGATGTTTGGTAGAAGCCAACACAATACTGTAAAGTGATTATCTTTCAATTAAAACTAAATAAATTTTAAAAAATAGATGAAGCCTGAGATCACATTTTAAAGGCACTTAAAACTCAGTTTCCTAAACTTTCAGTAAAAATTGTCTTTCTGTTTTCTAATGCAATAAAAAACTTTAACCCACTCTTTAGTTTGTTTTTTTTTTTTTTTTAAACAATAATACTGTTAACTATTTTATAACTAATGATGTAACATAGAATGCAAAGAGCTCTGAAGTAGGAGTTAGGAGGCTTGGATTTTAATCCTGGCTTTGCTGTGATTTACATAATGTCTGAACATAGGGATGAGAAGTGATAAAGGGTGGATGGTTAGATGATGCATAAACTCTGTAACGGTGGATTGACCCTAAGGTTTAATGATTTACTTTCTGTCAGAATTACTGAGTTTAGTGGTATGGGTTGTTGGTGGGGGACAGTGTTATCTAAAGTTTTGCCATTTAAATGCTATTTTATTTTCATTTAGATTTGCAGATGATTATAAAGTCGCTATTCAACAGACTTACTCTTGGATAAGTCATGCTGATACTACAGATAAAAATGGGTTCTTGATTCTACCAAAAAATAAGAAACATTCACGGCAGAAAGCAGCAGTTCATGTGCTAAACTTTTGGTGCTTAAATCCAGCTGTGGTAAGCTTATCATGCTATAAATAAGAATTCTTCTTGCTCAATACCAACAATTAAGTAAATTTGACTTTTTAAAAACTGATTTTATGTATTTAATGTTGTTTCCTTGTAGGCCTTTTCAGATATTAATGGCAAGGTTTGGACAATTGTTTTGACATCTGGGACATTGGCACCAATGAAATCCTTTTCATCAGAACTTGGTGTTACATTTACTATTCAACTAGAGGCTAATCATATCATTAATAACTCACAGGTTAGTTTCTTTTTTTTTGAAGTCTCTCTTAGTCTTTTTACCTCAGTGTAATTGTCTGTAAACAAGTTAAAAGGTAACTGAAGTACTAGCAAACAAATCCTGATAGGAAAGTCAACAGTTCAGTTTTAGAATAAAAGAAAATTTGTCAGCTACTTGGTAGTGTCAGCAAAAGGAACTACTGATAAATAGTATTCCTTCAACCCAGTGAGTAAAAATATATACTTTGCTTGCAAAGACTATATTGCAGTTTCCTTATTTAATTAAGTTTAAAATTTTTTGACAAAAATTAAAACAGAAACAAATTCAGCATTTTTTTTACTGTAATTTCTAATTGTGTAATTATTTGTGATTCTTTTTTCCATTAGGCTGTGATGTATCTATATTCTAATTTTTATGTCTTTATCTTTGCATTGTACCTAGATTAATAGCTGGTATTAGTAAGTGTTCAGCACATGTTTGAATATCTGAAATGAATTAAAAGTATTCTTGTGAGTCCTGTGACTTAAATTTTAATTTTTTATAACAATACCCTGTAAATGTTACTTAAATTTTCCTAAGGATGTTTCAAGTTTCATTTGTCAATGTGCCCTCTATTTCTTTTTATTAAGTAATTGAAAGTAGTTAGCTACATGCATAATGGTGTGGCCATAACAGAAGCAGAAGATACTAAGAGAAGAGGTGGCACAAACACACAGAAGAACTACACAAAAAAGATCCTAATGACCTGGATAACCACGATGGTGTGATCATTCACCTAGAGCCTGATATACTGGAGTGCAAAGTAAAGTGGGCCTTAGAAAGCATCACTGTGAACAAAGCTAGTGGAGGTGATGGAATTCCAGCTGAGCTATTTCAGATCCTAAAAGATGATGCTATTAAAGTGCTGCCCTCAAAATGCCAGCAAATTTGGAAAACTCAGCAGTGGCCACAGGACTGGAAAAGGTCAGTTTTCATTCCAGTCCCAAAGAAGGGCAATACCAAAGAGTGTTGAAACTACTGCACAATTGCACTCATCTCACATGCTAGCAAGGTAATGCTGAAAATCTTTCAAGCTAGGCTTCACCGGTACATGAACCAAGAACTTCCAGATGTTCAAGCTTGATTTAGAAAAGGTAGAGGAACCAGAGATCAAATTGCTAACATCACTGGATCATAGAAAAAGCAAGAGAATTCCAGAAAAACATCTGCTTCATTGACTACGTTGAAGACTTTGTTTGGATCACAACAAACTGAGGAAAATTCTTAAAGAGATGGGAATACCAGGCCACTTTACCTGCCTCCTGAGAAATCTGTATGCAGGTCAAGAAACAACACTTGGAACCGGACGTGGAACAATGGACAGGTTCAGAATTGGGAAAGAGAGTATATCAAGACTGTATATTATCACCATGCTTATTTAACTTATATGCAGGGTACATCATGCGAAATCCCACACTGTATTAATCACAAGCTGAAATCAAGATTGCTGGGAGAAATATCAGTAACCTCAGATACGCAGATGACACCATCCTTATGGCAGAAAGCAAAGAGGAACTAAAGCGCCTCTTAATGAAGGTGAAAGAGGAGAGGAGAGTGAAAATGCTGGCTTAAAACTCAACATTCAGAAAATGAAGATCATGGCATCTGACCCCATTACTTCATGGCAAATAGATGGGGAAACAATGGAAACAGTGAGAGAGTTTGTTTTTCTTGGGCTCCAGAATCACTGCAGATGATGACTGCTGCCATGAAATTTAAAGATGCCTGCTCCTTGGAAGAAAAACAATGACAAACCTACTACTGCTAAGTCACCTCAGTCATGTCCGACTCTGTGCGACCCCATAGATGGCAGCCCAGCAGGCTCCGCCATCCCTGGATTCTCCAGGCAAGTGCACTGGAGTGGGTTGCCATTTCCTTCCCCAATGCATGAAAGTGAAAAGTGAAAGTGAAGTTGCTCAATCGTGTCCGACTCTTAGCGACCCCATGGACTGCAGCCTACCAGGCTCCTCCATCCGTGGGATTTTCCAGGCAAGAGTGATGGAGTGGGGTGCCATTGCCTTCTCCGATGACAAACCTAGACAGCATATTAAAAAGCAGGAACTTAGACAGCATATTAAAAAGCAGGAACATTACTTTGCCAACAAAGGTCTGCATAGTCACAGCTATGATTTTTCCAGTAGTCCTGTATGGATATGAGAGTTGGACCATAAAGAAGGCTGAGGACCAAAGAATTGATGCTTTTGAACTGTGATGTTGGAGAAGACTCTTGAGATTCCTTGAATTGCAAGGAGATCAAACCAGTCCATCCTAAAGGAAATAGTCCTGAATATTCATTGAGAAGACTGATGCTGAGCTCCAATACTTTGGCGATCTGATGTGAAGATCTGACTCATTAGAAAAGACCCTGATGATGGGAAGGATTGAAGATGGGAGAAGGGGACGACAGGATAAGATGGTTGAATGTCATCACCAACTCAATGGACATGAGTTTGAGCAAACTCTGGGATATAGTGAAGGACAGGGAAGCTGGCGTGCCGTAGTCCATGAGGCCACGAAGAATCAGACACAACCGAGCAAGTGAAGTGCAACAACAACATGTTTAATAGTACTTGAGCACCTAATTCATTTCTAGTTCTTTATAAAGAGCTATAGTTTTTAGCCAAGGATTATTTGTGGGAATTACTGGCATTTAGTAGGTGAGAGTCTTGAATGCTAGACTCCTATGTAACAATGAATTGTGGTTTCCAGAATGCTAGAATGCTCTTGTTTAGAAACATTGCTATTAGCGGTAGCAAAAGAAAAATATATGATCCACATTTTCAAATTGTTTTCTTTGAAGGCTCACATAAATATGGGAAGTTATTAATAAATTGAACATATTTTTCCAAAAGAATCTTATTATAGGTTCTGTGTTCTCAATCTTGTGCACAAAAGCCCATTTAACTTATAATGTTACTAGATAATGATAATTAGTAAGAGAATGCTAGTTCAGCTGGATTCTGCTATAATATTTTCCCCAACTTTTAAAAACTTTATTTTTAATTTTAATTTTGGTAGAAAACGCATCGTAAAGTTTACCATCTTAACTGTTTTTAAGTGTATAGTTTGGTTTTATAAGGATATTCATATTGTTGTGTAACCAATATCTAGAGGTTTTTCATCTAACAACACTGAAATTCTATTATAAAATAACAATTCTCTATTCCCTCCTCCTCCCAGCCCCTGGTGACCACCATTCTACTTTATGTTTTTATGAATTTGACTATTCTAAATACATCATCTAAATGGAATTACAAAATTTTGTGATTAGTTTATTTTGCTTAGAATGATGTCTTCAAAGTTCATCTTTGTTGTAACATGAATCAGAATTTCTTCCTTATTAAGGCTGAATAATATTTGAATTTTGTGTGTGTGTCATATTTTGTTTGTCCATTCATTTGTTGATTTCCCTAACTCTTTATTTAAAAAAGTATAGGTTGAAAAAGTGGAACAAATAATAGTATTAACATAGTGAATATCTTTATACCATTAATCTAGATCCATCAGTTGTATAACTTTGCATCTGTGTGTGTGTGTGTGTGTGTGTGTGATTTTATATATATATTTATATATACACACGAGAGAAAAGGAGAGAAAGAGTAATACTGTAAAATATTGATGATTACATTAACTGAATATGTTATTAGAAAGTAATTTGTAGACATTGTGATACTTTGCCCTTAATTAGTTTAGAATGTTTATCCTGAGAACAGGTACATAATCTTGTGTAATCACAATATCATGATCATACCCAAGCAATTTAATATTACTACAAATAGAATCTATATTCTTTCAGTTATTTCCAGTGTGACTTTTATAGTGTACACGTTTATTTTTTTTATTCTTTATCCAGGATCCAGTTAAGTATTATATATTGTATGTGGTTTTCATGTCTTTGTTTTTTTTCTTTCTTTCTTATTTTAGATTGAATTATAATTGATTTACAATATTAGTTTCTGGTATACAACATAGTGATTCAAAATTTTTATAGATACTCCATTTAGTGTTATTATGAAATATTACCTGTTATCCCTGTGCTGTACTATATATCCTTGTAGCTTATTTATTTTATACACAGTAGTTTATACTTCTTCCTCTCGGATCCCTATCTTGGATTCTCCCCTCTGGTGTAACCGCTTATGTCCTCTCTGTTTGTGAGCCTTTCTGTTTTGTTATATTCATTCGTTTTATTTTTTAGTTTCTACATGTAAGTAATAACTTACAGTATTTGTCTTTCTCTGTCTGACTTATTTCACTTAGGCTAATACCTTGTAGGTCCATCTATGTTGTTAAAGTTGGCCAAATGTCATTCTTTTTTTTTATGGCTGAGTAGTAGTCCATTGTGTGTGTGTATGTGTGTGTGTATACATCGTCTTTATCCATTCATCTATCTGTTGATCGACACTTAGATTGCTTCCATATCTTAGCTGTTGTAAATAATGGTGCTATGCATATTGGGGGTGAGCGCACGCAAACATCTTTTCAAATTGATACTTTTGTTTTCTTTGGATATATTCCCAGAAGGGGAATTGCTGGAGCATATGGTAGTTCTGTTTCTAGTTCTTTGCAGAACATTCATACTGTTTTCCATATTGGCTGCACAAATTCATGTCTTTTTAGTCTTTAAAATAGTTTTTTTGCCCCTTTATTCTGTGTTTCATGACATTTTAAAAGAATTCAAGTCACCAGTTGTCCTTAGGAATATTTTATAATCTGGATTTTTCTGATGGTTTCCTCATGATAAGATTCAAGTTAAAGTGTTTCGTAAGAATATTATGCAAGTGATATTGTTACTTCCCATTGTATCTTATCAAGAAACACATGTTATCAGTTTGTCTTATTACTTGTTGATCATTTAGTTTTATGTTGATTAAACTGCTGTCCATCAGATGTCATCTTGCAAAATGTATCTCAGTCTTGTGTATCGTTTAAAATATAGGACTATTACATTTTTCGACAATCTAAAGTGTTCATATTACCTTTCGAATGGGCTTCCCTGGTAGCTCAGCTGGCAAAGAATCCACCTTCAATGCAGGAGACCCCGGTTTGATTCCTGGGTAGGGAAAAATCCCCTGGAGAAGGGAATGGCTACCCGCTCCAGTATGGTGGCCTGGAGAATTCCATGGACAGAGGAACATGGTAGGCTACAGTCCAGGGGGCTGCAAGGTGTTGGACCGACTGAGTAACTTTGACCTTTTATCTTTAGAATACTAATAAAATTTGTAGTTTCTCATAATCAAATGGACAGAGGAGCCTGGTAGGCTGCAGTCCATGGGGTCACTAAGAGTCGGACACGACTGAGTGACTTCACTTTCACTTTTCACTTTCATGCATTGGAGAAGGAAATGGCAACCCACTCCAGTGTTCTTGCCTGGAGAATCCCAGGGACGGGGGAGCCTGGTGGGCTGCCATCTATGGGGTCGCACAGAGTCAAACATGACTGAAGCGACTTAGCAGCAGCAGCATAATCAAATACTAAGACTAGATCTGTATAAATGTAGAGAAATTGTATATAACTAAAATTTGATGGGTCAGATTTTCTATGACTGTAGATTTTTGAGCATCAGGGAATTTGTGAAACAGTAGTTCCTGTCATAAGTGAATCTTAGAGACTTACTATAGCAGATGGTGTGTGCATGCTCAGTTGCTCAATTGTGCCGGACTGTTTGTGCGTCCACGGACTGTAGCCTGCCAGGCTCCTCTTTCTATGGTATTCTTCAGGCAAGAATACTGGAGTGGGTTGCCATTTCCTCCTCCAGGGGATCTTCCTGACTCAGGGATTGAATCTGCATCTCCTGCATCTTCTGCATTGACAGACAGATTCTTTACCTCTGAGCCACCTGGGAAGCCTGTAGCAGATGGTACCATCCCTTGTGTCTTATTTTGGATTCATTTCTAACTTACTCATTTCCTTTGTTCCCATGATCCAACAAAATTCTGTTACTTGGTTAATTTTGTAAAGGTATTGAGGAAATAAGTAAAACTTAATTTCTGTCATTCTAAGAGAATTCAATCTGCCTAAAGAAATTTAGGCAAACTTTAGGTCTACCTGAAGTAAAACTTCTATAAATTAAATCTGGGCTTCCCAGGTGGTGCACTGGTAAAGAGTCCGCCTGCCAATGCAGGAGACGCAAATTTGATCTGTAAGTTGGGAAGATCTCCTAGAGGAGAAAATGGCAACCCACTCCAGCATTCTTGCCTAGAAAATTCCATGGACAGAGAAGCCTGGCAGACTACAGTTCATAGGGTTGTGAAGAATTGGACATGACTGAGTGACCGAGCACCCTTGCATGCATAACTAATTAAAGATAATAGGAAAAAGCCCAACAATTTAAAAATAAATTTTCTCTGAAGTCGTTGCTTGATCTTTTTTTGACATACACAATTAAGGCTCCCAACTAAATGCTAATTTGCCTGCCTCATTTAGGTATAACTCTAATACTGACATACTTATATTCTAGGTTTGGGTTGGCACCGTTGGTTCAGGGCCCAAGGGTCGCAATCTCTGTGCTACCTTCCAGCACACGGAAACATTTGAATTCCAGGATGAAGTGGGAGCACTTTTGTTATCTGTGTGCCAGACTGTTAGTCAAGGAATTTTGTGTTTCCTGCCATCTTACAAGGTAAGGGAATATTTTTGTTTACTTTTGCCTTTGAATAATCATATGGCATTACCATGATAAGCTTCCTAGGATCAGATGCAACAGAGTAATTGCAGTTTTTTAAGCATCATATATTATTTTGCTTTATATTGGCTAAGATACTGCCCGCTTATTCTGTCACTGTTTTACTTAGAAATCTAAAAGACTGAAGGTATTTGAGCACTTTTGTGGGCTGTTTTTGTATACGTGATTTTTATTCCTTGGGGCAACTTGATATTTTCTGATTAAAGGAAAAGGGATCATTATTTTTCACTTTGATAAATTAGACTATTTGAAAATTTCAATAATATGAATTTAAAATATGACTTTCTTTAATGCCCATCTTTTTGCTTCATGTGTTTGGCTAGGAAAAAAGCTGTTTTTCTTGTTTTTAGAGTCGTTCTGAGTTTTAATATTTTCAGGAGTTAAATTGAGTTTTGTATTTTAGTCCTTATAATACTCAAAACATTAAAAGCACATGTGATTCCTGAGAGTAGTATCATACTTTATGAAAATCTAAGCTAAATTTCAGTGTAGAGGTGTATCCCCTTTTCTTTTTTCATAAGAAGTTATTATATATATAAGGACAGTAGTGTAAGTAATATATTTGAATGACAATATTGATACCTTTGGCTCTTCTGTTGTCTTTCCCTCTGTATACATACTGCTATGGTCTGATGAGTCCCCCCAAATTGCATATGTTGAAATCCTAGCCACCAAAGACAATGACATTTGGAAGTGGAGTCTTTGAGAGATGCTTAAGGCATGATGGTGTAGTCCTCATGAATAGAATTAATGACTTAAAAAGAAGCTCCAGAGAGATCGCTTGTCCTTTCTACCATGTGAGGTCACAGTGAGAAGGTGCCACTGTGAACCAGGAAGAGGGCCTTCACCAAACATGACTGTGCTGGTGCCTTGATTTTGTACTTTACAGCATTCAGAACTGTGATAAATTTCTGTTGTTTATAAGCCACTCAATTCCTGACATTTTGTTCAGTGCTAAGACTAAGACACATACTTTGTTGCTCAAAGGTGCAGTAAATACTGTAGATAAACTGAAGGAATTACTCTCAGAAGAAATTTAATCAGATAGGTTTCTTTTTTTTTTCATTAATATCTAAAAATGAAATGGACATAAACATATTGAAAATTCTTATTACAAAGCAATATTTATTACAGAGTGTGAACATCTATCCCAGAAGTTATATGAAGGAAAACTAATAATTAAGCCTGAAACTAAGTAGAAGCAAGGTCTCAGCACATTAAGAAGCCTTTTAAATTAACACAACAATGTAAATCAACTATACTTTAATAAAATTTTAAAGAAATAAAACCTTTTTATATTTTCCAGTCACAATCACAAAAGAATGAGCCTGGAAATGCCCAGTTAAGTAAATGAATAATTTCACTTTTTGTTAGTCTTCAACAAAGTTTTTAATTACTGATTCAATTTTACCAGCTTGTAACGTCTTCAGATTTTCTATTTCTTAATGATTCAGTCTGTAGATTGTTTGTTTCTTGGAATTCATCCATTTTATCTAGGTTATCCAATTTCTTACCTTATGTTAGTTTTAGGTTGTTTGCTTTTCTTTTTCTCATTCCTTAAGGTATAATACTAGGATATTGATTTAAAATCTTGGTTTTTTCAAGTGTGTGATTATAGCTATAAATTTTCCTCTTAGCAGTGCTTTCTTTGTGTCCCGTAAATTTTGTGTTTTAATTTTCATATTTGTAACATATTTTCTAGTTTCTCTTGTGAGTTCTTCTTTGACCTATTGATTGTTTAAAAATTGTGTTGTTTGAGTTCCTTATATTTGTGAATTTTCTACCTTTTTATTATTTATTACTACTTTTAGTCCATTGTGATTAGAAAAGATATTTTATATGATTTCAGTCTTTTAAATTTTATTATGACTTGTTTTGAGGACTAGTATGTGAGGTCTCCTGGAAAATATACCATGTGCATTTGGAGAAAATGTGTATTCTGCTTTTGGATGGTGGTCTATATATGTCTGTTAGGTCCAGTTGGTTTACAGTGTTCAGATTCTTTATTTCATTATTTATCTCTGTCCAGTTCATATTCATTATTGGAAGTGAGATATTGAAATATCTGTTACTGTAGAATTATCAATTTCTCCCTTCAACTCTGTCATTGTTTGTTTCATATGTCTTGGGAGCTCTGGGTTTGGTTTTTGTTTACAATTGTTATATGTTCTTCATGAATTGACCCTTTTATTGATATGTAGTATCCTTTGTCTCTCATAACAACTTTTGATTTATTTGTCTTATACTAGTAATGGCATCCTAACTTTCTTTTGGTTGTTATTTGTATGGAATCTCTTTTTCCATCCTTTCATTTTTGACCTTCACATCTTTAAATCTAAAGTGAATCTCTTTCTGTTTTGAAGTATAATTTATACTATTATGTTAGTTTCAGGTATATAGCACAGTGAGCTTTTTGCAAATTATATTCCATTATAAATTATTACAAGATGTTGGGTCTAATTCATAGTTCTATGCAGTAAATTCTTATTGCTTATCCATTTTATTTATAGTGGTGTGAACCTATCGATAAACTCAATCTATTGTTGTCAACATATAGTTGGATCATCTATTTTTATAATCCATTCTGCTATATCTGCTTTTTGATTGGAGAATTTAATTCACTTACTTTTAAATTAATAAATGATAAGAAAAGAGTTTGTTTCCGACTGTGGAGCTGACTGTGGATCAGATCATGAGCTTTTTATTGCCAAAGTCAGACTTAAATTGAAGAAAGTAGGGAAAACCACTGTACATTCACGTATGACCTAAATCAAATCCCTTACAGTTATACAGTGGAAATAACAAGTAGATTCAAGGGATTATATCTGATAGAGTGCCTAAAGAACTAGGTTCCTGACATTGTACAGGAGGCAATAATCAGGACTATCTCCTGAAAAAAAATGCAAAAACAAAATGGTTGTCGGAGGCCGCCTTACAAAGCCGCTATGAAGAGAAAAGAAAGGCAAAGGACAAAAGAAAAGATATACCCATTTAAATGCAGATTTCCACAGAATAGCAAGGAGAGATAACAAGCTCTTCCTCAGTGATCAATGCAAAGAAACAGAGGAAAACAATACAATGGGAAAGACTAGAGATCTCTTCAAGAAAATTGGAGATACCAAGAGAACTTTTCATGCAAAATGGGCACAATAAAGGACAGAAATGGTATGGACCTAACAGAAGCAGAGATATTAAGAAGAGGTGGCAAGAATACACAGAAGAACTATACAAAAAAGATCTTCACAACTTAGATAATCATGCTGTGATCACTCACCTAGAGCCAGACATCCTGGAATGTGAAGTCAAGTGGGCCTTAGGAAGCATCACTACAAACAAAGCTAATGGAGGTGATGGAATTCCAGTTAAGTACTATTTCAAATCCTAAAAGATGATGCTGTAAAAGTGCTGCACTCAATACGCCAGCAAATTTGGAAAACTCAGCAGTAGCCACAGGACTAGAAAAGGTCAGTTTTCATTCCAATCCCAAAGAAAGGCAGTGCCAAAGAATGCTCAAACTACCGCACAGTTACACACATCTCACACGCTAGTGAAGTAATGCTCAAAATTTTCTAAGCCAGGCTTCAACAGTACGTGAACCGTGAACTTCTAGATGTTCAAGCTGGTTTTAGAAAAGGCAGAGGAACCAGAGATCAAATTGCCAACATCTACTGGATCATTGAAAAAGCAAGAGAGTTCCAGAAAAACATCTATTTCTGCTTTATTGACTATGCCAAAGCCTTTGACTGTATGGATCACAATAAACTGTGGAAAATTCTGAAAGAGATGGGAATACCAGACCACCTGACCTGCCTCCTGAGAAATCTGTATGCAGGTCAGGAAGCAACAGTTAGAACTGGACATGGAACAACAGACTGGTTCCAAATACGAAAAGGAGTACGTCAAGGCTGTATATTGTCACCCTGCTTATTTAACTTCTATACATAGTACATCATGAGAAACGCTGGGCTGGATGAAGCACAAGCTGGAATCAAGATTGCCAGGAGAAATATCAGTAACCTCAGATATGCAGATAACACCTCCCTAATGGCAGAAAGTGAAGAAGAACTAAAGAGCCTCTTGATGAAAGTGAAAGAGGAGAGTGAAAAAGTTGGCTTAAAACTCCACAGTCAAAAAACTAAGATCATGGCCTCTGGTCCCATCTCTTTATGGCAAATAGATGAAACAATGAGAGACTTTTATTTTTGGAGACTCCAAAATCACTGCAGATGTTGACTGCAGCCATGAAATTAAAAGACGCTTGTTCCTTGGAAGAAAAGCTATGATCAACCTAAACAGCATATTAAAAAGCAGAGACATTGCTTTGCCAACAAATGTCTGTCTAGTCAAAGCTATGGTTATTCCAGTAGTCATGTATGAATGTGAGAGTTGGACTATAAAGAAAGCTGAGCACCAAAGAATTGATGCTTTTGAACTGTGGTGTTGGAGAAGACTCTTGAGTGTCCCTTGGACTGCAAGGAGATCCAACCAGTCCATCCTAAAGGAAATCAGGTCTGAATATTCATTGGAAGGACTGATGTTGAAGCTGAAACAACAATACTTTGGCCACCTGATGTGAAGAACTGACTCATTAGAAAAGACCCTGACACTGGGAAAGATTGAAGGTTGGAGGAGAATGAGACAACAGAGGATGAGGTGGTTAGATGGCATCATTGACTCAAAGGACACGAGTTTGAGTAAACTCCGGGAGTTGGTGATGGACAGGGAAGCCTGCGGTGCTGTAGTCCATGGGCTCACAAAGAGCTGGATATGACTGAGTGACTGAACTTAACTGAAGAAAAGGCTTCAGCTATTTTATTATTTGTTTTCTGTATGTTTTACAAATATTATGTCCTTCACATTTCCTCCATCATTGCCTTCTTTTTTGTTTGATTTTTTGTAGTTACACATTTTGATTCTTTTCTCATATTTTTTCATATGTATCTAATAAATATTTTCTTTGTTATTACCATGGGAATTACCTATAATACTTAAAGTTATAACACTGATTTTTTAAGAACTTATTTTAATTATAGTTGATTTACAATGTGGTGTTAATTTCTGCTGTACAGCAAAGTGATTCAGTTATATATGTGTATGTGTGTACACAGATATATGTATTTTCATATTCTTTTCCATTATGGTTTATCTCAGGATATTGAATATAGTTACCTGTGCTAGACAATAGGACCTTGTTGTTTATCCATTCTATATATAATAGTACGCACCTGCTCATTCCAAACTCCTGCCCTTTCCCTCTCCCCTTTGATAATCACAAGTCTGTTCTCTATGTCTGTGAATCTGTTTCTGTTCATAGATAAGTGTCATATTTTGATTCCACATATAAGTGATATCATATGGTAATTTGTCTTTCTCTTTCTGACTAACTTCACTTAGTATGATAATCTCTAGGTCCATCTGTGTTGCTGCAAATGAAATTATTTCATCCCCTTTTGTGGCTGAGTAGTATTCTCTTGTATACATGTACCACGTCTTCTTTATCCATTGATCTGTTAATGGACAGTTTGGTTGTTTCCATGTCTTGGTTATTGTGAATAGTTCTGCTGTGAACACAGCGGTGCAGGTATCTTTTTGAATTACAGTGTTGTCTGGATATATGTTCAGGAGTGGGACTGTTGGATCATACGGCAACTCAATTTTTAGTTTTTTGAGGAGCCACCATATTGTTTTCCATAGTGGCTGTACCGGTTTACATTCCCACCAACAGTATGGGAAGATTTCCTTTTCTCTACACCCTCTCATTTGTTATTTGATGGCTAAATTATTATTTATACAAATCGACATGTCATGAGTTTTAATTTGTCAGTTTTTTTAAAACAGTTTTATGTTACAGTTTACACTCTCAACGAGCTTTTTCTTCACCCTCATGAAATCTAGAATATTTATAATGTATGTGCAAGAGGCTGGCAAGAGTTCAACTAAAACAAATTATCAACCAAGAAAAGAAGGGGAAAATGTGACAAGATTTTTAAATGCTAAACAAAATAATGAAATTCTATTTTTAATTAATGAAAAATATGACTGTATATACAGCATTAGGATCAGAATGCTATTAACATCTAATATTATGGTATAATGGACATAACTGGTAAAATATTGTTTTGTTTTATAGATGTATAACTCAGTTTTAAAACATATCTAAATATAATGACATTGTAAACAACTTCTATGAAAACATCAATAACTATGAAGATAAATCAACTGAAGTTTACAGGCATTAGCCCTTTTTATTTTTTTGATGCATTATCTTTGATAAGCTGCTAGGGCCAAGGCTTCCCCAGTGACTCACCAGTAAAGAATTCGCTTGCAGTGCACGAGATACAGGTTTGGTTCCTGGGTTGGGAAGGTCCCTTGGAGTTGGAAATGGGAACCCACTCCAGTATTATTGCCTGGAGAATTCCATGGACATAGGAGCCTGCTATGGTACAGTCCATGGGGTTGCAAAGAGCAGGACATGACTTAGCACGCACACGTGCTATTGATTTTTCCGAGATAAATTGTTTAGTGTATATTTACCTTGTCTTATAACAATAACAAAAAAAAAAATGTCAAAAATGACAATTGTAACCTGGCTTCCTAGTAAAAGTACATTTTCTAAATAAGTGAAAATTTAAGTAAAATTTTAAAAATGTTGGCTTTATTATAATAAACATTCCATAATTAAATGTTACTTTGATAGAGTTTTAATACCATATAATTATACCATATGGTTGTAAAAACATCCACAATCTGTGGATTGTTGGGGTTATTTTTTCTGTGATTAACTTACCAAAAATGTATTTATCATGATGTATGAGACTAAAGACATAAAAATTTTTGAAAGTTTAATGTGTTACTGAGTAATTGAATTCAGTTCATTCACTCTGTTGTGTCCAACTCTGCAACCCCCATGGACTGCAGCACACCAGGCTTCCCTGTCCATCACCAACTCCCGGAGCTTGCTCAACCTAATGTCCATCGAGTTGGTGATGCCATCCAACCATCTCATCCTCTGTTGTCCTCTTCTCATCCTGTCTTCAATCTTTCCTAGCATCAGAATCTTTTCTAAGGAGTCAATTCTTTGCATCAGGTGGCCAAAGTATTGCAGTTTCAGCTTCAGCATCAGTCCTTCCGATGAATATTCAGTGCTGATCTCCTTTAGGATGGACTGGTTGGATCTCCTTGCAGTCCAAGGGACTCTCAAGAGTCTTCTCCAACACCACAGTTCAAAAGCATCAATTCTTCTGGGCTCAGCTTTCTTTATACTCCAACTCTCACATCCATGCATGACTACTGGAAAAACCATAGCCTTGACTAGACGAACCTTTGTTGGCAAAGTAATGTCTCTGCTTTTAATATGCTATCTAGGTTGGTCATAACTTTCCTTCCAAGCAGTAAGCATCTTTTAATTTCATGGCTGCAGTCACCATCTGCAGTGATTTTGGAGCCCCCCAAAATAAAGTCTGACACTGTTTCCCCATCTATTTGCCATGAAGTGATGGGACCAGATGCCATGATCTTTGTTTTCTGAATGTTGAGCTTTAAGCCAACTTTTTCCCTCTCCTCTTTCACTTTCATCAAGAGGCTCTTTAGTTCTTCTTCACTTTCTGCCATAAGGGTGGTGTCATCTGCATATCTGAGGTTATTGATATTTCTCCCGGCAGTCTTGATTCCAGCTTGTGCTTCTTCCAGCCCAGCGTTTCTCGTGATGTACTATGTATAGAAGTTAAATAAGCAGGGTGACAATATACAGCCTCGACATACTCCTTTCCCTATTTCGAACCAGTCTGTTGTTCCATGTCCATTTCTAACTGTTGCTTCCTGACCTGCATACAGGTTTCTCAAGAGATAGGTCAGGTGGTCTGGTATTCCCACCTCTTTCAGAATTTTCCACAGTTTATTGTGATTCATATAGTCAAAGGCTTTGGCATAGTCAATAAAGCAGAAATAGATATTTTTCTGGAACTCTCTTGTTTTTTTGATGATCCAGTAGATATTGGCAATTTGATCTCTGGTTCCTCTGCCTTTTCTAAATCCAGCTTGAACATCTGGAAGTTCACGGTTCACATATTGCTGAAGCCTGGCTTGGACAATTTTGAGCATTACTTTACTAGTGTGTGAGATGAGTGCAATTGTGCGGTAGTTTGAGCATTCTTTGGCATTGCCTTTCTTTGGGATTGGGATGAAAACTGACCTTTTCCAGTCCTGTGGCCACTGCTGAGTTTTCCAGATTTGCTGGCATATTGAGTACAGCACTTTCACAGCATCATCTTTCAGGATTTGAAATAGCTCAACTGAATTCCATTACCTCTACTAGCTTTGTTCGTAGTGATGCTTCCTAAGGCCCACTTGACTTCACATTCCAGGATGTCTGGCTCTAGGTGAGTGATCACACCATCGTGATTATCTGGATCGTGAAGATGTTTTTTGTACAGTTCTTCTGTGTATTCTTGCCACCTCTTCTTAATATCTTCTGCTTCTGTTAGGTCCATACCATTTCTGTCCTTTATTGAGCCCATCTTTGCATGAAATGTTCCCTTGGTATTTCTAATTTTCTTGAAGAGATCTCGAGTCTTTCCCATTCTGTTGTTTTCCTCTATTTCTTTGCATTGATCACTGAGGAAGGCTTTCTTATCTCTCCTTGCTATTCTTTGGAACTGTGCCTTCAAATGAGAATATCTTTCCTTTTCTCCTTTGTTTTTTGCTTCTCTTCTTTTCCCAGCTATTTGTAAGGCCTCCTCAGACAGCCATTTTGCTTTTTTGCATTTCTTTTCCATGGGGATGGTCTTGATCCCTGTCTCTCGTACAATGTCACGAACCTCCGTCCATAGTTCATCAGGCACTGTGTCTATCAGATGTAGTCCCTTAAATCTATTTCTTCCTTCCACTGTATAAACTTAAGGGATTTGATTGAGGTCATACCTGAATAGTCTAGTGGTTTTCCCTACTTTCTTCAATTTAAGTCTGAATTTGGCAATAAGGAGTTCATGATCTGAGCCATAGTGAGCTCCCTGTCTTGTTTTTGCTGACTGTATAGAACTTCTCCATCTTTGGCTGCAAAGAATATAATCAATCTGATTTCGGTGTTGACCATTACTTCTTTACAAGTAAAAAATATGTTTAAAACAAAGCCAGTGAAGAAGCAATATTCTGGCACAGTGGAGAAAAGTTTGATTAATTTATAATATTTAGATAATTTCTACTATCTAATTATTCATTTTGAGTCCTATTACATTTTTATTAAATCTTGGATTTTTGAAAATTCAGAAGCCTTCTGATCGTTTTTCCTTTATTAAAATTTTTTCTTAGTCTCAAATGAGGCTTCCTTTCTATTTTTATATAGAAACCTTTTGTTTGAGATATAATTCCCATACCCTTTTACAGTGTACAATTCTGTGGGTTTTAGTACTTTACAAAGTTATACAACTGTCACCACTGTCTAATTTCAGAACAATTTCTTCACCCCCAAAAGAAACCTCTTATTTAGTAACGGCTACTTCCCATTCCTACCTCCCCATAACCTGTTGTAACCACTAGTCTACTTTCTGTTTCTGTTGATGTTCCTTTTCCAGATGGTTTGTGTAAATTACATCATACAATATGTGGCTGTTATGTGTGACTTAGCATAATATTTTCATAGTTCATCTGTGCTGTAGGAGGAGTCAATACTTCATTCCTTTTTATGGGTGAATGATATTCCTTTTAGTTTCACTATATTTGTATCTTTAAATTTAAAGTGTGTCCTTTATAGCTAGCATGTAGTTGGATCATTCAGCTAATCTCTGCCTTTTAATGAGTGTTTGCTCCATTTAAATTTAATGTAGTTATGGGGCTTCCCTGGGTAAAGATACGGGTAAAGAATCTGCCTGCAGTGCAGGAGACCTAGGTCTGATCCCTGGGTGAGGAAGATCCCCTAGAGAAGGAAATGGCAACTCACTCCAGTATTCTTGCCTGGAGAAATTCATGGACAGAGGAGCCTGGTGGGCTACAATCCATGGGATCTCAAAGAGTTGGACACGACTAAGCTACTAACACACACACATTGATAAGGTAGTTTTTACATTTGCCACTTTACTATTTGTTTTCTGTATGTTATGTTTCCCTCCTCCTATTCCTCCATTGGGCTGACCCTGTGGCTCAGTGGTAAGGAATCCTCCTGCAACACAGGAGCCACAGGAGACACAGGTTCAATCTCTGGGTTGGGAAGAGTCCTCTGGAAAGTTCATGTACAGAGGAGCCTGGCAGGCTACAATCCATGGGGTTGCAAAGAGTTGGACGTGACTGAAGCAACTTGGCATGTACTCATTTCTCCATTGCTACCTTCTTTTCTGTTAAATATATATTTTCTCATATTCCATTTAAATTTTTCTAGTATGACCTTTTAATTCCCTTAGTGTGTTACTTGCTCAGTTGTGTCTGACTTTTTGCAACCTCATGGACTGTAGCCCGCCAGGCTCCTCTGTCCTAGGGATTTCCCAGACAAGAATACTGGAGTGAGTAGACGCTCCCAACTCGGGGATCAAACCCAGGTCTCCTGCATGGCAGGCAGATTCTTTACCATCTGAACCATCAGGGTTAACTGATTTTAATGGTTGCTCAGATGGTAAAGAATCTGCCTGCCATGCAAGAGACCTGGGTTTGATCGCTGGGTCAGGAAGATCCCCTGGAGAAGCAAATGGCTACCCACTCCAGTATTATTGCCTTGAGAACTATATGGACAGAGGAGCTTGATTGACTACTGTCCATGGGGTCACAAAGAGTTGGACACGACTGAGTGACTAACACTTTAATTCCCTAGAATTTCTTTTACTATATATTTTTGAGTTATTTTCTTAACGGTTGTCCTGGGAATGAAACAGTTTATAAAATGTAGTTTGAATTGATACTAATATAATTTCAATAGCATGTAAAAACTTTGATCTTTTGTAGTTACATTACGTTCTACTTTCTTTGTGCTATTATTGTCATAAAATTTTGTATTTATACATTGTTGCCTGTCAAAACAGATTTATAATTATTGCTTTATAGATTTGTCTTTTAAACGAGACAAGAGACAAAAATTTACAAACGATATATTTATACTGCCTTTTTATATTTACCTATGTTATTATCTTCACCAGTACTCTTTAATTCTTTGTGTAGATTTTAGTTACTGTCCCTAAACACTCATTCTTTTATTAATTAATTAATTTTTGGTTGCCTGGGTGTTCATCACTTCACACAGAATTTTCTCTAGTTGTAGAGAACCAGGGCTACTCTATAGTTAGGGTGTGCGGGCTTCTCATTGCGGTGGCTTCTCTTGGAGAGCACAGGCTTTAGGGCGCCCAGGCTTCGGTAGTTGCGGCATGGAGGCTCAGTAGTTGTGCTGTGTGGGCTTCGTTGCTCTGCAGCATGTGGAATCTTCCTGGACCAGGGGTCGAACCTGTGTCCTCTGCATTGACAGGTGGATTCTTATCCACTGTACTACTTGGAAAGTCGCCTAAACACTCATTCGTTAAAATAGAGTCTCCCCTGCAGCTCTCTCAGTTGTAATCCATTGTCATTATCCTGGAGCCCTGTTGATGTGATGGTAAGGTGTTGGGAAAGGGGAAGCATTGTCTAATTTTTAAATTAAGTCTCAGTCTTTTAGTGGGCCTTTGTCCCTGGACTATATCCTTGCCATGTGTTTCTCAGCTCTTTATTCATTTCCTTAGATGAGATAGGAAGTCTAGAGGGAGCTGAAGTTTGGGTAAATTTCCTTTCTCCCAGTTTGGATAAGGCTCTGGCAGTCTTTTCCCTTTACTGGGAGACTGGCCTGTGTTATGGAGAATGCTTAGAGTGTATTAGATATGGCTGTTTTTCCCCTCTCTCTGTCAGAAAGAAGAGGGTTTTTCTTGACTCTTCACTGTGAAAACCTTGGTAGGGGATTGTTTCTGGAGATAAAATTTACAAAAATTTGGGGACTCCGTAAGGATGTGGCCCCTAGGAGTTTCTCACTATTACACTGGTATACACTATGCCTTCAGCAGTTTGTCAAAATTATCATTTAAGCATTCCTACCAATTTATGGTTTTAGTGTCTTCCTCTTCCAGTAAGCAGTTCTCGATATATGATTCTCAGTATTTACCGTCTCTCCAGTTTTTAGGATAGCAATTTGTCTTATGACCTTAGTTCTCTGATGTGTCCAAGTAGTTGATTTTCAGTTTGTTCAGCTTTTTTCTTCGTATAAGATGGGTGTGATGACTTGTGAGTTCTTTACATTGGAGCTGAAAGTAGAAGTCCTAATTTTATCTTTGAAAATGTATTTTCAACTGAGTTTCAGAATGGAGATATAATTTACCTAAAAGACAAACCCAACAAATTGTAATGGTCTTTGTACCTTTGTCAACTGTTACACATTACAGTGGCTGAAGTTATTGAATGTCCTCTTTTACATTTTGAAGGGATTTGACGTTGGA
Organism: Okapia johnstoni; assembly: GCA_024291935.2. NCBI lineage: Eukaryota > Metazoa > Chordata > Mammalia > Artiodactyla > Giraffidae > Okapia > Okapia johnstoni. Next base: position 119,719,114 of record CM044308.1, on the reverse strand, counting down.
CTTTCAGAAGACATGAGAGCTCATATTTGAATTTATTTTGAGGGGAAATTTGGGACATACAAATTTAAGTTATCAAGTCACATTGCAGTGGTAAATAATTCTTTCCTATATGTCTAGATAATTGCAATCCATGATTTATTTAAAACTTTACTCTTTCACTGAAAGAAAAGAAATGAATTTCTTTTTATTATAAACTACAGTATTTGTGTAAGGATAAAAGTGAGAAGGTTGTCATTCTAGATCTACACCCCCCTTCAGAGCCTTCTGAAGTAAATATTGTAATAGTTTCAAGAAGAGTACCATTCCTCCACTAAAATCAATTTGATTTTGATTCTCTATTGTCATTTAACTGGTGGCACCACTGCCTTAGAACTCTCTGAGAGATCATTTTTATGGGTAGAAGAGTTTTTGAACTCTTTTTATGGATAGAAAAGTTTCCATTAATTTTGAAGAGACTCTCTGCTGCAGAATAGCAACTTGGATCTTTATATTTGTACATTGCAGACTCTGATTTTGTTTTACATTTTATGAGTAAAAACCATTTTCCCTGAGGGAACATTTTGCATTCACCACTTAATGTCAGATAAGGAATAAAACACAAAATGTTTCAGTCTCTAGTTACAATTTTTGTCAGTATTGTTTAGTAGTAAATGTGTATGTTGAGAAGTTTGTAATGCTACTAGTTTGATATTTCTGAGTTTTAAGCTGTACTACATTTAATTTAAAGGAGAAACCAAATTGTTCCATGTAAAACATTTTTCTGTTTTCTTATTGAGACCCTTGAAATTTTAGTAGATTATGGATTTGCCTTATTGTGAATGATCAACTGAGCCTTTTTAAGGAATGTTTTTTCCACTGTGTTAAATAAAAGAAATTTTGAAGGTATTTGAAGCCTTTGGGGTGTTTTAGGGAGGTTGTACATCTCTGAGAAGTGAGGAGTAGTTCTTAAGAACTTCTGTTTTTATTCATTCGTTTATTTCATTATTGTGTTCATTTAACAAACATTTATTGGGCACATATTACATTCTGGGTAGAAAATTCAAATAACTTGGACAAGGTTATATGTTTAGTTAGTGAAGGGACTTGCCTGAGAACTCTAGATTTTTCTAGTCCAATGCTGTCTTCATCATAGTATTTTTAGAGTTTGATATCTGAAATATAGTTGATCTGGTAAGTATTAATTTGATCCAGTTTTTATTTAGGGCAAGATACCCATGTATTCAAATACCTACATACTGGTATATTTCAGTATTTATATTTACTTTGCACATTTGGCTTTGCTTGTGAGCTAAACTGTTGTTACGGAGATGCTGTAAGAGCTACTCTGGAGGAGTAGGTTGAAAAACTGCTTTAATGAGTAAGTGATTCAGTATTCTGAAAAATAAAGTAATTAGAAAGTAGTTATTTAAATAACACTTTTTTTTGCTTTGTTTTGTCTTAAATGCATGTATAGAGTCATCAGTTCAGTTCAGTCGCTTAGTCATGTGCAACTCGTTGTGACCCCATGGACTGCAGCACGCCAGGCTTCCCTGTCCATCACAAACTCCTGGAGCTTGCCCAAACTCATGTCATTTATACCTTTTGTTTATAAATAACATGCATACATCTAGTTCCAAAAAAGCCATATGAAAATAATTGGTTATATCTATATCTGATTCACTTTGCTATATACCAGAAACTGGCAGAAGATTATAAGCAATTATACGTCAATAAAAATTGAAAAATATATATATATATACAGGTTATAATTTTTTAAGTGAAAGATCTAGGGAGACAAAGACGGAGAAGTTAAGATTAAGCTAGAGTCAAGGATGGCCAAGTAACCTGTTTGGCAGAAGATCAACTAATAGATCTAGAAACTGCATTCATTCCAACTACTTTTGCATCCCTCACTCCACAAACATTGGTTCTGTATTTTCCATGGATAAAAGCATAGTTAAAGAAAGCATTTTGGGAGAAATAATAGGCAAATTGGTTAAATTTAACTTATTAATTTACTGCACGTTTCCATATTAAAGCAATTTATATGAAGTTGATATGGGCTAGACAAAGTTCCACTTCAGCAATACGTGAACCGTGAACTTACAGATGTTCAAGCTGGTTTTAAAAAAGGCAGAGGGACCAGAGATCAATTGCCAACATCTGCTGGATCATCGAAAAAGCAAGAGAGTTCCAGAAAAACATCTGTTTCTGCTTTATTGACTATGCCAAAGCCTTTGACTGTATGGATCACAATAAACTGTGGAAAATTCTGAAAGAGATGGGAATACCAGACCATCTGACCTGTCTCTTGAGAAACCTGTATGCAGGTCAGGAAGCAACAGTTAGAACTGGACATGGAACAACAGACTGGTTCCAAATGGGAAAAGGAGTATGTCAAGGCTGTATATTGTCACCCTGCTTATTTAACTTATGCAGCGTACATCATGAGAAACCCTGGGTTGGAAGAAGCACAAGCTGGAATCAAGATTGCCGGGAGAAATATCAATAACCTCAGATATGCAGATGACACCACCCTTATGGCAGAAAGTGAAAAAGAACTAAAGAGCCTCTTGATGAAAGTGAAAGAGGAGAGTGAAAAAGTTGGCTTAAAGCTCAACATTCAGAAACCTAAGATCATGGCATCTGGTCCCATCACTTCATGGCAAATAGATGGGGAAACAGTGTCAGACTTTATTTTGGGGGGCTCCAAAATCACTGCTGATGGTGATTGCAGCCATGAAATTAAAAGACGTTTACTCCTTGGAAGGAAAGTTATGACCAATCTAGACAGCATATTAAAAAGCAGAGACATTACTTTGCCAACAAAAGTCCATCTAGTCAAGGCTATGGTTTTTCCAATGGTCATGTATGGATGTGAGAGTTGGACGGTGAAGAAAGCTGAGTGCCGAAGAATTGATGCTTTTGAACTGTGGTGTTGGAGAAGACTCGTGAGAGTCCCTTAGACTGCAAGAAGATCCAACCAGTCCATCCTAAAGGAGGTCAGTCCTGGGTGTTCATTGGAAGGACTGATGTTGAAGCTGAAACTCCAATACTTTGGCCACCTCATGCGAAGAGTTGACTCTTTGGAAAAGACCCTAATGCTGGGAAGGATTAGGGGCAGAAGGAGAAGGGGACGACAGAGGATGAGATGGTTGGATGGCATCACTGACTTGATGGACATGGGTTTGGGTAAACTCCGGGAGTTGGTGATGGACAGGGAGGCCTTGCGTGCTGTGATTCATGGGGTCGCAAAGAGTCGGACACGACTGAGCGACTGAACTGAACTGAACTGAGACAGAGTTCAGCAAATTTGGAAAACTCAGCAGTGGCTGCAGGGCTGGAAAAGGTCAGTTTTCATTCATCTCTAAGAAAGGCAATGCCAAAGAGTGTTCATACTACCATACAATCGCACTCATCTCACACACTAGAAAGTAATGCTCAAAATTCTGCAAGCCAGGCTTCAGCAATACGTGAACCGTGAAATTCCAGATGTTCAAGCTGGATTTAGAAAAGGCAGAGGAATCAGAGATCAAATTGCTGACATCCACTGGATCATAGAAAAAGCAAGAGAATTCCAGAAAAAAATCTGCTTCTATTTCTTTGACTATGCTAAAGCCTTTGACTATGTGGATCACAACAAACTGTGGAAAATTCAAGAGATGGGAATACCAGCCTCCTGAGAAATCTGTATGCAGGTGAAGAAGCAACAGTTAGAACCAGACATGGAACAACAGACTGGTTCTAAATTGGGAAAGGAGTATGTCAGGCTGTATATTGTCATCCTGCTTATTTAACTTATATGCAGAGTACATCCTGTGAAGTGCTGGAATGGATGAAGCACAAGCTGGAATCAAGATTGCTGGGAGAAATATCAATAACCTCAGATATGCGGATGACACCACCCTTATGGCAGAAAGCAAAGAGGACTTAAAGAGCTTCTTGATGAAAGTGAAAGAGGAGAGTGAAAAAGCTGCCTTGAAACTCAACATTCAGAAAACTAAGATCATGGCATTTGGTCCCATCACTTCATGGCACATAGATGGGGGAACAATGGAAACAGTGGCTGACTTTATTTTTGGGGGCTCCAAAATCACTGCAGATGGTGAATGCAGCTATGAAACTAAAAGACGCTTACTCCTTGGAAAAAAAGCTATGACCAACCTAGATAGCATATTAAAAAGCAGAGACATTACTTTGCTGACAAAGGTCCGTCTAGTCAAGGCTATGAATTTTCCAGTACTCATGTATGGATGTGAGAGCTGGACCATTAAGAAAGCTGAGGGCCAAAGAGCTGATGCTTTTAACTGTGGTATTGGAGATGACTCTTGAGAGTACCTGGGACTGCAGGGAGATCCAACCAGTCCATTCTCAAGGAAATCAGTCCTGAATGTTCATTGGCAGGACTGATCTTGAAGCTGAAACTCTAATACTTTGGCCACCTCATGGGAAGAGTTGACTCATTGGAAAAGACCCTAATGCTGGGAAGGATTGGGGGCAGGAGGAGAAGGGGACAACAGAGGATGAGATGGTTGGATGGCATCACTGACTCGATGGACATGGGTTTGGGTAGACTCCGAGAGTTGGTGATGGACAGGGAAGTCTGGTGTATTGCTGTCCATGGGGTTGCAAAGAGCTGGACTCGATTAAATGGCTGAACTGAACTGAACTGAGACAAAGTTTGGAGGCTCCAGGCGTTCATCTTTGTTACAGTCTTATACCCAGCTATAGTTAATCTTGATAATAGAGACCAATGGATTTTTTCCTTTTGGCTGACAATTTCGGATTGACAGCTTTTGAATTTAGGTGATTTGGGTGTTGTCAGGTGGGAAATTACCTTGATGCAATGGTTATCGCCAGATAACACTCATCAGGTAGGCTATCCCAAAGGTAATGGGACAGAGAGGCTAACAGACGCCTTAAGATGCTTCAATCACAAAGTTTATTTAAGTGAGTTTAAAACGTACGCTTAGAAGTAGAAGGAAAGAGTTGAAGTTAAGTTAACACATATAGGATAGGGGAACAAGTGGGTGGAGTGAGCATATTACCTAAACCTGGGTTGTGCAGTATTCGTGTGCCTTGTGTTTCATTTTCTGCCACACCAGCATTCCTTGCTGGTACTGTTGCTACAGAGACTAGAAATGAGTTTGAGCCACCTGGCCTAGTAGATGGAAAGTGCTCAAGGCTAACGACACAGTCTTACTTTATTAAAGAAAAGCAGGGACAAGTATACTTGGCCACAACTATAGCCCACTGATTAGCCTGCTGAGCAGCTATGGCTTTTACTTGCCTTTCTTGGGAAGGGGATATATGGGGCCAGGATGGGTGTCAATAGTATGTGACTGAATTAAGATTTCATGAATTAAAAAAAAAGATTTCATGAATAATTGAGTGTTTCATATTCCTCAGATATATTTAGTGTATCTTGATTGTTTGGTGCTTTAGGTATATACAGCATATCTTGAACACTTAGTGTCTTCTTGATCCAACTATCCCTTTCTGTTTATATTCATACATATATACTGTACTTATTATATCTGTTTAACATGTCCTGTAGGTTTTCAACTTCTATGTATGGTTTAAACATCTTATGAGTTTCATATATCTGTTTGGTTTCTTGTCTTTTATAATAGAACTGAATATTCTCAAATAATACAACAAATGGAAAGTCCAGATGTGAATTCTCTCAATATCTTGTCTTCACCTTTTTTATATAATTATATTTGTTTATTTTTTGGCTGTGCTGGGTCTTTGTTTATGCGTTGGCTTTTCTCTAGGTTTGGTGAGTGGGGGGCTACTCTTTAGTTGTGGTATGCAGGCTTCTTGTGGGGTGGCTTCTCTTATTGCTGAGAACAGGCTCTAGGGCTCAGACTTCAGTAGTTGGGGCACGTATGTTCAGTAGTTGCAGTTCCCAAGCTCTAGAGCACAGGCTCAACAGTTGTGGTGCGTGAATTTAGTTGCTTCATGGCATATGGGATACTAAGGATACAACACCTGTCTCCTGCATTGCAGGCATTTCACTGCTGAGCCACCAGGGAAGCCCCTTGCCTTCACTTTTAAGGTGCCAGATTCTCAACGGTTATCACATTTTGAAACTCTTTCAAAAGATATGACATTTTCTGTAGGACATAGTGAATGAATGCTTGAAGCCCATACCAATGCATTGGTATTGCTTTGGTAGAAAGTATTATTTCTGAAGAGTTTTTAGATATAGCATTTGCCTTAGTTACCTGGTTTATTAGGTAAGGTTAGCTTGAAGATGGTATAAGTAGGAAATTGTGGTAACATTACATATCATGAAGGGAAATATATCAAGGAAAAGATTCCATGGATAGCAGCCTAATGTTGAAAATCTATTGATTATGTAATATTTTTGAAAATTTTTTAGTATAGTTTTAGGTTCACAGAAGAATTGAGTAATCAGTACAGAGAACTTCTATATTAGCCTCACACATGCATAGCCTCTGTCATTATCAATGTACTTGTGCTCAATTACTCAGTCATGTTCAGCTCTTTGCAACCCCATAGACTGTAGCCTGGCAGGCTCCTCTGTCCATGGAATTTCCAGGCAAGAATACTGGGTCAGGTTGCCATTTCCTACTCCTGTGGATCTTCATGACCCAGGGATCCAACCTCTGTTTCTTACGTCTCCTGCATTGACACGTGGATTATGAACCACTGTACCACGTTATCAATATTCCTCACCAAAATGGTACATTTATTATACTGATGGCCTTATATTGACACATCATTACCATTTGAAGCCCATCTGAAGTAGAGTTGCCCTTGTTATTATATATTGAATAGCACTTAGAGAATTAGTTTTTATAAATGTGTAATGACATGTTTCCACCATTATAGTATCATGCAGAGTAGTTTCACTGCCATCGAAATGATGTGTGCTCTGCCTGTTCATTCCTCCCTCCTCCCAAGCCATAGCAACCTCAGGTCTTTTTACTAATTTCAGAGTTTGCCTTTTTCAGAATGTGATGTAGTTGGAATCATATAATATGTAGCTTTCTCAGATTAGCGTCTTTCACTTAGTAATATGCACTTAAGTTTCGTCCGTGTCTTTTCATGGCTTAAATAAGCTCATTTCTTTTTAGTGTGAATTACATGGAACAACAGAACAGTTCCAAATAGGAAAAGGAGTACATCAAGGCTGTATATTGTCATCCTGCTTATTTAACTTATGTGCAGAATACATCATGAGAAACGCTGGGCTGGAAGAAACACAAGCTGAAATCAAGATTGCCAGGAGAAATATTAATAACCTCAGATATGCAGATGACACTACCCTTATGGCAGAAAGTGAAGAAGAATTAAAGAGCCTCTTGATGAAAGTGAAAGAGGACAGGGAAAAAGTTGGCTTAAAGCTCAACATTCAGAAAACTAAGATCATGGCATCTGGTCCCATCACTTCATGGCAAATAGATGGGGAAACAGTGGAAACAGTAGCTGACTTTATTATTTTGGGCTCCAAAATCACTGCAGATGGTGATTGCAGCCATGAAATTAAAAGACGCTTACTCCTTGGAAGGAAAGTTATGACCAACCTAGACAGCATATTAAAAAGCAGAGACATTACTTTGCCAGCAAAGGTCTGTCTAGTCCAGGCTATGGTTTTTCCAGTAGTCATGTATGGATGTGAGAGTTGGACTATAAAGAAAGCTGAGCGCAGAAGAATTGATGTTTTTGAACTGTGGTGTTGGAGAAGACTCTTGAGAGTCCCTTGGACTGCAAGGAGATCCAACCAGTCCATCCTAAAGGAAATCAGTCCTGAGTGTTCATTGGAAGGACTGATGTTGAAGCTGAAACTCCAATATTTTGGCCACCTGATGCGAAGAGCTGACTCATTTGAAACGACCCTGATGTTGCGAAAGATTGAGGTCAGGAGGAGAAGGGGATGACAGAGGATGAGATGGTTAGATGGCATCACCGACTCAATGGACATGTTTGGGTAAACTCCGTCAGTTGGTGATGGACACGGAGGCCTGGCGTGCTGAGGTTCATGGGGTTGCAAAGAGTCGAACACAACTGAGCGACTGAACTGAACTATTGTTTGGACCACAGTTTATCTGTTTACCTACTGAAGGTTTTGGCAGTTATGAGTAAAGCTACTGTAAAATCTGTGTGTAGGTTTTTAAGTGGATGTAAGTTTTCAGTTTATCTGGGTAAATGTCAAGGAGCATAATTGCTGGATTGCCTGGTAGCTCAGCTGGTAAAGAATCTGCCAGCAACGCAGGAGACCCAAGTTCATTTCCTGGGTCAGGAAGATATGCTGGAGAAGAGATAGGCTACCCAATCCAGTATTCTTGGGCTTCCTTTGTGGCTCAGCTGGTAAAGAATCCGCCTGTGATGTGGGAGACCTGGGTTCAATCCCTGGGTTGGGAAGATCCCTTGGAGAAGGGACTGGCTACACACTCCAGTATTCTGACCTGGAGAATTGGGGTTGCAAAGAATCAAACATGACTGAGCATCTTTCACTTTAACTTTTAACTTTTATGGTAAGTGTAGGGGCTTCCCTGGTGGCTCAGTTGGTAAAGAATCTGCCTGCAGTGCAGGAGACTTGCCTGCAGCACAGGAGATATGTGTTTGATCCCTGGGTCAGGAAGATCCCCTGGAGAAGGAAATGGCAACCCACTCCAGTATTCTTGCCTGGAGAATCTCAGGGTTCAGGGGAGCCTGATTGGCCACTGTCCATGGGGTTGCAAGAGTCAGACAAATCTTAGTACCTAAACCACAACCACCAATCATGGTAGGTATATGTTTGCCAAATTGTCTTTCAGTGTCTGTACTATTTGGTATTCCCACCAGATACCTTGGTGCTGTCATTGGTTTAGATTTTGGTCATTCTAATAAGTGTGTTGTGCTGTCTCGTTGTTTTGATTTGTTTTGATTTGATTAGGTCAGCAGTTCCCTGCTGACCTAAGATGTGGAATGTCTTTTCATGTGCTTATTGGCCATCTGTATATTTTCTTTAGTGTGGTGACTGTTCAGATCTTTGGCTTGTTTATCAATCAAGTTGTTTTCTTACTGTTGAATTTTAGAAGTTTTTTGTATATTTTGGATTGTTATTGTTGTTCAGTAGTGCAGTCGTGTCTGACTCTTTGCGATCCCATGGACTGTGGCATGCCAGGTTTCCCTGTCCTTCACCATCTCCCAGAGTTTGCTTAAACTCATGGCCGTTGAGTTGGTAGTTCTTTATCAGATGTGACTTTTGCCCAGAACTGTATTCTCTCCCAATCTGTGGCTTGTTTTCACATCCATTTATTTAATGATACTTCTTCTGTTAACTTTGGTTTGGTCCTCATCTTTAAATTAACTCATTCTTTTTTTAAAAATAATTTGTTTTTATTTTTGGCTGTGTTGAGTCTTCGTTGCTGTGCAGGCTTTTCCCTAGTCGTAGTGTGCAGGCTTCCCATTATGTGACTTCTCTTGCTGTGGAGCACACCCTCCAGGGCATGCAGGCTTCAGGAGTTGCGGCTCCTGGGCTCTAGAGCACAGGTTCAAGAGCTGAGCATGAGCTTAGTTGCTCCACGGCATGTGGGGTCTTCTTGGACCAGGGATCGAACCCACATCTTCTACATTGGCAGACAGATTCTTTACCACTGAGCCACCAGGGAAGCCTTCTTCTTCTTTTTTTAATTAGTTTATTTATCTATTTTTTAACTTTACAATATTGTATTTGTTTTGCCATACATTGACATGACTCTACCATGGGTGTACATGTTTTCCCCTTCAGAACCCTCCTCCCACCTCCCTCCCCATCCCATCCCTCTGGGTCATCCTGGTGCACCAGCCCGAGCACCCTGTATCATGCATTGAACCTGGACTGGTGATTCGTTTCACATATGATAATTTACATGCTTCAGTGCCATTCTCCCATATCCTCCCACCCTCGCCCTCTCCTATAGAGTCCATAATACTGTTCTATTTATCTGTGTCTCTTTTGATGTCTTGCATACAGGGTTATCTTTACCGATTAACTAAATACCATATATATGTGTTAGTACACTGTATTGGTGTTTTTCTTTCTGGCTTACTTCACTCTCTATAATAGGCTCCAGTTTCATCCACCTCATTAGAACTGATTTGAATGTATTCTTTTTAATGGCTGAGTAATATTCCATTGTGTATATGTACCACAGCTTCCTTATCCATTCATCTGCTGATGGGCATCTAGGCTGCTACTGATCTTTCTCCCTTCAGTCTTTCCTTCACCAGTTTTTCCTCCATATTGATCATGTCACTCTCCTGTTTAACCCTCAGTAAACCAGTAAAAATAGTCATAACCATTTGTCATTTTTCTTTTTTATAAGTCATGGGAATGATTTATAGAATTAAGAATAAAGAAATAGTTTAAAAATCATCATTATTAAATTTTAAACTTTAAAAAGAGGTTAGACATAACAACATCTCTTTGTAACAAGTAAATTTTGGTGTATTGATATAAAAAAATCAGAAACTAATGTTACATGTCTTTTTTGCAACAATGAAATGGGAAGAGATGGCCAAGGTTGCTGTCACAAAATATTGTGTGACGAAGTCCTTTCTGCTGAATAATTAACTGAAGGAGACTATTCTTGTCCTCAGACATGTTCTGATCACATATCAGTTCTTGAATTTGAGAAATTTTGTGCAATATATTGTTATCTGATGATTTATAGTCTGAGATTTCACTTAACACCATCCAGTTTCACCATTGTCACTAGAATTGGAATGTTCCTCAGACTTTTATCTTTTGTCTTCTTCTTCATCTAATATTATGATACATCTTTCTCGTTCATTTCCTTTTCTTTGCTATTATGGACATAAATGCAAGTATTTGGTGTCCTCAGTTTTCTGATTTCTGGGAAGATGATGCAATACTTTGAACAATACTGTGAGAAAAAACAATGGCAGCCCATTATTGCATCCTCCTAGGTTGTTCCATCATTCTCCTCTTTCTTATTATTTTAGATTTCTTTTGAATTATTAGGAATAATGTGATGAGTAATCATGGATAATGATAGAATTATTTGTAGGATATTAAAACAACTGAATGTTTCAAGATGTAGGAAAAGTAATGTCAGTTAAATCCTGTAAATTTCCTAGAAATATAGAAGAGTTCAGTTAACCCCTGTGGTAATTACAACATACAGTAGGTTTTACCCTATTTTAATAAAGTACATTTTTTCTTTTTTTTTTTTTTTTTGTGGGGGGTAATGTGTGCTAAGAAAAAGTGATGAAATATCTTTGTAAATAGTTAAAAATGTTCAAAAATGGAAAATGGATACATTGGATGCTAATGATATACCAAGAGTTAAAAACCTGTAGTAATTCCAAGTTTTCTGAAAGATAAAGCTTAAAATCCTTTGCATTTGCTGGAAGCCTTGGTTATTTTTCAGCCTTATACCAGCAACCCCCATCCTATATATACCCTTTTTAAAGGCATATTGTATTACTGTGAGTGCTTTGAGCTACCATATATTTTCATACCTGCATAAAAGTGGTAGGGAGAGTTCTAAGATGGCCCCCACAATTCCTGACCCCTGGTATATACATGCTTTCCCTCATTTATTCAGTCAAATACTAATCTAGGTACTGTGAGGGGATTTTGCAGTTAGTTGACTTTAAAATCAGTCAGTTCAGTCACTTAGTCGTGTCCAACTCTTTGCGATCCCGTGGACTGCAGCATACCAGGCTTCCCTGTCCATCACCAACTTCCAGAGCTTACCTCAAACTCATGTCCATTGAGTTGGTGATGCCATCCAACCATCTCATCCTCTGTCATCCCCTTTTCCTCCCATCTTCAATCTTTCCCAGCATCAAGGTCTTTTCTAATGAGTCAGTTCTTCACATCAGGTAGCCAAAGTATTGGAGTTTCAGCTTCAACATCAGTCCTTCCAATGAATATTCAGGACTGATTTCCTTCAGGGTTGATCTCCTTGCAGTCCAAGGGACTCTCAAGAGTCTTCTCCAGCACCGCAGTTCAAAAGCATCAATTCTTTGGCGCTCAGCTTTGCATAATCACTTGAACCCTTTAAAAGCACAGACTTTTCTGAAGCTGGTTGCAGAAGAGAAAGTCAGAGGTATGTGATATCTGGCTAGACTGGAAGAAAGCCGCATCTGTGTTAAACTGACTGGTGGGAGGGTGAGGCATGTAGCAAGGAATTGCAGGTGGCCTCTGAACTGAGAGCAGTCCTGACTAATGACTAGCAGAAAAATGGGAGCAATTGTCCTACAGCCAATAGAAAGTAAGTTTTGTCAATAACCAGTGACCTTGGAAGAGAACCTGAAGTCCCAGATGACAACTGCAGCCCTGGGAGACAACTTACCCATTTTAGACCCTGAACAGAGAATCCAGTCTGTTTTGTTATGCCTGGATTTCAGACCTCCAGAAACTGAGGTAATAAAATGGGTATTGTTTTTATGCTGCAGCCTGGATGAACCTGGAGGTTATTATGCTAAGTGAAATTAGCCAATCAGAAAAAGACAAGCAATGTATGATTCCATTTGTTTGAGAGATCTAGAGTAGTCAAATTGATACAGACAGAAAGTAGAAGGGAAGTTGTCAGGGGCTGGGGGAAGAAGGGATTGAGCTGTTTAATGGATATGGTTTCAGTTTTGCAAGATGAATAGAGTTTTGGAGTTTGGTCGTACAGTAATGTGAATATATTTAACACTATGACCTATATACTTAAAAATGATTAAGATGGTAAATTTTATGTTACATGTATTTTACCACAATTTTAAAAATTATTTGAAAAAGTGAGTCTTATTTTAAGTCACTGGATATGCAGGTAATTTGTTATGCAGCAGTAGTGTTCATAGTGTTGTGTCTGCTTGAAATCCACTCTCTGACTCTTCTATTATCCAGAAATTTTATACTCTCCATCCAGCTCAAAGGTTTACTGTATTAAACCATCCTTAACCCTGAGGCAAAGTTAGTCACTCTTTCCTCTGGCTAACCATATACATCTATAATAGCACTTACCACATTGTATTTTATGCATTTTTCATTTAGATCTTCTCCACTAGACTGTGAAGTGATGTTTTTCCCAAAGCATTTCACCTTCAAGTTTTATAGTAACAACTTTACAGGAGATTCAAGTTGGCAATACCTGGAAGTAGTAACTTTTAGGAGATATTTCAGGGGTTGCTTCTTACTTTCTTTTCTCAGTCTAGATTATATCTTAGATTCTAATAGTGCAGATGCACTGGCCTTGTTCAGTTTACTTTAATTATTTGTCTTTTAACAGAGGGATAGAAAATGAGTCCCTCCCACCCCCCGACCTTTTTAAAACTATAATCAGTCTACTCAGGTAAGAAATGAAACATATAAATGAATTTACTCATTCTGGTTTCAACCAACATTTACTAAGCCAATACTTCTTGACTCTAAAGTAGCAAAATTGGTTAAATACATACTTTTTAACCGAAGGGTTACTTCAGACATTAATGAACAAATTATGTTGATCAATCAACAGAAATTTGGAGTTCGTATTTTAAAGAGTTAAGAATTTGTTTTGTGCTTAAATATCAATTGAGTTCTTATTATTTTCTTTTCAAGAGATTTCAGAAAAGTATGTGAAGAAATGTATGTTATTTCTCAAATTGTTTTCTTTGAAAAATGTTTCACTGTAAGTATTGTGGATTCTTATTAAAATATATCAATAAATGGTTGTAAATAAGTATATCAGTTTCAGTAGTTACTGCAGCTCTGACATTTTCATAGTCTTCATTCTTTTAATAAATTTATGAGAAAGAATACTCCTTGTCTGAGACTATAGGACCTTTCATTTCCATATAGATAGCCAACAACTACAAGCGATGTTCCTTTCACTTCAGGACAGTATTCCTCCCTATTATTCTTCCTAGTATATTACTGACTGCATGCATATTCACTGATAATTTGATCCTGAACTATAACCCAGCCTCTTGAGATAACACTAAATAGCTAGAGTATAGGAAGTTGTTTCAATATAAATTAATATTTTTGGCTTTCTCGTATTTTATATTTGGTTGCAGCAAGAATTAAGGATATGCGCTTATTTTCCTTTAATTTAAAATGTTATAAAAATATACTACTACTAATTTCTCATTTTTATTTCTATTTTCAAGGAAGTGTATATTATTCCTAACATATGGCAACTATCAGTACATATCAACTGAAGCAAAGAAAGTAGGTGTTTCTTAAATATTAGTACCCCGTGAAATGAATGTGACAGGCCATCTTCAGATAGAAAGATATGACAGGTTTACCGAAGAAATGAATTATGTGAAAAAGATTACAAAAGATGGTACTCTGTTTAGGCAGGCCTATTAAAAGCATTAAGACTTGAGTACTGGCTATTAAAGTGAGTAAATGGCAATATTATGAAGTTAAACACATGCCAAAAAACATTTTCCAGAGGACCAGGATTGTAACAATACCATTAATGAGGGCAAGGAGGTCTTAATGCAATTTACACTTTCTAAAGTTTCAAAAAGAGACGTTGAGTTAGTGCATTATTAATGTACTGAACATCTGGAACTGTGTAAAAGCTATAGACATTGAGCAAATGCAGGATTTCCCCACTAGGTTGCATTCTAACTTACTGCCTCCCTAGTGAGATACCGGTTTTAAGAAGTTTGAAAAAGTAAAATGACAATATCCAGATAAGGCATAAACATTCAAAAATGTCTTTTAATTTGTGAGGTCCTACACAAAAATGTTTCTTCTGAAGTTATCAAATCTAAGTGATGTGAATGTCAATGAGTAGATTAAATTATCTGTATCACTGTACATAGACTAGACTCTATATGTGAATAGCATTTGCTCTTTATGAGCTAAGTAAACTATTTTATAAAAGAGTCTTTACATTCTTCACATATGTATGTCAAAATGTAAGAGATGATTCTGTGTCAGTGTACTTTACTCCAAGTTTCTTGATTTTTAGGTGTTTTGTTGGGATACTTAAGAAAATTTTAAAAGTTGAGGGTAGGTGGGTGTATAGTTTTGTATGAATTTTCTGGCAGGGGGCAAGTAATTAAGATGTATAGATGGCTATTTGAGTGTCACCTGTAATGAGAATGGATAAACTATAGACCTATATATTTTTTTAACTTAAAACCAAAAATTTGCCACAGACCATTTTCTCCAAGTAATCAGTATTTTTTTTGCTATAGTGCTACACTCTAGATTTGCATATAGCCCCTGTGTAATCCTGAAAAGAAGGCTTTAAAGTACTTAAAAAAAAAATAATCTTCATGGAAGAGGTTACAATAAACACATTGTGTTCTGTGGAAATATTGTCTCATAGTCACCAAATCCCCTGATCCCTTTTTTACAGTATTCCCAGTACCTCCTTACCTGAACTAGAATCTGGATATACACAGAGGACATGTCCTTTTCTTGTCAGTCCTATCACGTTGTGATTGCTTTTTTCTCTGCAGAATCTCAGGATTGGTATCCTATTTACTTTCTATTGCTCTTTCTAAACTATAGCCTCTCCATCTTTTTTTGGAAGGAAGGGAAAAAAGAAAGGAAAAAGAGAAACTCACCAACAGAAAACTCTAGTCTCTGGGTTCATGTCTTTTAATCATGTCATCCTTTCTGCTTCATCTTTATTGATATGTTGCAGATCACATGAATACTCTTATCAAGGACTTTGGCACCTGATTTTATAGGGATTTTTTTTTCCTCCTCCTATACTACCTTCTCTGATCTTCCCTTTTTTTGAACCTTTTTTATTCATTTGTTAAATTCAACAAATATGTATTGCCCACTTTCTAGGTACTGGACAGTTAGCAGTGAGCAAGACAAACAAAAATCATTCCAGGGATAAGAGACAGAAAATAAACCAGATATATAGAAAGATTCTATATAGTAGATGATGCCATGGACCAAATGTTGATACCTTCCCTGTGCTCAAATTCATGTGTTAAAACCCTGATCCCTCAGTGTGGCTGGCTGTGTTTAGAAATGAAGACTCACAGGAAGTAATTAAGGTTAAATGCAATCGTAAGGATGAGACCCTGATCTGATAGCATTAGTGTCTATCCTAGAAGAGATACTGGAAATCTTGCTGTCTCCCCCACAGCATAAGCAGAGAGGAAAAAGTGTGTGAGGATTCAGTAAGGTGGCCATGTGCAAGTCTGGAAGAGAATCTCACCAGGAAATGAATCAGCCAGCACCTTGATCTTCCAGTGTCAAGAACTTAAAAAATAAATTTCTATTTAAGTTACCCCATCTGTGGTATATTTTCTCCAGCTTTATTGAAGTATTATTGAGTATATAAGTTTAAGGTATACAGTATGATGATTTGATATGTATATTTATTATGAAGTGACTGGAGTTTTTTGTTTGTTTGTTTTAATGGTAGCCTGGGTAGACTCAGGGCTTCCCTGGTGGCTCAGATGGTGAAGAATCTGCCTGCAATGAGGCAGACCCAGGTTTGATCCCTCAATTGGGAAAATCCCCTGGAGAAGGGAATGGCTGCCCACACAAGTATTCTTGCCTGGAGAATTCCATGGACAGAGGAGCCTGGCGGGCTACAGTCCATAGGGTTTCAAAGAGTCAGACACGACTGAGTGACTAACAGTTCACTTTCACTGACTGGACTAATACAGGCAGATAATGGTAAGCTCTGTGTAGAAAAATAATGCAAAGAAGAGGGAAATGGAACTCCTAGGGCAGTGGATAGAGGTACTTTAGAATTTTAGTTGGATGGTTCTGGAAGGCCTGTCAGAGAAGGTGACTTTGAGTAAAGGCCTAAAAGAAGTGGGAAAGCAAACTATTCTGATATGAGGGAAGAATATTCAGACAGAAGGAACCTTCTGGAAGAAGAGTACTGGTTTGTTTGATCAATAAGAAGACTCTGTGTGTGTGTGTGTGTGTGTGTGTGTGTGTGTGTGTTCATCACTCAGTCACGTCCAACTATTTGTGACCCCCTGAGCCTGCCAGTCTCCTCTGTCCATGGAATTTTCCAGGCAAAATACTGAAGTGGGTTGCCGTTTCCTTCTCCAGGGGATCTTCCTAACCCAGGAATCGAACCCATGTCTCCTGCATTGCAGGCAGTTTCTTTGCCTTGTTTGATCAACAGGAAGACTAACTGGGTTGAAGCAGAGTAGGGGAGAGGTGAGAGGTGTAACAGAGTCTTAGGTCAGAGAAGTAGCTGTGGTAAAATCAAGCCACAGTAGGGATTGGATTTTATTCTGATACGGTAGGAAGCCATTGGAGGCTTTAGACTTAATTTTAAAAGGATTGTGCTGGCTGCTGTATGGAAGCAGACTGTAGAGAGCATAAGAGGCATGGTGACTGTATAAGAGTCAGTGCCAATAACTCATGTGAGAGATGGTGGTGACATGGACTACTGTGGTAGCAGTGTTTGGAGTCTAGACAATATTTGAAATCAGTGATGATAGGAATTGCTGATGGATTGGATGTACAGTGTGATAGAGAGGGAGTAAGATTGTCTTGCTGTACTCGTTTTTTTATTTGGACTCTGCTGCTGATTAGTCTCATCTGTATTCATTCTTCTTGTTGTGTCTGTTTGTCTTGGTTTCCCAATATATAATTCAGTTCTAACTTTCCTGTAAGTACCACACCCAAGAGAAAAAACAACTCTTCTGTGTCTCCTCTATGGTTAATAATCTACTACAACACAGCCTCACTTCTGACACCTAATATATGGGTTACTATGCGTTAAACAATTGAGTGACGCCAGCTGAGAGTCCTACGGCTTAACTCAGTTATAACAGTATCTGTCTAGAACATAGCGTCAGATACCAGAGGTTAAGGGCTCCATCCCACAAGACTGTGCCCACTTCAGACAGCAATCTCATGTCCAGGTTACCTGTGTGTCTGACTGACCGACTATAAATTGAAGCTTCCCACAGTTCCCTTCTCAAGTTTGATTAATTCACTAGAGTGGTTCACAGAACTCAGAGAAACATTGACTTACATTTCAGTTCAGTTCAGTCGCTCAGTTGTGTCCGACTCTTTGTGACCCCATGGACTACAGCACGCCAGGCTTCCCTGTCCATCAACAACTCCTGGAGATTACCCCAACTCGTGTCCATTGAATCGGTGATGCCATCCAACCATCTCATCTGTCGTCCCCTTCTCTTCCCGCCTTCAATCTTTCCCAGCATCAGGGTCTTTTCAAATGAGCCAGATATTCGCATCAGGTGGCCAAAGGATTGGAGTTTCAGCTTCAGCATCAGTCCTTCCAATGAACAGTTAGGACTCATCTCCTTTGGGATGGACTGGTTGCATCTCCTTGCATTCCAAGGGACTCTCAAGAGTCTTCTCCAACACCACAGTTCAAAAGCATCAATTCTTCTGCGCTCAGCTTTGTTTATAGTCCAACTCTCACATTCATACAAGACTACTGGAAAAACCATAGCTTTGACTAGATGGACCTTTGTTGGCAAAGTAATGTCTCTGCTTTTTAATATGCTATCTAGGTTGGTCATAACTTTCCTTCCAAGCAGTAAGCATCTTTTAATTTCATGGCTGCATTCACCATCTGCAGTGATTTTGGAGCCCCCAAAAATAAAGTCAGCCACTGTTTCCCCATCTATTGCCATGAAGTGATGGGACCAGATGCCATGATCTTAGTTTTCTGAACGTTGAGCTTTAAGCCAACTTTTTCACTGTCCTCTTTTACTTTCATCAAGAGGCTCTTTAGTTCTTCTTCTTCACTTTCTGCCATAAGGGTGGTGTCATCTGCATATCTGAGGTTATTGATATTTCTCCCGGCAATCTTGATTCCAGCTTGTGCTTCATCCAGCCCAGCATTTCTCATGATGTACTCTGCACATAAGTTAAATAAGCAGGGTGACAATATACAGCCTTGAAGTACTCCTTTTCTGATTTGGAACATGTCTGTTGTTCCATGTCCAGTTCTAACTGTTGCTTCCTGACCTGCATACAGATTTCTCAAGAGACAGGTCAGGTGGTCTGGTATTCCCATCTCTTTCAGAATTTTCCACAGTTTATTGTGATCCACACAGTCAAAGGCTTTGGCATAGTCTACCAGCTTATTATAAAGGATATTATAAAAGATACAGTTGACTAGCCAGGTGAAGTATGTAGGGTGAGGTCTAGAGGAATTGTGAGCATAGGAGCTTCTATCTTCATGGAACTGAGGTATCTACCCTCTAGTATGTGAGTGTATTCACCAACCCAGAAGCTCTCTGAGCTTCATTCTTTTTGGTGTTTATGCAGGCTTTGTTACTCAGCAGTGTTGGCTAAATCATCAGGCATTGGCAGTTAACTCAGCCTGTAGCCCCTTTCCCCTCCCTGGAGGTTGGAAGTGGGGTTGAAATTTTCATATAGCTGGTTCCTCAAAAGGATTCCTGACTTCCAGCCTGTGCAGCGTGTGTATGCATGTGTGAGAGTGTGTGTGTGTGTGTGTGTGTGTGTGTGTGTGTGTGTGTGTAAGCTTCCACATCAGCAGTAATTTCTTGGATGCCAGCAGGATATCCAAGAATTCAGTTCAGTTCTGACACTGTACACCCAGAGATAGAATCAGACTCCACAGATAAAGTGCTCAGAACCACAAGACCACCCTCCACATCCTACACTAGTCGCACGCCCAGGTTGTTACCTATACTTTTGACAGACTGGCTGTAAATCAGAGTTTCCCACTACCCACTCTTTGGGGTTAATTAATTTGCTAGAGCAGTCCACAGAATTCAGGAAAACCCATTTACTCACTGGATTACCAGTTTATTATAAAAGGATATTAAAGGATTTCAGTCAGTAGCTTGATGGAGCAATACACAGTACAAGGTCCCAACAGCAGAGGAAGTGGGACTGAAGTGATGGGCTCCATAGACAGCTAACCCTATCCTGAGCTACTTTTCAAAAGTAACCTCATTAAGATAACACAAGACA
The DNA here is from genome assembly GCA_024291935.2 of Okapia johnstoni. Lineage (NCBI taxonomy): Eukaryota > Metazoa > Chordata > Mammalia > Artiodactyla > Giraffidae > Okapia > Okapia johnstoni. The sequence goes on along the minus strand of CM044308.1, from coordinate 119,699,265 downwards.
TCTTTATCCTTCTCAACACTTAGGAAATTCCAAGGATTTGGGGAGCTGAGCCAGGAATGGTAGCTGAATACCAAATATAAATATATATATGTTATCTGAATGACCAAATGTGTATTTTTCTTATAAATCACAATATCGCAGTTCTGCTGGCAATCAGCCATTGTCCTTAGGTTGCCTGGGGACTGTCCAAACATCAGGTATGGTTGAAGGGACTTGCTATGAATAAATCTTCTAACCTTTATATATGACTCTGGAGCTATTTCAGAAACTGAGAACCAAAGATGCCCCTAATAGTTCTTATTGCTCAGGAAATTCCAAGGATTTTAGAAGCTGTGTGCCAAGAACAAGGATAAATCCAAATATATATATGTATTTATATTTCTTTTATAAATCACAATATCACACATTGCTTCCTCAATATGTCAGTCTGAGCATCTATTTGTAATCTTGCCTCCCAGTCTTGGCTCTTTTCCAGTGTTGCCTTTATGAGTGAAAGGTATCACAGTTTATATTTGGACTAATCAGGTAATCTGGTGATGTCTATGAGCCTTCTTCTCTCTTTCCTATCATCTCCAATCTAACATCCATGAGAAATTGGGATTTAGTCCTGGAATGCAAGCATTGTTCAACATGTGAAAATCAAGTGATATAATACACATGAATAGAATGAAGAAAAAAAATGATCATTTGACATCGTGATTTTACATGATGTAAAATATGTGATAAGGTATAATTCTTTTGGTATGTTGCTGAACTTTGCTAGTATAGGTTGAAGTTTTTGCGTTGATATTTATACGGAGTATTGGTCTATAGTTAATTTTTGTCTGTAGTATCTTTGTTTGCCTTTTGTATCAGGGTAAGGCTGTCCTCTAGATTGGGTCAGGAAATGTTCTCTCTTGTTCATTCTCTTGGGAGAGTGTGAGAAGGATTGATATTAATTCTTTAATATTTGATGGAATTCATCAGTGAAACCACCTGGTCTAGGGATTTTCTTTGTTGGAAAGTTTTCGATTACTGATTCAATCTCCTTACTTGTTATAAGTCAACTCAGATTTTCTATTCATGATTCAGTTTTTTGAGATTGTGTATTTATAGGAATTTTTCCATTATTGCCTGATTATTATTCAATTTGATAGCATACAATTGTTCATAGTATTATGATCCTTTTTATTTCTATAAAGTTGGTGGTAATGTCTCTACTTTCTTGTGTGGTTTGAATAATTTGAGTTGTCTTTTTTTTTTTTTCTTAATCAGTCTAGCTAAAGATTTGTCAATTTTGTTGATCTTCAAAGAACCAACTTTCTTTCCTCTATTTTTTTTCTGTTCTCTATTTCATTTATTTCTGCTCTAATCTTAATTTTTTATTCTAATTTTTAGCTTAATTTGCTCTACTGTAAAGTGCAGTTAGGTATTAATTTGAGGTCTTTTTAATGTTTGCATTTACAGCTAAAATATCTTTGATAGCACAGTTTCACTGTGTCTTGTAAGTTATATTTGTATTTTTGTTTTGATATGTCCAAAGGTATTTTATAATTTTCCTTGTAATTTCTGATTTTATCCAATGATTGTTTAAAAGTGTGTTGTTTATATTGTATAGCACAGGGAATTATAGCAATTATCTTGTAATAACTCATAATGGAATATAATCTGCAAAAATATTGAATCCCTGTTCTCTTCACAAGAAAATAGCATAATATTGTAAATCAACTGTACTTTAATTTTTAAAAAGCGTGTTGTTTAATTTTCATTTTTATGTGAATTTTTCAGTTTTCTTTATGTTGTTGATTTCTGTTTCCATCTCATTGTAGTCAGAAAAACCACTGAATCGTTTTAAAATTTGCTTTGTATTGTGGCCTAACCTGTGATCTATCCTAGAGGATGTTTTACACACAACTGAGACAAATGTGTATTTTGCTTTGTTAGATGGAGTGTTCTGTATATGTCTGTTAGCTCTAATTAGTTTATGATATTTTTCAAGTTCTCTTTTCCTTGTTGAATTTCTATCTGGTTGTTTTGTTCATTATTGACATTGGAATATTGAAACTTGTTACTATTATAGTAGAACTATTTGTTTCTCTCTGATCTGTCAATTTTTTGTTTTATGTGTTTTAGGGCTCTGTTCTTACATAATTGTATGTTTATAATTATATCTTCATGAATTGATGCTTTTTCAATATATAATATTCTTTGTCTCTGACAATTTTTTACTTAAAGCCCACTTTTTATGGCTTTGTTTTCCAGCATCTTTTTTATTTCAACTGAAAGACTCCCCCTTCCCGTAGTATTTCTTATAAGGAATCTCATGGTGATGAACTCCCCCAACTTTTGTAATCCTGGGAAAGTTTATTTCTCCTCCTTCTCCTCCCCCTAACCTCCTCTTATCCTCCTCCTCTTCCCATTCATTCTGCATTTTGTAGGACCGATTTTTTCTTTCAGCACTTTGAATATATTATCCTATTCCCTTTTTGTTTTGCTCTTGCTACTTTCAAAATTCTCTCTGTCCTTGATTTTTTGAAAATTTGTTTATAATATGTCTCAGTGTAACCTTCTTTGGATTCACCCTTTTTGGTGTCTGTTGGCTTCTCGAACCTGGATATCCATTCTCCCCTACCAGATATAAGAAGTTTCTGGCTACTAATTCTTTAAATAAACTTTGTACCTTCTCTCACTTTGTTTTTTTGACTTCTGTGTATATTTGTCTATTTGAGGGTGTCTTATAAATCCCCCAGGCTTTCTTGACTCTATTTCATTCTCTTTTCTTTATATTTGTTTGACTAGATCATTTAAATGACCTGTGTTTTAGTTCACTGATTCTTTATTTTGATTGTCTGTGTCTGCTGTTGAATCCCTCTTGTGAATTTTTTATGTCAGTTACTGTATTCTTCAGCTCCAAAATTTCTGTTTTTCTGTTTTATATTTTGTTTCTTTTTTTGAAATTCTCATTTTATTCATGTATCATTTCCCTGAGCTTGTTGAGCATCTTTATGATTGTTATTTTAAATTCTTCATCAGGTAATTCATATACCTCCATTCTTTATGGTTGATTTTCTGGAATTTATTTTGTTCCTTTGATTGGGTCATTTCCTCCTGTTTCTTCATGTTCCATGTGACTTTGGGTTTGTATCTACCCATTTAAAACAACAGCCACCTCTCCCAGTCTTTTATGGGCTGGTTCTATCCAGGAAAAGATCTTCATCAATTCACTCAGTTGTAGATTCTGGAGGCCTCTCAAATCTTTTCTGTGGATGTTCCTTCTCTTGACTTGTGTGCATAGATTCCTGCTTAGAAGGGTTTTTCAGTTTCTTTCTTTTTTTCAAGAACTCGTAATTTTTTTGTTCCCTCTGATTTTTTTTCTTTTTATCTGTGATACTACAGATTCTCTGAAGCTGCTGCAAACCACCCAGCTCTCTTTTGTTCTCCACAGGCCTTTAGAAATGCCAGGTCACGTCAACTCTCTGAGTTGAGCAAGACAGAAACTAGTCCCTCCAAACTAGCCCCCAACAAAATTTGGAATGTTGTATATCCTTCACACTGCTCTTCTCATGTCCAGGGTAGAGGACAGCAAGCTGTATTGGCCTCTGTCTGCTAGTCCTCTAGTGTGGCAGCAAGCCACTCAGCTCTCTTTTGTTCTCAGTGGCCCTTTGGCATCTAGAGCGTGCTAGATCTTGTCAGTACTCTGAGATATGTGACCCAGAAACCAGTCCCTCAGGCAGCTGTCTGCCTGTACATTGGACATATGCTCCAATAACTTCTCAGAGAGAAACTGGGAGTTGGGGATTTTATCACAGTAGTGAAGCACTGAACCAGGGGAAGAGACTATGGTAAGTGAGTGCAGGTTATTCTAAACCTTTGTCTTTGTACTTAGGGGCCCCCAACCTGACAGTGCATAGATTTAGGCAAGACAGAAACCAGTCCCCTGGGCAGCGCCCCGAAAAGTCTGCACATTAAACTTATATTTCAGTCTCCTTTTAACTCCCTTATGGGGGAGAAGTTTGGAGTTGAAAGTTTTCTTCCAGTTGCACCATGCTTAGCAGCGAGGAGAGACAAAGGCTAAAGTTCTGCCACAAATTCTGGTGAATCATGATAGCCTTTGTTGATAATAAACACTGAAATAGTATACATTTGATCTTTTATGAAATGTTTCAGGTGCCTTGAGATATCTAACGTGAATTTTATTAGGCCATTGAATATATAAATATCCATGTAGCAGGGCAATCAGGGCTTTAAATACATACGAATTTTGGAGTTTCAGGCTATATTTATTGTCCAATCTTTAGATGTGTAATGTTCTCTCACTATAAATGCCATGAAGGCAAGAACTTTTTCTGTAATGTTCTCTGCTAAGAATCTAAGAATAAATCTTAGATTTCTGATGTTTCTGGCACATTGTAGGGATTAATATTTTTGCTGTTGTTTTTGTTTGTTTTCTTATCTTAATCCTCTATCCCCACTGTCCTGATGTTAATAAAAACATTAACAAGATATACATATTTCATACTTACATAAGGTCACATACGGGACTTCCCTGGTGGTCCAGCGGCTAAGACTCCACACTCCCAATGCTGAGGACCCAGATTCCATCCTTGGTCAGGGAACTAGTTAGTTAGTTAGTTCAGTAGCTCAGTCGTGTCTGACTCTTTGCGACCCCGTGAATTGAAGCATGCCAGGCCTCCCTGTCCATCACCAACTCCCGGAGTTTACCCAAACCCATGTCCATCGAGTCGGTGATGCCATCCAACCATTTCATCCTCTGTCATCCCCTTCTCCCCCTGCCCCCAATTCTTCCCAGCATCAGGGTCTTTTCCAGTGAGTCAACTTTTTGCATGAGGTAGCCAAAGTATTGGAGTTTCAGCTTCAACATCAGTCCTTCCAATGAACACCCAGGACTGACCTCCTTTAAGATGTACTGGTTGCATCTCCTTGCAGTCCAAGGGACTCTCAAGAGTCTTCTCCAACACCACAGTTCAAAAACATCAATTCTTCCGCGCTCAGCTTTCTTTATAGTCCAACTCTCACATCCATACATGACCGCTGGAAAAACCATAGCCTTGACTAGACAGACCTTTGTTGGCAAAGTAATGTCTCTGCTTTTAAATATGCTATCTAGGTTGGTCATAACCTTCCTTCCAAGGAGTAAGCGTCTTTTAATTTCATGGCTGCAATCACCATCAGCAGTGATTTTGGAGCCCCAAAAAATAAAGTCAGCCACTGTTTCCACTGTTTCCCCATCTATTTCTCATGAAGTGATGGGACCAGATGCCATGATCTTAGTTTTCTGACTGTTGAGCTTTAAGCCAACTTTTTCACTCCCCTCTTTCACTTTCATCAGAGGCTTTTTAGTTCTTCACTTTCTGCCATAAGGGTGGTGTCATCTGCATATCTGAGGTTATTGATATTTCTCCCGGCAGTCTTGATTCCAGCTTGTGTTTCTTCCAGCCCAGCGTTTCTCATGATGTACTCTGCATATAAGTTAAATAAGCAGGGTGACAGTATACAGCCTTGACGTACTCCTTTTCCTATTTGGAACCAAGTCTGTTGTTCCATGTCCAGTTCTAACTGTTGCTTCCTGACCTGCATATAGGTTTCTCAAGAGACAGGTCAGGTGGTCTGGTATTCCCATCTCTTTCAGAATTTTCCACAATTTATTGTGATCCACACAGTCAAATATAGAGAGTAATAAAATGAACACCTTGTCCTTACTACTAGTCTGTTGTTCCAGGTCAGGGAACTAGATCCCACATTTTGCAACTAAGAGTTTGCATGCCCAACTAAAGATCCCACATGTCACAATGAAGATTGAAGATCCTGCATGCTGCAACTAAGACCTGGTGCAACCAAATTAATTAATATTTAAAAGTAAACAAATAAATCAAATATGATACCTTCAGCACTAAAAAAGATCATGTATAAAACATATATATTAATAAAATGAAAATATCAAAACTATCACTAAAGAACTAAATGTTACTGCTAACTGGATGCTGCTTCACATTCCCATTACTTTGTTCATTCCCTCAGGGTTAATGATTGTACTAAAGTTTATAATTTTAATTTTTTTAAGTGATTTTACCACATAATATGGGCTTCCGTAGTGGTTCAGGCAGTAAAGAATCTTCCTCCAGTGCAGGAGACCCAGGTTCAATCCCTGGGTCAGGAAGATCCCCTGGAGAAAGGAATGCTAACCCACTCCAGTATTCTTGACAGAGGAGCCTGGTGGGCTGCATTCCTTGGGATCACAAAGAATTGGACATGGCTGAGTGACTAACATCACACACACACACCACATATATATGTATTCCACAATGCATATATATTCCTAAGCAGTATGTTAGGTTTGCTTTTTGGTTTTGAATTTTTAAAAAATATGATATTGTACATAATTTTCACCATTTTGCTTTTTTAAATCCATGACAGAATTTCATTTATTTTTATTACTTATTATATACTTCCTGTAGCGCAATTTACACTTTACCCTTAGTATGTATTTTTGGCTGCATTGGGTCTTAACTTGTGGCACGCAGACTCAGTTGCCCTGTGACATGTGGGATCTTAGCTCCCAGACTAGGGCTTGAACCCATGTCCCCTACATTCAAAGGCAGATTCTTAACCACTGGAGAATCCCAATAAATATTTTTAAGACCTTTCTAGTCTTATTTATTTTATGTTCTGCTGCTTAAATCATGTTTCTATTGACATTTTGTGGTAAATGACAAGCTGGTTGGAGACCTAGAAAAATTACATTGTTTCTAAGTAATTTTTTTCCATTTTGTTTTCCTCCTGAACCTAGAATTTTATGGAAACTTTTTCAGATTTTTATGGAGATAAATTTATTTCATTTTGAAATGAATGACTCTTCTGTTAATATCTGTTTCCAGGGAATCTATATATGATTCCAGATTTTTAAAATTTATTAATATGTCCTTTGTGGATTTATATATATTGTTTTACATTTAAAAGAATTATTATTTTCCATTCAGCATCAAGTTTCCTACATACATTAGGGCAAGGTTGATGATTCTTATAAGTTTCAATCTATATTCATGTTAATTTCATCTAATTCATCTGTTGGTATCTTAGAGAGGTATGTTGAAATCCTCTGTACATTTAGGGACTATAGTATTTACAGTATTTATCATTGTGTTTCTTGCTAGTTTTTTTTCTTTCCATATTGTCAGACTATGTCTTAAGACATAAAGATTCATGAGTGCTGTATCTTTTTGGTGGAGGTACTTTTTATATATATGGATATATTGTATGTTTCTCTTAAAGCTTTTTACTTTGAAGTCTACTTTTTTATGGCTGTGATACACCTGATTTCTTTTGGTAAATAGACGCCTCAGATATCTTTTTCCATGTTTTCATTTTTAAGATTTATTTGTGGTTTAATTTAAGTATTTCTGTTGATAAACAACATATAGTTGATTTTCTTTTTCCTCTCCCCACTACTCCCCTTCTCCCCTCCCTTCTTCTAAATGAACTGATTGTCTCATTTTTTCATAAATGAATTAAATTTGTGTTTTCTTTGATTCTTTGCCATATTTGGACTTATTTGCTACCATCTTATTTTGTGCTTTCTTTTACCTCTTTTCCTCTCTTGTTTACCTTATTCTATTGACATGGTTTTTTTATCCTCCATTCGTGCTTTTAAGTGTTTTGGGAGTATCCTATTTATCATTGTTTTAATGAAATATCTTTACTGTTATATACTTTGCATACCTTACAGTTTACTCACCTGAAGTGTATAATTCAATAAGTTTTATTATGTTTACAAAGTTCACCAATTTTAGAACATTTTCAAGCAAGAATGCTGTGGGTTACCATTTCTTCATCTAGGGGATCCTTCCGATCCAGGGATCACACCTGTGTCTTCTACATTGGCAGGCAGGTTAGTTTACCACTGAGCTACCAGGGAAGCCCATAATATCCAGTCTCTGGACTTGGTGGTAAATATTAATAGTGTGGCACTTTGGAGAGGCTAATACATGTTAGACTGCATGAAAATTTTCTTGAAAAATATTTGGTTAATCACTTCTTAGCTATTTTTATGTATTTCAAATAGTTCTTTTTAATTAAAGCAAGTTTGAATGATTTATACAGAGGGGAAAATTTTGTTCAAGGTATAAAATTTGCATTAGCAGTAGTTTTTCAGATCTACCTTTTTGTTCTCTCCTGCTCTCCAAATTATAATCTTACATGTCAGTATTATACCCTGACAATTTAGTTTTCAAAATTTAATAGGATCAAAGAACTTTAAAAATTCCTTTAGATATATCAACAAGCTTAGCAGCTTTATTTTGCAGATAATTTGTTTAAAGACCCATTAATGTGACAGTTTGTTATGTAAGTTTTCTGAAGTAATTGATAGTACTTATTGTACTTTTAAATTGTGATATTCACGATTTATTTATAAACTTGGGGCCATTTTCATTGTCCATAAATTTCTGAACTTCTTAGAATCCAAAATCAGTGGATAGAATGTCTTTTATAGTTATCCATTGTAGCAAATTTTGAAATATTGCATATGTCACACCTGCTTTAAAATTTTTCTACGCTTTTGTAAACAAATATTTTCTAAATCATTTATAACTCTTTGATATTCTCAATTCTGTTCTGCATAATGGGGGAAAAATCCCTGCTGGATTTTGGGGGAAGATTTCTACTTTGTTCCAGTTTCCTTTATATTTCTCAGATTTTCCTTTGTAAAGAGATGTTAATCTATTAAAATGGAATATATTTTGGAATCATCAACTTAATGGTCTTCCTTAAGTAAAGTGAAAGTGAAGTCAGTCAGTAAAATGCTGTGTATTTCTTCAGATTTTGAAGGTTTAAAAAAACACTGGAGTTGTTATTCTCTTGGATTCAAGGAATCAGAGATGAAATATTATCTGTGTTTTCAGAAAACAGTATAGCACCATTGAACTTAATTCTATTAAGAATCAATAATTATGCAGATTCATGATACGTTTCATCTGGTTTTATATCCTTGGAATATTTTTATGCTCTTCTAACTGAATTACAGCAGCTAGAAGAGACTTAAGAATTTGCATGGTGAGAAACTTTGATTTAGAAGGTGTATATTCAAAAAGTAAATTCTAATAGCCAAAGTAAAGAAGTTTTTAAAATTAATAATATCCCTGTTATTTTTTACCTGTTAACATGGTGTTATGGGAAATTTTTATTCTTACTGATCAGAATACCCTGATCAATGTATAATATGCAATGAATTGTTTTACCAATTAGTGATTTTCTTAGTGTGTTCTGAAAATACTCCAGCTTATAAACAATGGAATCGTTATTTCTCACAGCCCTGGAGGCTGTAAGTCAAAGATTAGGGTGCCAGCATGGTTGGGTGAGGACCTTCTTCCTGTGGGGAGCCAGTTCTCTCTTGCTATACTCTCTTGGTAGAAGGGGCAAAGGAACTCTGTGAGATCTCAAAGATAAGAGCACTTTCCCATTTGTGAAAGCTCCATGCTTATGACTAAATCACTTTTAAAGACCCTACTTCCGGATACCTTTATCTTTAGAGATTAGGATTTCAACATATGATTTTGGAGGGATACAAACATTTAGACCAGAGCAGTGATTTTTTAAAAATTTGTTTTGTTGTCTTATTATTATTTCCAAAAATAGATACATTAAAATTCTGAGGAAATAAATCATCTTATAAAAATTAGCTTTTGTTCTCTGGAAGATTTGAAGTAATTTTTTGATGCTTGCCTATATTGTGACTTCCCTGGTAGCTCAGATGGTAAAGCATCTGCCTACAATGTGGGAGACCCGGGTTCGATCCCTGGGTCAGGAAGATCCCCTGGAGAAGGAAGTGGCAACCCAGTCCAGTATTCTTGCCTGGAAAATCCCATGGATGGAGGAGCCTGGTAGGCTACAGGCCATGGGGTCGCAAAGAGTTAGATACGACTGAGAACCTTCACTTCCCTCACTGCCTATATTGTAATAATTGGCCCATATTACATAGAACTCTTTGCATAAAACAAGTAAAACAGTTCAACTTAAGTCATAATAATCTCTATTGCAAGTTTTTGTTTTTTTAAATTTATTTCAGCTCTTATCTTTACTAACTTCGGCTTTCTTATTCCTTTACTCCATACCACACCTTTTGGATTGTGGGTGTGTTTTTTAGTCATTCAGATCTAAAGATGTCATGAATTCTGTTGATTTCTTCTCTGTATGTTCTCTTTTGTTGTTATTTATTTTCTTTTTGCACCTTTATTGAGATATAATTGGCATATAACCCATATGCTCTTTAAGAATATAATCTTTAGTGTTGGGCTTGTATGTTTGTTTTTTCTCACTAACTTTATGTTATTGACTTTTAATCTAAGTTTGTATTGTTGTTAGAATATGTGGTTAATCTGATATTCTTTGAAATTTGTTGAAAGTCCTTTTGTAATCTGTCACACGGTTGTTTTTGTAAATGTTCCATTTGTGCTTTTATGTTTTGTATTTGTTGGCTGCCTGAGGTTCTATTTATATATTTACTCAATTCAGTTTATCAATGATGATCAAATTTTCAAGCAGCATGGCTGCCTGTATACTATGTAAAATGATCTTTAAAAATCTTCATTTAATTAAGGATATTAAGAACTTTACCTTAGATTTAGAGATAACTTAAAATTTATGAACTTTGAAGTAATTTTCTTCCTGCTTCTGAAATCCCCAAGACAGCAGTGATAGACATAGTAGCAGGAGCAGCAGTAATGTTAGAAGTAATAATAACGGGAACAGCAGCCATAGCAGCTAACATTCATGGAGCTCTTACTGTGTGCAGGGCCTCATTCAAAGCTTCCTAAATTGATTAATCAATTTACCCAGTAACAACTCTATGATGTATAATTGTTTTCCTCATTTTCTAGACTAAAACACAGAAACGTTAATACTCTTGTCATAGTCACATTGTAATCAGATTGTCTTTCAACAGATAAATGTAAGTTTGTTCAGTTGGACACACAAGAAACTCAATGTTTTCTTTCCCCTTTTCAGTTATTAGAAAAGTTAAAAGAACGTTGGCTCTCTACTGGTTTATGGCATAATCTGGAGTTGGTGAAGACAGTCATTGTAGAACCACAGGGAGGAGAAAAAATTGATTTTGATGAATTACTGCAGGTGTACTACGATGCAATCAAGTACAAAGGAGAAAAAGGTAATTGGAAATTCTTTGATGGTCAGTGAAAAAATTTTTCACCATAAAGGGAGAAGTTGGTGCTGTTAGAATTGTATTTGTATTGCCTTTTTCCAAAAATTATTTCTGTAATCCTGAGTGAAAGGAAAATTAAGTTAAAGAAATTCTTGTTTGGAGTTGTCTTCCTATGAGTACTTTCACGTGAAGATTCCAGTTTAGTTTGAAGAAATGGCATGCCTTCAGGTATTATCCTATAAACTTCCTTACACTACCTAAAATGTTTTATCAAAGAAGATGGTAGAGTATGCATTAATATCTTCCTTACTAGCGGAAGGAGGTTACATTTTTATGCAAAAATATACTTTGTGCTTATATTTAATTGCATAAGGTAAACATAACTGAAGGCTAAATTTCAAAGTTAGAAAATGCCCATAAAACATTTGACAGGAAGGGCTAATAATAATAACTTGTGAACAGTGCAACATCACAAAGATGCTATAACATGATTGTCAATATCCTTGTATGGTAAGATTATACACGGAGTATTCTGTGTGTGTATGTTTTAAATACTTTTCAGTATAATATTGATCCAGTATGATACAGAGTCATTTAAATCCTTCTGATAACTTTACATTCTGGTGGTAAAGGTAGTGATCTCAATTTCAGTATTTTAAAGATAAAACAGTTGATTCACAATTGCTTAGTTCACATGCAGGTTATTACTCTGACATGGTTTTTCTATATAGTTTAACTGGGAGATACACAGTTTGTAAATTGGTCCTACCATGTTGTGTCAAAATGAAATTTTGTTTTCTTTATTTGAAGACATTGAACTTTAAAAACTTTATCATATAGGAGTTTTTAATTTTGATGCTTTTCAATTTGATATTATAGTTAATAATCAGGTCTTCTCAAAATGACAAGAATAAGACATTTTCTGGGAATCTTGATTATGCTTTTAAAAATGTTAATTTTCTGTTGCTTAAGATGGAGCCCTCCTGGTGGCAGTCTGTCGTGGTAAAGTGAGTGAGGGTCTGGATTTCTCAGATGATAACGCCCGTGCTGTCATAACAATAGGAATTCCTTTTCCAAATGTAAAAGATCTTCAGGTAGGCCATCAAAGCCTTAGAAGCTGTATTTATCACAGAAGTTGTTCATTTTGTGTAAAGTTAACTATACATTTTTCTTGTATCCTCAGACATTCTATGTTAATGCTCTAGTGACTCAGAATGAGTGAGAAAGGTTTAGTAGATATGGGTTTATTTATTTATTTATTCTTCCCATTGATTATTTATTTATTATTATTATTTTTATTTTTATTAAATTATTTATTTTAGTTGGGGGCTAATTACTTAACAGTATTGTAGTGGTTTTTGCCATACACTGACATGAATCAGCCATGGGTTTACATGTGTTCCCCATCCTGAACCCCCCTCCCTCTTCCCTCCCCATCCCATCCCTCTGGGTCATCCCATTGCCCCAGCCCTGAGCATTTGTCTCATGCATCTAACCTGGAATGGCAATCTGTTTCACATACGATAATATACATGTTTCAGTGCTATTCTCTCAGATCGTCCCACCCTCACCTTCTCCCACAGAGTCCATAAGACTGTTCTATGCATCTGTGTTTCTTTTTCTGTCTCGCATATAGGGTTATCGTTACCATCTTTCAAATTCCATATATATGCATTAGTATACTGTATTGGTGTTTTTCTTTCTGGCTTACTTCACTCTGTATAATGGGCTCCAGTTTCATCCATCTCAATAGAACTGATTCAGATGTATTCTTCTTAATGGCTGAGTAATATTCCATTATGTATATGTACCACAGCTTCCTTATCCATTTGTCTGCTGATGGACATCTAGGTTGCTTCCATGTCCTGGCTATTATAAACAGTGCTGTGATGAACATTGGAGTACACGTGTCTCTTTCAATTCTGGTTTCCTCGGTGTATATGCCCAGCAGTGGGATTGCTGGGTCATATGGCAGTTCTATTCCCAGTTTTTTAAGGAATCTCCACATTGTTCTCCATAGTGGCTCTACTAGTTTGAATTCCCACCAACAGTGTAAGAGGGTACTCTTTTCTCCACACCCTCTCCTGCATTTATTGTTTGTAGACTTTTGGATAGCAGCCATTCTGACTGGTGTGAAATGGTACCTCATTGTAGTTTTGATTTGCATTTCTCTAATAATGAGTGATGTTGAGCATCTTTTCATGTGTTTGTTAGCCATCTGTATGTCTTCTTTGGAGAAATGTCTGTTTAGTTCTTTGGCCTATTTTTTTATTGGGACGTTTATTTTTCTGGAATTGAGCTGCAGGAGTTGCTTGTATATTTTTGAGATTAATTCTTTGTCCATTGCTTCGTTTACTATTATTTTCTCCCATTCTGAAGGCTGTCTTTTCACCTTGCTTATAGTTTCCTTTGTTGTGCAAACACTTTTAAGTTTAATTAGGTCCCATTTGTTTATTTTTGCTTTTATTTCCAATATTCTGAGAGGTGGGTCACAGAGGATCCTGCTGTGATTTATGTTGGAGAGTGTTTTGCTTATGTTTTCCTCCAGGAGTTTTATAGTTTCTGGTCTTACGTTTAGATCTTTAATCCATTTTGAGTTTATTTTTGTGTATGGTGTTAGAAAGTGTTCTAGTTTTGTTCTTTTACAAGTGGTTGACCAGTTTTCCCAGCACCACTTGTTAAAGAGATTGTCTTTTCTCCATTGTATATTATTGCCTCCTTTGTCAAAGATAAGTTATCCATAGGTGTGTGGATTTATCTCTGGGCTTTCTATTTTTCCATTGATCTATATTTCTGTCTTTGTGCCAGTACCATACTGTCTTGTTGACTGTGGCTTTGTAGTAGAGCCTGAAGTCAGGCAGATTGATTCCTCCAGTTCCATTCTTCTTTCTCAAGATTGCTTTGGCTATTCGAGGTTTTTTTGTATTTCCATACAAATTGTGAAATTATTTATTCTAGTTCTGTGAAAAATACCATTGGTAGCTTGATAGGGATTGCATTGAATCTATAGATTGCTTTGGGTAGTATACTCATTTTCACTATATTAATTCTTCCAATCCATGAACATGGTATATTTCTCCATCTATTTGTGTCCTCTTTGATTTCTTTCATCAGTGTTTTATAGTTTTCTATATATAAGTCTTTTGTTTCTTTAGGTAGATATATTCCTAAGTATTTTATTCTATTCGTTGCAGTGGTGAATGGTATTGTTTCCTTAATTTCTCTTTCTGTTTTCTCATTATTTGTGTATAGGAATGCAAGGGATTTCTGTGTGTTAATTTTATATCCTGCAACTTTACTATATTCATTGATTAGCTCTAGTAATTTTCTGGTAGAATCTTTAGGGTTTTCTATGTAGAGGATCATGTCATCTGCAAACAGTGAGAGTTTTACTTCTTCTTTTCCAGTCTGTATTCCTTTTATTTCTTTTTCTACTCTGATTGCTGTGGCCAAAACTTCCAAAACTATGTTGAAGATAGTGGTGAGAGTGGGCACCCTTGCCTTGTTCCTGACAGGGGAAATGCTTTCAGTTTTTCACCATTGAGGATAATGTTTGCTGTGGGTTTGTCATATATAGCTTTTATTATGTTGAGGTATGTTCCTTCTATTCCTGCTTTCTGGAGGGTTTTTTTTTTTTATCATAAATGGATGTTGAATTTTGTCAAAGGCTTTTTCTGCATGCATTGAGATAATCATATGGTTTTTATCTTTCAATTTGTTAATGTATGATCTTTTTAATATGATGTTGCATTCTGTTTGCTAGAATTTTATTAAGGATTTTTGCATCTATGTTCATCAGTGATATTGGCCTGTAGTTTTCTTTTTTTGTGGCATCTTTGTCTGGTTTTGGAATTAGGGTGATGGTGGCCTCATAGAATGAGTTTGGAAGTTTACCTTCTTATGCAATTTTCTGGAAGAGTTTGAGTAAGATAGGTGTTAGCTCTTCTCTAAATTTTTGGTAGAATTCAGCTGTGAAGCCGTCTGTTCCTGGACTTTTGTTTGCTGGGAGATTTCTGATTACAGTTTCGATTTCTGTGCTTGTGATGGGTCTGTTAAGATCTTCTATTTCTTCCTGGTTCAGTTTTGGAGAGTTATCCTTTTCTAAGAATTTGTCCATTTCTTCCAAGTTGTCCATTTTATTGGCATGTAGCTGTTGGTAGTAGTCTTATGATCCTTTGTATTTCTGTGTAGTCTGTTCTGATCTCTCCATTTTCATTTCTAATTTTGTTGATTTGATTCTTCTCCCTTTGTTTCTTGATGAGTCTGGCTAATGGTTTGTCAATTTTGTTTATCTTCTCAAAAAACCAGCTTTTAGTTTTGTTGATTTTTGCTATGGTCTCTTTTGTTTCTTTTGCATTTATTTCTGCCCTAATTTTTAAGATTCTTTCCTTCTACTAACCCTGGGGTTCTTCATTTCTTCCTTCTTTAGTTGCTTTAGGTGTAGAATTAGGTTATTTATTTGATTTTTTTTCTTGTTTCGTGAAGTACACCTGTATTGCTGTGAACCTTCCCCTTAGCACTGCTTTTACATTGTCAAATGGGTTTGGGGTTGTTGTGTTTTCATTTTCGTTCATTTCTATGCATATTTTGATTTCTTTTTGATTTCTTCTGTGATTTGTTGGTTATTCAGAAGCGTGTTGTCTAGCCTCCATATGTTGGAATTTTTAATAGTTTTTTCTCCTGTAATTGAGATCTAATCTTACTGCATTGTGGTCAGAGAAGATGATTGGAATGATTTCAATTTTTTTGAATTTACCAAGGCTAGATTTATGGCCCAGGATGTGATCTATCCTGGAGAAGGTTCTGTGTGCACTTGAGAAAAAGGTGAAATTGATTGTTTTGGGATGAAATGTCCTGTAGATATCAATTAAATCTAGCTGGTCTGTTGTATCATTTAAAGTTTGTGTTTCCTTGTTAATTTTCTGTTTAGTTGATCTATCCATAGATGTAAGTGGGGTATTAAAGTCTCCCACTATTATTGTGTTATTGTTAATTTCCCCTTTCATACTTGTTAGCATTTGCCTTACATATTGTGATGCTCCTATGTTGAGTGCATATATAATTGTTATATCTTCTTCTTGGATTGATCCTTTGATCATTATGTAGTGTCCTTCCTTGTCTCTTTTCACAGCCTTTATTTTAAAGTCTATTTTATCTGAAATGAGTATTGTGACCCCTGCTTTCTTTTGGTCTCTGTTTGCATGAAATATTTTTTTCCAGCCCTTCACTTTCAGTCTGTATGTGTCCCTTATTTTGAGGTGGGTCTCTTGTAGACAGCATATATAGGGATCTTGTTTTTGTATCCATTCAGCCAGTCTTTGTGTTTTGGTTGGGGCATTCAACCCATTTACATTTAAGGTAATTATTGATAAGAATGGTCCCGTTGCCATTTACTTTGTTGTTTTGAGTTCATGTTTATACACACTTTCTGTGTTTCCTGTCTAGAGAAGATCTTTTAGTATTTGTTGAAGAGCTGGTTTGGTGGTGCTGAATTCTCTCAGCTTTTGCTCGTCTGTAAAGCTTTTGAATTCTCCTTCATATCTGAATGAGATCCTTGCTGGGTACAGTAATCTGGGTTGTAGGTTATTCTCTTTCATTACTTTAAGTATGTCCTGCCATTCCCTTCTGGCCTGAAGAGTTTCTATTGAAAGATCAGCTGTTATCCTTATGCGAATCCCCTTGTGTGTTATTTGTTGTTTTTCCCTTGCTGCTTTTAATATTTGTTCTTTGTGTTTGATCTTTGTTAATTTGATTAATATGTGTCTTGGGGTGTTCTGCCTTGGGTTTATCCTGTTTGGGACTCTCTGGGTTTCTTGGACTTCTGTGACTATTTCCTTCCCCATTTTAGGGAAGTGTTCAACTATCATCTCCTCGAGTGTTTTTTCATGGCCTTCCCTTTTGTCTTCTTCTTCTGGGATTCCTATGATTCAAATGTTGGGGCATTTCATATTGTCCCAGAGGTCCCTGTGGTTTTCCTCATTTCTTTTGATTCTTTTTTCCTCTCTGCTTCATTTATTTCCACCATTCTATCTTCTACCTCACTTATCCTATCTTCTGCCTCTGTTATTCTACTGTTGGTTCCCTCCAGAGTGTTTTTGATCTCATTTATTGCATTATTCATTATATATTGCCTCTTTTTTATTTCTTCTAGGTCCTTGTTAAACATTTCTTGCATCTTCTCAATCCTTGTCTCCAGGCTATGTATCTGTAACTCCATTTTGTTTTCAAGATTTTGGGTCATTTTTATTATCATTATTCTGAATTCTTTTTCAGGTAGATTCCCTATCTCCTCCTCTTTTGTTTGGTTTGGTGGGCATTTATCATTTTCCTTTACTTGCTGAGTATTTCTCTGCCTTTTCATCTTGTTTAGATTGCTGTGTTTGGGTTGGCCTTTCTATATGCTAGTAGTTTCAAGTTCCTGTTTATTGTGGAGGTTCCTCCCTGTGGGTGGGGTTGGACAATTGGCTTGTCAAGGTTTCCTGGTTAGGGAAGCTTGTGTTGGTGTTCTGGTGGGTGGAGCTGGATTTCTTCTCTCTAGAGTGCAATGGAGTGCCCAGTAGTGAGTTTTGAGATGTCTATGGGTTTGGTGTGACTTTGGGCAGCCTGTATATTGATGCTCAGGGCTATGTTCCTGCGTTGCTGGAGAATTTGCGTGGTATGTCTTGCTCTGGAACTTATTGGCTCTTGGGTGGAACTTGGTTTCAGTTTAGGTATGGAGGCTTTTAAATGATCTCTTATTAATTAATGTTCCCTGGAGTCAGGAGTTCTCTGGTGTTCTCAGCTTTTGGGCTTAAGCCTCCTGCCTCTGGTTTTCTGACTTATTCTTGCAATAGCCTCAAGACTTCTCTATCCATACAGCACTGATAATAAAACTTCTAGGTTAATGGTGAAAAGATTCTCCACAGTGAGGGATACCCAGAGAGGTTCACCGAGTTACATGGAGAGGCGAAGAGGGAGGAGGGAAATAGAGGTGACCAGGAGGAGAAGAGGGGGACTCAAACATGCAGAGAGCAATCTAGCCAGTAAACACTTCCCTATGTGCTCTCCACAGTCTGGAACCTCTCTGAGAGGTTCACGGAGTTACATAAAGAGGAGGGAGGAAGGAGATGGAGGTGAGCATGAGGAGAAAGGGGGAAATCGAGAGGAGAGAGAGAGATCTGGGCAGTACTCTGTTCCCTGAGTGTTCTCTGGTGCCCAGAACACCCACAGATATTCACAGAATTGGATTGAGAAGAGAAGGAGGAGGGGGCAGATAGAGGTGCCCTGGGGGAGAAGAGAGTCAAAAGGGGGAGAGAGTAATGAAGCCAGTAATCACACTCCTGAGTAAAAATGGGTACTAAAGATTGGGTTCTTAAATGTACAAAATTGATATCAAATACTATAAAACAAAGATTAAAAATCTAGAGTAGAGGTTAGACTCTTACAAAAATACAATATTAAAAAAAAACCAAAGTCACAAAAAGTATAAGATATATATATGCAGTTTGCTTTAAAAATAGGGTGTTTCTTTTTTGCAAGGTAATAGTGGGTTATAAAAATGAAAATTAAAGGTGTAATAGAGGACTTAAAGAAAAAAATTAAATTAAAAAAGTGATAATAGTAAAAATATATACAGGACTTTCTCTGGAGCTGTTGCGGGCAGTGTGGGGTCAGTTCAGTTTCAGATAGTTCCTTGTTCCTGCTTATACTTCTCAATATCTGTAGGCCCCTTCCAATGTAGTCGGTGTTAACTACAGGGATTTTAATCTTTTGCACCTGTCACTTCCAAAGCGGTTCCCTCTGTTTATTTGGCGTCTGTTTGCAGGTCTCTTCAGTGTCTAATTTCCGCCCTGACACAAGGGGGCAGAGGTGGTTTCTTTTGGTTCACTTGTTCAGTCGTACAGTGGAGAGGGAGGAACATTGCAAACTAATATCACTGGCGTGTGTGTGGAGAACTCACAGTGTCTCAGCTGCACTGGGTTTGCCCCTGCTCATGGCGTGTGTGCTTTCCCAGTCTACCCTGCTTAGGCTTCAGGTTATTCTGCCGGGGAGCGGGCCCTGAGATGCATGCACTTCCCAGGTCTAAGCCACTCAGGTTCAGGTTCTCGGGTACTCCACAAAGGCGCAGACTCATTCGGGCCTGAGGTTTGTGTTGATCCCCGGTCAGAGCAGCTGAGGCAGCAAGGTGTTTGGCGAGTGCACTGTTGGGGCAGTGCGACTTATCACCTCCCTGGTCCCAGCCTCAGTTTCTGGGTGCGCCCGGCTCCGGTGTACCTTGTGTCAGTTCTGGGGAGGCTGGTCTCTGTCTGCAACCCTCCTGGCGGATGTCAACCATCCAGAATCTCAAGAAGTCTTTGCTCTTTGGGGCTGAGTTTGCCCCCTTCCGACTCTGGCTGGCCCCACCTGCCTGCTGCGTCCGGTGGGGGACGGGGCGATCTGCAGCCAGCTAGCTCTTCAATGGTATCGCTCAGTCCTTTGTTCTGTGAGCGGGCCGGCAGTGCCTTAGATTTGGGATTTTCAAGGGATAGTTCTCTCTCTCTCTGGCTATCCCACAGTTTAGGTTGCTGTCTCACGTTAGCTCCCTCAGATTGCCCTCAAGGCATTCGGACCCTGTCCTTACCCTAAGCAATGCCGCCCACTCCTCTCCGTTCAGCCCCCACTTGCTGGTGGCAGATGCGAGCGTCTGGGGTACTTCTCTGCTGGGAGTTGCCTTTAGGCACGTAATCTGTGGGGTTTATTTATTTATTTTTCCTTCCTGTTACGTTGCCCTCCAAGATTCGAAAACTTCCCCCGAACCCACCGGTGAGAGGGTTTCCTGGTGTTTGGAAACTTCTCCTCTTTTACGACTCCCTCTCCAGGACGGGTCTCTGTCCCTGACTCTTTTGTCTCTCTTTTTATCTTTTATATTTTGTCCTACCTCCTTTTGAAGATAGTGGGGTGCTTTTTGGATGCCTGATGTCCTCTGCCAGCGTTCAGAAGTTGTTTTGTGAAGTTTGCTCAGCGTTCAGATGTTCTTTGGATGAATTTGTGAGGAAGAGAGTAGTCTCCCTGTCATATTGCTCCACCATCTTAGCCAATCCCCCCATGGGTTTATTTTATTTTTAACCTGCGCTGTCTTTTACTCAAAAAGAATGATTTTCAAAGTATGGGACTGGATCAGGAGCATCAATACCACCTGTGTCATCAGCGTCATCAGTATCAAATAATAGAAATACATATTTGCATGCTCCATCCAGTCCTCCTGAATCAGAAACTCTGGAGATAGAGCCCAGCAATTTGTGTTTTATCAAACTCTGAGCCCCAGACTGACAGAGAACTCCCCACACAGGGAATTCTAGGGCCCTTTCTCAACCATCCTTCTCTCCAATGCCATGTCTTGCCCTGCAGATTTCAGTGATTTTTGCTGCTACAGGTTCTGCTGTCTTCCACTTCAGCTCAGCAGGACCACCGTACTCTGCCTGTATTTCTGTGTTCTGTGCTATTGTTGAAACGTTATACCCGGAGGAGCACTGAGAGTCATGGTGTTCACCTAACGGATTTCCCTTGTCTCTGAGATTACAGTCTTATGCTGCCCTGTGTCTGCCCCCCCTGAAAGCAGTTGTTTTATTTATTTTGTTGAATTTACAGTTACTTACAGTGGGAGGAACATTCCTAAGACAGTTATTCCGCCTTGGCCAGAAACAGGAGTTTTGTTTTACTATCACTGATTGTTTACTAAAAATTTTTGAAAATTATTTGTAGTAATAATTTGAAGCCTAAGGTGATATTATCTTTATTGGGAAGAATTTTCTTTTATTCCTACAGGAATTTGAAGGTGCTAGGAATCTGAGACCAAGACTTAAAGTTTTCTGACTCTATGGAGTATAATCTGTATCCATTTCAGGATGCAACCTGTTAGGATCTCATATTAAAGCAAGAATTCTTTCCCTCGGTAATTATCTTTTTCATTGTTAATGTTTTACTAGACTATTTTCTCTATCCTCTCTTGCAACAGCTGTGATTCTGGGTGTTGTTTATTGTGCCAGTCTTGGGCTTCTTAATGCTTTCTTTCCTCAGGATCTAAGTTCTTCCCAGGTGACATCTCAGTCTGTCATTTAAAAACAAAAAAAGATACCGGTGACATGTTCTGACATTTCTGAGTCATGGTCCTGCTTGTCATACATTACTAGTATTAACAATGTTAATATTTTTCAAGTTAGCTCCTACACTCTCCTAACCTCTGGTCCTCCTCAATATTTCTGAAAGTCCTCAAGGGATATTTAATCCTTTCAGTCTTCAGTAACTTCATTGGCTTCCATTGCCTTTCTCCAACCACCAGTGTTAGTACTGAGAGTTTTGATATCCGTGCATTAGGGCTCCTTTTCTAAATTGGCTAATGCTGACTCTGACTAGTACTGCTGATGAAACAGTAGACATCTACTCAAGAAAACTGTTAGGTTCACCTTCAATGGCATTAGTGCTCATTCCTCTGAAGCTAAGTGCTGTTGATGGCACTGCTATTAGCAGTGATACTGTCTTTTGAATGTCTTAGCATTTTATCTTGAGTATATTTACAGTACTGTATTACTGTACAGATGCTGTTTTGTTTAAGCAGAGAGAATCCCACACTTTCTACCACACGTTCTTCCCATGTCTTAAATATAAATTTTTTCCCCTGAAACTAGGACTTTCACATTTTGCTTGTATCGTCTTTCACTCTTGGACCTATATATGAGTCCTTGGGAGCTGGAAAAGGAGATAGCTTTATGGCTAATAACTGGGTTGTATTAAATATCACACTCACAAAGTAACAAGCCCTGAAAGGATTCACATCAAACTCATAATAGTGATTATGTATGAGAAGAGAAAGGAATGATTTTGGAGGTAGTTATCAGGGATTTTATTAACTAGTTAATATTAACTATTAACTAGCTTAACTAGTTACCAAGGACTTTCCTGTCCCCAGTGACTTTAGCTTTTCCTATAATGTTTATTTTACTAAAAAACAAGCTGAAAGAATATATAGTGAGAATATAATTGTTTATTTTGTTATTCTTTGAAAAAATCCTTAAAATTAAATAGTGTTTACTTGTGAAGGAAAAAAATGCATTTACCTTCTATTTTCTCTATCCTCTCTTGCAACAGCGGTGATTCTGGGTGTTGTTTATTGTACCAGTCTTGGGCTTCTTAATGCTTTCTTTCCTCGGGATCTAAGTTCTTCCCAAGTGACATCTCAGTCTGTCATTTAAAAACAAAAAAAGATACCGGTGACATGCTCTGACATTCCTCAGTCATGGTCCTGCTTGTCATTTGTGCTTATCTGAAATCCAGTGGCTCTAGTTATATAAAACAGCAAAATCACAGAAGCTTCAGTGAGGTCTGCACAGGGAGGAGAAACTTGATTCTTAAGGGGTTTCCCTAGTGGTTCCTAAAGGGGGCAAGGAGTTGGACCCAAGAATAGTCTAAGCTGCAGGATCAAGGGACAGATGAAGAGGAAAAGTCTTTACTGGAAAGACTTGTAAGGGAAAGTATATTTCTTGATGCCATATTTCTGGGTCAGTTCTTCCTAACAAACAGTTCTAAAATTCAGTAGCTTGAAACACCAATCATTTACTGTGGGTCAACATCTATGAAGGTGGAGTAGGCAATAGATGATTTCAGCTGGGCTTAGTCACCTTGCTATGGTTTGACCAGCATAGGTTGAGTTCAACTGGATCAGCTCTGCTGTGCGTGTATCTCATCCTTTGTGAACCAACAGACCAGCCAAAACATGTTATCATTGCAGTGGCAGAGGTGCAGGAGGCAAGCTTGACTGCCTAAGCAATTATCAAACACCTGCCTCTGTCACATTAGCTAACAAATTGCCTAAAGCATGTCACATGCCCAAGCCCTAAGTCAACAGTGGTGGTGGGGGTGGATATTTTCCACTACATATGGTAACGGGCTAAGAATAAGGACTCCAAAAAGGAGTCTTGGCCTTAAAAAAAAAAAAATAATAATAATAATTAAAGCATGTTTATGGCTTTCCTGGTGGCTCAGATAGTAAAGAATCTGCCTGCAGTGCAGGCAGGATATAAGATATCCTGTCATCCCCTTCTCCTGCCTTCCATCTTTCCCAGGATCAGGGTCTTTTCCAATGAGTCAGTTAGGATATAAAAAATACAAAAGTTTGAAATTTTAATAGAGTCCACATTATGTTTTGCTGTTTTTGCCTGTGCTTTTGGTGTCATATTTAGTAAGCTGTTGCCAAATCCATGGTCATGCAGCTTTGCCCCTTATGTTTTTTTCAAAGAGTTTCACAGTTTTAGCTCTTAAATTTAAATATTTGATCTATTTTGAGTAAATTTTTATGTATATTATAAGATGGATCTAGCTTCCTTATATCTAATGAGTCTCTTGTCGACATCATATTATTGGATTACGTTTTTTAATTCATTCTGCCAATCTCTGCCTTTCTTTTGGAGAGTTTAATCCAGTTAAAGTAATCATTGTTAAGGAAGGGCTTAGTTTTACCATTTAACTGTTTTCTGCCTGTCTTATGTGCCTTTTGTTCCTCAATTCCTTTTTAGCTTTTTTTTTTTTATTATTGTTGTGTAGTATTTTGATTCCCTTCTTTCCTTTTGCATATATTTTTTAGTTATTTTCTTACTGTTACCATAGGGGTTAGAAGTAACATCTTAATCTCTGTCTCTCCCTTTTTCTGTTACATAGATTACACCTTTATATATTGTATGCCATTTGCTTAATTTATAATTATTCTTTTATGTATTTTCCTTTTAAAAAGTTACAAAAACAAAAGTTCAATAATATTGGCTTTTATATTTATCTACGTAGTAAGTTTTACCAGTGTTTTTTATTTATACTTCCTAAAGCACATACTTAGGGCTTCCCTAGTAGCTCAGCTGGTAAAGAATATACCTGCAATGCAGGAGACCCCAGTTCGATTGCTGGGTTGAGAAGTTTCCCTGGAGATGGGAGAGGCTACCCACTCCAGTATTCTTGGACTTCCCTGGTGGCTCAGATGGTAAAGAATCCACCTGCAATATGGGATACCTGGGTTCGATCCCTGGGTTATGAACAGCAGAGACATTACTTTGTGGACAAAGGTCCATTTAGTCAAAGCTATGGTTTTTCTAGTAGTCATGTATGGATGTGAGAGTTGAACCATAAAGAAAGCTGCACACTGAAGAATTGTTGCTTTTGAATTGTGTTGGAGAAGACTCTTGAGAGTCCCTTGGACTGCCAGGAGATCCAACCAGTCAGTCCTCAAGGAAATAAGTCCTGAATATTCATTGGAAGGACTGATGCTGAAGATGAAACTCCAATTCTTTGACCACTTGATGTGAAGAACTGACTCATTGGAAAAGACCCTGATCCTGGGAAAGATGGAAGGCAGGAGAAGAAGGGGATGACAAAGGATGAGATGTTGGATGGCATCACCGACTCTATGGATGTGAGTTTGAGCAAGCTCCAGGAGTTGGTGATGGACAGGGAAGCCTGGTGTGCTGCAGTCCATGGGGTTACAAAGTGTAGGACACAACTGAGCTTCTGAACTGGACTGAAAACACATGTTCACACTGCCTTCATTATAGTGTATTTTTTGTGTGTGTTAGTCACTCAGTTGTGTCCGATTATTTGTGACCCCATGGACTGTAGCCCACCAGGCTCCTCTGTCCATGGAATTCTCCAGGCAAGAATACTGGAGTGATAGTCATTTCCTTTTCCATTATATTTTAGTGTTTATAAATATTTATAATCTGTTTGATGGTGGACCTCGAAGATGAGAACAATTTCTTAACTATCTTTGTCTCCACACCTAAATATTGCCTTGGAATATAGTAAGTGTTCAGTAAATTAGTTTAATTAAGCATTAGATATAAAACCATTTACCTCAGGCTGGGACTTGAACCCATGTGCCAGGACTCGATCCCATACAAAACCCTGCTTGGGACTTGAACCCACAAAGCTGGGACTCAAACCAAGCTAAAATCCAGTTTGGTACTCTGATCCACGTGACTGGGACTTGAACCTGGCCAAAACCCACAGTCTTCCAGGTGAGTTCACAGATCTGGTTTCAGGACCTGATGAATCTCAGGTTCTTGATGTCTCGTTGCAGAAAGAATTCAGTGAGAGACAAAGTGATAGGTAAGAAGTGGATTAATTCAGTGAGAAATACTCCACAAACGGAATATGGGCCATTGCAGAGAGTGTGTGTGTGAAATGTGGTGTGGTTAGCTTTCATGAACTGGATAATTTCGTAGGCTAATGAATGGGAGGATTATTCCAATCATTTAGGGGAAGAAACGAAGATTTCCAGGAATTGGGTCACTGCTCGCTTTTTGGTCTTTGATGGTCAGCCTTGGAACTTTCATGGCACCTCTGGGTATGTCATTTAGCTTGCTGATGTGTCACAGTGAGCATATACTAAGGATCATGGTCTAGTTGAAATTGACTTGTCTGCCATCCTGGACATAGTTGGTTTTAATCATAATTTTATGTTGGGCCCTCAGGCTATGTCATTCTTGCAAAGGTTGTGCCCTGCCCTCTTTCCTCCTGTTTCATATATTTACTTTTTAAATATTTATATTTAGTTTAAGTCTTAAATGTACTTTTATATTTAAATATATTTATTATAACTATTAAATATATATTAAAGTAAAATTAATTAAAATAAAACTAAATTTGTGTGTGCTTAGTCGCTCAGTCGTGTCCAACTCTTTGCAACCCCATGGACTGTAAGCCACCAGGCACCTCTGTCCATGGGATTCTCCAGGCAAGAATACTGGAATGGGTTGCCACGCCCTCCTCCAGGGGATCTTCCTGACACAGGGATTGAACCCAGATCTCCTGCCCTGCAGGCAGATTCTTTACCAACTGAGCCACTAGGGAAGCCCAGGAATACTGAGTGGGTACCCTATCCCTTCTCCAAGGGATCTTCCTGGTCCAGGTATCAAACCAGGGTCTCCTGCATTGCAGGTGGATTCTTCACCAACCGAGCTACCAGGGAAGCCCAAAACTAAATATATTTTAAATAAGTTATCAAAATAGTATTTGGTTTTGTTGTTTATTTTACTTCACATTAAAAAAAGGAAAAACAGTCCTTCATTCCTAGACTCTTTAATTAAGGCATGATAATGATAGTGGTCATTATTAGATGGTGAGTAGGATAGTAGTAAACATTCATATATAACATAATAAGGCAATGCAGTGTGTTGTTACAATCATAAATCATTAGAGGTGTTATGAAGGGAGTACTCAATTCCAATAGTGTTTTATACCCTATCTAATACATAGTAGAATATATTAATAAAGAGGGTATATTGATTACAGTGGCCCTATTTGTATTAGTGTTCTATTGCCCTGTTACAAATTACCACAAACATAGTGACTTAAAACAACACACATTTCTTATGTCACAGTTTCCATGGGTCAGGAGTCTGGGCATGGCTTAGCTGGGTCCTCTGCTCATGGTTCCACAAAACAGCAATCAGTGTGCCAGCTGGGCTGCTTTTTCATCTGGATCTTGGGATCTTCTTCCAAGTTCATTTACGATGTTGGCAGAATTCAGTTGCTTATAGTGGTAGGACTGATCCAGCCAAGAGCTGCTTTCATGCCCTGCAGGCTGCTTGGAATTCCTTGTTGTGTGGTCACCTTACAAGCCCTCTCACAGCATGTCAGGTTACTTCTTCAAGGCCAACAAGATACTGTCTAGCTCCAGTCTCCTAAGATGGAATCATATAACAACATAAGAGGAATAACTTCCACACCTTTACCTTATAACATGGTCTAATCAAGGGAGTGACTATCCCATCGCTCTTGTCATATTCTGTTGGCCAGAAGCAAGTCACAGGTTCTACTCACACTCAAGGTCAGAGGGTTATACTCTCTGGGAATCACCTCAGGCTCTGTCTGCCATATTCTTATTTTCTATAAAATGAGATGATGAATTAAATGATTTCTGTAAATGGTTCTTCCAAACCTAAAACAATACTTCAAATTACTGGACCATAAATTAGGACTTTTCAGTTCTTTTACATTAATACTTAATCTACCATGCAAAATAAGTAGAAATTATTTATAAATGAACATCTGAAATATTTTCTTATGGAAATGAAGCAGTCTATTTCTGCCTTATTTTCTCTATTGTTTCATTTGAATTTGAATTCATATTTTAAAGAGTTAAGGTCAGTGTCTGAGTTACAAAAGTGATCTGAGTGGAAAAAAAGAAGGCAATGACATTAATTTTATGATACTAAAATTTTTTTTCTTAAATTTGAGACAGATTTTGGAAGTAAAAATTAAAATATAGTTTAAAATACTAACTTAAGACTCTTGTAGTCTCAGTTGCAGACTTTGGCTTTTAGAGAAGCAGGAAAATGTATGTTAGAGCCAAAAATATGACTTCTTTGGCTGTGACCAGGATTTCCGCTTCCCACCTTGGGGACTAGAAAGTAGAGTTAGGAAAATTTCATTTTGGAGCCAAGTGTGACTTGTTTAGTTCAAGTCATAATTTATGGCACATACCTTGGGGACCTGAAAATAAAGAAACCCACTATGAAATGTTGATAATGGGCCACTCTGAAGGGCACACATTAAGCTAAGTTTCCCAGTGAGGATTTTTTTCACTTCCACCTTTCCCAGATGCTTCTGATCATTCTATAAGGACATACTTAATCGTGTAATAGCTGAAAAGAAAACTTTCTGTGCACTAAAGCAAAGTATTTGAGGGGCAGGAGAGTGAACCAAGGCCTTTATGTGATTAGATGGTGGTGGAAAAATATAACTGAAAGAAAAGTTGTTTTCTTTTAATGCAATTAAGTCACCGTATAACAACACTTCTCTTTTAGTGGGTATCTAAAGCAAATCCTTTGGCCAATTAGTATGATCTAAAAACTTACAACAGCCTTCAACTTTATAATTCAGGCATCCACATCTCAAATTGGTGGCATGGTCATAATTTGTGAGATGTTATAAGGTACAGTGTTTAGATTTTAAAGTTCCATTTTATTTGCATTTATTTACATTTTTATCCTTAACACAGTTTAATAGTATAAAAAATACTCTCCCTTCATGGATATTGTGTCTTTTTCCTCTGAAGAAAAATTCATGAAGCCATGGCATGTACCTAAAAAATTTTATGCTTTAAAAATGTTCAAGTTGGTATCTTCAGTTTCTACAATAGGTTTAATAAAATTTGATGATAATATGCAGTATCAGAAAAGCAGTATCAGAGCAATGATTAAAATAACTGAGATAATAAATTTTATATTTGTGTATTATTTTGCTTTAGTAATATAGTATGTTGAGTTAACAAGCTTGATTTCATTTGAAAACTATTTAAAATTCAGATAGTGATCTGATGAGTTATCTTAGTATTGGCGTATGATAATCATTATGAATTCCTTTTTTCATTTAGGAAACTTATTTTAGTCCTGAAGGTAACTGAACTGAACTATTTAAGTATATTATTTTTTAATCAATTTTGAAAAATTATATTAATGATTGAAAAATACCAGCATCTATTTTAATTTTGTTAAATTATTGACTTTATAACAAACACACATAAATTTATAAGCTTCCATGCATTCATTCTTGGCAGTTCTATAAACCTCAGAAAAGGGCTATTATCCATTGCTTGCCCTAAAGGATAACGGCATTAATGAAATTGAATGCACAGTAAACCAGTGCTTTCAAGTGTCAAAATATTATGAGATGATGGCAATATTAGAATTCTTAAATCTGATATTTCTTTTTAAGTAGATTGATGCTGTTCCTTCATTATTCTTGTTGCTTTGGCGCAGTGTGAATATTCCCGAGTAGATGAATGAAGGCAGGAATGCAAGGGATATCAAGACAAACTTGATTTCAGAAACAAAACTTTTCCTAGTAATTTTGAGTAGATTCATATATTCCTTTTGAATCACTTTCATCATTGTGTTAATGATCTGAAGTGTTTTAGCATTCATTTATTCATTTATTAACAGACTGTCACAATTTACTAAGTATAGTCTGTGCAAAAATGAACAAGATGCCATTCTTAATGATGTCTGTAATTTAGTAAAGGACTTGAATGTGTAACAGGATGTTTTGGTTGGATAGGATCTGGGTGTTCTGATGCTTAGGGAAGGTGAAGTTGAGTAACACCTTTCACCTCCTAGCTAGATATCCATTTACTTTGGCTGATTTGGGTAAAGTAGGTGGAGGAGCCAAAGAAACGAGATTTGAATCTTGTCTACATTGAAAAATACATACATTTGATAAAATGGAATGGCCTCATCACAGCCAGTTTATAAAACTATTCAAATTATTAAGACTATTCAGAATAGTGAAACAGTTATTTTTTTAATATCTGGCTAGAGTATCAAGTACTTTATAGACCGGTGACACGGTGATACACTCACAGATTATAGCCCCTTGTCTCATGGAACTTACAGTCTAGTGAGGAATGCTGAAATTAAAATAATAAAGAAACAATTACAGTTGTGATGAAGGCTATAAGAAAAAAGTCACAGGAACTATGAGAATGTATAACAGGATCCTGACTTAGTCTTTGGGGGTAAAAGAAAGACTTCCTGAGAAAGTGATATTTAATCTGACATAGGAAAGAAGGCTAGGAGTTATGTGGTTCAGCAGGATGGGTAAGAGTATTCTCAGCAGATAGAACAGCATATGCTAAGGCCCTCAGGTGGAAAAGACTATAGCTATTCCCAGTAATTGAAAGAAGTGGAGGTAGAGAGTGAGTTGGGGAGAATGGCATGTGAATAGAGGCTGGAGACTTATTCAGAGAGCCAAATCATTTAGAGCCCTGTGTGGCATTTTAAGGATTTGAGACTTTATTCTAAGCTATGGGAAACCAGATCCAGGAATAGTCTGAAGTCAGAATGTAGTGGAGTTGTATAATATAGCAGCTGATACAGAAACCCACCTGGATCTAACCCTGATAATAATATGTGGTTACCCAGGGGAAATGGCTGTGTATATAAACTTAAAGGGCTTAAACTCTAACATTTAGGAGTCCAGCAGCTTGCTGTTGGAATTGTTGGAAACATTTTGGCCAAATCACAGATATGGAAGAAAAACCTAGTCACCTCTGAATGTCTAGAATAAGTTTATCCTCATTACTAAAACTGTTTTTTCCTACTCAGAAAATTTTTTCCAGCTTCTTTTTGTTTCTTTTAAGATAGTTTGGCCAAAAGTTAAGCAGATTGTAAGTAAACCTTGAAATTCAAAAATTAAAATCTAGTTTAAGCCTAATTATTCCACCTACATTGACAACTTATAATTTGCCTTGCACAGAGAAAAATGAGATAACCAAACTTTGTTCCCATCCCTCCTGAAAAACAAAAATTAAGACATAAAATAAATGGATGAACTGCTGAGGTATTTTTAATTTAAAAAAATTTCCCATATTCCTTTCTTAAAGGAATATTTTGGGTTTGGGGGAAGAGTCATTTAAAAATCACAAAATTTTCAGTAAGTCTGGTTGAAAGCCTTTTCTTCCAACACTCATATCATTGTATTTCCTTCGAGAAAAAAACCATGCCTGAATATAGCTAGAAGTTAAACCTTTGGATAAATTAATAAAGTTTTTAAAAAGCTTTGGTTTTTGAAAAATTCAGAGGTGCTTTTCCTGTGTTTATCTTGTTCTTTGGTGAGAACAAGCTATTTTAAACCTTTATATTTTGCTTTCATGACAGGTTGAAAGTTTTAAAAGTAAATTTATCACCCTGGGGACTTGTAAGGTTGATTGACTCAACTTCTGTTGGCACAGAGCATAGTCAGCCGCACTACCTCAAGGAAAGTAGTGGAATTAATTTCTCTGAGTATAATTTTAATTTGTTTTCTTCAGAGCAGTATTTTAGTTGTAGTGGATTTTAATCAATTTACTTAATTAGATTCTCTTAAACCCTACAGGGTGCAGATATGAGATGGGCTTTAGATGAGTGTGTCACTTGTTTGTTTGTTTTTTTCCCAATTATAAAATCTCCCAGGTTGACTCAGTGATAAAGAATTTGCCTGTCAGTGCAAGAGGCACAAGAAACACAGGTTCAATCCCTGGGTTGGGAAGATCCCCTGGGGAAGGAAATGGCAACCCACTCCAGTATTCTTTCCTGAAGAATTCCATGGACAGAGGAGCCTAATGGGCTACAGTCCATAGGGTTGCAGAGTTGGACACGACTAAAGTGACTTAGCGTGCACACATGCAGGGTCGAAGATAATATAAACTGTAGAAGACATCACTGTTCAGTGTTTATAACATCAGTCTTTCCTGTTTTTCACTGAGGTTAAGGTTTGATACCTTGGGAATGAGTTCAGTTTATGCTTTCTAATTTGGGGACGAATAGCCCCAGTGTGCTAGGGAGTATAGTAAAGTATATATTAAGTCATAGTATAATTTTATATTTCATCAAAATTATCAGATTTGTTCTTTACAGTTGCTTAATAGCAGAGTCTCTGAAGCTTAGCACTGTTGACATTTGGGGCAGGATAATTCTTTGTTGTAAGCGATGCCCTGTGCATTGTAGGATGTTTAACTGCATCTCTGGACTACATGCCAGCAGCAAGCCCTTCTCCCCCACCAGTTATGACAACCAAAAATGTCTTCATTACTGCCAGTATCTTCTAGTAGACAAAATCACTCTCAGTTGAACACCATTGCTTTATATAGTGAAGTATACAAGTGTATGCCATGAATTAAAATGATCAATCTGCATTTGTTTTTTAATTACTTTTTTTTATCAAGTTGAAAAAAAATCCAGTCAAGCTTTTACTAAGAGCATGATTTATATTAGGTTAGTACAAAATTAATTGTGGCTTCAAACCATGAATTTTAAATCTTAACTAGGCTCAGATACATCTTTATTAATCAAAGCAGGAACCATTACAATCAACACACTTTTGCAAAGAGAAGTTTGTTTGTTCCTGTAGCATAAAAATCCATACTTCAGAATTCGATGAACTTCAGAAAGCATTTTCTGCCTCCTGCTGGTTCTGGAAGTGTTTCCCCTACAAAAAGCTGTTGAGATGCTTGAAGAAATGGTAGTTGGTTGGCAAGAGGTTAGGTGAATATGGCGGATGAGGCAAAACTTTGTAGCCCAGTTCTTTCAACTTTTGAAGCATTGGTTGTGTGCGGTGCAGTTGGGCATTATCATGGAGAAGAATTGGGCCTATTCTGTTGACCAATACTAGCTGCAGGCATTGCAGTTTTTGGTGCATCTCATCAATTTGCTGAGCATACTTCTCAGATGTAATGTTTTGCCAGAATCCAGAAAGCTGTAGTGGGTCAGACCAGCAGCAGACCACCAAACAGTGACCATGGCCTGTTTTTGGTGCATATTTGGCTTTGGGAAGTGCTTTGGAGCTTCTTCTCAGTCCAACCACTGACGTTGCTGGTTGTCATAGAAAATATACTTTTCGTCACAGGTCACAATCTGAGAAATTGCTTGTTGTGTAGAATAAGAGAAGATAGCACTTCAAAACAACGATTTTTGTTTGTTTGTTTTCAGTCAGCTCATGAGGCACCCACTTATCGAGCTTTTAACCTTTCCAATTTGCTTCAAATGCCAGATGACCTTAGAATGGTCGACATTGAGTTCGTCAGCAGTTTCCCATATAGTTGTAAGAGAATTAGCTTCAGTGATTGCTCTCGGTTGTTGTCAACTTCCCATGACTGGCCAGTACGCTCCTCATCTTTAAGACTCTAATATCCTTTGCAAAACTTCCGGAACCACCACCGCACTGTACGTTCATCAGTCATTCATGGGCCTATAATGCATTGTCAATGTTGTGAGTTGTCGCCTCTGCTTTACGACCCATTTTGAACTTGAATAAAAAATCGTTCAAATTTGCTTTTTGTCTAAAATCATTTCTGTAGTCTAA
Source organism: Okapia johnstoni (assembly GCA_024291935.2). Lineage (NCBI taxonomy): Eukaryota > Metazoa > Chordata > Mammalia > Artiodactyla > Giraffidae > Okapia > Okapia johnstoni. Next base: position 119,666,276 of record CM044308.1, on the reverse strand, counting down.
TATAAAAAACAACATAAAGCGAGAAATGTGTATTAAAATGATGTTTAACAAAACCACATTTAAGAATGTATTCCAGTATCAAACAGCAAAGTTCAATAATGCAAAACTGTAATTACTTTTGCACCAATATGATAAAAAGCAGTAGATAGTTTCTTATATTAATAGCCTCTTGGCTTTTACTGGCTTTTACCCCTTTACCAGCCCCTACTTCTGAGAAGCAGTGACTTTCACTTCTTTTATCTATTTCATCTGATATTTACCTCCATATTTTATCTTTATTTGATCAATTTCAGACAGGAGCTGTTTACTTCCTACACGAGAGAAGATTTTAGCTTCCTTACTCCACCTTTCCCTTCTTTACATCCTCCCAATATCATTATATCACAATTTTTTTAATTAAATACATAATCAGTGTTCACATTATCATGACTATGAAAATATTGTTCATGGTAGTCAAATGACTTCCTTCCTTCAGCTTTTTTATTTTTTTTAAAAAAGTTCTTTAAAGAGATCTTCAATAAATCTGTGTAGCACCACTCAATACAATTTTCCTATGAAACCTGCCAAGTGATAGGTCAATTCTTTTCCTCCCCCAAAGATATCTCTTCTGGAGCCTTCCAGTCTCTTCCTTCAATCAAGATTTAAGCTGCTCTTTAAACTCTCTTAACTGCCAATATCCTGAGACTTCCCTTTGCTGTCATCCCAGGAATTTGATTTCCTTGTCTTCTGTGTTGGTCCCGAGTTTGCTGGGTCTCAGATCTTCCTCCTGTTTTTTTTTCTTCTTTCATCTTTGTGGTTACATATCCTCCAGTAGTTCCCATTTTCATCCATTTCCTCAGCATCTCTGGACTCCTGCTGGCCTAACTGCCTTCTTTCCCATCAGTAGCTCTGTGGGTACTTTGGTTTGAACTTTCACCTCTGCTTAGTCATTTACAGTTTTTCCATATGCTTTTCACAGTCATGTATTTGGATTTAATTTAGCACATGTCTTAGTTTAATTGAAAATGAAACTATTTCTCTTTCTTATTTATCTTTTAATTTGGGCTCAGTTTTTAAGATGCAGAGAAAGAAGAGAAAAAATTCCTTTGCCTTCCTGAAACCAGAGTTTTCAATTACTCTCTAAGATAAAGTATGAGATTTTGAAGTACTCTGAACGCACATGCTTTCTTTCCACACTCACACATTCACATTTGAGAAGCTCTGAGTCAAACATTCCTAACAATAATATTGCAAATGTAGAAAGTAATAAATGTTTTTTAAAAGTCTAACACTTATGTTTGAAAGGTATGTTTGGATGTAACAATAAAAATCCCAAAGAAAGGCAATGCCAAAGAATGTTCCAACTGCTGCACAATCGCACTCATCTCACGTGCTAGCAAAGTAATGCTCAAAATTCTCTAAGCGAGGCTTCAATAGTACATGAACTGAGAATTTCCAGATGTTCAAGCTGGATTTAGAAAAGGCAGAGGAACCAGAGATCAAATTGCCAACATTCGTTGTATCATAGAAAAAGAAAGAGAGTTCCAGAAAAACATCTACTTCTGCTTTACTGACTATGTCAAAGCCTTTGACTGTGTGGATCATAGCAAACTGTGGAAAATTCTTTAAAGAGATGGGAATACCAGACCACCTGAGAAATCTGTATGCAGGTTAAGAAGCAACAGTTAGAACCAAACATAGAACAACGGACTGGTTCCAAATTGGGAAAGGAGTATGTCAAGGCTGTATATTGTCACCCTGTTTATTTAACTTATATGCAGAGTACATCACGTGCAATGCCAGCTGGATGAAGCACAAGCTGGAATGAAGATTGCTGGGAGAAATATCAATAACCTCAGATATGCAGATGACACCACTCTTATGGCAGAAAGTAAAGAGGAACTAAAGAGCCTCTGGATGAAAGTGAAATAAGAGAGTGAAAAGAGCTGGCTTAAAACTCAACATTCAGAAAACAAAGACCGTGGCATCCAGTCCCATCACTTCATGGTAAGTAGATGGGGAAATCCCATCTACCTGGGCTCTAAAATCACTGCAAATGGTGAATGCAGCCATGAAATTAAAAGACACTTGTTCCTTGGAAGAAAAGCCATGACCAACCTAGACAGCATATTAAAAAGCAGAGACATTACTTTGTTGACAAAGGTCGTCTCGTCAAAGCTATGATTTTTCCAGTACTCAGGTATGGATGTAAGAGTTGGACCATAAAGAAAGCTGTGCACCGAAGAATTGATGCTTTTGAACTGTGATGTTGGAGAAGACTCTTGAGAGTGCCTTGGACTGCAAGGAGATCCAACCAGTCAATCCTCAAAGTAATCAGTCCTGAATATCCATTGGAAGGACTGATGCTGAAGCTGAAACTCCAATACTTTGGCCACCTGACACGAAGAACTGACTCATTAGAAAAGACCCTGATGCTGGGAAAGATTGAAGGCAGGAGGAGAAGGGGACGACAGAGGATAAGATGGTTGGATGGCATCACTGACTTGATGGACGAGAGTTTGAGCAAACTCAGGGAGTTGGTGATGCACAGGGGAGCCTGGCGTGCTGCAGTGCATGGGATTGCAAAGAGTCAGACACAACTGAGTGACTGAACTGAATAATAAAAGTCTAGATGGTAAAAGTATCAAGACTCATTTGTTGGACTATGGAGGTAATAAACAGAGTTTTAAGTATGTTTTCAAATGTTCATGTAATCTTTTTTCTCATGTGCACATTTTGTCTTGCTTGTGCTCATGTTTAAAGATCACAGCATTTAATTACCTGAATCTGAGCCTCCTCTCACTGGGATTAGCTTCTACTTTCTATGCCTGCCATTGCCACTAAACTTTTATGCCATCCTCCCATGGTCTCAGTGCTTAGTTTTGCATCCACACGCCTCTTTCATGAGAGACTTCTTTATCTTAGAGTGTTGTTTAGGAATAGGTACAGGTCGCTGATACTTGCTGAATGCAGCACTACGCATCCTTCTTAACAAAACCTCTAAATATTGGCACTTTCCTTTAAGAGTCTAGGGTTCCACTTACAGTCTCATGTTGCTCTGTTATGTAAGGCAATATTTCATTTTGTTGGTTGTTAATGCTAGAAGTATTTGGCTCTTGTATGCGACTTTAACAAGGGAAGCTCTAGATTGTAAGATATATGTAAGAAATAATATTTAGACTAATAGAGGACAATCATGTACTTATTCTGTAGATTACACCAGTAACATGTTTTATATAGTTCTCTTCAAATATACATAGCACATAGGTTGCAAAGTGATCAAAAAGAATTTTGAAGGATATTAAGGAGTGCTAATATTAGTTATGATTTTTTCAGAAAAATTAAGATCAATTGCAAAAGTCATTTAGAAAAAAGAAGGTATGTTTCAAAACTGAACACTGCTCTCTATGTGTCTGCTGCCAATGTACATATTTTTATTGATATTTAATGAAAAAAATGGCCACTCCATAAGCTGAAGAAACTTTTGAGTCACCTAAAATAATGTGTCCTTATATTGAGTAGTATAGGTTAAGCACCTTCAGAGAGAGTTGATCCAAGTGTCAAAACTGTGGTTTGAGATGAACAGCCTAAGGTAGATGACCTCCTCTGTCTGTCAGTACTATGACTTATTTTCATTTACATGCAACTGTATGTTGCAACAGCCTGTAATGCCCACCCAAGCCTGTATTATGTTTTTAGATATATGGGATTATTAATGACTCTTCCAACCCACTTATTTCTTTTTTTATTTTTACTTATTTCTAATATATAATACTTTACTGTTTCATGTCCATTGTTATTTATTTCTTGATCTAGCTCTATTAGGTAGGGTGGGCAGGAATTATTTTCTTCCATTTACAGAGGAGAAAACTGAGAAGGGAAGCTAGATGGGATACTGTGATTTACCCAAGGTCAGAAAAAGTGAAAGTGAAAGTTGCTCAGTCGTGTCTGACTCTTTGTGACCCCATGGACTATATAGTCCATGGAATTCTCCAGGCCAGAATACTGGAGTGGGTAGCCTTTCCCTTCTCCAGGGCATCTTCCCAACCCAGGGATCAAAGCCAGGTCTTGTGTACTGCAGATGGATTCTTCACCAGCTGAGCTACAAGGGAATCCCAAGAATACTGGAGTGGGTAGCCTATCCCTTCTCCAGCGGATAAGGTCAAACAACTAATAAATGTCAAAGCTTTAACCCTAAGACGTGCTTTTTTCCATTATATCTCCTTGCTTCAAAAAAAATATATGTATGGTGATTTCTAGAGATGATAATTTAAGCATTTTCAGGTTTATCTGGGTAATATTTTGTTATGGATAGCCTAACTCAATTGCTTTAACAAAGCCTACTTTTCTTAAGAAAATCATTTTTTTAACTTAGCCCTTTACAGAATTTTTTGTTGTTGCTGTTTAGTCACTAACTAAGTCATGTCCAACTCTTTGTGATCTCATGGACTGTAGCCTGCCAGGCTCCTCTGTCCATGGGATTTCCCAGGCAAGAATACTGGAGTGGGTTGCCATTTCCTTCTCCAGGGAATCTTCCCAACCCAGGGAGTGAACCTGTGTCTCCTGCATTGGCAGGCGGATTCTTTTTTTGTGGTGTGTGAAACAGAAAGAAGTGCTTTTTATTATAGAATACCTTGTCCTATGTTCACTGTTTCATGATGAACGGACTCTGAACTTGTAAGCAAACCATGCCATAACAATTTTTTATGTAGAGAAGTTGATTAAAACACAAAATCTGATAAATTCACTTTAAAATGTTTTTCACATCAAAGGGTTAAAGTAGTTACAACAGTGTGCTCTCCTGTTCCTCAGGAACAGAAGGATGATTTTGGACTAAATGAGAAACATTGAAAACAAGCATGCAGAACCACCAGCGTCCAACTGTGTGGTCTAGGGAAAAGCTTCCTGAGTGTGTCTGAGGGGATGGGCTGACCATTGGCTGTACCTGAGTTCACCAGCAGCTGCAGCATAGTTCTTTAGCAGATTCCTTCTGTGAACTTAGGTCTTTGAATTTAACCCTTGGGAAGATTTGTGCAGTGTGAGTCTTTGATACCTTGAAAATTTCACAGGGGAGAGGAAGAAAGTTCCAGTTATTCCAGAAGCCACTGGTATAAATCATGCTGCTTCTGTGAGGTCAGCTGATCGAGAGTTGTAAGGTATGTGATAATCACTGAATGAGCTACTTGCCCTTACACACTCAAGGGAGCCAGCCTAGTGTGGGTGATGCTCGATGGCATAGCAAGGGTTAGGGCTGAGGAAAACTGTGTGAAAGTGAAAGTCGCTCAGTCGTGTCCAACCCTTTGCAACCCCATGGATCATATTGCCCATGGAACTCTCCAGGCCAGAATGCTGGAGTGGGTAGCCATTGCCTTCTCCAGGGGACCTTCCCAACCCAGGGAACAAACCCAAGTCTCTCCCATATTGCAGGCAGGTTCTTTGCTAGTGGAGCCACCAGGGAAGCCCCCTTTAGAGAAGAAGCATATAGCATTCGTGCTAAGCTCAGGCTTATCAAGAGTCAGGACTTCCCTGGTGGCTCAGTCGCTAAAAAACCAGCAGGTGGATTTTCTACTGCCAAGACACCAGGAAGGCCCTCTTTAGAGAATAAGCATATAGTTGTTTCTTTCCTGTCTTAAAGGATTAATTATCATTTTTTTTTCTTTTAATAGAAAAATATTTGTTTCTGCTTTTTTCCTGGGCTCTTGTCTCTCTTTTTTAAAATTTTATTTATTTATTTAATTTTGGCTGCGCTGGGTCTTTGTTGCTTTGCACAGACTTTTTCTAATTGCAGCGAGCAGGGGCTACTCTAATTGCAGTGCTTAGGCTTCTTATTGCGATGGCTTCTCTTGCTGCAGAGCACAGGTTCTACTGCACAGTCTTCAGTAGTTGCAGCACATGGGCTCAGTAGTTGTGGTACACAGGCTTAGTTGCTCCATGGGCATGTGGGATCTTCCTGGATCAGGTATTGAGCCTGTGTCTCTTGCATTGGCAGACACATTCTTTACAACTGAGCTATCAGGGAAGCTCTGTTCTTTTTTATATTTTAAATTTTTAGGCTGTCTGTTGCAACACTTGACAATCTATGGCACAAGATTTAATACAGCTTTTCTGAAAAGGTAAATTATTCAAAGCAGCCTTAAAGCATATGTCAGATAAGTTATATTACTGTTACTATGTCTTGATTCTTATTTCTTGGTAGATTATTGTCGTCAATTCCTAGTGTAGTGTAATAAGGAGAGTAAGTAACAGTTGAAAACCATGTCAAGTGTGTGTGTGTGTGTGTGTGTGTGTGTGTGTGTGTGTGTGTGTGTCTGTCTGTGGTGTATTTAAGTTTAAAAGGAAGCCTGGCTTCTTAATTCTTGGCAGAAACCCATTTTTCCCCATTTAAAAAAAAAACATATATACTATATTTGGTTAACTTGGTGTTTCAGAAATCTTGAAAATGTGCCAGATGAAATAAAACCAGCTATATTCCTTTTATCTAGCTAAATTATTTCACATACAAGATCTTACACTGAGTTTAGGACTCTAACCATTGGAATTTATATTGTGATACCCTGATAAAAGTGTTTATTTACATTGTGATGATCTGGAGCAATAAGTGTCTCTAATGCATAGTGTCTGTCTTCCAGATTTGGTTTGCTATAGATGTTTATATTTTAGGTTCTGTACCTTGACTAAAGATAAAACTATTCTTCTTAAGTGTTTGCTACACAAATGTGTTTATTTTTCTGAGGCAAAGTTTTCTTGATATTTTTAGTTAGTAAGTTTAGTTGATTATTTACTCTTAGGCTTATTTCCAGGCTTGAACTTTTGTTAAAGCTTACATACAAGAAAATAAAAGTATATTCTGCCTGTATTGTTTGCTTTTAGGAAGGCATTTATTATTGAAATAATAATATATATACAAATTTGGACAAATTTCATCACCTTTCATATGAGGCAGTAGTACAGTGAAGGGATGCATTTGTAAGTTGCAACTTGTATTTATCACACCATTTATTTCTTCACAAGCTAGTTATAAAGCTTGTAAGAGTGTACTCTTGTACAGAAATGCTTAAGGCCAGCACTGTTGGGTTTAACTAAGTTGAAAAAATAATGTTCAAAATTGTGACTTAAATTTCTTATTGACATATAAAGTATAATCCTTTTATTTATTTCATATTCATATATACAATAAATATTTTATTTCTTATCAGTATTAAACTACTTATACTGCCTCCAGTAAATCTGAGTCATTAGTGGACTTAAGGAACTTACTATTTGATCTCAAGTATTTTGTAATGGTAAAATCAGAATCCAAATCCATATGAAACTTTTGCTTGTATGCTAAATGGGTATTTTTACATCATTCCCCAAGTGCCACTTCAGTCTTGATTATCTATCTTTGTTATTCAGCATCTCATCCGTACTTATATTGGGTTAGCCTGTGATGCAGAGATATTTTCAGTTGTCTAGAAACTACCATGTTAAGAGTGTTTTTCATTTTGTGTGAATGTTGAATTCCAGTTATGAGAAAAATGTTTTGTGAATCAGTGTAACGTCTGAACCAATGGGCTACAAGCGCAAGCTGTTACAGGAGTTAAATAGATTATTTAAATGAGTGAGCTAGTTGAGAGCTGGCAAATAGTTCTTACTGTTTTAAGCTACAGATGGGAATACCAGACCACCTGACCTGCCTCCTGAGAAATCTGTATGCAGGTGAAGAAGCAACAGTTAAAACTGGACATGGAACAACAGACTGGTTCCAAATTGGGAAAGGAGTACATCAAGGCTGTATATTGTCACCCTGCTTATTTAACTTATATGTAGAGTACATCATGTGAAATGCCAGGCTGGATGAAGCACAAGCTGGAATCAAGATTGCTGGGAGAAATATCAATAACCTCAGATATGCAGATAATACCACCCTTATGGCAGAAAGTAAAGAAAAACTAAAGAGTCTCTTGATGAAGGTGAAAGAGGAGAGTGAAAAAGCTGCCTTAAAACTCAACATTCAGAAAACTAAGATCATGGCATCTGGTCCTATCACTTCATGGCAAGTAGATGGGGAAACAGTGGAAACACTGAGAGATCTTATTTTCCTGGGCTCCAAAATCACTGCAGATGGTGACTGCAGCCATGAAATTAAAAGACGCTTGTTCCTTGGAAGAGAAGCTATGACCAATCTAGACAGCATATTAAAAAGCAGAGACATTACTTTGCCAACAAAGGTCCATCTAATCAAAGCTATGGTTTTTCCAGTAGTCATGTACGGATGTAAGAGTTGGACTATAAAGAAAGCTGAGCGCAGAAGAATTGATGTTTTTGAACTATGAGTTGAAGAATACTCTTGAGAGTCCCTTGGACTGCAAGGAGGTCCAACCAGTCCATCCTAAAGGAAATCAGTTCTGAATATTCATTGGAAGGACTGATGCTGAAGCTGAAACTCCAATACTCTGGCTACATGATGTGAAGGACTGACTCATTTGAAAAGACCCTGATGCTGGGAAAGATTGAAGGCTGGAGGAGAAGGGGATGACAGAGGATGAAGTGGTTTGATGGCATGACTAACTCGATGGACATGAGTTTGAATGAGCTCTGGGAGTTGGTGATGGACAGGGAAACCTGGTGTGTTGCAGTCCACGGGGTCGCAAAGAGTCGGACACAGCTGAGCAACTGAATTGAACTGAACTAAGCTGAACTTACAGGCCACACAAAAACAACTTTGGTCCTCCAGTTTGCAGCCTCTGATGAAATAGTTTGCCTTTTCTCTGCTGTTCACACATCCCTCCAGAATTACACATACACTAATTTATTGGGGATGGGGAGCAAGTAGTTTAAACTTCTTCTAGAGTGTACTATTAAATATAGCTTTCTATTTGGGGAAAGCTTTGTAAAATGTATTTGAAAAGTAATATTAACTGGTCTAAAAGATCATCTTTCCAAACCACACTTGAGCTCACTTTATGGTGTTTACTTTCTGTCAAAACTTAGAAAAAACATTCAGTTAACTTCCATAATATAAAATGTCTGTCTCATTAGGCATTAAAGAAGCATTGGTCAACAGGTATAATGCTGTTAGACTGTGTAGCTAATGTGAATGTGGACATGACCTCCCAAATAGATCAAAGACTAATCTCTTTGACAGTTACAAGATGGCAGAACTTGCCATGGGCCTTTTGCTGCTGCACATTGAAACTATTTGTTTGGAAAGCATGCCTGAGGGATGAGAATGTATTTATAAGGATGAGCAGGTAAAAGTAAAAGGTTGTCTTTTGACATTTCAACTAATCCCTTCCAGCCTTTGGTTTACTTAACATTTAGGCTATTTGCTGGCAGGAGAAACTGGCTTTTTCACATATGCTTTATGTCATTTTAAATTGGGCATTGATTTTTGTGCCTGATAATTCCTAAGTGTACAATGAAATAGATTCTGATGTCATTAAAATGAGGTGTACTAGCTTTCTACCTTTTCCAAACTCTTACTTTTGCTTTCCCTAATTAAATGTGTTCACCCAAAGACAATTTTTAAATTTATTTTTAAAACTCTCCTTCTTTATATAATAAAAAATATTTCAGAGTTAGCCTTTATATATATTTACTTTCAAAAGTTTTTTTTTTCTTTATTTTTTACCTAAAATAATTTCCCTAGATAAAATATTGGCAGTATTTTAAAGGCCATTTGGATTGTAAGAAGTACTTGAAAATTTTCAACATGTTGAAATAATGTACTCATACATAAAAGTTAATTCATTTTAAAGAAAAATAAAAGACTGAGGAGATAGAATTTTGTCTATTTAACCTAAGTATTTGCTATATTGGGCTTCCCAGGTGGCGCTAGTGGTAAAGAATCCACCTGCAAATGCAAATAAATGTAAGAGATGTGGTTTCGATCCCTGGGTTGGGAAAATCCCCTGGAGAAGGAAATGGCAACCACTCCAGTATTCTTGCTTGGAAAATTCCACGGACAGAGGAACCTGGTGGGCTGTATGTCATGGGGTTGCAAAGAGTCAGACATGACTGAGCACACATGCATGCATTTGCTGTATTACCTCTAAATATTTAACTTATAACTAGTATTTCCTAAAGCACTTGTTGTCATAGGCAGAGTAATCATGACAAAGTATATGTCTTAGCATGGTATGGTAAATTTTGAAAATCCTCAAGCTATTATGTCTAACAAAGAATAAATGTAAATTTGGGGAGGGAAAATAATTTTAATATAGAGAAATGCTTAGTTACATTTTGAGAGACAGATAAGAAATGTATATTTCTCCCAGTTGGATAGAATTTTTAAGTATTTATTTTTATAATCTCTATTATACTTTATTGATGAATTGTCAGAAATTATTTTTTAATATTACCTAATATTCCTATGGTGCCTTATTATTCACTATACTACTTTAAGGAGCATGTTCTATGACACTTAAAGGAAGGTTTATTGGTTGATTGATTGAAATATATACCACTTGATAAATACTTGCCCAGGAATCCCACATAGGATATCTTTAAAAGCTGAGCTGCTGAAAGGAGCAACTCCTACTGTTTTACATTGGATTAACGAGTTGCTGGGAATTATAATCAACTTATGAAGTTACCATACTAGCAGTTTATTATGGGAATAAATTATCATTAAATTTGAGAATCATTTTTTATTTTAGTTAGATTTTAATACTCATTCCATTTTTAAATGGGAAAAGTAAGCTACAGTAGAATTGACTTACCTAAGATCTCACTCAGAGAAGCTATGTAGTGTCCTGACTCTGGAGTTCTTCCTCTTAAGAGAACAAGCTCTGGAGATAGATTAGATTTAAATCTCGGCTTTACTACTTATGTACTGGGTCACCTTCCACATGTTACTTAATTTTTTAAACCTTATTTTTCTAATGTGTAAAATGGAGTAACAGTAAAAATCTCAAAAATCTTTTTAAGATTGTTATAGGAATTAAATGAGATAATAATGCATATTAAGCACTGCACTGTGCATGGAACATTATAGCAGTTTGACAGATATTGTTATCATTTATTAATAAGATCTTTGATTCCCCGCTTTTCCAATTTTGACTTTCTAATTAGCTAACTCATTATCAATTTCTATTCTTGGTTTAGAAATTATTTATTTAACATGACTTAAGCCAAGTTTATCTTCTTCCTTAAATGTACTTTTTGTCTTCTCTCGGTGGGTTACTGGTTCTGTCAGTGACTGGCAACTGTTGAGTCAGTTTTGACTTTTCCCTCTTTAATGAGTCCCATCCCCGTATCTTCTTTGTCACTTAAGTTCTGTGTGTTATGAACTAGGCCTCCTTTCCATTCTCTTTGCCTTTTCAAGTAAGACCCTTATTACTCTTGTACCAAATACAAGGCATGTTTTTGTTTCTTAACTTCTGTACACTGTAATCAGAGTTACATTTGTATTTACTTGATGGCCGTTTGTACTCATTTGTTTCTATCCTTGTAAGCTCTTGCTAGGCAGAAAATATTTTTCACTTGTCTTTGTATTCTTACTGCCTATCACAGATACCTTGCACACAGCCAAAATTATAAATATTGAACAGAATTTAGTGGGGTTTTTTTGTTACCAAAAATTTCTTCTTTTCATCATATCAATTTTTATACTTTACGTGCATATTTTTAATGTTTCTACAGCATTCTTGAAAGTAGCTTAAAGCATAACTCCCCTTTTTCATTCAGTGTATGAAAAATGTAAAATCATAATACATAATTTCCTTTCACTCAGAACTTGCATTTTATAATACAACACTGTAAATTAACTATGAAAAGTGAAACTGAAAGTAGCTCAGTCGTGGCCAGCTTTGCGACCCTATGGACTGTAGCCTGCCAGGCTCCTCTATCAGTGAAATTTTCCAGGCCACAATACTAGAGTGGGTAGCTGTTCCCTTCTCCAGGGGATCTTCCCACCCCATGGATCGAACCCAGGTCTCCTGCATTGCAGGCAGATTCTTTACTGTTTGAGCCACCAGGGAAGCCCACAAAATTAGCTATATTTCAATTAAAAAAAATAACTTGCGTTTTACTTTTTACAGGAAAAAGTTCTTTAACTTATATATTTGAATAGGTCAGTCTGATTTGTGTATACCATATATGTTCTGATCTTGTATAAAAGTAACTCTCTTTTGAGATGATATAATTTTAAAAATTCTTATGAAGACTAGATGAAGACTAGGTGTGTGGTACCCTTTGGTGTGACTAGGAATGTAGTTTTATGCCCTGTAATTAATTGAGTCTCTTTGAAAAATTATATGGTTATAATATCAACTTCAAGTAGATAGTCCAGAAAAGAAGCAGAAGTTGAATTTAACACAGTCTCTGTGTTATTGTCTAGATAGAAAATGAATGTAGATGCAGTCACTCAGAAAAGTGAGAAATTCTTGATATCCTTTAATAGTGGAGCCTTTGAGACAATAAATATTTTATCAAATGCATTAGTACGGTTTCAACCTTGATTTTTAAATTTGTTTAGATCATCATCAACTGCTTTTATATGCTTTGATTTTTTTACATTAACCAGTGTTTTCGATGTATATAAAGTGATTTTGCTCTAATTGATGTTTCATTATTTCTATTGATCTGTCTTAAGATATACTGACTAATTCTTCTGCCTTCTCCATTAGTTTGTTAAACCCATTCAGTGAATTTTTTTCAGTTTTCTATTCTTTTGATTTCTATTTAGATCTTTTTTATATTTCCACTTTTCTGCTGAGATTCTCTAAAGTCCAGTCATTAAACCATATGTTTTTAGGTTATTTAAATATATTTGTAAGAGATAAAGTCTTTGCTAATTCCAACAGCTGAGCCCTTTTTCAATTGGTTTCTATTGACTGCTTGTTTTTTCGTGATTACAGATATCCTTCTAGAAATTCCTATTGTAGAGTGGACATTGTGAATGATACATAATAGAGATTCTGGATTCTGTTATCATTCTCTGAAGAATATTGATTTTTTTTTTTAGGCAGATGAGTTAGTAACTGATCATTTTGAACTTATATAGACATGATATGACAATATATTTGGGGAGACGTGGGAAAAGCTCAAAATACAGTCTTTAAATTGTTTCCCTGTGGTTCTTGTTAGGGTTTGGTTTAAATCTTTTGGGGGTAGTTTGAAACTGGCATTGCTCTAAATTGTGGTCCTTATTCCTAACATGACACCTGGCCATTTGTATGTATGTGTTGTGTGTGTTTTACTTTATTTTTTATTTAAAACATATATCTTTGCTAAATTTCCATGTCAGAACATACAGATCTATTTCTTTTGTATAATAACCCAATATTTATCTCAGAATAAATGTAATATATTTCATTGATCCACTTGATGTCCATTTAGATTATTTCATAATTTTCTTCAATACAAAGATGTAATGAATATCCATGTTTTGGATAAATAACTAAGATTTATCTATAGTTATTGGAAAATATAAACACATTTAGTAAATATTTTTCAGTATTCTACAATTGAAAACAATGGAAATGTTAAATTTGCATTTCTTGGTTTATTAATAAGGTTGAACATCTTTTCATGTCATTTACCATTTATCACTACCAGTTAGCCACTTATCATTCATCTTTGATGACTTGCTTTCTCACAGATTATTCACTTTTAGTAGTGAAATTTTGTTATTGATTGTGTATGAGCTGATTGTGTATTAGGTAACAGAACTTCTCCAGTTTTTCATTTGACTTTCATTGTTCTTTATGGTCTGTTTTGAGGCCAGGAAAGATTTTTACCGCAGAGATAAGGGATCCATCTTTTCAAAACCAGTATCAAAGCCAGCAGAAAGTTTGGCACAGCACTGTATGGACCTCTTTTTTCCCCAGTTTCTCTGAGATATAATTGACAAATAAAAATTGAATATGTTTAAGGTGTAAAATGTGGTGACTTAATTTATTTTGTAAAATTACTATAATCAGGGTAATTAACATAAACATTGCCTCACATAGTTACTATTTTTTCAGTATGTGGTGAGAACACTTAAGGCCTTAGCATATTTCAAGTGTACAATACATTACTATTGAGTATAGTCACCATTCTGTACATTCAGATCCCAGAACTTATTCATATTATAACTGAAAGTAACTGATAATTTATATTCTTTTACCTAGTTTCTCCCAATTTCCTCTACCCCTCACCTACTACCTAACCACATACCTTTGAATTCAATATGTTTAGCACTTTTAGATGCCATGTATAAGTGATGTCATGTGTTTCTCTCTATGTCTGGCTTATTTCATTAGTATAACATCCTCCAGCTTCATCCATGTTGTTACAAATGACAAGCTTTCCTTTTTATGGCTGAATAATATTCCATTGTATGTACATGTGTGTGTGTGTATAGTTTACACTTTCTTTATCAATTCAGTCATTCATCAATGACACTTGGGTTATTTCCGTATCTTGCATATGTGAAAAATGTGGCAGGAACATAGGATTGCACACATCTCTTCAAGACAGTGGTTTTAATTCTTTTAGATACATATCCAATAGTGGGATTGCTGGATTATATGGTGATTCTATTTTTAATTCTTGGGGGGACTATCCATACCATTTTTCATAATGGCTATACCAGTTTACATTCCCACCAGCAGTGTAAAAGTGTTGCTTTTACTCCATACCCTTGCTCACGCTTTTCATCTTTTGTCATTTTGGTAATGATTAGTGATGTTAAACACTTTTTCATATACCCACTGGCCATTTGTGAGTCTTCTTTGAAATAAATGCCCGTTTGGGACTTATGCTCATTTTTAAATCAGGTTTTCTTTTGTTTTTTACTTTTTTTTTTGGTTGTTGGTTGCGTGAGTTCCTTTGATAGTTTGGATAAAAACCTCTTATCAGATGAATGGTTCTCCTGTTCCATAGGTTGTCTTTTCGTTTTGTCAATTGTTTCTTGTATATAGTGCTTATGTATGAGCATTTTAGTTTAATGTAGTCCCACTTGTTTTATTTTGCTTTTATTGCTTGTGCTTTTGTTGTCATATCCAAAAAATCATTGCTGAGATTAAGGAGCTTTTTCCTGTTTTCTTCTGGGAGTGTTATGGTCTCAGATCATACAGTTAAGTCTTTAATTCATTTTGAATTGATTTTTATATATGATATAAGATAAGGATCCAATTTAATTCTTTGGCATGTGGATATCTAGTTTTCCCACCACCATTCCTAAAGAGACTATCTTTTCTCCATTGTCTGTTCCTGTTGCCCTTGTCCAAGATTAATTAACCATATACATGTGGATTTATTTCTGAACTCTCTCTTCTGTTCCGTTGGCCTGAGTGATTTTATGCCTGTACCATATTGTTTTTATTACTAAAGTTTTTAATATAAATAAAATTTATAAATTGATGTAAATCAAATTTTTGATTACCAAAGTTTGAAATTAGGAAATGTGTTACCTTCAGCTTTGTTCTTTCTTCCTAATATTGTTCTGACTATTGAAGGTCTTCTGTGGTTCCATACAAATTTTAGAATTGTTTTTTCTATTTCTGTAAAAAATGTCACTTTGATTTTGATGGAGATTTTATTAAACCTGTAGATCACTTTGGGTAATAAGGACATTTTAACAATACTAAATATTCCTATCCATAGACACAGGATCTTTCCATTTGTTTGTATTTCTTCAGTTTCTTTCATCAGTGTTTTATAGTTTTTAGTGTAAAGGTTTTTCACCTCCTTGGCTACATTTATTCCAAAGAATGTTACTCTTTTTGATGCTATTGTAAATGGGGTTGTTTTCTTAATTTCTTCTTTTTCTTTTTTGGATGGTTTGTTGTTAGTGTATAGAAACACTATTTTGTATGTTTATTTTGATTTTTGTATGTTAATTGTTGTATCTTGCAACCTTACGAATTCATTTATTGGTTCTAAGAGTTTTTTGGTAGATCTTTAGGATTTTCTACATATAAGATAATGTCATCTGCAAACAAACAGTTTTACTTTTTCCTTTCTGATTTGGATGCCTTTTATTACTTTTTCTTGCCTAACTGCTCTGGCTAAGACTTAGTACTTTGTTAAATAGAAGTGGTAAGAGAGGGCACCTCTCATTCCTGACTTCAGAGGAAAAACATTTAGCTCTTCACTTTTAAGTATGATGCTATCTATGGGCTTGTCTCTATGGCCGTTATTATGTTGAGTTTACATTTCGCTATGCCTCATTTTTGAAAACTTTTATCTGAAAGGATGTTTAATTTTGTCAAATGCTTTTACTACATCTATTGAGATAATATTTTTATCCTTCATTTTGTGGTAGTGGTATGTCACATTTATTGATTTTTGTATGTTGAACCAATTTGTATTTCAGGGATAAATCCCACTTGATCATGATGTACGATCCTTTTACTGTTCTGTCGAGAGTTTTTTTGCCACTCAGAATACTGGCCTATAGTTTTCTCTTTTTATAGTGTCCCTACATGCTTTGGTGTGAGAGAAATGGGAATCTCTTAAAGTAAGTTTGGAAATGTTCCTCTCTCTTCAGTATTTACAGAATCATTTGAGAAGAATTGGTGTTAATTCTTAGTAGAAGGGTGTCAATGCTTAGTAGAGTTTCAGTTTCACCTATGAAGTTATCTGGTCCTGAGCCTTTCTTTGTTTGAGAGGTTTTTGACTACTGCTTTAATGTCCTTTTTTATAGGTCTGTTCAGATTTTCTGTGTCTTTATGATTTAGTCTTGTTAGGTTGATTGTTTCTAGGAATTTATCCATTTCTTCTAGGTTATCCACTTTTTAGCAAATAGTTATTTATAGTAGTCTCTTACAGTTCTTTGTATTTCTGTAGTATCAGTTGTGGTCTTTGCTTTCATTTGTAACATTGCTTGACTCCTTTTTTTTTTTTTTTGCTTAATTATTTAGCAGAAGTTTATCAGTTTTATTTATCTTTAAAATATAACTCTTAGTTTTATTGATTTTTTTTTCTGTTGTTTTTTTCTGGTCTATTTCATTTATTTTTTCTCTTGTCTTAGTAGTTCCCCTCCTTCTGCTGAGATTAGCTTGTTCTTTTCCTCTCGTTTCTTAAGATGTAAAGTTATGTTGTTTATTTGAAATCTTTATTTTTTCTTAATGTAGGCTTTTTTTTTTTTGCTATAGACTTCTCTCTTAGAACTGCTTTTGCTACATCCCATAGTTTGGTTTGTTGTGTTTCCATTTTTGCTTGTGTCAAGATACTGTTTGATTTTTCTTTTGATTTCTTTGACCCATTGATTGTTCAGGTATATATTCTTTAATTTCCACATATTTGTGAGTATTTCAGTTTTCCTAATGTTATTAATTTCTAATTTCTTACCATTATAGTTGGAAAAGATACTTGATGTAATTTCAGTCTTAAATTTCTTAAGACTTATTTTGTGGCCCATCATATAGTCTATCTTGGAGAATGTTCGATGTGTACTTGAGAAGAATGTGTTTTCTATACTGTAGATTTAAACCAAATCATGACAGTAATTGGGGCTTCTCAGGTGGCAGTAGCAATAAAGAGTCTGCCTGCCAATGCAGGAGACATAAGAGACTCAGGTTCGATCCCTGTGTTGGGAAGATCCCCTGGAAAGAGGAAATGGCAACCCATTAAAGGATTCTTCCCTGGAGAATCCCATGGACAGAGAAGCCTGGCAGGCTGAAGTCTGTAGGGTCACAAAGAGTCAGACATGACTGACACAGCTTAGCACGCATTTTCTTGTTGAAAACTGAGCATGACAGTAATTACATTGAATATAAATAGTCTAAACATCCCAATTAAAAAGCAGAGATTATCAAGCTGGATAAACATGAAATAATGAACTACTGATATATGTTTCAACATGAATGAATTCCAAACTCATTATGCTAGATGAAAAAAGACACAAATGGTTACATACAGTGTAATAACATTTACATAGAATTCTAGACAAAGCAAATCAGAAAACAGATCATTGGTTGACCAGGTCAGCAATAAAGGAAATTGCCTGAAGAAGGATAGAAAAAAGTTTTTAGAAAGTGAAAATATTTAAAATTATGATTGTGATTATTAAAATTTATCTACATGTACATTGAAAGTTTGAGAATTTTGTAGTACATAAATTATGTCTAAAACTGATTGATATTATCACAGAGCTGATTAATTTTGTTTATGTATGAATTTAGGTAGTATTAAGGTGAATGTAAATATTTTAAATGACCAAAAAAAAAGTTTAGTATTGGGAAAAAAAAATCTTTCTACCCGAATTAAACAATATTCAAAATGATAGAAGTTAATATGATTTTTAAATGAGCTTTAATTATCTACTATATTCTTTATATATTTTAAAATTATAGGTTGAACTAAAGAGACAGTATAATGATCAGCATTCAAAATTAAGAGGTCTTTTACCAGGTCGTCAATGGTATGAAATTCAAGCATACAGGGCCTTAAACCAGGCCCTTGGTAGGTAAGTGGAGTGAAATTTAATGTAACATTACTGTAATATTATCTCCAACCAGGACTATGTGTACAGCTAGTCTTGCTGCTTTATTTCTTATAAATAAATTTGATGGAATTTTATTTTACTGGAACACTCGGTACTGGTATATTCTCAGTGATAGATGTCAGAAGTGAAAGTTGAAAGAGTCAGTGAAATAAATGAAACTCAATATTTGCTTAAGTTCAAAGATTTATGATTGGTCAGTGATTATACAACAGAAGTGCTCAGTAGATGTTTATAGAAGCTCACCACCAAACAGTAAAATTTTATCTTGTGAACATCAGAACCCAAATAATGATTTTATGGGTAAAAAGCAAACTAAGAACAATTAAAAACAAACTGTGTTCATGATACTAGAGAATTCAATGCCTTGACAGTAAAATTTAATCATAATACTGCTTTTTCCAAAGATTGTGGTCCGTTAAGATTTGTGCTTTGTGGAACTAGTTTTTAAAACACCATTTTATACCATAATTTCACATGAGGTCCTACAGCAGGGTTCCCCAACTCATTCTCATCCGTGGCCTGTTAGGAACTGGGCTACACAGCAGGAGATGAGCAGCCAGGGAAACTGGAAACCCCTCCCAACCATCTTCCCCCCCAACCCACCCCCCAGCTGCCATCCATGGAAAAATTATCTTCCATGAAACTTGTCCCTGATGCCAAAAGGGTTGGGAACTGCTGTCCTACAAGACATCAACACTTGAAATTTATGAACACTATAATTATTAGATTATTTACAATCTAATTTAACATTTTATTGTTCTTTATTTCTGAAATTGTAATTAGTTTATGCATATAATAGTTTTTTCCTGTGAAGCTATACAAATAATATTTAGAAAATTCAAATAGAACACAGGTTAAGGGCAAAATCACAAGAACATGGCAATTTGACACATTTTCAGTTCAGCCAGAAGACCTGCAGCTAACCATTACCTACCCTAACCAATCTAGAAATTATATTTTTCTTGTGTCTTATTTATTCACATTAGCTCGTTTATACCTAAGCAGACCAGATTGCATTTGTGTTCAGATTTACATATGCTGATGACATAGGACTACAACAGCTAAAGTAAGTCCTAAAACACATCACCTACTCCCCTTCCCATCATTTCAGAATGATATTCTGTAGTTGTTTCTGTTCAAACTGAATTATTCAGTTCTATGTTTAACCTACTGATACGGTTAAGCTGCTGCCCTTCTCTTCCTAGAAATCCCACTTGTACTTGGCATCAAGTTGCACTGGAAATTGTCCTTGAAGCATTCCATCTACTTACTTTGTCTCTCTCCCTGTTGGTTGACCTGTTTGTTGTATTAGAATTTTAATATTCAACAAATAGTTTCTAGGGGAGTCTGAATATTTGTTTTAAAATTCTTGACTTTTAGTTACTATGCTGAATTTCAGGAAAATAAATATTTTTACCTCAGTTGATTATTTTTTTTCTCAGTGTGAGCAATGCCTTGAATTTTCAGAAACCATTTGAAGCAAAAGTATATCTGTATCCTATTTTGTCATTTATAAACTTTTTCTACATATATTAAGCAGGTTGTGAAGATGAAATTACTTGCCTAACGTCACATAGCTGCTAAATGCACCTTCACATCTTGACCCCACCTACATTTAAAACCTTAAGACTTGTTTTTTCACCCTTATGCCCTGCCTGTATCCACTAAAATTCTCACTATTAAATATAAACATCTCACTATTAAACTATTAAATATACCATATCCTTTCATTACTCTTTGCCTTTGCATTCAAGTTACCATACAATTCATCTGGTAAGTTTACCAGTTAAAACCTAGTTGAAGAGGTCATATCCTTTATGAAGACTTTTTAAAATTTCTCCAACTGGAGTTATTTACCCTGTAGGAAACCCATTGCATTTTATACTTATCTCTATTATAACATATATCTTATTATATTGTAATAGCCTGTTTATATCTGTCTCCTCCCCTAAACATGTATTAGACATTTTTACATTCTTAGCAAATGTGTCTCATCTTGGGGCATAGATGCAAAATATGTACTTGTTGAATTAGTGAAAAATGCCAGATTCAGTGCTTTTCCAGCTATACCATATTGATAGAGAGTTTCTAGAGCTTTGAAACACACTTTTCAAGAATTTCAGAAAAGCATGTGTTTATAATATTGATATATAATACTATAGTTTCATTATTTCATTAATTAAAAAGTGACAGCCTAACTTACTTTACTGATTTTTAGAGAAACAGAATCAACAAGTAGCAACTTATTACAAAGAAACATCCACTAAAAAATCAAGTGAATGTGTTACATCATATGGTAAAATTCATAATGTATATTGATTGACATAAAAGGTGCTTATACTAAGGCACTGTTCTTATGAGAGATATGTCTAGAAGGACTAAAGTAAGCAGAAACAAATTGAGTTTAAAAAATGTTATCTTTTTTTTAAGCCCACATGGGACTCTTAGAGTATTTGAAGTAATATAAGTCCATGAAATGTAATAACAGCTTTCAGGAATGTACCAGATGGTTTTGTGACCAGGTTACAACTGCACTGTAAGTTTCCTAACAGTTCTGCTTTACTGAAGTATAATCTTTGTCTCAAGTGGGCATAATTCATTTGAGCAAGGCAGTATGAAAACAATGGGAAAAAGAAAAGGTGAAACCTTTTTCTCTGAACTGTTTTGTTAACTTAATGCCTTTCTGTTATAGAACACTTTAAACATAAACCAAAGTGGGACCATGACAGAATGGCGCCCTGACTTTACATTGATTTTCAACACTGTTTTATAAAACGGTGTTGTTATATAACAATTGACAGTATCCATCTTTCTATCCTGCCTTTCCAATTTTGTGGTTGGTCTGATGCCTCGGAACCTATGGATTACTTTAAAATATCACAAAAGAGTATCATATAAAATTTAGGCTTTTAAAGTCCCTATGGAGAAATCAAATGTTTATATTAATTTTTACCCTCTCTCAAAATCCCATGATGGTATAGGAATAAAAATGTCAAATCTATAGACATGAAAAGACTGGGAGAAGAGACAATAACAGATGAACTGTCAATAAATTTTGAACACAGAAAAACCGATGAATGGTTGCATAACTTAACAGGCAAAAAAAGCTGATATTTAAATCTATAGTCATGAAAGCTAATAAGATCTTCCAGATTCAAGCATAGAAAAACTTAGGACTTGGAGCTACTCTAGAATTGGTTACATGTTAGTATAAAAAGTAGTTAGACAGTCCCCTCCATCCAGGTTTACTCTCTGGATATAATGAACTAGAGAGTCTATAGATTCTTTAACTATGGGTACAGCTAAGAAGGGGTTAAAGATGGGGGGTAAGAAAAGTCTACCTACTGAATGTGAGAACTCTATTCTCTTTTTTTCCCCTCAGCTGACAATCTTATATCTTCAAGGCAGGAAAGTGCAGTGTTCTTCTCTAAGACAGGTGACAACCCTGTCTTATGTTGGTCTGATGCCTTGGAACCTATGGATTACTTTAAAATATCACAAGAGAGTATCATAAGGTGGAAGTCCTTGTAGGTGGAAGAACTTGTAGAAAACAGAAACAGTGTGATAGAACAGGGGTTGGCAAACTGTAACAGGCCAGACAAGAATGGTGTATACATACAGTCTGCATCCATATTCTTTTTTGTTTTTTATTTAACCTTTAAAATGTAAATACCATTCCTAGATTGTAGGCTATACAAAAATATGATGTGGGCCAGATTTCCTCTGTGGACTGTATTTTGCCAACCCTGGGACAGAAGAACACTTTATAAGTTTCTATTGGTAATATCCATAGGGAAGTAAGATAGTGCCTCCATAAAACAAGAATGGAAAATAAGAAAAAGCTCCTAGACATTAATATGGTAGCAACAGATTTTAAATGTAGAATTGGATTTAGGAGGGAAAAATTAGAATTTCCTACATCCAAAAATCAAAGAGAAATAGGAAAGAACTAGAAAATTAGAGGAGCAGTATGCAAGAACCAACTTCTGATAAATAGGAGCTCCATATGAAGAGACTGGAGAAAATAAAGAAGTATGTCAAAGAAATAATTCAAGAAAAATGCTCAGAATTGAAAAACATAGTTTCCTGATGAAAAGACACACTCAAGCACCAGTAAAGGGGAAGAGCTACAAAGCACCTCACTATGCAGTTTCAAAGTACCTAAGGTAAAGAAAAGGTCCTAGAACCATCCAGAGAGAAAAAGACAACTCTCATACAAAAGATATGGAGTCTAAATTGAAATAGACTTCTTAAAAGCAACACCAGAAGCCAGAAGACTGTTGAAAATTATCTTCAACTATCTGAGGGAAATTTTTGATGTGCAATTTATGTTCTAAGCAACCCCCAAATGATCAATAAACAGTAAGACAAAATAAAGCCTTCAGTGTTAAAGGACCTGAAACATTTGCTTCAAATGCACAGTTTCTCAGTATTCTCCTGAAAGATATGCTTTATCAAAGAAGGGAAAATTCAGAAAGAGGAATACCAAGGATGCAGGAAACTGGAGTTCCAATCCAGAAAAGTGGAATTCCCAAAACAAGAAAGTTCTGGGATGAATCTGTGCAGCAGTCCCATAGTAGTTAGTCTAGATTGGTTTTTGAGGATGGACGGTTTACCCATATTGAAAAAAATTCTTACAGCTGTGACAAAGTGGGAATTAATGAATGATAGAAAACAGAAAATTAAGCAAGAACGGGGAGAAGGAGAGTTAGTAACTCCAAGGCATACAAAAACATACGAGAAAGGGAATGTAATCATAGTCCATCATGTAATTTCATCTATACATGATAAGCCACTGAATATTGATTTACAAAAGAATTGTGATATAACTCTACTAGGAGATTGGAGAGGAGTGAAGTTATCAGTCATATGAAATAAGCATCTTCTATAGGAAGAATCCTTACATAATTTGTAGTGGTTAAAATCCAAGACAAATGACCACAAGAACTATCTAAGATATTTTAAATTAATTGTTTCTGAGATTGGGAACTGAAGATGTGATATGAGTAGGCAAAAGAGAATTCTGTTTTTATTAAAACTACTATTATAAAACTGTTTGACTTTTAAACTGTGCTTGTGTATTTCATTAAAAATTAAAATTTACAAGCTGAAATTAACTTTTTAAAATGTCTGAAGGTTTCAATTCTAGATAAGATGGAATAAATGCATTCTATACTGTTTTTAAAACATGGATAAAATACATAGAGCTGCTATTTGAGTACTGTGAAAAGTAAATCATACTAAACAGATTGATAATTTGAATTCTGATCTTCTTCCCAGTGAACTGGTTGGAATAAGTATATTAATATCAGGACAAAGTAGAATTCAGAACAAAGAAAATTACAGGGGTGCTAAAAGGAAAATTGCATACTGGTAAAAGGGTCACTTATCAAAAAAGACATAACAATGCTAATTGTGTATGCATCTAAAAATAGAACCTCAAAATAAATGACACAAAAGCTGACATCTGAAAAGAGAAATAGACAAATCCACAAGTAAAGTAGGAGACTTTAAAATTCCTCTTTCACTAATACTGGGTTGGTCAAAAATTTCATAAGATGTGATGGAAAAACCTGAATGAACTTTTTGGCCAACCCAATAGCTAGCAGTAAGAAACAGAAAACAGTAAGGAGATAAAAGATATGAACAATGTTGTTAACCAACTAGATCAAATTGACGTTAGAGTACTCCACCCAACAACAGAATAAACATAACCTAAAGAACATGTACCAGTGTAGACAATATCCTGGGTGACAAAGTTAAAAGTTGTTTTGAAGATTTGAAAGCAATCAATAAGAATTATCTCTAAGGGAGCTGAAGAGGTTGAAGTTAGTATAGAAAGCCATTTTAAATATGATCAAAGAACTAAGAAAATTATGTCTAAAGAACTATAAGAAACTATGGGAAAGATGTTTCACCAAGTAAAGAATGTCAATAATTAGAATTTTTTTTAAAAAAAAACCTAGTGGAAATTCTGGAGTTGAAATGTACTTATAAGTGAAATAAAAAATTTATTAGAGGGGCTCACCAGCAGTTTTGAGCAGAGAGAAGAAAGAATTGATTTCTAGTATGAGGAAGAGATAGAAGAATGAAGAATAATTAAGATAGCCTCAGAAACCTGTACAACCACATCAAGCATACCAATGTACACATAAAAAGAGTCTTAGAGGGAGAAAAGAGAGAGAAGGGAACAGAAAGATTGTTTTTGAAGAAATAATGGCTGAAAACTTACTAAATTTGGTGAAAAACATTGATCTCCACATCTCAGAAAAGCAGAAAACTCCAAGTGGTTTGAACTCAAAGAGATCCATACATCAGAATGTTGTGATCAAACTATCAGAAGACAAAAAGAGAATCTAGAAAACAGCAAGAGAAAAACCATATACAGGATCTCTTCAATTAGCCGATCTTTTACTGAAAACTATGGAAAAGAGGCAGTAAATTGAAATATTTAAAGTGCTGAAAGAAAAAGACCATCAATGGAATCTGTATCTGGCAAAATTATACTTCAGAGATTAAGGAGGAAGTAGAACATTTCCAAACAAAAACCAAGAGAATTAATCTTTGGAAATCTTAATTGTACAAGAAGCACTAAAAGGAGTCTCTTTCTTGCTAAATAAAAGGACACTAATCAGTAAATTATATCCACATGAAGAACTAAGGAAGATCTGTAATTTCATAGGTAAATATAAAATATATTTTGGTAGCTCTTTTTCTCCTATTTGGTTTTTGAAAGCAACTGCATAAAGCAATAATTTTATGTCTGTGGTAATAAGCATGGGTCTTGGGGGTCCCAAAAACCATACTTAGGTTTAGTTATTCACCAGGAACAGTGATAGATTCATCAAATAGCTGAATGCACACCTAAGATTTACTGCAGTGAAAGGATAAAAAGCAAAAACAGCAAAGAGAAGGCACACAGGCAAAGCTCCAGGGGAAGTCAGGCACAATCTTCCAAGTGTCTTCTCTCAATGGAGTCATACAGGGCACTCTTAGATTCCCAGCAATGAATTGTGGTAACCTGTGTGAAATAATTGCCAACCAGGAGAGCTTGTTAAAGACTCAGCACCCAGTGTTTTTATTTGGACTGGTCATATAGGCAGTCTCTGCCTAACACTTTACCAAAGTCTAGACTCTCAGAAGAAAAGCACATGTTTGGCATTAACCTTATTTTTGCACAGACATTTTAGACACAGTGAGACTTTCTTATCAGTTTGTGATTGGAACCTTCCTAAAATCTAAAAGCCAACCAAGGGCTGCCTTTACATGCAGACATTTTTAGAGATAAGCAACTTGGCCTGCTGGACTCACTTTTCTGCACAGGTGTAATGTTTAAAGATAAAATTCAAATTAAAGTGATAACACAGGGTGGGGGGGGAACTGTTACTACAGGAGCAGTGTTTTTGTATACTATTGAAATTAAGTTCATATAGATCCAAATTAGATTTTTACAAATTAAGGTGTTTATTAAAATTCTCAAGAAGTATACAAAAAAGATCATAATGACATGGATAACCACAATGGTGTGATCACTCACCTTGGGTCAGACATCCTGGAGTGTGAAGTCAAGTGGGCCCTAGGAAGCATTACTACAAAGCTAGTGGAAGTGATGGAATTCCAGCTGAGCTATTTCAAATCCCAAAAGATGATGCTGTTAAAATGCTGCACTCAGTATGTCAGCAAATTTGGAAAACTGAGCAAGTGGCAACAGGACTGGAAAATGTCAGTTTTCATTACAATCCCAAAGAAGAAAGGTACCAAAGAATGTTCAGACTACTACACAGTTGTGCTCATTTTGCGTGCTAGTAAGGTAATGCTCAAAATCCTTCAAGCTAGATTTTAGCAGTATGTGAGCTGAGAACTACAAGCTGGGTTTAGAAAAGGTAAAGGAACAAGAAATCAAATTGCCAACATTTGTTGGATCACAGAGAAAGCAAGGGAATTCCAGAAAAAACTTCTGCTTCATTGACTATGTGAAAGCCTTCGACTATGTGGACCACAAGAAACAGTAGAAAATTGTTAAAAGAGGTAAGAACCAGACCAACGTACCTATCTCCTGAGAAACCTGTATACAGGTCAAGAAGCAACAATTAGAACCTCACATGGAACAACTGACTGGTTCAAAATTGGGAAAGGGGTATGACAAGGCTGTATATTGTCACTATGTTTATTTAACTCTGTGCAGAGTACATCATGCGAAATCCCAGGCTGGATGAATGAAAAGATGCAATCAGGATTGCCGGGAGAAAAATCAACAACCTCAGATAATACAAATGATACCACTCTAATGGAAGAAGGGGAAGAGGAACTAAAGAGCCTCTTGATGAGGGTGAGATTGAAAAAGCTGGCTTAAAACTCAACATTCAAAAAACTAAGATCATGGCATCCTGTCTCACCACTTCATGGCAAATAAAAGAGGAAAAAGTAGAAGCAGTGACAGATTTTATTTTCTTGGGCTCCAAAATCACTGTGGATGGTAACTGCAGCCATGAAATTAAAAGATGCTTGCTCCTTGGAAGGAACACTATGACCAACCTAGACATCATATTGAAAAGCAGAGACAAGGACCTACGGGCCGCAGGGAGTGCATCTGTCCTCTGCAGGGGCCGCAGGTCAGGAAAAGCATTTCAGCTGCTGCTGTGGAGAGTGTTTCCAGGGGACCAAGGAAACCCATCAGGAACTGAAAATGCCAAAACCGAGATCAAGCCCTGAGCCTTTGGAGTGGGAACACTGACTCCAAGACCCTAGACTACCAGAGAACTAACCCTAGGGGTAACAAATAGTGAGAACCCACACAAAGGAAACCACTTGAATACAAGACCTGGCATCACCCAACCACCAGTAGCACCCTGTGCAGGACACCTTATCTAAACAACAAACAAAACAAAAATACAAACCCAATCATCAGCAGACAGGATTACCACCCACTCAGCCTCGCCCATCAGAGGAAAAACAAACAAGCAACAACAACAAAAAAAACTCAGCACAAATCTCACCCTATGTGAAGCTTACACAAACCACTGGACCAAAATTAGGAGACCAGAAACCAAAAGGAAGAAAGAATTCAACCTTGAAGCCTGTGAAAAGAATACCTCAAACACAATAAGTTAAAAAAAATAATGATAATGAAAAGGCAGAGAAATACTACACAAACGAAGGAACAAATTAGAAACACAGAAGTTCAAATAAATTAAGAGGAAATAGGCAAACTACCTGTAAAAGAATTCAGAATAATGATAGTAAAGATGAACAAAAACCTTGAAAACAAAATGGAGAAAATGCAAGAATCAATTAACAAAGACCTAGATGAATTAAAGAATAAACATACAAACAACACAATTACTGAAATTAAAAATACTCTGGAAGGAATCAACAGCAGAATATCTGAAGCAGAAGAATGATTCAGTGAGCTGGAAGATAAAATGGTGAAAATAACTTCTGAAGAGCAGAATAAAGTAAAAAGAATGAAAAGAACTGAGGATAGTCTCAGAGACCTCTGGGACAATATCAAACGCACCAACATCAAATTATAGGAGTCCCAGAAGAAGAAGAGAAAAAGAAAGGGTATGGGAAAATTTTTGAAGAGATTATAGTTGAAAATTTCCCCAACAATGAAAAGGAAATAGTCAAGTCCAAGAGGCACAAAGAGTCCCATACAGGATAAACCCAAGGAAAAACACGCCAGTTCAGTTCAGTTCAGTTGCTCACTCATGTCTGACTCTGTGTCCCCATGGACTGCAGCACGCCAGGATTCCCTGTCTATCACCAACTCCCGGAGCCTACTCAAACACGTGTCCATTGAGTCAGTGATGCCATCCAACAATCTCATCCTCTGTCGTCCCCTTCTCCTCCCCCCTTCCATCTTTCCCAGCATCAGGATCTTTTCAGATGAGTTGATTCTTTGCATCAGGTGGCCAAAGTATTGGAGTTTCAGCTTCAGCATCAGTCCTTCCAATGAATATTCAAGACTGATTTCATTTAGGATGGACTGGTTGGATCTTCTTGCTGTTAAAGGGACTCTCAAGAGTCTTCTCCAACACAACAGCATGCTTCAAAAGCATCAATTCTTCAGTGCTCAGCTTTCTTTATAGTCCAACTCTCACATCCATACATGACTACTGGAAAAACCATAGCTTTGACTAGATGGACCTTTGTTGGCAAAGTAATGTCTCTGCTTTTTAATATGCTGTCTAGGTTTGTCATAGCTTTTCTTCCAAGGAGCAGGCATCTTTTAATTTCATGACTGCAGTCACCATCTGCAGTGATTTTGGAACCTCCAAAAATAGTCTCACTGTTTCCATTGTTTCCCCATCTATTTGCCATGAAGTGATGGGACGAGATGCCATGATCTTAGTTTTCTGAATGTTCAGTTTTAGCCAACTTTTTCACTGTCCTCTTTCACTTTCTTCAAGAGACTCTTTAGTTCTTCTTTGCTTTCTGCCATAAGGGTGTCGTCTGCATATCAAACTAACAAAGACTAAATACAAAGAAAGAATATTAAAAGTAGCAAGGGAAAAGCAACAAGTAACATATAAGGGAAACCCCATACATTTAACAACTGATCTTTCAGCTGAAACCCTGCAGGCAGGAAGGGAGTGGCAGGATATATTTAAAGTACTGAAAGGGAAAAATTCTACAACCAAGATTACTCTACCCGGCAAGGATCTCTTTCTAAATTGATGGAGAAATAAAAAGCTTTTCAGACAAGTGAAAGTTAAGAGAATTCACTACCATCAAACCAACTTTACAAGAGATGTTAAAGGGATTTATGTAGTCAAGAAATATAAGAGAAGGAAAAAGATCTACAAAATCTACCCCAAACAATTAAGAAAATGGCAATAGGAACATGTATATCAATAATTACTTTAAATGTAAATGGATTAAATGCTCCAACCAAAAGACACAGACTGGCTGAATGGATACAAAAACAAGACCCATATATATGCTGTCTACAGGAAACCCACTTCAGACCTAAAGACACATGTAGACTGAAAGTGAGATGATGGAAAAATATATTCCATGCAAATGGGAAGCAAAAGAAAGCTGGAGTAGCAATCCTCATATCAAACAAAATAGACCTTAAGATAAAGAAGATTACAAGAGATATGGAAGGACACTACATAATGATCAAAGGATCAATCCAAGAGGAAGACATAACAATTGTAAATATCTATGCATCCAACATAGGAGCACCTCAATACATAAGACAAACACTAACAGACATAAAAGCAGAAATTGACAGCAGCACAATAATAGTAGGAGACTTTAACACCCTGCTCACACCAATGGAAGATCATCAAAACAAAATTAATAAGGAAATACAAATCTTAAATGATACATTAGATGAGATGGATCTCATTGATATCTTCAGGACATTCCATCCAAATGCAGAAGAATACACCTTCTTCTCAAGCGCACATGGAACATTCTCCAGGATAGACCACATCTTGGGTCACAAATCAAACCTCAGTAAATTTAAGAAAATTGAAATGGTATCAAGCATCTTCTCCTACCACAATGCTATGAGACTAGATATCAATTACAAGAAAACTGTAAGAAGCACAAACACATGGAGATTAAACAACACGTTTCTAAATAACCAACAGGTTACTGAAGAAATCAAAAGGGAAATCAGAAAATTTCTAGCAATGACCATGAAAACACGACAACTCAAAGCCTATGAGATGCAGGAAAAAGCAGTTCTAAGAGGGACGTTTATAGCAATATAACACCACAGTTCAAAAGGATCAATTCTTCAGAAACCTCAAGAAACAACAAAAACATCAAATAGGCAACCTAACTTTACACCTAAAACAACTGGAAAAAGAAGAACAAAAAAACCCAAAATTAGTAGAAGGAAAGAAATCATAAAGATCTGAGCAGAAATAAATGAAAAACAAAAGAAACAG
Source organism: Okapia johnstoni (assembly GCA_024291935.2). Classification (NCBI taxonomy): domain Eukaryota; kingdom Metazoa; phylum Chordata; class Mammalia; order Artiodactyla; family Giraffidae; genus Okapia; species Okapia johnstoni. The sequence goes on along the minus strand of CM044308.1, from coordinate 119,635,967 downwards.
TAGTAAAAATTAATAAAACTAAAAGCTGGTTCTTTGATAAGATAAACAAAATTGACAAACCTTTGGCCAGACTCATCAAGAAAAAAAGAGAAGAATCAAATCAACAAATTGGAAATGAAAAAGGAGAGGTTACAACAGACAATGCAGAAATACAAAGGATTATAAGAGACAGTTATGAACAACTATATGGCAATAAAATGGATAACCTGGAAGAAATGGAGAGATTCTTAGAAAAGTTCAATCTTGTAAGACTGAACCAGGAAGAAATAGAAATTATGAACAACCCAATTACAAGCAGTTAAATTGAACCTGTGATCAAAAATCTCCCAAAAAACAAAAGCCCAGGACCAGTTGGCTTCACAGCAGAAATCTATCAACACTTAGAGAAGAGCTAATGCCTATCCTTCTAAAACTCTTCCAAAAATTGCAGAGGAAGGAACACTTCCAAACTCATTCTACAAGGCCACCATCACCCTGATTCCAAAACCAGACAACACCAAAAAAAGAAAACTACAGGCCAATATCACTGATGAACATAGATGCAAAACTGCTCAACAAAATTTTAGCAAACAGAATTCAGCAACACATCAAAAAGCTCATACACCATGATCAAGTTGGGTTTATTTCAGGAATGCAAGGATTCTTCAATATACACAATCAATGTGATACACCATATTAACAATTTAACAAATTGAAAGATTAAAAACCATATGATAATCTCAATAGATGCAGAAAAAGCCTTTGACAAAATTCAGCACCCATTTATGATTAAAACTCTTCAAAAAGTGGGCATGGAAGGAACCTACCTCAATATAGTCAAGGCCACATATGAAAAGCCTACAGCAAACATTATTCTCAGTGGTGAAAAACTGAAAGCATTCCCCTAAGATCAGGAACAAGACAAGGGTGTCTGCTTTCACCACTATTATTCAACATAGTTCTGGAAGTCCTAGCTACAACAATTAGAGAAGAAAAATAAAAGGAATCCAGATTGGAAAAGAAGTAAAGCTCTCACTGTTTGCAGATGACATGATACTGTACAGAGAAAACCCTAAAGATAGTATCAGAAAATTACTATAGCTAATCAGTGAATTTAGCAAAGTTGCAGGATACAAAATCAATACACAGAAATCACTTGCATTTCTATATTACTAACAATGAAAAATCAGAGAGAAAAATTAAGTAATCAATCCCATTCACCATTGCAACAAAAAGAATTAAATAAATAGAAATAAAATTACCTAAGGAGACAAAAGAACTGTACACAAAAAATTTTAAGACACTGATGAAAGAGATCAAAGATGACATAAACATATGGAGAGATATTCCATGTGCCTGGGTAGGAAGAATAATATTGTGAAAATGACTTTACTACCAAATGCAATCTACAGATTCAATGTGATCCTATCAAATTACCAATGACATTTTTCACAGAACTAGAACAAAAAATTTCACAATTCATATGGAAACACAAAAGACTCCGAATAGCCAAAGCAGTCTTGAGAAAGAAGAATGAAGCTGGAGGAATCAACCTTCCTGATTTCAGATTATACTACAAAACTACAGTCTTTGAGACAGTATGGTCCTGGCACGAAAAAAGAAATACAGACAATGGAACAAGATAAAAAGCCCAGAAAGAAACCCATGCACCTGTGGATAACCTTATTTTTGACAAAGGAGGCAAGAATATACAATGGGGCAAAGACAGCGTCTTCAATAAATGGTGCTGTAAAAACTGGGACAACTACACATAAAAGAATGAAATTAGAACACTTCCTAACACCATACAAAAAGATAAACTCAAAATGGATTAAAGACCTAAATGTAAGACCAGAAACTACAAACTGCTTAGAGGAAAACATAGGCAGAACAGTTGATGACATAAATCAAAGCAAGATCCTCAGTAATCCACCTCCTAGAGTAACGGAAATAAAAACAAAGGTAAACAAGTGGGACTTGATTAAACTTAAAAGCTTTTGCACAGCAAAGGAAACTGTAAGCGAGGTGAAAAGACAACCCTCAGAATGGGAGAAAAATAATAGCAAATGAAACAACTGACAAAGGATTAACCAAAATATACAAGCAGCTCATATAACTCAATACAAGAAAAATAAACAACCCAATCAAAAAGTGGGAAAAAGATCTAAACAGACATTCCTCCAAAGAAGACATACAGATGGCTAACAAACACATGGAAAGATGCTCAACATCGCTCATTATTAGAGAAATGCAAATCAAAACTACAATGAGATGTCACCTCACACTGGTCAAAATGGCCATCATCAAAAAATCTATAAACAGTAAATGCTGGGGAGGGTGTGGAGAAAAGGGAATGCCCTTGCACTGTTGGTGGGAATGTAAATTGATACAGCCACTATGGAAGATGGTATGGAGCTTCCTTTAAAAACTAGGAATAAAGCCATCATATGACCCAGCAATCCCACTCCTAGGTATATCCCCTGAGGAAACCAAAATTGGAAAAGACACATTGTTCATTGCAGCACTATTTACAATACCTAGAACATGGAAGCAACCTAAATGTCCATCAACAGATGAATGGATAAAGAAGTTGTACATATACACAATGGACTATTACTCAGCCATAAAAAGGAATGCCTCTGAGTCAGTTCTAATGAGGTGGATGAACCTAGAACCCATTGTACAGAGTGAAGTAAGTCAGAAAGAGAAAGATAAATATCGTATTCTAATGTGTATACACACAATCTAGAAAAATGGTACTGAAGAATTAGTTACAGGCAGCAATTCAGAAACAGACATAGAGAATAGACTTGTGGACATGGGGAGAGGGGATGAGAGGGTGAGATGTATGGAAAGGGTAACATGGAAGCTTACATTACCATATATAAAATAGATAGCCAACAGGGAATTTGCTGTATGGCTAAGGAAACTCAAACAGGGGCTCTGTATCAACCTAGAGGGTTGGGACAGGGAGGGAGATGGGAGGGAAGTTCAAAAGGGAGGGGATATATGTATACTTATGGCTGATTCATGTTGAGGTTTGACAAAAAAGAACAAAATTCTGTAAAGCAATTATCCTTCAGTAAAAAAGAGAAAAAAAGCAGAGACATCACTTTGCCAACAAAAGTCCATATAGTCAAAGCTACGATTTTTCCAGTAGTCATGTGTGGATATGAGAGTTGGACCATAAAGAAGGCTGAGCACTAAGGAATTGATGCTTTTGAGTTGTGGTGCTGGAGAAGATTCTTGAGAGTTCCTTGAGCTTCAAGGAGATCAAACCAGTCAACTCTAAAGGAAATCAACCCTGAATAGTCTTTGGAAAGACTGATACTGAAGCTGAAGCTCTAATACATTGGCCACCTGATGGGAAGAACAAACTCACAGGAAAAGACTTTGCTGCTGGGAAAGATTGAGGACAGGAGGAGAAGAGGGCGACAGAGGACAAGATGACTAGATAGCTTCTCCGACTCAATGGACATGAATTTGAGCAAACTCTGGGATATATTGAAGGACAGGGAAGCCTGGCATGCTGCATCCTTGGGGTTGTAACTAGTTGGACCAACTTAGCACCTGCATGATAACAAATGCAAGAGAATGAAGTTAGACCCCTACCTCACACTGTATAGAAAAGTTAACTCAAAATGGATCAAGGTCTAACAAGATGCAGATTTTCTTGACCTTGGATTAGGCAAAGGTTTTTAAAATATTTCAGATCATGTATCTGATCAGAGTCTAGTTCCAGAATATATAAAGAACCCTTATAGAGTTCAACAATAAAAAGACAGTGCAATTTTAATTTTGACCATAATTTAAATATGTATTTCTCAAAAAAAAAGGCACATGACCAGTATGCACATGAAAAGATGTGCAATATCATTAGTCATTCAGTTCAGTTCAGTCGCTCAGTCATGTTTGACTCTTTGCAACCCCATGAACTGCAGCATGCCAGGCCTCCCTGTCCATCACCAACTCCCAGAGCCTACCCAAACTCATTAGTCATTAGGGAAATGTAAATCAAAATCAGAGTGAAGTACCACCTCATACCTTTTATGGTAAATATATTGAAAAAGAGGGACAATAACAAGTGTATTGAAGTTATGGAGAAATTGGAAATCTCATGCGTGGCTAATGGAAGTGTAAAATTATGTGACTGCATTGGAAAAAAAAATGTGGCAGTTCCTCAAAATTTAAACATAGAGTTTCCATATGAACTAGCAATTCTATTCCTAGGTTTATACTCGAGAGTTTTTTTAAATGTATTTACATAAAAGCTTGTACACAAAGATGTATAGCAGCATTATTCATAATAGTCAGAAGTGGAAACAATGCAAAATGGTCATTACTTTATGTATAGATAAACCAATTGTGGTATATCCATACAATGGAATATTATTCAGTAATAATGTATGATACAAAGACCTTGAAAACATCATGCTAAATGAGAGAAGCCAGACACAAAATGCCATATATTATAAGATTCTAGTTTATGAAGTGTCCAAAACAGATAAATCTAGGGCTTCCCAGGTGGCGCTAGTGGAAAAGAACCCACCTGCCAATGCAGGAGATAAGAGACACAGGTTTGATCCCTAGGTCAGGAAGATCCCCTGGAGGAAGGCATGGCAATCCACTCCAGTATTGTTGCCTGGAGAATACTATGGACAGAGGAGCCTTGTGGGCTACACTCCATGGTGTCACAGAGAGTTGGACACAACTGAAGCCACTTTGCATGCACACATGCATATGGACAGAAAGTAGATTACTGGTTGTCAGGAGTTAGGGGGAATAATCCAAGTAATTTAGGGAGACTAATGGGCATGGGGTTTCTTTTTTGGTGAGATTAAAATATTCTGTAGTAGATTGTGTTATAGGTTGCAGAACCTTGTAAATGTGCTCAAGAACCACTAAATTTTAAAATTTTTAATAATTTTTAAAATAAAACAATTAGCAAATTGAGCCCCACAATCCATAAAAAGAATAATGCACCATAGGCATAGTGGTTATTCTAGGAATGAAAGAAAGGCAAACTCAATATCTGAAATTTTGCTAGTGTAATCCACCATATTAGCAGTTTAAAAAGAACAACTACATGATTATATCAATTGGTGCAAAAAAATTTTTTACAAACATTCACTTAAGATAAAAACTTGTTAAATCAGAATAAAAGTTATCTACAGCTAGTATAAGGTAAAAAATATTCTGTATATGTGAGGAAGATTTGGAGGAAATAATTTTTATAATTTTGACTTTTGAAATAGAATGCATGTAGCATTTTTGGGTATAAGTTATCAGTAGTTGGCAAAAGTAGGGTGTTTTTAAATACACCTACTCTGGTACATTGTACTGAGTAGTTTCTATAAACCTTATTCATAGTCATGACTTTGATTAAAGGACACATCATTAATTTTCTCAATCTTCTCTCTGTCCTATTAGAAATTTGACTGTTTTCACTGTTGTATTTATCTTACTTTCTCCCTATTTTTTTAACAGGTGTATTCGACACAAGAATGATTGGGGGGCTCTTATTCTAGTCGATGATCGTTTCAGGAGTAACCCAAGTCGATACATATCTGGTAAGAGTCTCAGCTGGGCTTAGAGTAAGAGTTGGTAGCAAGCTTTAGTAGTTAATGACTTCTATTTTTAAAGACAAAGAATTGGGTAGAAAATTTGAATTACTAGATCTAACATGAAAAAATTCACATTGCCTGGAAACCTAGCCTTTTAATGCTTCTATGTTTACAAAAGATCTTTAGAGAGAAGAATCTGATTAGTTCTAATGTAGTGTTAATCAATTAAGATCCTTCAGTTTCATCAGAATATGGTTTTGATTTAGTAGCATAGCAGTCATTTATTTAGCATTGTCAGGGAAAAAACTGTTCCACAGAAATTAATTTTTCAAGAAATATTAAGTTTTTACATTAAGCACACAAGCAATCCATTGGCTGCATAGGATTCTTCTTTCATTTTGGATTATTTGAGTTTTATTGTTGTTTGTTTGTTTAGAAATGCTTCTGTTGTTACAGAGTTTATATTAATCAGAGTTACTATCTTCTAAAAAGGAAAAAATGCACCACTGCATACTGCCAGATGAAGTAGATGGTCATTTTTCCCCACTCAAATGAACAAATACTCTGTGCCTATTGTTTTCATCCAACTGTACCACAGTCCCTTTGGAATCAATATCAGGAATCTATCTGTTATTAAAGAACTGTTAGAAATACTTGCATTTTTATTGTTAGCTTTAGAGCTAACAAGTTCGTACCATATTATAAAAAATGAAATGACGTTAATTTTTTGTTTCAGATTAGCTGTCTATGTATATGTACTCTACTTTTTATATTTCAGAACCTAATCATTATATCTGATTCAATATTAAAACATATCCACCTGGATTGAAGCAGGAAATGCTGCTTTATTAAGCTTTTCTCCTCTTTCCCTGTAGAGCAAGCCATTGAGCTTAGGCCAAGTCATAACCAAAAGCAAATATTAAGTGCTTATGTTTAGTCAGCAGGTGGAGCTCAGATTCTTTCAAGTTTCGAAAGCAAACTGACATTTTATACTGAAAAGCCTTTTTTTAATCACAAAAAGGTCAAAATGAAAGTAATAACTATAATGCTAAAATTTTTAGATTTGAAAATTTTTCATATTTTTATTTGGTATAATTATTTTCCCCAAGCAAACAAAAATCAAAAACTTTAAAGAAATGCATGTTTTAAATATTTTTTGTTTTCAAATCTAGAACTGAAATTTTTACCTCAGATTCGTTGAGAGATTTTTTTGAATTACACATTTTTTATTATTTTCTGTAAGGTTTTAATTTTTTTCTGAGACTCATAAAGAAGACTGAAATCTTATGTAGACAGTAACAACACAACATACAGATTCCTTTTGATGACTAATTTTTGTTTAAATTCAATTGGCATAAAAATAGATTGTTAGAAAATCTCCATTAAACAGAAAAACTAAAGGAATATATTTGTAATGAAAGTCTAATTGTTCAAGTTGCTTGATGCTGTCTTATCTTCCTCTCAACTGAAAACACCATACTGAATTTTTAAACTACTCCAAAAGATGATTATAGTTTTAGCAATATCAGCAGAGAATATTTTCTAAAGTCCAAATATCTGAATTTCATTCTGAAGTGGGCCATTGTCCAAAACATCTTATACTGTTAATATGGTTTATTTTTATGCAGTTTTCGTATGTCACAGGGTCAAATCTTATCCCTTATAACTTTATTATTTATATATTAAAAATAAATATATATATTCATATAGGACATGATTTACCCATAAAATGGTGTTATTCCTTTTACCCATAATACTTTAATATATTTGGAATTGGGAGAAGGGAGACCAAAAAAAAAAGCCTTTGAGACTGTGAAAGTGAGAAAGGCTAAGTGGCTCAGTTGTGTCCTACTTTTTGTGTCCCCATGTACTATAGCTTGCCAGGCTCCCCTGTATATGGAATTCTCTAGGCAAGAATACTGGAGTGGGTAGCCATTCCTTTCTCCAGGAGATCTTCCTGACCCAGGGATCAAACCTGTCTCTCCCGCATTGCAAGCACATTCTTTTACCATACGAGCCACCAGGGAAGCCCAAGAATAGCAGAGCCGGTAGTCATTCCCTTCTCCAGGGGATCTTCCCCACCCAAGGATTGAACCTGGGTCTCCTGCATTGCAGGCAAATTCTTTACCATCTGAGCACCAGGGAAGCCCAAAGTGAAAGCGTTAGTCACTCAGTTGTGTCCAACTTTTTGCAACCAGATGGACTGTAGCCTGCCAGGACCCTCTGTCCATGGAATTCTCCAGGCAAGAATACTGGAGTGGTCAAGCTATGAGTCGTGCCGTGCAGGGCCACCCAAAATGGATGGGTCACAGTGGAGAGTTCTGAAACAACGTAGGTACGCTGGAGGAAGGAATGGCAAACCACTCCATGAAAAGTATGATAAGCAAAGACATCACTTTGCCGACAAAGATCCATATAGTCAAAGGTGTGATTTTTCCAGTAGTCATGTATGAATTTGAGAGTTGGACTATAAAAAAGGCTAATCGCCAAAAGAATTGATGCCTATGAATTGTGGTGCTGGAGAAGACTCTTGAGAGTTTCTTAGACTGCACGGAGATCAAACAAGTCAATCCTAAAGGAAGTCAACCCTGAATATTCATTGGAAGACTGATGCTGAAACTGAAGCTCCAATACTTTGGCCACCTGATGAGAAGAGCTGACGCCTTGGAAAAGACTCTGATGCTGGGAAAGATTGAGGGCAGGAGGAGAAGGGGACGACAGAGGATGAGATGATTGGATGTCATCACCAACTCAGTGGACATGAGTTGGAGCAAACTCTGGGTGATGGTAAAGGACAGGGAAGCCTGGGATGCTACAGTCCATGGGGTTGCAAAGAGTTGAACACAACTTTGTGACTGAACAATAACAACAAAGATAAAATTAAATTTGCCTTTTCCCCCAGTTATTCAGATTGACAAATAATGCATTTCCCCATCTCCATTCTACTTCTACTGCCTCTCCCTCCATCCAGCTGACAATCACTGCATGTAAAGAGAAATGCTACTGATACAAGAGCATATTGTACTTACGAAGGTAAAAAGGCAGGAAAACGGTTGAGAACCATTCTATATACTCTAAATTCAAAGTAGATTACTTCACCAGAGACGTTACCTAATTGTTTTTCTTAGTATATCTTCATGAATAACCAAAGCTTCTTTGCTGGGTTTACTTTTTGCCTTAGGACTTTCTAAATGGGTTCGACAGTTGATTCAGCACCATTCAACCTTTGAGAGTGCACTGGAGTCCTTGGCTGAATTTTCCAAAAAGCACCAAAAGGTCATTTCTGTATCCAAAGAAGACAGAAAATCTATACAGGACAATGAGCCTACATTTGGAGTGGCTTGTTTGAAGAATAGTACCTCACCTTATTTTTTAGAAGCAGCAAGCCATTTATCACCAGAATATGCTATGGAAGGTAAAGCAAAAATGTGTCTAAGAACTACCATATCCTAAAATGATAAATAAAAGTCCATCTTTACCAAGAGGCATCATCTCCAAAAAGGAGAAAAGTATGAAAAGTTCTACCCATTTACATTTAGAAGAGAAGTCTCATTATATTCAGTGAAATTATATTTGTTATGCTGCAGATTAATGTCCTTAAATATGTTGGTTTGTAATATAAGGTGTTATCATAAAATCATGAAATAGTATAGTGTATTGGAATGGGAACAAACTTTTGTCAGAGACCTATACATGTTTTCTGGTTTTCCATTAAGATGCTTTGCTACTAACTGTGACCCTCTGAGCAAGTCACTTAACATTTTGAGTCTTAATAGAAGAAGGAATATCTGCCTACCTGTCCCTCCAGGTTGGGTTGTAAAGATCTAATGAGATGATAAATGTCACAACATTGTAAAGAACTTTACAAATGGTAATTTTTTCTAAAGGTGATATAAAAACTGACCTAATTTATAGATACTTGTCCTACAGGAATTATTTAAAGATGTGAGAGTCATTTATTCTAAATGATAAAAAAAATAATATTTTAAAATATCAGAATATACTAGATTAGAATATAATTTGGAAAATTAGAATATAATTTAAATATATTAGAGTATAATATATCAGGAGTTTGCAAATTATGGCCTATGGACCAAATTTGGCCTGCTCTCTCATTTTGTAAGTAAAGTTTAATGGAATGCAGTCACAGTCAATCACTTACATATAGTACACAAGAGCAGAGTTAAGTAGTTGTATATATTACACTAGAACAGCATAACTGAGTAGCTGCAACAGATACTGTATGACCCACAAAGCCTAAAATATTTATTGTCTGGCCTATTACAGAAAAAGTTTGCTAAACTGTGTTCTATATCATTGGATATCATTTTAATTGTTTTATTTCATATATAATAGTTGTTTAATATATCAGTTTTTAAATATTTATTTTATAGTATATGCTTGTATCCTAACTAAATGTTATAGTGAATTCTAGGCCATTATACTGGTTATCAGGAAACCTAGTTTCTAGTCCAGGTCTGATTACCAACCAATTTTATAACCTCAAGCAACTATCTTAGTCTTTGTGGTTGTCTGTTTCCTTTTTTTTTTTTTTTTTGGTTGTCAGCTACCTTAAGGGAATTAATCTAGGTCAGTTTTTCTCAATCACTGGTTAGTGGATTTTTAAGGCATTTTTACAGCCTCTTTCCTCCTTTACAAAACCTTCTTTCTTTTCCTTTTTACCCTTCCTTTTCTTGTTCACTTCTGAGGTCCCTGGTGTGGAATTTGATAGTTCATCAGACAGCATTATAACTTGGGCTGGAGACCTAAGATTCCTTTCAGAGTTAACATGTTGTGCTTTACATTCTAAAATGGAAGTCCTGCTACTGCTTGTTATGGGCTCTGAATTGTGTATCCTATACAGTTATTTCAGTATTTCTAACAAAAATCACTTTTAATGTAACAATTATTATGTTAGGAGCAGAAAGTTAACACTCTTACACTCTTGTATTTGTAGATGATCCAGAATTATTAGAAGAGTCTGCCCAGGCAGTAGGAGCAGAAAGAATTGTGATTTCCAGATCCACAAGCCCAACCTTCAGCAAACAAACAGACCGAGTTAGCTGGTCTGGCAGTAATTTGGGGGGACAGTATCTTACTGGTACAATTCTGACTGGAACACCTGTGGTTAGGTCATCAGAGGACTGTGCCTCTACTTCTTCCACTTTCAAAACAGAAAAGAAATGTGGAACAGTTTTGCCACTCACTGATAAATATGAGTCCTCATCTCTGACAGTAGATACATCATTTGGAGCATGCCCTCAATCAGAAACCGTTGCTCCATCAACAAACGTTGATGCTACTAATCTGAATTCAGAAGATCCAGCAATTCAGTTGTCTGTAGTAAGTGAAGAAGCTGAACCTTCTGCTTCAAATACAGCTTCTGAAACAGAAGCAGAGGATGAATCTATCTATTTTACACCTGAGCTTTATGATCCTGTAGATACAAATGAAGAAAAGAATGAACTAGTTGGAACTGAGAGAGACAGATTGACTAATAGTTCAAGTTGCATTTTAACTGAAGATCTTTTTGAAATTAAAACTACAAAAGGAGTGGATTCAGTCAGAGAAATGGAAGCTGAGGACTGCACAGACACAAAGTTGAAAAGACTCATGCCTATTAAAGAAAGTAAAGTTGATGACCTTGGTAGTAATGTAAAAACAACTCATAAATGAATTGGAACTGGGAAAATACTCAGGAAATGGATATAAAGAACTTTGAACAGTCTCCTTCCAAAAATAAAGATGTGTTCCCTGGTGTTGGGTAATAATACTTAACTGCCAAGCTATAAAAACATACCATCATGCATATATTCAACTATATTGTAAATGATAATTTATATATTGGATAAGTAGCATGGTTTTGGGGGTTTTTTTTAGTTTGAGATGTATTTTTCACTTTAATCCAAAGACTATATTATGTTTAAAAATACAAGTTTTACTACTCTCAAGTTTTAATAAACTGATTCTTAAAAAATATTTTCCTCCAAGAAGTCATCCTCTGCTAAACGCTATATTGAATTAATCAGTTTGGAAGATGCCTAGTTTCCTAATGCACTTTAAATTTCACAGGAATATTTGTTTTTGTAGTCCTCTTCATCCATTTGTTTTCATACTGATATGTAAAAATTAATGGCAATCTAATCCAGTCACCCATGTATCATGTTTCTCTAGATTTTACCTCAGATCAGTCTGAGATTTTCTTTTTTTTAGAAGTCACAGTCTTCTTGAAAAGTATATTCCTATATTAAACTGCCTACTTATAAGTAATTAAGAATTAAGAAAACTACATGCGTTTCTAATTGAAATTGTTTTTTGTTCATTAAACCTAAATCAAGCATGTTTTAAACAAATTTATATAAAATCATAAGATGCCAAATTAAGGACTCCTAATTTTCAGTTCTGATTGTTTAGCTTCATCACCATCGTGGAAAAAAGTGATCTTTTCTAGCTGAAAGGTTTCAATTATGCAGCCAAGATAGGAAACTTCAAATATAAATTTAATAAGTAAACCCAAACATGTAACAGTAGCTGAAAAATGTTCTGTGATATCTCAGTAAGCCTTTCTGTAAATTTTGACTCTGTGTTTTTATGAATGAAGCTGTACTTCTGATTAAAAATGGTTATAAAAGAAGCTTTTCTCTGACATCATTCCAAAAATACATTCACGGATCTTTTCCAAGAAACATCTGTTATTCAGTAGACATTTAGGCTTCTTGTGAGTGATTTGAATTGAAATTTTATGAGTTGTTCAAGTTGTGGATGTGTTTCATTATTTTCAAGTCAAAATTCTCTGAAGTCAGGTTATCTTTTTATTTGGGACAGTGATTTATTATATATGAATATATTTACTTTCATTTCAATGGCATTTAGATTGAATACAGCTTAATTGTTTCTATAGCATTGGATATTACAACTCTAAGCATAATTCAAAGAAATTTAAATGGATAATTTACCAGTTAAAGATTGTATCTGTAGATTGGGATATATTCAATCCCATCTAGTATTAGATCTTTTTCTTAGGTGATCAGTAAAAATTTCAAACACTAGATTAGAAGGTAATTTCTAAATTGTTTTGAAAGGGTGAAATCATTTGTCCTCTTTGGCATAGTTTTTAATCCACAGATAAAGGGTAGTGTGATAGTAGGAAAAGTACCAGGTAGAAGGCAAGAGACTTGGGCTCTGTTCTTGGCTCTGACACTAAAATTTGCTAAGTCATGCCTTTTGGGGAATTATTTTCATCTGTGAAATGTGTAGTTTGATACTATAAAATCATGCAAATCCCTTTCAACTTTAAAAATCCATAATTTAAAGGAATATGTGTTGATTTTTTTTTTAACACTCAATAAATATGTATTGCATGGATAAATAAAGTACTCTATCAGCATGGGTGACAAAGAATCTGAGGTTACAATGGTGTCTTTCACAAAATTATACCATTCCAGGTTCAATGCATGAGACAAATGCTCAGGGCTGGGGCAATGGGATGACCCAGAGGGATGGGATGGGGAGGGAGGTGGGAGGGGGGTTCAGAATGGGGAACACATGTAAACCCATGGCTGATTCGTGTCAATGTATGGCAAAACCCACTACAATATTGTAAAGTAATTAGCCCCCAACTAAAATAAATAAATTTATTAAAAAAAAAAGATTTGGGAGATAATACTAATTACAAAACAATTTAGAAATGACAATAAATTTAAAATGTAAACTAATGGGGATATTTTACTTAAATCACCCAGATTTTATTTGTATAATTTTGTGTTGATATTTTATTTTGAATCAATTTTCATTTGCTTTTGTTGCAAAATACTTAAACCATTTATATAAAAATAATGTGAATAATTGTATGAATATGTGCATAATAACTTAGGAAGGAAAACATTTTAACATTGCTGCAATTAAAATATTCCTGAATGCTTAAAATTGTCTTTAGAAGAATTGGTAAACTACTGGAGGAGAACCAAGTACAGTATTTTTTAGTCATATCTTAGTGTGATTATCCAAAGAAAAGAAAGTGAAGGTGTTAGTCACTCAGTCGTGTCTGACTCTTTGCGACCCCATGGCCTCCGCCCATGGAATTCTCCAGGCAAAAACACTGGAGTGGGTAGCCATTCCCTTCTCCAGGGAATCTTCCCAACCCAGGGATCAAACCCAGGTCACCTGCATTGCAGACGGATTCTTTACCATATGAGCCACCAGTGTTATTATCCAACTCAATCTCAAATACCATCCCTTTCCCTAGATACAATTTATTCTTGCCAAAATCTAATTTTCTCCAAGGCTAAAAATTTCAGTTACTGAGAATGTACATAGAGATGTGGCACAAACTTATAGTAATCCCAAGTGGTGTTTCAAAAATTTTGTACAATGATTCCACGGTTGAAACAGGTATATAGTCTCCTCAGATCGCAGCTTTGACCAGGATGGTTTTGCAAGAAGTAAGGTACTAGGCCTTTAAAAGAGTACGAACTGGAACAATTTCTTTAGTGATAAAATGCTTTTTAAAGAGATGTTTTAGAAAGTTCAAGTTAAAACATATAAAAGCATTTAAAAGAGTATCTGAGTTATGGCAAATCCTCAGTTATTACTTGGTAAATCAATCATATATGTGGAGCACACTCGTGCTTTATTGTGGAGTCTTCCCTAAAGATGATAGATAGATTAGATAGATAGATAGATAGGTGATAAACTGACAATAAAGAATCACTGTATAGTAGTTCAGTTCTGTCGCTCAGTTGGGTCCAACTCTCTTTGCAACCCCATGGACTGCAGCACACCAGGCCTCCCTGTCCATCACCAGCTCACTTTCATCAAGTCGGTGCTGCCATCCAACCATCTCATCCTCTGTTGTTTCCTTCTCTTCCATGCTTTCAATCTTTCCCAGCATCAGAATCTTTTCCAGTGAGTCAGTTCTCCACATCAGGCAGCCAAAGTATTGGCCACCAATGAATATTCAGGACTGATTTCCTTTAGGATTGACTGATTGGATCTCCTTGCAGTCCAAGGGACTCTCAAGAGTCTTCTTCAGCACCACAGTTCAAAAGCATCAATTCTTCGGTGCTCGGCTTTCTTTATGGTCCAACTCTCACATCCATACATGACTCCTGGAAAAACCATAGCTTTGACTAGACGGATCTTTATATAGTAATAAGGAGAAGTTATTTGGCTAGTTTATTTTTTAAGGCTTTTGAGATATTTAAGACAAGTTTTTTCATCATGTAATTTGCCTTACCCATTCAATGCAAATTAAATAATTATCTAATAATTTATTTAAGGACTAAAAATACATAGAGCATACAGGCCACGAATCAGCAAAACAACCAGTTGGAGAAACGGCTTGATTCATGGAAGAAAGGTACATTGTAAAGAGCAGATGTTTCATGACTTAAAATTTACATGAATCATTTAAAACTTTTAATAATTGTGTTAGAAATTAATGATAATTCTTTATGCTACTATTGTGCATTTAATTATTACGTGGTTTTTAATTTGATACTGTTTCCAAGTTCACATAAGACTTTGTGCTTTATTCTTTCTTGTCTTCTTTGTATTTAAGGCATTAATTTTTTGAAGGCTTTTCCATGTTTCTACAGTATGACCTTGTGCTATGTTCCTATAGTTAAACACATTCAAGCTACTTAATTCTTTGGAATTGCTTATAAAACTTCATGAAATCAAAATGCCTAATGTAAAATCACTTGAAAGAATGGTTATTGTCATTTAATCTCTGATAACACTTTTTGGATAGTTGCTTACTACACAGCTCTTGCTTGTGATCCTTTTAGCCTCAGATTTATCAGTGTGCTACACAAGATTTTAGTTTAATCTTTATGAATTTGTGGTAGATTCTTGTTTATTTCCATAGACAAATGCAGTCAATTTTTTGTAAATGGAAAGATAGTATTAAAACTGAACTTTTTCATAATAAAAAATAAATTTAAGACCACATCAGACAGCGAATGTCTAAGAAAGCTAAAACTAATATAAAGTAGCTATGTAGCAATTAAACATAAAGACATCACTTCAGGAAATGGAAATTTAAATAGATGACCTAGGCTTATGATTTTCTAGCCTTAAATGATTTTCATGTCTACTAAAAAAAAAAAAAGCATTTTGTTTCTTAAGGTTTCATTTGATAGACCATTAGCTGCCTGGCTTCCTGTACTCTACAATGGGGCCTTGTTATAATATCCATGTGATCTGAGCTAGCGGATCACCTTATTGGTGAAACCATCTTATAATGAAGTGCTTTCAGTAACTAAACTCCTGGACAAGATCCAAAATAACCCATCTTATACCAAATTCCACTCTGTAATAAACAATTTTCAACATATTGCAAGGAAAACAAAAATTATGTGAAACTTACTATTCTCATAAATTTAACCTTTGAAAATCTAACAGTAAATTCTGATTAAAAGGAATATTTGTTAACAAGGCACAGTGAGGTAGAAATTTTAGTATGCTTTAAAATTTTATTTTTTTATTTTGGTCTTCTTTTAAAAGCAACTTGTGTGATTTTGATTCTCTTGTGCTTGTCCCAAAAATGTCATCATTTTACATTAAATTATTTTATGTCAGTATTTACAAAGCTAAATTTAAATGTTTCCTTTGTCTCCTTGCTATTATTACAAAGCACTAATTGTACAAGTGCCATGTCATTTATGTAAACTAAGTTAGATGCCATTGTCTTTTATATATGATACATATATAGTTGAAAAGATTTAGAGATATATTAAATACTGATTGTTATTATTTTGGATCAAGTATTGTCTTGGTACATTTTCCCTGTTTTTCAGACTTTTTTCAGGCTTTTTAGACTTTCCCTGTTTTTCAGTGTTATGATATTCCTATTTAAATACTATTCTTTCAAACATTGATCTCTTTTATTGTATCTGTTGTAAAAGGACCCAAGTAATCCACCTTGCCACTCAGGATTTTATTGCTTGTGAAGTTGAATTATTGCCTAAAGCAGAAGGCAGTAGGAAATATAAGAAAATACTTTGTACCATCCTTAGTATGTGCTGGGCTGTGCTTAGTTGCTCAGTCTTGTCCAACTCTTTGCAACCCCATGGACTGTAGCCCACCAGGCTCCTCCGTCCATGGGGTTTCTCCAGGCAAGAATACTGGAGTGAGTTGCCATGCCCTTCTCCAGGGGATCTTCCCAACCCAGCTATCAAACCCAGGTCTCTAACATTGCAGGCGGTTTCTTTACCATCTGAGCCACCAAGGAAACCCCATCCTTAGTATGGACTTACCTAAATTACAGTAAGGTAGATTGATGTATTAATATTCCTGTATTTCAGTCTTTAAAGTTGATTGGCAGTATACATGGGTGTTACCATTAGACATGGAAACATGTTCCAGTTTGATCTGCTGACTTACTTTGAGCAAGTTATTTACCTTCTCTGAACTTCTGTATTTTCACCTTTAAATGTTAATAATTTCATAAAAAATATAGATCAAACATTATGAATATCAGATACATAAAACCTTATTTTTAATATCAGACAAGGAGAAAGGTAACAGAATTTGGAGTCAAAAGTATGAGTTTGAGTTTTGGCCCTACTGAGTGGCCTTGGTCATGTAATTTTAACTCATTGAGCCTCAACTTTATTTTCTGGGAGTGAAAAAAGTGAGTAATATCTACCTAAGAAAAGTACTATGGTGATTAAATGAGATGATATGCAATATGTGAAAGTACTTTATAAATTTTGAACCACTGTCCAAGTAGTAGTTGTGAGGAAACTTCAACAATAGTATAACTGTTACCTCAGTATCCTGAAATTGCACTTTCAAAAGGACTAATAAACCTGTTAGAATTTGGTCCAAGTGCTGAAAGGCACAATTGAGCTTCGTTAAAGATTCTATGTGGTTATTCTTTCACTAGCAAGACTTATATATTGTGAAAATGTATTTCTCATTTCATTTTTATATCTTAAAATATATGCATGTTTCAGTCAAAAAAAAAGTCATCAATAGAACACTGAAATCTGTAAGTTGCACTGAGGACATTCTATGTAGGATCCATAGGGCAGGGAGTTTTGTTGCGGGCAGGGGGTGGTCTGTGTTGTTTACTGCTGTACTCCCAACATTATATTTACTGACTAAATTAATTGATACATTCTATTAATCGTGTATTTCTATTAGGACTTTATATATGCTACTTGGCTCTCATAAATGCTTATTTCATTTGACTAATTTCTAGACTCCAGTGATCCTTCTCTTTCCAGATTTGTTATTCTCATTGCCCTAACAGCATTCAATCCCTCATACTTCTTCTAATCCTTTAGCTGTGGGCCAGAGATTGTCTTTTCTCTTTCTTTTTTTCCAAAGTGTGTGATTTTACCAATTTTAGCCTACAAAGAATGTTGGACCTTTGTACATTCTGTTTGAGATGTCCATAAATAGCACTGTTCTTCACAATTGGATTCTAAAATAGAAGTTGAATTTCATGTTAACTAATTGATTAGCCAAAGTGACAGCTATCTTATAAACCTTTTAAGCCCATTGTCACCCTGGGACAAAGTTAGTTTTTCCTGCCTTTGTCCCAGTGTAATATTTATTGTATGGTATTGCAATTGTGGAGAAGTCTATCTCTCTGGCCCATTGTGACCCCTGAGGATCCAGACACTTTTCATCCTACCTGGCATTTAATCATTCATCTACTTACTCCCCTGACACATTTTGAGACCCTACTTTGTGTTAAGATGTATGCTATACTCTGGGGATACCAATGTTAAGTGTGATATATCCGCTAGGAATTCACAATCTAATTCACATGTAAGTAAACACTCATGCTACAGTGTGATAAGAGCTGTAGCACAGGCAAAGCAGTGTTTGTTGAGTATATGCATACTGTAATGCACAGTTATGATTATAGAGGATCTATAAGTTAACAGCATAATCTACTTAACACAGGAAACATTTTGACAGATTTTTTAAAATATCTTAATGGAAAAATGCTTACAATTTTAAAAATACATTCTCAAGGAATTGCAGAATACGCTTCGTTTCCTGAAAGTTCCCATATTCAGATCTCTTAATCTCTCTACTCTGGATTATGGAATGTTAACTTACCCAAAGGGAACAAAGCAAGAACATAACAAATACATCTGTAGTGCCTTAGAGTATAGCAGATAGTGTAGTGTATCGTAGAGCTTTCAAAACTGTTAGCTCATTTGGTTCTCAGAATAGCCTGCCAAAGTCAGCAACACAGTGGTGTTATCCTTCTTCTTATAAATGAGGAAAATAAAACATTGTAATGAGACCACAATCAAGGCCATGGTGTACTTTTCCACTCTTTTGTCGTGTTTCTGTGCTTTTGTATAAATTTTAGTCCACCCTTGTTTTCCAGTCCCTCTCTATGATAGGTATAGTCTTGGAATTCTGAAAGCAAGGCTCACAATTTTATTTTTTATCCAAGGGGGTACTTTCCAGAATGTTTTTACAGCATTTTTATAATATTAAATGAAGATGCATTAACATTAAGGAGTATTAGCTTTTTGAATACAGAAACCATCCTGGATCATAGTGTACTGCTTGACACATAGTAGGTGCCTAGTAAATATCTTTTAATAAAAAGAGGGGAAAAAAAGGAAATTTCCTCAAAACAACTCAAAAAGCTGAGCATTACCTAAGGTAACATAGCTAACTAATGACACTGGAGTCAGAACTAGAGCCAAAGTGTCATAACTTTCTATTTCAGTTTCGTAACACCTTACCAGCATACCTAATACCAAAACCTCGGTTTCTGACTTCCACTCCTGTGATTTCACCTCCATTTCATTTCCTCACTTCCACTGACTAAACCTTACTCCAGTCCTCCTCCTACACCTACTTCCTCAGTCTTCTAGCTTATCAGCCTCCTTCCGTCTTTCCTTCCTAACTCCAAGTTTGGACTTCACAGTCAGTCACTGGAACTATTCTCCCGCCAGCGTCCTGAACTTCTGTCAGTTCAGTTCAGTCGCTCAGTTGTGTCCGACTCTTTGAGACCCCATGAATTGCAGCACGCCAGGCCTCTCTGTCCATCACCAACTCCCGGAGTCTACCCAAACCCATATCCATCCTTTGTAATTCTATTCCAGTCCTGCAAAATCCCCAAACCTAGTTTAATATCAGTTTGTCTTTGCTGTTACTGCACTGGAAAGTTGAGCACTGCTGAAATGTATGTAGAATAGTGTGGATTGGTGCCACTACAGAGTTTTGGCTTCCAGCCTTGATTAGATTCTCAGCACTGCTTTTCAGCTCATGTATTTTCCCTGACTATTAATAGTTCCCCTCTCTCCCCTTATCCACCAATAACTGTACTAAATTGATATGTTGCTTCTTTTCTCAGCCCAGTTCCCTTTCCCAGTTATGTGCTTCCTCTGGATAATCGTATTCTCTTTTGAACTATGCACTAAATGATTCCTGACGCATCATCCAGCTGACTGCTCCACGTCTTGGATATCTCATAGTATCTCGGACTCAATTTGTGTAAATTCTTTTCTGAGACCTGCTCTTCCTGTTTCAGCTGGCAGCCCCGCCATCCATTTAGTTCTCCAAATATGAAACTATTAATATCAAGTCATCCAAACTGTTGAGCAAAGTTGATCACTTTCCATCTTCATAGTGATTGCATTAATTCAGACCCTCAGAGTCCCTTTTCTAGAATAGCATTAATAGTTCTTCCACCAGTTTCACTGGTCCTTCCCCAGAAGTCCTCCCTTCTACTTTGTTGCCATTTAGCTAGTCTAAAAAGCAAATCATTTCACTCACCTGTTGAACATCCTTTTATATACACGATCAGATCAAAACTCTACATGAAGACATACCAGATTTTTTTTCATTCTATTGAAGTATAGTTGACTTACAATGTCATGTAAGTTTCAGGTGTACAGCATAGTGATTCAGTCATATTTTTTCCCCTTATAGATTATTGCAAAATATTGAGTACAGCTCCCTATGCTATATAATAGGTCCTTGTTGGTTATCTGCTTTATATATAATAGTGTTGTTTTATATATAATAGTGTGTATGTATTAATTCAAACCTCCTAGTTTATCTCCCCTTTTTTTCCCCTTTGGTAACCATAAGTTTGTTTTCTAAGACATATCAGACTTTTTTGTGATCTGGTCTTTGCCAGTATCTCAACCTCATCTCTTGCCACCCTGTGCTAACTTTATATTTAAGAATAGTATTTAAAACAAACCATGCTGTTTCACATCCACTGCCCGTGCTGATGCTCTTCCACCTATGCACAGTTCCCCTCCCCTTTACGGGACAAACTCAATACTCATCTTGAGAAGTTCAGCTAAGGTGTTAGTCTTCTGAAAACTTACCCTGTCCTCCCAACTGCGCTAAGTATACTTCATCTAACTTTCTTTCTGCCCCTCTGCAGTGCCTAACTTCAACATAGTAATAGTATTTTCAGCATTGTTTACTTATGCTTCTGTCCTTTGTACCAGACTTATGTTTCTACCGATTAAGACCTTGTTTGTCTTTGTCACTCTTGCATGTGGTACATGCTTTAAAATAGTAAGCACCTGATTTATGCCACTGTTTAGTCCCATAAACTGATCTGAACTGTGTTACCTTGAGACTGGCAACTTTTAGTTAGGTATTGCTTTTATTTGTTTATTATACTTTTGCTACTGTTTTAGTATTTTAGATAGGCCAGAAGTTTAGAAATCATCTACTTCCCTTGTGTTAAACAAGAGGTAACTGAGGCCCAGAGAGATTTAGTACCTAAACCAAGGTCACTGGTAGCAACACACCACACTGTTTTTACTGTAGTTTAGTTCATATCAACTTAGCCTCTTTCTCAAGGCACTCTGAGTTAAATCCACCCATTCCAGTCCATCTTAGTTCACTGATTCCTAGAATGTCGATGTTCACTCTTGTCATCTCCTGTTTGACCACTTCGAATTTGCCCTGATTCATGGACCTAACATTCCAGGTTCCTATGCAATATTGCTCTTTACAGCATCGAATCTTGCTTCTGTCACGAGTCCCATTCACAACTGGGTGTTGTTTTTGCTTTGGCTCCCTCCCTTCATTCTTTCTGGAGTTATTTCTCCACTGATCTCCACTAGCATAGTGGACACCTACTGACCTGGGGAGTTCATCTTTCAGTGTCCTATCTTTTTGCCTTTTCATACTGTTCATCGGGTTCTCAAGGCAAGAATACTGAAGTGGTTTGCCATGCCTTTCTCCAGTGGACCACATGCTGTCAGACCTCTCCACCATGACCCGCCCATCTTGGGTGGCCCCACACGGCATGGCTTAGTTTCATTGAGTTAGACAAGGCTGTGTTCCATGTGATCAGATTGGCTAGTTGTCCATGACTGTAGTTTCAGCCTGTCTGCCCCCTGGTCCCCTGTCTCACTGCCCACCGCCTTACCTGGGTTTCTCTTACCTTGGACGCGGGGTCTCTTTTCACGGCTGCTCCAACAAAGCGCAGCCGCCGCCCCTTACCTCGGACTCGCGTTAGCTCCTCTCGGCCGCCGCCCCTGACCTCAGGTGTGGGGTAGCTCCACTCGGCCGCGCATTATATCTACTACTGTGGGCAGGAACCCCTTAGAAGAAATGGAGTAGCCATCATGGTCAACAAAAGAGTCCAAAATGCAGTACTTGGATGCAATCTCAAGAACCTCAGAATGATCTCTGTTCGTTTTCAAGGCAAACCATTCAATATCACAGTAATTCAAGTCTATGCCCCGACCAGTAATGCTGAAGAAGCTGAAGTTGAACAGTTCTATGAAGACCTACAAGACCTTCTAGAACTAACACCCCAAAAAGATGCCCTTTTCATTATAGGGGACTGGAATGCAAAAGTAGGAAGTCAAGAAACACCTGGACTAACAGGCAAATTTGGCCTTGAAGTACAGAATGAAGCAGGGCAAAGGCTAATAGAGTTTTGCCAAGAGAATGCACTGGTCATAGCAAACACCCTCTTTCAACAACACAAGAGAAGACTCTACACATGGACATCACCAGATGGTCAACACCGAAATCAGACTGATTATATTCTTTGCAGCCAAAGATGGAGAAGCTCTATACAGTCAGCAAAAACAAGATCAGGAGTGGACTGTGGATCAGATCATGAACTCCTTATTGCCAAATTCAGACTGAAATTGAAGAAAGTGGAGAAAACCACTAGACCATTCAGGTATGACCTAAATGAAATCACTTATGACTATACAGCAGAAGTGAGAAATAGATTTAAAGGATTTAAAGGACTAAATCTCATAGAATACCTGATGAACTATGGATAGAGGTTCGTGACATTGTACTGGAGACAGGAATCAAGACCATTCCCAAGAAAAAGAAATGCAAAAAAGCAAAATGGCTGTCTGAGGAGGCCGTACAAATAGCTGTGAAAAGACGGGAAGCAAAAAGCAAAGGAGAAAAGGAAAGATATACCCATTTGAATGCAGAGTTCCAAAGAATAGCAAGGAGAGATAAGAAAGCCTTCCTCAGCGATCAATGCAAAGAAATAGAGGAAAACAATAGAATGGGAAAGACTAGAGAACTTTTCAAGAAAATTAGAGATACCAAAGGAATATTTCATGCAAAGATGGGCTCAATAAAAGACAGAAACGGTAGGGACATAACAGAAGCAGAAGATATTAAGAAGAGGTGGCAAGAATACACAGAAAAACTGTACAAAAAAGTTCTTCACGACCCATACAATCACAATGGTGTGATCACTCACCTAGAGCCAGACATCCTGGAATGTGAAGTCAAGTGGGCCTTAGGAACCATCACTACAAACAAAGCTAGTGGAGGTGATGGAGTTCCAGTTGAGCTATTTCAAATCCTAAAAGATGACGCTGTGAAAGTGCTGCCCTCAATTTCCCAGCAAATCTGGAAAATTCAGCAGTGGCCACAGGACTGGAAAAGGTCAGTTTTCGTTCCAATCCCAAAGAAAGGCAATGCCAAAGAATGCTCAAACTACCGCACAATTGCACTTATCTCACATGCTAGTAAAGTAATGCTTAAAATTCTCCAAGCCAGGCTTCAGCAATATGTGAACCATGAACTTCCAGATGTTCAAGCTGAATTTAGAAAAGGCAGAGGAACCAGAGATCAAATTGCCAAATCCAATGCATCATCGAAAAAGCAGGAGAGTTCCAGAAAAACATCTATTTCTGCTTCATTGACTGCCAAAGCCTTTGACTGTGTGGCTCACAATAAACTGTGGAAAATTCTGAAAGAGATGGGAATACCAGACCACCTGACCTGCCTCTTGAGAAACCTGTATGCAGGTCAGGAAGCAACAGTTAGAACTGGACATGGAACAACAGGCTGGTTCCAAATAGGAAAAGGAGTACGTCAAGGCTGTATATTGTCACGCTTCTTATTTAACTTCTATGCAGAGTACATCATGAGAAACGCTGGGCTGGAGGAAGCACAAGCTGGAATTAAGATTGCCGGGAGAAATATCAATAACCTCAGATATGCAGATGACACCACCCTTATGGCAGAAAGTGAAGAACTAAAGAACCTCTTGATGAAAGTGAAAGTGGAGAGTGAAAAAGTTGGCTTAAAGCTCAACATTCAGAAAACTAAGATCATGGCATCTGGTCCCATCACTTCATGGCAGATAGATAGGGAAACAGTGGAAACAGTGGCTGACTTTATTTTTCTGGGCTCCAAAGTCACTGCAGATGGTGACTGCAGCCATGAAATTAAAAGACACTTACTCCTTGGAAGGAAAGTTATGGCCAACCTAGATAGCATATTTAAAAGCAGAGACATTACTTTGCCAACAAAGGTCCATCTAGTCAAGGCTGTGGTTTTTCCAGTGGTCATGTATGGATGTGAGAGCTGGACTATAAAGAAAGCTGAGCACTGAAGAATTGATGCTTTTGAACTGTGGTGTTGGAGAAGACTCTTGAGAGTCCCTTGGACTGCAAGGAGATGCAGCCAGTCCATCCTAAAGGAGATCAGTCCTGGGTGTTCATTGGAAGGACTGATGTTGAAGCTGAAACTCCAATACTTTGGCCACCTGATGCAAAGAGCTGACTCATTGGAAAAGACCCTGATGCTGGGAAAGATTGAGACAGGAGGAGAAGGGGATGACAGAGGATGAGATGGCTGGATGGCATCACTGACTCGATGGACATGGGTTTGGGTGGACTTAGGGAGTTAGTGGTGAACAGGGAAGCCTGGCGTGCTGCGGTTCATGGGGTCGCAAAGAGTCGGACATGACTCAGCGACTGAACTGAGCTGAACAAGGCACTCTATGAGAAAGGTACAATTTTAGATTACTAAAAATATAAAAATTAAGATACTAATTATAAAGCCATTCATTCACATTCTTTGGACTTCATCTAACTGTAGAGTTTTTATGAGAAGCAGTGTATCTTGGTGATAATAGGCTCTAATGATAATATACTTGTTTTACTGTTGCACTATGTGCAATAATTTTCCATTCAGTTGTCTTCTGATTGACTATGTATACAAACATACCTTAATAAATTACTGTATCCAGTAGTCTGTATTTTTTGGAAACCAGTGTCATTGTTAGTGTGCTATACCTTTCCTAAATATTTTTCACCTTTTTCTTTTCTCAGGAAGTTTTTTGAAAAGCTTTTTCAAAGAATACTTGCTGATAAATATCCAAATAATCTTTCTGAACGTTAAATTGTACAAAATCCGTTTGCATAGCATATTATGCTGTTGCTTAACTGAGTTGAGTACAGAGGAGAAGAAAAAAAATTATTTTATGTCACTCATGACATTGCTGCCCTTAAACATTTAAAAGCCACTTAAATGGTTTATGAGACTTAAGTAAACAATGAAGGTAAACTTACTTAATGACTGCATTGCTTCCTGGTCTTTTTCTAAAGTCTTCAAGTGTAAATAAGGCACTTTTTTTTTCATTTTCATGTGACTTCTGAAACAAAAAAACAGTTTCCACTGTCTCAAGAATTGCACAGGGAGAAGAAATAGAATCTCAAACTCTATTCAAAACAAAAATGTATAAATAAGAAATACCACTTTGGAACAGATGAGCCATCGGTCTACTGTATCTAATAATGACTCCCTCCTCCCAAATATTCCCAAGGCATCCAAATCCAGATCTCATGTATGCTTTGACAGGCTTGACCTGGGAAAAGGATGGGCAATAACTCATGGAAACAACCTTCAGGATAAAAGGGACTCAGTTCCACAGCTCTTCCTAAAAACAATGGGATGGATGCTTATTATACACCAACAAATGACACATAAACCCAAGTCCTTTTTCTTTTGGATAAATCTCAGGTTGCCTACTGCCCTTTTACAATTTGCCAGCCACTTTCAAAGCTGTTCATCATATTCATTTTTTTTCTGCCTATGCCTGTTTTTAATGTTAGATAGAAGGGACTAGGCCACACATTATGATTTATCCCAGGCCCTGCACTCAACCAGAAATAATCCTAAACTCCACTCATTGCTTGAAGCAGTATGGCCAAGGAGAAACACTACTTTTATTCTAAAATCCTGGCTTAAAATAAGCAAGCATCTATTGCTTACCCATTTTCAACATCAGTGGATTCATCTAAACTCTCTTTTCTACCCATTTAAAAACTGAGAGTCTTAAGCTCTATAATATCAGTTCATTCAATACTTAAGCATAAAAGACACTTAAAACTATGCCTTGGGATTTTCCCTGCTGCTTCTCCCTCAGAGGTGGACCATTCATGACAAGTCTGAATGTTTACTTTGGTTACAAATGTCTGCAGAAACATATGGTCAGATCATATGGTTCTAATAATGTTCCCTTTAGTACTTTGCAGCTTTGACCAATTTCAATATTTTTTCTGGAATTGGAAATCCTTTCTTGTGGAAATGTACTCATTTATCAAAAAATGAATATGTGGTTGTTAAGAACTTTTGGGCTTAATGCAATATGGAAGACTGTAAAAAGTTTTTTTCAGAACTACAACTCTGCATAGATTCATAGTCTTTATTATTACACAGGTCCTTCCCATTTCATCTGTATACCCTTGAGCTTGAAGTGCAAGGCTATGTTGTTAATTTTTTTTCTTAACTACATCATGCAATGTCTCCTCATTCTGAGTTTACATTCCTGCTTTTTCAGTGACTTCCAGGCACAAATACAATTCAATCCCAAAAGAGGTTGGGAGGGTGGAGTAATATAGTAGTAGACGTTTTTGATCTATTATCTTCTCTCTGACATTACTGAACACCTCTGCTGCAGAGGACCATTAATTCCTACCAAAGATAGCAAGTGCCCATCGAATCCCTGGAGCTCTCACTTTCATCATGAAGTTTTGAAGTTTTGCTCACTTCATTAAAAAGCCAGTCCAACATAAAGATTGTCTTTACATATTAGAGATCTGTTTGGTGGATTATTCAATTGAACAATGTGGAGAAACTTTTTGTCCTAAAAGCAGATATATAATGATGATACCTATTATTGTTATGAATGTGTACTGTAAAAGGAAGAATGTTGCTCCCACAGACATATTTCAGGGTAGAAGGTTGGACAGAATTACTTTAGTTTTTCTAATTGCTGAGGAACTATTTGCATTTAAAGTAGTATTCTTTTAAAATAGTCTTCTCTTAGATTATGAATCTTCATGTATTTTCTATTATAGCTTCTATTATGAGAAAGATTACACTCTCATATTTTTACGTGATAATCAAATTTCTGTTTTAAAACTACCTGGTGTTAAAATTTTTAAGGGTACCATTCCACATTTAATTAATATAAGCAAGTTTTTCTTACTGTGGAATATAGAAATTTGTTCATAGTGTTCTCAATTATACATGGTTTTATTTGAAAACAAGGAATTACATTTTTCTCTTGAAAAACAATTTTGATTCTTAGGAGGGCACTAAGCCAAATGGATTGGAGCATGAGTTTTGGATTTGGACATTTAAAATCCAAGCCTACTGTTTTTAAATTCTAATTTATACTCCCTGAAACCCAGTTTCCTTATCTGGAAAATGAGAACAATAACACATACTTCAGTGTTGCTGTGAGAGTAAACTTATTTAAATTTACAGAATAGACATTACCAAATGTCAACTACGGCTCTTTTAAAGCTTATTTTCTATACTTGTCTATGTTAGACTAAAGATTATTGTTAAAGTTTTCCCTTTTTAAAAGAAATATGTTAAACTAATGGTTTTCAAAAACATTATCCAGTCTTAATGTACAGTTCACTTTCTATTAGACCTTTATAAGTGAAATTGAGATGTTGAATCTGGTAGTTCAGAGTTTATGAAAGGCCTTTTTAAATTTTTTGTAGGCATGGAGAAAGGTTTATCTTTAAATGCCATCTGGAATATGAAAGAATGTTCTTTAACCAGCTACTCACAGTGTAGAAATTGTATCAACCAGTCTCTATTGCCATGTCCTTTAATTGGTGCTGAAATAAGTGACCCTAGAAACCTTGCTGAATCAAGGGTAAGTTTACATTTGTTCTTGAAATTTAATACGGAGCTGCTTATACATAACTATACTGTTGAGCTGAGGATGACTATAATTAATAAGGCTCATTCTTTTAATTAAAAAATACAAAGTATGATATACTATTAAAGATGAACTATTCCTAGCATAACTTAGCATTTGGCATTAAACCATAAGTATTAAAGCTAAAATTAAAAAGTCTTTTAGTATGGCAGCATGGAAAAATGAGACACGTTGTGCTTCCACATTGCAGTGAAATTCCACTTTAAAAGTTTGCATTGTTAAAGTAATTCTCTCTCATCTCTGTGTTTTTTAATCTGTTCATTTACCCTTAATGAGACATTCAGCAAAGATTAGCCTTGTAAAATAAGGATTGGATTTCCAACTCAAGGTACACCACCAGTGCGCATCCTAAACCACGCAGATTCAAAGTTATAATAATAATGCAAACAATTTGGTTATAGACTTTACAGTTTCATCAGAGGATGGAAGTGCTTTCTCCAAATATATTCTTTGAATAAGACTAGGTATGTTCTTAAAGAACTATGAATAACATCACTTAAATAAAATGAAATCCCATGTAACCAAGTATAGTATGATTTTTAAAGATATTTTCTTAGTGTAATATAGTAGGGCAGGTTAAAATGTGAACTCTGCAATGAGACGGGTTGGATATCAAATTCTACTTCTGCCTCTTTATTGGCTCTATGACCTAGAGCAAGTTGCTTATCTTCTCTGTGCTTCAGTTTATTTTTGTGCAAAACTGGGGAAATAATAATACCTAACTAATACGGCTGTTATAAGGATTAAATGAGTTAATTCCTATAAACCACTTAGAATGTTGCCTGGAATGATGATGCAAGAGCTCACGCAACAATAATCATAATGATAATAATGCTATATTATTAATCATTAATATTACTTTAGAAGTCTAGTTATTAAAAAGAACAGGATCATTCATTATCCCAGTATTAACAAAATTAGAGACTAGAACATTTACCATTTTAGTTTTTAAATTATCTGATGATAGCTGGGTATATGAACAATTTAAACTATCATATTTCTGTTTTAGCATCATGAAATGGTATCCTAGTCCCTTAGCAAAAAGAAATGCTCCACTGCTGTGGATTTTATAAGGTGAGTTTTAATACACATTCAGAGGAAATGCCATTTATAAGCATAGAGTTAATTGAATGCTCACAGGAAGAGCATAGTTAAGTAATATTCCTTGGTGGGCTGGTGAATTATGCCTTACAATTAATACTTCTCTGTGGGAAAAAAACAGAGCTTGTCTTTCTTCCAAGGAAGGTAAAATTGGCAGTATGGGAACATTGAAAAGTTCTGGCAGGTTTATGTATTTTTTTTTTAATTCATTCTTCCCAATTGGAAATATAATAAAGATTTTCTAACAAGGTTTTGTTCCGTTGTCTTGTCTGATAAGAAGTTTAGACAGGAGGGTAAACATGACCTTATTTTGGTTGGGACCACTGGGGATTATCTTTCAAATATGACTCTCTCTTGTATAGTTATGCCTCTGTATCATATCTATCCATATTACACAGTTTATTAGTGAGTTAGGAAATTGTATCATTTATCATGTGTTAACCAAACATTCCAATCACCTGTGTTACTGAGAAGTAACTTACTTTTTATTCTCCTGTTTAATCTTACCTAATAGTAACACAGTAAAAGTCAGATATTATTTTTTGCTTGTTTTAATATAGTGATTCTTTTTAAGTAGTATTGAAGATATTTGGAGATCTAAAATCTGAAATGACTACATGCAAATGAGAGATTAGTTCTGCTGTTTCTGGTTTTACTGAAGGTGGGTTTTATAGCTGTAGTTGGCATCTTACTGATGAAAATAAGATGTACTCTAGAGATGCTAATATTTTTAACCCAGATATATCATATGTAACTTAATAGCTTATGGAAGATATATTTTTATTGTCATGCAAAGTAAACAAATATATTTTCTCTGATTTATGATATTAACATCTCCTTTTTTCCTTTTATCTTTAAAACACCCACTGAATATTAGTTTTGTAGGAAGTTCTGTAAATCTGTTTTTTCTTATTGACTTATTTCTCTCACTTATTCCTGTTTATAACCCTTCTCTCTTTTTTGGCTTCTATTTATACTAAATTAGGACTTGCATACTAGTACTCCTTAAATGGGACTTCCCTGGTGACTCAGAAGGTAAAGAATGCCTGCAACGCAGGAGACATGAGTTCAATCTGTGGGTTGGGAAGATCCCCTGGAGAAGGGAATGGCAACCCACTCCAATATTCTTCCCTGGGAAATCCCATGGAGAGAGGAGCCTGGTGGGCTACAGCCCATGGGATTGCAAAGAGTCGAATGCAACTGAGCAACTAACGCTTACACTTTCACTTAAAATAAATGTATATAACATGTCAACTGATTGGAAGATGAGAAGTGTTAATTATCCCTAAATTTATAGGTTTAATGAAATTCCTGTTAGAATCCCAGCAAGAATTTTGCAGGTATAGACAAAGTTTTTAAAATGTATATGAAAAGGCAAAGGCACTGGAATAGCTGAAACAATTTTGAAAAAGAATAAAGTGGAGGTCTACTTGATTTCAAGACTTGGTATATACCTACAGTAATCAAGACTGTGTGACAACTTTGACATATATAAACTACCATGTCTAAAATAGCTAGTGGGAAGCTGCTATATAAAATAGGGAGCCCATCTTGGTGCTCTGTGGCAACCTAGAGAGGTAGGACATGGGGCAGTGGAGAGTGAGAGGAGGCTTAAGAGAGACGGATATATATACACACCAGACCACCTTACCTGCCTCCTGAGAAGCCTTTATGCAGATCAAGAAGAGATAGTTAGAACCAGACATGGAACAACGAACTGGTTCAAAACTAGGAAAGGAGTACGTCAAGGCTGTATATTGTCACCCTGCTTATTTAACTTTTATGCAGAGTACATCATGCAAAATATGGGGCTGGATGAAGCTCAAGCTGGAATTAAGATTGCCAGGAGAAATATCAATAACCTAAGATATGCACGACACCACCCTAATGGCAGAAAGTGAAGAGGACCTAAAGAGCCTCTTGATGAAGGTGAAAGAGGAGAGTGAAAAAGCTGGCTTGAAACTCAACATTCAAAAAACTATGATCATGGCATCTGGTCCCATCACTTCATGGCAAATAGAAGAGGAAAAAGGGGAAACAGTGACAGATTTTTATTTTCTTGGGCTTCAAAATCACTGCAGATGATGACTACAGCCATGAAATTAAAAGACACTTGCTCCTTGGAAGAAAAGCTCTTACAAACTGAGACAGTATATTGAAAAAGCAGAGACATCACTTTGCTGACAAAGGTCTGTATAGTCAAAGCTATGGTTTTTCCGATAGTTATGTATGGATGTGAGAGTTGGACCGTAAAGGAGGCTGAGCGCTGAAGAATTGATGCTTTTGAAATGGGGTGCTAGAGAAGACTCTTGAGAGTCCCTTTGACAGCAAGGAGAACACACCAGTCAATCCTTCAGGAAATCAACCCTGAATATTCATTGGAATGACTGATGCTGAAGCTGAAGCTCCAATACTTTGGCCACCTGATGCGAAGAGCTGACTCATTGGAAAAGACCCTGATGCTGGGAAAAGTTTAGGGCAGGAGGAGAAGGGGGAGACAGAGGATGAGATGGTTGGATGACATTGCTGACTAAATGGACATGAGTTTGAGCAAACTCGAGATAGTGAAGGACAGGGAAGCCTGGTGTGCTGCAGTCCGCGGGGTCGCAAAGACTCAGACATGACTGAGAAACTGAACAACAGGAACAACAACAGCATAGTTATGACTGATTTGCATTGTTGTTTGGCAGAAACCAACACAACATTGTAAAGCAATTATCCTCCAATTAAAAATAAATTAATTTTAAAAATGACTGGTATTTGTGGAGGAGTAGACATGTACATCAATGGAATGCCATAGAAAATTCATAAGTTTATCCATGCAAATATGCCCAGTTAAGTTTTGACAAAGATGCAAAAAAAATTCAATGGAAGAAAGATTAGTTTTCAACAAGTGGGGCCACAGCGGTTGCACATCCATAGGCAAAATAATGAATGGATGACATCACTGACTCAATGGACATGAATTTGAGGAAACTCAGGGAGAGAGTGATGGACCAAGAAGCCTGGTGTGCTGCAGTTCATGGGGTCTCAAAGAGTCGGACACAACTTAGCTACTGAACAACAATAAGGCAAAATAAACGTTGACAGAACCCTCACACCTTACACAACATGTAGCTCAAAATTGATCAAGAATTTAAATGTAAAATTATTAAACTTTGATGTATTTTCAAAATTAATTATTTATTTATATTTGGCTGTAACAGGTCTCCATTGCTGCATGCGGGTTTTCTCTAGTTGTGGTGCATGGGCTTCTCACTGCAGTGACTTCTCTTGTTGCACTGCACATGCTTTGGGGCTCACACGCTTCAGTAGTTGCAGCACACAAGCTCATAGTAGCGGTGCCCAGGCTCTAGAGCAATGAATTCAGTGCTCAGTAGCCATGAATGGGCGGGCTCAATAGTTGTGGCCCACGGGCTTAGTTGGCCTGTGGCACGTGGAATCTTAGTTCTCGGACCTAACAGCAAACTTACGTCCCCTGCGTTAGCAGGCAGATTCTTAACCACTGGGTCACCAGGGAAGTCCCTATTAAACTTTTAGAAAACAGTCACAGGACAAAAATCTTTGAGATTCGGAGCTGGGAAGAGTTTTTTAGACTTTACTCCAAAAGCATGATTCATAAAAGGAAAGAATAATAAAGTGGACCTAATTAAAAACTTTTGGTTGCAAAAGACGCTAGAATGAAAATTCAAGCTACAGAGTGGGAGAAAATATCTGAAACCACATTTCTGACCAATGACTGTCAAATAGGTGAAGTCGCAACACTAATCAGTAAAAAAGAAACAATCCAATTAGAAAATGAGCAAAAGACATGAATAGATATTTCACCAAGGAAGATATGCAAATGACAAAGAAGCACATGGAAAGACATCTGAGAGCATTAGCCATTAGAGAGAGGCAAATTAAAACCAAAATCAGATATTGCTACACACCTAACAGAATGACTAAAATTTTTAAGGTGTGACAATACCAAATGATGGTGAGAGTACAAAAAACCTGCATCATTTATACATTACTATGGTAGGATAAAATAGTACAACCATTCTCAAAAACAATTTGGAATTTTCTTTAAAAACCAAGAATGACAGCTTCCCTGGTGGCTCAGTGGTAAATCCACCTGCCAATGCAGGAGACACAGGTTTGATCCCTGATCCAGGAGGATCCCACATGCTGTGGAGCAGCTAAGCTTCCCTGAGAAGCCTGCGCACCGCAACTGTGCTTGTCACAACTAAAGAAAAGCTCAGGCAGCAACAAAGACCCAGCACAGCCAAAAAATAAATAAAATTATATAAAAGAAACAACAAACCAAGAATGAATATTCACCAAAATAGACTACATTTATTAGTAAAAGAATAGAAATCATACAATATCTGCTCTCAGACCACAATAGAATTAAAATAGAAGTAATAGTGCTCAGTCTCGTCCAGCTCTTTCTGGCACCGTGAACTGTAGCCCACCAGGCTCCTCTGTCTGTGGAATTTCCGAGGCAAGAATACTGGAGAGGTTGCCATTCTTACTCTAGGAGATCTTCCTGACCAGGGATTGAACCCATGTCTCTTACATCTCCTGCATTGGCAGATGGGTTCTTTACTACATGCATCATCTGGGAGGCCCAGATATAACACAAAGATAACTGTAAAATCCTCAGGAACGTGGAGATTAAGCAACATGCCTTTAAATAACACATGAGTCAAAGAAGAAATCTCAACAGAAATTTTAAAATATTTTCAACTAAATGAAAAAACATCAAACTTTGTGGGACACATTGAAATCAGTACTTAGAAAAAATGTACCATTGAATGCATTTATTTAACAAAGATCTAAAATTTTAAATCTAAGTTTTGACCTTAGGAAAGTAGAGAAAAGGGCAGAAGAAAAATAACAATAGTTAGAGCAGAAATCAGTGAACCTAAAAATAGAAAATAAGTAGAAAAGATCAATGAAACTAAAAGCTGCTTCTGTGAAAATATAAAAAATCGCTAAGTCTCTAGTCAGGCTAACAAAGAAAAAAGAGGACAAAAATTACAAGTATTCAAATGAAAGAGGAGACATCAGTACAGACCTAAAACTTTGAAGAATAATAAAGAAATACTACAAACAACCTCTGTCCACAAACTTGATAACCTAGATGAAATAGATCCCATTCCTTGAAAGACATAATCTGCCAAACTCACACAAGGAAATAAGCAATCTTAACAGGCCCTTATCTGTTAAAGAAGTTGAATCAATAATTAATAACCTTCCAAAACAATGTACCCAGCCCAAATGGGTTCACTGGTGAATTATACCAAACATTTAAGGAAGGCATTAATACTAATCCTTTACAATCTCTTTCAGAGGTAAAAGGCAGAAGGAATACTCAATCTATGAGGCCAGAATTACCTTAATACCAAAATCAGACAGCAATACTCCTTTTCAGTATTGTACTCTAAGTCCCTACTAGGCAATAAGACAATAAGATATAAAAGATACATGGATTGGAAAGGAAGACAAAAAACTGTCTCTGAAGATCACATGGTACTCTATGAAAAAATCCGAAAGAATCAACAAAAAATCCTCCAGGAACTAATAAGCCATTCACAACAAGATTGTGGGATACAGAGTTAATCTAGAAAAGTCAAATGCCTTCCTTGTTGCAAGCAATGAACAAGTAGAGTTTGACATTAAAAGCACAGTACCACTTACATTAACACCCCTCAAAGTGAAGTCCTAAGGTATAAATCTAAATATGTGTAAGATCTATATGAGGAAAACTGTAAAGCTAATCAATGAAATCAGAGAAGAAATAGATATTCCATGATTATGGTTAGGAAGATTCAACACGAGGTCATTTCTTCCCGAATTGATATATAGATTCGGTGCAGTCCCAATCAAAATCCCAGCCAATTATTTTCTGGATAGTGCCAACCTGATGCTAAAGTTTGTGGGAAGAGCTTCCGCTGAGGCAGCCATTGAAGAGCGGCAGCCATGGCTCTGCGTTGCTCCATGGGTGTGGGCCTCGTCAGGGGCCACGGGTGACCACGAAGAAGCAAGCTGAGGCACTGCTGCTGTGGGGGGCATGTCCTGAAGCCCACCAGCTTCATGGAAAACATGATTCAAGAGGTGTGCAGCTTCGCTTCTTATGAGCAGCAGGCCACGGACTGCTCAAGGTCTCCAAGGGCGAGCAGGCCCTCAAGTTCATCAGAAAAAGGGTGGGGACACACATCCATGCCAAGAGGAAGGGAGGGGGCTGAGCAATGTCCTGGGAGTTATGAGGAAAGCAGCAGCCAAGGAGCGCTGAGCCTGTACTCCTCTGTACATAATGAAACCTTTAAAATATATATATATATATATATATATATATATATATATGTATATAGTTTATTAGAAGAGTCCAAGGACCCAGAAAAGCCAACACAACATTGAAGAACAATATTATAGGACTGAGACTACCCAACTTCAAGACTTACTGTAAAGTTATGGTAATCAGGACACTGTTATTGATGAGATAACAGACAGATAGATCAATGTCACAGAATAAGAGCCTGGAAGTAGACCCCCATTAGTCAGTATTGGACAGGGGAGCAAAATCAGTACAATGGAGAAAAGATAGTCTCTTCAAGACATGGCTGTAGAACAACTGGACAACCACATGTGAAAAAAAATTTTCACAAAAATTAACACACTCTTCACAAAAATAAACTCAAAATCGATCACAGACTTAAAACACAAAGGTATAAAACTTCTAGACGATAACACAGGAGAAAACCTAGATGACCTCAGGCATGGCAATGACTTTTTAGATACAATACCAAAGGCACAATTCATGAAAGAAATAATTGATATTCTAGACTTAACTAAAATGCAAAATGTCTTCTGTGTGAAAGACAGTGTCAAAGAGAGTGGGAAGACAAGCCACAGCCTGGGAGGAAATACTGGCAAAAGACACATCTGATAAAGAACCATTATTCAAAACATACGAAGCCCTCTTAAAACTTAAGAAGAAAACAAACAACCCAGTGTAAAAATGGGACAAAGACCTTAACAGATCCATCATCAAAGATGATATACAGGCAGCAAATAAGCATATGAAAAGACGTTCAACATCCTATATCATCAGGAAAATGCATATTTAAACAGCACTGAGATAACCACATACCTATTAAAATGGCCAAAGTCAGGAATACTTACAACACCAAGTGCTGATGAAGAGCAAGGAATTCAT
This sequence comes from Okapia johnstoni, assembly GCA_024291935.2. Lineage (NCBI taxonomy): Eukaryota > Metazoa > Chordata > Mammalia > Artiodactyla > Giraffidae > Okapia > Okapia johnstoni. The sequence continues at coordinate 119,599,645 of CM044308.1, read as the reverse complement.
TCATTGTTGGTGGAATGTAAAATTGTACAGCCACTTTCGAAGATAGTTTGACAGTCTGTTACAAAACTAAACATATTTTTACCATACAATCCAGTGATTGCACTGCTTGGTATTTACTCAAAGAAGCTGAAAACTCACACATGAATGTTTATAGCAGCTTTATTCATAATTACCAAAACTTAGGAGCAGCAAAGTTGTCCTTCAATAGGTGAATGCATAAATAAATTGTGGTATATCTGGTCAATGGAATATTATTCAGCACTAAAAAGAAATTAACTATTAAGCCATTAAAAGACACTGAGGAACTTTAAGTACATATTACTAAGTGAAAGAAGTCAATCCGAAAAGGCTACATACTGTGTGATTCCAACTATATGACGTTTTGGAAAAGGCAAAACTATGGAGACAATAAAAAGATCAGTAGTTGCCAGGGTTTGGGAATGGTCGGAAAGGATGAATAGGAAGAGCACAGAGAATTTTTATGACAATGACAGTATAGTATAATTGTTGTTCTTGTTTAGTCTCTACGTTGTGTCTGAATTTTGTGACCTCATCAACTCTAGCCCACCAGGGTCCTCTGTCCATGAGATTTCCTAGGCCAGATTACTAGAGTGGGTTGCCATTTCCTTCTCCAGAGCCTCTTTCTGACCCAGAGATCAAACCCAGGTCTTCTTACACTGGCAGGTGGATTCTTTACTACTGAGCCACCAGACAAACCTTTAGTATAATAGGGTACTATAATGATGAATGTGAAAAAAGGGAAAGTGTTAGTTGCTCGGTCATGTCTGACTCTTTGCAATCCTGTGGGATGTAGCCCACCAGGCTCCTCTGTCCATGGAATTCTCCAGGCAAGAATACTGGAGTGGGAAGCCTTTCCCTTTTCCAAGGTATCTTTCTGACCCAGGTATCAAACCCGGGTCTCCTGCACTGCAGGCAGAGTCTTTACCATCTGAACATCAGATGGTAAAGAATAATGGTAAACTATAATCATAAACTATACAGATGGATGCTGTGCTAAGTCTCTTGAATTGTGTCCGACTCTTTGCAACCCTATGGTCCATAGCTCACCAGGATCCTCTGTCCATGGGATTCTCCAGGTAGCAATACTAGAGTGGGTTTCCATGCCCTCCTCCAGGGGATCTTCCCAAACTGGGGATTGAACCCATATCTCTATGTCTCCATCACTGGGAGGTGGGTTCTTTACCACTAGCACCACTCGGGAAGCTCCACTGATGGATACATGTAATTAATACACTGAAAAGTGAAAGTGAAAGATGGTCAGTTGTGTCCGACTCTTTGTGACCCAATGGACTATACAGTCCATGGAGTTCTCCAGGCCAGAATACTGGAGTGTGTAGCCATTCCCTTCTCCAGGGGATCTTCCCAACCCAGGGATCGAACCCAGGTCTTCCACATTGCAGGTGGATTCTTTACCAGATGAGCCACCAGGGAAGCCCAATTATTATAGTATCTTTATCCATTTGTCCATAAATACAACACCAAGAGTAAACCATAATGTAAACTATGGACTTTGTGTGATTGTGATGTGTCAATGTAAGCTCATCAATTACAACAAATGTATCACTCTGGTGGGGAATGTTAAAAATGAAGGAGGCTATGCATGCCTGGAGTCAGGTGATCTATGTGAAATCTCTGTACCTTCCTCTCAATTTTTCTGTGACCATAAAATTGCTCTGTCTTAATTATTAGATCAAATCCCTTATGATTATACAGTGGAAATGAGAAAGATTCAAGGGATTAGATCTGATAGACAGTGCCAGAACTATGGACGGAGGTTAATGACATTGTACAGGAGGCAGGGATCCAGACCATCCCCAAGAAAAAGAAATACAAAAAGGCAAAATGGTTGTCTGAGGAAGCCTTACAAATAGCTGTGAATAGAAGAGAAGCAAAAGGCAAAGGAGAAAAGGAAAGATATACCCATTTGAATGCAGAGTTCCAAAGAATAGCAAGGAGAGATAAGAAAGCCTTCCTCAGTGATAAATGCAAAAAAATAGAGGAAAACAACAGAATGGGAAAGACTAGAGATCTCTTCAAGCAAATTAGAGATACCAAGGGAACATTTCATGCAAAGATGGGTTCAATAAAGGACAGAAATGGTATGGACCTAACAGAAGCAGAAGATACTAGGAAGAGGTGGCAAGAATACACAGAAGAACTGTACAAAAAAGATCTTCATGACCCAGATAACCACGATGGTATGATCACTCACTAGAGCCAGACATCCTGGAATGCAAGGTCAAGTTGGCCTTAGGAAGCAAAACTACTAACAAAGCTAGTGGAGGTGATGGAATTCCAGTTGAGCTATTTAAAATCCTGAACGATGATGCTGTGAAAGTGCTGCCCTCAATATGCCAGCAAATTTGGAAAACTCAGCAGTGGCCACAGGACTGGAAAAGGTCAGTTTTCATTCCAATCTCAAAGAAAGGCAATGCCAAAGAATGCTCAAACTATGCACAGTTCATCTCATCTAGTTAAAGTAATGCTCACATTCCTAGTAAAGTAATGCTCCAAAATTTAGAAAAGGCAGAGGAAAAAACCGAGATCAATTGCCAGAGCTTCCAGAAAAACATTTACATGAACCAAATGATACTCCAATGTTCAAGCAATATTAGAAAAAGGCAGAGAACCAAGAGATCAAAGCTTGCCAACAATTGTCAGCCTGGTTAGTTTATTTGTGCGAGTACATCATTGAAAAAGCAAGGAGAGAGAGTTCCAGACAAAACATCTACTTCTGCTTCTAGAACTGGACATGGAAACAGACTGGTTCCAAATATGGAAAGAAGGAGGCTGTAACAGTGACTGACTGCTGAAATTTTGGGGGCTTCCCAAAAAATCACTGCTGATGGTGATTGCAGCCATGCAGTTAAAAGACACTTGCTCCTTGGAGGAAAAGTTATGACCAACCCAGACAGCATATTAAAAAGCAAAGACGTTACTTTGCCAACAAAGGTCCATTTAGTCAAAGCTATGTTTTTTCCAGTAGTCGTGTATGGATGTGAGAGTTGGACTATAAAGAAAGCTGAGCACCGAAGAATTGATGCTTTTGAACTGTGGTGTTGGAGAAGACTCTTGAGAGAGTCCTTTGGACAGCAAGGAGATCCAACCAGTCCATCCTAAAGGAGATCAGTCCTGAACATTCATTGGAAGGACTGATACTGAAGGTGAAACCCCAATCTTTTGGCCACCTGATGCAAAGAACTGACTCATTGGAAAAGACCCTGATGCTGGGAAAGATTGAGGGCAGAAGAAGGGTACAACAGAGGATGAGATGGTTGGATGGCACCATCGACTCAAAGGACATGAGCTTGAGTAAACTCCAGGAGTTGGTGTTGGACAGGGAGGCCTGGCGTGCTGCAGTCCAGGGGGTCACAAAGAGGGAGACATGACTGAGCAACTGAACTAACTGAATTATTAAAAAAAAAATCTAACAGTGCAAATCCCATATAACAGCAGTTGTACTCCTAGGTATGTATCCCAGAGAAACAAAGACTGTGTTCATCCAATCTACACACAAATGTTTATAGGAGCTTTATTTATATTAGCCAAAAGATGAAAACTATGCAAAAGTTCTTCAATAGGTGAGTAAACAAGCAGTATTTACATGCTATGAAATACTACCCAGCAACAAAATGAATGAGTTATTAGTACACAAAACAACCTGGACAAATCTCCAGGAAATTATGTAGAGTAAAATGTCAATCTCAAAAGATTGCATGCTGTTTAATTCCATTTATAAAAAATTCTTGAAATGACTAAATTTTTCAAATGATGAATGGACTATTGGGGAATTAAGGAGGGATTAAGGAGGAAGTACAGATGGGAGCATGTGGGTGTGGCTGTAACAGGCCAGCACAAGAGATCCTTGTCACATTGAAATATTGCATGTTGACTCTTTCAATGTCAATATCTTGGTTGTGATATCATGTTCAAGTTCTGTAAGATATTACACTTGATGAAACTGAGTAAAAAGTCATAGGATCTCACTACTATATCTGACATATCAGTCTATAAGTATCTCAAAATAAAACGTTTAATTTTTTAAATGAAGGAGAAATTCTGACAGCCTCAAGTGAACAAAAACAGAGAATTCATTACTAGCAAACGTTCCCGACAAGGAATGCTAACCGGAGTCCTTCAGGCTAAATGAAAACACACTGAATGGTAACTCAGATCATCATGAAGAAGTAAACAGCACTGGTGAAAGTAACTACAGAAATAAATGTTTATGACTGTAAATTTATGGTTCTTCAGTAGCCCTTTTTATTTAACCTCTTTTCAATAACAACACCATAAAGTAACAATTATAAAACTATCGGTGAGCATACAGTAAAGACGTAAATTTCGTAGAAATAATACTACAAAGGAGGGGAGAATGGAAATATCAGAGAAAAGGTGGCGTATACTCTTAAAATTAAGATACTGTTAATCTGAAATAGATTGTTTTAAGTTAAGATGGTGATTGTAATCTCCAGAGCAGCCACTAAGCAAATAGCTCAAAAAATATGGGAAAATATGAATTTTGAGAAGAATGCAATTTAACCAATAACAATGAGCAAAAGTTTTTCCTTTTTTTCCAAAGAATTTCCTCTAATATCTCTTGCAGAGCATGAAAGTTGTCTACTGGCAACAAATTCTCTCCATTAAAAATTTTTTTTTCGACACATACACACTGCTGTATTTATTTATTTATGGCTGCTCTGGGTCTTTGTAGCTGAATGCAGGCTTTCTCTAGCTGTGGTGCTCAGGCTTCTCATTGTGGTGGTTTCTCTTGTGGAGCACAGGCTCTAGGCGTGGGCTTCAGTAGTTGAGACACAGGGGCTCATTAGTGGTAACTTGAGGACGCTGGAGCATGCAGGCTGCAGTAGTTGTGGTCTCAGTAGTTGTGGCTTGGAGCACAGACTGTAATTATGGGAGATGGGCTTAGTTGCTCCATGGCACGTGGACTCTTCCTGGGTCAGGGATCAAACCCAATGCCCCTGAACTGGCAGGTGAATTCTTATCCACTGGGCCACCAGGGAAGTCCAGATTCCCTCAATTTTTGTTTGTGTGGAAAGATATTTATTTTTCCTTCACTTTTGAAGAATTCTAGGTTAGTTACCTTTTTCGTTTAATATTAAATCTTTCACTCCACTCTCTTCATGCTTGCGTATTTCTTGAAGAGAAGCTAATGTATTTATTCTCTTTGCTTCTCTATAGGTATATGTGTTTTCTTTCTCTGGCTTCTTTAAAGATTTTTCATTTGTCTTTGATTTTTATGAAATTTGAATATGATATGACTTCATGCAGGTTTTCTGGAGGTTTCCTCTTTAGTAGTGGATGAGCTTCCTGGATCTGTGGTTTGGTGTTTATCATTGATTTCGGGAAATTATCAGTCATTATTGTTTCAAGTATTTCTTCTGTTCCTCTTTTCTCTTTTTCTCCCCCTTGTGCTATTCTCATTACCCATATGTTACACCGTTTGTAGTTGTTAATTGCACATTTCTTAAATATTCTGTTCTCTTTCATTCTTTTTTTCTCTTTGCCTTTTACTTTTGGAAGTTTCTGTTGACATTTCTTTGAGCTCAATGATTCTTTCCTGACCTGTGTCTCCAATCTATTGATGATTCTGTGAAGGCATTCTTTATTTGTATTATTGTGTTCTTAATTTCTAGCATTTCCTTTAGATTATATTTAGAATTCCCATTTTTCATATTATTCATCCATTCTTGAATGCTGTCCACTCTTTCAGTTAGAAACTTTAGCATATTTATCATCTATGTTTTGAGTTACCAGTATGATAATTTCAACATCTCTGCCATATCTGAGTCTGCTTTTGATGCTTTGTCTCTTCAAAAAAATGTTTTTGTCTTGTAGTATACCTCTGTTGTTGTTGTTCAGTTGCTCAGTTGTGTCTGACTCTGTGCAACCTCGTGGACTGCAGCACACCAGGCTTCCCTGTCCTTCACCATCTCCCAGAGCTTGCTCAAACTCATGTCCATTGAGTCGGTGATGCCATCCAACCATCTCATCTTCTGTTGTCCCCTTCTCCTCCTACCTACAATCTTTCCCAGCATCCGGGTCTTTTCAAATGAGTCAGTTCTTCAAATCAGGTGGCCAAAGGATTGGAGTTTCAGCTTCAACATCAGTCCTTCCAGTGAATGTTCAGGACTGATCTCCTTTAGGATGGACTGGATGGATCTCCTTGCAGTCCAAGGGACTCTCAAGAGTCTTCTCCAACATTACAGTTCGAAAGCATCAATTCTTCAACACTCAGCCTTTTTTATGGTCCAACTCTCACATCCATACATGACCTCTGGAAAAACTATAGTTTGACTATACAGACCCTTGTCAGCAAAGTGATGTCTCTGCTTTTTAATATGCTGCCTAGGTTTGTCATAGCTTTCCTTCCAAGGAGCAAATATCTTTTAATTTCATGGCTGAAGTCACCATCTGCACTGATTCTGGAGCCCAAGAAAATAAAGTCTGTCACTGTTTCCATTGTTTCCCCATCTATTTTGCCATGAAGATGGACAATTGTACAACCAGACTCCTTGCCATGATCATAGTTCTTTTTTAAATGTTGCTTTTTGAGCTGCATGTTAAGCATCATTAGTCCAAAACGATGACCTTCTTAATTTGTCCTTTCTTGTTTTCTAACAGATTGGGTCTTACTATTATTGTATTATACTGCACCATTCAGAATCCTTGGGTTAAAAGTTGTATGAAAGTGAGAAATTTGTAAGCATTGCTCTTCCACTCTTGTATCTTATTATCCAACTTATTAATGAAATAATATAGAGGTTAAAAGGATTAAGTATATTATTTAAACTTACAGGTTTTCTCTTAAAATCAATCAATAAGATAGAAGTAAGCAAAAAATAATCGTGAAAGTAAAATTTTAAATAATATGTGTATATATGTACATTTTCCTACAACATATTTTTCTTAAAATCTTATTTGCTGATCCACAGAATTTTATTTGGAAAATATCTATCTGATTCCCAATTGGATTATATGTAGTGACATCTTTCTTGTTTAATTTCTATTACTATTATGATTACATAAATCCATTGGCTATGAAATGCATGAACTTGGCTGTCATCTGTGTTCTGACAATTTCTTCATAATTGGTTTATGCAGAATGTGCTTCATACTGATCTCAGAAAATCTTTGGTAATCTGTCTGCTTCTGGAGCTGAGACTTGGCCACAAATGAAATTATTGCAGCCTTAGAAATGAAATCCTCACTGGTGAAGGGTTCAGGTGGACTTAGCTTTATAATCTGGTTTAAAAGTTTTGAGTAGATGGAAGTAGATGATTGTCTTTTGTATTTTCTGTCAGTGAGTTTTTAGGGAAGAATATTTATTATTTTTATCAAGGAACTGAATCCTTTCAAATTCACAAATTGCGAATTATACTAAGAATGAGCGTAAGTAAAGCAATTATTATAGGCTGTAAAATTTATTTCTGTAGTATCTATTTGAGTGAAAATATTCACTTTAAAAACTGTCTAGTACCTTTGCTTTTTTACTATTCTCATTTAGATTTATCATACATCTAAGGTTTTTCCAGCGTCACTGAAATATAATTGACAAATATATAAAACTGTATATATTTGAAATGTACAATGTGATGTTTTGATATTTGATATTGTGAAGTGATTACTGCCATCAATCTAACTAATATATCTATCACTTCTCACTGTTACCTTTGTGTGTGTGTGTGTGTGTGTGGTGAGACAATTAATACCTACTCTGTTAGAGAATTTTGAGTATACAATACATGGCATTTGGTCCCATCACTTCATGGCAAATAGATGGGGAAACAGTGGAAACAGTGACCGACTATTTTTTTGGGCTCCAAAATCACTGCAGATGGTGACTGCAGCCATGAAATAAAAAGACATTTGCTCTTTGGAAGAAAAGCTATGACCAACCTAGACAGCATATTAAAAAGCAGAGACATTATTTGCCAACAAAGGTCCATCTATTCAAAGCTATGGTTTATCCAGTAGTCATGTATAGATGTGAGAGTTGGACTATAAAGAAAGCTGAGCACCAAAGAATTGATGCTTTTGAACTGTGGTGTTGGAGAAGACTCTTGAGAGTCCCTTGGACTGCAAGGAGATCCAACCAGTCCATTCTAAAGGCAATCAGTCTTGAATATTCATTGGAAGGACTGATGTTGAAGCTGAAACTCCAATCCTTTGGCCACCTGATTCGAAGAACTGACTCATTTGAAAAGACCTGGATGCTGGGAAAGATTGAAGGTGAGAGGAGAAGGGGACGACAGAGGATGAGATGGTTGGATGTCATCACCGACTCAATGGACATGAGTTTGGGTAAACTCCGGGAGTTGGTGATGGACAGAGAGGCCTGGTGTGCTGCAGTCCATGGGGTCTCAAGGAGTTGGACATGACTGAGAGACTGAACTGAACTGATACAATACATTATTATTAATCATAGTTACTATGTTGTACATTGGGTCTCTAGAATTTTTAACTGAAAGTGTGTACCCTTTGGCCAACATCTCTCCATTTTCTCACTTCCCTCTGTCCTACCCCTGATAACCAATTTTTCACTCTCTGACTCAAGGAATTAGGCTTGTTTAGATTCCACATATAAGTGAGATCATGCAATGTTTGTATTTTGTGTCTGGCTTATTTCACTCAGTCTCTTGATGCCATCCAGTTTCATCCGTAATATGCAAATGGCAGGATTTCTTTCTCTTTTTTTTAGGCTAAGTAATATTTTATATTACATTTGAATATATATGCATATAACATATATACATATACACATGTACATACACACCACATTCATTTTCTTTATCCATTCATTCATTGACAACACTTAGGTTGTTTTCATATCTCAGCTATTGTGAATAATGCTGCAGTAAACTTTGGAGTACTCACATCTCTTCAAGGTAGTGATTTCATTTCCTTTAGATATATACCCAGAAATGGGATTGCTGGATCACATGGTAGTTCTATTTTTAATTTTTAAGGGAACTTCCTTACTGTTTTCCATATTGGCTATTCCAGTTCGCGTTTTTGCTATAAGGTACAAGGGTTTCCTTCTCTCCACACCCTCTCCAACACTTATCTCTTGTTTTCTAAATAATAACTGCCCTAACAGATGTGAGGTGATATCTCATTGTTGTTTTGCATTTACCTGATGGTATATGATGTTTATCACCTTGTAATTTACCCACTGTCTGCTCATATATCTTTTTTGGAAAAATGTCTGCTCAGTTCCTCTGATCACCTTAAAATTGTATTTTTTTTCTTTCTTTTTTTGATGTTAGTAGTATGAGTTCCTTGCACACACACACACACACACACACACAGACACACACACACGTATATATCTGGATATTTATTTTCCAAATATTTTCTTCCATTCCATTGGTTGTCTCTTCACTCTGATGATTGTTTCTTTTGCTATGCAAGCTCTTTAGTTTGATGCATACTGCTACTGCTGCTAAGTCACTTCAGTTGTGTCTGACTCTGTGCGACCCCATAGACGGCAGCCCACCAGGCTCCCCCATCCCTGGGATTCTCCAGGCAAGAACACTGGAGTGGGTTGCCATTTCCTTCTCCAATGCATGAAAGTGAAAAGTGAAAGGGAAGTCGCTCAGTCATGTCCGACTCTTAGCGACCCCATGGACTGTAGCCTACCAGGCTCCTCCGTCCATGGGATTTTCCAGGCACGAGTACTGGAGTGGGGTGCCGTTGCCTTCTCCGAGTTTGATGCATACCCACTTATTTATTTTTGATTTTTGGCTTGATGCAGTCCCATTTATTTATTTTGCTTTTGCTATGCTTTTGCTGTCATATCCAAAAAATTATTGCCAAGACTAGTGTCAAGGGTCGTGAAGATCTTTCTGTAGAGCTTCTGTGTATTCTTGCCACCTCTTCTTACCATTTCTGCCCATTCATACCATTTCTGTCCTTTATTGAGCCCATCTTTGCATGAAATGTTCCCTTTGTATCTCTAATTTTCTTGAAGAGATCTCTAGTCTTTCCCATTCTATTGTTTTCCTCTATTTCTTTGCATTGACCACTGAGGAAGGCTTTCTATTTCAAATCCTAAAAGATGATGCTGTGAAAGTGCTGCCCTCAATATGCCAGCAAATTTGGAAAACTCAGCACAGGACTGAGGCCACAGGACTGGAAAAGGTCAGTTTTCATTCCAATCCCAAAGAAAGGCAATGCCAAAGAATGCTCAAACTACAGCACAATTGCACTCATCTCACACGCTAGCAAAGTAATGCTCAAAATTCTTCAAGCCAGGCTTCAACAATACGTGAACCGTGAAATTCCAGGTGTTCAAGCTGGATTTAGAAAAGGCAGAGGAACCAGAGATCAAACTGTCAACATCCACTGGATCATTGAAAAAGCAAGAGAGTTCCAGAAAAACATCTATTTCTGCTTTATTGACTATGCCAAAGCCTTTGACTGTGTGGATCACAATAAACTGTGCAAAATTCTGAAATAGATGGGAATACCAGACCACCTGACCTGCTACTTGAGAAACCTGTATGCAGGTCATGAAGCAACAGTTAGAACTGGACATGGAACAACAGGCTGGTTCCAAATAGGGAAAAGAGTACATCAAGGCTGTATATTGTCACCGTGCTTATTGAACTTATATGCAGAGTACATCATGAGAAACGCCGGGCTGGATGAAGCACAAGCTGGAATCAAGATTGCCGGGAGAAATATCAATAACCTCAGATATGCACATGACGCCACCCTAATGGCAGAAAGTGAGGAAAAACTAAAGAGCCTCTTGACGAAAGTGAAAGAGGAGAGTGAAAAAGCTGGCTTAAAACTCAACATTTAGAAAACTAAGATCATGGCCTCTGGTCCCATCACTTCATGGCAAATAGATGGAGAAACAGTGGAAACAGTGGCTGACTTGATTTTTTTGCCTTCAAAATCACTGCAAATGGTGACTGCAATCATGAAATTAAAAGATGCTTGCTCCTTGGAAGAAAAGTTATGACCAACCTAGACAGCATATTAAAAAGCAGAGACATTACTTTGTCAACAAAGGTCCATCTAGTCAAGGCTATGGTTTTTCCAGTAGTCATGTATGGATGTGAAAGTTGGACTATAAAAAAAGCTGAGCTCTGAAGAATTGATGCTTTTGAACTGTGTGTTGGAGAAGACTCTTGAGAGTACCTTGGACAGCAAGGAGATCCAACCAGTCCATCCTAAAGGAAATCAGCTCTGAATATTCATTGGAAGGACTGATGTTGAAGCTGAAACTCTAATACTTTAGCCACCTGATGCAAAGAGTTGACTCATTTGAAAAAGCCCTGATGCTGGGAAAGATTAAAGGTGGGAGGAGAAGGGAACAACAGAGGATGAGATGGTTGGATGGCATCACCGACTCGATGGACATGAGTTTGAGTAAACTCCAGGAATTGGTGATGGACAGGGAGGCCTGGAGTGCTGCAGTCCATGGGGTCACAAAGAGTTGGACATGACTGAGTGACTGAACTGAACTGAATGTCAAGGGGATTTCCCCTTATGTTTTCTTCTAGGAGTTTTACAGTTTCAGATCATATATTTGAGTCTTTATTCCATTTTGATTTTCCTATATGATGTAAAATAAGGATGCAGTTTTATTCTTTTGCATGTGGATATCCAGTTTTCTCACCATCATTTCCTAAAGAGGCTATCCTTTTTTCATTGTGCATTCTTGGATCCTTTGTCAAAGAATTATTCGACTGTATACACTTGGGTTTATTTGGGGGATCTTTATTCTGTTCCATTTGTCTGTGTGTCTAAGTTTATGCCAGTACTATACTGTTTTGATTACTATAGATTTATAATATAGTTTAAAATCAGGAAGCATAGTGCCTCCAGATTTGTTCTTTCTCAATATTTCTTTAGCTATTTGGGGTCTTTTGTAGTTTTATATGAACTTTAGGATTTTTAAAATATTTCTGTTAAAAATACCATTAGAGTTTTTATGGGGATAGCATGATTTTATGGATCACTTTTTATAGTACGGAATGTTAACAATAATAATTCTCCCAATCCAGTACAGATATCTTTCCATTAATTTGTGTCTTCTTCAATTTCACTCATTAATGTTTTGTAACTTTCAGTTTAAAGATTTTTTGTGTCCTTGGTTAAATTTGTTCTTAAGTATTTAATCTTTTTGATGCTGTTATAAATGGGATTGGTTTCTGTTTTGGACAGCTTGTTGTTAATGTGTAGAAATACAACTGATTTTTGTATGTTGATTTTGTGCCTTTTAACTTTACTTAAGTTATTTGTTAGTTTTAAAAGTTTTTTTTGATGGAGTCTTTAGGGTTTTTATAAAGATCATGTCATCTGTAAACAGAATAGTTTTACTAATTCACTTCCAATTTGAATGCCTTTTATTTCTTTTTCCTGCCAGATTTTTTGGGCTAGGACTTCCAGTACTGTGTTGAATAGTAGAGGTGAGAGTAGATATCTCTGTCTTTCTCCTGACCTCAGAAAAATTTTTTTCAGATTTTCACCATTGGGTATGATATTAGCTATATGCTTATCATAGAAGGCCATCATTATGTTGAGGTACAGTTCTTCTACACTGAATTTGTTGAGTTTATATCATAAAGAATGCTGAATTTTGTCAAATGTTTTTTTCTGCTTCTATCAAGATAATCATATGATTTTTATCCTTTTTTCTATTAATGTTATGTATCACATTTACTAATTTTCATATGTTGAATCATTCTTGCATTCCAGAGATAAATGCCACTTGATCATGGTATATGTGCTGTTGAATTCAGCTTGCTTATATTTTTTGAGGGCTTTTGCATCTATGTTCATTGGGGATTTAGCCTGTAATTCTTTTCCTTGAAGTATCATTGTCTTGCTTTTTTAGTAGGGTAATGCTGGCCGCATAAAATGAGTTTGGACGTGTTCCCTCCACTTCAATTTTTATATGAGTTTGAGAAGAATTGATATTAACTCTTCTTTAAATATTTTGTGTATTTCACTCATGAAGTGTCTGGTCCTAGAATTTTGTTGTGGTTGTTGTTGGGCAGTTTTTGATTATTGCTTCAATCTCGAGGCTTCTGTGGTGGCTCAGATGGTCAAGAAACTACCTGCAATGAGAGAGACCCAGGTTCAATCCCTGGGTCGGGAAAATCCCCTGGAAAACGAAACGGCAACCCACTCCAGTATTCTTGCCTGGAGAACTCCGTGGACAGAGGAGCCTGGTGGGCTACAGTCCATGGGATCCATAGAGTTGGACACGACTGAGCGACTAACACACTTTCAATCTCCTTAATAGTAATTCATCTGTTTGGATTTTTTATTTCTTCATGATTTAGTACTGGGAGATTGCATGTTTCTCGAAATTTGTCCGTTTCTTCTAGGTTACCCAATTTGTTCATAGTAATCTTTTATGAGGGCTTCCCTGATAGCTCAGTTGGTAAAGAGTCTGCCTGCAGTGCAGGCGAACCAGTAGACTCTGGTTCGATTCCTCAGTCAGCAAGATCCGCTGGAGAAGGGATAGGCTACCCACTCCAGTATTCTGGCCTGGAGAATTCCATGGACTGTGTAGTCCATGGGGTCACAAAGAGTAGGACACAACTGAGCAACTTTCACTTTCAATCTTTTATGATCCTCTCTGCTTCTGTGGTATCAGTAGTAATGTTCCCATTTTCGTTTCTGATTTTATTTTCCTTTCTCTTTCTTTCTGCTTAGTCCAGCTAAAGACTTGTCAATATAATTTACTTTTTTAAAAAACCCATCTCTGTCTTTGATCTTTTATGTTCTTTTTCTAATCTCAACTTCATTTGTTTCTGCTCTGATCTCTGCTATTTCCTTCCTTTTGCTAACTTTGAGTTTAGTTTGCCTTTTCCCGCTCTCTAGTTCTGCAAGGGGTGAAATTAGATCGTCCAGTCAAGGTCATTTTACTTTTTTTTTGGCCACACCACCTGGCATGTGGAAACTTAGTTCCACAAAGAGAGATGGAATCTGTGTCCCCTGTAGTGGAAGCTCAGAGTCTTAACCACTGAACCGCCAGGAAAATCCCTCGCTTTATTTTTTTACTGTAGATGTTCATTGCTTTCATTTACCTCTTACAACTGCTTTTGCTTTGTCTCTCAAGATTTACATTATGCTTCAATTTTTGCTTGTCTCAAGAGAGTTTATTTCTCTTTTGATTTCATTTTTAACCCACTGGTTATTTAGGAATATGTGGTTTAATTTTCACATACTTTTGGATTTTCCAGTTTTTCTCCTGTTACTGATTTCTGGTTTCATATCATTTGGGTCAGAAAAGATATTTGATAAGATTTCAGGATTCTTAAATTTCTTAATTCTTGTTTTGTGGCCTTACAATTTATCCCAGGAAAATTCTGTGGGCCCTTGCACTTGAAAAGAATGTATATTCTGCTGCTATTGGATGGATTGTTCCGTTAGGTCTATTTGGCCTGAGGTATAGTTCAAGTTCAACATTTCCTTACTGATTTTCTGTCTGGATGATGTATAGCTGTTGAAAGTGAATAATGAAATCTCCTACTATTATCGTATTGTTATCTACTCCTCCCAGACAGTGTGTTAACATTTGATTTATGTATTTAAGTATAGTAATGTTAGGTGCATATATATTTACAATTGCTATATCCTCTTGATGAATTTACCTCTTTATCATTATGTGGTGATCTTCCTTGTCTCTTGTGACAGTTTTTGACTTAAAGATCATTCTGTCTGACTTAGAAACAGCTGACCCCTAGTCTCTTTTTGTTTCCATTTATATGAAATATCTCTTTCCATTTCTTCACTTTCAGTCAGTGTGTGTCTTTAAAGCTGAAATGAATCTCCTGTAGACAGTATATAGTTGGATCTTGCGTTAAAAAAAAATCCGTTCAGTCATTCTATGTCTTTCTTCTGGAAAATTTGATCCATTTACATTTATGTTTTATCTATTTCTATCTTATTAATTGTTTTCTGAATGTTTTTGTAGCTTCTTTCTTCCCTCCTCTATTGCTACTTTCCTTTATAAATGATCTATTATTCCTTAGTGGTATGCTTTTATTCCTTTTTCTATATCCTTGTGTATTTACAATAGGTTTTTGGTTTGTGGTTACCATGAGGCTTACCTAAAATATCTTATAGTTGTAACAGTCTTTTTTAAGGTGATGACTTCAATTGCAAAGAAAAACCCTACACTTTTCCTGCCCTCCAATATTTTATTCTTCTAATGTTACAATTTACATCTTTTAAAGTTGTGTATTAATTAATAGTTTTAGCTATAATTATTTTTAGTACTTTTGTCTTTCATCTTTCATACTGGAGTTAAAAGTGATGAACATTCTACCATTGCAGTATTAGAGTATGCTGAAACCAGTGAGTTTTGTTTTTGATTGGTTGGTTGGTTTTGATTGTGTTGCATGAATTTTGGTATTTTACTTCCCCAACCAGGGACTGAACCTGGGCCCTTGGCAGTGAGAGCACAGAGTCCTAATCACTGGATCTCCAGGGAATTACCCCTCCATTTGGTTTTTTATATTGCTAATTATCATCCTTTTGTTTCAACCTTGAGAACTCTCCTTAGCATTTCTTGTGAGGCAAATTTAATGATGATAAACTTACTCATTTTTGTTTGTCTATAAGAGACTTTATCTCTCCTTATTTCTGAAGGACAGCATTGATGGGCATATTTTTTCGTCAGTAGGGTGTCTTTTTGTTTCAGCACTTTGAATATACACATGCGTGCCTGCTCAGTCACCTCAGTTGCGACCCTGTGGACTATAGCCTGCCAGTGTCCTCTGTCCATAGGATTTTCCCAAACAAGAATACTTGAGTGGGTTGCCATGCCCTCCTCCAGGGGTTCTTCTCAACCCAGGAGTCAAACCCGCATCTCCTGTGACTCCAGCATTGCAGGTGGATTCTTGGTCACTGAGCCTGAATGTACACATAAACACATCAGTATTGTCTCCCGACCTACAAGGTTTCTATTGAAAAACCTCATAGTCTTGTGGAGATTCCCTTATATGTGACGAGTCTCTTCTTTTTACCGCTTTAATAATTCTCTCTTTGTTTTTGATTTTTGACAGTTTGACTATAATGTGACTTCATGAAGCCCTCTTGGGTTAAACTTGTTTGGGGATCTTTGAGTCTCATGTACCTGGGTGTTCATCTACCTCCCAACATTTGGGAAGTTTCCAATCATTATTTTTTTTATCTTTTATGAAAAAATATTCATTTAATTAGTTGGTGTGCACTTCTAACAATAGATACCTTGATGTTACATTAGATTTCCAAATCCTTTGAAGAGCGGTTAAAAAGTGATCTCACAGTTCATCATCAGTGAGTGAAAAGGAATTCCATTCATTATTATTTCAATATAAGTATACTGTTTAAAAAAGAAGTCACTTACCATTTCTTACTGTTCTATCTTTTCCATTTCTATGCTTCTCTCATATGTATGTGTTCTACTTTTACTCCCTCAATATGTCTTCAATATCCTGAGATACTTAGTTTAGCATCCCAATAAAGTATTTAGCCATTATTTCTTTAAATAAGCTTTCTGCCCCCTTTCTCTTTTCCTAGTGAGATTCTCATAATGCATCTATGAGTATTTTATGGTTTTCCATATATCCCATAGTTTTTCTTCATTCTTTTTTATTCTGTTCTCACCACCCCCTCTGATGTTATCATTTCAGTGACTTATTTTGAGTTTATAGATTATTTTTTCTGTCTTATCAACTATGCTATTAATGCTCTCAGTTGCATTTTTCACTTTATTTATTGTATTCTTTAGCTCCAGAATTTCTGTCTGGTTGGTTTTTATGATTAGTGTCTCTTTGTTGAACTTATAATTTTGTTCATGTATGTTTTCCCTGGTTTTGTTGAGTGGTCTGTGTTTGCTTATTGCTTATTGATCTTCCTTAAACAAATTTTTTTGAATTTTTTTCTCCATATTCTCATCAATACTTGCTATTTTCTGTCATTTTGATAGTAGCCATTCTGACAGGTGTGAGGGGATATCTCATTATGGTTTTGGTTCTCATTTCTCTGATAATGTGATGCTGAGCATCTTTTCAAGTGTCTGCTGAGTATCTGTATGTATCCTTTGGAAAAATGTCTATTCAGATTTTCTGCCCATTGTTTAATCATGTTGTTTGGTATTTTTTTTAATGTTGAATTGGATATATAATTTGTATATTTTGGATGTTAACTTCTCTCTGTCTTTCTCAGTCTTTCTCTCTCTCTCTATATATATATAATTTGCAAATATTTTCTCTTAAAAATATATATATAATTTACAAATATCTTCTCTTAATCTGTAGGTTGCCTTTTCATTTTCTTGATAGTTTCCTTCACTGTGAAAAAGCTTTATACTTGAATGTAGTTCTATTTGTTTATTTTTGCTTTTGCTTCCCTTGCCTGAGGAGACAAATCGCAGCCCCCCCCCCCCCCCACAAATATACTAAAACCTATATTGCCTGTGTTTTTTCTAGGAGTTGTATGGCTTCAGGTTGCATTAAAGGTCTTACATTAAAGTCTCTAAACATGTTTGAGTTTATTTTGTATATGGTGTGACAAATTAGTCCAATTTGATTCTATTACATGTACCTGTCCAATTTTCCCAATACCATTTATTGAAGATAGTGTCTATTCCCCATCGTATAGTCTTGCCTCCTTTTTTGTAGACTAATTGAACATAGAAGTATGAGTTTCCTTCTGGGTTTTCTATTCTCTTCCATTGATCTATGTGCTTATTTTGGAGCCAGTACCATACTGCTTTTGATTACTGTAGATATGTAGTACAGTTTGAAATCAGAGCATGATACCTGCACCTTTGTTCTTCTTTCTCAAGACTGATGTGGCTGTTCAGTGTTTTTTGTAGTTCCATACAGATTTTAGAGTTATTTGTTCTAGTTCTGTGAAAAATGCCATTGGTATTTTGATAAGAACTGCATTGAATCTGTAGATTGCCTCAGGGAGTATGGTCATTTTAACAATATTGATTCTTTTAATTTATGAGTATGGTATGTTTTTCCATTTGTTTGTTTCATCTTCAATTTCTTTCATCCATATGTTAGCAGTTTCTGAGTTGCTGTTGTTTAGTTGCTAAGTCATGTCAACTCTTTTGCAACCCTATGGACTGTAGCCGCCAGGCTTCGCTGTCCACAGGATTCTCCAGGCAAGAATACTGGAGTGGGTTGCCATTTCATTCTCCAGGGACTCTTCCCAACCCATAGATCAAACCCATGTCTCCAGCATTGCAGGCAGATTCTTTACCACCGAGCCACCTGGAAAGCCCAATCACAACAAATTTTATTCTTTTTGATATAACTATAAATGAAATTGTTTTCCTAATTTATCTTTTTGATAGTTTGTTAGTGTGTAGATATGTAACAGATTTTTGTATATTTATTTTGTATTATGAATTCATTTTGTATTACTGAATTCATCTATTAGTTCTAGTAGTTTTTAAGCTTTTCTGTGTGTCTTAAAGATCACACTCACACACACACACACACACATATACATAATCATGCCATCTACAAACAGTGAGTTTTACTTCTTCATTTTCAATCTTGATTCCATTTGTTTCTTTTCCTTGTCAAATTGCTGTGGCTAGGGCTTCTGATACCATGTTAAGAGTGGTGGTGAGAGTGGGCATCCTTGTCCTATCCATGATCTTACAGAAGATGCTTTCAGCTTTTCACCATTGAGTATGATGTTAGCAGGGTGTTTGTCTTATATGGCCTTTTTAATTTTGAGGTGTATTCCCTCTCTACCCACGTTATTGAGAGATCTTACCATAAATGAATGTTGAATTTTGTCAAAACATTTTTCTGCATTTATTAAGATGATCATATGAGTTTTTATTCTTCCTTGTTAATGTGGTGTATCACATTGATTGGTTTTTGAATATTGAACCATCCTTGCATCCTTGGGCTAAATCCCACTTGATCTTGGTGTATGATCCTTTTAATGGGTTGTTGAGTTCAGTTTGCTGACATTTTGTTGAGGGTTTTTGAGTCTATGTTTATCAGTGATATTGGCCTTTCTGTGTGGATGTATGGTTTCGTCTGGTTTTAGTATCATGACTTTTGCCTTGTAGAATGAATTTGAAAGTGTTCCTTCCTTTTTTTGGAATAGATTGATAACAGTAGGTGTTAACTCTTTTTTAAATATTTGGCAGAATTCACCTGTGAAGCCATCTGGTCCTAGACTTTTGTTGTTTAGAGTTGCTTTCTGTTTGTTTGTTTATTACTGATTCCATTTCATTATTGTTAATTGGTCTGTTTATACTTTCTATTTCTTTCTGATTTAGTCTTGGGAGTTTGCAGATTCCTAGGAATTTATCCATTTCTTCTAGGTTGTCCATCTTATTGGTGTATAATTGTTTGTACTAATCTCTTATGATACTTTGTACTTCTGTGGTGTCAGTTGTAACTTCTTTTTCATTTCTGACTTTATTTGGGCTCTCTCTCTTTTTTACCTGATGAGTCTGGCTAAAGGTTTATCAGTTTTGTTTATCTTTTCAAAGAAATAGCTCTTAGTTTCACTGATCTTTTTTTTGTTTCTATCTTATTGATTTCTCTTCTGATCTTTATTATTTCTTTCTTTGTACCAATGTTGAGTTCTGTTTGTACTTCTTTTTCTAGTTCATTTAAATATAAAGTCAGGTTGTTTATTTGAGAATTTTCTTATTTCCTGTATTAAGCTTGGATCACTCCAAACTCTCTTAGAACTGCTTTTGCTGTGTTTCATAGATTTTTCTATTGTGTCATTTCTATTTTCATTTGTCTCCAGAGTATTTTTTTTAATTTCTTCTTTGATTTTTTCAGTGACCTATTTGAAGATTAGTAGCACAACTGTTTAGCTTCCACATGTGTGTTTTTTCGCAGGATATTTTTCTTGTTGTTTTCCCTTTTATAATTTTCATATTTCTAGTTGTGGTCTTTTTTCTTCTTCTTCTTCTTTTTTTTTTCCATTTAGAGAAGTCTGTTTAACATTTCTTGTAAAGCCATTTTGGTGGTGCTGAAGTGTCATAACTTTGGCTTGTCTGTAAAACTACCTATCCTTTAAATCTCAATGATAGCTTTGCTGTGTTGAATTATCTTGGTTGTAGATTTTTTTCCTTTCATCACTTTATGTATATTGTGTCACCCCTTTCTGTCCTGCAAAATTTCTCAAGAAAAGTCATATGGGTGTTCCCCATATGATATATCCCATATAATATGTAACATTGAATTTTTTTGTTTCTGCTTTTAAGATTCTCTCTTATCTTTAATATTTGTCATTTTAATCACAGCATGTCTTGGTGTGGATCCATTTGAGTTTATCTTGTTTGGGACTCTCTGCTTCCCCTAAATGAGTGTCAATGTTTTCCCCCCAAATTAGGGAAGTTTTCAATTATTATCTCTTCAAATTAGATCTCTGCCTTTCTCTCTCTCTTTCTTCATTCTGGGACCCCTATAATGCGAATGTTAGTATGCTGAATGTTGTAGAACTCTCATAAACTAGCCTCATTTTTTACAATTTCTTTTTTTTTTTTTTTCTGTTCACCTTGGGGGATTTCCACTAGTCTGTCTTCCAGATTGCTGATACATTCTTCTATATCATCTAATCTACTGTTAATTACTTCTTGGGCATTTTTGAAAATTTCGGTTATTGTGTTTTTCAGCTCTGTTTCATTCTTCTGTATATTTTCTAACTCATTGTTAAACTTCTTGCTATGTTCTTTCATTATTCTCCCAAGTTTGACGAGCATATTTATGATCATTACCATGAACTTTGTTGAGTAGATTGCTTATCTCCACTTTACTTTGTTCTTGTTCTGGAATTTTACCTTATTCCTTCATTTGCAATATTCTTATTCTGCAATATTCTTCTGTCTCCTCATTTTGCTTAATTCTCTGTTTATTTCTATGTATTTAGTTGGTTGGCTACATTTCCCAGTATTGAAGAAGTAGCTTTATGTAGGAGACATCCTGCGGAGCCCCTTCCTTCTGGTTATCAGAACTATGTGCTCTAGAAGCATCCTCTGTGGGCTACA
Organism: Okapia johnstoni; assembly: GCA_024291935.2. Classification (NCBI taxonomy): domain Eukaryota; kingdom Metazoa; phylum Chordata; class Mammalia; order Artiodactyla; family Giraffidae; genus Okapia; species Okapia johnstoni. Next base: position 119,578,608 of record CM044308.1, on the reverse strand, counting down.
TGTGCCCTTCTACTGTGGTGGGGCCAACTACTGTTGGCATGCTAATAGCCAGTGCTGGCCTCTGGCCCAGGTTGCTGTTAGTTCCTACCTCACACAGGGGATGCTAGCTCACTGGTGCATATGGCTGGGTCCTGGTTTAGCTGGCTGCTTGAACTTGGGGGCAGCCTAGGACTTGTATCAACCAACTGGTAGGTGGTAAAGCCCTGGAACTGACAGCCTAGAGGGAGGAGTCGAAAATGGTGTTACCAACATTAGTGTCCTCTTTGTAGAACAAGCTCCCACAAATGGCTGCTTCCACCATCTATATCACCAGAGAGAGAGACCCAGTTGCCTTTTGTCTCTCTGGGAGTCTCTTCCAGATCTGCAAGTGGGTCTAACCCAGGCTTCTTTCAAATTACTGCCTCTATCCTGGGCATATGAGACTTTGTGTGAGCCTTTATGAATGGATTCTCTTCTTCTGAAGTCCTCTGTCTCTCTCATAGCCAAGCCCAGCTGGCCTTCAAGAGCAGATGTTCTCGGCTTTTGTCTACCTAGTTCAGGACCCCTGGACAAGGGAGCCAAATCAGACCCCTTGCTCCTTGGGGAGAATCTTTTCAATTGTGATTGTTTTCCAATTTGTGAGTTGCCTACCCAGGGATGTGGGTCTTGAATGTACCCTGTTTCCTTTCCTCCTACCCATCTTGTTGTGGTTCCTTCTTTATTTCTTTATTTGTTGAAAATTGTTTCTGCTAGTCTTTAATTGTTGCTCTGTAAATAGTTGTAATTTTGGTGGGAAGTGAGCTCAAGGTCTTTCTATTCTTGGATCTTGGCCACATGCTATCCCTCCCACCCCCAGTTAGGAATATTTTTTAAGACTTTCAGCTATCCTCATACTTAATGATGAGAAACTTCAAACTTTCCCACTAAGATTAGTACACAGCAAAGATGTCCTCTTTCGTCACTCCTTTTCAACACTGTTCATTGAGATACTTACGTATAGATCTAACAAAATATGTACAAGATCTATACAAGGAAAACTATAGAACTCTGATGAATGAAATCAGAGAACAATTAAATAACTAGAGAGATATTCCATGTTTATGGTTAGGAAGACTCAGTATTGTCAAGAGTAAGTTCTTCCCAACTTGATCTATGGATTCAGTGCAGTCTTAATCAAATCCCAGCAAGCTATTTTGTAGATATCAATAAACTGATTCTTAAGTTTATGTGAAGAGGTCAGAGATCCAGAATAGCTAACACAACACTGCATGCATACATGCATGTGTGCGCAGTCACTTCAGTCATGTCTGACTGTTTGCTACCCTATGAACTGTAGCCTGCCAGGCTCCTCTGTCCATGGGATTCTCCAGGCAAAAATACTGAAATGGGTTGCCATACCCTCCTCCAGGGGATCTTCCAGAACCAGAGATTGAACCTGTGTCTCTTGAAGAACAATATGGTAGACTCAGACTACCCAAGTTCAAGACTAACTAAGCTATAGTAATCAAGACAGTGTGGTATTGGCAAATAATAGACACATAGATCAACAGAACAGAAAGAAGAGCCCAGAAATAGACCTCTATAAATATACTCAACTGATATTTGACAAAGGAGCAAAAGCAGTATAATGGAGCAAAGATGATTTCTTCAACAAATGGTGCTGGAACAACTGGTCATTCACATGCAAAATCATCATTATAGAAAAATTGACTCAAAATGGATTACAAATCTAAATGTAAAAGGAGCATAAAATTTCTAGAAGGTACCATAAAAGAAAACTTAGATTACCTTGGGGGTATTGATGATGTTTTGGATAAGGACCATGAAAGAAATAATTGAGAAGGTGAGCTTCATTAAAATAACAACTTATGTTCTGTGAAAGATAATATCAAGAGAATGAGAAGATAGTTCATAGCTTCAGAGAAAATAGTCACAAAAGATTCATATGATAAAGGGCCATTATCCAAAATATACAAGGAACTTTTAAAACTCAAGAAAAAAACAACTCAATTTTGAAATGGGCCAAAGACCTTAGCAGACACCTCATTGTGGAAGATATACAGATGGCAAATGAGCATATGAAAAGATACTCAACATCCTATGCCATCAGAGAAATGCATGTTAAAATGATGAGATACCACACACATCTATAAAGTGGAACACTGACAACATCAAACACTGACAAGGATGTGGAGGAACAGGAACTTTTTCATTGCTGGTAGAATGCAAAATTTTAAAGTCACTTTAAAAGATAGTTTGACAGTGTTTAGGAGATAGCGAAGGACAGGGAGGCCTGGCATGCTGGAGTCCTTAGTGTCGCAAAGAGTAGGACATGACTTGGTGACTGAAAAACAATAATATTAGTAATAACTTCAGCCAGGAATAAACTTAATTATGGTGAAAGATTGAGTACTTTTCTTTAAGAGCAGTAACAAAAAAGGATATCTGCTCTTACCACTTCTGTTCAGCATTGTACTGGAGGCCCAAGCCAGTGCAATGAGGGGGTGGGGGGGGGGAGTAAAACATACAGATTGTAAAGGAATACAGAAAACTGTTTTTATCCACAGACATCATGATCACCTGTGTATAAAATCATAAAGAATATATCATAAAAAGTTACTGGAGTGAATCGGTGTGCTTAATGAGGTCTTATAATACAAAATCGTTACAAAAATAAATTATATTTTTATAAAGTAGTATTTCTTTCAGTATTTGCCTGCCAATGATAAATTTTTTCAATATTCAGTTGTCTGAAAATTCACTTCTTTCACATTTATTTTTGAAGGATATTTTTGCTGGATGTAGAATTCTAGCTTGTAATTATTTTCTACAACCATTTTGAAAATAGCAATCTATTGTCTTCTGACTTCCATCGTTTTCATTGGAATGTCATATGTCCTTTCTTTCCCCTGGCTACTTCAAAGATTTTTTATTTGTCTTTGGTGTTCAACACTTTGACTATGATATTCCTAGTCCACTCTTCTTTATATTTATTGTCCCTGAGATATTAGCACTTCTTGAATGTGTGGCTTAACATCTTTTGTGAGTTTTGGAAAATTCCCAGGAATTTCCAAATCTCTTCAATATTTCAATATTCAATATTTCACATCTCTTCAAATACTTCTCTGTCCCATTCTTCCTCTCCCCTCCTTCAAAAAAGTCTCAGAATTTTTGTACTCAACTTATTCCATGTTTACTGAAAGAAATATCCTCATCTCTCTGTGTTAATTTTTAGACAATCATGCTATAATTTTGTTGCATGATATAACAAAAATAATTCATTACTTAAGATGAGTACCAAAGCTCTTGAATAGATTTCCAAAGGGCAAGTATAATCTTTCTTTATTTGATTTATACCTTCCTGTGAATTAAATGAATGTTTTGGCTTTAACAAGAGAAGCATCAATCTCAAATACTGTTTTGGTACTTTGTATTTTATAAGCATTAACTTCTATTCACCCACACTTATGGAAAAAGTCTGTATCCTTCATTTATTGCTACCAGCCAGGGATATATGATTGTGGGTGCATATTTCTGTTTCAACTTTTGTTTGAGCAGCTTCCAAAACATCATCCTATAGGTTTTTAGAATCTGTGCCAAGTTCTGCTCAGTTAAGTTTCTTTGTTAGAATTGCTTTTTAAAGCATCTGGATCAGAAATCATATACCTCTGCTGCATAGCAAAGAAACATTTGGAAATCATCATAGACATCACAATAGAGGATGATAGTACTGTATGTTTTTTTTCAGTGTAGGTAAAGGCTACAACAAAAAAAATTATTAAGAATTTAAAAAATGTTGGGTTGATATTGTTAAAACATGTTAAACAGCCAATAGCTTGCTTTGAAAATAATAATATTTTCCTAAAGCTATCATGGAATACTTCTGAGTAAAAGTAGAGATTTCTGCTTTTGCCTATTTTTAGTGCTACACATACATACATACATGTTAAGAATGCATGAAAGATTAAAATTTTTAGTTTAATAATAATTTCTTTTTTGTTTTTTGCTCAAAAGACCTAAATTATTCTCATATCATTTCAACAAATAGCATCCATTTCCTTGGTTTAGATTTCATTAGATGACAATAATCCATATGCTCTCCTAAAAAGAAAGGCCTTCCTTTATTTAAAAAAACAAAAGCACCCTAATAAACAAAAATTTCCAAGGGAAGCCTTCCATTTCTATCAATAATATAATATATTGTGTCATTTTCATAAATAAGCTAGAATTTAAGAAATGGTCTCAGAACTTTTGTGCCTATGAAACAAACTTAAATCTATTGGTTTTAGACTCTCCAATAGTTTCCAAGATGATTAATGGGTTTGGGGGAGGTCATTTAATTATCCCATATATAGCCATAAGAAGGTACATTTAGGTTGTGGTCTGGAAATCCAAATGATTTAGTGGATAAGCTCCTGACTGGAGAACCAGAAGAAAAAGAATTCTTTTTCTGGCTGGAGTGTCATTTTTGTCATGCTTCCTTCTGTGCTTTTTTTACTTCCTCCTCAAGTTATCTAGGTACGTCACAACCTAAATGTACTGTCTCATGAACTTCACATGGTATAATTAAATGTCTCCACATCTTACCAATCATGAAATCATACTAATTATGATCAGTATAACAATTTTGGTGCCAAATAAGTGTCCGTAGTTCTAATATTTGTGAGTCAGATCCTTCATATTGGTAGAGGTATTTTTCCGAAATCCCTGATACATATTTCTTTTTCTTCATCTTATTAGCTAAGGAAGATATTAGAGGAAAGAAGCACAGATTCTTCAGGGAGTAAAGAAATATACTTTCGCTTCTTTATCGCCTACCTTATCTCCACCTAAAAGACAGCTAGAATGTGATGTCTGAAATATGTGTAGCAATGAAGTTTTTATTGATTGATATAAATATGGATAGCTTTGTTCAGTTGAATACTGCTGGTAGGAGTTAGTGGCGTATGTAATACATTATCTTATTACACTCATTTTATGGAAGCTGGTCCTGTTGGGACAGTGGAAAGAGAGCTTACTCTGGCTTTCTGGAAAAGCAATTAATCCTACTGCTTATGTAGCAACCATGTCTTGGATCGCATTGGTGTGCTGGCACTCTTTCTCCTTTTATTAAAACAAAAATGCAGCTGCTGACCAGAAGTACAGCTCTACAAGTGGGGCTTTCATCGTTTTGGTAAGAGATTCATATCCAGGGTTGACATCATTTCAGTTACGGCGTTTTCATTATTAAAGCTTGGAATTTCAAGTTTGTTTATTACAGATTTAAAGCTATAGGTTAAATCACCAAATTGAAATCCACTTATTTTCCTATACTATCATAAGTGGATAGATGTGCTGGAATATATATATTTCAGATTTTCCCACCAGAAGAATTATTTTAATTGTGAAATGCATCGTATCATAAAGAAACTGACATTGTCCCCCTGAATCTTTAGCATTCTTCTTTATAAGTAACTCTCCACATCCTTTAGTTTCTAGTAAATTTAGCAAATAAATTTAGCTCTAAGAAGAGCTATTGACTATTAAGTCTTGACAAAAATAGTGGCCAGGACTTTTACTTAGCCCTTGTGGAAACTTTACTGTGTACATCATCTGTTTCTCATAAGTCTCTAAAATTGATAATTCTTTAAAACATGTGGCATTTACCAATGTTTACAAAGGTTTTTACTTCAGTATAGTCTTGTATATAGGGTTCTCTTAATTTGTAATCCTATCTTTTTCATAGCAGTGCATCTTTCATTGCAAAGCAAAAATTAGCAGAATGCTTGTAATCTAAGGTTTAATGTAAATTCTATTTTAAATAGCAGAATTAACATTGTATAGTTAACAAAGACACTTTCACAAAAATATTAATGAAACGAAGTTCCAGATACATTGAGAAAAGTCTGGAAGTGCCTGTAGTTCAGGGCTTTTGTCCCTGTGGAGTCAGGGTGTGTCACCAGTAAACCTGTATGTTCACCAACCAGGAAGCCCCCGGGGCTGGATGTCCAGATAGTTTCATTACATTGGCAAGATTGATCAAATCATAGAATATTGATTGAATGTTCAAGCCTATCTCCTTTCCCTAAAGGTTGGGCTGGCCCAAAATCTCAACCCTCAAATCATGTGGTTGGTCTTTCTGATGATTAGCCTTATCCTGAAGCTTTTGTGGGCCCCATCTTGAGTAACCTCCTTAGCATAACAAAGACATTTCTATCACTCAGGAAATTTCCAGAGTTTTTGAAGCTCTGTGACAAAAACTAGGGACAAAGGTCAGATATAGGTTTTAATTACATTATAGTTCCATATTATAATGACTATTAAATATAAATAGTTATTGCGATAAAACCCAAAGAGATATTTAAAAGGATAGTTCTGATGAAATTTCACTTGCAGAAATAATCGGTAAATCAGTATCAGTCACAATGGGTAAATATCTTCTTGCGTGTGCATGCTAAGTCGCTTCAGTTGCGTCTGACTCTTTGAAACACTATGGACCGTAGCCCGCCAGGCTCCTCTGTCCATGGTATTCTCCTGGCAAGAATACTGGAGTGGGTTGCCATGCCCTTGTCCAGGGGATCTTCCTTAGGGACGGAACCCTCCTCTCTCTTACGTCTCCTGCCTTGGCAGGTGGGTTCTTTACCACTAGCGCCATCTTGTGGGAGTTGCAAATTTTAAATTTCTACATCTACATTTAAAGTAGATTTAAAGATCCATTGTAACTGGTAATTTATTTGATGCAGAATCGTGAAAATAATATTCCGATTACAACTTTAATATCTAATAAATGCATCTAGTTTTTTTTTTAAACAGATAAACATTGCTAGAATTTCACAATCAAGTGTTTGCTGAGTATATTTCTTACATACTCAATACTATGCTAATAGAGGGAATGAAGGGGAAGTTTAAGACATGGTCTCTGCTTTCAAAGAATGTAAAATCCAATAGGAATTGGATTGAATTAGTATGCATAGCACAACTAGAGAAGTTATATGGTAGTGGTGTGGAATAAGTTAGCTTTCACCAAGGAGGTAGAATTTGCAAGTTTTAAACAAAAAGCATGTAAATTCCTTCCTGAAGTTTTATACAAACATTCTTGAAATCAAGCCTTCTTTGTTTTCATTAGGAGATTATAACATCTTTCCTAAAAAGTATGGTTACCACAGTTCCTTTTACAGAGAAGCAAGTCTCTTTTAATGCTAAAACATCACTATTTTATGTTTTTCTAAAACGTAGCTGCTAAAGATTTAAAGCCACATTTTTGCAACCTTTCCTATTCCTGCTTCAAGAACCAGATAGAGTTAAGTTGATGTTTTTATTCAGTCCTGATATGAGGCTGCAAGCTCTACCTTCTTTTTTGCCCCGCCCCTTTGTAGAATAAATCAAGAAAAAAATGTTAACAGAAAGTATCCACAAAAGCACTTAAATTATCAATGGGGATACATTTGCAGGAAATAATTCCTCATCTTATTCCAATACTATTAAAATTATTTCAGAAAACATAAAGTTTTAATATGAAAACTTTAAACTAAAATTAACATCCATTTGGTGAATGTTGTTGTTAACTAGAATTGTACAGATCAAGATTGTTTTACAATAGGAGTCATTTGTGGTCAGTGGGGCATAAAATGTGGTTTTAGATGCCAAAGTGTAATGCAATTAAATTTATGTCACTCTTTTTGCTTTCTTTTCTGTGGACTAATCATGAATCTACTATGTCACTCAAGTTTGTTTAACAGCTGGTGTTGATGAAAAGACACTGGTCTTAAAATATAGTAAGGGCGGTTATAATAAGCCTAGTACGATATGCCTGAAAATTTTTATGAGTCAATTCATAATGTACATGTGAACTTGTAAAAAGAAAATCAATACCTTAGTGAAGGATAAAGTTGGGAGGGATGGATAACATCTGAGCTTTTCAATAATTCTACCATTTGTTTTTAAATTTTTTGAAAGCTATTTAAAAATTATATGTGGATTACATTTGCATATTTTAGCTGGCTATTTTGTCTTATTAGATTAGTAAACAAATCAAAGATACCTTACTAGAGAACTTTTCCCAATCTGATAGCTTCTAGATGTTAAGAAAAATTGGGTATGATGATATTAATTTGCTGTTAACTAATGTCATATAACATTGCTAAATGACAGTCCATCTGTCAAATTAACGTCATGACATCCTACTTGTTATTTTAATATGTTATAAGGATGAAATGTGTTTTTTAGATATGTTTTACATTTGCACTAAGTAATGGAAAGTACAATATATTATGTGCCTGTGCCCTGAGGAGACTTTTTAACAAAAATAATTGAAGGTAATAAATCTTACCCCGTTTCCCTCTCTGTTGCCCCTGCGCCAGCATACATACCTTCTGTATTATTCTATCTTCCTTGCATAGGAATCTTGCTAGATAGTAACAAAGGCCGAACACGATTGTGTGTACTATAGAATAAACTCCGTAATACTTGCCAAAAATTTGCTTTGCCCTAAAATGTCACTTTAATAAACCTCTCTATGATCACTTTTATAATGATTTGATCCCCTCTACTAAGACTGAAATGTGCTCTTGAATGATGCTGCTATTGAGCATAAGACAAGTTTTTCAAATAGTTAGGAATGTCTATAAGCTAATAAATCTCTCCAACATTTAATTTGTATACCTGGTAGGTGTTTTTGCTTAAAAGAGTGTGTATAAGGGTGATTGGTTTATAATGTGTTCTAATTTTTTGTTTGTTTGTTTTGTTTAAATTGTCGCAGTGATAAAATTTGGTGCAAAGAAGTAATGTAATTGTATCTGATATATAACTTAACATTATCTTTAATCATGCCTTTATCTTGCCAACATTTCTTAATGTGAATTTTCAAAATTTGAAGATAGTTCATTTTAAGCACATTATACTAACAGCTGGTATTCCTCAGGATGTTTTATTTCCATGTGTAAATATATAACACATATGATTATTTTTAATAATGATTACAGAGTTTCATAGCTTTTGTGTAACAATACCCAGAGCATTTTCAGTGTATATTTAAATGTGACAATGTATTGTGAAAAGTGAACTTTTTAACTATTTAAATAGGATACTTTTCAACAAGAAATAATGATGTGAATGAAAACTAATCCAATATATATGAATGTAGCCCAGGCTTGCAATATTGGTTTATCCATTAATTTTCTTACCCCAGGTGTTTGTTTAGTGGGAAGTCATCTCACAAAGTGATGATAGATGTATTTTACTCAGAACTGGTTGTACAAGTCCAACATCTTGTACTTTTCATGCTCAAAACTGTTTGCTTAGAAACAATTGCCTATAAATGTTTTAAATTCATAATTCAAAAAAATCATTCATGATTTTTTGATAGAGGGAACACTTTCTAAAAGCTTTCAGTGAACAAATTAGAACATATAAAAACCTAGTAATTCAAAATTCTTATTGAATAACATTAGAACAGAAATTTTTCTAAAATGGACACACTTTACTGATTTTTCACACTTTTGAGTAATATATTATCATTTTTAAATAATAGATTTTTGTTGTAAAAATGAAGCAATAAAAAAAATATCAAGATTGCAAATTTCACCTCTAATCTCGCCTTTCAGAGAAACTATTGTTAACACTGTGTTGTGTATCCTTCAAGGAGTGTCCAATTTGAGGTTATTATAAACAATATTGTATTGTTTAATGATTTTCTTGGAATAAATTTATAAAAATTGAAATTACTGGATTAAGTGTTTAGATGCTTCAAAGTTTTACATAGCTCATCAAATTATTCTCTGATAGTTATGCTGATCAATATATAAATTTACAGTATCACCAACAGTTGTATGGTGCTCCATACCCTTCTCTACCCTGTGTACAGTCCATGTTCCTAATATTTGCTAATTAGAGGTGATGGAGTAGCACATCTTACACATTTATTGATGATTTTAGATTTCTTCATTTGTGGAGTACCAGGAAGTGCATGCTTTTTCCCTAGTCTTCTAAGTATTTGTCTTTTTCTTATTGATTGGTAAGAGGTTTGTAGTGATGATGTTAACCCTCTGTATATCATATATTGAAGTTTATCCTTTAATGTGATTGATGTTATATGTCAGCTTGTAGTCAATTATATTTTGTTAATCTTTTTACTGATAGTTTCTAGCTTTAGTGCATGCTAAGAAAGGTCTTTCTCACCCAGGTTATGAAAGATATTTTATTTTATTCTAGTGCTTCTACAATTTATCCCATTTATTTCCTTTCTAGGCATTTAAAACTGATACAATGAACATATGATAAGTTGCACATATTTAAGGTATGCTATTTGACAAGTTTTTATATACTTATGACCCATGATCAAAATAATGAATATATCTGTCACCTCAAAAAGTTGTTTCATATCTGTTTGTAGTCCTTTTCCCCCACCTCTTTCTTCCTCACCTCTCACCCCCATCCCCAAACAGTTACTGATCAACTTTCTGTCCTGTAGATTAGTTTTAATTTTCTAGACTTTCATATGAATGGAATCGTAGAGTATGTATCCTTTTTTGTTAGGCTTCTTTAATTTAGCATAGTTATTTTGAGATTCATCTATGTTGTTGCATATAACAGTAGTTCATTCTGTTTTATTGCTGAGTAGTGTTCATTATATGAATATAATAAAATTTGTTTATTTATTCACATGGCAATAGACTTTGGGTTATTTCCAGTTTCTAGCTATTACAAATAAAGTTACTATGACCACTTATGTACAAGTCTTTGCATAGACATATGCATTCATTTCTCTGAGCAAGCAACTAAGTGAACGTTATGGTAGGTGCATATTTCACTTTTTGAGAAACTGCTAAACTTTCCCAAAGTCATTATACGATTTTACATTCCTCTCAACAAGGCCTAAAAGTTTCAGTTTTTCCATATTTTTACCAATATTTGGTATGATCAGTTTTTAAAATTTTAGTCATTTTAGTATATGTGTGGTAGTATTTTATTGCAATTTTAATTTGCATTTCTCTAATGACTGATGATGGTGAGCATCTTTTCATGTGTTTTCAGATATCTATATATTTTACTTGATGAAATGTCTGGTCAGATCTTATGTCCATTTAAAAAAATTGAGTTGTTTCTTAGCAAGCTCAAGAAAGAAAATGGAGCAGGAGGAGTCAGGCTCCCTGACTTCAGATTATACTTCACAGCAACAGTCATCAAAAAGTATGGCATTGGCACAAAAATAGAAATATAGATCAATGGAACAGGATAGAAAACCCAGAAATAAACATATGCATTTATGGTCAATTAATCTATGACAAAGGAGGCAATAATACACAATGTTGGAAAGACAGTCTCATCAACAAATGGTGTTGGGGAAACTGTACAGCTACATGTAAACAAAAATGAAATTAGATCATTCTTTAGCACCATACACAAAAATAAGCTCAAAATGGATTAAAGACCTAAATGTGAAATTAGACACTATAAAACTTCTAAAGGAAATTGTAGGCAGAACACTCTGACATAAATCGTAGCAACATCTTTTTTGATCCATCTCCCAGGATAATGGAAATAAAAGCAAATATAAACAATTGGGACCTACATAAACTCAAAAGCTTTTGCACAGTGAAGGAAACAACAAACAAAATGAAATGGCAACCCACAGATTAGGAGAAAATATTTGCAAATGATGTAAGCAACAAGGGATTACTCTCTAAACTTTACAAACAACTGTGATGCTTAACAGCCTCAAAAGAAACACCCCAGTAAACAAAAGGGCAGAAGACTGAAATAAACATCTCTCCAAAGAAGACATATAGATGTCCAAAAGACACATGAAAAGATGTTCAGCATCACAAATCATGAGAGAAATGCACATCAAAACTACCATGAGATATCACCTCACATGGCCAGAATGACTATCATCAAAAAACCCACAAACAATAAGTGCTGGAGATGATGTGGAGAGAAAGGAACCCTCCTACACTGTTGGTGGGAATGTAAAGTGGTAGCCACTATGGAGAACAGGACATATCTGGGCATATATCTGGAGGAAAACATGATCTGAAATGATACATACAACCCAATCTTCATTCATTTTTTCATGACTATGGGAAAAACCATAGCTTTGACTATACGGACCTTTGTTGGCAAAGTAACATCTGCTTTTTAATATGCTGTCTAGGTTTGTCAAAGCTTTTCTTCCAAGGATGAAGCTTCTTTTAATTTCATGGCTGCAGTCACCATCTGCAGTGATTTTTGAGCCCAAGAAAATAAAATCTTTTATTGTTTCCATTGTTTCCCAGTCTATTTGCCACAAAGTGATGGGACCAGGTACCATGATCTTCATTTTTTGAATGTTGAGTTTTAAGTGAGCTTTTCCACTCTCCTCTTCCACCTTCAAGAGGCTCTTTAGTTCCTCTTTGCTTCCTGCCAATAGGGTGGTGTCATTGCATATCTGAGGTTGTTTATATTTCTCCTGGCAATCTTTTTTTTTTTTAATTTTTTAAAAAATTAATCTCCTGGCAATCTTGATTCCAGCTTGTGCTTCATCCAGCCTGGCATTTCGCATGATGTACTCTGCATATAAGTTAAATAAACAAGGTGACAATTTACAGCCTTGACGTACTCCTTTCCCAATTTGGAACCAGTCCGTTGTTCCATGTCCGGTTTTAACTATTGCTTCTTGACTTGCATACAGATTTCTCAGGAGGCAGGTAAGGTGGTCTGGCATTCCCATCTCTTGAAGAATTTTCCACAATTTGTTGTGATCCACACAGTCAAAGTCTTTTGCACAATGAAGCAGAAGTAGATGTTTTTCTGGAATTCTCTTGGTTTTTCTATGATTCATTGGATGTTGGCAATTTAAGCTCTGGTTCCTCTGCCTTTCCTAAATCCAGCTTGAACATCTGGAAGTTCTCAGTTCACAAACTATTGAAGACTAGCTTGGAGAATTTTGAGCATGATTTTGCTGGCATGTGAGATGAGTGCAATTGTGCAGTAGTTTGAGCATTCTTTGGCATTGCCCTTGTTTGGGACTGGAATGAAAACTGACCTTTTCCAGTCCTGTGGCCACTGCTGAGTTTTCCAAATTTGCTGGCATATTGAGGGCAGCTCTTTCACAGTATCATCTTTTAGGATTTGAAATAGCTCAGCTGGAATTCCATCACCTCCACCAGCTTTGTTCATGGTGATGCTTTCTAAGGCCCACTTGACTTCGCAGTCCAAGATGTCTGGCTCTAGAGAGTGATCACACCATCGTGGTTATCTGGGTCATGAAGATCTTTTTTGTATAGTTCTTCTGTGTATTCTTGCCACATCTTCTTAATATCTCCTGTTTTTGTTAGGTCCACAGCGTTTCTGTCCTTTTTGTGCTCATCTTTGCATGAAATATTCCCTTGGTATCTCCAATTTTCTTGAAGAGATCGCCAGTCTTTCCTAGTCTATTGTTTTCCTCCATTTCTTTGCATTGTTCATTTTGGAAGGCTTTCTTATCTCTCCTTGCTATTCTTTGGAACTCTGCATTCAGATGGATATATCTTTCCTCTTCTCTCTTTTCTTTCACTTCTCTTCTTTTCTTAGCTATTTGTAAGCCCTCCTCAGACAACCATTTTGCCTTTTTGCATTTCTTTTTCTTGGGGATGGTTTTGATCACTGCCTCCTGTATAATGTTATGAAGCTCTGTCCATAGTTCTTCAGGCACTCTGTCTATCAGATCTAATCCCTTGAATCTATTTGTCACATCCACTGTATAATCATAGTGATTTGATTGAGGTTATACTTGTATGACCTAGTGGTCTTCCCTACTTTCTTCAATTTAAGTCTGAATTTTGCAATAAGGAGTTCATGGTCTGTGCCACAATCAGATCCCAGTCTTGTTTTTGTTGACTGTATAGAGCTTCTCCATCTTCAGCTGCAAAGAATATAATCAGTCTGTTTTCACTATTGACCATCTGGTGATGTCCATGTGTAGAGTTGTCTCTTGTGTTGTTGGAAGAGGGTGTTTGCTATGACCAGTGTGTTCTCTTGGCAAAACTCTGTTAGCCTTTGCCCTGCTTCATTTGATGTTAGACATAGATTTTTTGATAAATACCTTTTAACAACTTGAAAAAAGTTTTATTTCCATTTGTTGAGCATATTTGTCAGGAATAATTGTTGGATTTTGTTAAATGCTTTTTCTGTGTCTATGAGATGATCATATAGTTCTTTCTTCATGTGTTAATAAAATGATTCATATTGATTTATTTTTGAATGTTATACCTACCTTTCACTTCTGGGAGAAATCCAACTTTACTATCATGTATTATCCTTTTTATATACTGATTGATTATATTTGCTAAAATTTTAGGTATAATTTTTATGTCTATGTTTGTTAGTAGTATTGGTTTACTTTTATAGTTTGGTCTAGTTTTCTTTTCTTCTAATATTTTTGATGTCTTTGATATTAAAGTGATGAACTCAAAGAATGAGTTGAGAAATTTTACCCACTATTCACTCTCTGGAAGCTTCTGTAGAATTGATATTATTTCTTCCTTAAATGTTAGGTAGGAATCAAAGTAGAGTTTTCTCTGTGGGATTGCTTTTTTAAAAAACTTTTTATTTTATATTGCAGTATAGCTGATGGACAAGGTTGTGATCGTTTCAGATGGACAGCAAAACGTGGGATTGTTTTTTCTTTTTGCTGTTGTTAAGTCACTAAGTTGTGTCTGACTCTTTGTTACTTCATGGACTATAGCACACCAGGCTCTTTTGTCCTCCACTATCTCCCAGAGTTTGCTCAAATTGATGTCCATTGAGTTGGTGATGCTATATAACCATTTCATTCTCTGCCTCTCCCTTCTCCTTTTGCCTTCAATCTTTCCCAGCATCAGGGTTTTTTCCAGTGAGTCGGTTCTTTGCATCAGGTGGCCAAAGTATTGAAGCTTCACCTTCAGCAACAGACCTTCCAACGAATATTTGGGATTGATTTCCGTTAAGATTGACTGGTTTGATCTCCTCGCAGTCCTAGGGACTCTCAAGAGTCTTCTCCAGCACCACGATTTGAAAGCATTAATTCTTCAGTGCTCAGCCTTCTTTATGGTCCAACTCTCACATCTATACATGACTCCTGGAAAAACCACATAGCTCTGTTTTACAGACCTTTGTTGAAGAAGTGATGTCTGATTTTTAATATGCTGTATAGATTTGTAATAGCTTTTCTTTCAAGGAGCAAACATCTTTTAATCCCATGACTCCAGTCATTGTCCACACTGATTTTGGAGCACAAGAAAATAAGAATCTGTCACTGCTTCTACTTTTCCCCCTTCTATTTACCATGAAGTGATAGAACCAGATGCCATGATCTTAGTTTTTTGAATGGTGAGTTTCAAGGCAACTTTTTCATTCTCCTCTTTCGCCTTCATCAAGAGGCTCTTTAGTTCCTCCTCACTTTCTGCTATTAGAGTGGTATCATCTGCATGTCTGACATGGCTGATATTTTGCCTTGTCATCTTGATTCCAGCTTGTGATTCATTCAGCCCAGCATTTTGCTTGATGTACTCTGCATAGATAACTTCATTTGGGAAAAGCAGACATTAGGCAAATAATTGCATGAATAAAGACATAAAAATTGTGGTAACTATGAAAGAAAGGAACAAAATACCTTGAAAGAGGAGAGCGAAAACTAGTTTAGAGTAGGAGATAAAGGCCAGCCAGGCACATAATTGAGAGGGAAAAGTAGTTTAGGCAGAGGGAGCCCTAATTTTGAAGTTCCTGAGATAATAAAGAGCTTAGTGTATTTGAGAAACCAAAGGAAGCCAGAGTTGCTGGAGCTCTGTGAACAATTCTATAAAACAAGATTGGTGAAGTCATCAGGGTCCAGATTATAAAAGGTCATATGAGCTCTCTTAAGAAGTATTAATTTTATCCTATGGAAAAAGGGAAACAATTGAAAAGTTAAACTGAAGACCAACATGATCAGATTGGAATTTTAAAAGATCACTGTGGGGGAATTCCCTTGTGGTCCAGTGGCTAGGACTCCAGCGCTTTCACTGCCAAGGGCACAGGTTCAAACCCTGGTCAGGGAACTAAGGTCCTATAAGTCACCAGCGTGGCCAAAAAAAAATCACTGTTGTCGCAATATGAAGAATAGATTAGATTTGAGAATGACCATAGTGGAGGCATGAAAGCTCTTGCAGTGACCTGGGTAAGGAAAAAAGAGATTGTGGGTTAGATTAGGGGTGATGTCAGAATAGCTGTATAGATATGCCTGTAGAACCATCTTTGAAGTAAAATTAACAGGACTGAGTGATGAATAAAGCATATGGAAAAAGGGATATTGAATTAGAGTCTTTTTTAAGGTGACCTTTTTTCCTTTATTTCATTTTCAACACAATTTTAGCTCAGACAGCAATTCAGAGAGGGTTTCCCAGTAAATGATCGAAGTGGTCTTTTTTTATATTGAAGTATAGTTGATTTACAATGTTGTGTTATTTTCTACTGTACAGCAAAGTGATTCAGTTTTATATTCTTTTCCGTTACGGCTTATCACAGGATATTGAATATAGCTCCCTATATAGTGGGACCTTGTTTTTAATCCTTTCTATGTATAATAGTTTGTATCTGCTAATCTCAAACTCCCAATTCATCCTTTCCCTACTCCCCCTCAAGAAAGGCAACCACAAATCTGTTCTTTGTGAGTCTGTTTTTGTTTTCAAATGAGTTCATTTGTGTCATATTTTAGATTCTACATATAAGTGATATCATATGGTATTTGTCTTTCTCTGATTTACTTCACTTAGCATGATAATCTTTAAGTCCGTCTGTGTTCCTTCAAATGGCGTGACTTTGCTCTTCTTTATGTCTGAGTAGTATTCCATTGTATATATGTACCACATCTTCTTTATCCATTTACCTGAGTGGACATTTACGTTGTTTCTGTGTCTTGACTGTTGTAAATAGTGCTGCTATGAACACTGGGGTTCATGTATCTTTTCAAATTAGAGTTTTCTCCAGACATATGCCCAGAGTGGGATTGTAAGATCACATGGCTAGTTATGGTTCTTGGTTGCAAGATGTAAAAACCAACTCTGGCTGACTTAAACAAAAAGGGAAATTTAAAAATAAGGATTATGGACAACTCACGAAATTGATCAAAAGGTTGGAGAAGTAGGATCAAGAATGATGGAGTAGGGTCAGCAGGAACTAATTGACAGTCTTATCAGGATACCACTCCCAGAATGAAAGAAGTCTAACTGATTTTTCTATCTTTGTATCACTCCACCTGTGACTCAGAGTCCCAGAAAAGGCACTCTAACCAGCTGAGCATTAGCTATATGCCTGGCTTTTGATATAAGACAGTAAGAGAGGAAGAAAGCATTAATTCCATCTGGGAACTTCTTCAGCTTTCATACAGGGAAGGCACATTATCTTGATTTACAGTCCTCAAAATTGCACAAAATTTAGTGAAGGATATACCTACTCCCCAAGCACAAAATTAAGGTGTGGTTAGAAAGGGAAATTGAATTTGAGATAGCCAAAGAAAAATCAGATACCCACCACAGAGAGGGAGGTATCGAGGATAACTCCTTTTCTCAGTCTTAAAAAACACTAATGTCTGATTAATCTGGTTAAAGAGAAAGACCATGGGCACAAAATGATGTTACTTGTGCTAAAACTCATGATATCAAACCTAGGTTTAATACCTAACCCAATTGCAGTTTTGACCTTCCCCAGAAATGTAATCTTGATCAGTTTGAAATTTTCTGGTCAGCATCAGTCAGGTTAATCTGTCATGTGGACCCTCTCCATCACCCCCTCAAGAGGAAGAAGAGGCAGTCTGCATGATAAAAACCCTTGCCAGTTCTCCCACAAATAAGACCTCTGGCCCCAAATAATCTTTTATTTTCTTTCCTGATTACTTCCTTGCTCCACCCTCCTTTCTACAAAAGCTTTCCATTTTGTATCATTTCTCTGAGTGCCTTCTAGTCGCTTGCTGGGATGCTGCTTGACTCGTGAATTAACTGTTGAATAAAGCCAATTAGATCTTTAGATTTACTCAGCTGAATTTTGTTTTTTGACAATCTTCTTTCAAGTATTAAGGGGGTCTGAATGAAAGAAACATAGAAGACCTCTTCACCCAAGGACATGACCTCTTTGCAGACTCTCTACCCTTAAAAAAAATAGAGGTGAGAAGCACCCTACTACAAATGGAAAAATGAGCCAATTTGGAAATAAACCTGCAGTCCCCAGAGCATATTAATGACTGGAGGCCATTTAGGTCCTTATAGTCCTCTTTAATATGCTTTCCAGGTGGCTCAGTGGTAAAGAATCTGCCTGCCAAGCAAGAGACACAGAAGACTTGGGTTTGATCCCTGGATTGGGAAGATCTCCTGGGGAAGGAAATGGCAACCCACTCCAGCATTCTTGCCTAGGAAATCTCATGGACAGAGGAGCCTGGTGGGTTACAGTGCATGGGGTGGCAAAGAGTTGGATACAACTCAGCAACTAAACCACCACCACCTGTCCTCTTTAACACTCTCAAGGACTGGGAAACATTTTCTTTAGTTCTCCTATTTTCAAAACAATTAACTTCAGCTTCCTAGTGACACTTATACCTACACAGTTTTCCTATTTTCTCTGCCACACCAAAGTAAATTTTTAATTTCTTTCCTTCTTATACAATGTCTTCCCTCTCTCCTTTTCTTCCTTCACTGATTGAAATAAGCAGTGTTGTGGAATTTGAGGTTTGCCCAATTTAGTGTTTCTTAGGAGTACTCTTTTGAGAGAGATAACTTTTAGATTTGGGGACTTTCTACTTGCAACCAAACAGCATCCAGAAATTTATGCATCTGATATTTCACCTGGTGAGCATGATGGGGGAACAGTATTAGTCCTTTGGTCAAAAGCCCAGGCATTAGGAGTTCTAGAGAACAAATTCCATATGGAAATTCCTGGAGTCTTCAGAAAATCAGTGCGAGTGTGTGCATGCTCAGTCGTGTCTGACTCTGCAACAGCATGGACTGTAGCCCTCCAGGCTCCTCTGTCCATGGGATTTCCCAGGCAAGAATGCTGGAGTGGGTTGCTCTTTTCTCATCCAGGGGATCTTCCCGACCCAGGGATCAAACTCGAGTCTCTCGGATCTTCTGCACTGGCAGGCAGATTCTTTACCACTACACCACCTGGGAAGCCTTAGAAAATTAGAATTGGTCTCCAAGTCATGATTGTATCTTTGGTCCTGTTTGAAGAATTGACACTACTATAATGGACATGACTATTGTAGGTACTGTCATAAAGATGAACCTGGGTAAATGGGAACCACTGTAATAAACTGAGATCCTTTAACAAACATCTTGTAGGCAGAACTAGTGATGAAAGACTTACCCTTTGTAGTTATGAGACTATAGTCTTTTTATCTCTCATCCCATGGTCACCTATTGATGCAACACTTGGAAGCCATTTTGGATGCTTTCTTAAGATTGCAGCTTTTCTTTCCTGCCTGTAAATGGGGCCCGAACCATGCTTCAGCTTGCCCTATTCACTTCCCTAAATCTATCCTTGTCCCTAATCTTGTCTCAACCTGTCTGTTGCTTTATCGAGTTCCAGTCTAAATTAATCCCATTGTTAATCCTGTTTGTGCATTTTGCTATTGTTTTGCAATCACTTTTTCCTGGTTCCTACCATCTGACCATGCACTCGTTTAATATTATTGCAACTCCAAGTTGTCTGCATAAAGAAACTAATGTGGTGTCTATTGGTATTTGTTGGCAGATCTATGGGTCAGATGCCTGCAATGCAGGAGACCCAGATTCAATCCCTGAGTCAGGAAGATCCCCTGGAGAAGGGAATGGTTACCCACTCCAGTATTCTTGCCTGGAGAATTCCACAGACAGAAAAGCCTGGCAGGCTACAGTCCATGGTGTCACAAAGAGTCGGATACAACTGAGCAACTAACACTTTCACATTTCTCACTTTCATCATTATAGTATCCTGGTAGCTCAGTGGTTAAGAATCCACCTGCCAGTGCAGAAGATGTGGGTTCTATCCCTGGGTCAGGAAGATCCCCTGGAGAAGGAAATGGCAACCCACTCCAGTATTCTTGCCTGGGAAATCCCATGGACAGAGGAGCCTGATGGGCTACAGTCCGTGGGGACGCAAAGAGTCAGACACGCCTGAGCAACTAATACTTTCAATAAGCCCACAGTGGTTGAAAACTTCCCACTGCTTTTGAAGGTCATCATTACAATTAAATCAGTGAACACTTCGTTAATGATGTAATGCCTGAAAAGTAATATGCTAGTGTAAAACTTAATAAACAGAAATCTCAATTAAAATAGAGTCAGATATTATAAATCAACTATACTTCAGATATATATATATAAAACTATACTTTATATATATATATATATATATATATATATATATATATATATAATTACTTGCACACGCACACACACACACAAAAAAACAGTAGGGAGCTCTCATGCCCTACAACAATAGCAGAGCCCCAGAGGAGAAAGACTTCCTCTTCTTGCCTGGAAAGAGCACAGGGAATGAGAGACTGTCACAACTCCAACGAAAAGCCAATGAAAAGCCACTACAAACTCTCAAACCCCCAATGGACTCTGCTATAGACTACCCAACTTCCCTTTCCCCTCTTTAAAAGAATTCTTCTCTCCTTGCTGTGTGGGGACTTGCAGGTGGCTTACCACAGTTGCAGACCCTGAATTTAATTCTTTGTTGATCTTAAGTGAATCCAATTTTTTCTGGAGACATAACTGGCAGTGTATTTGTTTTATGTCAGGGCTAAGGACTGGGGAGGAGGATGATTCAAAGAGAATACATGGTTCTTGCCTCAAATAGCTTACTGTCTCATGAGGGAGAGGGAAAAATAAACAATTAAGTTCAATATAAGTATAAATAGGAAAACAAGCCCAAGGAACTCAGGGTCATACGGAGGTGAGGGTAAGGAAGATTTCACAAAGAAGTTAGAATAAAACTCTATTAAAAGTTTTTACGGTACTTTGTATGTTCTAAGTGCTTTACATATATTTTCATTCATGTAAAGTATCATTTTTAAAGATACAGGTAGGATTTTAATATATCGCTACAGAGGGACGAGCATATGTCAAAGCCCAAAAGCCTGACTCCCAAGTTCTTTCTTATCTGTAAAAAAGAAAGGTTGGACTAATGTTATCTCTTTCTCAAGACCAGTAAAGGATCTGATCAGACTGACTGGAGAAGCAGACTCCACGGCTGACGAGGTCCCCAGAAGTAAGATCTTTTACTAGGTTTAGTACCTGTGCTACAAAAAGCTGGATTATGGAGCTACTTTACCTACTATAATGTCAGCCTATACTTATTTTTCTTTTTATAAATCTCGCCTAAGTAGTAAAGAATTTTTTCCCATTCAGAGAAGATAAGCATTTTGAGAGTGTGTTGCTACAGACAGTTTGAAACAAGATGTACAAGAGAAAACAGGGCTACCTTCCCAAGCCGTGAACACAGGAAGGAGCCTTAAGCCCTTGGGTGGTGGCAACAAAAGCCGGTATTTAGTATTTCATCACAGGATGCGAGAGAGTAATCTCCATTTATATGTGTAGAGAAGACAAGGCATTTAAACAATTTGTCTATTGCTACATAAGGAATTGGTATTGGACAATGAATCAAATCTAATTCAGCTAGAATATGTGATCAGATGCAGTTTAAATTACCTTTCAGGTAGTTGAATAAGCAGGAGGTAGAATGTACAGCTCTGTTAATTTTGGCTAATGTCAAACTATAGTCTGTCTGTAACCAAGCAGGCTGACAGTTTAAGACCAGGGCCAGCCCCTCTATTTATAGTGCTGTAAATCCCAAAGGTCTATAAGTTAAAGCTAACCACTTATTGAGATCTCTTTGAGACCATGTATATGAAATGAATAATAGCATTAAAATTTTAAAAGTTAAATCCAGAGAAGTTTCCCAGCAGTTATGTATAAACCTTCATTAGGCACATTTTCCATTTTGAATTCTGATGGATGGGAGCCAATAGTTGGTGAAGCCAGCATCACATACTTCAATATACTTGATACTTAAATGCTTAGTATTTTTGGCTGAGTATAAACCAACATTTTCAAATCAAGTGAGCATAATGAAAGAGAAAATTTTCATAGGTTAAAAAACTAGCCACCAATTTTAATAAGACACTAGAATCCTGTGATGCTTTGACACTTAACCCCAATATTTAAAAAAATATTTTTATTTATACATATTTCAATTTTATGTATTTATTTTTGGCTGTGTTGTGTCTTTGTTGGTGCCTGTGAGCTTTCTCCAGTTGCAGAGACTGGGGGCTCCTCTTTGCTGTAGCACACGGGCTTCTCATTGCAGTGGCTTCCCTAGTTGCGGAGCACGGGCTCTAGGCTCGTGAGCTTCAGGAGTTGCAGCACGTGGACTCAGTAGTTGTGGCTCAAGAGCTTAGTTGCTCCAAGGCATGTGGAATCTTCCCAGACCAGAAATCAAACCCATGTCCCCTACATTGGCAGGCAGATTCCTATCCACTGTACCACCAGGGGAGTCCCATAGCCCTAGTTTTTAAGTTCATAGGAAGAAAATGTATTTATCTTTGATAGCTTTGGAGAAGAATCCTTTGAGAATCCAAATGAAATAAATATACATATATTAATGTTTGCTTTTATTTTTAAATCTTCAGACTTAAGCAATGTATATACATATATTTATACAAATATATATAAAACAAATAAAATTATCTTTTTATTTTTAAATTTTCAGACTTAAGCAGTTTGGCAAGGAGAAATAATATTAATGCAAACTTACACTCACTAAAAATCCAATAAACAAATTGGAAGGGACTGAAGCTGTATATGGCATCTTTTCATATTGCTTTGCTCTGGCTCCCTCTGGGAAAGTGAGGCATTCATAATGTCCTTGGAAGGGTAATAAATTGAGAAAAATTGTCTTCTGGTGAGACTCTGAATTTAAGTGTAATCCTTCTTAGGAAGCCTCACATTCAGTAATGCCTTTACAGACCCAACAAGCTACCAGGACAGAAACTGTGACATTTTCTCAGACAGAGATCCAGATGGCAACAAGCAAGAGATAAGAGTAAAGGTGCAATTTCTTTGGATGTTGGTGACCTCTGTTCAACCCTTGTTGATATTCTTCCTCACTGGTAATATTAAAGGGAAAAACTTGATAGTATCAGGGGCAACAGAGGATGAGATGGTTGGATGGCATTACTGACTCAATGGATATGAGTTTGAGCAAACTCCGGGAGACAGTGAAGGACAGGAAAGCCTGGCATGATGCAGCTCATGGGGTCACAAAGAGTCGGACACGACTTAGTGACTGAACAACAACAAACATTGGAAAGCAAGATCTTGGGGACCTTCATAAATTCAGATTTTATAAACTAAGGAGGAGATTTCAGAGCAATGACTGACAGGAGTTTCAATAAAAGAAATAAGAATTCCAAACCAGGAATTTGAAAATTGTGGAAATTCTCAATGTTGATGAAAGATGTGGATATGGAGATTTAAGGAAAAGAAACTGATTTCCCTTGGAGTCTGAGAACTCTCCGGAAGCATTTTTTCCCTGGCATCCAGGTTGAATTCAATTTCTTTTTCCTGTTCTAGAAATTCCTGCACAGTGTCTCATTTGGCAGTTGAGACTAATTTACATTCTCTTGTTTGCTGAAATTAGAAAACTTTGTTTGAATTTGAGGCACAGAATTTATGTTTGTCCAGAATTACTGTGAACCACTATGAACCAATTTGCTGCCATTAGATTTAAATCAAAATATATCTATGAGTCATGCAATTATAAATCAAATAGGAATTCCATGACTAAAATTTAATTTCTCAAAAGATAATGATGCCAATCAGCTCTGAGCTCTTCAGTTTAGTTCATTTGCTCAGTTGTGTCCAACTCTTTGCGACCCCATGGACTGCATTCCGCCAGGCTTCCCTGTCCGTCACCAACTCCCAGAGTCCACCCAAACCCATGTCCATCGAGTCGGTGATGCCATCCAACCATCTCATCCTCTGTTGTCCATTTCTCCTCCTGCCTTCAATCTTTCCCAGCATCAGGGTCTTTTCCAGGGAGTCACTTCTCATCAAGTGGCCAAAGTACTGGAGTTTCAGCTTCAGCATCAGTCCTTCCAATGAATATTCAGGACTGATCTCCTTTAGGATGGACTGGTTGGATCTCCTTGCAGTCCAAGGGACTCTCAAGAGTTTTCTCCAACACCACAGTTCAAAACATCTATTCTTCAGTGCTCAGCTTTCTTTATAGTCCAACTCTCACATCCATACATGACTACTGGAAAAACCATAGCCTTGACTAGACGGACCTTTGTTGGCAAAGTAATGTCTCTGCTTTTTAATATGCTGTCTAGGTTGGTCATAGCTTTTCTGCCAGGGAGCAAGCGTCTTTTGATTTCATGGCTACAGTCACCATCTGCAGTGATTTTGGAGCCCAGGAAAATAAAGTCTCTCACTGTTTCCATTGTTTTCCCATCTATTTGCCATGAAATGATGGGACTGGATGCCATGATCTTAGTTTTCTGAATGTTGAGTTTTAAGCCAGCTTTTTCACTCCTCTTTCACTTTCATCAAGAGGCTCTTTAGTTCTTTGCTCTCTGCCATAAGGGTGGTGTCATCTGCATATCTGAGCTTATTGATATGTCTCCCAGCATTCTTGATTCAGCTCTTAGAATACAAGAAATAGAAAATTCACTAGATCTGGCTACAGCTCACTAGAAAATGCCTAGGGATTGAGATTCATTTTGTTGACCTAATTTGCCTAGGTCAACTTAGGCAATACAGTGGAGGAAGAGGAAGAGAAAACAAGGAGTCAAAGAAACCTGGCTTCTCATCCAGAGTGTCACTTATTAGCTAAGTGACATTGGACAAATTATTGAACCTTACTGAGACTCAACTTTAAAATCTGTATAATGGGGATAATTACCTCTATTCTGCATTCCTCATAGGCTAGTCAGTTGTGAGAATCAAAAGAAACAATGTGATTAACAGTTCTGTGTAGGACTTCCCTGGTGGTCTAGTGTTTAAGAATTTGCCTGCCAATGCAGGGGACATAGGTTCAAATCCCTGGTCCAGGAATATCCCCACAGGGCAACTAAGCCCGCAAGCCACAACTACTGAAGACCGTGCGCTTGGAGCCCATGCTCTGCAACAAAAGAAGCTACTGTGAGAAGTTCGTGCACTGCAGCTAGAGAGCAGCCCCAGCGCACAGCAACAAAGATCCAGTGCAGCCGTTTAAAAAAATTCTGTGGAGAGAGTTAAGAAGTGTCCAAATATACTGTGCATTCACATATACAAAGGGATATATAACTATTAAGTAATTACTGCTGGAATTATAAAACATAAATCTGATTGTACTATTTTCCCACTAATTAAATGCCAGTGGTTCGCTGTTGACTGAAGGGTAAGTTCAGAATACTTTATCATAGCATAAATAAACCTTTAGCAAATTTTACAGCTTTACTTTTCCCCTCTCACCATTCCCCACATCGACATTCATCAGCTGCACCAACCTTCTCAGTGTTCTGCAAGCAAAGATACCCTTTCATATTGCCAGTTCTTTGCTCATGCCATTCCCTCTGCTTGACATGTTCTGTTTACTTGTCAAGACTCAGAAGGAAGATTACAGAGTAGAGTGGTTAAGAGTGGTTGGACTGAACCAGATGTGAGTTCAAATTACTGCTCTGTGTCTTGTTAGCTCATGTGGCATTGGCCAAGTTAATTTACTTCTGTTTACCTCAGCTTCTTTATCTGCAAAATGGGAAGTATAATGCCTCCCTCATAGGATTGTTGTGAAAATTATATGAAATGACATAAGAGCACGTTGTAAATGGCAAATGAATGGTAGCTAATTCTTTTTATTACTATTTTAAAATATTTTCTTTTCTGCTAAACCATTCCTGACACTGTCAGACAGAGTTGTTCCTTTAACTTCATAGCACTTTTATACATACTCTGATAGCACTATGGAACACATCATATGCAACATTTGAAATGATACTCTTTTTAAAATATTTTATGTATTATTTATTTGGCTGTGCTGAGTCTTAGTTGTGGCCAATGGGATCTTTTTAGTTGTGGCATATGAACTCTTAGTTGCAACTTGTGGGAGCAAGCTCTGGGAGTTGGTGAGGGACAAGGAAGTCCATGGGGTCTCAAAGAGTTGGAGCGACCGAACTGAGCTAAACTGAACTGAACTGAACAGATAATTATAAAGTGAAAACTCATGTAGCCACCTGAGCTGTACCATTTTATTTTCAAATTGATAACCTGGGAACTGTATTTCCCAGAATCCCCTTCCCTGAATGGCTCTGGTTTAGAGTTGGCCGAAAGAGCATATTGTGTGAGATTTGGGAGATAGAGGTGAAGCAGCATCGATTCCTCTCTGAAGGCCTTTGGTTCTAACTTGTCCTCAATCTCCTCTGCTTCTCACGCAGCTCTTCTTCCCAACAGCGGTCCCAGGTTGATTACCAAATGTTTGGCTGCAGACTCACAGAGGCAGTAGCTTCTCATAGGCTTCTCCACTAGCTATTCCTTTGCTGTCACACTTGAACAGCTGGATGAGCTGGGCTTCAAACGCTTCCATCCTCCAACTCCCTCTTGAAGAATGTCACTTCTCCAGCTCCTCCTACAGTTACTTATGGTCTAATTTCTGTAATAAATTCCTCTCTCTAACCCAGAGTGGATTTGCTTTCCTGATTAAATTATGACTGAATGCACCATTATTCAAGTCAAGAAACAGAATATCACCAGCACCCAGGAAGTCCCCTATATGTGCCTTCCTGACCACACTTGTTTCCTTTCTCCCAGAAGTAACCATGACCTGACTTACAGTAATCATTCTTTTGCTTTTCCTCATATTTTATCACATCTATGTGTATGCACTCTTAAAATATTTAATATGTTTTTGAACTTTATAGAAATGGAATTTTACTATATGTATTTTTTGTGCCATGCCTTTTGCACTCAACATGAATTTTTTAAGATTTGTTCCCATTAGTATGTGAATCATATGAATCAATTTGTTTCACAATATACCAAAATTTATACATTCTTTTCTTTTAAAGCTGTTTGTTTGTATGTCCCTCTTCCCCATTTTGTTAACAGGAATGATGTTTTATCTATTTTTGCATCTGCCTTCCGTTCCAACTCTATTTAACCCAACATATAACATAGTGTTTACCTGTCTCAACTAGGACCTTAACACTGAGTCACAATCCTACTGTATTTCTTTAGTAATCATTTTCCTCCCTTCTACACAACTTTATTTTAAATATTTTACATTGTCCATAAACCTTCAACTGTCTTGCATTCCCCTCATTTTCAGTAGATGATTCCTCTAAGTTCTCAGAAAAAAATGGATTTTATCAGATATAAACTCCTTTAACTTTGTGCCTTCAAACCTGAAACCTACCTGCATCTATATCCATCTTTTCCTCCTCCTCTCTTATTACAACAAAAAAGATGCTTTTCCTATTATTCAAGATTAATTATTCTATGTGTTCAGTGGATTTTCATTCCTGCCTTTGTTGATCATCTTCTCTTTTTTCTTTATACTTAGCTACTCTTTCTAGTATTTAAACTCACTGAAGTCTCTTCTATCTTAAGAATAATATGTATTTATATATCCACCATCTGTAATTATGTCTTCAGTTACTACACTCTTTTCCCTCACAGTCAAATTTCTTGAAAAAGAAGTCTAATTCAATTTTCCCATTCCTTCAACTCCTATTTCGTTTTTAGCCCACTGCAATATAACTTCCACCTGATCATCTCCTGGCTCTACAGTAGAAATTCTCATAACTAACTTTCATTTAACCAACATAGTACAAATTAATTGGTACTCTCCATTACCTTTATAAAGCATACCAACTGATACCTACAGCACACTGAACACATATGGGTAATACGTTGCTGCTTAGTATATTTGTGGATTTTTGTTCTCACTAGATTGTAGTAGGCTTACCAAGAATCAGTTACATTGACATATCTCTGGCAGTCTAGTGCTTCCAGTGCAGGGATGCAATTTCAATCCCTGGCCCTGGAACTAAGACTCCACATGCTGTGCAGGCAAAAAAAAAAAAAAAATTAGTTGTGTCTATTCAATTTGTTTATGCCAGGTATACTTGTTACTGTAATTATGGAAGTTGGTTATTATGTAAACCATCATTTGTTATTATATGAAATATAAATAGGAAAAAGAAGATAGTTGTTTCTATGAATATTAAATATTTTGGAAAAATCATAAAAGGAAAATGGCATTAAATTTTTTCATTGGATTGAGGTGAACAAAAATAGATTGGGGAAAATCATATTTAGGGTTCTGACTCAGATTGTGAACAAGCACTTTTTTCCCAACTTTTTTTATTATAGTGAACAACACACAGCATGAAATCTTAACCATTTTTCAGTGTAGATGTCAATGGTACTAAATGCATTCAAAATGTTGTGCTATCATCACTACCACCAATCTCCAGAACTGTTTTCAACTTGTATGATTGAAACTCTATATCCATTAAATACTAACTCCCCAATCCCTCCTCTCCTCCAGTCCCTGGTAACTATGAATTTGACTACTTACTATCTCAAGTAAGTAGAATCATACAGCATTTTTCATTTTGTGATTGACTTATTTCAGTTGACATGATGTCCTCAAGGCTCTTCTATGTTGTAGCATGTCAGAACGGCATGCCTTTTTAAGTCCAAATAATATTCCATTGTATGCATACAACACATTTGCTTACCCATTCATCTGTCAAGAGATATTTGGGTTGTTTCTGTGTTTTAGCTATTGTGAATAATCTGCTAGGAACATGAGAGTACAAAATTTCTTTGAGATACTAGTTTCAGTTCTTTGAGGTGTACTCAGAAGTGTAATTGCTGCATCACTTGGTAATCCTATTTATAATTTTTTGAAGAATCATCAAACTGTCTTACACAGTGACTATACCGTTTTACATTCCCACCAACAGTGCACAAAATTTCCAACTTCTCTACATCCTTATCAAAACAATCATCTTAATGGATACAAGGCGGGATACAAGGTATCTCATGGTAGTTTTGATTTTCATTTCCCTAATAATTAATGGATTTAGAAAAAGCAGAAGAACTAGAGATCAAATTGCCATCATCCATTGGATTATAGGAAAAGCAAGAGAGTTCCAGAAAAACACCTACTTCCTCTTCATTGGCTACTCTAAAGCCTTTGACTGTGTGGATCACAACAAAATGTGGAAAATTCTGAAAGAGATAAGAATACAAGACCACCTTATTTGCCTCATGAGAAATCTATATGCAGGTCAAGAAGTAACAGTTAGAACTGGACATGGAACAACAGACTGGTTCCAAATTGGGAAAGGAGTACGTCAAGGCTGTATATTGTCACCCTGCTTATTTAATTTATATGCAGAGTACACCATGTGAAATGCCAGGCTGGATGAAACACAAGCTGGAATCAAGATTGCTGGGAGAAATATCAATAACCTCAGAGATGCAGATGGCACCACCCTTATGACAGAAAGAGAAGAGGAACTGAAGAGATCCTCTTGATGATAGTGAAAAAGCTGGCTTTAAACTCAACATTCAGAAAACTAAGATCATGGCATCTGGTCCCATCATTTCATGGCAAATAGATATGAAAACAGTGAGAGACTTTATTTTCCTGGGCTCCAAAATCACTGCAGATGGTGACTGCAGCCATGAAATTAAAAGATGCTTGCTCCTTGGCAGAAAAGCTGTGACCAACCTAGACAGCATATTAAAAAGCAGAGACATTACTTTGCCAACAAATGTCCATCTAGTCAAAGCTATGGTTTTTCCAGTAGTCATGTATGGGTGTGAGAGTTGGACCATAAAGAAAGCTGAGCACTGAAGAATTGATGCTTTTGAACTGTGGTGTTGGAGAAAACTCTTGAGAGTCCCTTGGACTGCAAGGAGATCCAACCCGTCAATCCTAAAGGAAATCAGTGGAAGGACTGATGCTGAAGCCGAAGTTCCAATACTTTGGCCACCTGATGTGAATAACTGACTCATTGGAAAAGACCCTGATGCTGGGAAAGATTGAAGCAGGAGGAGAAGGGAATGACAGAGGATGAGATGGTTGGATGGCATCACTGACTTGATGGACGTGAGTTTGCTCAAGCTCCAGGAGTTGGTGACGGACAGGGAAGCCTGGTGTGCTGCAGCCCATGGGGTCACAAAGAGTTGGACATGACTGAACAACTGAACTGAACTGAATAATTAATGATGTTGAGCCTCTTTTCATGTGGTTAATAGTAATTTGTGTATCTTCCCTGAAGAAATATGTTCATGTTCTTTGTCAATTTTTGAATGGAATTGTTTGGGGTTTTTTGTTATTTACTTTTATGTAGTAAGATTTTTCTTTTAGTACTTTAAATATATCAGCTAACTACCTTCCAGCTTGCAAAGTATTTAATGAGAAATCTGTTGATAATCCCATTGAAAAGCTCTTATATGTGACAAGTCACTTCCCTCTTTTGCTTTCAGGATTCTTTCTCAGTATTTGTCTATCAAAAGTTTAATTATAATATATCTTGTTGTGATTCTCTTTGAATTCATCTCTTTGGAGTTCCTTGAGCTTCTTGGATGCTTATTTTTAATTATTTCTTTTTATCAAATTGGGAAAATCTTCAGCCATCATTTTCAAATATTCTCTCTATACCTCTCTTTCTCTTCTCTTACAGGGATCCCCACAATGCGTGTATTGGTCCATTTGATTGTGTCCCACAGGTCCTTTAGACTGTCTTCACTTTTCTTCAATCTTTTTTCTTTCTGCTCCTCAAACTCAATCATTTATGTGTCCTATCTTCAAGCTTATTGATTTTTTTCTTTTGCTGTTTCACACCTGCCTTTGAATCCCTCTAATGAATTCTTAATTTCATTCATTGTTCTTTTCAGTTCCAGAATTTCTTTTTGGTTTCTTTCTAGATTTTCCTATTTCTTAACTGATAGTTCCATGATACATTGCTTTCTTGACTTTCTCCACATCTTCCTTTAGTTCTTTGAGCATCTTTAAAGGAGGATTTTCTGTTTAATTTTTTTGACAACACTGCATGGCTTGCGAGATCTTAGTTCCCCAATCAGGGACTGAACCTGAGCCCCCTGCAGTGGAAGTCTGGAGTCCTAACCACTGGACCTCCAGGAAAGTCCCTTAAAGTCTTTGTCTAGTAGATCCACTATCATGTCTTTTTCAGGGGCAGTTTCTACTGATTTATTTTGTTAATTGAATGGATCCTACTTTCATGTTTCTTTGTATCTTGTGGACTTTCGTTCAGTACTGGACGTTTGATCTGAATAATGTGGTAGCTCTGGCAATCAGATTCTCCTATTTCCCAAGAATTTGAAGAGTTTTGTTTTTGTTTATTAGTATTATCATTATTATTATTAGTGTCTTGTGCCAAGAATTAACCTGAGGTGTAAACTTTAAATTCTTTTCAGGTCTTTTCTGAGCCTGTACTTGTCCCTGGCCAGGCAGGATGACTTTCTGATTTCCTTCAGTCACCAAAAGGGAAAGAAGAATGAAGGGAATATAACAATGTACCAGCCTTTAAATTCCCTTGAGGTCACTTTAGATAAAGGGATGGAGGTTGCAACAATGGGGGAGGTACAACAATGGCCACCCATCTCTTGGTCTGCACCTCTGAATTTAGAACCAGTAATCAACAGTCAGAGCACAGATCCCTGATATTTTATGGACAGAGTTCTGTTTGCTACCTTGGCTCCTGCAAGCTGCATTGCAAGCTGCTCCTGGAATATGCTCATAGCTATCTGCCTCTGGACTGAGAGGTGGGGAGATGGGTAAAAGCTACTGTGCTAAGAGCTGAAATTGATCAAGATTAACCACAATTTACCACCCGAACCTTCCACTGGGATTGCAAGGCCTCATTAGAGTCTAGAGTTCCAAAATAGTTACATCAAACAGATTCTACAAGGGTAATTGGTTTAAAAGGGAGTCAGATTCCTTGTGCTTATTCACCATCTTCTCAGAATCCTCTCCAGGATTGTCTTTAAATTCTTGATTTACTTTAAGTAATTCCCCAAAACAGGGAAACACAGACAATGGATTTATGTATATTAGTTATGCAAGAAACCTGAGGCTGACTTCAATACACAGATTCAAATAACAAATCATAAAGAAATGTTTAAGCCCTATATCAAAAGATTGGCGAATACATGTACAGTTGTATGTTTTAGATTAAAATAATATATGAAAGAGTGTAATTTTGTTTGTGATTACACAGTTTAATCACTTTTTCAGTTAACTATTGACCGATTGGAGACCCGGGTTTGATTCCTGGGTCAGGAAGATCCCCTGGAGAGGGAAATGACAACACACTCCAGTATTCTCGCCTGGAGAATCCCAAGGACAAAGGAGCCTTTCAGGCTACAGTCCACAGGGTCACAAGAGTCAGACAAAACTTAGCGAATAAACCACCACCAATTCCCAGATCCCACTCACAAGACATTAATTAGAAGAGTTTCTACTGTACTCTGGATAATCTGTAACTTGTATTCTCTAAATCCAGTAGATACATTTCATGCCAACCTTACTTGACCTCTTGGCGATATTTGACACTATTGACGTGTATTTTTTTAGTGCTGTCTTTCTTTGGTCCCCGTGCTACCACATTCTCTTGGTCTTCTTTGTCTCTTTCTCACTCCTCAGTTTCTTTAGCAGCCATCTCCTCTTCTGCCCAGCTATTTTTTTTTAACCTGCTTTTTGAAACCATATATTTGCCCAGCTCTTAAACATCAGTATATCTCAGGGGTTTTTCCGAGCTTTGTGTTCTTTTCACTGTATACTTACCTTAAATGATCTGATTCATTCCTCTTGCTGATGCCTCACAAATCTATAATTGCAAGTTCAATCTCCATCCTGAGGCACACACTTATATATCCAACTGCCTTCTTAACATCTTTACTTGGATACCCCTCTGGTACCTCAAGAATAGTATATTCAAAATGGACTAATCACTTCTCCCCCAATGAATGATTAGAGCTGATTCTTCAGTGTCCCCAACTCAGTGAGTGGCACCATCACACCCTTATTTTGAAACCAACAACCCAGTAATTGTTTTTAACTCTTCCTGTCCTTATGTGACAGCCAATGAATCTTCAAGTCCTGTTCCTTTTACCTTCTGAGTATCTCTCAAATCTATGTACTTCTCTTCATCTTTACTACCATCATTTTCTCCTAATCTTTGTAATAACCTACTAAATGTTCTCCCTACCTCCAGTCTCTCTTCTTACCACTTCATTCTGCAACTAAAGTTGCATACTCATGCTTCAGCATGGGTACAACTGAATTAGTAAAATGGCTTATTAGGCTCTGCATGGCCCAGCCTCTGCCAGTAGTCTTGCTATTCCCTCAAACACTCTAGCCATGCTGATTTTTTTCAGTTCCTACGACATCATGCTTCCTTGCCCTCAAGATTTTACATGCTGTTCCCCCTACCTGGGACACTCCTACTCATTTTTCAAATCTCAACTTTAAAGTTATTTCCTCAGGAGAGTTAACCCTATTCCTAGACTAGCTTAGATCTTCCTGAAACATGTTCCCATTATACTTCTCTTTACTGGAATTACTTATTTAATATTTGTGTTCCTGACTAAATGAACTTTCTATAAGAGTAGTGACCTTATTTGTCCATAATCTGCTGGATCCATAATCCAGTGCCTAGTGGTACTCAATAAATACTTGTTGAGCAAATGAATGAGTAAACAAATTGGCAACAGTTAGCACTTGATAAACTTTTGTTAAATGAAACAGTCAAAAAATATACTACAACTTTATATTTAGAGCAGAATTGTCCTCAGTGAGCCAAGTGACATGGAAGATGTTATTCAAGTATCTGGAATTCTGGAGTTCTTTTTGGAATTGCCTTCAGAAATGTGATATATTCTCCTAAATACCCTAGATAGTGGCAAATATTCAATATTTATCCTTTGAGGATGGATTTTATTTTGGAATTAGCAAAATCACTCAGAGCCAAGATGGGTAATCATGCTGGGTAACACTATCAGAGGTGAAAGATTATGTGTGACTATAAATTAATGAGTCTGACTTTTTTGTATGGCTCATAAACTGGGTCTTAAGGCAATTCCAGAAGAGAAGTTCCAAAAATGTTTTGAGCAATGGCAAGATTGTTAGAATGTTTGTATAACCTCCCGAGCGAGCTACTTTGCAGGGGGCACTGCTCATTTAGATGTACACAGTCAGTAATGTTTTGTTTCATTAAATAATTCTTGTTTACTTTAGACACAATTTCTACCTATGTATGAGTTTTACTCAGAGCTTCAGGGAGAGCATGATAAAGTAGACAGAGCCCAGAAATGTGAAGTCAATGTTACTTATCATTACCATTATTGTGAACATTTAATAATGAGCAAAGCAATTACAAATTAGTCATCAATATAATTTGGCCGCATAGCACTGCAAAGTAAAGCTGCTTTAGCCCACCTACTTTAACTACCTCTCCCAGCTTAAAAAAAAAAGTTATGAAATATAGGGTAATCCTTTGCCAAATAAGATAGCTCTCAAGGGTACCAACCACTGTGAGATTTGGTTGGCTGTTTATTGAAGCTAATGAGTGAGACCAACTGCCACAGATGGTGCCTTCAGACTCTGGTCAGACATCTCAAAAATATGTATTATTGGTCACAAGGGAAATCATAGGCAAGAACATAACTACAGAAATAAATCTATCTTCCTTATTAAAAGCAAAAATAATAGATCTCACTTAGATCCCCCACTACATACCAGAAACTATGCTAAATTAGGCACTTAATATACAAGTATTATTTTTTTTCATTTCAGAAATCAAAGCTAAGAGAGGTTAATTAATTTGTCCATTATCATACATCTAGCAAGTAGAAGAGTTAGACTGAGAACCTGTGATCTGTATAATTCCAAAGACCCGGTTCTTTCCACTTTACTCAAAGTTCATAATGAACTAAGGCTACCATCATATGCAAAGTTGGTACATTTTAAATCCCACCTCTATCACTCTAATTCTTTTTGTGGCCCATCTTCTCACCAGTGACTCAGTCTTCTGGTGACTCTCCTTTCTTCAAAACGAGTATTAAAATTTTTCTATTGAGTATATTTTTCTCAACTTCTTACTACAAAGTTGAGTGTTTTCTGATTGTGTTCTCAGGAACTGTCTTTGAAGAGTTATGCCTAACTTCTAACTTCATTGCTCCAAAAGTTGTTACTAAGGCTCAGATCCTGCCTATATGACCTGCCCTATGTAAACTAACTTTCCATGATCTTTGCTTCCTATGGAATGCTGATGCACCAATCTTTCTTTGTGGGGAATTTTTCTTGCCACCTGATATTGACTCTTCTGTGGGAAATGGGAATGGTGGTTGATGGGACGTTTCCAATTACTAAATCTGATGTCTATACCTTGTCCAAGCATAGACTCCAAACTGGTTGTTCACCTTGCTACTGTCAGTCTCCCGCAGAATACGTTGACTGTCATAACATTTCTGTCATATTTTCATCTTGATCATGTCATTATGTAGATGGAACCAAATGTATTTACTAATTTTAACTTAATGCCCTTAGAGAAAAGCATTTGTCTTGGGTAGATAGTATGACACATTATCTCTGTCTTCTAACTTAAAGTAAGCAAAAAAAATCTATGTTGCAAGAAGCTTTAGTGCCCAATGACAAGGAAACACGCAACTAAAGGAAATTAGAAAAGGATAGTAAAGCTTTGTGTCAAAAACTTAGCAATACATTCAAATATATACCAAATTATAAATAATTTTTTTTTATCAGTTAACAAGCTAGCACACTTTAACTCCACAGTTTTGTGTTTTTCCTTTTGTCTTTATTCCTGACTGATTTCATGGCATTTATTTAAGAGTCTGTTTCTAGCTCCTCATAAATTTTAACTCTTCACCTGTCCTTCATAATGATTTAATTATTATAAGCATCTCTTAAGTCACATCCATTCATGGAGCTCTTTTCTGGGTCTTAAAATGATGTTGAACCTTCTAAATCATGTTCTGTATTCTCAAAAGGCTTCTTGGATTGTAATGGGAAGATTACAGATGTGAAAAAAAAATCTTACCTAAGACAAACTTTTTCGGTGAAGTAAAAGTAACTCAGTCGTGTCTGACTCTTTGTGACCCATGGAGTGTACAGTTCATGGAATTCTCCAGGCCAGAATACTGAAGTGGGTTCCTTTCTCCAGGGGATCCTCCCGATCCAGGGATTGAACCCAGGTCTCCCAAATTGCTGGCAGGTTCTTTACTAGCTGAGCTACCAGGGAATCCCTAAATATTTTTTTAAGGAACAATCAAAAAGAATATGCAATGATGCTAATTAATAAAGGTCCTGAAATTGCTGTTTTAGCACGTCTCTCCATCCATATATTTATCCTACTCTTCCTCAGAACAGCCTATAGTAGTATTAGTCTGCTAATATTAATTTTCCAAGGGTTAGCATCAGGAATTATTCTTACAAATACACTAGGGAACTAAGTCACAGCAGACTTTTACAAGGTCTTGTGACAATCACAGAAATAATATTTAGATGACCTGACTTCTACTTAGTTATTTACTAAAAATAAGTTGATTTCTAAGGAGGTCTAACTACATGTTCCTTTGTTATCTGTTAGCATACAGTATTATTACATGTTAGAATACTAATATATATGTTAGTATAATTATGTGTTAGTATATGTATTTTTCCTCCTGCAAAGGTTTAAGTGTGAAAAATAAATTCCAGGGTGTGATAATCAGTGCTAAGAGAGTCAAGGGTTACTTAGAAGAAAACCAAAGAAGAAAAATGTGCACAAGGTGTTGAAGAAAACTAGCAATGATTTTCATAATTATCTTACTCTGACTCAGGACCTTTCAGACTTTTAAAGTCATGATTCACATTAATAAATACATTTTATTTTAAGACTTAGAGTAGTTACCCTCGCTATGTGTAGTGCACCTTTGATGCTATTTCTATTTCATTTTTAAAAACTCTGATCAGAACCTAATAAATGCATCAAATTTCGTAGTTTGAAAATCACTGTTCTGGGCAACCAAGAAGTGTGTCAGGTAATGGTCGTCAGCACCGGGGTCATTTTGTAGCTGGGAAGGGACAGCTCTCACCCTCGGAGATGGTGGTTAGCAAGACGCACAAAGATGTACAGATGAGAGCAAACTGGAGAAAGAGAGGGCTTCCCTGGTGGCCTCGCTGGTAAAACAATCCGCCCTCAATGCAGGAGACCTGGGTTCGATCCCTGGGTTGGGAAGATCCCCTGGAGAAGGAACAGAATGCCTCAAGGAGTTGCCAACAGCCAAATTAATTGAATGTGGCTGGAAGGACACAGTTGAAGGCACACCATTAAGAGGTAGCTCAAAAAAAAGGACTACAACACATTACTGTTGATGACTGGGTGGCTGAAATCACACCCAAAGGCAGAGCCCTGGTACCTGACAGTGTAAAGGAGGAGCTCCTAGGAGAATAAGAACATTCCTTGCTTAGCATGCCAGCCTTTAAGACTGAATTGGATTGTGTTGTTTTGTGGTTTTATTTCTGAAAGTAAAACTTGCCATAAATTAGGAATCAATTTCCCAAAATAAAATCCTTTTTTTTTTTTTTTTGTATGATGGTATACAGTTTTTGGCTTCCCTAGTGGCTCGGTGGTAAAGAATATGCCTGCCAGTGAAGAAGACACAAGAGACACGGGTTCAATCCCTGGGTCGGGAGGATTCCATGGAGGAAGAAATGGCAACTTGCTCCAATATTCTTGTCTGGGAAATCCCATGGAGAGAAGAGCCTGGCGGGCTACAGTTCATGGGGTTGCAAAAAAGTCGGACACCACTTAGCAGCTAAACAACAACAAATAAGTTTTCAGTAACAATGTGTATATTGTATTGATTTTTTCTGCTCAATGTATTATTTTAATAAATATCTCATGAATGAGGAAAAAAAAATCACTGCTTTAAGTTGTCCATATCTACCAAGGGGGAGAAGAAGAAGAGGAGGAGGAAGAGGAATAAGTTAATGATGACATAGGCTAGTCAAAGTCAAATTTAGTAAGAGATATTTAATATGATCCTTTTTTCCCCTCACTGACAAATCTGTACCTTTTCTTCCAAAGAAACCTGATATACTTGAATTCATATTTTACTTAAAACTCACCTGGGAATGTAAAACATTGTGTTTACTAGCTATGGATCATACAAAAAATTTTTTTTTCTCAATTTTACCCAATTTTTAAAACAAAAGATATGACATGAATGGTATTCTAATTCCATCCTTAAAAACTTCCAAGGGAAGTTATGTTTCATATTTTAAGAGTCCTGAGGTTTCTTGTTCTTATTTCAAGTGATTGTCCAAAAGCAAAGATGTATTTGCTTTTTTAAAAGATCAGCTAGTGCGAATTTTGAATATCAGGTTTCTACTTTCACAGATAAATCATTTGTATCAAATTCATCTGTTTCTTCTTCCATCACAAGTGGATTGCAGCTGGCTGCTTTAAAAACCAGAATTTGGATTCTATTAACAGCTCTGGCGTAAGTTTCCTTTCTGGTGTCTGGGCTTCTTCAGTGCTGCACACACTGAACATGGCTTTAGCACAATTACTTAAAGCTCCTTCAATTAGAAATTGCAAGACAGTTGTCATCAAATTTATGTAACATGGATCAATCAAGCATCTGGAAGAATTTGTATGTGCAACAGATTAAAAACCTACAATACTTTCTCATCTTGAAATATATTATTGATTTTATAGCTAATGGAAAAATCAGCAGTGTTTCCATTTTCCTGGTTTTAAAAATACATATACATCAAACCCAATCTCAAAGTATATATATATATTTTTTAATTGCAGTTAGGAAGTACATAACCTAGCTTTTCTTTCATCAGAGTAAAATGTTAGCATTACTTTTAAGATGTGAAATAGAAAAATCACAAGAAATTGATAATTTTTGTGTAAAGTAGCCTAGTTGCTAAGCATAATGAATTTTTCCTTCTGGAGAGCCCATTTAAAACTTCACTCTACTTCTAAGCAATATTGTGTCATATAGTAGAGTAGACAGCATAAAAGGCCAGGGATCCGGGCTTAGCACATCCATTAATTGATAATGTAAATTTGGGTGATTTGCTTATCCTTTCTAGCCCTTGGTTTCCTAATTTTTAATTTATTTTTAAGATTTTTTTTAATGTGGACCATTTTTAAAGTCTTTATTGAATTTATTACAATACAGTTTCTGCTTTATACTTTGACTTTTTGGCCATGAGGCATGTGAGATCTTAGCTGCTTGATCAGGGGTCAAACCCACACCCCCTGCATTGGAAGGTGCATTCTTTTTGTTTTTTTAGTTTATTTATTTTTTATTTTTGGCTGTGCTGGGTCTTTGTTGCTATGTGCAGGCTTTCTCTAGTTGCGATACATGGGCTTCTCATTGAAGTGGCTTCTCTCATTGTGGAGCATGGGCTCTAGGTGCACGGGCTACAGTAGCTGTGGTACTTGGGCTTAGTTGCCCAGCAACATGAGGAATCTTCCCAGAGCAGGAACTGAACCCATGTCCCTGCATTGCAAGGCAGATTCTTAACCACTGGACCTCCAGGGAAGTCACCTAATTTAAAACAAGTGAAGATATTAAACTACATGGTTTCTAAACTCCATGGGAATAGTGAGGGTTGAGATAATTTAGTCTACAAATATTAACAGGTTATCCACTTTTTTCTTTCTGCTTTAATTAATGGGTACACCTCATAATGTAGATAGGAAATAAAGCAGTATCTTTGCTTGAATGTCTGAGAGTTTCATAATCCTTACAAAAAAAAATCTCTGACTCCACTTAGGAACCAAAAAAAAAAAAGAGGTTTCTGAAAGTCTATGCTGGTTATCTAGGCAAAGCTTGTGATGACTAGAGTAAAAGAATAAATCCTATAGGAAAACACATTAGCAAAGACTGAAGTGAATAATAAGATAAAACAGTGTGCTCATCCAGCCACGTCAGTGAGAGAAGGCAATGTGTTTTTGTACAATTGAATTGAACAAAAATTACG
This sequence comes from Okapia johnstoni, assembly GCA_024291935.2. Lineage (NCBI taxonomy): Eukaryota > Metazoa > Chordata > Mammalia > Artiodactyla > Giraffidae > Okapia > Okapia johnstoni. The sequence continues at coordinate 119,538,618 of CM044308.1, read as the reverse complement.
CTAACATATGAATCCTAGGGCTACCCGAGAGAGAGAATGGTGACCATCTGGGGTGAAGAAGTTTCTTCTTCATGTAATCACCGTGATGACATCATCCACAAGTGGCAGAACATAGTAAAGTATTTATCTTTCATTCCACAAGGTGGTGTGTTTTATGTATAAACTATTCGGGGAGTGTTTTTATTCTGAATCTAATGATGTGCTTTTTAAATGGCTTTCTTATTTTTGCCTTGTTAGTACATCACTTAGTATCTTGCCTCTGGGTCTAACAAATTGCCTGATGCCGACCTAGATGCACATACTTGTTCCCAAATTGATAACACATGCTAAGATTTTCTGTATTGCCCCCAATAAACACACTCATGGGGGTGTTCTTGACCCTGATCTCAATGAAAACTCCAAACGTGTTCCCTCTCTGCAAGAAGGTCAGTTTCCATGTGCTTTCCCCTCCATGGTTATGGCTTTAAAAATCAAATACACTTTAGGGAAATAATATGATTCTTTTCTTAGAAATATTATTTGCATATAGCATAGGACTGGATGAGGCTTGTGAAATAGTATTAGAAGCTGAAGCATTGTTGGCAATAAACCTCGCCAACTTTAACCTGAGAATCTACTTTGTTGTTGTTTAGTCAGTAAGTCATATCTGACTCTTGCGACCCATGGACTGCAGCCCACCAGGCTCCTCTGTCCGTGGGATTTCCCAGGCAAGAGTACTGGTGTGGGTCGTCATTTCCTTCTCCAGAAGATGTTCCCGACCCAGGGATCGAACCCAGGTGTCTTGCATTGACAGGTGGATTCTTTACCACAGAGCCACCAGGAAAACCCAATAATCTACTTGCTGCTGCTGCTGCTGCTAAGTTGCTTCGGTCATGTCTGACTCTGTGCGACCCCATAGACGGCAGCCCACCAGGCTCCGCCATCCCTGGGATTCTCCAGGCAAGAACACTGGAGTGGGTTGCCATTTCCTTCTCCAATGCATGAAAGGGAAAAGTGAAAGTGAAGTCGCTCAGTTGTGTCCGACTCTTAGCGACCCCATGGACAGCAGCCTACCAGGCTCCTCCGTCCATGGGATTTTCCAGGCAAGAGTACTGGAGTGGGGTGCCATTGCCTTCTCCAAATAATCTACTTAGAACCTGCCAAACACCTAGGATTCTGCTTTTCTTCTTTTCCATAATGACTTCAACCAAACTCCCTCTCAAAAACTGACTCTCAAAAGAGTCGAAGATTAGTTTCAAGGAGTCTAGGTTAAAAGTGTTTTCCGGTTCTTTGTTTGTCTCCTAGATCTTTGTTTCAGATACATCTGTAAACTGAACAACAGTGGGTCAGGTAAGATACAAACTTATTCATACACTGCAGTGTATATTTAGAGTGCATTTGCCATTCATTAATTAACTCATTCATTCATTCTCTCACTCATTTGCCAAATATTTATTAAATAAAACTAAGGGTACAAAACATAATGAACTCTAAGAATAATATTATAGCAATGACAGCATTAAACCTAATAATATTCAGCAAATTGAATGAAACAATAACTTTATTTTAATATCAAAGGTTTTCTCTCTATTTTTCATTATTGATTTGAAATCTTTGTTTCAATTATTTTCTGGTTTCCTGTCTTCAGCATAGTTTATGCTAAGAATTATTCATGGTTTAAACACCACAACTTGCCAAGGAAAAAAATGACCAGAAAATGCATTTAAACTTTTTACGAGTTTTAACTGACTCCTAATTGTTATTCCACTTTAATGTTTGCTTTAAAATAACTTTAGAATCTTTTCCTTGGATCCTAGAATACTAGAAAAATGGAAGGAAATGTTCTCTGACAGCAGATCTATGGGGATTGAATCTTAGATGTTATTTATTTAGAGAAGATTATAATAGTAATGAGCTCAGAGATCAGGAGACAGTACACACTACAAAAGCAAATATACTTATTAATAGGATACATAATAGAAGGTTTAACTGTGTATACAACAGAAATGAATAGTCACTTTCCACCCTGGGAGTGGCTGATTGTCTTCTTAAAGAGTGTCCTTGTTCAAAAGTAAAGCAAAACTAGTGATCAAATGCTTTCCTAACTAGAGATTAGCTCAACTGTTTACCTTTGACAGTCTTTCTACTCAGGGCATAAAAAATGGCGTGTTAAAATGAAAAAACATTCTGTATACTGAGAGAAAACGATGCTGTTTAATGGCAAGATAATTCTTATTCAAACCAAAAATGTCTTTTTTTCTTTCACTCAAATTGAGTCATCAGAATGTTCAGTATTAAGCTTAAGCCGATAAAAGGAAGGAAGAATAAAATATTCAGAAGTTCAACATGTCCATACTTACACAGTTTCAAGTTAGAAAGGGTTGGTTAATTACCCACTGCAATAGTTAATGCTGTCTATTTCTGAAGTGCTGCGCAAAGACCAACAAGTTGGTTCTAAAAACTCTATAAAGTTTGTTAGTGTTGTCCCTGAGATTTCTAAAGCAAAGAGAAAAGAGATCATTTTAGTGGGTGTACTCTGGGTTGAGGGGACTACAGCATGTTCAAGACACCCTTAAAATTAACTCTGTTTTGAAAGTAAGGTATGCCCTTCTGCAACATTTAAGGAATCTTCAAGACTGTAAATGATGATTACCAAAATAGACAATAAACGCTATGAATCAGAGTAGAGGAAACCAGATCTATAGTTGATCTTAGAGCAAAGAGTTATGCTACTCTTTAGAAACAGGAGGAATTAATATACCACAATTTTATCTTATGCCCTAACTACTTCAGTAGTTAGATTGAAAGCAGGGAAGGTAGTTGTCCTTCCTCAGTTAACTCTGCACACATATGGAACATACTACCCTTGTACTCAAAGGCAGTTACTTTAGCATCTAATAAGGGTGCAGCCATGCCTGTCAGATTTTTCCAAAACAAGACTCAGTAAAAGCTAGCCCTTCCCCAGGAGCAGATCTTCAAAATTAGAAAAGTGATCGGAAATTTGGAGGAAAAAAAGAAAGAGTTGGGGCAACACTGTGTCATTTTCTATATGAGCTCCCTCCACCCATTGCCTTTTTAAAAAATAAATTAACTCATCATGAGATTTTCAAATGCATTCTTTTAACATATGGTAAGAGTGTAAACATACTGGATTTATTTCAGGGGAAAAGTAACCTGATTGATTCAAACAGTACCTCGGAATTTATTCAGTCATGTCATAAGTCACAACTTCTTTTTATCACTTTGGATTCACAAAATTGCATCAGGGGAAGATATATGCTTGAGTGTGATTGCTCCCAGACATGCATTTTTCCCCTCCATCAGGGATCTGAAGTAATACTAAAAAAGCCAACTTGTACTGGTGTGGGTTTTAGTGGCATTCATCCAGAGTGATTTCCTACTGAATATTATGCCAAACCTGTGAAACAATAAGGATATATCATGACACCAGTAATTTTCTCTCTGGCATCTAAAATTCAGATCCTTCTGTTGATAGAACCGTTCCCCCTTGAGTTGCTTCTGCTAGGTGAGGGGAGAAGTACTGAGCAGGCAAGTAAGGGAATGAACCTGGGAAAAATTAAAAGAATGTGAGAAATTGCTTAATAATAGAAGAGTTCTAATAACAGAGATAATGATATTCTTACACTTAGAAATGAGCAATGTGAAATTCAAAGCACAGTTTAACTGAATGTAGAGAAAGTATGCTGCATGCTCAGTCGTGTCCAGCTCTCTGTGACCCCATGGACACAGCCCGCCAGGCTCATCTGTCCATGGGATTTCCTAGGCAAGAATACTGGAATGGGGTGCCATTTCCTCCTCCGCGGGGGGATCTTCCCAGCCCAGGGGTTGAACCCATGTCCCCTGCATTGGCAGGTGAATTCTTTACCACTGAGCCACCTAAACTAAGGTGAAAATATCTACTGGAACGAAGTCAAGTACTGCCAAAGATTGAGTCTTCATTCCTTCTCACTTGGACGAGTCCCTACGCTGCACATGTGTCTTCGCGCTAATAGGCAGCAGGAGACACAGTTGCTCTGTTTTCTTTGCAACGTGAGAGGCCTGAGGATGAAGTCAGAGATCATCTGCTTGTGAATATGGGGAAAAGAACCCATTTTTACTGCGAGGATTTAATGTGACATTGATGGTAAGTGACATGACCACTGGAAACACATGCCATCTGGAGTCTTGTTGATTGATGTGCAAACCTCTGACAGCAGAAACCCACGTGGTTAGTTTGCCTTCATGGTTGTCTTACTGAGGTCTAGTCAGGAAAGGATCCTCTTCATTTCAAATGTTGGGGCATGAATCACGCTGACAAGAGAAATAAAAGGGCCTTCTAACTGGCCTTATTATTCCAAAGTGTAAGAAACAGGGGGAATTTTTCTAAAGGTGAGACTCAGGACTTTTGAAATCCCCCTTAACCAACTGTCTTCTTAAAATAAATAACATCACTAGAACCCGTTTTCTTGTTTAAAACAATGGTTGATTGTCCTTTTCGACGTGTAGCTATTACCTTGACAGTGTTTGCTGTTCTTCCGATTCTCTGTGTGACAGCTTTGATTAACTCGCGCGTTTTTGTGAACTGAGGAATTATGGCCCCTCATGCCTTTGTGTGAGTGCAGATACTGCAGTAGTACAAAGAGAAAACAGGACTTTCCCATGTGCAGCAAGAGAGAGACTGACTTCAATTAGGAAACCTCTCAGGAAGCAGCCAGGAGCCTCTCCACCTGAACTAAGTTTGGGAGACAAGTGCGGGTTGGTTTTAATTGGTGCGGTCTGACCAAGCGAATCAAAAGAATGACGTATTTATAAGCTCTGGAGTGAATGGTATTCTTTAGAATCTCAAAGAACTACTTATTATGAAAGGTACTAATCGTACGTGATTCTGTAAAGAAAAACACTTGGCAGCAACATGCGAAATGATGGTATTGGATAATGCGAAGTAGTGGAAAGTCGTCTGAACCCAAAGCCTGTAAATACTTCATTCCAAAGACAGATTATAATTTTATTTTTTGAATTGGTTTTTCATTGGTTGGCTCATTTTATGTTTATTTTAATAACAGCACCTATTAAAGGTTTTCTACTATGAAAACCATGCATATTTTTCATTTAAAAGTTGGATAATATAAGCAAAACCACCCATATTTTTACTACCGAAAGGCAACCAATATGTTTCTATCCACAAGTTTCTATATTTTTAAATATACACCACATATAAAATTTTGTATTCTGTTTTTAAAACTTACTATATCACATATTTTGCATTAAATTCTAAATTTTCTTTTATTAGCTACCATGACAATTGTCAAATGAAAATACTATCATGTTTACTATTCTTCTCATGATAAATAAGGCTGCAATGAACCTTTCTCTGCAAAGCTGTGTTTCTGGATTGTGGTTTATATTTATATAATTAGCTTCCAGATATAGATTTATTAGTTTAAACTATAAAAAATTTCAAAGGCCTTTGATAGAAACTGTGAAACTGTTTTCCAGAATGACTGTTTCCATTTACACTCTCTCTAGCAGAGTGTGATATTATTCATTTTCATGGTTCATTCAAAAGACTAATTTTTTTTTAACCCTCTTGGGATTTTTGTGAGGCACAGTGGAATTTGGAAAGAGATGTGATTGTTGTCTGGCCCTTTCTTTAACCCCTCTAATCTCTCCTTGTGCAATTTTCTCCATCATGAGATGAATTATAAAATATCTCACAAAACTGTTTGTATTTCACACAAAAAATAAAAATAAATGGGAAATAACTCATAATTTTAAAATATTCCTTAAATACCTACTGTACATGAGATTGTTTTACATATAAGTATTTTTTTAAACTGGGAACACCTAACAAATTTTAATTTTCCCTAGATGATAGTAGATTTGGGAATGAGAGGATGAAAATTTGAGGTTCGAGAATCAAGAGAACCACTTTCTGTTTTACTCTTTCACTAACTTGCTATATGACCTTGCACAAATTACTTAACCTCTTTGGGTCTTTGTTTCTTCATCTAGGAAGGCAGTGGATTTAACCAGATTATCTCTAAAGTGCTTTCTGACTCAAGATTCTTTGATGCTATCAAAACCATTTTTCCAGAAAATAATGACCCTCCTGACTATTCCTCCTTCCAAAATCTAAGTGGAGAACATCTGAAATATTATTTCCAAAAACTTTTAGTGAGTTCAAAACTATATGTCTGTACTGGGGTAACTTTCATGTTTTTATCCAAATTTACTTTAAAGAAATATCATAATGCGATATCATCATAACCTTTACTTGATCCTTTTGTCCGTTAAACAAAAACAGATGAAAGTGACAACAAAGAATCCTTTAAAAACATAAGTATACTGCACAATGTGCCAAATGATGCCCTAAATTTCATCGTGTAATGGTGGGTGTCAGTGGAATTTCACACAGGTCTCTCAGATTGTAATTTGGGAATCATGACTGTAGCACAGTACATATTCTGTCTCATAGATAGCAACACCTTATCTGGGCTGCAGTGAACATTTATTTTGTTTAGTCCACTTTTGTATACACTCTTCAATATGATGCTAACAAGGGAAAAAATCATTTATTTCCTAGCAGGATTTTCTTACAGAACACTTAGTTAGATTTTAAAAAAATAACAGCTTTATTGAGATATAATTCACATATCATAAAATTCACCCTTGAAAGTGTATAATTCAGTGGTTTTTAGTATATTCACAGAGTTGTAAAACCATCACCATAAATGTGTTTTTAAAACAAAAAGATAGTGTGTGGACAGTACACCAATTGCTTGCTTCTGTTTATTGGATTTGGTATTATGTGTAGATTTTTTTTTTCACTCAAGACATGGTTCATTTGCAAGAATTTAAACTATTCAGAGTTAATGAAATAATTGCTGTGTTATAGGCACATTTTCGATTTAATTTGAAATCCACCATCTACCAAATCCTACTTGGAAATCTTTTGTCTACATAATATAGAAAAATTGACAGTGCATGTGTTTGATGGTTTTGCAATATGATGAAAGGTGAATAAGAGGCTGAGGAGAATTCGTGTTTCTCAATGTATTTGAAATATTTATAGTCATTTAAAACTTTTCCCTCCCTCTGTTGACTTAGAATTCTAATGGATGATTAAACATTTAGCCCAGAGGGTGGTTGGGGGGACATCTGAAGGTGAGAGAGGGATGATATGGTCTTTTCAAGCTGTGAAAAATAAAACCAAAACCCTGCTTGCATTTTGAGAAAGCATCGGTATGGTTCCAAGTGCTAAATAATAATAACTGAGACATTTATATTTTTATCCTAAACATTTCATAAGATCAATTATGAAAGAGTTAACTAGCTTTTTTTCACTTAAGCCTTTGCGGTAAACTTCCTGTAATCTTTTCTCAACTATTGTATAAACAAACTGAATAACTTGCTACTGCATCAAATGACTTTTTTTAACTTGTACCGTTAATATTGAGGCTGTAAAAAATGCAATACTACTTTTGTAAATGTGGATAAAACCTTTTCTCTTTAATACTCCATTATAAACTTTCAAATGTAGCATCTCACTTTTCTTCCCCAGTCCCTCTCTTAGGAATTGAGTGGGTTGTCATAAATTATCCTCTCATTGTTAACTTTGAGAAATTGACACCTGTGGAAAATTTGAAGTAAACCTCTCACTAGAGAGAGAGGTGAAAAAGAGGAGGCCTAACATTCTTGCTAGGACCTCAGGGCAGTTGTAATGATAAAGAGTCTCTTCTTTAGGTGTAATTTGTACAAATTACTTGCAATGACCTTGAATAAGTCATTTAACCCTCACACGCCTTATTTTTATCATCCACCAAACGAGAGTAAAGAGTGATCTGAAAAATGATGTAGATGATCTTATTTGCAAAGCAGAAACAGAGACATAGGCTAGAGAACAGACATATGGTTATCAGGGCAGCAAAGGGGTGAATTGGGAGAGTGGAATTATCAATATACACTATTGACACTGTGTATAAAATAGATAGCTAATGCAAATCCACTGTACAGCACAGGGAACTCTCCTCAGTGTTCTGTGGTGACCTAAATGAGGAGGAAATCCAAAAAAGAGGGGCCATGTGTAAGCAACAAGCTGACTCAGTTTGCTGTACAGCAGAAAGTAACATAGCATTGTAAAGCAGCTATATTCCAATACAAAGTAATTTTTAAAAATGAATGGTCTAGTTAAGTGATTGCTCATGATGATCCAAAGTATAGCATCAAATAATTGCATATATTTTGTCCCTCAGAAAGACATTAAAAACTAATATTTTTAACATGACTATAAATTTTCTGTGATACTTTTATCCATATTCGAGGAACTCTTGAACTCTTTAACCTGAAGTACACTGAAACATTGTAAAGGAACAAATAAACTAACTCCTTTTTATGGTATTTCAGAGACATTATTAACGTTGATTTTTGTTCTTCTGTTTTTCGGTGAGCATTGAGATCTATGAGAAGCAAAGCTAGCTTGAGGAAAATAAGCTGACTCATAATGAGATATAAGAAATATTCAGAAAAAAATGTGAGACAGCAGAGATTGAATACTTAGCTGAGAAAAAACAAACTTGGAAACAATAGAGACTGGAAATAATGGGCATGGTTTTAATTTTTGTAATATTGGTTGGCTATTTCTGGGAAGAGTCTGTATTTTATAAATATGATTTATATCGGAGTTGGATGCTACTTACTGAGGCAGCATTGTTCTCTAGAGAAAAGACTGATGCTCTCTGCTGTCATCTTATTTCCTCGGCTTGTTGTCAAAACAAAGAGGGAAAGGGCAAAACCCAAGTAGAGGGGTCCAGGTGCAGTGCTGAAAAATTCTGGTATCAGCGCCCCCTGGGCTGAGTCGTCTGCTATGTCTGACCAGTTTATAACTTCATTCAGAAGTGAGTTCATCTCATCATAAGAATAATGAACATAATTCTTTTGAAAAGATTTTTTTCCTAGTAATTCCATCTGATAGACATGTATGCTGTGGGAATTCAGGAAAACTCGTATGAGGTGGACGTATCTTGTATGAAATTTGAAGTAAAGCTAAAATAGATTGCTTTGGTAATCAGAAGAAACCTCAGCTAAAAATTTTTTTGGAACTAATGAACTTATTTCATGAAGTGACCAAAAATGTAATTTGAGGTGTATGAACAGTGTATGAATTTGACTGAACAGGCCTGGAGTTGTTCTTTTTCATTATTTTATCAAGGCACATGGAAAATTCTGGCTGTAGATGGCAGCATTGCACTAACACATCCTTTCTAAAGCCTCCCAGGGTGAATTTGGCAGAAAGATGCTAAGAGCTCTGGTGCCTGGAGGACTACAGTTCATTCCCTAAAACCAGCTGCAATTTTTCTTTGTCAAGGGTGAAAACTTTCCTTGATTCTGCAAGCATTCACCTCTGAATTCACTACATTCAGATTCATCCTCACAGCTTTGAACGTATTCCTTTAGTTGTGGGGTTTGGCAGACACAATGAATATGTATTTTATTAGGGCTTCTGAAAATACCAGTTGTAGGGCCTTTGAAAACCCAGATTTGTCAGCCTTTCACATTAATGGGTCTTTTAGTTGTTTGTTTTTCTTCCTGATTTATAGATAGCACCCCATTATAGAGGCAATATATCTTCATTTAAATAACTTTCAGGTTATTTATGACGGGCAATGACTTTGAGGCTGAGGTGTTTAACTTTGTTTTATTTTTGTTAACAGGTTCATTCTGGTGCTAGTGGTAATAGTAGAGCCTGAAACAAAGGCAGTTTTACAGAGTTCTCTGGATGATTAGAATAATCTAGCTAATTGCATGAAAGAACCACGTTTTTCACCAAAAGTCCTTTTTCACTTTCAACTATATTCTAACTTAAAAAAACTTTTTAATTAATTTATTTATTTTGGGTGTGCTGAGTCTGCATTATGATGTACGGGCTTCTCTTGTTGCAGAGCTCAGGTTCAGTAGTTGCCGTGTCCAGGCCCAGCTGCCCTGAGGCATGTGGAATCTTAGCTCCCCAGCCAGGGATCAAACCCACATCTCCTGCAATGGAAGGGAGATTCTCAATCACTGAGCCACAAAGGAAGTCCCTAACTTAAATTTTTAACAACAGCAAATAATAAGTTGCCAGTAAATGATAAACACAAGCTGGAATCAAGATTGCCGGGAGAAATATCAATAACCTCAGATATGCGGATGACACCACCCTTATGGCAGAAAGTGAAGAAGAACTAAAGAGCCTCTTGATGAAGGTGAAATAGGAGAGTGAAAAAGTTGGCTTAAAGCTCAACGTTCAGAAAACTAAGATCATGGCATCTGGTCCCATCACTTCATGGGAAATAGATGGGGAAACAGTGGAAACAGTGTCAGACTTAAATTTTTTGGGCTCCAAAATCACTGCTGATGGTGATTGCAGCCGTGAAATTAAAAGACGCTTACTCCTTGAAAGGAAGGTTATGGCCAACCTAGATAGCATATTTAAAAGCAGAGACATTACTTTGCCAAAAAAAGTCCATCTAGTCAAGGCTATGGTTTTTCCAGTGGTCATGTATGGATGTGACAGTTGGACGGTAAGGAAAGCTGAGCGCCGAAGAATTGATGCTTTTGAACTGTGGTGTTGGAGAAGACTCTTGAGAGTCCCTTGGACTGCAAGGAGATCCAATCAATCCATCCTAAAAGAGATCAATCCTGGGTGTTCATTGGAAGGTCTGATGTTGAAGCTGAAACTCCAATACTTTGGCCACCTCATGCGAAGAGTTGACTCATTGGAAAAGACCCTAATACTGGGTAGGATTGGGGGAGGGAGGAGAAGGGGATGACAGAGGATGAGATGGTTGGATGGCATCATCGACTCGATGGACATGGGTTTGGGTTGACTCCGGGAGTTGGTGATGGACAGAGAGGCCTGGCGTGCTGCAGTTCATGGGGTCGCAAAGAGTCAGACACGACTGAGCGACTGAACTGAACTGAACTGAACTGAAATGATAAAAACTCACTATGTGACAGATACTATGTATGGCTCTTTTGTGTCTTATTTCATTTAATCCTTGTTACAAGCCTGTTCAGTTCATTTCAGTCACTCAGTTGTGTCCGACTCTGTGTGACCCTGTGGACTGCGGCACGCCAGGCTTCCCTGTCCATCAACAATTCCCAGAGCCTGATTAAACTCATGTCCATAGAGTCGTTGATGACATCCAACCATCTTATCCTCTGTTGTCCCCTTGTCCTCCTGCCTTCAATCTTTCCCAGCATCAGGGTCTTTTCCAATGAGTCAGTTCTTTGCATTAGGTGGCCAAAGTATTGCAGTTTCAGCTTCAGTATCAGTCCTTCCAAGTTATTCTTATTTTGCACATAAGGAAGCAATAGCAAAGAGATTCAGTGACTTGCCCATATTTCATGACTAATTGTGGAGGAGCCAAGCTGCAATACAGGTTTTTTTTGTTTGCATATCAAGTTCTTTTCTTTTTTAAATATTTACTTATTTGGCTGCACCAGGTCATAGTTGCAGCACATGGGATCTTCGATCTCAGTTGTGGCATACAAGCTCTTTAGTTGTAGCATATGGGATCTAGTTCCCTGACCAAGGATTGAACCCAGGACTCCTGCATTGGGAGCATGGAGTCTTACCCACTGGACCACCAGGGAAGTCCCTCAGATCAGTTTCTTCAGAACCATTCCAGCTGCTTCTCTGAGGAGAAAGATGGACTGATAAGTAAGACATGAGAGATTTGTTTATTTATTTATTTTAAATTAGTTTATTTATCTATTTTTTAACTTTACAATATTGTATTTGTTTTGTCATACATTGACATGAATCCACCATGGATGTACATGATTTCCTCTTCCAGAATCCCCCTTCCACCTCCCTCCCCATCCCATCCCTCTGGGTCATCCCAGTGCACCAGCCCCAAGCTCCCTGTATCATGCATCGAGAAACATGAGAGATTTAAAACAGAAAAACGGATACCATTTGTAAGCAAGTGCTTGGGATGGGTAAATGGGTGATTTTAAAAATTGGTTTCTTTATTCTATAAATACTTATTAAATGTCTGGTATGTTCCAGGTCCAGGATAAGAACTGAAGAAACACTGATACAGTCTACTATACACAGTTCTTGCCCTTTCATAGACCACAGGGAGAGACTGACACACAAGTATATTATAACACCGTGTACTCTGTCATTGCATTTAGTACATTGTCTGTCTTATGTGGTAATATGGGAACAAAGAGAAGGCAAATCTTACCTGGGATAAGGAGAAGAGAGCCTTCTTGAAGGAAATGATATGTCAGTTGCATCTTATAGGCTGGACTAGTCAATTTTAAGGGGTGGAGAAAGGGCATTCCACACAGAGGGGTAGCATATATCAAAGACAGCATGATATACACATTAAATAACATAATCTAGCTCAAATACTAAAGTGCAGAATTTAGAAATAATTTTGTTGAGTTCGAGGGCTAGGGTCACTATTTTCTCATCAATCCTTACTATAACCTAAAAACTATTTCAATAATGCTAAATCTCAAGGACACTTACATGACAACCTTAACCATCAAAAATATAGTTAAGTGTCTGGGAGGGGAAAGAAAATAAGAAGACTGACATTTATTGAATAGCATTCATGCTGTCTCAACACTTCACATTAACTCTATGATACTAATATTAATGTACCTATTTTATGTTACTTGGAGGAGAGCATGGCAACCCACTCCAGCATTCTTGCCTTGGAGAATCCCCATGGACAGAGGAGCCTGACAGGCTGCAGTCCATGGGATTGAAAAGAGTCGGACATGACTGAGTGACTAAGCACAGCACATTTTATGTTAAGACTTAAAAACATTAAGGAACTTGTCCACAGCAAGCTAGGAAAATGGTAAAATCAGAGTTGGTGGTTTGGTGACTCTAAAGTCCAAGTTCTTTTTATGCTTTTGTAGGAAAAGAAAAATATCTTTTCCCCCACTGTCCTTCCAAGATTTTTACTGGGGTCCCTTTAACAAAGACAGACAGATTGACAAGAGTAAAGCAGACAAATTTATTTGTGAGTTTTATGTAACATGGGAGCTTTTGTAAGGAAATGATGACCCTAAGAATGATTTCATGCAAGTGTGATGAAGAGTGGTAAGTCATGGGAGAGCGTGGCAGGACAGAAAGAGTATAAGCCGAGTATAGTAAACTGAGGGACACTTAGTAGGGCCTGTTCGGTGAGAGTCCTCTCAGTGTGCCTCTGTCTTCAGACATAAGGATGCTCCTCTCTTCCAGGTATTGGTGGGGAGGGTGGGTAGGGCTCCTCTCATGTGAGAGTCTTATGATCTGTTTCAGGGAGGCATCAGAAAGTTCCTCCTGGAATTGCTGCTTCTCAAATTCCTTTAACGTAAGATGTTCAATGGGCTTCCCTGTGGCGCTAGCAGTGAAGAACTTGCCTGCCAATGCAGGAGACATAAGAGACATGGGTTCAGTCCCTGGGTCAGGAAGATCCCCTGGAGGTGGCTGTCCTCCACCCCAGAGAATCCCCGTGGACAGAGGAGTCTGGCAGGCTACAGCCTGTAGGATCACAAAGAGTCAGACACAACTAAAGCGACTTAGCATGCACGCATGCAAGATATTCAATGTCAAGGGGCAGCATGTCCGTCACTTTATTTCCTTGTAAGAGCCCAAAGTTAAGCATCACAAAGTCTATACACTATAACTTCCTTGTGTACTTTACCCATGAGAAAGTTCCTTGAACGCTGACTCAGGTGGTTTACCTTCATAAATCACAAATCTATTTCGATTACCCACTGCTCATCATCTCAGACAGAGATTAAAAATTAACTTCCTCTCTCTGCCTCAGTTTTACCACTGCACCACACTGCATACCACTTAAGTCATTTTCCTAAAACAGAGCTAGTCACATCACTTATCCAAACAAAAACCTTTACTGCCTTGCAGTTGCCTTCCTCAAAAAATTCAAGCTCAGCACAGAATTCAAGGTTTTCCGCTTAGCCCTGGGTTGTCTAGCTGTCTGTTTCTCTCCTTCCCTCTCTCTCCCCACTCTTCCTTCCCCTCTCTTTCTCCCTCTCCATCTGTCTCTTCTTCTTCCTCTGTCTCTCCCACTCTCTCAGTCTCATCCCTTTTACCGTGACTCTAGTCACGCTGGTGTTTTTTATTGTTCCCTGAACATAGTATGTTCTTTTCCCCTAAAATGTCCTTTCTATCATTTTCTATCTGATATTATCTGGCAAAATCTAATTTATCCTTCAAAGCACATTTAAATGTTACCAACCCTGTGAAATCACCCTCCATCTCCCTGGGTTAAATTTACACCCACAATACTATTGTCACCTGGATTAGCATTTTATTTGATGATTAGCTGTGTACCTGTACACCAGTTAAATTGTGAGTGTGTTCATGCTCATCATAGAATATGAAAGTCATTAGCCGAACCTCAAAAACTAAAATACTGGACACTCAGAATGTTTATTGAATAAATAAAGCTTAGTTATCTGAATTCACAGAGGCATTAAAAACAGTGAATTAGGAAGGGAAAAATGAGATTATAAGTTACAATAGGCATCGTGAGTGTGGCAAAAATGGCAGCTCTCAGCAAAGGGAAGATAGAAAACCACATCTCCTGCATTGGCAGGCAGATTCTTACCACTAGCACCACCTGGGAAGCCCCCATATAAGACATAAATGACTAAAAAACACCAGTCTGGGACAATTTGCTACGGAGCCAAACATCCAGTTTATTTCAGTGAACCTTGAAGTGCCACTGTTAGTATATTATAGAATATGATTGATACTAAGAGTAATGATCCCATATCATTACAAAAGTATTTATAATTTGTTCTGTATAACATGTTTAAGAAAGCATGGTAACATAAAGACAGTCATGTAGATGAGTGGAACAGAACTGAGAATCCAGAGATAAACCCATGTGTCCTCAGTCAACTAATTTTTGACAAGAGTGCCAAGACTATTCAATGAGGAAAGAATAATCTCTTCAACAAATGGTGCTGGGACAACTGGAAAAGTATAAATTTGGGCTCCTACCTTACAGCATATACAGAAATTAGCTCATAATGGATCCTAAATGTTGTAAGCACTAAAACAGTATAACTTTAGGAGAAAACTTTGATGTTGTTCCTTGTGACCTTGGATTTGGGAATGGATTCCTAGACATGACACCAAGAGTGCAGGCAACAAAAGAAAGAATAGATAAATTGGGATTCATCAAAATTTAAAACTTTTTGAATCAAAGGACACTAGAACATGAAAAGACAACTAAAGCATGGAAAGCATTATCTGCAAATCATATATCTGATAAGCATCTATTATCTAGAATATATATAAAACTCTTACAACTCAACAGAACACACACAGTTCAATTTAAAAATGGGCAGAGGACTTGAAAAGGCAATGGTCAATCAGTGCATGAAAATATACTCAATATCATTTGTCATTCAGTTCAGTTCAGTCGCTCAGTTGTGCCCAACTCTTTGCAGCCCCATGAACAGCAGCACGGCAGGCCTCCCTGTCCATCACCAACTCCTGGAGTTTACCCAAACTCATGTCCATTGAGTCAGTGATGCCATCTAACCATCTCACCCTCTGTCATCCACTTCTCCTCCTTTCTTCAATCTTTCCTAGTCTTTTCCAATGAGTCGGCTCTTTGCATCAGGTGGCCAAAGGATTGGAGTTTCAGCTTCAGCCTCAGTCCTTCCAATGAATATTCAGGACTGATTTCCTTTAGGATGGACTGGTTGGATCTCCTTGCAGTCCGAGGGACTCTCAAGAGTCTTCTCCAATACCACAGTTCAAAAGCATCAATTCTTAGGTGCTCAGCTTTGTTTATAGTCCAACTCTCACATCCATACATGACTACTGGTAAAACCATAGCCTTGACTAGATGACTAGATGGACCTTTGTTGGCAAAGTAATGTCTCTGCTTTTTAATATGCTGTCTAGGTTGGTCATAGCTTTTCTTTCAAGAAGCAGTTCAGTTCAGTTCATTTCAGTCTCTCAGTCGTGTCTGGCTGTTTGTGACCCCATGAATCGCAGCACACCAGGCCTCCCTGTCCATCACCAACTCCCAGAGTTTACCCAAACTCATCTCCATCTAGTCGGTGATGCCATCCAGCCATCTCATCCTCTGTCGTCTCCTTCTCCTCCTGCCCCCAATCTCACCCAGCATTAGGGTCTTTTCCAATGAGTCAACTCTTTGCATGAGGTGGTCAAAGTATTGGAGTTTCAGCTTCAGCATCAGTCCTTCCAATGAATATTCAGGACTGATCTTCTTTAGGATGGACTGGTTGGATCTCCTTGCAGTCCAAGGGACTCTCAAAAGTCTTCTCCAACACCACAGTTCAAAAGCATCAATTCTTCAGCGCTCAGCTTTCTTCACCATCCAACTCTCACATCCATACATGACCACTGGAAAAACCATAGCCTTGACTAGATGGACCTTTGTTGGCAAAGTAATGTCTCTGCTTTTTAATATTCTGTCTAGGTTGGTCATAACTTTCCTTCCAAGGAGTAAGCATCTTTTAATTTCATGGCTGCAGTCACCATCTGCAATGATTTTGGAGCCCAAAAAAATAAAGTCTGAGACTATTTCCACTGTTTCCCCATCTATTTCCCATGAAGTGATGGCACCAGATGCCATGATCTTAGCTTTCTGAATGTTGAGCTTTAAGCCAACTTTTTCACTCTCCTCTTTCACTTTCATCAAGAGGCTCTTTATTTCCTCTTCACTTTCTGCCATAAGGGTGGTGTCATCCGCATATCTGAGGTTATTGATATTTCTCCCGGCAATCTTGAGTCCAGCCTGTGCTTCTTCCAGCCCAGTGTTTCTCATGATGTACTCTGCATGTAAGTTAAATAAGCAGGGTGACAATATACAGCCTTGATGTACTTCTTTTCTGATTTGGAAACAGCCTGTTGTTCCATGTCCAGTTTAACTGCTGCTTCCTGACCTGCATACAGGTTTCTCAAGAAGCAGGTCAGGTGGTCTGGTATTCCCATCTCGTACAGAATTTTCCACAGTTTATTGTGATCCACACAGTCAAAGGCTTTGGCATAGTCAATAAAGCAGAGTAGATGTTTTTTTGGAACTCTCTTGCTTTTTCAATGATCCAGTGGATGTTGGCAATTTGATCTCTTGTTCCTCTGCTTTTTCTAAAACCAGCTTGAACATCTGGAAGTTCACAGTTCGCATATTGCTGAAGCCTGGTTTGGAGAAATTTAAGCATTACTTTGCTAGCATGTGAGATGAGTGAATTGTGCGGTAGTTTGAGCATTCTTTGGCATTGCCTTTCTTTGGGATTGAAATGAAAACTGACCTTTTCCAGTCCTGTGGCCACTTCTGAGTTTTCCAGATTTGCTGGCATATTGAATGCAGCACTTTCACAGCATCATCTTTCAGGATTTGAAATAGCTCAACTGGAATTCCATCACCTCCACTAGCTTTGTTCGTAGTGATGCTTTCTAAGGCCCACTTGACTTCACATTCCAGGATGCCTGGCTCTAGGTGAGTGATCACACCATCGTGGTTATCTGGGTCATGAAGATCTTCTTTTTTGCCACATCTTCTTAATATTTTCTGCTTCTGTTAGGTCCATACCATTTCTGTCCTTTATTGTGCCCATATTTGCATGAAATGTTTCCTGGGTATCTCTAATTTTCTTGAAGAGATCACTAGTCTTTCCCATTCTATTGTTTTCCTCTATTTCTTTGCATTGATCTCTGAGGAAGGATTTCTTCTCTCACCTTGCTATTCTTTGGAACTCTGCATTCAAATAGGTATATCCTTCTTTTTCTCTTTTGCCTTTCATTTCTCAGCTATTTGTAAGACCTCCTCAGGCAACCATTTTGCCTTTTTGCATTTTTTTATTGGGGATGGTCTTGATCACTGCCTCCTGTACAATGTCACGAACCTCTGTTCATGGTTCTTCAAGCACTGTCTATCAGATCTAATCCCTTGAATCTATTTGTCACTTCCACTGTATAATCATAAGGGATTTGATTAAGGTCAAACCTGAATGGTCTAGTGGTTTTCCTACTTTCTTCAATTTAAGTCTGAATTTTACAATAAGGAGTTCATGATCTGAAACACAATCAGCTCCCAGTCTTGTTTTTGCTGACTGTATAGAGCTTTTCCATTGTTGCCTGCAAAGAATATAATCAATCTGATTTCAGTATTGACCATCTGGTGATGTCCATGTGTAGAGTCTTCTCATGTTGTTGGAAGAGGGTATTTTCTATGACCAGTGTGTTCTCTTGGCAAAACTCTGTTAGCTTTTGCCCTGCTTCGTTCTGTATGCCAAGGCCAAATTTTCCTGTTACTCCGGGTATCTGTTGACTTCCTGCTTTTGCATTCCAGTCACCTATAAAGAAAAGGACATCTTTTTGGGGTGTTAATTCTAGAAGGTCTTGTAGTTTTTCATAGAACCATTCAACTTCAGCTTCTTTAGCATTACTGGTCGGGGCATAGACTTGGATTACCGTGATATTGAATGGTTTGCCTTGGAAATGAATTGAGATCATTGTGTCATTTTTGAGAATGCACCTAAGTACTACATTTCAGACTCTTTTGTTGACTGTGAGGGCTACTCCATTTCTTCTAAGTGAATCTTGCCCACAGTAGTAGATATAATGATCATCTGAATGAAATTCACCCATTCCAGTCCATTTTAGTTCACTGATTCCTAAAATGTCAGTGTTCACTCTTGCCATCTCCTGTTTGACCATTTCCAATTCACCTTGATTCGTGGACCTAACATTCCAGGTTCCTATGCAGTATTGCTCTTTACAGCATCGGACTTTACTTCCATCACCAGTCACATCCACAACTGGGTGTTGTTTTCTTGGCTCCATGTCTTCATTCTTTCTGGAGTTATTTCTCCACTGATCTCCAGTAGCATATTGGGCACCTACAGACCTGGGGAGTTCATCTTTCAGTGTCCTATCTTTTTGCCTTTTCATATACTGTTCATGGGGTTCTCAAGGCAGGAATACTGAAGTGGTTTGCCATGCCCTTCTCCAGTGGACCATGTGCTGGCAAGGATGTACAGAAATTTGAAATCTTGTGCTTTGCTCATGTGAATATAAAAGAGTGAACCTGCAGTGGAAAGAAGTTCAGTGGTTCCTCAGAAAGGCATAGAATTACCATATTATCTAGCCGTTTACTCCTAGGTATATACCCGAGCATTGGAAAAAACGTGTCCATGCAAAACTTTGTGAACGAATGTGAAGACAACCCCAAATCCATCAACTAGTGAGTAGATTCTAAAAATGTTAACATTTTGCTGGAATGGCTTTAGTTTTGCTTCTCAAGAAATAAGATATTACAGGTAAAGTCCCTTTTGTATCCCTCCTTGATTCCATTTCTCTTCCTCCTGCTTCCAGAGAAAACCACTGTCCTGAACCTGATGTGAAGTGACTCTGTCCCACTTATTTTTTACACGTTGAATCCATAAGCATTCCATAGTGTTGTTTGATGTGATTTTTAAACTTTATAGGAAAAGTATCATGCCTATCCAGCTGCATTTTGCTTTTATCACTCAACATTTTGTTTTATTTTAGGCTGTATCATGTGGCTTGTGGGATCTTAGTTCCCTGACCAGGGATTGAACCCAGGCCCTTGTCAGTGAGAACGCAGGATTCTAACCACTGGACTGTTGGGGAATTCCCTCAACATTTTAAATATATTACAAAACTTATGTAACTTTGAGACATTAAAAGATTGTCACAAATGTCACCTAATTTGGTGTCCCTCTGTTGAGTGTTCCACTATCTCCATGCAACCCTGTTTAACTATTTCATTAGCTGAAAATTCTAGTGAATCAAAGTAATATATGACATACAAGACAATCCTGTGGTCCAAAAATATAGTTTTACTATGGTATACATACTTTTCTGTTAAAAGTAAAATTACAGTATTTAAGCTATAAGACATAAAGCATTCAAAGAACATCAGGTTAAAAGGGACAGCAAGTACCCAAGATTTTATTTAATTATATTTCAGTTTCTGGAGGACACTGGCCATGTATGTAATTCAAGTTTTTATAAAAATTAACATTACTGAGAACTGTAAGTACCTTCAAAATATTCAGATAACTTGGCAATAAAACTATGCGGATAACCATATAAAGTCAAAAGTATGGGCTAGATCATAACAATATTTAATATCAAATACACGTGACTCTGCATGTTTGTATCTTTAGATCAGAACTTAACAATAGTGTATTCTCAGACCAATACTTAGGCTTCAGCCGTATTTGCTTTGAGAAACTAATTTTATCAATGGGTAAGCTTTGATGTTTGGTGGTTTTATACATCCTTCAGGTACTCCTACTCCTCACTTGAGTCTGGCTGTTTTTCGTAACTGTGTATGAGACAAAGGCAATCATTCTTTTGACTCAGGAAAAGATATTTATTCTGACAAGAAGTGTTATGTAAGTCCCTGAGCTTCTCCTCCCTCTCCCATTCTGCCCTATTTGGTACTCATACTGTGAGCTACAAGAACTCAAAGATGGACCAGAGGTTTGTCTCCAGTTAATATCCTCCAGCACCTGAGCCGTTAGGTTGGCAATTCATTTATGCATCTTTCTGGATGGATCATGGCTAACTCATGATCCCCCTCAATGACAGCATTTTCCTGGGTGGTATTTTTTGTTGTTGATCATTATGCTTAAATACGAGTTCTTATTTTTCTCTGTGAATCATTATATCAACATAGGTGTGGTTGGTTAAGTAAACACAAAGGAGATAAATGAGCTAAATCCGAACGTGTAGAAACACTCAATTTTCAGTGCTTATAGTAATGACTTGCACATTTGTAATATTTATATCTGGCTTCTTTTCATGGGGGGAGTAGGAGTGTGCAAGCAAAAAAGAAAAAGAAGATAGGTGGAGGTAGGTAGGGAATGTTTCCCACCATGAGCTCAAGACAGGGAAAGAAAAAACTGGCTTTTGAGTAACAAATATGCGCATGAAACACTTAAAAGGAAACAAAGATACTTAATAGTTCTCAGGTAGAATTAGTCACCATAACTTTGTAATACCTTCCAAAGTGTGCTTCTTTGAACTTTCAGTTGAAATAAAACTCTTGTTAACTAGCATGCAGTTTCTTGTCTTGAATATCAACACATTTCAAAACCAGGTTGAGAAGTAAATTTCAGTGTTACTCTAGGAACACCCTAGAATAACCTTGACACTTCCTTTAACTTTAAAACATACAGCCTTCCAACTCTATAAAAAATAAAAAGTTCGTTGAGGAACTTTTCAGCTTGTTTTTGCTTCATTTTCATTGTTGGTTTTCATAGAGATAATAGTTCTTAATAATAATTGTTTCCAGTGAAAAGAAGTTCAAGGCAAGTTGAAAATACGTTTGAATGAGCTCAAACAACTTACAATTTATATAGAATGCAGCACTCTCTTACTCATAGGTAATATTGTTTGGTCATTGTTAACATGTTAGGTACGAGATCAATGATTTCTGCCTAATAATACCTTGCACTTTAAAGTGTGTTTAGTGTTTGCTTATCATCTGGTTTTAATGTGGTGGAGTCATAATACATAAAAGAGGATATTCACTAGAGACATCTTTTGGGTTACACCCATTAACACAAAAGTTGTAATGTTTTCCAAAATGCCTTCCTTTAATTACAGTTATGCCAAACTTTTCACAAGTTGCATCAATGGTGAGTCACTTATACTAAAATCCACCAGTGTGTGCAATAGAACAAAAGAGAAGCGCAAAAGAAGTTTCAGTCTCTAGACAAAAGTAGAATTTTCAAAAGGTACAAAGAAATAAACTTTTGTCAACTTTCCATCCTATAGAGGAGCTGTAAGAAAAAGAGTAAATAGTCTAGTGCCATGTAAACATTTAATAGAAAACTAATATTTCAGCAGGTGTGCATGTTGCTTTTAAATAGAATACAGTAATCCTTTGATCATGTTTCTGAAAAGGTTTTCTTTCCCAGATATGTTGCAGCAACTTTTCTTAAAGGTATAGCTTTCCTTTCTGGAAATCTCTTGATATCATTATTAGTTTTTGTTAAAAAAAAATAATAAAAAAGAAAATAAAAACCTCCATGAAAGTAATTTGGAAAGTAAGTATTGGCCCTTCTACTTTTAGAATAGAGTAGGAAATAGCAACCCATTCTAGTATTCTTGCTTGGAAAATTTGGAAATTTCCATAAACAGAAGAGCCTGGCGGGAACCATGAGGTTCCAGTCCATGAGGTTCCAAAGAGTTGGACACAACTGAACACACATGTGCTGCTTTTAGAATCTCTCCTATTTAGACAAATTTACTAGCTTATATTAGTCTCGTCATTAACTGATATTAAGCTTTACTATAGTTAGAATTATCCTTTTCTTCATAAGATCATAGTATATTAATATAATTAATTTCACTAATAATTATAATAATAAATTAATAATTATATGATTAAGTTCACTAATCAAATATTAATAGTATTCCTACTACATATTTAGGACTAAGCTACATACTGTGTTAGATAAATTTAAGAAGCAGTTACTCTCTTCAAGAAGCTTATAGTCTGAGGGAATGACATTAACGTACATTAACATAGTATGTTCAGGATTAAAAATATACATGACACCAAAATAATAGCCAGCCAAACTGTCAGCAATTAGAAAAGTTGTTTTCTTTAAAAAAAAAACTATACAATTTTTAAAACTATAAAACATATTAAGGTTTTGAGATTATCACGTCAAAACACTGCAAAATGTTTTCATCAAGTTTTGCCAAAGCCCTATTGACAAAGGTGGAGGACAAACTTCTCCATCTCTGCCTCACATACTTTAATTCAAATCTGCATCCTATCTTGCCTCCAAGAAAGACTTTCTGCCTCTCTCTAACCTTAGCTTCTCCTAAATCTGTCACCCATATTGCACCCAGAACAATCTGCCTACAATTGCCTGCTTAAAACTCCAGTAGTTCCTCACGGCCAACAGAATAAAACGCAACTTCTTTAATGTGCATGTAAGACTTCTGGCTCCTCATTGCTCCATCCTATCTTATGCATCTCTCCATCTAGAGTTTTATGTTCTAGTAATACTGGATTTTCTTTTTTTTTGGTCCCATATACACACATACTATTTCATACCTTTGATACCTTTTTTCTTATTATATTCTCTTTACCTGGATTGCCCTTTTTGTGAGTCTTTGCTTGTCTAATTTCTTATTTATCTTTTAAGACTGCAATTCAGGCATCATTTTCTCCTGAGGTCTTAGGTTGAACTTAAAAGTCCCTTTCTTAATGATCCCATAACAATCTCCGGAAATCTCTATTCAGGATCTAATGTATGATGAAACTATTTATACACATATGGAGAGAGGATATGTCTTCTTTTTTATGTCATCAGTGCCTCATACCAAACATAATGCATACATTTGTATGTTTTCTGGCGTAACCATCTAACTGTATAATAATTTAGTAGGCATTTTCTTTCTTGTATATTGCTTTACTATTTTTTAGCTAATTTGCTAGGGCCAATTATTTGCCTCTTTGTAACAGTTTTTTCATCTTTAAAGTGAAGATAATAATTGCTAATATTTATTAAGCACCTACTATGTTACAGATATTCTTCTAAGTACTTTGCATGTGTGCACATGAGTGCTATGGGGTAGATGCAATTATCATCCCTATTTGACACATAAGAGAACTGAAGCATAAGAAAAGAAACTTTGGGACTTCCCTGGTGGTCCAGTGGTTAAGAACCCACCTTTCAATGCAGGGGATGCTGGTTTGATTCCTGGTCTGGAAACTAAGATCCCACATGTGGGGCAACTAAGCATGTGCACCACAACTACTGAGCTCACCCACCCTGGAGCCCAGGGAGCCACAACTAGAGAGAAGCTCACACAAGATCCTCCCGACACAGCCAAAAATAAATATTGGAAAAAGAAAAGAAAGATAACCATTTTGCATAGTTAGTAAGTAGAATAGCTGAACTTCTAGCCTTAAGCAGTCAGATTTCAGAATTCAGACTTTTGGCAGCTGCACAATGCTACATCACATGAGCAAGGTTAATCAGGGGACCAAGTGAGATGCCAGTGACTACACTTTGTAAAAAGCACATGTTGTCTTTAGGGTTTTCTATGTAGAGGATCATGTCATCTGCAAACAGTAAGAGTTTTACTTCTTCTTTTCCAATCTGTATTCCTTTTATTTCTTTTCCTGCTCTGATTGCTGTGGCTAAAACTTCCAAAACTATGTTGAATAGTAGTGGTGAGAATGGGCACCCTTGTCTTGTTCCTGACTTTAGGGGACATACTTTCAATTTTTCACCACTGGGGATAATGTTTGCTGTGGGTTTATCATATATGGCTTTTATTATGTTGAGGTATGTTCCTTCTATGCCTGCTTTCTGGAGAGCTTTTATCATAAATGGGTGTTGAATTTTGTCAAAGGTTTTCTCTGCATCTATTGAGGTAATTAGATGGCTTTTATCTTTCAATTTGTTAATGTGGTGTATCACATTGATTGATTTGTGAATGTTGAAAATCTTTGCATCCCTGGGATAAAGCCCACTTGGTCATGATGTATGATCTTTTTAATATGTTGTTGGATTCTGTTTGCTAGAATTTTGTTGAGGGTTTTTGCATCTGTCTTCATCAGTGATATTGGCCTGTAGTTTTCTTTTTTTGTGGAATCTTTGTCTGGTTTTGGTATTAGGGTGATGGTGGCCTCATAGAACGGGTTTGGGAGTTTACCTTCCTCTGCAATTTTCTGGAAGAGTTTGAGTAGGATATGTGTTAGCTCTTCTCTAAATTTTTGGTAGAATTTACCTGTAAAGCCATCTGGTCCTGGGTTTTTGTTTGTTGGAAGATTTTTTATTACAGTTTCGATTTCCGTGCATGTGATGGGTATGTTAAGATTTTCTATTTCTTCCTGGTTCAGTTTTGGAAGGTTATACTTTTCTAAGAATTTGTCCATTTCTTCCAAGTTGTCCATTTTATTGGCATACAGTTGCTGATAATCAGAGAAGGCAATGGCAACCCACTCCAGTACTGTTGCCTGGAAAATCCCATGGCTGGAGGAGCTTGGTAGGCTGCAGTCCATGGGGCTGCTAAAAGTTGGACACGACTGAGTGACTTCACTTTCACATTTTACTTTCATGCATTGGAGAAGAAAATGGCAGCCCACTCCAGTGTTCTTGCCTGGAGAATCCCAGGGACGGGGGAGCCTGGTGGGCTGCCATCCATGGGGTCACACAGAGTTGGACACAACTGAAGCAACTTAGCAGCAGCAGCAGCAGTTGCTGATAATAGTCTTTTATGGTCCTTTGTATTTCTGTGTTGTCTGTTGTGATTTCTCCATTTTCATTTCTAATTTTGTTGATTTGATTCTTCTCCCTTTTTTTCTTGATGAGTCTGGCTAATTGTTTGTCTATTTCATTTATCTTCTCAAAGAACCAGGTTTTAGTTTTGTTGATTTTTGCTATAGTGTACTTTGTTTTTCATTTATTTCTGCTCTGATTTTTATGATTTCTTTCCTTCTACTAACTTTGAGATTCTTCATTTCTTCTTTTTCTAGTTGCTTTAGGTGTAAAGTTAGGTTATTTATTTGATGTTTCACTTGTTTCTTGAGGTAAGCCTGTATTGCTATGAACCTTCCTCTTAGCACTGCTTTTACTGAATCCCATAGGTTTTGGGTTGTCGTGTTTTCATTTTCATTTGTTTCTATGCATATTTTGATTTCCTTTTTGATTTCTTCTGTGATTTGTTGGTTATTCAGAGGCATGTTGTTTAGCCTCCATATGTTTGTGTTTTTAATCGTTTTTTTTCCTGTAATTGACATCTAATCTTACTGCATTGTGATCAGAAAGTATGCTTGAAATGATTTCAAGTCTTTTGAATTTACCAAGGCTAGATTTATGCCCCAGGATGTGATCTATCCTGGAGAATGTCCTGTGTGCACTTGCGAAAAGGGTAAAATTCATTGTTTTGGGGTGAAATGTCCTATAGAGATCAATTAGGTTTAACGGGGTCCATTGTATCATTTAAAGCTTGTGTTTCCTTGCTAATTTTCTGTTTGGTTGATCTATCCATAGGTTTGAGTAAGGTATTAAAATCTCCCACTATTATTGTGTTACTGTTAATTTCCTCTTTCATACTTGTTAGCATTTGCCTTATGTATTCCTATGTCGGGTGCATATATATTTATAATTGTTATAGCTTCTTCTTGGATTGATCCTTTGATCATTATGTAGTGACCTTCTTTGTCTCTTTTCACAATCTTTATTTCAAAGTCTATTTTATCTGATATGAGTATTGCGACTCCTGCTTTCTTTTGGTCTCCATTTGCATGAAATATCTTTTTCCAGCCCTTCACTTTCAGTCTGTATGTGTCCCTTGGTTTGAGGTGGGCCTCTTGTAGACAGCATATATAGGAGTCTTGTTTTTGTATCCATTCAGCCAGTCTTTGTCTTTTGGTTGGGGCATTCAACCCATTTACATTTGCAGATGACATGATCCTCTACATAGAAAAGCCCTAAAGACACCACCAGAAAATTACTAGAGCTAATCAATGAATGACTTCCCTTGTGGCTCAGAGGATAAAGTGTCTGCCTACAATGTGGGAGACCCGGGTTCGATCCCTGGGTTGGGAAGATTCCCTGGAGAAGGAAATGGCAACCCACCCCAGTACTCTTGCCTGGAAAATCCCATGGACAGAGGAGCCTGGTAGGCTACAGTCCATGGGGTCGCAAAGAGTCACACACGACTGAGCGACTTCACTTCACTTCAATCAATGAATATAGTAAAATTTCAGAATATAAAATTAATATATGGAAATCCCTTGCATTCCTATACACTAACAATGAGACAACAGAAAGAGAAATTAAGGAAACAATCCCATTCACCATTGCAATGAAAAGAATAAAATACTTAGGAATAAATTTGCCTGAAGAAACAAAAGACCTATATGTAGAAAACCATAAAACACTGATGAAAGAAATCAAAGATGACACAAATAGATGGAGAAATAGACCATGTTCATGGATCAGAAGAATCAATATAGTGAAAATGAGTATACTACCCAAAGCAATCCCTATCAAGTTACTAATAGTATTTTTCACAGAACTAGAACAAATAATTTCAAAATTTGTATGGAAACACAAAAAAGCTCAAATAGCCAAAGCAATCTTGAAAAAGAAGAATGGAACTGGAGGAATCAACCTGCCTGACTTCAGACTATACTACAAAGCTACAGTCATCAAGACAGTATGGTACTGGCACAAAGACAGAAGTACAGATCAATGGAACAAAAGAGAAAGACCAGAGATAAATCCACACACCTATGGACAGCTTATCTTTGACAAAGGAGGCAAAAATATACAATGGAGAAAAGACAATCTCTTTAACAAGTGGTGCTGGGAAAACTGGTCAACCATCTGTAAAAGAATGAAACTAGAGCACTTTCTAATACCATACACAAAAATAAACTCAAAATGGATTAAAGATCTAAATGTAAGACCAGAAACTATAAAACTCCTAGAGGGAAACATAGGCAGAACACTCTCTGACATAAATCACAGCCAGATCCTCTATGACCCACCTCCCAGAATGATGGAAATAAAAGCAAAAATAAACAAATAGGACCTAATTAAACTTAAAACTTTTGCGCAATGAAGGAAACTATAAGCAAGATGAAAAGACAGTCTTCAGAATGGGAGAAAATAATAGCAAATGAAGCAACTGACAAAGAATTAATCTCAAAAATGTACAAGCAGTTCATGCAGCTCAGTACCACAAAAATGAACAACCCAGTCAAAAAATGGGCCAAAGAACTAAACAGACATTGCTCCAAAGAAGACATACAGATGGCTAACAAACACATGAAAAGATGCTCAACATCACTCATTATCAGAGAAATGCAAATCAAAACCACAGTGAGGTACCATCTCATGCCAGTCAGAATGGCTGCTATCCAAAAGTCTACAAGCAATAAATGCTGGAGAGGGTGTGGAGAAAAGTGAGCCCTATTACACTGTTGGTGGGAATGCAAACTAGTAGAGCCACTATGGAGAACAGTGTGGAGATTCCTCAAAAAACTGGAAATAGAACTGCCATATGACTCAGCAATCCCACTGCTGGGCATACACACTGAGGAAACCAGAATTGAAAGAGACGCATGTACCCCAATGTTCATCACAGCACTGTTTATAATAGCCAGGACATGGAAGCAGCCTAGATGTCCATCAGCAGATGAATGGATAAGAAAGTTGTGGTAGATATGCACAATGGAATATTACTCAGCTATTAAAAGGAACGCATTGAGTCAGTTCTAATGAGGTGGATGAAACTGGAGCCTATTATACAAAGTGAAGTAAGTCAGAAAGAAAAGAACCAATACAGTATATTAACACATATATATGAAATTTAGGAAGATGGTAATGACGACCCTATATGTGAGAAAACAAAAGAGACACAGATATAAAGAACAGACATTTGGACTCTTGTGGGAGAAGGTGAGGGTGGGATGATTTGAGAGAATAGCATTGAAACATGTATATTACCATATGTGAAATAGATGACCAGTCCAAGTTCGATGCATGAAACAGGGCACTCAAAGCCGGTGCACTGGGACAACCCAGAGGGATGGGATGGGGAGGGAGGTAGGGGGATTCAGGATGGGGGGACACATGTATACCCATGACAGATTCATGTCAATGTATGGCAAAAACCATCACAATATTGTCAAGTAATTAGCCTCCAATTAAAATAAATTAATTAACTTTTTTTTAAAAGCACATGTTGTTGTTCAGTCGCTGTTGTGTCTGACTGTTCTGAAACTCCATGAACTGTAGCCCGCCAGGCTTCTCTGTCCATAGGATTTCCCAGGCAAGAATACTGGAGTGGGTTGCCATTTTCTTCTCCAGGGGTCTGTTCCTGGCCCAAGGATCTAACCTGTGTCTCCTGCGTTAGCTGGTGGATTCTTTACCACTGAGCCACCAGGGAAGCCTGCAAAGCATGAAGCATGCAAATAATAATGACTACTGTTTTTGAAGTGCTAGTATGTGTTGTGCATAGTGCAAAGTAACTTACACATAGTATTAATTAATTTAACCCTGAGTACACTGTTGTAATCACCTTTAAAGATAGACAGTGGAGGCAAAGAAAGATTGTACAGCAGTAGGTGACAGAGCCCGCATTCAAGCACAGCAATCTGAGTCTGCAGCCAAATGTGCTAAAACACACTATGCTGCCTCTCAAATATTAGTTATTATAAATACAGTCACTATGTGCTCCCTACAGGTGAATTTTATCACATAAATCTTCCCATTTACACTGTATGTATCTGAAATTAAATGTGCTTTAATCAGACTGAATTTATTCCATTTGGAACCAAAAGGAAGTGTTCTGAAGCAAAATATATCTGTCATTGCAAATGAGGACTTTCAGGGTTGGCACCTTTAAATAACTTGCTTACCTTCTTAAAAGGTATGTGTTTAAATTTAGAATCACATATATACTAAATTACTTACACACATGTTGTAACTAGTGGAGGAAATCAATGAAAAATTCTATTGTGATTTAGAAATCTAAATAGTTCATTATTATCTAATTAGTTACTTCTTAAATAAGAAATATCAGCATTATAGCCTCTTCTAAAGAATTATAGCAGATAAAATAGCCACAGACACATTTAAAAAAAATCCTAAATTGGGATCCACTGCTTAGTGGAAACAGAGGATATTAGTTCCAAACACCCTTACTTTAGTGGAGCTGGGTGACAAAATAGAGTGATTTCATGTTAGCGGTGGTTTTTTAACATTTAATTTCCTTTTACTAAAGTAGTTTGACCTTCGTGGAACATGGGAAATGTAAAAGGACTGAAAGAAAACCCCAGGGTTCTCGCAGAACCATCTTCTCCAAAGGATCTCACAAGCAAACCATCTGCTCTAGTATTACTCAGATGGGTAGGCTTATATCTTTTAACAGCAGAAATGCTAACTGAATCTCCTACACAAGAGACCCACAGGTTAATGTTGTCCCTAGCACTTATATACTTGATATAATATGGCATGTTTACCTAGAAGCTTGCTACGTGCTTAACATGTGAAGTTCCTTCTCATGGCTGTTTGTTTCTGTTGGACTCTACGTGTTAAAAATAATATAAGGTCAAATTCCATAGGAAAACATGGTTCTGATTGAATTTCCAGTTCCAAACTCTGGACCTAAGCCAGTAGGATCTGGGAATGTGGCAGGGAGAGTATGCCTTACATGGCAGCACTCAAAAGTGACTACTTAGGTTGATTAACTAGTGGTGAAGATAGGTTTGGAAAGATATTTCAACCAGGCTAATTAGCAAGCAGTCAGATGTGACAGAACAGTGAGTAAAATATATGCCACCTCTCTGGAAGGGAGCTAAAAAATGCACTGGGAAAAGATGGAAATAAGTCAGATATGTGCTGGAGCCATGGTAAGAAAGTTAGCCCCATTGCCTGCTTCATGCTGTTTAAAAATAGAAGCGAGAGCTCTTAAACGTGATTTGACTTAGACTCAGAGTCCAAGCCTTAAGTCTCTGTCTTTAACTATATAATTTTTGGTGTAATTTATTATAGGCAATGTTGCCTTTAAGCCTATTTTAGAGTTAGAATTAAGACATAAAATCTTTTTTTTTTAAAGCCCTTTTGCATAGGTCTCCTGTTTTGATTATTAAAATTTAATCACTTGTTTCACACACACACACACACACACACACATGCACACAAAGCCCTTAAGATGTCCCTCCAAACTGCTTTAGTCTAAATTTAAGCTCTGAAAGGATCGGTTTCTTATCTTTTTAATTTCCTTTGTAAAATAGCTAGCAAAACACATGTATTTATGCTGACACTTTTTGGAGCTAATGATACTATTATATGAAAAGATCTGCTCAAGAAAAGCACCCTTTAAAAATGGATTATGATTGTGAAGATGATGACTTCTCTTACGTGGCTCACACAATTAAAACTTTAACCATTGTTTAGTCACTCACTCACACTCAATTTTTGTCTCTTGGATTTTGGTTCTCACTTATATTCCCGCTCTGGGACACTTTCAGTCATCTGCCTGGAATGCCTTTCTCACCTTTTTAGCTTAACAAAATCTTGTTCATCTTTCAAGGAATATACACATTTTTAAATTTGGCTATACCAGCTGTTAGTCATGGCACTTGGGACTTTCAATCTTCATTATGACATGCAAGATCTTTAGTTGCAGCATGCAGGATCTAGTTCCCTGACCAGGGATCAAACCCCAGGCCTCCTGAATTGGGAATGCAGCGTCTTAGACACTGGACTATCAGGGACCTCCCTAAGGAATATTAAAAATTATCTCTTATGGAATCTTCTCTGTTTCCCACCCTCCATTCCTCCCCACAGAATTATTCCTTCCCCCTACTCATGGTTCTGTAGGATCTAGTACTGCTTCTATCACAGCATTTGTCAGGTTATATTAGAGGTAGTCTGTATTTGTCATTCTCCCAAATTAATTGTAAGCTGCTTGAAGGCAGGAATTGCCTTCTTTACCGTGGAACACCTATTCTCCATGTTCAAGAAATTAACACAAAGACTTGCATGTGGTTGACAATATGCTTTGAAGCCAAAGAATCTTCAAAGTAGAAATTCTGTGAGCAGGGAGCATCCTTCCAAACACTGTCCTGCTTTGCTATTGAACTAGGCTTCCTACTTGTCCACATTCTCCATGATACAGAGATGGGCTTTCCTTCTTACACCAGCAAATTTGTTTATCAGTTGTCCTCACTATGAGATTGGACATGTTACTTTGAATCCATTTATTTATTCAGAAAGTATGTGTTCACTACCTCCTCTGGCATTGCTGAAATTTTCAGCAATGTGAACCTATCAGTTTTCTAAAATACTGATAATAATATCCACTACCACCATTGTTTGTACAGCATTTTGCAGCTTCCAAAACTCTCTCATTTCATTAAAATTTCCAAAATGGATGGAGTGGATATTATTATTATCTCAACTTTTGAGGCATTTCTTAGTTTCCTAGCTAACTTCATTGAATAAGTTATTGTTGTTGTTGTTCAGTCACTCAGTCGTGTCCTACTCTTTGTGACCCCATGCAGTGCAGCACGCTAGGCTTCCCAGTCCTTCACTATGTCCCTGAGTATGCTCAAAGTCATGTCCATTGAGTCATTGATGCCATCCAACCATCTCATCCTCTGTCACCTCCTTCTCCTCCTGCCCTCAATCTTTCCCAGCATCAGGGTCCTTTCCAATGAGTGGGCTCTTCGCATGAGGTAGCCAACGTACTGGAGCTTCAACTTCAGCATTAGTTCTTCCAATGAATATTCAGGGTTTGTTTTCCTTTAGGATTGACTGGTTTGACCTCCTTGTTTTTGTTTAGCCATGTCTAATTATAAAATTTAAGATCTCTAAGGGACCTTAAAAGGCTTCCCTGGTAGCTCAGCTGGTAAAGAATCCACCTGCAATGCAGCGGACCCCAGTTTGATTCCTGGGTTGGGAAGATTCCCTGGAGAAGGGACAGGCTGCCCACTCCAGGATTCTTGGGTTTCCCTGGTGGCTCAGATGGTAAAGAATCCACCTACAATGCAGGTGACCTGGCTTCAATCCCTGGGTTGGGAAGATTCCTTGGAGAAAGGAACAGCTACCCACTCCAATATTCTGGTCTGGAGAATCGCCACAGAGAGAGGAGCCTAGCGGGCTACAATCCATGGGGTTGCAAAGAGTCAGACAGGACTGAGTGACTAAGCACACAGCATGGGACCCTAAAAGGTCCTTCCCTTCCTCTTATAGATGAGTAAAATATCTGGACAGATATAGTGGCTTCTCTGTCACATATTTTCTTTAAAATTGGAGTATAACTGCTTTAAATGTGTTAGCTTCTGCTGTACAACAACATGAATCAGCCGTATATACACGTATATCCTCTTTAGCCAACTCCCAAAGTCTTCCTTTGGGTTCCCTGCATCATACATCAAACTCCCACTGGCCATCTATTTTACATATGGTAATGTATATTTCTCAATGCTATTCTCTGATTATCCCACCCTCTCCCTCCCCCACTGTGTTCAAAAGTCTGTTCTTTATGTCTGTGTCTCCTTTTCTGCCCTACATGTAGGATCATCAGTACTATCTTTCTAGATTCCATTTATATGCATTAATAAACAATATTTGTCTTTCTCTTTCTGACTTACTTCACTCTGCGTAATAGGCTGTAGGTTGATCCACCTCATTAGAACTGACTCAAATGCGTTCCTTTTTATAACTGAGTGAGCCATTGTGTATATGTACTATAACTTTCTTATCCATTCATCTGCCAATGATATATCACATATGCTTAATAAATGGCAGAGTCTAACCTGCAGTAGAATCTGTCTTCTGAGTCCTAGTTCTAGCCACTACCCCTATTTCCTCTAGGACAAAAAAAGTTTTGAGTGCATCATCCTCATTTTTGAGATATTCCATTTATTCATTTTGGGAAACTGTCATTTTGGACACAGTTTTGTACATCTTAGTGTTCGTATCAGTCTTCTTCCTGGGTTTGTATTCTCTTTTTCTTTATCTGCTTTCACTATCTGAAATATAAATTTTACTAGGTACAGTAACTTTTTCTATGCAATTTTCTCTCTCAAGTGGGTTTTATCTAACCCTCATGTTTTTCAAATCTCCTAGTTTCTACGCCTTTAGTTCCTACTTCAATATTCATATAGGTAGTTGGGTAGTTTTATAACATTTACCCAAAGGTCTACAGACATACCTGGGTGATGTGGTATGTGGGCAGCATTGCCTGGTCCTCCTCCTTTGCTGAGAATTCAAGAGTTTTAAACTGGAATGAATTATTAGAGATACTTGGTCTAGTTCTCTTGTTTTCCAGATAAGGAGAATGGAAAAAAAAAAAAAACTTGCCTAAATCTATATAGCCTAGATCCAAATTCAGGTTTCTAATGATGATCCTTCTACAATTTACATGGCTTTTTGAATGAAAGTAAGATCTCTGAACAAGGACAAGGGCAATAATTGAACAGAAGGGGAGGGAAAAGAAGGGAAAGCAAGAGTTTCTGCTGATGAGGCTCCCAAACTCAAGAATCCAAAACTATTTAAAATTTTTTAAAGTTGACCTAATTTGCAAGCTGAACAAGTCTTCTGAAGAGCCTGACAAATCTTATCTTCCTATTTTGATTAATCAAACTATTAGAAATGTGCTGTAAAGCACAGGGAACTCTACTCAGTGCTCTGTGGTGACCTAAATGGTAAGAAAATCCAAAAAGGAGGGGATATATGTTTATATATGGAACTTCCCTGGTGGCTCAGTGGTAGAGAATCCTCCTGCAAAGCAGGAGACCTGAGTTCGATCCCTGGGATGGAAAGATCCCCTGGAGAAGGAAAGGGCAACCTACTCTAGTATTCTTTCCTGTGAAATCCCAGGGAAGAGGAACCTGGCAGGCTACAGTCCATGGAGGTGCAAAAGATTTGAAAATGACTTAGAGGCTAAACAAATATCTATATACATACACTGATTCATTTTGCTGTACAGCAGAAACTAACACAACACTGTAAAGCAACTATAGACCAATAAAGAAAAAGACATGAAATCATGTTTTCCTAAGGAAAATGATCTTCGTGTGACAATTTTCTAGCACTGTATGTCATTTTACCTCTAGATGCAAGTCTTTTTATTCTTTTCATGGTGCTTTATAGAGAAACACTGATTGTGTCTCAGTTGAGACTAGTTGAACTTAAACATAGTATGTGAACCCTTTATAATTTATTAACAAGATTTGAGCACAGAGGCTGATTTTGTAAAATTTGGTTCTGTGAGACAGAGTCTTTTGCATTGATTTAGGATACCTACATTCAGACTGAAACTTTCCAGACTTGAGAGTGTTCACATGTTTGTAGCTTAATTGTAAATCATCTTTCATTTAGAAGATTTAAAGACAGGCTCAAGACCTAAATCTTTTCAGTCACCTTCCTAACTGGGAAAAGCCTCTAGATGAGCCTTATTATGGTTTTTTTGAATGGATTAGAACAAACAGTTTGATAACAGTTCAAATAGAACAAATATCATCACAAGAAAAACAACTCTTGCCTCCAAGAGTTAAATGTAAAATTAGGTGTCATTATAAGGCATTTGGAAGACGTTTGAAAGCCGTCTAGCCCAAGCAGGCCAAACCGCTCGACTGTAATGGGCAGCAAATCAAAACCAGAGTGGGAAGCTTGTTTTCTCCTATTTGTTTTGCTTCATTCTCTTTGATTATTTTGGCAAAGTTAAGCTGAAACGGCAGTGCTCTGAAGTTCTGTAAATGTAAGCTTTTAATTAGGTTAAAGACTCCTTTGCAGCTCTTGTCGAGTGCTCATTTTGTGCTTGGAATGCTTTCTTCCATACTTCGGTATGTTTTGAAAGGCGCTGTGGTCCTCTTTGTCAATTCCCTCCAGTAGCCATGGAAACCCTCCGTGGCTCTTTTCCAGAGTTCTATCTTTTGCTTGGAAGTTGCTCTGTAGGTGCTTCGTGCATTTGAACATCTCGGATTGTCTGCTCATTTGCACCGTTTAAGAAAACTGATTTCTGCTTCAAGTTAACTCTGTTTAAAGATCTTCTATTTTAAATCATTTTTAAGTGTTCAAAAACTTTTCATTAACCCCACCTGTAGATGGTAGATTTTTCTCCGAAGAGAGTATTTTCTACTTTACTTTTTTTGCTATGATTCTCTTAAAGATTTAGCTGCTTTGCATATGTTTTTATACCTGTGGTTTTAACTAATAAATGGAACATAGAGAAATGGTTCTCAAATGATGGTATAAGACTGTGGCTGTACGTGTTAAGAAAACAAAAGTATGGTCTTTACATTGATTTTTTCATTTGGATAAAAAACTCTATAAATAATACTCTCATGTACTAGGATTTTAACAAGTTCAAGTCTCCCCTTTGAAGAATTCTTTTGAACATTGTAAGGATCATGAGGAAAATCTAGATCAAAATCAAATAGGTTAAATGTGTGTGTGTAGAAACATAAGTCACTTTTACTGCTTTTTGGTGTAGTTAGAGGAAATCTCGAAATGGGTTTCTTTCTGAAATAGGAAATATATTGCTTATAAACTAGTAACCACAATTAGAAGATACTCTATTTTCAATTAGGATCTGGTCTGCTTTTTTTCCTGGAATTTAACACTTAACCTACATTAAAGATTGGGCTTCCCAGGTGGAGCTCATGGTAAAGAATCTGCCTGCAATGCAGGAGACCGGGATTTGATCCCTGGGTTGGGAAGATCCCCGGAGGAGGGCCTGGCTGCCGTCTCCAGTATTCTTGCCTGGAGAATCCTACGGACAAAGGAGCCTGGCCGGCTACGGTCCACAGGGTCGCAAAGAGTCGGACACCACTGAAGCGACTTAACATGCACACACAGCTCGCACTACATTATAGATAAAGCAGCCATGCTTATGAAAATAAATCCTCAGGTATGTGTGCCAATATTCAAATGTTAAGACTGTCTACAGACAATCTTATCACACTTACTTTGTGAAACAGGTGACTGAACTGATCTGGGAGCTTTGGTTTATTTTTGTCAGTGTTTAATTTCCTGCCATGCAGATGCACTTCGTGTTAAGGGATTTATGTGATTAAGTGGCAAAATGACAAACAAGGTTGTCTGGCGCTCATCTTCTCTCTTTAGTCGACTAATCACCTTTGGATTCTGGGCTCGGTCAATGAGTGAGTCCCTTATGCAAATAAGCCACGCTTCTCCATCTAGACATTTGCTCTGTAGGCGACCACATTGTCAGCGGGGAAATCAAAGACAAAAGTTACTGTTCGGATTTAGGAAGAAATTTTATAATCCTTGGTTGGAAATGGTTTCCTTGGTTAGCGTAAGCATCTTTTCTCCTGGTAAAGTTGACAGCCCTGTCCTGCACTTGTATTTACTTCAGCTTAACTGGGACTCACAACACCGTTGCCAAGATCTAAAGCCTCAGGAGAGTTAAACTAGTCAAGACTGTATCTTATAGCAATTCAGCATCAATTTCTTAGAAGCCTACTGTTCACAGTGAAGCCTTGAGGCCTATACAAAATCATTCTGACACCAACACTATATTATAGTCTGCATATATCTCTCAGTTGCCCTTGACTTGACACACAGCTTGAGAGATTTAAGGTGATTAATAGCTCTCCCTCTCTCGCTCTCCAAGGTGATGATTACCTCCCTGCAGGTACTATCATCCTAGCCTATTAGTGGTAGTAATGACTTGGATTTATGTAACACTGTCTTATGGAAGATTACAAAGTATTTTATGCTTATTATATCCTCCCTTTGAGGTATAAGCCAGAATTGTTATTTAGAGCATTCTGGCTGGGGAAACTGAAGCACTGTATTTAGAGGACTTGTCTTAGGGCCAACAGATAGGCAGTGGCATAAGCAAGCTTTATTCTTGATCTCCTGATTGCCAAACCACTATTCCTTCAGCCAGATTGCTTCTCGCTCTTCATTTTTCAAAGAAGTCATTGACTTTTATATTTCACCTGAAGCACTGGAAACAACAAAAATGTATCTATGCACTACCTTGAGTTTGCACTGTAACACACAATTCTCTGCATGTGGTTTGGCAACAGTTCAGTTCAGTTCATTTGCTCAGTCATGTCTGATTCTTTGCAACCCCGTGGACTGCAGCATGCCAGGCCTCCCTGTCCATTACCAACTCCCAGAGTTTGCTCAACCTCATGTCCATCTAGTCAGTGATGCCATCCAACCATCTTATCCTCTGTCGTCCCCTTCTCCTCCTGCCTTCAATCTTTCCCAGCATCAGGGTCTTTTCCCATGAGTCAGTTCTTCACATCAGGTGACCAAAGTATTGGAGTTTCAGCTTCAGCATCAGTCCTTCCAATGGATATTCAGGACTGATTGCCTTTAGGATGGACTGGTTGGATCTCCTTGCAGTCCAAGGGACTCTCAAGAGTCTTCTCCAACACCACAGTTCAAAAGCATCAATTCTTTGGTGCTCAGCCTTCTCTATAGTCCAACTCTCACATCCATACATGACTACTGGAAAAACCATAGCTTTGACTAGACAGACCTTTGTTGGCAAAGTAATCTCTCTGCTTTTTCATATGCTGTCTAACTTGGTCAGAGTTTTTCTTCCAAGGAGCAAGAATACCATGTAACAAAAAACTTTGTGATAGAGTGACCTAACTCTGATTCTTCAAGGGTGAGGCATGGAGCTGTTGAGCTTTCTTCGTGTAGGCTGTTCAACTATATGGGCTGCATGTTGTGATTGTGATTGGATGATGTTAGAGGTGGTGTGAGCCTCCTTTATGTTTGGGGCTTCAGTTTCTCTTGTCTTGAACTTTCATTAGATTCTTTCTCTCATCAGCCCCTGTACCAAACCACACATTCACATGTGACTATAGGAGCTGACTGAACCATTTTGTGATTCTATCGAATCCTTATACAAAATTTGGATTATGTCTTTGGTACTTACACGTACAACCAAACCCTCTAAAACCTAGTTCCTTTGGTCAGCGTCAATCTCTGTCTTACAGCCTTTCTAGCTATAAAAATACACTCTGATGGAAAGAATTTGGTTTGATTCACATTTCACTTTAAAACTGTTGATAAAGGGCCCCACCTAAGCATAGTTTTTTCAGGTGAAATTGGCTACTTCCTGTTTCTAGATCATGTCTGACTCTTTTTTGACCCCATGGACTATAGCCTGCCAGGCTCCTATGTCCATGGGATTTTCTAGGCAAGAATGCTGGAGTGGGTTGCCATTTCCTTCTCCAGGGCATCTTCCTGATCCAGGGATCAAACCTATAACTCCTGCATTACAGGTATATTCTTTACTGCTAAGCCACTGGGGAAGCCCAGATAACTCTTACTTTAAATTTTTAAAAATTTTATATTGGAGTATCATTGTTGTATTAGTTTCAGGTGTACAGCAAAGTGATTCAGTTATACATATACATGTATCTATTCGTTTTCAAATTCTTTTACCATGTAGATTATTACAG
Organism: Okapia johnstoni; assembly: GCA_024291935.2. Classification (NCBI taxonomy): domain Eukaryota; kingdom Metazoa; phylum Chordata; class Mammalia; order Artiodactyla; family Giraffidae; genus Okapia; species Okapia johnstoni. Next base: position 119,499,664 of record CM044308.1, on the reverse strand, counting down.
AATATTAAGCAGAGTTCTCTGTGCTATACAGTAGGTCCTTGTTGGTTATCAAATATAACAGTGTGTATATATATCAATCCCAAGTTCCCAATCTATCCCTTCCCTGCCTTTCCCCCCAGGAACCATAAGTTTGTTCTCTAATTCTGTGAGTCTATTTCTGTTTTGTAAATAAGTTCATTTGTATCATTTTTTTAGATTCCACATATGACTGATATATTTGTCTTTGTCTGATTTACTTCACTTAGTATGATAATCCCCAGGTCCATCCACGTTGCTATACATGGCATTATTTCATTCTTTTTAATGGGTGAATAATATTACAGATAATTCTTACTTTGAAGTAATTATTTAATGTGCTGTTTATAAAGAGAAGGAGAAGGAAAAGAAGGGATACTTAGAATATTAAGCACTGATTTTGTGCCAGTCTTGGTGATACATGTTTTCATATATGCTATCTTATTCAAACCTCATAAAACGTGCAAGATAAGTATTATCTTCTCCCATTTTAACAGAGGAGAAAATTTAGAATCAGAGAGGTTAAATAACTTGAACCAGTTACTTAGTAATGAACTAATAAACATCAGAGCCCAGATTCAAGCCCTAGTGTGTCTGGTGGTTATTAGCCAAACTATACCTGGAGACCTAACAGATGGTATGGACCTAACAGAAGCAGAAGATATTAAGAAGAAGTGGCAAGAATACACAGAAGAACTATACAAAAAAGATCTTTATGACCCAGATAACCACAATGGTATGATCACTCACCTAAAGCCAGACATTCTGGAGTGAGAAGTCAGGTGGGCCTTGGGATGCATCACTGTGAACAAAGCTAGTGGAGGTGATGGAATTCCAGTTGAGCTATTTCAAATCCTGAAAGATGATGCTGTAAAACTACTGCACTCAATTTACCAGCAAATTTGGAAAACTCAGCAGTGGCGACAGGACTGAAAAAGGTCAGTTTTCATTCCAATCCCAAAGAAGGGCAATGCCAAAGAATGTTCAAACTACTGCACAATTGCACTCATCAAACATGCTAGCAAAGTAATGCTCAAAATTCCCCAAGCCAGGCTTCAACAGTACATGAACCATGAACTTCCAGATGTTCAAGCTGTATTTAGAAAATGCAGAGGAACCAGAGATCAAATTGCCAACATCTGCTGGATCATAGAAAAAGCAAGAGAATTCCAGAAAAACATCTACTTCTGCTTCACTGACTACGCTAGAGCCTTTGACTGTATGGATCACAACCAACTGTGGAAAATTCTTCAAGAGCTTGGAATACCAGACCACCTAACCTGCCTCCTGAGAAATCTGTATGCAGGTCAAGAAGCAAAAGTTAGAACCAGACATGGAATACCAACTGGTTCCAAATTGGGAAAGGAGTATGTCAAGGATGTATATTGTCACCTTATTTATTTAACTTATAGGCAGAGTAAATCATGTGAAATGCTGGACTGGAGGAAGCACAAGCTGGAATCAAGATTGCAGGGAGAAACATCAATAACCTCAGATATGCAGATGACACCACCCTTTGGCAGAAAGTGAAGAGGAACTAAAGAGCCTCTTGATGAAGGTGAAAGAGGAGAGTGAAAAAACTGGCTTAAAACTCAACATTCAAAAAACTAAGATCAAAAAAAAAAAAAACTAAGATCATAGCATCTGGTCCCATCTCTTCAGGGCAAATAGATGGGGAACAATGGAAATGGTGAGAGACTTTATTGGGGGGGCTCCAAAATCACTGCAGATGGTGACTGCAACCATGAAATGAAAAGAAGCTCACTCCTTGGAAGAAAAGCTATGACAAACCTAAACAGTATATTAAAAAGCAGAGACATTACTTTACCAACAAAGGTCTGTATAGTCGAAGCTATGGTTTTTCCAGTAATCACGTATGGATATGAGAATTGGGCCATAAAGGAGGCTAAGTGCTGAAGAATTGATGCTTTCAAACTGTGATGTTGGAAAAGACTCTTGAGAGTTCTTAGGACAGCGAGGAGATCAAACCAGTCAATCCTCAAGGAAATCAGTCCTGAATATTCATTGGAATATTCATTGGAAGAACTGATGCTGAAGCTGAAGTGCCAATACTTTGGCCACCTGATGCAAAGAGCTGACTCGCTGGAAAAGACCTTGATGCTGGGAAAGATTGGAGGCAGGAGGAGAAGGGGACTACAGAGGATGAGAAGGTTGGATGGTATCGCTGACTTGATGGACGTGAGTTTGAGTAAACTCCAGGATTTGGTGATGGACAGGGAGGCCTGGCGTGCTGCAGTCCATGGGGTTGCAAAGAGTCGAACATGACTGAGCAACTGAACTGAACTGAACCTGGAGAGGCCCTTGTGTTAGTTTAAATGAGTATCATGGAAATAGTGGAACTAAGGCTTTCCTAAAAGGAAAGGTCATTATATGAGAGCTGTACACATGCAGATATTAAATTAAACACAAAAGAAATCTCTCCCAGTCCTATGGGTTGTGGCATTTGAGAAAATCTTCTCATAAAACACCATTTTAAAAACTAACTGTAATGTTTAAAAATCTTCTGAGATAACTCTGAGGAAACCTGAGGGAAAATGAATGCCAGAGGCTCAATGGCTTGGCAGAATCAAACATCTTTTGGTTTCAGACTTTGTAGGGGAGTAAATTGTAGGAGAATCTGGTGCTTCCAGTAGATGTTTCAGCATCTGAGTAGAGAAAAGGAAAAATTATCTGAAAAGGGGACTATTTATATTGACCACTTCGCATTTCTAAGCACTAACCATTTTAGATGGAGAGTTTTTCTTTAGAGGCAGGAATGGACATAAGGAAAATACCCTCTCCCCTTTCTAAAAGGATCTAAGCATAGACTGGGGGATGTTAGATAACAGTTTACTTCCAGCTCTTGGATTCAATGGATTTCAATTGTATAAATATTAAATTTGCTTGTAATTGTGACTTGACAAAGCTTCAGGAAAATGTAAGCTTCAAAAAAAAAAAAAGAAAAGAAAGAAAACAACAACACAGGAGTAATCAGACCCAGCACAGACTTATAGACCAGAAGGGAGCAGTAGGACAGGCTCTGTGAAGGTGAAGAAGTAGTTCCCGGACGTAAAAGGAAACCTAGATTCTGTGTTATAAGCATGTCTGCATAGACTCCGACGACACAGATACCCATGTCCCTCTGAAAATCATTTCCAAACTTTAGCAGGCTGCAGATTGCCCCGGGAGTTGGTGATGGACAGGGAGGCCTGACGTGCTGCAATTCATGGGGTCGCAAAGAGTCAAACACGACTGAGCGACTGAACTGAACTGAACTGAACTGAGATTGCACATGCTTGGTTGAGGTTTTTCCGAATGTCTGATCCTAGCGTTGAAGTCATTTCATATTCTCAACAGTAGAGGTCCTCAGTGCCACTCCAACTATCTCTTCAACTGTAATACTGAAAAATTCTCCCATCCTTGAATTACATGGCATTTATTGTTGCTTGTGGAATTTAAGTCATTTTGTGGATACTAGTGCCTATTTTTATGTCACTAATAAATGAAAAAATTTGAGTCCTCATTGCCTGATCTTGGCTTAAATTTTCAGTCTTTTGTGACAGCTGAAATGATGTGTCAAAATGAGTTGATTTCATAGTGGGATATTTGAAAAATATATAAAATCATTTTCTTGAAATTTTGGAATAAAAACACCATGAGAAACTATTTATAGAAAACTTTATTTAAAGTTTCTTGAAGGACAACAGTGATTTGGTAGGGGAGGTTTTAGGGGTTACCAGTTCTGGTTTTCTTAAAACTGCCAATTCACTTATTGTCTATTATGTTTAGAACTATGGATCTACGAGATAATTGAGGAGGCAGAGGGTAGGTTTTGGGGGTTTTTGTTTTTGTCTCAGGGGTTTTTTTTACTTGAATTTTCTGCCCATAGATACCATTCACTGAGAACGTCCCCAATTACCCTTTCTTTTCACCCAAAGCTGGCATTGTCCTTGTTTGCATGCATGCTAAGCTGCTTTAGTCATGTCCTACATCTTTGCAACCCCATGGAGTGTAACTCGTCAGGCTCCTCTGTCCATGGGTTGCCATGCCCTCCTCCAGGGGATCTTCCCAACCCAGGGATTGAACCCACATCTCCTGTGGTTCCTGCATTGCAGGGAATTCTTTACTACTGAGCCACCCAGGGGAAGCCCGACAGTGTCCTTAATTCCTCCCAATTGCTTACACTCCATAGCTAAACAATCACTATATTTTTCAGTTCTATCTCCTGTGTATTGCTTGCACCATTTCCCATCACGGCTCTAGTTTAGGCCTTTAACTTAACTGTTGGAACTGTCTTCATGCTAATCTCCCTGTTTCCAGTCTCGCCTCCTTCTAAACCATTCCCTGCGTATTTACAAAACCACCTTCCTAAAATGCCATATTCTCGCTTAATACTTTCAGTGGTTTTCCATCACTACTCAATAAAGCCCAAATTTCCTTAGCATAGCCTACAAGTTCTTTTATAACCTTGTCCCTAACTATATTACCAGCTTTACTGCTTCCTTCTCCCTTCACCACAGCCCTCAAATCTATGTTCTAACCATATACTCAGCTACTTAGAGTTCTTCAAATGCATCTAATTATTTCAACCGTTCTGTCTTTATGTGCTGTTGTTCTAATATTACTTTCTTCTCTCACTCCTTGTTTGCCTGACAAACACCTAGCTTTTTCTTTAAGACTCAGGCCAAATATCTTCTGCTTTGAAAAACATTTCCTGAACCCCAGGCACGGTTATACTTCTAGCCTCTTTGTGCAGATACTCTACTGTATATATTCTTCCTCTAACATACTCTCCATATTACATTAGTTACTTTTCCTGCAGACCAATAGTTGTGAGGGGAAGAGGGAGCATTTGGCAATGTGTGGGACATTTTTATTGTCACACAGGGGAGAGGCAGTGCCACTGGCATCCAGTTGGTTAGGAGACAGAGACTCAGCTTAACAACCTCTAATGCCCAAGACAACCTCTCACAACAAAGAATTATTCAATCAAAAATGCCAGTACTGCCAAGGTTGAGAAACTCTGCCAGACTGTAAATATGTGTCTTTTTTCAACTTTGGATTCTCAGGATGTAGAACGATATTAACCAACATTACATAATAAATAAATAGGATTCAATGAGTAAAACATTTCATAGGATTCTCTGAAGTCATTCATCCAAAGGTAGAAAAGATTCGTTGAGAAAATAGCCAGAGCCCAAATTCAATCACTTGCAAAGGTGTAATTTGAAATTCATTTAAAAATTCTCTTTATAAGCATGAAATTGAAAGTGTTAGTTGCTCAGTCATGTCCAACTCTTTGGGACCCCATGGACTGGTGGCTCAGATGGTAAAGAATCTACCTGCAATGCAGGAGACCTGGGTTCGATCCCTGGGTTGGGAAGATCTCCTGGAGAAGGGAATTCTTGCCTGGAGAATCCCACGGACAGAGGAACCTGGTGGACTACAGTCCATGGGGTCTCAGAGTCAGACATGACTGAGCAACTAACACTTTTACCTAATAAGCATAGAGAGACTAGATTAAAATTATGATCTGATTATGTGCCTACTTCCTCTCTTAAAAAGTCATGTAAAATGTAAGGGAACATGTTAAATGACGAAAAATTTCATCCGATAGATATTTTGAAGAATCCCTAAAAGAGATTACAGAGGATAAAAGGAAGAAAATAATTAAAGAAATAATAGAAGAAAGTTTTCAAGATCTAAAGGAAAATAGAAGCCTTCAGATAGAAAAAACCTACATCAGAATACCAAGGACAAAGAGAAATACCAGAATACCAAGGATAAGGAGAAGAAAAACAAATAATCTACAAAGGAATAGATGTCAGTTTCATTAATAAGCCTGGATGCCAAAAGATAATGAAACAATACCTCACGTTAAAGATGGAAAATTATTTTAAAGCTAAAATCTTATTCCTAGCCAAGGTAACATTTAGGTGGGGGTGGAGGGATGCAAAATTAAGACATTTTCAGACACATTAAGACTTGGAAGTTAATCACTCACAAACTTCCTCTTTAGAGAATTACTAAACAATATAACTCAACCACTTTCCCCCCAAAAGGATTTATAGGAATAAAAAACAAATGCTCAGCAAAGAAATAAAACCTAAGTAAGTCTAATGATGCTCATGAACAATAAGAAATAATTAACAACAACCTGGAACTAAAATGCCAGATAATTGCAGCATGGTCAGTAGGAGGGGAAAGCTGAGAGTACAGGAAAATGAATGAATTCTTGCTAAGACAGTGTGGTAGGGGGCAAAAAGTGTATTGATATATAGACTAACCAATAGGAAAAGTGATAAAAATATTTTAAAATTTAAATTAATATTTAAAATATAAAAATAACCATTAGAAAAGTAGAATAATAGCTTTCAAAACAGTAGAAGGAAAATAGAGAACTAAATCAATCCAACAAAATGCAATAAATAAGAAAAATGAAGAAATCACAGTAAGTAAAAAACATAAAACAAGGTAGCAGGATTGAGTCCAGTTATACCAGTAATCACAATTAATGTGAATAGGTTAAATTCTCCAACCAAAGGATAAAAATCCAATTGGGCTTTCAAATCTTTCCACATGCTATTTAAATATGTGTGTGTGTGTGTATTTTATAAAATGATAAAGAAAAGTTTAAAAGAAAGAAATGGAAAAATGTATCTCATGTAAATGCTAACAGAAATAAAGCAGACATAGAAATATTAATTTCAGACAAAATATTAGTTTCAATCTAAAAAGTGAAAAGCAACAAAAGGGACCAAGAGGACTTTTCATATCAATAGAAAGTACAATCCACCAAGGAGAAATAAGACTTTTGAACTTTTATCAACTAAGAAAATAACTTTGAAATATATAATATTAAGCAAAATTTGATAGAAATACAAGTAGGAATTGACAAATCCACAATTAGAGTGGGAGATTCTAGCAACATTTTCTCAGATATCGAATGATCAAGTACACACACAAGAAGTATAGATAGAGAGGATCTAAAATACATATTAAAAAACTCTTTCAGTTGTTGTTGTTATTTGCACTTTATTTAAATGGCAAAACTCTCAGAAAATGAGCCATCAGACAAAGGAGAAGTGAACCAACTGGAGGAAATAGTGAAAGAGGATTAAAGGAGATATTGTAACTATAAAATGAGGAAAGTAAGAAAGATGTTTTCATCCCTTTCCCTCACTCATTCTGTTCCTGCTCTCTGAGTGAAGCAGCTCTGTTTTAATGATACACATAGAATATTATACCCAACAAAGAAGAATACACCTATTTTTTAAAACATCCACGAAAGATTCTTAGAATTTAGCCATGTATTAAATTACAAAGAAAATTTTAATAGGTACCAGAATGGAAAAATCTCTCTATGTTCTGCAAATCTCTGACCATAATGCAAAAAATGATGATTAGGAATTAATAATTAAAGATATGTCCCCAAAGCTCTCTGCACACAAAAAAAAAAAAAAATCGATGTCCTAAATGCTGTTGTATCAAATCACAAACTACTTAGAAATGCAAACCAATAAAAGCACAACATATCAAAATCTGATGGAATCAGACAAAGTGATATTTAGAGGAAATTTTCAAGCATTACCTGCATTTATTATAAAATAATAAAGATTAAAAATGAATTAAGTAAGCATTCAACTCAGAGAACTGGGGAGAACGGACATAAAATAAACCCTAAAAGGAAGAAATAACTAATCAAGATAACAGCAGAAATTAATAGGAAGGTCAAACTAGAAATCAATAAAACTAAAGATCAGAGTTTGTTTTTGAAGACCAGTAAAAACTAATTTGCTTAGGCAAATCGGACCCAGAAAAAAAAAGAAAGCACAAATAAACTCATTGGAAAAGATATAAAGTTGTACTTATATACCCCAAATTTGAAAATCTAAATGAAATCAGGGACTTTTCTGGGGGTCCAGTGGCTAAGACTTTGTCAGTTTCCATCCCTGGTTGGGGAGAGAAGATCCCACATGCCTCACAGCCAAAGGAACATAAACAACAGAAGCAACATCATAACAAATTCAATAAGGACTTCACAGAGGGTCCACATCAAAACACTTAGATGTTTAAAGAAAAATAAATGCAAGACTTTCTAGAAAAGTATAACTTAGCAAAATCTACTCCACAAAATAAACAATTTTAAATATCAAAAGTAAAAGGAATTTTAAAAGTGGGAAGAAGCCTTCCTCTAAGAAAGCATCAAGCCCAGTTTTCTACAGATGATTTCTACAAAGCCTTGATGAAAACTGTTTCTTTTGATGGATAAAATGCTCTAGAACATAGTGAATGAGCTCAAGCTTTCTAACTCAGCTCCTAGCTGAGGTCAATATGTACTCCAATATACACTACTGTCGTTTATAAAAGATTCAAAACTTTAACTAGCATATTCAAAAATCAAACCCAGTGATGTATTAAAAAATAAATGCATTATGTCCAATTAATGTTTATCTCAGAAATGCAAAAATAATTTAATATTGTGTAAATTATCAGATTAATGGAGGAAAAAAAGGTAGTCTCCAAAGTCCCCACCTCAGAAAAAGAAACATTTAATATAATTCAGCACCATTCCTCCTTAAACAAACAAAAAACAATGTAAAATTTAGTCAATTAGGAATAGAAAGAGACTTCCTTAACTTGACAATGTTTATCAGAAATATACAGGAAATACATTAGCAGTCCCTTCAAAATCTAGAACAAGATAGGATGCCCACTACAACTACTGTTTAATGTTATAACTGAAAGCCAATGCAATATGAAAAGGAAAAGAAATGAGAAAAACGTTGGAAACAGAGACAAAGGTGTCATTGTTTGCAGACCACATGAAAGTCTGGTTAGAAAAATCAACAGCTCTAAAAACTAACAGAATTTAGCAAAGTAGCTAACTGAAGATCAACATAGAAAAATGAATAGATTTCTTATATTCCAGAAATTACATGTAATAGGTAAACTAGGAATAAACCTAACAAGAAATCCAAATGACCTGTATAGCGTAAAATATAGAACTTCAATGAAAGTCGTAAAAGAAGAATCAGTGGAGGCAAACACCGTGTTCTTGCATTGGAAGACCCAGTATTGTAAAGATGTCAGTTCTCCTCAAACTGCCTTTAAATTTAATGCAATCCCAATCAAAATCCCAGTAAGTATTTTTCATGGAACTTGACAAGCTGATTCTCATTTACTGAAGGCAAACTGAAGGAGACCATAAGAGAACTGTTAGATACAGAACAATGAGGGGGGAATTGCCTTACCAGATATGAGAACATACTGTAAACCTATGATAATTAAAACATTCTGACACTCATGCAAGAATAAGCAATTTGGTTAATAGAACAAATGCAGAGCTCAAAAACACACGCTCATGTACAGAAATTTAGTTTATGATAAAAATGGGTGTTTCGGGTATCAATTACCACTGAGGTAATTAACAGTCAATATAGACAAATAAATCATATCACAATCTCACTCCAAATACAAAACTAAATAAATTAATCAGAGAGCTAAAATAAAAATAGCAGGAAAAGTAGAAATGAATATTCTAAATTTGGTTTGTGGAAGTCCTTCCTAAGCATAAGGAAAAATCTAGAAGCCACAAAATAGATTGAAAACTACTGAAACTGAAAACACATGAAGATTAAAAAATGGCACAAGCATAAGCATTTACAAACACTTTTGAACTCTACACTTACCATATATAAATTATACCTCAATTTTTGTTAAAAGATAAGAAAAATGGTAGGGAGAAAATAATTGCAGCCTGCAATTATTTTCATAGGTTTACAGCATATTTTATAAATTCATTTAATGTAACGTTTGAGATACAGAGTACTATAAAGCAGTTAGAGAAATTAGAAACCAAGAGTAAAAAGGACAATTGACAGAAGAAAAAAAATGACCAGTTACCATCTGAAAAGATGTTCAGATGCACCAGTGATCAGGAACAGGCCGATATAGGCAACAAATGCCACTTTTTTGCCCATTTCACTGGCCAAAATTTTTGAAAAGATAAGTAATAGCTATTGTTGATGAGTGTAAACAGTAGGCACTCACATGAATCACTGAGAACTAGTGGAGTTTGAAAGGTGATTTTAAGCTCTCCTCAGCCATTCTCATCTCTGAAGTTTCTTGGTTTTTACCCTAGATAACTCCTTGCACCTGTAAATGTTGAAATATATGTGAGGATGTTTATCAAAACATTGTTTATAATAGCCAAAAATAAATAACATAAATAGTCCCGGAGTAAGTAGACTAGGGTTCTATGGATTCACTAAATATGCTCTCATTTATAAAAAAAACGAAAAATGAAAATATATGAACAAACATAGATAAGATATAAATGTATGGAAAAATAATCAAGAAGGATACACCAAACTATTGAGTAGTTACAACTTAGGGAGGAAGTAGAATTGGAGTTAGAGATGAAAAGAAAGAACTTTCTGATATTTATGCTATCTAATTGCACATTTTTAAAAATTTAATGAGACTATATTTCTTATATAAATAATTTTAAATTTACATAAATGTTTGAAATGATACCATTGTTATAAAAGCAATGCATGTTTATTATAGAGAAGTCAGAGGAGGAAAACAGGAAAATAAAATTTAGCCTGTAATCCAGAAATATCCACTATTAACATTTTGATGTCTAGCCTGCCATATTAGTTAATTCATATACATGCATTTTAAAATGGAAATGGCATTGTATATTGTGACCATCTTCGCTAGCATAAAGCTGTTTGTGTGCAACATCCTTTTTAAAAGGATATATTCTCCTTCATTTGTTCAGTGAGTACTAGGAATACAACACTGAGTTCAAGTATAATGTATTTAACTAATCTTCTGTTGTACTTTTAGATTTCTCCCAATTTTTCTCAGTGTTGAAATACCTCTATGACAATTTTGTCATTGTGATTTTATTTGTGATTTTATTTCCTCAGACTAGATTCCTAAATTGCTGGAAGTGTTGTTGCTGGATCAGATATAATGTGCATTTTCTAGACCCTTGATATGTATTTCCACAAGCCTTTTGGTAAACTACTATTTAATACCCACCAGCAGCGCCTGAGAGTATCAGTTTCCCAATGCCCTGACCAACATTGGGATATTGTAATTTTTAAAAATATGAATTTAATAAATAAAGTCTAGCATTTGTTTTTATTCGTGTTAATCAATTCTTTGATTATGAATAAAGTTTAATATTAAGGATATTAACCCTTTGACAGTGTGTTGCAAAAACACATAAACTTTTTAGCCCCCAAGCCGTAAACTAAGATTACATTTGATTGCCTTTAGAAGTCTCAGTAATATTAGTTGCTTAAACATGCTATTAAGCAAGAATTATGTGTTTGTGTGTGTATGAAATACATCACTCTACATATGAAAAAATAACACTACCATCTTGGCTTGCGCTTGACTCTCATATTCCCTTCTAGAAAAATTAATTTATTTTCAATCAATTAACAATGTTTTAAAAAAAATTAAAATGTTTTCTGGAAAACTACATTCTTTGAGAAAGCCTTTCTTCATGAGAGATTAAAATCTGCCTTGGACTTTTACATGGATTAAGTTTTAAATTAGTATAGAAGAATAACAATATGAATCAATTTGATCAAAGAAAAAGTGTCACTAATTATTTAAACAAGACACTTACAACAGGGATTTAAAGGCAAAGCAGCGGATTTCCCTTGCATGTGGATCAAATCAGAAGTATCCCATAATTGACTCTTTACAAGACCCTGCTTCAGTATAATGGACTAGATATTAAAGCTCTAAGTATTTAAAGCTAGTTTCCGTCTTTCTCTAAATGCAGGCCCGCCACTAAGAGCTATTTTACAAGTCTGACACATTAGCTACATCGCAGGGAAATACACTGGCTCTGCTTCTAGGGCCGGGAATTTCAAGTGCTTTCAATAGTTAAATGGTGTGAAATGGGTAACATTGAACCTGTGAGAAGCAATGAGCTCCTAAAAAATAAATTCCAGATGGGAAGGCTGATGGAAAGGGACGCAGATACTGTAACGGTTCTTTCAATGAATTAATTCCAAAAGGAGCTCATACTTTTTTTTTTTTTTCCTGCATTTTTAGCCAACTTATCTGCGCATGACTTTGGGAGGGAAAAAAAAAAGATTTTTCCCTTCTATTATTTAACTTTGGAAACAAAGCAGGTTTTGTAAACTGTTACTGTCAGATCAAACACAGGAGTAGAATAAGAGGAGTCATATAAGGAGTATTTTATAACTTTCTTAGAGCAGTAAAGACAAAAGGGTCAAGTCAAGACCACAGCTCCTCCTTACAGTGTAATGTTAGACTAAACAGCTAACTGCTTCGTGTGTTAGGATTCCCACTGCAGGACAGACATTTCGGTACCTACCCCTGCAGTACATTTTTTAGCGGAACGGGGTGTGTTTTCACGTATCCTAGCATTTTGATCTCATAGCATCTTTAGTAGGTCACATACAAAACACCTCTGAAGAAGAATTATAGTGTAGTGAGAAGAGTTTTAATGTTTGACTAGAAATTGGGTTCAAATCACAAATTTGCCACTTAGTCATTGATCTGGATCATTTTACTTAATCTCTCAAGGTCTCAGTTTCCTCACTTATAAAACAGGAATCGTAGTCATATCGCCAGGAATGCTGAGAGGATTATACAAGGTGATGTCTGAAAAGCGCTAAACAGAGTGACTAGCTTGTAAGTCCTCAAAAATCATAGCTATTAGTATATTCACTGGAAGTGCTTATTGAATTAATTTTTCTGTAATTTTTCTACCCCATAATCAAAATAATTACTAATTGGTATCTGAAAGAGATTTCTATTTTGACACTCAAATATTGGTCATTCTTTCTCCTGTACAGAATATAGAATGTTGGAAAACGCATTTGTGCTTCTACCACCCAATATAATGAATAGAATAGAGCCAGTGCAACACCCTCAGAGTGCGTGTTTTTGAAGTTCTAGCTTTATAACATATCAACACAACTGCAAAAACCAAGAGCTCCAAGCCACTGCCCGTATTCCATTAGTCTGAGAGTCACATCCGCCAGTGAACGGGGACTCACCAGCAATCCCCCGCCCTCCATTTGGCAGTAACTACTCGTCGCTGAAAGGTGCTGGAGGAGTCGAGATCGGGGTCTGGCTCTGACTCTAGTTAAAGTCCTCCATGTTTTCATTACCAGCTCCATTTTTATGGCTTAGATCTTGGCTATAGTAAACTCCAGATTGAATAGACGCCTCAAATATACATCTAAGACCAGCATTCAGTCTTAAATAGCAGCCAAGTTGCCTGCAGATGCATTTTTTTTGAAATGGGCCATAGAAAGAGTTTAAAAAAAAAAAAAGTCAGGCTTCAAGCAGCCTCACAAATCATTTTTACGTGGCTTCCTGGACCTTTGTTTTTAGCAAATCCTTTAACAGGGGATAGACTCATTTGTGTATTTCTTCAAAGGCAGGATTTTGCAGGTAGCTCTTCATGAGGTCTGTCACCGTCTAGATTTGGGAGAAAGAGAGTTTTAAAAGAGTAGAGATGTTTACTTTTGGGAAGTCATTGTTTGGTACCTGTAGCCATTAGCACAGGAGCTAAACCACTGGCAATGTGGAGCATAAGTCAGTGGCTATACTACAGGTCGAGGTCCCAGGACTGAGCTGGAGATGAAGCAGTGACATTTTAGAATCTCATTAACATCTTTCAATCTTACAATTTCTTTTTTCTCCAGCTTTATTGAAATCCTATTAGCATTACTAATAAATGGACCTGGTTCCACATTAACCTAAGAGCAGATTGTGGCCTATTCATTTTATAAGCGTTAATTCTGTTGCACGATGCCTGCTCTGAAAGCAAAGTCATTTAACATTATGAAGTTATTTTTTGTCCCTTCACGCTGGGTTTTTGAAATAAAAATATATATGTAATTTAGGTGGCGTGTGCCTCTAACTAAGTTAAAACATAAGCAAATCTACTTAACCAAAAAGCCAAATTTATTCTCATTTTATTAGGCAGGTGGTGTACATATTAGATGATTTCCCTCTCGGGTTTTACGTTTATTTCATGTGTTTTCCTCCAAAGAACAGGAGTTATTCTGTCAAAAGTGGGGAGGTGAAACCTCGGTTAAGGGGATACTGCAAATTCTACCCTTTCAGCAGAAGTAATTTATAGTTTCATAATATTCCAGAGTTTCTCTTTGTCTTTTACATGACAATTTATGACCAAGGTATTTTCATGTTTCCCTTACTCCTTGCTACAAGCCTGAACAAATAAACTGTGTGCATATAGGGTCTGTTTCCCTGTGCGATTTTCCAGGTAACATTATTTTCTCTTCCCCCAACCTCAAATGACATAAGCAGAATTCTGCGTTGCAGTATTTTAATCCAGAAGGCACATGATGTGAAACTAAACTAATGAGAATGAGGTTTCTGTGTTATTTTGTCTAAAAATATTCTTTAAATAATCTAATTGTTAAAAACCTATATCCTGAATATTTCTTAAAAGTTCTTGGCTGCGTATATATACATACATACATACATACATACATACATACATACATACATATATATGTATTTGGTTTTCTGTTTGTTTTATTTTTGGTTTTGGTTGTGCTGAGTCTTCGTTGCTGTGTGAGGGGGCTTTCTCTGGTTGCAGCGAGTGGGGGCTACTCTCTAGTTGGGGTGCATAGGCTTTTCATTGAGGTGGCTTCTTTTGTTGTGGAGCACAGACTCGAGGCATGCAGCTTCAGTAGTTGCGGTGAGTGGCCTCAGTAGCTGTGGCGTACGGCTTAGTTGCTCCCTGCATGTGAGATCTTCCGGGACCAGGGATCAAACTCATGTCCCTTGCATTGGCAGGTGGAATTGGATCCTTAACCACTGGACCACCAGGGAAGTCCCTTTATTTGGTATGCCTAATGAAGGACTTTTTCAGGCATCTGCTTTAGAGTTTTTACAAAAATTATTGTTACGGGTATAAAATTGAGGGGAAAATAATACAACCAACCCCTTTCTGCTCTAACTTAAGAAAAGAAACATTAGCCATAAACTTGAGGTTCTCTGTGTGCCCATCTCCTTAGCTGCATCCTCTTTCAATCCCCTGGATGAGGGACTCTGGAATTTGTCATTTCTAGGCATTTCTGTATATATTTTTTTACTGCATATGTATGTATCCCTAACTGACATTTAGTATTAATATCCATTTTTAAAATGTGCTATGCATGTTGTCCTACTTGCTTATGAAACTTGCTCTTTTCTCTCAACGTTTTGTGTCTGAGATTTGTCCACATTGATACATATGGCTCTGACTCATTCATTTCCATGGCTGTAACGTATTACATTGATGGTTAAACCACAATCTATGTAGACATTTCCTGTCAATGGACATTCAGTCTATTATTATTTGCTAACATTAACATGGCTGCTGTGAATACTCTTGTCCATATATTTTGTGCACACATGTGAGGATTTTTCTAGGACAGAGCCCCAAAATAAATGCATATTCACTCTTTTCTACTTATTGCCAATTTGTTTTGCCAAAGTGGTTGAACCACTTTAAACTCCCACCAGCAGGTTCTACTTCACTGTCTCACCAACACTTAACACTATAAGACTTGGAAATTTTGTTAATATGATGGGTGTGAAACGGCTCATTTCCCTGATCACTTAGTGAGATTTAGTATCTATTTCTTTGTTGGCCATTCATGTTTTATTTTCTGTAATAATGTAAGCTCATGGCTTTTGCCTCTTGGGGTGAGGGGCAAGGGGATTATTTGTCTTTTCATATAGATTTGTAATATATCCTGAGCACTTAACTTTTGTTGGTTCTGTGTATTACAAAGGTCTTTTCTAGCCTGTGCCTTCTCTTTTCATCTTCTCTGTAGTGTAGTTTATCATTTGATAAACTAAAGTTTCAGTATCTACAATAGTCAAATATAGTCATCTTTTCTTTCTAGTTTTTGCTTTTTATGCCTTGATTACAATAGTTTTATAATAAATCTCAATTTGGGATGGGAAGATTTTCTCCATCTTGTTTTTCTTCAAAAGTATGTCTTTGGATTTTTAAAGTGTGATTATTCCTGCTTTTCTAATAGTAGGACTTTACTTTGAATAGCCTTTTCTAGACTTCTGATCATTGCCATACATGCACGGATTATATCTTTTCCTTCCTTTGCTCCTTTGCTATTCATTTCCATCCCAGTCTTCTGCCTGTTTTTATTTCCAGAAAAATGTAAAAAAAATATGTTTATCCCTATGTAGATTGTCAAATGAACGATTGCTTGCTCTATAAGGATATAAGATTCATACACTTTTAATGCTATTTAAAATTTTTAATGCTAAAAGGAATCCTAGATTATTGATTTAAACCCCTTCATAAATGATATGAAGATGAGACAATCTTTAGCTAACTCAAATTTCTCTAGGTGGTAGAAATCTAACTAATGATCAAGTACAAAGAGCATTTGCTTTGGATTCAGCAGTTCTTCCTTTTACTAGCTACATTATTCAGCGTCTCTAAACTTTGTTTCCTCATCTGTAGATTTATCCCACAATTTTTTTTTTCACTTTTTAAAAGATTATTTATTTACTTAATATTTTTTGAGCTACACTGGGTCTTCATTGATGCTCACGGGCTTTCTCTCGTTGGGATGAGCACAGGCTCCAGAGCCTGGAGTCAGGAGTGGTGGTGTGTGAGCTTAGTTGCTCCAAGGCATATGGGATCTTCACAGAACAGGGCTCGAACCTATGTCCCCTGCATTGGCAGGAGAATTCTTAAGCCCTGTTTCAATAGGGAAGTCCCCTATCACAAGTATTTGTAAGGATTAAGTGTTAAATATCCTGCACAATGCCTGAAATAAGGTCCTTAATGTTATTCTTTTGCTGCCCCTATGATAACCCTTTCTTCTGGAGGTGAGCACAATGCTTTGGGAATATGATCTTAGGGGACTCAAGAAAGCTTCCCTAAAGAGGTAATGCTCAGCTGAAACTTGAAGAATATGTAACGGTTAGGGTTAAGCAGGGCCAAGGACACTCCAGGACCAAGGAGCAACGTGTGTTTGGGAACAGTTCTTTTGATAATTAATAGAGAAAAGGACTTCCAGAGCCTTCCCTGCAGATTATGTACTGTGGTGATGTGTTGGCATGAAGGGGTTGGTTTTCTTAATGAGTTTTGGACTTACATTTCTTGCTAAGCATTTCTATTGGTTGAGATTGTGTCAGCATAAAGGCAGTATAGAGCAGTGTACTTCAATTTGGATGCAGCTCTGGGAGTTCCCAAGATCCTTTCAGGGGGCCCACAAGGGCAAAACTATTTGCTTAACAATACTAAACATCATTTGCCTTTTCCACCATGTAAACATTTGCAGATGGCTCAAAATGATGGTAGGTAAAACTGCTATTAATAACATATAGTAATCAATGCATTCTTCACCACTGCACACAGAAACAAAGCAACAAATAAAGGCAGCCAGTTTCATTTGAGAAATTCTTGATGAAGCAATAAACATTATTAATTTTTATTAAATCTCAACCCTTAAGTACAGGGCTTTTTGAATAGTCCATGTAACAACAACAAAAAGCATAGAGCACTTCTCCTGCATACTAAGGTGCGATGGCTGTCTCCAGGAAAACTGCTGTGCAGCTGCTTGAGTTGAAAGTTGAGCTAGCTGCTTTTTGCACAGAATCTTGTTTTTACTTGAAAAAATTACCGACAGACAAGTTGTAGTTACTCAGGTTTGGCAGATATATTTTTAATGATGACTAAAAGGAACTAGTTATTTCAACAATTAGTATAGTATTTGTCAACCATGATAAATGTCCAGCTTCCAAGAAAGAATCGAATTTTGGAAAACTTTAAGGGACTAGATCTGATAGACAGAGTGTCTGATGAACTATGGACGGAGGTTCGTGACATTGTACAGGAGACAGAAATCAAGACCATCCCCATGGAAAAGAAATGCATAAAAGCAAAATGGCTCTCTGAGGAGGCCTTACAAATAGCTGTGAAAAGAAGAGAAGCGAAAAGCAAAGGAGAAAAGGAAAGATATTCCCATTTGAATGCAGAGTTCCAAAGAATAGCAAGGAGAGATAAGAAAGCCTTCCTCAGCGATCAGTGCAAAGAAATAGAGGAAAACAACAGAATGGGAAAGACTAGAGATTTCTTCAAGAAAATTAGAGATATCAAAGGAACATTTCATGCAAAGATGGGCTCGATAAAGGACAGAAATGGTATGGACCTAACAGAAGCAGAAGATATTAAGAAGAGGTGGCAAGAATACACAGAAGAATTGTACAAAAAAGATTTTCATGACCCAGATAATCACGATGGTGTGATCACTCACCTAGAGCCAGACATCCTGGAATGTGAAGTCAAGTGAGCCTTAG
The DNA here is from genome assembly GCA_024291935.2 of Okapia johnstoni. Classification (NCBI taxonomy): domain Eukaryota; kingdom Metazoa; phylum Chordata; class Mammalia; order Artiodactyla; family Giraffidae; genus Okapia; species Okapia johnstoni. The sequence continues at coordinate 119,481,286 of CM044308.1, read as the reverse complement.
AAAGCATCACTACGAACAAAGCTAGTGGAGGTGATGGAATTCCAGTTGAGCTGTTTCAAATCCTGAAAGATGATTCTGTGAAAGTGCTGCACTCAATATGCCAGCAAATTTGGAAAACTCAGCAGTGGCCACAGGACTGGAAAAGGTCAGTTTTCATCCCAATCCCAAAGAAAGGCAATGCCAAAGAATGCTCAAACTACCACACAATTGCACTCATCTCACACACTAGTAAAGAAATGCTCAAAATTCTCCAAGCCAGGCTTCAGCAATACATGAACCGTGAACTTCCAGATGTTCAAATTGCCAACATCTGCTGGATCATTGAAAAAGCAAGAGAGTTCCAGAAAAACATCTATTTATGCTTCATTGAGTATGCCAAAGCTTTTGACTGTGCAGATCACAATAAACTGTGGAAAATTCTTAAAGAGATAGGAATACCAGACCACGTGACCTGCCTCTTGAGAAACCTGTATGCAGATCAGGAAGCAACAGTTAGAATTGGACATGGAATAACAGACTGGCTCCAAATCGGAAAAGGAGTACTTCAAGGCTGTATATTGTCACGCTTCTTATTTAACTTCTATGCAGAGTACATCATGAGAAATGCTGGGCTGGAAGGAGCACAAGCGGGAATCAAGATTGCCGGGAGAAATATCAATAACCTCAGATATGCAGATGACACCACCCTTATGGCAGGAAGTGATGAGGAACTAAAGAGCCTCTTGATGAAAGTGAAAGAGGAGAGTGAAAAAGTTGGCTTAAAGCTCAACATTCAGAAAACTAAGATCATGGCATCTGGTCCCATCACTTCATGGGAAATAGATGGGGAAACAGTGGAAACAGTGTCAGACTTATTTTTGGGGGGCTCCAAAATCACTGCAGATGGTGACTGCAGCCATGAAATTAAAAGATTCTTACTCCTTGGAAGGAAAGTTATGACCAACCTAAACAGCATATTAAAAAACAGAGGCATTACTTTGCCAACAAAGGTCCATCTAGTCAAGGCTATGGTTTTTCCAGTGGTCATGTATGGATATGAGAGTTGGACGGTGAAGAAAGCTGAGCGCTGAAGAATTGATGCTTTTGAACTGCGGTGTTGGAGAAGACTTTTGAGAGTCCCTTGGACTGCAAGGAGATCCAACCAGTCCATCCTAAAGGAAATCAGTCCTGAATATTCATTGGAAGGACTGATGTTGAAGCTGAAACTCCAATACTTTGGCCACCTCATGCGAAGAGTTGACTCATTGGAAAAGACCCTATGCTGGGAAGGATTGGGGGCAGGAGGAGAAGGGGACGACAGAGGATGAGATGGCTGGATGGCATCACCGACTCGATGGACATGAGTTTGGGTAAGCTCAGGGAGCGGGAGTTGGTGATGGACAGGGAGGCCTGGCATGCTGCGATTCATGGGGTTGCAAAGAGTCAGACACGACTGAGTGACCGAACTGAACTGAACTGAAGTGAAATTACATCAATAGTGATATTAAGAAGGATGATTTTTTGGTATTCTATAATGAAAAGTGTCAACATTTGGAAGATCTACCTAACCCAGTGAACCAATATTTTCCAAATTACTAATGATTGATGCTAAAAAATGGGTAAATGATTCATTCTAAGTGCATGAGAGACCAATGATTTTAATGTTACAGAGTACAAAAACTTCATTGATAAGTTTGCAGATCCTACCTGGCAACTAACCTTTAAGAAACTACTACTTGTCAATTTTGGGGGTAGCATCAAAGAGAAACAGCCACAGCTATCTCCAAATCCTAAGACACTTTTTCAACTATGGGTCTGTATGGCTGCTTCTCTTTGTGCACTTCTACCAAAACATTTCACAGCAGATCAAATGCAGAAGGAGGTATCAGGATCTCTCCGTCTTTTATTAAATCCAACATTAAAGAGATTTGCAAAACATATAAAGCATTACAACTCTTCCTGCTATTTCTTGTTTGTTTTAGAAAATATAGTTTAAAAAGTTACTTCTATTAACATACATTATCATATAATGACATTATCTTTAAATCAATTAATAAATACATACATATTATTTTCTCAATTTTAGTTTCTAGTTCTATAAATACTGATAGATATAACTTACATACATAAGAAGTCTTTGAGGTTCTCAATAACTTTTAAAAGTAAAGCGTCCTGAAACCCAAAACTATAGACAGAGAAGAAACTTTGAGATTTAAAGAAAACAGTAACTAGTATATTAGTAATTAGTATGGTTGATGGATTGTGTTGGACTAGGGCAAAACTGTGATATATTACAAGATAGCAGAGTATATTAAAAAATGTATCACTGGAGTCAAAACTGATTTCTCCTAATTCTACCATTAAGCAACAGTTATTTCAAGTCAAGTTGCTAGAAGCCATTTCCTCTTAGGGCTGCTAGATTTAGCAAATGAAAATATAGGATACTCTGTTACATTTGAATTTCAGATAAGCAATGAATAATTAGTATGAGTATGTCCTAGATATTGAGTGGGATTCACCTTAACCAAGAGTCCTGCATTTTATCTGGCAGGCCTACCTCCTTCCTGGAGGAGGGCATGGCAACCCACTCCAGTATTCTTCCCTGGAGAATCCCCATGGACGGAGGAGCCTGGTGGGCTACAGTCCATGCTGGCAAAGAGTTGGACACGACTGAGTGACTATCGCTGTTTTTTTTTAATGGTTGATCCTTAAAATTGCTTTTGAAATTTGGTTGTGTAAAATACAAAAGATTGGAAACCACTGCAGCAGATAGGATCTAAGTTTTCTCCTGGCTCTTACGTCTTATGGACTTTGCCTTTGAGAGTCAGGGGACATGAGAGGCACACAGACTTTTTCTCCTAAACGCCTATGCGACTCTAGTACAATTTCTTTTCTAAGTTGCATTTCCTCACTATGTAACATATAGAGAACAGCTCTCATTCCCCTCTCCTGCACCATTACTTACTGGGAGTGAATGAAGTCATGTCTGGAAAGTGCTCTGAGCTCTTCAAAGAAGTACCTAGAGAGGGAGGGAGGCACCCATAGTCCACACTGGGAGCAATAGTTGAGTTTTTTAGGATAAACTGAAAAGCTGAGAGTATGTTTAAAGTATTGTTTTTGATTTGCACATCTTCAGTTTGATCTTTAACAACATGTTTGCTCTGATTCCAGGAATTTTGTGATCTTAGTGCAGTGTTGACATTTTACATCCTCCCCAGGACTCTAAGTACTCTTTAAGGAATGCGTGGTTAATGTAGTAGAGAGAAAAATCCAAAATCACACTGTATCTGCGAGCCAAAAAGTCAAGCCTTTTTACTGGCTTCCAATACTGGCCTTAAACAAACATAACTCGCTTTTCTGAAAACACCTGTCAACTTAAAACAATCAAAAAAGGACAAAACGAAAACTCTCAAGATTCACTGAAGAGCTCAGTCAGACATCATTTCTAACCTTCCAAAAGTTGTGATTGTTTGTTTATTTTTCCGTACAATTTCTTAGACTAGCCTTTCACAAAAAATAAAGGCTACATAGGAGGTATCACAGGGAAGAGGATCCTTGATCCAAAGCTCCAGGGGTTACCTGACTTGATTATTCCGCATGCTCAGTATTCTGTACCAAAATAGACTTCTTTTTAAAGAGAATCCAATTTCCAATGGGTTTAACCTAGAAAAACAGAAAAAAGCTAATAAAAGCTTGGAGGCTGGTCCAAGGAAAGCATTGTGGCTGCTACACGTTTGGAGGCCTGGTCCAGTGGAGAGGTTTGCAGTCACTGCCAGTTTCCCCAGTGAATTTGCTGTTCTCTGGGATGTGGGATGGGGTACCTGGTAGCCTCCTGGTAAATTCTCAGGAATCAATTATGCTTGACTGCTTTCCTGTATTGCCAAAACCTGTAATAGTTGTGATACTAGAGTTGTTAACAGAAAAATATATTTTAAACACCTGGAATAATACCTACCACTCTCCTATTCATTCTCTACCCTGGGGCAGTAAGTCCCCTACATACAAACCTTCAAGTCATGAACTTTCAAAGATTCAGACATGCATTCGCATATCCAATCATGTAGGTTAGTTCACGTGTCTGGTGTACATTGTCATGTGTGTGCAGCCTCTACAAGTGGTTGTGTTTTGTGCACTTTCCTGTACAGTACTATATAGAATACAGAAATAGAGTATCTTTATTTCAATCCCAGGATGTCCAGAGCAAGTGTAAAAGCAGTGAAGTAGCTGGTACTACTGTACTTTTCAAGGTATTGTACTATAAGATTAAAATGTTTTTTTTTAATTTTCATGTTTTTTTTTAATGTATTATTTGTGTGAAAAGTATTATAAGCCTGTTACAGTACAGTACTATATACAGCCGATTGTGTTAGTTGGGTACCTAGGCTAACGTTGCTGGACTTAGAAACAAATTGGACTTAGAACACGCTCTAGGAATGGAACTCGTTGGTATATAGGGGACTTACTGTATCTCACATCAGGAGTTTTTACCCCACATCAGGAATTCTAACCAAGAATTATAACCTGCAGTCACTATTCAAACTTGATTTTTCTGTTATTAGTAGCTCGGTAATCTTGAGCACCAGATGGGCAATGACCTTCCCCCACCCTCACATCCCAGACCCCATATTTATAAGATCTGTGAATCTGGTGCTCTAAGTCTTACTGTCAGGTTTAAGTCTTTGTATGATGGCTTTGTATAGATGGAGAAACAGTGGAAATAGTGGCCTTATTTTGGGGGCTCCAAAATCACTGCAGATGGTGACTGCAGCCATGAAATAAAAAGACACTTACTCCTTGGAAGAAAAGTTATGACCAACCTAGACAGCATATCAAAAAGCAGAGACATTACTTGGCCAACAAAGATCCGTCTAGTCAAGGCTATGGTTTTTCCAGTAGTCACATATGGATGTAAGAGTTGGACTATAAAGAAAGTTGAGTGCTGAAGAATTGATGCTTTTGAACTGTGGTGTTAGAGAAGACTCTTGATAGTCCCTAGGGCTGCAAGGAGATCCAACCATCCATCCTAAAGGAAATCAGTCCTGAATATTCATTGGAAGGACTGATGCTAAAGCTGAAACTCCAATACTTTGGCCACCTCATGAGAAGAGCTGACTCATTGGAAAAGACCCTGATGCTGGGAAAGATTGAAGGCGAGAGAAGGGGATGACAGAGGATGAGATGGTTGGATGGCATCACTGACTCGATGGACATGAGTTTGAGTAAACTCTGGGAGTTGGTGATGGACAGGGAGGCCTGGCGTGCTGCAGTCCATGGGGTCTCAAAGAGTCAGACATGACTGAGCAACTGAAATGAACTGAAATGAATTGATGATGTCTCAGACAGTGAAGAATCTGCCTGCAATGCAGGAGACCCAGGTTTGATCCCTGGATCAGGAAGATCCCCTGGAGAAGGGAATGGCTACCCACTCAAGTACTCTTGCCTAGAGAATTTCATGGACAGAGGAGCCTGATGGGCTACAGTCCATGGGGTCACAAAGAATTGGACATGACTAAGAAACTTTCACTTCCACTTTTTTACTTTTTTATTTACATATATTGTATAGTGTTGTATAGTAGATTTTACATCTGCATATTGTGTAGGGTCTGATCAGGAATTTCTATTTTACTTCCTGCTGAGTTTCAAAATCTACTTGTTTTCCTCATTCTCAGCACAATTGACTAAAGACAAGGAGTTCATAAAAATTTAGCTGTCAAAGCTATTAAATTGAGAGGATTTTTTTTGTTTTTTGTTTTTTGCTAGTTTTAAGGACATAGTATATCCCAATATTTCTCTAAATTCCAGGTTTCTTTGGCTGCTTCTTTTCCATATCTTAGAAAAACTGATTGAACACCCTCTAGATAAGAAAAGTTCTACCTAGAAAGTGGAAAGCAAACAATTAGGAAACATCATGGTGGCCAAGGAGGAAAGTAGACATCAAATACAAAATAGTAAATGTCATTGTATAAAAAATTCTCACTGAGGCTCAGATTGATGCTACCGTGAAAGATCTGATTTCCAGTATTTTATACATGCAGGGCGGAGAAGGCAATGGCACCCCACTCCAGTACTCTTGCCTGGAAAATCCCATGGATGGAGGAGCCTGGTAGGCTACAGTCCATGGGGTCGCTGAGAGTCAGACACGACTGAGCGACTTCACTTTCACTTTTCCCTTTCATGTACTGGAGAAGGAAATGGCAACCCACTCCAGTATTCTTGCCTGGGAAATCCCATGGACAGCCTGGCATGGACAGGAGTTTGAGCAAACTCCGGGAGATAGTGAAGGACAGGGAAGCCTGGTGTGCTGCAGTTCATAGAGTCCCAAAGAATGGACACAATGTAGAGATAGAACAACAAGGATAGTCTGTGAGGTATAAGGGGGTGATCGCTAAAGGACACAGAGCTTTTTTTGAGGTGTTGAAAATGTCCTAAGGTTGATTATGATAATAGCAACTCTGTGAACATACTAAAAATCATTGAGTTGCACACTTTAAATAGATGAATTACATGGTGCATGAATTATATCTCAAAAAAGCTTTTAAAAAATTCATCAATGAAAGAGAGTATTATAATTAGAGCACTTCTGTTAACACAAGGCCAAACAAAGAAGCAGCAAATAAAACTTTTCCAAATGTTTTAAAAAAATGACCCTTAAAACTCAAAAGAAAAGTTAGGCGAGGCGTAAATTTGAAAACTCACAGGATCAAGGCTGACTAAAATCAAGTCACCTAACATAGGTTCTCACTCCATGTGTTGAGATCTTTCGAGATATCACAAGGGCTTCCATTGTCAGTTTCAGATCCTGTGTTTCTTTACATTTTAAAAATTTCTGCACAAGAAGGGAAAGATTTAGTTGTGATAACAATGAGAAAAGAGGAGCATGCTTTCTAGGGGGCATGGAGACAGTGGTTAAAATCCACAGAGATGTATTAAAAGCCTATTGTATGTTTTGTACTAGGCTTTGTAGGAAACACAAAGATGAATAAAGTACTATGTCCTTGCCCATCAAGAGCTTGCAAACTCTAGGAGAGAAGATAGAGAAAATGATCAAGCTATTTGAGCTGGAGAGATGGAGAGAGGAGAAAATATCTATCCTGAATTTTCCTGTCAAGTTTCATGTGTCACAAGGTTAAAAAAAACTGGAAAAGTACTAACCGGACTGGTTACGGTCATGACACAGTGTGATGGATGTTTCTTTTTCACTTGTCTGGTCAGGTCAATCTAAACTTTTCCAGTTTAGATCCTCCAGGAAATGCAACAATCCATCTCCGTGATGTGGTTTCTCATTTCCTCCCCCGGTTTCCTTCATCGCCTCCTGCTGATCTCCCCACATCTAAATGGAACGCTCAGAGCACAGTCCTTCCTGACCTTAAAGACAGCATCTCTGTCTCCTGCGACAATCAGAGTTTACCTGTCGGAGCCCCAAATTGGCCGCTTGTTGCACACAAGGCTTCTGTTGCTTTTTTTTTTTTTTAATAGAGCCAGTAATGTTCTGGATGACTCTGCGGTTAACTGTGGTCTGACCCTGCACCTCAGTGGTTTTATTAGCTGTGTGTTTGGCTCTGGGATCTTCTCTCCAGCTATTGTCGTTATTGAGACTATTTGTGTCTCCAGCGAATCTCCCCTAAATCCCTGGCTGTTATCTGGCCTGGGTATGTGTGTCTAAGAAGTGAGTGCATTCCTGTCTGAAGTATGTCCTGACTGTCTCTGATAGCAGCCATTTCTGACCTAACTTTACTGGGTACTCAGATTGATATGATTAAGATTAATGAGGCTCCCTCTCAGTCATGAACCTATTCAAGGATAAACTTGTAAATCCAATGAGTTCTGAAGATGACTAGTTACTACTTACCTTTCAACCTTTAGGGATTTGAAGGATGATTTATAACTGCAGTCCTTTTCCCTCAAACAATCTCATTAGAAAGACATTGAGAAAGATACTGCTTCTGCAGCCCCCAGCTTATTTTTCATGAAAAATAGCTTTTATTAATAACAATCCATAAATTAGATTTATCTGTTTGTAACAAACAGTGGTTCAATAAAGTCATGGCCCCAAAGGCAGGATAAACCACACACCAACTGAAAAATGTACCGTTCTCATGATTTCTGTGATAAAATCCTTCCTGGAGCGGATGCTCTCAAAATGACCATTTAGAGAACAGTATAACATCTAGAAAGATAGACAAGAAAATTTAAAAATTGTGCTAATGTAAAGATAAAGTTGTGGAAAGTATAAGGAGGCTGATTGTATGGTTGTTGTTGTTGTTCAGTTGCTAGGTCATGTCCAACTCTTTTGTGACCCCATGGACTGTAGCCAGATAGGTTCCTCTGTCCATGGGATTTCCCAGGCAAGAATACTGGATTGAGTTGCTATTTCCTTCTCCATGGGATCTTCCTGACTCAGGGATCGAACCTGCGTCTCCTGCATTGGCCCTCGAATTTCCTTACCGCTGAGCCACCAGGGAAGTCCGATTGTATGGCAGAGCCTATGTTATTATATAGGTCATTCCAGAGAGTTAAGTTTTCCAAGTAGCTGGGTGCTTGCCCTTTAAGTACACTTTTCCATGAGTTTAACCAATGCCATTTCCCTGGCTTTTTAAACGATTATAAGTTAATCTTCTTTTTGTGACTCGGAGCCAGGCCTATGAATGCGGAGGCAGCATTAACAGTGGAAAAAGCACAGGCTCTGAAGTCTGCAAACCTGCGTTTAAATACTGGCTCCTGCTCTTCATAGCTATGTGACCTTGGGCACATTTCTTGATGTTTTTGAGCTCTACTTTCTCATTTATGAAATGAGAGTGGTAGAATGAAATTTAACAGTGGATGATTTGAGGATTAAGTAATATAATGCAGTGGTTTTAAGTATTTCTCACCCCACAGTTCTTTCTGCAAATGATATCTTATGCAGAGTCCCATTGTGAACAAATACAAGTGGAAATGCTTTGAGTTTTAAAAGTCACTGCATCTAGTACAGAGCTGGCACATAGTAGATTTTGTTTAAACAATAGCAGTTTAGTATTGTCATCATTTCATGGGAAGCTTTTATTCATATTAATACTTCTATTCTTGTATCTGCTTTTAAAAAAAATTGAAGTATCTTTGATTTACAGTATTGTGTTAGTTTCAAGTGTATAGCAAAGTGATTCAGTTATACATACATATATATGTATGTATATATATATATTTTTTTTCAGATTCTTTTCCACTATAGGTTAAGATATTAAATATAGTTCCTTGTGCTATACAGTAGGTTCTTGTTTATCTGTCTTACATATAGTAATGTGTATCTGTTAACCCCAAACTCCTAATTTATCTCTCCCCTCCCTTTTCCCCTTTGGTAATCATAAGCTTATTTTCTATGTCTGTGAGTCTATTTCTGCTTTGTAAATAAGTTCCTTTGTATCATTTTTTAAAGATTCCACATATAAGTGATATCATGTGATATTTGTTTTTCTGTCTGACTTAGCATGATAATCTCTAGGTCATTCCATGTTGCTTTCTAAAATTCTTTTTCATGGCTAAATAATATTCCATTATATATAATTCATACACACACACATATATACACACATATATAGCATATCTTCTTTATCCATTTATCTGTCAATGGACATATAGGTTATTTCTATGTCTTGGCTATTGTCAATAGTGCTGCTATGAACATGGGGTGCATGCATCTTTTCAAATTAGAGATTTTGACTTTTCTGGATATATGCCCAGTAATGGGATTGCTAGATCATCTGGCAGCTCTACTTTTAGTTTTTTAAGGAACCTCCATACTGTTCTCCATAATGGCTGCACCAATCTTATATCTGCTTTTTAATGTGGTCTTACCATCAAGATGTCTTTTATCTCTTCTCCTTGTAATCATTGTACTTGCTTACAGAAACTCTTCTTCCTCTTTTAACCTGTCACTTCTTTCTGATCAGCTCTGGACTTGGAAACCAGGCAACCATGACTTAGAATTATGTGTAAAATAAGACCAACCAAGTTCTGCAAGAGGGTTTTATACTCCTTATATGAGTAAAATACACGATCACCTACTTTGGGCTTATACTTTGTAAACTAAATCTTGGTTATTCAGAAACCTTTTCAGAAAATAGCTGTACAGGGGAAAGAATCTGAGTTTTGGAAACCCAAATCTGAATGTTTAACTCTCATACTTGTTAGTTATATGACCTTGGGCAAGTACTTGATTTCACTAAATCTCAGATTTATCAACTTTAAAATAAAGAAAATGAAATCTTTATGGTAGAATTACAATGATTAAATGAAGATATATATAGATATAGATATCAATATACCTATATATCGATATATACATAAATATATAGAGAGATATTGATATATCTATATATCAATATATAGAGATATGTCATAGACAATAGAGTCCTAGACACATAGTATGTGTGTATGTGTGTGTGCTCACTCAGTCATGTCCAACTCTTTGCGACTGTATGGACTGTAGCCCAGCAGGCTCCTCTGGGATTCTCCAGGCAAGAATACTGGATTGGGTGGCCATGCCCTACTTCAGGGGATCTTCCCCACTCAGGGATTGAACTGCATCTCCTGTGTTTCATGCACTGCAGGTGGATTCTTTACTGCTGAGCCACTGGGGAAGCCTGCTGCATCCTTAATCAGGCACTATTCTGAGCTCTCCTCTCTGCTAATTTTCCATATAAAATCTTGACGGCCATGTGAGCTGGAATCTGATTGGCTTGAGTAACATCAATAGTTAAAAGGTTTGGGGACTTCCTTGGTGGTCCAGTGGTTAAGATTCCGCTTTTCCAATGGAAAGGGCATGGATTCAGTCCCTGATGGGGGCACTAAGATCCCACCTGCTGTGACCAAAAAAAATATAGGGTTTTGTCTGTTTGAACTCAGGTCTTCATAAAGACTTTTAGAATGATCTTTGGAGAATAACTATGTATTACAGAATAAACTATATTTTATCAAATAGTTAATTTAAACATAAGTATAAACACAACTATAGTAATAAATAATACATTTCTAACATTAAGTTCTGGGGGAATGGCTTTCTGGTGGTCCAATTCAGACCCTTGTCTTCCCTTGTCTGGCAGTACACTGTCTGCCTGTCTTCTGTGTCCCATGCCGTCTGTAGTCTTCACTTTTCGACCTTGTCCAAATGCTTTTAACTAATCGCAGAGAATTTTCAGCTTCTCTGTCTGTAGTAGCTCAAAGTTTAGTCTTTAATTACAGTCCTTTTGAACTGTACTTCCATAGCACTAGCAAAAACTCTTCTGCATCTGCTTCTGAGCAGAACCACTGAAAGCTCTCACATATGAAGGCTGATTTTCTTTGACTGTGCTCCCTGCAGAAGGCATGCCACCACTGTCCACTCCTTATCTCACGCAGCTTTGATATCTCTTGCTCTCACTCACTTGTTTGCATTGTCTCTGTCTCTCTCCATTTCCTCTTTTAAGAATGAGACCAGTTTCCAGGTTAAAACAACTTGAGAAGTCTTCTCTGCTGTGCAGAAGAAATGATATTCTGTGTCATACTACACTTTCCTTTCTGGCTGTGGCAAACTAGAGTTCTGTCTAAATATTTCAGGCCCATGGGTATGGGAACATCAGCTATCTAAGGATATCTTACTGAGTTATGCAAAATTTCCTACTTGTTTCCTTTGTTTTTGTAGTGTTTTACTATATTGTTCTCCCATTTAATTCTGATCATAGAACAAAAGGTTTTATAAAACAGTCTCTGAGAACAAGAAAATCACTAAAGCTAAAATTGGAGAAAGTGTAAAAGAAAAAGGAATTAAGTTAGACAACTGATTAAATTCCTTTTAAAAATTTACACCCTCATTTAAGCCTTGATTGCACCAATCCAAGATAGTTTCTGAGGTCCTTGGTGATAAAGAGATGCTATATGCTTTCTTTAAATAGTAAGTCCCAAGTAAAAGTGTTAGTCACTCAGTCATGTCTGACTTTTTGTAACCCATGGACTGTAGCCCGCCCAGCTCCTCTGTCCATGGGATTTTCCAGGCAAGAATACTGGAGTGGGTAGCCGTTCCCTTCTCCAGGGAATCTTCCCAACCCAGGGATTGAACCTGGGTCTCCCGCATTGCAGGCAGATTGTTTACCTTGTAAACTACCAGGAAAGCCCTAGTGAGACTTTTAAAATGTATAAGATCAGTCTTTTAAACAGTGAATCCATAAGGTGATGAGGATTCACTCTTGCTGCCATGAAGGAAAAAAAAGATTCTGGTAGAGGTTTTCTTTCAGGAGGATGTAAACTCAGCACCAGCCAAAAGCCATTGGTAGATCAGAGGAAGCCCTGGAAGCTTCAGGAATGGTACCTTTCTGCATCAAGAGAAGGATTCACAGGAAGGCAGTGGCTGGCCCCAGGACAACAGCTTGATGAACTCAGGGCCACTTGGGAGATTTGAGGCTTGGACGGCCTGGAAGACAGCAGTCTAAGGCGGCACTAGGGAGCTTTGAAGCCAGTAAGGCTTCCACAGGCTGGGCTCTGCAGCCGGTCCAGGCTCCACACTGAACATCTCCAGATGGGCCTGCATCTTAGCTGCCTTTCGGAGCTGGGCCGGAGGGAGGTTTGAGAGAAACCTTGTTTGAGAGAAAACAAGAGGCCCCAAAGTAAAGAAAACTAGACCGGAAGTTTCCTAGCACCGCAGAGGCCAGCAGCAGCAAGAGGATAGCGCTTCCCCCCACCAGCACTCAACGTTCTACGAAATGCAAAGATTGTGTCAGCGTTTCCATTTTAAACCCCTAATTTCATAGGCTTACAGCTCAAGTCATAAAAATTCACTCTGGGCTGGAGTTTGGCAACCCGTCTCTTAGCCGTTCTTGTGTGCTCAAAAGTAAAGACGTTTCTAGTTTCAGACATTTGGGGGACTTCTAGAAATAACCCCAAAACTTTATCTGGGAAAAAGGAGTTTGTAAGCTGTTGTTTTCTATGCAGCAAAAGCCTGCTTCTATAAATACATGAGAAATCTGTTTTGAGAAGATAACATTGTCCCACCGGAAATATGGATTCTCCATACACTGCACAAGGACAGTGGAAGTGAGTGGAATCTAAGGTTATTGCATATAAATGCATAAAAATGTCATGTGACCTTCACTGCCCCTCACCACCAGGGGCTGGAGCTGTTCTTGCCCTAAAAGTCATTTGAATTTCCAACTGAGCAGCTTTGTAGGGGGTTGGAGTCAGCGATTGATTCCAATGTTTACAGGTTATTGGATCTTGACTGGTATGTATTTACACCTCAATTTAGACTTCCCTTGAAGGTTTGGTACAGACAGAAAAGATAATATATGTCAACATAGTCTGACATATTTTCTGTTCAGTCTCTCAGTCATGTCCTACTCTTTGCGACCTCATGGTCTGCAGCAGGCCAGGCTTCCCTGTCCTTCACCATCTCTCAGAGTTTTCTCAAACTCATGTCCATTGGGTCAGTGACGCCAGCCAACCATCTCATCCTCTGTCACCCCCTTCTCCTCCTGCCCTCAATCTTCCCCAGCATCAGGGTCTGACATATAATAGACTGACTTTTATCAGGAGAAACTTAATGGTAACTCAGGAAAGTATATGGGTAGTCATTACTGAAAAGCCCTCTAACCTCTTCATTTTAAGATTTCCAGGGACTTCACTGGACTTCCAGTGATGAGCCTCCACAGTCCCAGTGCAGAGGGCCTGGGTTCAATCCCTAGCCAGGAAACTAGATCCCACATGCCGCAACTAAGTTTGAATGCTGCAACTAAAAAAAGAAAAGAAATCGAATGCCACAATGAAGAATGAAGATCCCACATGCTGCATCTAAGATGTGGCACAGTCAAAGAAAAATAAGTCAGTAAATACTAAAAAAATATGTCCACCCATTCTGCTCTTTCCCTAATACCTCTCACTGGCCACTGAAGCTATGAAGACATTCAAAATATTAGGTAAATTGAAAAATAAATTCCCAAGAGAAAGCTCCTAAGAGTGATGTTATAAACTCCAATGTCTGATAAATCAGACAAGGAGTTAATAATTCTATGGGTATGACAGGGGTCTCCAAGACTTGTGAGAGCTTGAATCAGATGACTCAGCTCTGTAAGTGATGCTCAGGCAGCCCAGCTCCTTGTCACAGTCAGCTTTATCTGAAGGAAGTTAGGAAAGGCTGGTCTTGGGACTTCCCTGGTGATCCAGTGGCTAGGACTCCCCCACTCCCAATGCAGAGGTCCCAGGTTCGATCCCTGATTCATAAACTAGATCCCAGTTCTGCAACCAAAGATCCTCCATGCCACAGTGAAGACCCAACGCAGCCAAATAAATAAAACTAAATAAATATAAATATTAGGGACTTCCCTGGTGGTCCAGTGGTTGAGAGTCTGCCTTGAAATGCAGGGGATGGGGGTTCGATCCCAGGACAGAGAACTAGGGTCCTGCATGCCATGGAGCAATGAGGCCCATGTGCCACAACTATTGAACCCATGCACCACAACTTGAGAGTCTGTGCGCTGCAACTAATGATCTCCCATGACACAGTAAGGATCCCACATGCCACAGCTAAGACTTGACACAGCCAAATAAAAAAGTATTTTAAAAATACTAAAGAAGAAGATGAGGCTGGTCTTCTCAAGTGCAGAGATTTTGGGCAGCTAAGGAAGAGGAGGCATGACAGCAACTGAGGCATATGTCACAGTTGGAGGAAGGGCAGGGTGGGAGCAGGGCAGCCACCATTTGGGACCACCCATCCCTGGGCAGGAGGTTGCCCTGCTTTCCAAACACTCTGAGAGACTTGGGGAGTCAAGGCTTATCTCAGGGGAGAGAGAGGGAAGGTCTGGCTGTGGGGCATGGTTTGGGAACCAAGAGAGGAATTCATGACTCTGAGCCCCAATCCCAAGCTGCCAACATGATTTCTCTCTTTGGAAACAGGTTTTTGTATCAACAAAGGGATTTTTTGGAAACATCTTTTTCATTAATGGAGGCATCGCTGAGATGTCTGGGGACCATTTAGGGGTCAGGGAAACCTGAAGTTTAACTTTTACTTTTGAAATGTCAAAAGCAAACTACAGATTGACCAACAGTTAACAGTTTTACCTACTGCTATCTAATCCTTTTATCCACTGCAAATTCCATTCCAAAGGGAGTCATTAAAGCAAAGCAAAAGTGTTTGGTGAATACTAACTGATTAAGGAAGGAAAGTTAGTGAGATTCCTGTTAAAATGAATGTGTTTCTAAGCCTTTAATACTTTCTTTATATTTTTAAATTATTCATTCAATGGAATACATATAAAGAATGTATTAGGCAGAAGAAGAATAAGATAAATGCTGATGTACCCAAAACACTCCAGAATTCTTGCCTGGAGAATCCCATGGACAGAGGAGCCTGGTGGGCTACAGTCCATAGATTTGCAAAGAATAGGACACAACTGAAATGACTTAGCACACATTCACGTGCTCAAAACAAGGCTATGAAAAGAACACCATCCATACGCCCAATGACTCCTGTATACTCCTCCCGCATTTCAGATTCTTTTCCCTCTTCCATGGAGGTTACCATATCCTAGTTGTCATGTTTATTACTCCTCAACTTTTCTCTAGCATGTGGCTCAGCTATTTGAGTACGTATCTCTAAAGTATACTCTCAATTTTTTTTTTGAGCTTCATAAAAATGGTGTCATATTGTATCTTTCTTCCACAACTTATTCATTCAACATGCTTACAATATTCACCCATGTTGATATATATGGTTTAATTAATTTTCAGTGCTGTATAATATTCCATGGTTTGACCGTACTAAAATATATCTAACCATTGTCCTCTTAGATGTTTTGGTTGATTCCAATGGTTTGCTATTGCAAACAATTCTGCTTTGAACCTTATACCTGCAGCTTGGGGAACATGATGAGAATTTCTCTAGAAATTTATTCCTGGCAGCTCATAAAGTTTGCACATCTTCAACATCCCCTAAAAATGTCAAATTATCTTCCAAATGTTTATATACAACTTCTAGCAGTGTGTATTTGTTCCAGTCACTCCGTATCCCTCTAAATTCTTGGGTTTTTTTGACATTTGCAGTTTTGAATGTGAAATGTTATCCCTTTTGATTTTAATTTGCATTTCCCTGATTTTCAGTGAGGTGAAGCATCTTTTGGACTTTATAAAATGGTGTCATATTGTATCTTTCTTCCGCAATTTACTTTATTCATTCAACATGATGGATATATTTACCCATCAATTATGTTTATTCTTCTGTGAACTGGTTTTTCTACGCAGTTGTTTATCTTTTTCTTACTAATTGGGAGAAATTCTTTCTATGTCACTTGATGTGTTGAAAATATGTTACTGACTTGTCTTTTCACTTATTTTTGCTGACTTTTGATAAGCGGAAGTTTTAATACAGTTTGTTATTACTATCTTTGTTCTTTTCTTACATGATTATTTCTCGCAGGAGGGAAAATCAGCTGGAATTTAGTTCACCCTTCATAAATGGCTCTGCTAGTCCCTCTTGGGTAGTATTGGTTGGGATGGATCTGGAGTTGATTCAGTTTATTTTACACTTTTTTTTTTTTTCCAAAGCAAGAGCCTGTCTCTAGAGGGTCTCAAAAACGTACTGGCTTTTGTTGATAACTTTCACCTGTTTGGGGGGAATTCTGCTTAGTGTCAAACAACCGTCTGAGTCTCAGAAAGATTTTTCTGTTTTAAGTCAGTAAGAAATTATAAAAAGGAATCCTTACCCTTACTTAGGGTTGGTGGTGATGTGGCAACATGGAGCTAAGAAACCTGGCATCTACACCAAGTTCCAATCCTTATCCACGTGTAAGCTCTCAAACGCTCAGTCTTCTTGTCTATTACATGAAGACAACTGCACTTGCCTCACTCCCTTGTGAAACCTAATGAGCTGATACAGGTTGAGTGCCTCCATGACACACAGGTCTCAAAAATATGTGTTCCCTTCACATTAGGAAGGCTAGTCCTTTGACAGCAGACAGCCTGTTCAGCTCATCTTTGATCTTGGACCAAAAACCTTTCCTCCACAAATCCCCCCAAACTTGCACCTGTACATTTGGCCTATGTTAAAAGTAAAGTAGACAAATAATTGTTGGCTGGGACTTCTGATATTTTTCTCTTATTTTTTAAATGCTCAGGAATATTAGCATCATGTGCTTAATCATTCCAACTCAACACACTCACCATGTTTCATACATTTGTCAAATGAAAAGCCAGTTTTATTTTTATAAGCACAAAATCTTAGGGAAGACCACTTACAACAAAGTACAATTGGACAGTCTGATTTTCATTTTATTAGTCTCAAAGTTCACTCACAAATTCTACATAGACTTTCATTCATATTTTGTCTGTCTTCTCTCTCTCTCCAGTTATGATCAGAAGGACTCAGAAGCAGATGCATTAGTGTTCCAGTTAAAAGCTTCCAATTCCATCTTTACTACTTTTTATCGTAAAATTTAGGAAGTTTTCTAAGACCTTTCTCCTTGGTTAATCTTTTCGTTAATTGACCCGGCTCTGGCTGGCACCAGCATTTGTGATCGTGGTAATGAGTTGACCTAGCATATATGCAGCTTATTTTTTCTTTAATCAAGTTTACTTTTTGGTAAATGTACCAGCCCAGAATCTCAAATACTTTTTGTAAGCCATTCATTCCTTTATTTTACAATCTTTCCTGCTTGATCAGTTGCACGGGTTCACTCATCACTTTCCCATTCTGAATTACTTGAACAAATTCTTCATTCATTCATTCATTTAGTCAACATATGTTGAGTGTTATATTTTACTTTAAAAGATGTGCTCTTGGACATCCCTGGAGATCCAGTGGAAGAGAGTTTGCCTCCACCAATGTAGGGGACATGGGTTCAACCCCTGGTCCTGGAAGAGTCCATGTGCCATGGGGCAACAAAGCTCATGTGACACAACTACCGAGCCTCTGCTCTAGAGCCAGTGCTCCAAAACAAGAGAAACCACCTCAGTGAGAAGCCCGTGCACTGCAATGAAGGGTAGCCCCGGCTTGCCGCAACTCGAGAAACCCCACACACAGAAACCAAGACCCAGGGCAGCCAAAAATAAATAAATAATTTAAAATTTTTCATGTGCTCTTAAATTTACTATTGCAGAAATCATTGCTACAGCTTAAAGTAATGCATAGCATATTTATCTGTGTATTGTTGGTATGTACAGTGCTTTTATTCTGTATATATTCAGATAGTTCTATCTCATTCTACTTTCATTAATATCAAAGCTCTCCTTTGATATGATGATTTTCAACGTTTCTGTTTTCCAATTCTGTTCTTTGTACATACCACTCTGATGGCATGAATTTTACACTGCTTTCTATCATAGTTATGATTTTACTTGTATTATCTTCCCTTCTAGATTTAAGTGCAGCCTAAGTGTCTGCCTGCCCTGTTTCAAAGATCGCTTTCTTCTGAGATCCTGAAGAAAGGGGGGGTGTTCATTTCAAGGGTAAATCTTGAATTGTTCTTCTTCTACTCATTGCATCTACCAGCCACCCTGCCTCAAGTGGAGTGATGTGGAGAAGGCTTCACTTCTTTTTATTGCCCTCACCCATGGCTTCCTGCAAACCACTTATGCCAAGCTGTTATGGATAGCATGTTTTCAATGGGGACATAGACAGGCTAACAACATAGCACAGCACACAACTCAGAAGTGAACATCCCTGTCCCCAAGTCCCCAGGCTATCCCCATTACAGAGAATTTTTCCCAGAAAGAAAGGAACTTTCTCTTCTTCAGTTCCCATTTCTTGCCGTCTTCTTAGACTGTCTTTTCCCTCTTCATATCTCCAGACTTCTCTATCTCATGGTCCCACACTGTCTCTTTCACTCTGACGTTCTATAGAAATTCAAGTCTTCTCTCTTTCTTTCACAGAGAAACTCAGCTCTCTCTGCACTGAGCATATCTAGGCTAATCCTTTCTCAGCCAAAAAGTTCTGTCAAAGTGTTTTCCTAAACAGTAATGTTATGTACCCTGAAAATCAATTTGGCAACTTCCCTATAGTAGAAATGGCTGCAATCAGGTGTTTTTTAAATAGCATCATTTCACATCACTACAAATGTGAGGACCATATCTTTCACACATCATAGCATCTTGCATACAAGGGGCTCTGATTTTGCTATTTCACTCTTTTGGCCTTATTTAACAGAACCATCTGCATTTCCATTGTATGTGAAAAGGAAAGGGGAGGAAAAGGAAGGAGATGACTTTACTTCAAGTTTTTCAGCTTAGGTGAGTCATCAGCCTCTGTGTAGGGCACACAAGGAGGAGGAGCTTTTTGTGTGGGTGGAAGGGTTCAATTCTGAGCATGTCAAGCTTCAGGTATCCATATGTGTGTTAGTCGCTCAGTCGTGTCCAACGCTCTGCAACCCCATGGACTGTAGCCCACCAGGCTCCTCTGTCCATGGAATTCTCCAGGCAAGAATACTGGAGTGGGCTGCCATTCCCTTCTCCAGGGGATCTTTCCAATCCAAGGACTGAACCCAGCTCTTCCCCATTGCAGATTCTTTACCACTAGATATCCATAACAATCATATCAGATAACAATTCAGATAAATATTCTGGTCTCAGATAACAACACCCAAATGGCAATGGGTATGCAGATGTTGGTCCTCAAGAGAGAAGTAATTTATCTCTTGACTTGGGAATCACTGGGGTACAGGGCACTGGTTGAGCCAAAAGAGAAATCAAGCATTATTCTAGGAAAAGAGAAAAAACAACAAGAGAGAACATGACAGATATAGAACTCAGTAGATATATGATGCTCCTGGAAGTTCAGTTCAGTTCAATCGCTCAGTCGTGTCCGACTCTTTGCGACCCCATGAATTGCAGCACGCCAGGCCTCCCTGTCCATCACCAACTCCCGGAGTTTACCCAAACCCATGTCCATCGAGTCAGTGATGCCATCCAACCATCTCATCTTCTGTCGTCCCCTTCTCCTCCTGCCCCCAATCCTTCCCAGCATTAGGGTCTTTTCCAATGAGTCAACTCTTCGAATGAAGTGGCCAAAGTATTGGATTTTCAGCTTCAACATCAGTCCTTCCAATGAACACCCAGGACTGATCTCCTTTAGGATGGATTGATTGGATCTCCTTGCAGTCCAAGGGACTCTCAAGAGTCTTCTCCAATACCACAGTTCAAAAGCATCAATTCTGCGGTGCTCAGCTTTCTTCACCGTCCAACTCTCACATCCATACATGACCACTGGGAAAACCATAGCCTTGACTAGACGGACCTTTGTTGGCAAAGTAATGTCTCTGCTTTTAAATATGCTATCTAGGTTGGCCATAACCTTCCTTCCAAGGAGTAAGCGTCTTTTAATTTCATGGCTGCAATCA
This sequence comes from Okapia johnstoni, assembly GCA_024291935.2. Lineage (NCBI taxonomy): Eukaryota > Metazoa > Chordata > Mammalia > Artiodactyla > Giraffidae > Okapia > Okapia johnstoni. Next base: position 119,460,980 of record CM044308.1, on the reverse strand, counting down.
CCATCAGCAGTGATTTTGGAGCTCAAAAAAATAAAGTCTGACACTGTTTCCACTGTTTCCCCATCTATTTCCCATGAAGTGATGGCACCAGATGCCATGATCTTAGTTTTCTGAACGTTGAGCTTTAAGCCAACTTTTTCACTTTCCTCTTTCACTTTCATCAAGAGGCTCTTTAGTTCTTCTTCGCTTTCTGCCATAAGGGTGGTGTCATCTGCATATTTGAGGTTATTGATATTTCTCCTGGCAATCTTGATTCCGGCTTGCGTTTCTTCCAGCCCAGTGTTTCTCCTGATGTACTCTGCATATAAGTTAAATAAGCAGGTTGACAATATACAGCCTTGATGTACTCCTTTCCCTATTTGGAACCAGTCTGTTGTTCCATGACCAGTTCTAACTGTTGCTTCCTGACCTGCATACAGGTTTCTCAAGAGGCAGGTCAGGTGGTCTGGTATTCCCATCTCTTTCAGAATTTTCCACAGTTTATTGTGATCCACACAGTCAAAGGCTTTGGCATAGTCAATAAAGCAGAAGTATATGTTTTTCTGGAACTCTCTTGCTTTTTCGATGATCCAGAGGATATTGGCAATTTGGTCTCTGGTTCCTCTGCCTTTTCTAAAACCAGCTAGAACATCTGGAAGTTCATGGTTCACGTATTGCTGAAGCCTGGCTTGGAGAATTTTGAGCATTACTTTACTAGTGTGTGAGATGAGTACAATTCTGCAGTAGTTTGAGCATTCTTTGGCATTGCCTTTCTTTGGGATTGGAATGAAAACTGACATTTTCCAGTTCTGTGGCCACTGCTGAGTTTTCCAAATTTGCTGGCATGTCGAGTGCAGCACTTTCACTGCATCATCTTTGAGGATTTGCAATAGCTCAACTGGAATTCCATCACCTCCACTAGCTTTGTTCGTAGTGATGCTTTCTAAGGCCCACTTGACTTCACATTCCAGGATGTAGACTAGAACAAATAGGAACAGATGCAATAATCAAATATATAGTGAAAGAAAACATATGGAAAAAAAGAAAGAAAAGAAAACATAAGGATAAAACACTAGGAGGATTTCCATAGACATTAGGGTCAAGACAAGAAGGTCCACTATCCCTCCACTTATCACGGTTGTCAAAGTAAACTCTATCCAATGACAAGATCTTAACAGAGAGGAAGGGAGGGAGGGGAGGAAAGGAAGGGAGGGGAGAGGTCACAAAATAATCAATATTTACAAATGATTAAGACTGCCTAATAGAAAAACCAAGAGAACCAAATAAAAACTACCAAAATCAAGAGAGTAAAAGTACCTATTTACAAAGTAAAAACTGTTTTCCTCCTATTTCTCAGATACAACCACTTAGAAAATATAATGGAAAAGTATTAAAGTAAATATGCTTGTGCTAAGACGCTTCAGTCATGTCCAGCTCTGTGCCACCCTATGGATTGTAGCCTGTCAGGCTCTTCTTTCCATGAGGTTCTCCAGGCAAGAATACTGGAGTGGGTTGCCTTGTCCTCCTCTAGGGGATCTTCTCCACCCAGGGATTGAACCCACATCTCTAATGGCTCCTGAATTGGCAGGCGGATTCTTTACCACTACCGCCATGCATAATAAAAACAAAAATAAGGAAAGAGCGGAAGAAGGAAGTTCAAGGACCTCCTTTCTTATGGTTCATGTTATGGGAGGTAATTACATCCCACACTTTTGCTGCTGCTGCATATGTGCTAGTTCTGCTGCTAAGTCACGCCAGTCGTGTCCGACTCTGTGCGACCCCATAGACAGCAGCCCACCAGGCTCCCCCATCCCTGGGATTCTCCAGGCAAGAACACTGGAGTGGGTCACCATCTGAGTCCCGAGTTATATTGCACACTCCTAGACCACAGGACCTGTCCATCTTCTGCTTCTCATCTGAAATCTTCTGGAAAGTTAAGCACAATATGGGATCTTGGTTCCCTGACATTGGATCGGGCCCTCACACCCTGCAGTGGAAGCACAGTCTTGACCACTGGAGGACCAGGGAAGTCCATACCACGCATGCTTTATAAGATAGTATTCCGTGCAAATCACTGAAGGTTGGGTAGTTTTGGTGGCCACTTGAAACTTAAGTGCATACATTGTTCCTCTTAGGCCAAATTGATGAAGTTTACCCACCATGTGCTGCACTGAAGTCTTTTTTTAAAATAATTTTTAAAATGTTTATTTACTTATTTATAGTTTGTCCTTCATGCATGCAGCCTAGCCCAAGGGACACCATTCACTTTCATGGCCTTACCACCGAATCTCTGGCTCGGACTTGTCCTCCAGCTCAGTATCTACATGCTGGACTGCCATTCCACCTCTCGACCTGGGTGTTTTCTAACATCTCAAACCTCACTTAACTCTAAATAGAACACTTGGTCTCCCACCTAGAAGTCCACACTGCCTGCTTTTCCCCATCATCCAAGCAACGCCCTCACCACCCACCAGCTCTAGCCAGTTGCCCCAGATCAGGTTGGAGAGGGGGCAAACTCATAGAAAAAGAGACCCGACTGACTTGTGGTTATCAGAGGCAGAGGTCAGGGGAGGCAGAATTTGGATAAAGGTGGCTCAAAGTTACAAATTTCCTGTTATAAGTACTACAATGTAATCTATAACATGATGACTAGAGCTAACACTGCTGTAAGTTTGTTAAGAGCTCATCCCAAGGAGAAAAGTTTTTCCTTTCTTCTTTTTTCTTTCTTTTCTTTTTAATTGTAACTCTATGAGAAGATGAATGTTAGCTGAACTTATTGTGGAAATTATTTCACAATGTATGTAAATTGAACCGTCATGCTGTGCGCCTTCAACTTACATAGTGGTGTACCGTATGTCAATTATTTCTCAGTAAAACTGGAAATGGGGGATCCAGGTGAATCCAGGGTGATATATGAAGAGTCATTTAACTTAACCTAAAGACTGTCATTCTCAGTGATGTAAATCAGACGGAGAAGGACAGATATCATATGATATCACTTCTATGTGGAATTCTAAAATACGACACAAGTGAATTTATCTACAAAACAGAAATAGAGTTACAGATGTAGAAAACAAACTTATGGTTACCAGGGGATGATGGAGGAGAGATAAACTGGAAGATTAGGCTTGACATATGCATTAGTTCAGTTCAGTTCAGTTGCTGAGTCACGTCCGACTCTTTGCGAACCTGTGGACTGCAGCACACCAGGCTTCCCTGTTCATCAACAACTCCCGGAGCTTACTCAAACTCATATCCATCGAATCGGTGATGCCATCCAACCATCTCATCCTCTCTCGTCCCCTTCTCCTCCTGCCTTCAATCTTTCCCAGCATCACGGTCTTTTCCAATGAGTCAGTTCTTCACATCAGGTGGCCAAAGTATTGGAGTTTCAGCTTCAACATCAGTCCTTGCAATGAATATTCAGAACTGATTTCCTTTACGATGAACTGGTTGTTATCTCCTTGCAGTCCAAGGGACTCTGAAGAGTCTTCTCTAACACCACATTTCAAAAGCATCAATTCTTCGGCACTCAGCTTTCTTTATAGTCCAACTCTCACATCCATACATGACTACTGGAAAAACCATAGCTTTGACTATATATGTGCATTTATATGCATATATATTTATGCATACTACTATATATAAAATGGGGCTTCCCAGGTGGTGCAGCGGTAAAGAATCTGCCTGCCCGTGCAGGAGATGAAAGAGACGCAGGTTCAATCCCTGGGTCAGGAAGAGCCCCAGGAGTAGGAAATGGCAACCCACTCCAGTATTCTTGACTGGGAAACCCCATGGACAGAGGAGCCTGGCAGGCTACACTCCATGGGGTCGCAAAGAGTCAGGTACTACTGAGGGATTGAGCACACACACATATATAAAATAGATAAATAATAAAAACCTATTGTATAGCACAGGGAACTCTATACAATACTCTGCAATGGCCTATACGGGAAAATAATCTTAAAAAGAGTGGATATATGTATATGTATAGCTGATCTACTTTGCTGTACACTGGAAACTAAAACTATATTGTAAATCAACTATATTCCAATAAAAATTTTTTTTTAAATAATGTGAAAAAAAGTCTCTTCTAAATCACCAGTCTTTTACCTCACAGTTGACTGAGCCTAGATTCCCTGCTTCAATTAGAACAGTCACTTGAGAAGTAAAAATGCTTAAGGAAATTCAAGCAAACAGGGGTATAATAATATTGTATTGTGGTTATCATTTGCATTTCCCTGATGCCCACTGAAAATGATCATCTTCTCATAGAAGGCTTTTGATTTTGACATAGATAACCTGAAAATGCTTCTGTTAAAAAACCTTTTGCAAAATGGATAAAATGTAGCAACTTTCTGCTAAGACAGTGGATCTTAAAAGTTCTCATCTAAAAAGTGTGTAACTACATGTGGTGATGGATAGTAACTAAACTTTATTGTGGTGACCATTTTGCAGTGTCAAAATATGTATATATATCAAACCATTAACTTGTACACCTGAAACTAATACAGTGTTACTCATCAACTACACCTCTATAGAAATATATAGCAGTTTTCACTTAAGTATACAGCTGAGCTTTCAAGAAAGTAAGAAAAATCCTCAAAAAGGAAAAATGTAAGAGGAATGAAGAACAGTCAGTTGTAAATTTAAGTTGATGCTTGAACTACTTGGGGGTAAGGAACCTATCTTACTAACCCAGGCTGGAATTTTTTCTCTTTTTAATTGATTAAGGATTGTATTTTTTCTTTTTTTAAAAAGTGTTTTAGTAAACTTTTTTGAAGTGTAACCTGTGTAGCAGAAATGCGCACAATCATAATTGTACAGTTTGATGTATTTAACAAGTGAACACACCCATGTAAACTAGTACCCACAACAAGAAACACGCTTTTTTACTGGCACTCAGAAACCTCCCTTGTATCCCATCTAATCACTGTCTACCTCTCCAAGGCAAGCCTCTATCCTAACTTCCAACAGCATCAAATTAGTTGTGACTGTCCGGACTTAGTATAATGAAAATGCATTATCTATGTACTAACATGTATGATTGAAAAGGGAAAGTGTTAGTTTCTCAGTTGTGTCTGACTCTTTGGACCCCATGGACTGTAGCCTGCCAGGCTCCTCTGTCCATGGATTTCTCCAGGCAAGAATACTGGAGTGTGTAGCCATTTCCTTCTCCAGGGGATCTTCCCGCCTCAGGAATCGAACACTGGTCTCCTGTATTGCAGTCAGATTCTTTACCATCTGAGCCACCAGTGAAGCCCCTGCATATACATATACTTAATACATACTTAAATACATACTCATTTAAGTCTGACTTTTTGTTTAACATTATCTTCGTGAGATATATCTACAATCTTGCAGTAAGTTGTAATTTGTCCATACTCATCACTGTATAGTAGTCCAGTGTATAAATATATGACCATTTGTTTATTTTTCCTACTGCAGATGCCACTGGGTTGTTTTCACTTTGCAATGTAATGAATAGTGCTACTGTTAACATTCTGTACAGACCTTCTTATCAGCATGCACACACATTTCTTTTCTTTATATACCTAAGAGGGGAACTGCTTGGTCATCAGGTATGTTCCCATGTTCCTACTAAACATAATTACAGGATATTGACAAACAGTTTAGTAGACAATGTCAAATACTTTTCCAAAGCAGTTATGCCAATTTATATTCTCACCAGCTGTGTATGAAAACTCCACCAAAGCTCTGTGTTGTTGATTTTTGCTTTTTTCGGCCATACTTCATGGCTTGTGGGATCTTAGTTCCCTGACCAGGAATTGAACCTGGGCCACAGCAGTCAAAGTGTCCAGTCCTAACCACTGAACTGCCAGGGAATTCCTTTGTCTTTTTTGTTTTAGCCATTCTGATGGGAGTACAGTAGTATTGCATTATGGTCATAATTTGCATTTTCCTGATCACTACTTAAGTTGAGCATTTTTTCATATATTTCCTGGAAATCTGGGTATCCATTTTTTGCAAAAAAATTGTTTTGCCCATTTATCTACTGGGATGTCTGCGTTTTTCTTTCTATTTTATTATTTCATGTTTTGATCACAATCCATCTGGAATTTATTTTTCTATATGGTGTGAGTCAAGGGTCAAGTATCATTTTGTTCTACAAGGATATCCAATCGACAGAGCACCATTTTATTTTCTACTGCAATGCCATGTTTTTCATCATTCAGGTATTATATGTATGTAGGTCTGTTTCTGGACTCTCTTCTGTTCGTCTATGAAATCTGTCTTTGTACCAGTATCATACTGCTTTAATTGTTCTAGTGTTATGACAGTTCTTACCTTGTAGTATAAGTCCTCTGGTTTTGTTCTGCTTCAGTGTAAGGGACTTGAGCTTTTAACTGACATATAAGGACAGGAAAGTATAAGGACTGAGACTTAGGAATAGAGAAAAGACTAAAAACTTTCATCCAGCACAAGACAAATTTTTCCCTCCTTTCAATTTCAGGGTCTGAATTTATTCTTCCTGCATAGTTTAAGAACCCAAGCTGAAAAATCAACATAAAAGGTAATCTTTCAAAGCAAAATGCAAAATGTTCTCAAGGGATCTGACAGGAGATAAAGACTGGCTTAGGATGACTTCTTAAAAAATTATAAAACAACAGAAGAAAAACTCATGAAACATCAGTAGACCCAATAAATAGCAGAATTAGCTCTTCCTCCCCAAGAACCTCAGATAACAAAATTATCATCTAGAGATTATTTTAAAGCATGTTTAAGATAATTAAATACATAAAAAGAAGAGAACAGAAAACAGAAAAAGCAATATTTTTTCAAAAGACTAAACTGACTTGAAAAAGAATCACATAGAATTTCAAAGAATGGAATATATACTCCTTAAAATTGACCGTATTCACTGATTCCATGAAGGTGGAAAGTCTTAGTAAAATAAAAGATGGGTTTTAAGCATAGAAGCATAAACATGACCCCGATTATTGTCCTTTCCAACTGCAGGCATCAAGCAACCTTTCATCTTTGGTTGCGACATGATTAATGCCAGAAGACATGGAATAAGCAGGAAATGTTCAGAATGGACTGGGCATCCCTACTAATTCATCTTCATGGTATTTGTCTTAAATGTCAGAAGTGGCATTTGTAGTGATACACCACCAAGAGGGTAATGCTCAGAAATGACCCAGCAAAATAGGAATTCAGAGGAAGCTTTCCTGGTGACTAAGTAGTTAGTGTTGGAAGAGGGGTTTTAATGTCACATAAGCAAAATAAGTGCCATCTGGCTGATTCAGGCTTGGGTTGTGTCACAGGCTGCTGGCATAATTCTCCATATTTAATTTCCCCAAGCTGGATAGTGGAACCAGGCTTTGGAGTCATATCTGGATGTAAATTCTGCTTTTTTGTCACAGAATTGGGTGTCTAATCCCTGTATTTGGCCCAGAGTTGGGCATCCAATCCCTGAGGTCTCTCTTCCCCTCCCATTTTCAGGACCCGTAACAAAGCCTGAGTACTGTGCACACAATGATGGTGCTCTGCCCACCTGCGTCCTAAGGCCCCTCACAGGAGAGTAGCGATGGCTGTTTACAAACACTCAAGTCAGCCACGACACTCAACGTTTTATATATTGGGTTGGCCAGAAAGTTCATTAGGGTACTTGAACGAACTTTTTGGCCAATGAAGTACATCCCTTTTGGGTTACCTGATAGCTCAGCAGTGAAGAATCCCCCTGCCAATAAAAATGCAGGTTCGATCCCTGGGTCGGGAAGACCCCCTGGAGGAGAAAATGGCAACCCACTCTGGTATTCTGGCCTGGGAAACCCCATGGACAGAGGAACCCGGTGGGCTACAGTCCATGAGGTCGCAAAGAGTTGGACACGACTGAGCACGCACACATACATACATCCCTTCATTTCAGTCCTCACAATAACCCTGGGATAGAAATAGAGAGACAAATAGAGATATAGTTAATTTCCCCCATTTTGCCTGCCCGGAATCATATGCTAAATTGTGCCCAAAATGAGATTTGAATCCATGTCTGTTCTAGGTTCTTTGCATAATACTCAGTTGCTAGACTCGTGGCTTATTTCAATACTTGCTACGTCCAACTTCCTTCTGAACAACAACAACAATAAGCCCTGGCAAAGAAACAAAAGGCTGGGCTGAGTCACTCCTGGGCAGCTCTGTGGTCTTCACGACAGCCATGTTTCTGTTGCACGGCTGGCCATTCCCCCTCAGCTGTGCGTAAACCCCTTCTTAGTAGACCCCTCATCCAGGACAGGCTTTATTGAGGCCGCCTTCAAAGCCAAGGCGGCCATCTGAGAGGATGGAAGAAACCAGTAAAAGATGGGATTCTGGGGAGCCATCCCAGGTAGAGTTGTGTTTTTATGCACCAGCGCATTTGTGGAGCAAATTTGGTGTACTCATAACGGCAGTTAATGAGTACAAGTGAAGTTCAGTTCTTTGTGTAAACAAGGGAGAGAGCATGTGTCTGAATGTAATTCCGACTGCATCAAGGTCATTTTAGAGCTGGTGGAGCTCTATTTGTCTTAGGAAATCTCGAAAACTTTTATAGGGAATTCGGAAAATATTTTCTGCCAGCAGGAAAGATAAAATCCGTGCACACAAAGTACAGGCATGGGCCCAGAGACTGAACAGACAGACTGCTGTAAAACCCCCGTTTAATAAGGCATTAAAATGCCATCGACCTGGACACATTTAAAAAAAGAGAGAGAGAGAGAGAGCTATGAAAACAAATACCATTCAAATAATTAGGATCTTATGCCTGAGGCCAGCCTTGATGCCAAGCAGGGACTTCCCTGCAGGAATCGGAGCTGAGCCTGACCCCTGAAAGGAGGAATTGGCGAAGACAAAGGCCAGTTCTGCGCCGGGGGGCGGGGGGTGGGGTGTCCTTTCCCAGTCCCGCTCCCACCGCTTGGCCCTCGATGCTGAAGGCAGAGCATTTGAAACAGGTTCCCTCGCCGACATCTTGGGGGACTTTGCAGGCCAGTAACTCAGTGGGGACTCTGGGCCCCGGAGGACCGCTGACGAGTCTTCGGGAAGGGCGCACTCCCTAAGGTGGCCGCGAAGCTGCCTGCCGGCTCCATAGCGGACAAGGAGGCATTTGAAGGCCCACTCTATTGGGTAAATATGCTCCCCTTGGGGTGGGAGTTGGAGAGAGCACATTTGTTTGTGAATGTAGCTGTGAGGGGAAAAAAGATGTCTTTTCAGCAGCTCCTGCAAATACGGAAGCTGCTGCAGAGCTATTTCCTGCCGCCCAAGCTTCTGAATAGTTGAAGGCCAGGTGCACAGCCGCGCGCTTCATTACCCGCGTCCCCCAAGGTAGTTCCCAAGGACTCAGCCTCAGAAAATTTGAAAAATAAAGGACTTGTCTTCTTATTTCTGGAGTGATTGTTTGTTGGTAGGGTGGTGCGTGCGGGGCACCAGTATTGTGTGCAGAACAGCCTGTTATGAAATGATGCTTAGCAGGTCTGATAGAAGGAGCTTTCCTAAAACGGAACTTTAAATCAGATTATGTTTCTGATACCAGTCGAAGGGACCTTGTATTTTCCCCCTTTTCATTCTCTTTTTTAAAAGCTTCTCATATGAGCTTGTGTCACTCATCAGGAACTTTCCTTAAAGAAGCCTGTAGAAAATTTGTGACTTATCCGCATGTTTCCCGTATGTTATTTCTTATTCCTCTTGTACATTCCGTTTGTTCCAGTAGATTGTAATCACCAGCAACATCTGAAAATGAGAGAGTGACAAAAGGGAGAGAAAAAGAAAGAAAAGGAAAAGAATGAAAGAAACCTAATTAAAGTCTATACATTTGCGGGGGTTCATTTGAATGGACCAGTTGGTTTCAGTTGGTTTCATTTTGCAATACAAAAGAAAAATTCAGGCCTAAGGGCCTAAGACTTTCATTAAATTCAGCTTTGGTGAGTTCTAATAATACAGCGGTTTATTAAAAGTGTGAAAAATGTCATTGCAGAGGCCTTCCCTGAGCTGCAGCCTCACCTCCTGGGTATGAGTCATGCTTCCTCCATGGCTGCCTAAGCTGTAAAGTTGTGGGCAGGATATTTAAGGTCCAGGGAACAGGCTTCTTGAATCTCTCTTGCCATTTGGCTGGGATCACATCCCAATTAGCAATCTTGCCATCCAGAGCAGTAGCTGGACAGCAAAAGTGAGAGAGGGGCAGGGTGCTTTGGGCTGTTGTAAACGATTAGTCCAAAAAGAGTAACGTAAAGCTTAGAACTCAGTCCCCGGCAGGAGTCTGCGGGAGGAAATGAAAGGATCAACAAGGAGAGAGGAGCACTGTGGCCAATTGTTCCTGACCACAGCCGCAGGCTTTTCTGCCTGTGCCGGAAATTGATCTCGTCAAAAGCTGAGGATGCAGGCAAGGCAAGGATAACGATAAGGCAGGTGATGATGCTAAATCATCCACCCCACAGAGCTGATGAGATTGCTCAATGCCTCGCCAGCCATTCCCCTTCCTTAGTCTGTTAAAAAAAAAAAAAGCAGTGGTGGGTATTTTTTTTTTTTTCGTATGAAAATGCAAAAATGAGCATGGATTGGTACTCACTGGACCAACAGGAAGTTTCATAATTGCAATTCCTTTCATTTCTTAAGAAGGATTTTTACGAAGAACATCTCATTTGGCCCATGAACCGATCTTAGGAGGTTGGCAGCACAGATATGACCCATCTCTCTTCGTAAATGAGGACCTCGAAGCCAAGAGAGGCTGAGGGATTTTTCCAAGGCCTCCAACAGGAATAGTGGCAGAGCCGGGCGTTTCTTTCAGAAATAGGTTAATTCCTAGTGTCGCTGAGTTTGGCACTGGCTTCTGAAGGAAGGGGCAGAAAATCCAGCCCATCCCTTCCTAGAGGCACTGGTAAAGATAGCCGGCTTCTCCTTTGCAGGGACACCCTTTCCTAACTGTCCTGGAATGTTGTCCTGAATCCTGGATGAGCCTCAAACCCCTGAGAGTGTGAGGTGCTCAGAGGGCTGGGGAGATAGCAGGATTCTTCCCAGCATCACTTTCCCACTCCCCTGGCACTGTGTACCTAACTGCGCCTAGATCTCGGCTTTGGCATCTGTTAAAGGAGGCTTAACTTTGAGACAGGAGAAGCAATAAAGTCCTGAAAGGCAATAAAAGGAATTTCCTAGGGAAAAAAAAAACAAACCTCACATCTTTTAAGCATCAAAAATGAAATCTGTGTAGACTGGCATTCCATGTCAGGGAAGAGGGGCACGCTTTTTCTAAAAAAATTTGATTGGCGTATAGCTGTGTTGTGCTAGTCTCTACCGTACAACAAAGTGAATCCGCTATATATATACATATGTCCCCTCTTTTTTGGATCTCTGCCCCACTGAGGTCACCCAGAGCATTGAGTAGAGTTCCCTGTGCTATACAGCAGGTTCTCATTAGTTATCTGTTTTATACATAGAATCGATAGTATATAATATGACATTGGAATACATTCTTAAATAAAGGTGGTTATGTTCTTTTTTAAAAGTAAAAAAAAAGTGTATGTATCCCAGTCCCAATCTCCCAATCTATCCCACTCTCCCTTTCCCCTTGGTTTGTTCTTTACGTCTGTGTCTCTATTTTTGCTTTGTAAATAAGACTGTCTATACCAGTTTTTTTCAGATGCCACATGTATGTGTTAATACACAGACTTTTATCTTTATTATCTTATTTAATCTTTTCTATAACCTTGGAAGTTAGGTAGCACTTCATTTGTCCTAATCAACAGGTGGGGAGATGAGGCAAACATCTAATAAGTGGTGGTTATCCAGGCTCACTCTCTCCACTACTTCCCTCTACCTCTCATTCCAAAGCTCTGGTAAACCATCCCTGGAAGATCACGCAAACCAGAGCCCCATGGAGACTCCTCTATCACCCTGTAGTCACTATAATTTTTGGTGTTACCTCTCTTAAGCAAAAAACCTTAAAGCAGGTGTTCCCAATATATTCTTTATTATTTAAAAGCATATGTGTGTGTGTATGTGTGTACGACTTACTAACATAGACATTAGATATTTGAAAAAGAATGAGATTAAAATAAATAGAAAAGAAAGTTCAGCTGATTCACATTGCTGTACAGCAGAAACCAATACAACATTGCAAAGTAATTATCCTCCAATTAAAAATAAATTTAGGGACCTCTCTAGTGGTCCAGTGTCTAAGCCTTCACCTTCCAATGCAGAGGGTGCAGGTTCAATCCCTGGTTGAGGAACTAAGATCCCACATGACTCATGGCCAAAAAAATCCAAACAGACAACAGAAGCAATATCATAATAAATTCAATAGAGACTTTAAAAAATGATCCTAATCAAAAAAATCTTAAAAATATATTTTAAGAAGACTTTAAACAGAAGCACTTTATTTTTAAAAAATACAATAGTTGCATGGTTGTTTTAAAATATTTGAGCCTACCCTAAAATAAACCCTACCTTCCATAAAAAAGAAATGAAAAAAGTTGTAGTATTTCCTTCTGTTACCCTACTTTGGAGAGTCCTACTATAGATTCAGACAGAGTGCTAAGGATAACTAGGATATTCATGACTATAGACATTATTGATGGAATCACAAACTTCTAGTGCTGCAAAGGATATGAGAAGCTGCATGGAAAAAGGAAAAGGAGGCTCAGAAAGAGAGCAAGTCACACAGCCAGCATGTGACTAAACTGGCACCAGGACCAACATCTCCTCACACTAGGTCCCTAGCCCTTTTCACAGATCTACACTGATGTAGAAAGAAGCCAAAAGCTCCTTTTCTTGGGCTAGAAAATTACATTAGGGTCTTCGATGTGACAGCCTGGAGCTTAATGCCTGAACCTTCAGTGCTGTGTTTGGAGTAAATTCAGTCCATCAACTGCCCAGAAGAGGCAGCCCCTGATTTTTAGTTGGGCTACAGAGCACATGCACCAGGCCTTCGGCACATGGGGTCTAAGGAGAAAGAAGACTGTGCTGTGCTGTGTATTTGATTCTATTTAAAGCAGCTCACATAGTTTCCATCATTCTTAATGGAGCCACATCATTTGACACCTAGCCCTTGCTTCAGGCACCCTAAGCAAGGAATTCTTGGTGTAAAGGAAAAGTGACTCCAAATAAAAAGTGACTCTTTTCTAGGTCATCCCAAGACAGCATGTTGTGACCAGGAGTTGGAAAGCAAGGAAATCACCCTGAATTTGCCACCCACGTTGTGTGGGGCTTGGGGCCATCGCCCAAAACTCTTTTAAACTGTTGTTTTAAAGGTATCTGGATTATTTACTGACTGTTCATTTGGACCAAGCTGACCCAGCCTCATGGAGAAGATGAAGCCTAATGCAATGACAGCCCCTTCCTTTATCAGCTGGGAGGCAACAGATAACCCAAGTTCATGGCCCAGTGTGGCTGGGTGGTTGTGGTTGGTGGAAACAATTGTAAACTTCAGTGCCACAAATTATTCGCTAAATTATATTTAGAAAAGTCTCCCAATTCCTTAGATCCAAGCCTGAAGAAGTTTCAAATTAGACAGGAATAGAGACACAGACATAGAGAACAAATATATTGATACCATGGGGGAAACGGGAGGGGGGTGGGAAGAGTTAAGAGATTGGGATTGACACGTATACACTATTGATATTATGTATAAAATAGATAAGGGCTTCCCAGGTGGCTCAGAGGTAAAGAATCTGCCTGCCAATGCAGGAGGTGCAGGTTCGATCCCGGGGCTGGGAAGATCCCCTGGAGAAGGAAGTGGAACCCCACTCCAGTATTCCTGCCTGGGAAATCCCATGGACAGAGGAGTCTGGTAGGCTGTAGTCCATGGGGTTGCACAGAGTTGGACATGACTAAACAACAACACCAACAACAAATGAAATAGATAACTAATGAGAACTTGTCGTATAGCACAGGCAACTCTACTTAATGTGCTATGGTAGGTGACCTGAATGGGAAGGAAGTCTAAAATGGGAAGGATACATGTATATATATGCTGATTAGGAAACTAGCGCAACATCGTAAAGCAACTATAAAAACAAGACGTTTCAGCTTAGAAGACAGTGAGGAGCCAATCTAGCTCCATAGTTTATTGTGCAGGCAGGATGGTGAGGACAACTCCCCAGCTCACACAAGCACCTGCGTGGGACGGAGGTCAAGGTGTGAGGGCGCGGAGGGCTAAGGAGCACCATCACTGCCCAGGCATGCACCTTCTCCCAGAGGCTCGTGTAGGAGGCCATGCTTGGGGGCTTCTCGCCCTGGTTGGGTTTTTCTCTTCTTTAGCGAGAAACAAGGCCAGTCCTTTCTTGGCAGAGGCGGAGTGGTCTCACAGAAGAGTTTGGGGGAGGGGATAGTTTGGAATTCCCCAAAGGAGAAAGAGATGTAAAGACAACAGAGAGTGGATGCTGGGATCTAGTACTACAGGCGCTTATTTGCCCTGAGGAAGTAACTGGATAAGACGACAGAGAGCTGCCAGCAAGAGCATCGCACTGTGGGTGTGGGCCTGTCAAGGCAAGAGGTTCTCAGACAGCTTGTGACCCTGGGGGCCAGGCTGTGACCCTGAACCTGAGCTGCAGGAGTGCTCCACTTTCTCATTTCACCCATGACAGTGGCCAGGAGCAGAGGACTCAAGCTACTCCAAGCTGCAAGCCGAGTCTCCAGTGAAAGCAACATTGCTATCCTTGAGCAGCCTCCTGTCTCCTGCCCTGGGCAGTTCCCTGACTCCACGTGTCTGAACAGCCTTCACCCCGAGGTGGACACTTTACAACAGCCTGAAGCTCTGCAGCCTCACACAGTGGGCAGCCCAGACCTAAGGCTTTGCTGCTGGGCAGACAAGCCAGGCCTAATGGAAGAGAAAAAAATTGCACGGATGTAGGCACTCTTTACAAAGTAGAATCTATATAATTCCACAAGTGTTTGGGGTGGGCATGGTAAGTCAGCTGGGGGGGTGTGCCATTTACCCAAAAGTAGAAGGGGAAGGGAAGCCTGGAGGGTGGGGATGGGTTCAAGAGTGAACTGGGGGAGTCAGAGATCCTGACATTTCTTAAGTAGAACCATCCAGGAGACAGACTGAAGAGAGGGAAGTGAGGTTAGACTTGAGATGCATCGGTATTTCTTGATGAAGGAAGCCGTGGAAATAGTCAGCATCACTGAGGGAGAGCAGTTAGTGAGAAGAGTGAAAAGTGAGACTAAAGTTGCACAGTCATGTCTGACTCTTTGCGGCCGCATGGACTGTAGCCCGCCAGACTCCTCTGTCCATGGAATTCTCCAGGCCAGAATACTGGAGTGGGTAGCTATTCCCTTTTCCATGGGATCTTCCCAACCCAGAGATTGAACCCAGGTCTCCCACATGGCAGACATATTCTTTACCATCTGAGCCACAAGGGAAGCCCAAGAATACTGGAGTGGGTAGCCTATTCCTTCTCCAGCAGATCTTCCTGACCCAGGAATCGAACCAGGGTCTCCTGCATTGCAGGCAGATTCTTTACCAGCTACCAGCTGGTATATAAAAGTGATGAACAATAAGGACCTGCTGGGTAGCACAGGGTACTATATTCAATATCTTGTAACAATCTATAATGGAAAAGAAAATTGTATACATATTGTATACATATATGAAAGTGGAAGTCACTCGGTCATGTCTGACTCTTTGTGACCCCATGGACTGTACAATCCATGGAATTCTCCAGGCCAGAATACTGGAGTGGGTAGCCCTTCCCTTCTCCAGGGGATCTTCCCAACCCCGGGAACAAACCCAGGTCTCCTGCATTGCAGGCGGATTCTTTATCAGCTGAGACATGACTGAAGTGGCTGAAAGCACACGCGCACACACACACGCACACACGCACACACACATATATACATATACATATGGGGTTCCCTGGTGGCTCCATGGTAAAGAACCAACCTACTAATGCAGGAGACCCGGGTTTGATTCCTGGGTCAGAATATCCCCTGGAGAAAGGAATGGCAACCTACTCTAGTACTCTTGCCTGGGAAATCCCATGGACAGAGGAGCCTGGCGGGCTATAGTCCATGGGGTCACAAAAGAGTCAGACAAGACTTAGCGACTGAGCACCTGAGTATACATATATGTGTGTGTATATATATACACACACACATAGATATAACTGAAGCACTTTGCTGTATACCTGAAGTGGACACATTGTAAATTAACCGTACTTCAATAAAAAAATCAGTGTATGAATGAGTAAATGAGAAGGCTAAGGCCCCAGACCTTGCACAAGAGCAGCGTTAAAGGCCTAGACGGCGGAACGAGTGTCTAGGAGGGAGATCCCAGGGTCAGGGGGAAACGAGTGAGGAGAGGGCCTGGAAGTCAGTCTCAATCCTCTCGGCTTCCGTCCATAGCATTTGGGCGCAGGTTTTTTCACTCTTTCTTCTTCTATTTCAGGCACTTTGACAACCCTAACATTTTTCTTTTTTCTCTAAGTCTTTTCATTTTGAAAGTAGTACATGCTCATTGTAGCAAGTCAAACAAAACAGAGATGTATGAGGAAACTATCAGAAAACAATCCCTCCTAAATTGTTCCTGTGCTCCATCAAACACACACACATATACACACAAATACATATCACAGGCTCACACATCGCTCACAAGTATAAAGACTCACATACCACACACAGAAGTTGCACACACATATGTGCACACATATGCAGAGGTTTTGTTTTATATTTCACACAAATGGGAAGCCATACATATTACTCAGAAATTTTTTCACATGATATATCGTGGAGATATATATTTATATATTTCATGATCTTGTTGATTGCTATTTAATGATCTATAGTTTGTGCCAATATTTTTTTCATTTTCTAGTATTATTGAGATCATATTCTACATTCTGGTCTATAGTGTTCAGTCATGTCTGACTCTTTGTCATCCCATGGACTGTAGCCCACCAGGCTCCTCTGTCCATGGAATTATCCCAGCAAGAATTCTGGAGTGGGCTGCCATTTCCTCCTCCAGGGAATCTTCTCAACCCAGGGATTGATCCAACGTCTCTTGTGTCTCCTGCATTGGTAGGCAGATTCTTTACTACTGCACCACCTGGGAAACCCATATATTATATTACAATCATCTTTTTTCACTTAGTTTTTAAATCATTTCCCCATGTCACTAAACACACTTTGTAAACACAGGGTCAATGACTACATCATATTCCAGAATCTGAGTATATCGTAATTTACTTAACCATAATTTGCTCTCTGCCAATTTGGAACTATTAAAAATAACAACCACAATGAACATTATAGAGCATTAAGCTATGCCCACATTTCTAGTTATTTTCTTTAGGATATGAACACTTTTAGAGTCTTTGTCCACACTACCAAATTGCTTTTTCCAGAAAGACTATAGCAATCTGTTCTCCTGCCAGCTAGGGTTAAAAGAGGCTACCCACATCTTTTCTTAAATGTTGATTTACTTGTTAGACAAAAGCAGTATATTATCACCTTAAATTGCATTTTCAGTTATTAGGGAGGTTCTTCTTGTTCAAGTTTATTAATCATTTGTCCTTCTTCACTTAAGAGCAATCTGATGGGTGGAGAGGATGGGAGGGGGATTCAAGAGGGAGCGGATATATATGCGTATGTGGTTGATTCACTTTGTTGTACAGCAGAAATGAACGCAACTAACATTATAAAGCAATTATACACCAATAAAATTATTTTTCAATTTTAAAAATTAAAAAAAAAAAGGCGTGATCGAATCATGGGCACCCACGGCTCTCATCTTCCAGGTCAGCCTTTCCTCCCTCCTCTCCAGCCCTGCCCCAGCCCTGAGCCCTCCTGGCCCAGACGTTCACTGCTCTCCCTGGGCTCTGAGATCGCCCTCCCCATCCAGCTTCTGCATCCCATCTGCTGATGAGCCTTGCCCGTCCCCTCCACGGTCCTATGGCCGGTCTCTCTCACAGCCTCTGTGCCCGTGGGTACCCTTGCTCTGACTCCCCTGAACCCCTGGCAACAGAGAACCAAGCACAAGCCTAGAATTCTCCAGCAGGATGCCAGGGTTCGCCATCAGCCTGGGGTCAGTGGTGACGGCCGGCAAACCCAGCAGGGCCCTTCCCATTTTCCTGCCCTCTGGATGATTCCAACTCGGGCTTTAATTTTCACAAATGATACAATTTGGTGTTTTGGGGTTTCTGCAGGAGAATTTCTGTGATCCTCAGAGCGCCGGGGCCTGTTTGCTCTTGTTAGAGAAGAGGGACTGTGGACGCTCTGCAGACCCCGTCAGGCTGTGGTAATAACCAGGGGCTGCTGGAGCGGCAAAGCATAAACCTGGTCCTTCTTAGTGAGACTTCGCAGAAATCCCACTGGAGATTTTTTGGCCCCTGCCCTGTCTACTTTCCTTCATCATGATAAATGACTGAAAAGAAAACTATCTAATCTCCAAACTGCTCGCTTTTTTTTTTTTCCCCCAACTCTTTCTTCAAGGAGAGATGGAAGCACACAGTCACATAAAACAGAGTCCTTCATCGCCTGCTTCTCAGGAGACGGTTCTTTCCCTTTTCATCCGGGCCTGTTTCTGATCTCTGATGGGCTCGCCCTGAAAGCTCCAGCGGGGCCCTCTCTAATCAGCTGCGACAGAGGCGGCTGTGGCTCGGGTTGCCCATCGAAATTGAATTGATTACCCGGCCCCTTTGCCATTTTGTTCTGCACACAATTGTTTAATCGCTGTCACCTTGGCTTTCAGCCGCAGCCAGCTCTGGGGCTGACTGGTTCCCATTACTCAGGATGCCCACTGCAAGTTCACCACCTTTACAGGATGTCCCTGATTGATTCCGTATGCCTCGGAGACCTGTGATGTATTTGCATAGGAGGGCAGTGGGTGGACCCAAGAGAGATCTCTGGGCCACGGGAACTGCCAGGTTTTGCTGGGGGCCATATTTGAATCATTACCAGGGCTTCTTGTCAGGGGTCTGGCCTCTGCTGACATCGCTGCTAATGAATTTGTAAATTAAAAAAAACACACAGAAACACCCAGCCCGTTCTAACCTCTGCTGTTGCCACCTGCCGCCTGTAGGGTGGGGCAGGGTGCAGGGCGGTGGGGGGTTCGGCCCTCGGGACCCCAGATTTTCCCACCTAAGTCCCTGCCAGTCTTTGAAATGAAGCTCTCTCCTTCCCCATCCCCTCCCCCTGGTCGCCAAGCAGGAGAAACCTGGCTTGGAGGCAGACATCTTTCAAGTGAAATCCTTTGCGCTGGGAACTACTTCAATTAGACAGCAGGGGGAATGTTAACATGCCCTCCGGCCTTTTAAGTGGGTTTTAATTTTATGTTGTAAGATAAGACACTGCATGGCTGGGACTGCTACTCCTTCAGGAGGCTCCATTAGTGGGAAGAGGCGAGGCCTCTTGACCCCCTGAGGCCCAGCGGAGGCTGCAAGTTGGTTTGGTTTTTTAACAATTTGTCAGCCTGCCCCAGCTTCATCTTTGCGTTCTCCCTTCAGTGATCCCAGGCTCTTCTGTTGTTGGCGGGGAGCTGGGTGGCTGAGTTGAGGCTGGGAGTCTGATCCAGTTTCTCCCGAGGGCCTGGCCCTGGGCTGAGAGCAGGGCCCTGTTGTGGGGGGGAGTTTGACCGGGGGGGGGGGGGGGGCGGGGGGGGGCAGCCTGCCTGCCTGTGGCTCACAGTTGAACGTTCGTTTTTTTTTTTATTTCCCTTCCCAGGCAGGGCACCGCCGCAGCAGCCACTTTTCATGTGGCAGGTTTCTGGCCTGATGATGTATGACCTGTTGGCGCTACTGAATGGTGCCCTTTGTTCCAGGGGATCCCATGTGCCCCCTTTTTATTGACTTGTTGATTCAAAGGGGCAGGAAAGTTCCACAAATCCCACTGCAGGCCCTGTTCTAGCCCTGCCCAGGTGGGGAAGTCCACGGACCTCATGCTTCCCAGAAAAGCTGGTAGGAAGCTGTGGGCTGCCTGAAGACAAAATCTCTCTTAAGAAGCGGCTTTCTTTACCTCGAACTCAGGCAACTATGTGTCTAGAGAGAGCCTGGGAACACACATCAAGCTCCCAGCCCTCTACCTGTGGTTCTAGAAGGTATGGAGTATTCCAGAATGCCATCTGCACCCAGAAGGAGAAGAGCAGAGCAGGTGTGTGTTAAGAAGAGCCCCCACTTCCCTGTACCCTGGGCCATGTTCAGTGAAGTTTTTCTCTGTGACCAACAAGGTGGGTGTGTATGTGTGTGTTCAGTCGTGTCCAACTCTTTGCGACCCCATGGACTGTAACCCGCCAGGCTCCTCTGTCCGTGGGATTCTTTAGGCAAGAGTACTGGAGTGGGTTGCCATTTCCTCCTCCAGGGAACCTTGCCAATCCAGGGAATGAGCCTGTGTCTCCTGCAGTAACCAGTGGATTCTTTACCAGTGAGGCACCTGAGAAGACAGCAGCAAAGTGAAGAAGGAGCTTGGCTTCCTTCTGCAGAGAGAAGTCCTTCCAGAGAGCGATCCCAGGGCCACGGGGGAGGACTCTGGGGGTAATAGGAGACAAGGCTGATGACTACCCAGCAGGAAATTTCATCTTAATCCTGATGAGGACAAGGATTTACAGGGTACCCCTTACCCTTGTCTTCTCTTCCCTGGTTCCCTCCTGGAGATGGTGGGTGACAGTGAGCAGTTTTGGAAAAGGAGCCAGGAAGGGTAGGGGGCAAAAGAGGTGAGGAGTTGCTAGGAAGGAGACCCAACACACCTTCGGACATCAGTTTCTCTTCTCATTTAGGACTGTGAACTGGGACTGGATTTTGTCTCCTTTTTTTACCCCATCTTAATACCAAACTTCAAGGATCTAGCAGAGGACTGGACAAACAGAGGTCTCTGCCAAGCCTTGATTCCTCCTCTGGGGGGTGAGGTGTGGGTGGCGCATACATCTGACCATTGTTCCAGGAAGCCGCAGGCTCTGACTCCAGCCAGCTCTTCAGTTCCTTGTCTGAAGCAGTCACACAGATCCCACCAAGAGCTCCCCACCTATGAGCATACCTCCCCCAAATCGCAAGGTTGTGTGTCCACTACTCAAAGGTGACAGATTCTTGTGTACTGTCTCCCTGCCCTTCTGGGGTTTTCGTGGGTCCTGGAATCCAGACCCATCATCTGGGGAATAGTATGAGATCAAAGGTACGATTGCTCCCTTGGTCCTAAATTACTTCCCTCTAAGCGCAGAGGCTCCAGGGTACAAATGCACAGAGGCACTAAGGGCTCCACCTGGCCCTTGAGAAACTCAGCCAGGAAGAGGGAAGCAGAGACTGTGGCTGAGCCAAGAAATGACAAGTCAGGAGTAAAGAGCATCCACACACTTCACAGTTGTAAAATGGCTTTATGTTCCGATATGTAAAATAAAATGTCCATGCTATATAACAAAACACTTGACGTTTCATATCCCGTTCGCTAATGTGTCTTCTAATAAAGTGTAATCTGTACTGTGTGTGTGTTTATATATATTTATTTATACGTTTTATCTAAGTCATTCTTTGTTTTTAACATCAAATGTGTAATAAAAATTTAAATAGATGTCTTTCCAAATACCCTCTCCAACGTTCATTTTATTAAGTTTATTCGTTTAAAAAAAAAGCAAAGCTGAATTTGACATGTGGCCTGCATTTGTGAGATATATATATTTATATATTTTATTTATTTATTTATTTATTTATATAATATATAAATAGCTATTCGGCATGCAAAGAGTTTAGTGATTTCCCAAATTTTGATTACAGAGTTCCCACCAGCCCCACAGATGGGCTGGTGACATTCAATGCTGAAGAGCTGGGCTCGGGACTACGGGATCCACCTTCCTGGAAAAGCGTTATCCTTGCTCTGAGCTCACTGGCTGAATTTACTGGAAGAAAGGAATGCTTTCTCAATTCTCGTTTTTATTTCTGTTGGGCTCTCAGGCGCCAGAGGTGAGGATTTTCTGGGAGCAGAACAGGCTCTGGAGGTGCTGAGCAGCGCGGTCTCCTGGGGACACCGCCAGGTCAAGTGTTCTTCCTAACGGCCGGTCGTAGGATGCAGACGGCGCCTGAGAAGAGAGTCTGGCGCATCAGAGTGAGGGCTGTATGCTGGGGACCAAGGCAGAAGGGCTCTGTCCTTTATAAGAAAACCTGAATGATGCCAGAGATGTTATTGGTTGCCTTTTCACACTTCTCGGGAAAAAACAGGGTTTTAATACTTGTCAACTGGTGCTTAGCCCATGATTCTATCTCTAAAAATGGTCCCTCAGACCTCAGAGCTCCAGGGATCAATTTCCGAGCCACTAACCGAGCAGTCAGCCCTCCTCTCTGAGCGGGCTTGGAGGCTTAGCTGAGCCCACCTCTCAGGTAGTCTCACAGACTCTCCGGAAGCCAAAGGAGTGGGCCTCCTGCTTCCTGAACAAGATGCTCAGTGCCTTTCGCAAGAGCCAGGACTCTGCAAGATGGGCAGTGAGCCCCACCTCCCCAGCCAGGAGAATCCTCCTCCCCCCACCCCCCCACTCCCGACTTGCCCTGCCAGAGAGACTTCACCACCTGGCCCCTGAGTTAATCGAAAATTATATTATAAAAACCTCTAAGTGACTCACATGAACGCTCAACTCCCATCCCACCCAAGGGCATGTCAAGAGATGTCGGAAAACACTGGATCCAGATCCTGCAGCCAAAAATCTCTTCTTAGATAGTGTGTATTTTTTCTTTTTTTTTTTCTTTTTTCTTTGTCGGGGCCTCGGTTGTATGTCAGAAGATAGGTGCTCTCCAGATACAGGCGCGCGGGGCGCACACTGCACCCCACCCTTTGAAATACCTTGCTGGGTTTCTTGGTAGGGGGGCAGGCCAACCCTCAGAGGTTAAGACTGGGTTAACACGGTCCAGGGGCAGTGGAGGGGACCTGGGAGTCATCCGTCATTCCAGTTCTCCACGGTCCCCATGCCTGAATGGTACTGTAAGGAGGCTTCCCGGGACAAGGAGAAGCTCTGCGAGTAGAGGAACTCGTTCGCCGCGTTCAGGTGTGGCGAGGGCGGCTTCCGCTCGCACACGGCGCCTGGGAGGCCGCGATCTCTGGGGAAGGAGGAGCTGGGGCCTCGCTCTCGGACCTGAGACTGGGAGAGTTGATTGTAGACGCTGAAGTGGGCGTTGCCCGGCGGCTGCGAGCCCTGGGCGGAGATGGTGGGCAGCCGGGGCATCATCGTGGTGGCGGTGAAGTGCGTGGGGAAGGACTGGTAAGGCACAGTCTCCATGGTCTGAACGCTGTAGCTCGTGTAGGGGGA
Source organism: Okapia johnstoni (assembly GCA_024291935.2). NCBI lineage: Eukaryota > Metazoa > Chordata > Mammalia > Artiodactyla > Giraffidae > Okapia > Okapia johnstoni. Next base: position 119,437,801 of record CM044308.1, on the reverse strand, counting down.
CACGGACGTCCACATGTTACAGCTCAGCGGGGGCGGGGGCAAGTCGTCCACCCCGGACACCCCCGCAATCTCGGGCCCCGACCCTGAGTACATGCAGGCCTCTCGTGGGGTCACCTCGCTGCAGTAGGAGGGGCTCAGCATCTGCTGGTCGTAGGGCGGGGGAGAACGGAAATAATGGTCTTCCCCCACGGCCGAGGGTGCTTCCAGATAAGATCGCTTGCAGGGTAAGTCCAGGTGGCGGGTACTGTCTGCTGGAAGACAAAGAAACCTCAGGAAGAGCCAGGTCCGCCAGCCCAGGGCCCAGAACACCCCCTGCTGGATGCCAGGACAGCCTATTCTTGTCATTGGTGGGGGGGGGGGGTGCCCCACACTGCAATGGCACTCCAAGAACCATTTTAATCAGCGACAGCTTTTATAAGGTGGCAGCAGCCCAGAAGTGGTCAGATCATGGACTGCGCTCAAAGGCCACCGGGGGACACCACATCACTGGACACTGAGTGATGTGCTTAGCCAGGCGGCGTATGCCTTTGATCCCTTGCCTCCCTGACTCTTGGGGACAGTAAGAGGCCTTAATGTGCACTGGCATTCTTAGGGCAGGCCCACCCTGGCCAAGGAAAGTGCAAGCGACTGCCAGGCCACACCAGGCCCAGAGGCCACAATCTGTCTGAATTAGCCAGAAAATTAAAGCCACAATGCTTCTGCCGCCATCCTCCACTCCCAGGAAGGCCTCAGCAAGCCTAAGCTACTCACAGGCATGTTCCTGTTGCTCTCAGAAGAGGAAGTAAACCCTACATATGTTCAAAGAAGTCCCATCAGATTGTCATTACACAGATTCCAACATAACAGGGTTTACACAATTAAGAAACGGAGCTGTTAATAAGTAAAAGGTGACTGCACTTCTAAGGCGAAGCTAATACTCTGTTGGGGGGAAAGATGACATTAAGTGCCCCAGACCATGGATGTGTATCTTTCAACATTCTCAAGCATGAAGGCTTGATTCTGGACAAGCTCATCCACCCCTGGGGCCCAGGGATAACCCAGGCCTGAGGAATTGGGCAGCAGCCCACTCTACAAATTTAAGAACACTTGTCCAGTTACTTGTCTTGGCCTCCATCCTTCTGTCTTCCCTAGGGATTCTCAACAGGAAATCGGCCATAGACAATAGGTAAATAAATGCGTATGGCTGTGTTCCAACAAGACTTTATTTATAGATACCAAAATTTGAATTTCAAAGAATGTTCATATATCACGAAATAGTCTTCTTTTGATTTTTTTTCAACTATTTAGAAATGTAAAAACCATTTCATATGACTCACAGATTGAACAAAAATGGACTTCAGGCCAGATTTGGTCCAAAGGCCACAGTTTGCCAGCCCTTGTTTTAGGTCACTAGTTCTAATAGGACTGGTGCAGTGGCTACTCAGGGGTCTTCCAGGGTGGTCCCTAGGAGCTAGGCTGAGAGAACATTCTGTGTGGCAAGCTAAGTCCCCAAACCCATTCCCAAGAGAATTTCAGTAGCCCTGTGAGGACTTCTGATGTGATAACACTAATCATTTGCATTTTATAGAGGGCAAACTTGAATCCTCGTACCAGGGCACAGATGTTCTGGTTCTTGGCTTGAACTCCTCTTCCTCACAAAGAAGCCAGCACAGAAAGGTCCATGGCCTGTCTTCCCGGCCCCCAGTCTACATCCCTCAACAGCCCCCATCCACTCTCAAAAAGCCTCTGCAGATCTGATGGGATAGGGTGGGGAATCTGTGCTCGGCCAGGACTCCCAGGGTTAGGATGGAGGTCACTTCTACAAATGACAACCTCCGGACTGGTACGCTTCCACCTCTCCCATGCCCAGAGGCAGTGCCTGGCTCACTCTGTGTCCTCTGCCCACCCCGAGAAGGTGCTCAAAGCAGCAGCTGCCAAGTGACACCTGGGCCTGGGGACTGCTTGCGGCAGACCCTCCGATCCTGTCTTCTGTTCCCCCGCCCGCTGCGCTACCTCAGTTCTGCCCCTCATCACTCTCTCCCCGATGCCTATAACAGCCTCTGTCCACATCACCCCCATCCTCGTCACCCCATCCCACACGACTGTTGCATCAGGTTTCACGTGCCTGTCCTCAATGCCAATCTGACTCTGTCCCTCTTCTGCCTAAAATCCTTGTCTAGGGGACACCACGGCTACAAGCTGTCTGCATGCAAAGCAAGAGGCACTGAGTCTGACCATGGTCCCTAACACTTTAGGCTCGCTCTCCCAGGCCACAACAACCAGTGTGTGTGCGCGTGTGTGTGTACGCGCACACACACCCATGCATGCTCGCATGCTCACGTGTACAGGGGAGACTGTTTGTGGGAAGGGTGTCACCCCCACCCCGACCCTCCGGGGCATCCAGACCAGAGGGAGCTACCTCGTCTTTTCAGGCAGTGGTAGAAGAGGCTGGAGTCCCTCTGGGCTGGGAAGGTGTTGAGGGGAAGGTCCTGGGGCTCGGCCGCAGCGAATTGCATGTGAGCCCCGTTCTCGTACTGGTAGTGCTGGAGCGTCTGGTGAGCCCCGTGCAGGGGGCTGACGTCAGGCTTGGATGACAGCTGGGTGGAGACGAGCCTCTGTCTCACAATGCTTTTGGAGATCACGGGGTATTCTTTGCTGGAGTCGAGGGAAGGACAGTCAGCCGGAGAAGGGAAGGGAGGGGAGATACTCTGAGGGTCCCCGCGTCCACGTGCCTGAACCCCATCTACCCACCCCAGCCCCCCGGGCCGGGGTGGCCCCCACCTCTGCAGCCGGGCCACACGCAGGTCACTGTCGTCACTGCCCCGGAATCCCTTGGCGAAAGGGTTGTTCTCAATTTTCAGCTGTGTGATCTGTCAGGAGAGGAGGCACAGAGGAGTCACTGGGGGGAGAGGCCTGGGCCGGCCCTGACCCCCCCACAGGTACATTCAGAACCCCCGGCAGCGTCTGGGGAAGTGGCATCTTGCAGGAGCCTCCCTGGCTTTAAGTTCTCGCCGGCTCTTACCCGTTCTCCTAGCGGCAGACCCCCATTCTGTGTCCTGCGCTCCTGAATTCAGCCCCTCGTCACTCTCTCCTGGGGCCCATAACAGCTTCCCACCCACATCACCCCGTCCCACACAACTGCCACGTCAGGTTCTGCCTGCTTATCCTAAATGCCAATCTGACTCTTGTCCCTCTTCTGCCTAAAATCCTCCCCCCACACCCGACCAGTCCCAACACAGGTGTGAAATCCTTCTGGGAAGGGCAGCTTGGGCACAGGCAGGGAGGCAACGGGATGGCCCATCTGGGGATCAGAAGACAGTCTGGGGTGATTGGGCCAGGGCGGGAGGTGGGCCAGGATGTTCCAGGCGCCTTCCGCATGCCGGGGAAGGGCTTCTGAATGGCTGGATCACCTGCTCCCCCGCTGCTGGCAGTGCCCAAGGGCTCCTCTCCCACCCTCCCCCCCTTCTCTCTGCAGGCCCGGAATCCCACCAGGGAGAAGACTGCAGAACAAAAGGGCCCCACAGTGAAGCACAAGGCAAGCTCCACGCTCCCAGTGTTCCCAGTTGCCACCTCTGTCTGTCCCCGGCATGGACCACAGACAGCTACCCTGGGCTGGGGATCAGGAGCCTTGTCTCCTTCCCCTGCACGTCTTTCCATTTCTCAGGGCTCTGCAGGACTGAGCAGGTTCCTGAAGCGACTGCCCTGCCCGTCTTGCACTGAGGCTTCACTGCCTGCCTCCGTGGTGGCCCAGACATGTGTCTGCGCTGGGGGCGGTGGGGGGCTGGACCTTGTGATTCTGGTAGGAGGTCACAGAGATGAAGGAAGTCTCCGGGAACACGTGGGTGCAGAAGGCTGTGTTTTTGGAGCCAAAAGCGTTGTTCTCATCAGCCTTCACGATATGCAGCCGTGGCTGATACTTGTGCATGGAGTTGAGGATGATCTGGAAGAGAAGGGTCTTTTGTCAACTCTAGGTCCCCACCCTCTTGTCTTCAGCCTTGTCCAGCTGGCCCGGGGCTGGCTTTCCTTCTCCTGAATGCCCGAGGCTCCAGGGTTTGACCACAGCGGGCTGAGCCTGGAAGGGTCCAAAAACCTCCCTTGCAGGGTGAAGAACCAGGCCCTTGGGCCCCAAACTCAACCTCAGGAGCACCGCTTGGCCTGTCTGCTTCAGCACCAGTGCCTGGTCCCAGGGCCTCCCAGATGACAGCCCCTTCGCTGTAGTAATGGGGAATGGAACCGTTTAGAGGCCCCCAGTGACTCGGCACAGTGTTAGTAGGCGGAACTGAGTTGCAGGCAAAAGTCCAGGTGCCACTGACTGACTGTGTGGCCTCAGGCAAGGCCCTGGGCTTCTCTGAGCCCCAGCCTTCAGCCCTGCAGGCTGACTCTTCCCCTGGCCTCACCTCCTCTCCTCCTCAGTCTTCCCCGGCTCACCCCTCCCCACATATGTGGGACCTGCCCTATGGTGGGTGCTTAGCCCCTCCTCTCACAACTGTGAGCAGCAAAAGCCGCTTCACAGCCCAGGGTCTGCAAGATGGGGGAGGAGGCCGTGGAGGAAGATAAACTCTGACCTGTCCAGTCTGGTCAGGGCGGGCGCCCATCCCTTCAACCACAGAAGGCTTGCTGAGCGGAGGCTGGGAACACCCTGATGCACCCGGCCTTCAGACCTGCCTGGGGCAGCCCACAGCCTGGGTGAGGGGAGCGCCATCGTGGGCTGAAGTTCACAGTACCAAGGCTGGAGGAAGACCAGAGGCCCCGGGCACCCCCCAGCCCTTGAGGGTGCCTGGGGAGAGAGGCCGAGAGCCCAGGACACTCAGCCCGGAGCCCCGGGACAAGCACACAGTAGTTGCGGCCCCAAACCCTCTTCCTTCGGCTGTACCCCACGGTAGCGGCAGCATCATGTGCCATTAAAATGTATTTTTTATCGTTGACATTTGCCAGACACCCTCCCCACTGGAGGTAGGACAGGCATTTGGGGCATTTTATCAGCACTGCGCGGGGTTTTGTTAACCCTTTGGCTCCCGTCCTGGCTGGACTCCGCTGGTCCCTGGCGGAGTTCCTTTCTCTTTCCACCGGTAAGTGCCCCTCTCTTGGGTAGGTCTCCCCCGCCCCCCACCCCCGCTCCCAGGTTTCCAGGGACCTGGCCTGGGGCTGAAGCTTAGTGGGAGATTTAACCCCTGAGTGACAGAGTGCCAAGTGAGGGTTCAGAGCCAGGCTTGTCTGTGGCAAGGCTTCCTCTGGCGGGGCTCGGCCTCCTCACCCCCTGGGAAGGAAGGCGGCCCAGGGAGAAGCTCAGCTGAGGGAGTGGGTGGTCTGGGACCGGCTCTGCCCTGCCCTGGCCTCCGGGTCTGGCTGGGCAGCTCCAGCAGGAACTCTTCCGCCTTCTGCACTGGCCACTCCCCTGCTTGACTCTCAGTGACAAACCTCCAGAGCCTCCTGGGGCAAACACAGAGCTCCCCGAGCCCCAGATCCCATCTGCAGCTGGGGAACCCACTGCCCAACTCGGGGCCTGCCAGGCAAAACACTCAGAATGAGGCCGAAGCCGGGGAGGCCTCCATGGACTGTCCATTCCAGGAGACCAGGGAGGGGCGCTGGGGATAGCGGCTGGACTGGGGCCACACTGCCCAGTCCCCAGAGGTTACTCTGTCACCCTGCATGGTGCCAAGGTCTCAGAAGACCCAGCAGTGGAGTACCTGGGAGGTGACCTAGGGGCCAGATTCCTGCCTCCGCACCTCTGCACCTTAGTTCTCTCTGCTGTCTTGATCTTTTTTGCCCCCATTCTCCCTCACCTTCTAGGCCCAACTCTTCCAGGAAGTCGTCCCAGATTACCTGAGGCCTGCTCTAAACTCCCAACTCTGAAGCTTCCTTTCTACAATATGGTCTACTGAGCTATGGTGCTGCTTCCAGCAGCTTCCCGTTCCTTCTTGTCCCTTCAGTTAAATTATAACTCCTCAAGAGAAAGGGCCTTATCTATTGTTCCTTCTGTACCTCCAGGCTCCTCCTTTACTCCAAAGCAGGAACAAGTGAGTGCAAGACCAGCTTATGGGAAGAGGAAGACCTGGGTCAAAATCACACTCTCTGTCCCCTCCTCTCTCATCTTTCTTTGCCCACAGGATAAACTCTAAGGCATGTTTCAGGCAAAAGTAGTTATTGAACATGTGCACAGACAGTCCTTCTGTGATCACTTACACGCTCCAGCCCCTGGTGTGCAGTGGTAGCCTCAGTCACTCCAGCCCCCTTGGGTGGGGGGTGGGGGTGATGGGGGGGCCCAAGAGGAGAACACAGACAGGAGGCAGACAAAACCCAAAGCAGACACTGCAGTCCCCAAGCAGTGAGGCTGTGCCATCCCTAAGGACCGCTTGGGACAGACTGCAGCCACCCTGCGCCTCTGCCACCTAAGCAGTCAGAGCCCTGGGCATCATCAGTCCCCCTGGCCCCTCACTGTCCCCCACCTCCAGGTCCGGTCAGTGACCAAGCCCTGTGACTCCACCTGTAAAACTTGCTTAGAACCTTCTGGTTCATCCAGGAAGATTGCACCTTGCTTGAAGGCAAGGCCCTTTGTATTTCTCCATCTTCCTCCCATTTTCCCACCACCACCAACTACCACTCCTGCCATATTTAAGGCTTAGTACTTGGCTTCTGGGCTTCTCTGATGGTTCAGACAGTAAAGAATCTGCCAACAATGCAGGAGACCTGGGTTCAATCCCTGGGTTGGGAAAATCCCCTGGAGAAGGAAATGGCCACCGACTCCAGTATTCTCGCCTGGAGAATCCCATGACAGAGGAGCCTGGCAGGCTACAGTCCATGGGGTTGCAAAGAGTTGGACACGACTGAGAGACTAACACTTCATTTCACTTCACATGCCACTTCACTTCTATTCCTAATGCCACCTTTGATGGTTTCCTTTTGCCCTTGGGATAAAGGTCAAACTCCTTAGCCCATCCATCAGACATGGTCCTTAATGACAAGGGTGGAGAGACTGCCAAACACACCTTCTAGGGGAGTGAACCAGACAGGCAGGCAGAGAAATCTGGGGAGAGAGACACTGCAGACTTGCAAAGAAGGTGGGGGCCCCTAGGGGAGTCCAGCACCAGCCACAGGGTAAGCCAAGAGGGGCCCAGAAGTGTCTATGGATCTCTGCCCATCAGCTGCCAGTCCCGAGCAAGCTCTTGCCCTCCAGTCACTGCTGTCACCATCTGTACAGTGAGGTCTTCGACTGCTGCTGCTGCTGCTAAGTCGCTTCAGTCGTGACTGACTCTGTGCGACCCCATAGCCGGCAGCCCACCTTTGACTACATGGTCTCAAACACCCCTCCTGATTCTGCCAGTCTGGAGCCTGGGCAGGAGTGTGGCAGAAAGTTCCATCCACTGAACTAATGCAGGCTCAAGCTGGAGCATCGGCCCCGACTGCCTGGGAGAACGGGAAACCAGCTCGGTGACTCACACCTGGCTTTCCTCGGAAGTTCTTCGGGCGCCACACTAAACTATTTTGCCAGAGTCTCACATTTATATTTCTTGCGAAGGACATGGGGCCAAATGGGCCAGCCACGTCAACAAACCCCACTACACGGCTGGTCCCGTCATCATCACTGTTCTACAGAAATGGGATTCATTATGTTCTGGCTACAATTCAGAAGCCTGTTCTATTTTAACATTGTGATAGCGCCAAACAGCCATCTCCTCAAGAGCTCACCATGGCGTGCTTGGCTTAACGAGGCCCAGATTCATCTGCGCTGGAATCACAGAACATTAGGGCATGGAGGGGCAGGCTGTAGCGATCACTCTAGTACCACCTCTTCATTGTACAGATGAGGAACAGGAGGTGAGTAGTGGGAATGTGACGTGCCCAAGGACGCACAGCTGGTGGAAGACTGGATCCTGAGAAGACTCCAGATGGCCCTTGAGAGAGCACGAACTGCTCTCGACAACAAGCTCGGTCATTAATGATAAGGTTTCAACTTAACATGGTGGGAGATGAGGATCCACCAGGCCCCCGTCACCTCTCGCAAGCGCAGCGTATCTAGATGCTAGCCACACAACAAGTGGGGCTGATGTCTGCCGGTCAAATATTAAAACCAGATTGTTTCCTGCCTCATGTTTGTACTCTCTAAGATGACCTTCTCCATCATCCTTCTTACCTTCTCCAGCCCCACAAAGAGGTCCGGGACAGAGACAGGATCTGTACCTTAGAAAAATTTTAAAAAGAAGAAGAAAACCAAAACTGAGACCAGAGAGGTCCAAAGATTGGCTCAAAGAATATCCAAACCAGGACTAAGCTGGACGGCCCGTCAGCCAACGCAAGAAGCCTGGACCGGGCAGGCCTGAGTTCTCACGCCCAGGGCAGCAGGCTTGGCACCTTCTCTGCCAGCCAGAGTGTGGACAGAGCACAGCCTCTGTGCCAGGCCCTGTGCTGAGTACTGTCCACACATCACACAATTAAGCTTTACAACATCCCTGTAAAGTATTAATTGTTGTTGTTGTTGTTCGTTAAGGCGTGTCCGACTCTTTGCAACCCCATGGACTGTGGCCCGCCAACTGGAGTGGGTTGCCATTTCCTTCTCCAGGGGATCTTCCCTACCCAGGGATCAAACGTGCATCTCCCACATCTCCTAAATTCACAGGTGGACTCTTTGCCACTGAGCCACCAGGGAAGCCCCCAAATATTAAGAGGTGTTAGTATTAGCCCCGCTGTAACAGACAAGGAGCTGAGGCTCAAGAGGGTGAAGGTGTCTGCCCAGCCTCAGACAGTGATGGGGGCAGAGCCAGTGTCAGCACTGATCTCCGAGCCTCAGCTCATACCTGTACCTATACCTGGCTGGGGAGGGCGGGCCGGTCTAGAGCTGGGTGTGAAGTCTGTGTCCCAAAGCACCCAGCAAAGCTTGGCACATCGTCAGGGCTCAGCAAATGTGGGAAGAAAAGAAAGAGACCAGCAGTTCTGGGTCCCCCCCGGCATATGCTTTACGGGGATATCAGCTCCCAGCAGAGGAAGTGCCTTCTCTAAGTAAACCCCCTTTGGTGGGTTACTTCGAGAAGTAACACTCACTCCTGCTCACTGCCACTCACACTGACAGGCAGCAGGACAGGATGGTGGTAAAAAAAAAAAAAACAAAAAACCCTCCTGGTTTACCATCTAGCTGGAAAGTCACATGGTAATCCAAAATCAAGCAAAAATCAGTGGTGAGAAAAAGTGGTAGACGCAAGACTGCATTGATAGTAACAAACAAGATGACAAGAAATGTGCAGGACTTTGGGAATAAAAAACCTGAATACACTTTTGAAAGACAAAAGGCAGACTTCTACGAAGAGAAAGGCATCATGATCAATCCCTCCCACTCCAGTAAATTTATAATTTAAAGTGATTCTAACAAAAATACAAGTAAGTTTTTTTCTCAACACTACAAGCTTATTCTAAAGCTCATATAAAAAAAAAAATAGACAAGACCAGCCAAGGAAACTCTGAAAAAGAAGAGCAATGGGGGAGGGCCGAGTCTGCCAGACACTAGAACCTATTATGATGTCTCAACGGTTAAAGCACTGGCGCAGGAACAGACACAGACTCAGGAGGGGATTTACTGTACAGAACCAGAGAGTGTCCCAAACCAGAGAGGGGAGAGGGCTAGTCAGTTACTGGTGTTGGGACCACTGGATAGCTCTCTAAAAAAAAAAAAGTTGGATTCACACTTCGCATTGAATGCCAGAATAAATTGAAAAAGGGCCAATGGTTTAAATGTAATAATAAATCCATAAAATACTATAAGAAAACACAAGAAAAATCTCTTATAAGTAAGGAATGGATAGGGGCTTTCAATTACTCAAAATCCAGAACCCATAGAGAAAAGACCGACACATTCAATCAAAAATGTCTGTGTAGGATTACCACTATAGGCAAGACCAAAAGACAAGTGACAAACTGGGAAAACATATAAGCAACTCAACATCACAGATGGGAGCTAAATCTAGCTTATAAAAGCTTCTAGAATGGATAGGTGATTTTTAAAAAAGTAATCTAAGAATGAGAAAAGGATAAGGACAGTAGTTCACAGAAGAAGATATATATATATATAAAGATGCTTATGCTTACTCATAATGAAATAGAAACTGAAAGTAAGACTGATATCTGTATTTCAGCCATGAGACTGGAAAAGACTCAAAACTTTTCTCTCCCACCACGTCCGTGAGGCTACAGCGATGGTGGGAAGACACATCACTCTGACGCCAATGGAGGACAGAAAGACAAATTGCAAACCCATATATCCCTTAAACAGGCACTGTATCACGACGGATACTTGGCTCAGGTATAAAGTGACTTATGTACAAGCTTAATTGAAAGAGCAAAGATAGGAAAACATCTAATTCCTTCAATAAGGACTGGCTACATGATTAACGGAACAATCATTGGATGAAATTCTACGCAGCCGTGTAAAAGGAATGAGCCAGCTCTATATGAATGAAATGATCTCTAAGACACTGAGTTTACAAAGCAAGGTGCAAAGTGTTTACAACATGGTACCTTCTGTGTCAGAAAGAAGGGATCTGAGACTCTGTATTCTGCCTGCATATGCAAAAAGAAACACATAAAAGAAATTAGTGACACTGGTTCCTTGTGGCCAGAGTTGGAAGAAACTAGGTGGATGGGGAACCAATGGAGGGAGATGTCTCACTGCAGACATTTTTCATTTGTTCACTGATTGATTTTTTCAATCATTTGAATGTATTTCCTATTTAAAAACAGATTTGACAAACAAGTATAAAATTATAACTGTGGCAAGTACTCGAACAGAAAAGTGTGTGGTGCTCTGAGAGCATATAATGGGGACCCCAAACTGTCTCCCTGAAGTCGTGGCATTTGAGCTTGGATCCCAAGGCTCAGGAGTAACTGACTAGGCTAAGAGGCCTGTGGCTGGAGGAGGAACCACACTGAGGGATGGTGCCTGTGCCATTCTGGGAGCCCACAACCCCAGTCTGGGGCTAACTCAGCCTCTGCAAGGCTTAGACTGACTATGTGAGCAATCATAAGCTAACCTTTTTCCTCGGCAATGTGGCAGTCCAGAGACACCGGAGGCGGTGAAAACAGCCATCTCCCTACACACACACACACACACACACACACACACACACACACACACACACACACACACACACACACACACACACACACACACCATGCAGCCATCCCCTCCCTGCCTCCAGATTAGGAGAAAAGCAAGACCCACATGCCAGCCATCTCCACGTCCCGCTGCAGGACATAGCCCGCAGCCTAGCAAGGCACTCCTCAACTGCCTGGAGCAGCTTCTCTTCCCATGCTGTGGTCACCTGGCACAGGACCCTGCTGGGGGCAGGGGGCAGTGAGCAGAAGGGGAGGTTGGCAGTGTCCTCTTAGCCAGCGGAGCCGCGGCTATAAAGCTGACCTCCTGGTCCCAGGCCCCTGACCCTTTTCATCCCTGCTGCCTGCTTACGCCCAGAACCTAAAAGTCACACCCCGACTCTACCCCTCAAGAACAGAGGGTTTTCCTGGACTCACAGCAAAAACCCACAGGAGTTTTCCAATCAGAAACCAATCCTGTCTTTTCTGAACATGTGGCCCTGTGGCCTGAGGGGCTCCTGGACTCTGGACCCTTCTCCTGGGTGGGTGGTGGGGAGCTGCACGTGGGAGACAGCTGCTGATGTCTCTGAGATCCTGAATGGGGAGTCCACCATCCACCTGGCTGGAGAAAGTTCCCTGAGGTTTGGAAGCTTTTAGGAAAAATGGCAAAGTGTGGAGGTGAGCTGTGTGGGAGGACTTGTCCAGGGCAAGTTCACAGTACAAGATGGCTTTTTCCCAGGTCTCTGCACTGAGAAGCCAAGACGGGTGACTTGGAGAGCTCACAGACCAAGGGGTAGAAAGCCAAGGTTCAAATGGGCCACTTTGCCTTGATATGTCTAGGAAGTTAGCTCATCCTCTGCAGCCCTTCCCTGCAGGGCCAAAGGCTGAGCCCTCTCCAGTGATGCTCCAGATTGCTGAAGATCTGACAGCTGGAGCCCTGGGTACCGAAAGATGGGGGGAGAAGCCAAAGGAGCACAGGCCTAAGCATCAGAAGGCAGGGGTCCATCTGTGCTCTGTTACTCCCAGCTCCCAAGACAAGCGCCTTGTCTCCATGAGCCCTGCCACCCCACAGAGGGTGCAGTAACCAACAGACTGCATGTGTTGAGAAAACGTGGGGATGGGGAGAAGGAAGATACTCTACACCCCAACCCTCCGGGGAGGAACCTGAGTTAGTACAGGGAATAGCCCCCAGCCGAGCTGGTGTGGGGAGTGTAGCCAGGGGCAACCCCAACATCACAAGCCCAATGAGCCAGCCCCACTGGCTGCTCAAGACCACTGCAAACCCAGAGGAGCCACCAAAGAAGCAAGCCAGGGTGAGAAACCTACTGCTGGGGCTGTGAAGGCTAGGTCACACCCTCCTGCTTCCAAAAAAGCCCCATTCTTCAACCACCTGACTCCCCGCCCTGGCACTCTCTGTAGGAGTCCAGGGAGGTGGAAGGGTCCTCAGAGACATTCCTGCAGCTGGGAACCATGAGAGCGACCTAAAATTCTCGCCAGAGCTTTGATCCCTGGGTATTTCTGGTCACTCACCCAAGGATCCAGCTCTCGCCCAGCTTTGTCCACCCCAGTGGTCAGTCCCTGGGGTGTGTGTGTGTGTGTGAGTGCAGTTGTGGGCAGATATGTGGCTCCCCACCTCCCACCGTGGAGGCCCTCACTAATCTTTCAAGGTTGATCCCACAGCCTGGCCAAGCAGAGGAGGCCAGAGAAGAGCTGACCAAGAGCAGAGTCTTGGCCAGAATGGCAGCCTCTCTGGCCCTCGGTCATAAAAGACGCTGTGATCTGAGAGGTGGGGGCTTGGCTGACCCTTCCCGTTGGTGGGTGGCCTGTTGTCGCCCCTGCGGAAGGGTGCAGGGGCGCATGTTCCCGGGGCCCACCTGAGTGTCTCTGTCACACACCCAACAGCATCTGCCTGTCCTGCGTGGGAAAACCCCATGCTGCTAGCAAAACAGACAAGTCAGGAGTTGATTATATTAACTAAGCATTTTCTTAAGTGTTGGTTTATCGATCACCGACGACTCAGAAGAGAACTGAACAGACTCTGAGAAAATTAGAACCCTAGCTGCTTGCCAGTTACACACCCATCAACCAGAAAGGATGCATCGCTGGCATTCTCCATAAGGAGCCATGATTCACAGAGTGCTGATTTGCACACAGGTCCCCAGAAACAGAAGTGAGGCGTAAAAGAAGCACGTGTCTGCACGCCCCCCACCCTTGCTCCCCCCACTCTCCCCACACACAGATGTTATAAGCGTGCAGCTGGGGCAACCACATCCAGGAGCCGACGGCACCCACTCCATCAACACCCCACCCTGTGTCTCCAGGGTAACCATGCGTAACCCAGAGAGGCGAGGCTTTCTCCCTGGCAGATGATACCGGGTCCCCAGGCTTCTGTTTGCCACACGTATGAGCTAAAAATTTCCACATAAAGAGCTTTTTGTGGGCCTGCCAGGGCCAGACTGGGGAAAGAATGAGCTTCAGCAGCCTGGATGGGGTGTCAGCAGCAGCATCCCTGAGGTTTCAGAGTCGCTCTTGTGAGAGTCAGGCCCCGGGCAAGGCCAGGGAGGGGCAGACACAGGAGCCAGTGCGAGGCAGGGCAGGCGGCTGCGGGGCCGGGCAGACCCCAGGGATGAGGCTTCTGAACTCATCAGTGACTCTTTCTCAAGACAATCTCCTGGTCTTAGGCCCCACCAAGGCCAGATTTGGGGAAACCAAAGCTGAGATTTGTGAGATGTGGGTCCATCCATGTCGTCGTTGTCATAAAGTGTTACTCGCTCAGTCATGTGTCCGACTCTTTGCGACCCCATGGGCTGTAGCCCACCAGGCTCCTCTGTCCGTGGAATTCTCCAGGCAAGAATACTTCTCCAGGGGATCTTCCCGACCCAGGGATTGAACCCACCTGTCCCACATTGCAGGCAGATTCTTTATGATGGTAAAGGGAAACCATCATAGTTAACATTCATTTAGAGTCTCGTAGGCGCCACGTGCCTCATGCATAATCTCATTTAATTTTAACCTGGTCATTCCCATGTTCTAGACAAGGAAACTAAGGTGCAAAAAGGCTAAGAAACTTGCCCCAAGTTACCCAGCCAGTAAGTGCCGGGGGAAGGATGTTCACTGTGGAACTCAGATACTGTGCTCTGGCCCATAAACCCGCCTAGGACTGGGTCCCGAAAATGGATTCTCCAGATGAGTGCCTCTAACCGCCCCACCTCCAACCCTGCCCCAGCACCCACACTCAAGGCCAGGCAGCCCCCTGCTTACATGGCCGAAGGGGTCCAGGTGGTTGTTTGTCAGCTTCAGCTTCTGGAAGGAGACCAGCTGCCGCATCCAGTGAGCCCCCGTGGCAGGAGAATCCGGGTGCACGTACAGCCGTCCGGGCATGGCCGGCTCAGCCTTCCCTGCCACCATCCTGACAACAGAGCGTGGAGAAGCCGCGGCCAGTGATTGCCCTGCGGTCGCGGGGAGCCCAGATTTCCTGTCTCCCACCCAACAAGAGCAAATCCCCAGAGGCCTGAGAACCACATCACTGCCGGTGCCTACCGCACCGTCCCTGTAGGGCTTTGGGGGAAAAGGGAGGGCAGAGGAGAGGGTGCTGGGGAGGGACAGCCATCCTGAACCTCCCATATCTCATTGCAGTAGAGAGAGAGGGAAATTGTAGAGAAATGTGATGGTTTATTTGAAGGAGTGGGGCTAATCACAAGTGTGTCGTGGGGAGATTTAGGCACTTCCGTGTCTGGGTTGTATTTACACTTTTTACATGTTAGAAATAACATTATTTGGAGGTAGCTTCTCAGACAACAGAGACAATTTTCAAACTGCTTGCCCCCAAAACAACGGTGAGAAATGAACTGGTAGCTGTCCGCTCAGGGAGAATCTGCCCTGAGTGCTAATCCAGCCCAGAGAGAGAACAGAAATGAGCTTCTGGCAAGGCCCGGCCACCAAACCTGGTCTTCTGGGCTCGGGTTCTGTGACCTTATTATGCCATACAGCTGAGCTCACATGTGAGCTGCGGAGTCATTCATCCCTCCCTCTTTCTCCCTGGGGGCTGTCCTAGGCTCCGGGGGGCAGACGGCCCAAGAAAAACCGCCTTCATTTACTGGGTCCCAGCTTGGTTTCGGCCTTTAACCTGCCTGCTCTCCCTGGATGGTGGACACGCAGCTTAAGAGGGAGGTTTCCGGGGTGGGTGGGGGGCGGGTGGGAGGAACTGGGAGATTGGGGGTGACACCTATACCCTACTGATGCTATATGTAAACCAGATAATGGATGAGAACGTACTGCATCACAGGGAACTCGACTGTACTCTGGTGACGTGAATGGGAAGGAAGTCCAAAGGGAGGGGATAGATGTGTATGTCTGGCTGGCTCCTTTTGCTCTACAGTGGAAACTAACACAACATCATAAAGCAACTACACTCCAATAAAAATTACTTAAAAAAAAACAGCACAAGAATAAAAAAAGAAGGAGCAAGTGGGTGGAGAGACAGGAGAGAGATTCACAGCCCAGGATCTAAGTATGGACTATCAAGGCCCCCAAGGAAAATGGATCCTACCTTCTGCTGCACCTCCACCTCCAGCGCAGCCCCGTCGGAGCCTAAACCCACCCCCAGCACTGGGGCTCACGCGTCACCCCACAGCCCAGTCACCCACCCTTGGGTGTCCACAGCCATGGGGATAGCGCAGACCCTTGAGATCCATCAGACACTCAAACCCTGTGGCTCATTTTCACTCCAGCCCCCGCCCCACCTGCAGCAGGTGTGCAGGCGACCCTGTGGCCTTGGCAAGCCCGGTGCCCGAGCCTGCAGATCTGGCCAGTCACTGGGACTAACCGGTGAGTCCCCGGACCACACGGCAGGCAGGGGACGGGTGTGCGTGAGTGGGAAGGCGGGTGACGTGAGGGTCCCGAGTTCTTACCATTTGTTGTCACAGAACTTGTAGCGGTGGTCATCCGCCGGGACGATGTCGATCAGCAGGATGTACTTGGTCTTGGGGTTCATGCCCATGACTTTTACCTTGTAGCTGGGGAACATCCTCCTGGGGGAAGCCGAGGGGTGAGGCAGGGGTGGGGACAGAGCACCGAGAGAGACGGCACAGAGCAGGAGAGGGGATGGGAGGCCTGAGAAGGCGCTGCCCTGTTAGCAACAGCTCTTGGCACCAGTCGGAGCTTCGTGACCTTGTGTACATCGCTTCCCTCTCTGGCCAGCCCCTCCCATCTGCCCTACAAGGAAACGGCTGCACAAGCCGCTCCCTCTGAGCCCCTGCAGTGAGTCTGTGGTTGTGAGCAGCTGAAGCACAGAGACCCTGCTCAGGACTTCAACACCAACCAGTGTTGGTGCCTTCATCTCCCTCCTGTCTGTCATCCATACACAACGGAAGTTCCGGGGGATCATTCCAGGGGACCAGAGCAGAAGACCTGGGAATCCCTGGCACCTTCCTCTATGGTCCATGAGATGCCGCCTCTGGATCATGTCTCTATGGAAACAAACCCCCAGCCGCAAACCAACTCGCAGGAGAGTGCTGCGGGGTCTCTGGATGCCTTCTGTGTGTGGAGCAGAGGTGTTTATCCCTGTGAACACCTTGTCTCACTGGGAAGGGCCTGTGCACACTGAGTTTGGTAGTCCATGTCACAATAAGAGTCAGACAATACCTGAGCGAACAGAACTGGAACTGAAAATTGGTGAACGATAAGAGAAGTGGTTCATTCACTCGAGGCTCAGGGAACATTTTGGAGAGGAACACTACCTCGGACCCCTCAGCACACCCACACTTACAACAACATGTATACATACCTGCGGGATATCCCCCTGGTCACCAGGTCCCTGACCCTGGACTTCCCCAGAGGGGAACTTCCTCACGGTCCTCATCAGACCCTCGCACCACTTCCTAACTGACCTTTACAAAGATGTCCCCGAGAGAGAGGCAGGATTCAAATCCAGCTGGACAAACCAAGGCAACTGGGACCCAGATCCCCAGAGCTGGTAGAGTGCCCACATGGTCCACTCTGGGAAAGCCATCAGGGCACCTCTGGCCCTCACAAAGCCAAGAGACAGCACAGGGACCCTCGAGAGAAGTTGTCCTAAGCGCCTCACGAACAGATGACCAGAGTCTCCCATTGTGTCAACATGGGACCAGCAGGGCTTCCAGAGGGATCAAGGCCCCCCCACAAGCCAGCAGACTCTACAGCAAGCCCAGGACCCTGAAGTGGAGGATGCCCTGGCCTCTGCACCCTCCCTGGCTGAAGGATGGGCCCTTGAGAGCCTTGCGGGGGGCCAGGGGTGCGGGAGCTGCGTGACCCTGTGTGTGCACGAGCACATGTGTTTGCCGACCCGGCGGAGTGCGCATGCGTGCATGTGTGCGTGCCTGGAGGGAGGAGGGAAGTTCTAGCTGCAAGTCTAGGGACTTATAAACCGTGTGGAAGAATTTGTCTCAGATGTCAACTGAAAGCATTTTCGAATGTCCACCCCACCCCCTCTCCAGGAATGGGCGGAGCGAGAGGACTCAGGGACCCAACCCTGCCTCCTACTTGCCAGCCCCTTGCCCAACACTGGGGGCGCAGCTGGAGACTGCACCCTCCTCATTCCTGCCCCAGCCTCGCCCCTGGTGGGCCTGAGACTGAAGCGGAGGGAGGCGGCAGTTGCCTCAGCTCCCCCACTCCCTGTGGGAAGGCCAAGAATCCCATCCCCTGTAGGCTACCATTTTGCAACGGCTACAAAAACAGCCACAAAATGGGGGCAGCCCTGGCTGGACTTGGGGCTCTCCTGGCATCAGGGCCCTGTACTTGGCCTGTTTCTCCTGTAATCACTCCAGGTGGCAACAGCAGAGGACAAACATGGCTTCCCCCCACCGGCCAGTGATCACAAGGAGCAGCAGATAAGACAGCTCGCTGCCACTGCCTTTATAATCTAGGTTGGTGGTGGGGAGTGGGGTGGGGAGGAGGGCATACTAGATCCTATTTTTCCCCTTCTACTTCCTACCACACTTTTAAAAAAGATTTTCTTTATCTCTTCATTGAATTTGTTACAATATTGCTTCTGTTTTATGGTTTGGTTTTTTGGCAGCAAGGCCTGTGGGATCCCAGCTCCCCCACCAGGGATCAAACCCATACCCTCTGCATCGAAAGGCGAAATCTTCACCGGTGGACTGCGAGGGAAGTCCCTCCCTACTACAGTTCATCTCAGCAACTCAAGAGGCCAGGCTGACATGACTGGTGCTTTTTAGGAGGCAGGCGGGGAGCCTGTGCTCAGCCTCTCAAGGCCTGGGGCCGCTGTCCTGTGATTTGGCCTCTCCTGGAAGCGGAGAGTGGACCGGGTTCCCAGCTGATAACAGCCTTCGGGAGGTTTTGAGGGAGTTGGGGCAGGGCAGGAAGGTGTCTCCTAGCCTCTGCCTCCCTTTCACCTCTTCCCAGGGCAGCGGCCCTCAGAAGTCAGAAGGGAGGATGAGGTAGGTGGTCGCAGGGCAGATTCAAAGGTCCTCTGCTCCAGGTTGAGCGGGCCCAGGTTCAGTGAGCGCCCCTGCCTTCGTGGAAACAGGTATCTTCATCTCTGTGAGGGTCTGGTGCGGTGGCTGCTTCTAAACCACAGAGGACGCAGGCAGTAGGGACCCTGGGCCCCCTCATCTCTCCACTTAAGGGGCTCCAGAAAGATAGAGGGCCTCCCTGCTGTGCGCAAAAGGCGAAAGGAGAAGGTGAGGCACAGCAGCCCGCCAGCCTCCTGCCCCAGCTGACGGCATCTGCCCCTCGGTTCCAGAGGGGCTGAGCTTGGAGCCCAGAGGCCTGGCATGGGAGTGTTCCCCAGGACGGCAGGACTCAGGCCACAGGGGCCAGGCGGGCCTGGGAGCTGCGACTTGCCCTGGGCTCACCCTGCACTGTACAGGTCCTCTCTGTTGCGACAGATGAAACCGTCTGAACTGCTTCTGTGACTTAGAATGGAAAAAAGATACCTGAAAACCAACCCCTCTGGGGGGAAGTGAACACCTCAGAGGGTCAGGGAGGGGAGACGTGACTCTGCGCAGCCCGTGTGGCGCTCAGCTCTGGCACCCGGCTGGCAGGGAAGCCCTGTCTCACCTGTGCCCAGCACCCGCAGCCACCCAGACGCGTGCTCCGTGAGCCTTCTGGCCTGCGCGCTCCCTGCGCCCCTCCGCACGCCTTGCAGTGCACCGCCGGCCTCCTCTGTGCGGCCGGCGCCCTCTCCCGGCTCTGGGTCCCCGCCCCCTCGGGGCACTCTGCGGGACCTTGCGGAAACCACTCCGCCAGGGGATAAACAAGTCGCCTGTCCTGCCAGGCCGGGAGGAGATGAAAGCCTGGGGCTTTCTCCTCTGATCATGAAACAGGCTCTGGAAGGGTGCGGGCCTGGAGCCTTATCTACCATACTCGGAAATGGTTTTAGAATGAACTGCTAAGACAAGCTTCCTTGGACGTTTCTCGGTGTTGGAGGCTTTCGGGGCGTGGGGCAAGGGTCTGGGGCATTTGGATTTTGGCAATGAACCAGTAAATACGAACGATACTGAGAGAGGGGCCAACAAGCTTCATCTGGGCTCAGAGAGCCACGAGGTGCCCGGGCCTGGGCCCAAGGGGGTGACCAAATTCAAGGTGTTGACCTGTTCCCTCCCCACCAATCCTGCAAGGAGCTGGGGTAGCAGGGAAGAGAGGACCTGGGGGATCAGCCAGATTCTCTCCAATCAGCGGGGACTCCAAACTCCAAGTCCACTGCAGTCCCAGCTTCCTGGGGCTCAGGAACCCCAGGAGCAGCTATGTGTGCTTCCCTGAAAATGTAGGTGCAAAATCAAATCCAAGGGGTGAGAAGCCTGGAGAGGGCTTTTGAGGTGGGGAGATGTGGTGACTGGGAGGGCAGATGAGGGATTCTGGGGGTCAGTAATGTTCTCCTTCTTTATCCGGGTGGTGGTAACACCGGTGTGTTCAGTTTGTAGAAGTCCATAGGGCTGTACAATTAAGACTTGTTCACTTTTCTGCAGGAATGTTCCACTTCAATAAAATTGACATTAAAAATTATATATGTGTGTATATATCATAAAGATGTGTACACACACACACAGAGGCCAGAGTTTGAAAGGAAAGGGCTTTAGGAAAAGGGTAGGGGGTCCACAGAAAACCCCATCCATTTTCTATCCCTAGTGTCTGAGGGTCTTAAAGAAGAATTCTGGTTGTGTTGGGAACAGGCTGAGGCCCAGCAACTAAGGCTGAGTTTGGGGGTGGGAGGTAGGGGGTGCCATCTAATACTGAGACCAAAGCTTTTGTAGCCAAATGATTTCTGAGAGCAATGGACAGAGCAATGTAATTTATTTCCACTTACACACACACACATTCACACACTCACACACACATGCACAGAGTTTTCTACTTCACTCAAAGCATTTTTCAGAAATATTTTCCCTAAGATGGGGGCAGGAAAGAGGGTGTGTGGAATGGATGCTGTTTTGGAAGACCAGTTGGTTCTCTGAGATTTTTTTTTTTTGAAGACACTTCCTTCTGATAGACTTTTGCTTTCAGAAAATACTTTAGAAAGAGATCAAAGCACTCTCTCCCCAACCCACTTTCCCAGTGTCTTCAACCCTTACTTCTCTTATCACCCACGCCACTGGGCTCTGACGCTCTGTATACAGAGCGAGGGCAATTGGCTTTGAAGCCCCGGATTAAGCCGGGCCAAATCCTTGCCTCAGAATAACAAACAATACAGGTTCAACAGGAGTTCTCATCAGTAGTTCATTTTTCAAACACAAATTCACTGTCACTAACACAAGCAACATTGAACTCAACAGGCTATGAAGTCTGATAGTGGAGATTTATCTGGTGGCAAAACCATGACCTAGGAGTAGAGCAGTCAGACGGTTAGGAAATTTTCATATTGGGGAGGTTTTTATTTAAATTTTGTGGAGCTCACTTTTATCTGTGTTTGGGAGAAAAGGCAGTTTCTCACATGGATCAAGCTTGGCAGAGATGTGAGGTAGCAGAGAGGGCTCTGCTCTCTGCAGTTAAGGGCATAAACTCTCTGGGTGCAGCCTCTGAGAGGCACAGAGACTGGTTAGAGAACACTCTGGCCCCATTTGACACTCGACATCAGGGGTTCCTGAGCATTCAGAATCTGCTATCTTGAACTGTGGCTGGCATGTTATTCACCCACTCGCGTTGTCGGAGAACTTAAAGTCACTGTCCGATGAAGCAGACCCTGTTTCCCTTTGGCCGTCAGCTCTTCGAGGGCTTAAGGCAAGAGGCTCATAACTAAGGATTCACACTGGCTTGAGAACATTTGGGCTCCTTTTCTCCAGCCCCCCTCCTTCAACCAGAGAGCAGTCATGCCCCTAACCAGCCAGGGTCTCTAGGGCAGCACAAGAACTCCACCTTGAGCAGGGCCCCATAGACAAGCAATCAAAGGGACTTCTCAAAGTTGGGGTTTCGTTTTGGGGGTGGGGCATCACTTCTTGGCTTGTGTAGAACCTGGTAACTGCCTAACTCTGCTTCTATGGGCAAGCGCCAGATGCCTCCCCTTCTCAGGGATCGGGTTTACATTCTCTTGGTTCTCCTCCAGCTCAGGGAGTCTAGGACCCTATGAGTCAAGGTTCAGGAGAAACATCTAGGCCGTCTGCTGAAAAAGAGAAGTGTCCCAGGAAGGCCGATGGTAGAGAGCACAAAGAAGCAAACAGGGAGAGGCACTGAACAGGACTCTGAGGAGCCATGAGCCTGAGCAAAGCAAGCTGCCTTCCAAGGCTGCCGTGGGCAGGAGGCAGAGGGGAGGAGGGGGGCACAGGGGTCAGAGTGGTGAAAGTGGTCTCTGAAGTCAGTGGGCAGCTAATCAGGGGGTTCTGTGAGAACCATGCTGGCAGGGGATGAGGCTAGTGACTTTCCTAAGCACTAGGCTGGTGCAAGGAAAACTTTCTGCCAGAGAAATGAAAGATTGCGATGGATCCTTAATTGGCCAACATCATCACGGCCATTTGAAAATTATTATCATCATTCCCTGAGGTCCATCTCTAAGCCTCCATTAGGATCAGGCACAAATATCTGCCTGAAGCCAGTCACCTCTGGAAATGTGGGGTGTGTGTGTGTTGGGAGAGGGAGGGAGGAGGCCCCATGCAGGTGCAGGAAACCCCACTGAGGAGAATCACAAATGCCTTTTGTTTAAAAAGGCAGGGGCCAGGCATGCCCAAAGAACATGCTGGCCATTCATTTTCAAGAGACAAGGTTATTTCTGTAGCCTAAAAATGGAAGTTCTGGATCTTTCTCTTCTTTCCTTCCCTACATCCCAGCAGTAACAAGAAATAACCACCTCCCCCATTCATACCTATAATCCACTTAACAATTTACCAAGCACTGTTCACAATATCCCCGGTTTGAATCTCAGAGTAACTGAAAACGAAAGAATGGCAGGTAGGTCTACAGTCGCCATGCTGTTTGAACAAATACCTCTGAGCCACAGCAAATTTGGGGACTACCCCAAGTGCACACAGCTAGGAAAAGGCAGGGCTCATGACCCCCAGTGTCTTCAGTGAGTGCTCCTTGAGGCACCCCCCTCACCACATTCGCCAATATATCTTCCTTCCCCATTTCCAAGTGCAGCAAACTCAAGCCCTGACATCTTGTTCCTTCCCCTGATAGAAGCCCTGGATGGCCATGCCACCTCCCTGACTTAGGCAAGAGGGCAGCGAAGTGCCCAGACCCCCAAGAAAATTTGCAAGGCCTGTCAGTGGGCAGACTGGAAGTACCCAGCACCCCTACTCTGTGTACAGCAAACCACCAGCTTTTTATGTCCTTTGACGCATTATTCCCTAAGCGGTTCGGCGGAAGTTCTCTAAAAAGGAGAAGAAAAACGCTAAGTAAATGCCAGACATTTCTCTAATTGTGATGAACGGTATTCGCTAGCGTTTACTGTGTGCTGTGTGCTTACATGTGCCACGAGCTGTGCTAGGGCTTTACACGCAACTGTACCAAGACCTATTATTTTACAGATGGAGACGAGGAGAGAGCAGAGACCCTAAAATACCTGGCCCGAAGTGTTGCACGGATGGAAGGAGGTGAGCGGAACCGGAAGCCCCAAGTCCGATTCCCCATTCCTGGCTCCTGATGCTTCACCATCTTATTCCTCAGAAAACTCAATCAGGGGCCCACGGCCAGACAAAGGGACATTTTCACACCTAAACTGTACTCCGGGGACCAAAATCGAGTGAGTTGGTGGAGGAGGCAGAGTAGGGGGGAGGGACTCCTGAACCTGAACTTTCTCGAGGTTCGGTCTGCAGCAACCCCCTTTCACCTGATAACCGCCCTCCTCGCGGTTCCAGCCCCACCCGGGCCGCGCCACCCCAGCGAACGTCTCCATCCTGCCCGGGTCCGCGGCTTCCCCCTCTCTGCCTCTCCTCCAGGGTCTCTCCCACAGACACCAGCGCATTTTAAAGATGTTTCCACTTTATAAATCATCCCTCTCTGGCAACCACCCGAGGACTGCTCCCCGAACAACACATACATACACACACACACACACACACACACACACACACACACACACAGCCGAACGGTGTCTTCTCCTTGGCTGAAGGGGACCAGCAACGGCAGAGCGGCACCCGTGAGATGAGAGCCTTGGGGTTCACGCTGCTGCCCCCCCCAAAAGTTAGGGAAATAGGAAAACATGGTCCAGGCCCTTCCACCATCTGTGGAGGGGCATCTCCGAGTCCCCAGTCAATGCAACCCTGAGCAACCGGGCAGGTCCCCAAAAGGAGGTGGACAAAGCAGCACCCCCACCCCCACTCCCCCAGGGGGCAAAAGTTCTGGAGCTGGGACCTCCGGCGCGACCCTAATTTGCATTTAATTTGCATTTAATTTGCATTTAATTTGCATAACACTGCCCCGCCCCTGCCTCCGGTCCCCGCTGCTCCCAGGCTGTGCAGCTCCCTGCCGGCTGCCGGTGGCCAGTTGGGAAGTTCCGGCAGACCTGGAGCTAAGGTCTGAATGGCGGAGGAGGCTGGGTTGTTTTGTTGTCCCCTGGGCTGAAGATCGAGGGGGCTGCTAAGAGAGCCCCTGGAGATCCCCACTGTCCCCGTCTGTCACCCACTCCGAAGGAAAACCAGCGCTGACCTGCCGGCCTTGGTGATGATCATCTCGGTGCCCGCCTCGTGGAACTTCTTCCAGAGCTCCTTCTCATGCAGACCCACCTTGATGTTCTCGATGGTCTAGGGAGGGCAGGGAGGGACTCGTGTCGGCCTGGCCCACGGCTACAGGCGCAGCCCTCAGAAAGGGGGACACAGGCTCAAGGGGCCAAGCAGGACACTGCCAGCCCCCCCCCCCCCAGAAGCCCAGGCTCCTGGAGTCCTGGCAGATTTCGTTTCACAAAATGGTTCTGTACCATGGGTCAATTTTTAAAATTGTAAATGTAATCAGTGAATGTAATCAGTGAATCTCCCTTCTTCTTCGGAGCTGCACCTACAGAGGGGCCCACAGAGGACACGCAAACCAACCTTGCCTGGGTCGATGACACACTCCTACACAAACATAAACACTCTACCCAACGCGGCCACAGACTTGCGGGCAGACACACCGACCCGGGAAGGGCACACCTGCCCCCGGCCGACAGCGCGCACCCGCAGACGCGGCCGGCAGACCCGCACAGGCAGAGGGCATGCACAGGGTCACGGTAACGTCCATCCCCTCTGCCCCCGGAGCTGGACGGCGGCTCCCGCAGCCACCGGACCAGGGGCCACTCTCCCCGCCTGGTCCCAAGGCTCTCGGCTCTCGTCCTTTCGAGGTCGGAGAAGCTGGACCCTTTTCCCGGGCTCGCTGCGCCGCGGGGTCCCCGCCCTCACCTGTCCCAGAGCAGCCTCGAGGGCACAAAGTGGAGGAAGGACGAAAGGCAGGGAAGGCGGCCTGCCCGGGGGAGCGCGGCAGTCCTGCTCGGAGTGGGGCGGGGTGGACAGACGCTGGCGGCCCTGCAGAGAGATCGATGCCCGACCTCCACCTGACGGCCGGCCGGGCCCTACCTGCTCGGTGGCGGCGGCGGTGGCGACGGCGACGTCGGCGCCGGGACCCGGGGGGCTGGCGAGCGCGGCTCCGCTGAGGCCTGGCGCGGCCAGCGCGGGCTCCGGGGCGTTGGCAGCGTTGGCGGCGCTAGCGGCGCTGGCCTCGCCGAGCGCGGCTCCCGGGGCCCGGAAGGCCTCCTCGCTCTCCGACAGGCCCTTATCCTGCAGCATCTCCTGTGGGCACAGCACACACGAGTCACATGCCCCGGTCCACACTCGCCTGGGACCCCGCAGCCCTCTGGAGCCTGGCCGTGGGGGGGGTCTTCGGCCCTGGCGCACGTGGACCCCGCCCCCTCCTGAGCTGGAGGAGGGAGAATACGCGAGGGCAGGAACCTTTCCTCCTCCCTCCGGATCTGGACCTGTGAGGGTTTGTGCGCAGTTCAAGGTCCTGCCTGCCCCTGGGTGTGGGGCTGTGCGAAGAGCAGGTCTTGGGGAAGGACCGCCCTCTCGGCGTGGCCCCAGCTGCACCCCCAGTCCGTCCTCCTGCTGGGCTCCAGTGGAGCCTAAAGCCTGGTTCTTTTTCGGCTGATCCTTCATCACTGGGGTCCAGGCTCACTCTTGGCCCAGGGCAGCCAGAACACTTTCTGAGCCGGAGCAGAGTCAGGCCAGGAGGGTAGGGCCCAGGTTCCCGGGCTCCACACCAGCAGGGAGGGCCTCTGGGTTGATCGGCCTCTCAGGCCCTGGCTCACTCCCCTTCCCTAACCCACTCCCTCAGACAGCAGCCAGGTAGATGATTCCTGAACCAAAGGGTTCCCCTCCTGCACGATCCCACTCCCACCACCACCTGTGCGGCACCCACGCATGCACACACATACTCACACCCTGACACAGCTGGCAAGTCACCCAAGGAGCTACATTTTCCTAGGGTCGCTTAGATTCAGGCCCTGAACTCAGCCAGGGGCACTCCAGCCTTGCCTTCACGTGCACACTGGCTGGCTCAGTCACTCACATGTTTAGTTACAAAGGGCTCTGCTTTGGGGAAAGGACCCAGACCCGTCCCAGCTAAGGACCAGGCCAGTTGGGTGGGCCCAGTTCACCAGCACAGCCTAGTCCTGCCCCTTCCCCAGGCGACTAGGACTATTCACCCTCTTGCCCATGTGCCTGCTCCCTTCTGGAAGCTGGTCCCGGGATGTCAGGATGAGAGCCTAGCCTGCAAGGACCTGCCTGTCCTGCCTCCATCGTGGGCGCAACCCTGCATTATCTCTGCTTCTCCTTTCCACTTCCTAGCTCTTCTCCCCTCATCTGGATCTGGGCAAGCTCTAGGGAGGCTTTCTAAATGTCCAGCTGCCTCTTTTGTGACCAAATGTTCCCCCTTTCTCCTCCTACCTTCTTTCTCTCCTCCCCAGGATCTCTCTGGGCATTCCACGGCCCAGGCCTCTCATCCACTGGCCTCCCCATCCCAGGCCTAGACATCGGCTCCCAGGGCCTCACAAAGTAAACAAGCCAAGTGCAACCGAGGAGATAAAAAGGGGCCGGGGCCAGTCGGGGCTGGGAAAAGCCCATAAAGATAAGGCTGACAGCCCTGCCGGTCCTTGAGCCACAGGCACGGAGGAGGCAGGCTCGCGGGGCATAGCCAACGCCAGCACGGTCCTTGGGCCACATGCGGGTTCCGGGACCGAGCTTGGAAACCCAGGAGACCCCACGCAAGGGGACACCGCACCACCACAACGAGGGTGGTTATGCGCTCTGGCCCAAGGCGTTGGTTCCGATTGTATCTGGGGTCAGCCTGGATGGGCCCCTGGGGTCGGCTGGTCCAGGTGTGGCGGCCCGCCCGGCCGGGAGGGGCCGCCTGGTGCGATGCTTTCCTGGCCGCTAGGTCCCCTGCGGGGCACTTGTCACGCGACGCCCCGCTACTTGCGCCGCGCTCTCTCGGTCCTGACCCGTGCGGAGCACATCCGCG
Source organism: Okapia johnstoni (assembly GCA_024291935.2). Classification (NCBI taxonomy): domain Eukaryota; kingdom Metazoa; phylum Chordata; class Mammalia; order Artiodactyla; family Giraffidae; genus Okapia; species Okapia johnstoni. Next base: position 119,410,834 of record CM044308.1, on the reverse strand, counting down.
GCCCGCGGTCACTGAGCTCCAGTCCCGACGAGGGACGAGTGCTGCGCGGGGCTCTCCTTCCCCAACTCGAGGTTCACCTCCTCCTTGTCTCTCGGCCACGCAGCCACATCCCGACATCCCGACGATTCGCCTTCCCTAGAGCTCCCCGTTCCTTTCCTTGTCTTCCCGCCCGGCAAGAGCAGAACCGAGGTCCGGTCTGCTCGGACCCCGAGCCCCGGCGCTCTGGGACGCCGGTACCAGCAGGTCCGGCACTAGCCGAGGGCCGCGGCCGGCGCTCGCCCTGCTCCTAGAGCCCTCTGCGGGTGCGGCCGGCCGGCCGGCTCCGCGCCCTGTGCGCCCGGGTCCGTCACTTTCAGCTGTCTTGTTTTCCAAGAAGAGTAGCATTTTTCTTTCCATTTCTAGATTACTGGTGATACTTTTCTTGTGCTGGGGAAATATTTAATAGTTTATACTATTTTAAGCATTTTAATTATCTTTATTATCAGAGTAGTATTCTGGCCAGTTCAATAACATTAAAACTATCCTATCACACACAAGTTACTAGTGCTTTTTGTTTTTAATACTGTATGGTTAAAGTACTGGTTTGATTTGTTAATTCGTCATTATCAAATATGTTGTTATGGCTTTCCTGTCACATCATTCTAGGGCCTCCTGGCATGTTAGTAATTCTATCAGTATTCTACTAATACCTAGGCAATCATTAAACACAGTCTTCCAATAGGTCATGTTAATCTATCATTATTTTTACTCTATATCCCTAAAATGTTTCCGTGGCTGGTTCCTCAGTCTCTGTACTTGGTCACAGTTTCGATAATTTATTTACCATAACTTATAATATTATTGTTCTCAATATTCACATTAATTTCCTTCACATCCGTAAAATACTTTTTATTTTACTGTGATTTGTTTTGTTAGGATTGTTCATAATACTCCAGGTATTCTTCATCACATCGTTACAATATCTCATTACTTTGTCATTATTTGTAATGTTATGGATCTTAATTCGCTAGTTATTTTTCATCACATCATTACTTCTTGTTACTTTGTCATAATTTGTCATATTGCTGTAGCTCTTAATACTCTGATTATTTTTCATCACATTGGTACATTACTTCTTATTACTCTATCATTATTTATAATGTTGTTGGGACTATTAAAACCTTGGTCATAAATTGTCATATTACTCCAGCAATTCTTGTTGCTGTCTTTATTTATAGTACTATTGCGCTTAAGATTTTGGTTAACATTTATTTTAATAATTTACTATAGTATCAATAATAAATTATATGATAGTATTCTGTCAATACTAATATTAGTATTTCCCTTATTAGTATTTTCACTGTTCACCTTTTTCCTACGGTTTTATCATTTTGACACTATTGCTCTTTCTTATTCTATTGCTATTGATTTTAATACTATTGATTTTAACACTCTTCTCACATTGTTCCATCACTTTGTCTATGATTCTTTCAAATTTGGGGTTACAGTTTTCACTTCGTTTTGAGAATGACTATTATTTTATCGTTGTTTTAAAGTCCCCAGTACTCCATTAGTTATGCCGTTTAGCCCTGCTTTTTGGGTTATGGCTTATATTTTGGTGATTCTTGATCATGGATCATTATTTATATATGATGCTCCTTGCTTTAATTTTGACGACCCTGTTGCATCAAAGGCTCTAAAGTCCAGTGTTCTCATCACATACATTTCCACATCGATATTCGCCAAGTACCGGGCCCTCATCCTTGGCCTTTCTTCTGCAAACACCAATTTCAAGACCACTGCTCTGTTTGTCTCATCCTAACCTTGTTCCTTTGGCGCTGGCGCTGTCCTCCCTATGCTCTTGGGTCCTTAGACCCAATTTGCCCGGCTACTCGGAGGAGACGAGGTCTTGAGCCCCGACCGCTGGGAGTCGGGCCGAGGCAGCCGGATCGGAAAACACTTCGCGCCGCCCTCTTGCCGCCTTGACCGCCCCCGAGGTTCTTACCCCGGTCCCGTTACTCGCCCCCTTTCCAGCTCATCGTCCTCCACCTTGCAGCCTCACCCTGGTTTCGGGGTGGCCCCTGAACCGCACACCCTGCTCACCCCCACCCACGCCGGGACCCTCACTCACCCTAACTGCTCTGCCGCAAGCGCTGGTGCCCGCGGCCCGAGGTCCACTGCAAGCCCGGGTCCGAGGAGCCCGGGTCAGCCAGGACTCCGACTTGGGGCCGGTGGGTCAGGGTCCCGCTGCCCGCCGCGCCCTCGGGGCCGGACGCATCCCGGCTCTGGAGCGGGCCCTTGATCTCCAAGGCTGCACTTCGGGGCCTCAGCTCCCTCCCCTCTCCCCTCCCTCCGGGGCCGCCCCCCTCCCCGCGCTGACGTCGCCGCTGTCAATCAGTCCTCGCCCGCCGCCCCCCGGGGAGGGGGCTCTGGGGTCTCCCGGCTCCGCGGCCCCGGCACCCCGAGCTCCGAGCGGGCTGCCGGCTCCCCCAGCGCGCGGCCCGCTGCCCTCTCCGCGGCCCTCGGGCCCCGCCGGCCGGCCCGGGCGGGGTTGGGAGCCCCGCATGGTTTAGATTAGAGGGGGCAGGAAGAAAGGGCGAGCGGCCCGGCCGTGCCGCGCGGCTCCCACCCGAGGCTCGACAACCAGGACGGCCGGCCCGGAGCAGCGGCGCGGCCCGCATCCCGGGGCGCCGCACCCCGGGGTCGGTGGGGCCGGGGCCCGCTTCCAGACGGACGGCCGCCTTCCGTGGAGCCGCGGGCCACGGGGCCCGCCCGCCCGCCCGCGCCGCGGTCCGAGCCCGCTCCCTGGGCCGTGCCCGCCGCGCACCCGCGCCCCGCCGGCCCGCACGGCGGCTCCCGACCATGCCCGCCACACATTCTCACACCTCCGCGCGCCGGCCCGCGCTCGCGCCTGCGGTCGGGCCCCGGGCCCTGTCGCGACGGCCGGGCCCGGGCCTCCTCTGGGACCGACCCCGCTGCTCACCGGGCCGCGCTCGTGTGGGCCCACCGGGCAGCGGGCGCTGCAGTCAGCCGCGGGGGTCACGGGTGAGGGCAGGCCCTGCGCCCAGGCGGGGGGGAGGAGGCCCCGCGCGGCCCGGGCCTGCAGCGGCGGCGGCGGTGGCGGCGGCGAGGAGGTGCGGCGCCGGCCTGAATCGGAGCCCAGGCCCAGGCTCCGAGGTGCCAGCGCTTGGCAGAGCCTCTTGGGGAAACTGCGGCCGAGGGCCAGGACTCTGCCAGCAGCTCCCCGAGATCCCGGAGGGCTGAAGAGGAAGCCCAATGCCTGCTCCAGTCTAAGAAGCCCAGACGGCTTCGCACCGAGCCAGCCAGCCTCTGGGTCTCGAAAGTGAGTGCCCCTCAGCTGCCTAGACCTCCCTGCCCGGCCTCTGTCTCACTTATCTCCATTTCTCCATGTCTGTCTGTGCCTCCCCGCAGGCCCCTGAAGCTGCACGGGCAGGCAGTCCCATGTGGACCTCAGCCCATGCCCAGCCTGCCCACCCATGTGCAAAGGCCCCGGAATCCTTGGTCACTAGAATTCCCGGATAAGCTCCTCAGTTCTCAGCATGGGCTGCATCCGCGCTGGTGTTCCAACCTGTCCAATCACCCTCTGTTCCTTTCCAGATTCTGACCTCAAAAGCAGATTCATGGGAACAGGGCAGGGAAAATCCTTTGCTGGATGGCTCCGTCCCTTACTTATATAATGCTAGGAGATGGTGAGCGGGGCATCAAGGCTTTCCCCACCCCCCTGCACACAAAGCGGGAAGGAGAGCACCAACTCAAGAAAAGCCAAAAGCCAGCCACAGTTGTCAGGAGCCTGTAATGCTGCTCCACCGTGGGCCCACTGCCCAAGAATCCCCGTCTCCCCCCATCAGTACCAGAGCCTGATGCCCCATCTTCCCTTCATGACTCCTCTCATGGAGCAGGCCCTGGTCATGGAGTCCCAAACAAGGAAGGGAAAGTAAGGTCTGAGAGAGGTGGAGAAGCTTAATCCTCCCCTAATTGTGCCTCCTCCTGGAGTAGAGACAGGGAAGGCCCTGGTGTTTCAGGAGATGCCTGGGGAGTTGTGTTTCCTGTGTTAGGGAGAACTGGATGACATTCCTCAGCTTCTGCGCCCAAGCCCCCTCCCATGTCCTCTCCAACAGCCTGGAGGGAAATCCCTGGCAGGTAAATAGCATTTGGACTAACCAAGCAACTACTGTGTGGCATGGTGAACAGGGAGGGCAGTCAATCACCAGGTACCATGGGAAGACTAGAGTTAGGCCAGACTCTGGAAAGAGTTTCCTGACAGTCATTGAAGAAAGTTCATAATGAGACCATCTAATGTAGCTCTTTAGAGAAGCTATAGAGTGGAAACTTCCTAGCAGTTCAAGGCTTTCTGGAGACTCATGAGAGATAACCTAAATCAAAATTGACCAGTTCATGATGATGTGGAGAAATGTGATATGGAAGAGACAGGCTAGGTTTTGGTGATTAAAAGGAAGGGGCAAACCAGCCAGCAATTGAGGAAGAAAAAGGGAGAGGTTGTATGCACAAATTCTCCATTATTAGAATGGAATATATTATTTTGTTGATTATAAGAAACACATTTTTTCACATTTTGACATCTCTTAAATTAGGATGCATTTTAACATCAATAGTGTGTCATAGTTTAAGTAGCAGTTTTATTTTTCTTAGTGGTACATAGAGTAATAGAATAGTTTACAATTGATGAAGTATAGTATTTGCAATAAATGGCCTGTGGAGAAAAGAAAAAGACCAAGTTCCCCCCTCTCCAGAACAGATGTGAGTAGTTCAGAGTACAAACACTCTCCTCAACTAGCTGAGCTAAGTCGATCATAACCAAGTGTCTATAACACCACCTTGGGTTACTTAGGGAAAGAGTCTCAGGTTTGGTATCAGACTGTCCAAGGTTTTGAAATCTGGCTCTGAGTCCTGGCTCACTATTTAGCAGCTGTATGACCTTGAACAAGTCCCTTGGCACCTACATAAAAAGGGGATAATCACACCAACTTGTGCAGTGGTAAAGAATCTACCTGCCATTGCAAGAGACAGAAGACCCGGGTTCGATTCCTGAGTTGGGAGGATCCCCTGGAGTAGAAAATGGCAACCCACTCCAGTACTCTTGCATGGAAAATTCCATGGACAGATGATTCTGTAGGCTATAGTCCATGGGGCCGCAAAGAGTCAGACATAGCTGAGCGACTGAGTATGCATGTGCATACCAACATACTAGCAAATTGTGAGATTTGGGTATGTCAGTACATATAAATGCCTGGCATGTAGTAAGTAGATAATAAAGGTTAGTTCCCAAGTATTTTTAAAATGTATTTTACCCTACCTCTTTCTCAAAAAGGCTTGAGGTGATTTATAACCAAAATAAGCTAATAATAATACAAGTAGAAAGGCAAAGTAGGGTCGAGGAAAAATAGAAAGAATATATGCCATCACTAAGTGTTGAAGAAGTTGCTATAACTGAGAGAAAATTCTGGCTTACTACCAACAGGGCAAAATGGTAGTTCTCCATTTCAGAACTGTGGAAACACTATTTCCTTGATGAAGAATGGGGGGAAAACTTTACTTTGGCCCTAAACATTAAAGTATTAATAGCTTCTCATATAAATGTTTATTCTTATATCTGTACACTGTCTTATCATTTACAAAATGGTTCCATAGCTACTTTCTCATTTGATGCTGTATTAACTCTATTTTTAATTTCCATTTTATGGATTTATCCACCCAAAGAAATATTTATCAAGTACCTACTATGTGCCAGACACATAAACAAGAGGAAAGGCCAACTAAGCATTCTATTAGTTAGCCAGCTGCTTAGCTAACCAGTTACTAACTGCAAATTCACAAAGAGACAACCTAAAAATGTACTAATTCATCACCTATATAATCAGTCCCAAAGGGAGCAGGGGCTACAGGATAATCTGGAGAATCCTAGTCAATACTATCAGGTGGCTTGTTCAAAGCCTAGGGTGGGTTTGGTTGAAGATGATTATTAAGATGGCACCATATGGTAGTGAAAAGCAATTACAGTTTTTTAGAAAATCCTAGGTTTGGGGGCATTTAATAAATACCAATGTCAAGCCCCACCCCAGACCAACTGAGTCAGAATCTCTGAGAATAGAGCCAAGGTTGAGAACCACTGCTCTGTGCCAATCATAGAAATCCTATTTCCTGCTCTCCTAGTCTCTTTCATAGCTGGGAGTGGTCATGTGACCCACTGTTGGCCAGTGAGGCCCAAGGGAAAGACTGGAGGGGAGATAGGGTGTGGGGAATTTTTTGCTTTGTTGATAAAAAAAGGAAGACAGTCTTCTTTTTGCCTGTGGATGAGATCCTTGGAGTTCTCACGCTCTAGAGACCTTGAGGCAAAAAGGATGAAGACCAATGTGTTAAGGATATCAGAGCAAAAAGGAAGAGCCTGGGTTCCTGATGCCATCACTGAGCAGGTAAACCTGCTCTTGCAATGTGAGAAAAAATAAACCCTATTTCTTTACATCATTGTTAGTCTGACTCTCTATTACTTACAGTCTTACTCCTGAGATATATGCGAAGGTCCCAACTCAGTGCCGAGTGAGTCCTTGGGTGTTCCATAATGAAAGATACACATTTTAGTGTCTTTATGTGTTCTTGTGTATGTGCACATACCTTCTCATTCCAATCCAGGAAACAAAATCCCTCCACACCCCCTCCCAGCCACGTTATTCTATGTGTGCTATGATCTAAGGCCTGGGATCCTTAGTAAGAGAAAAAAGAATGGGTGAGGCAGGAGGGAATTTACCTGTCCCCTGTGGCTTTCTTGTTACCCAGTAGCCCCAACTCTTGGTTCCAGATTCCTCAGCCAACATCCCACTGGGATTATCAAACTCAGGACAACTGGTGGGGACAGGAGCTTGAGATCACTCTGAAAATTGGAGGATGGAACAAGGAGAATGGGTAGTGGGTGGCAGCTGCTGCTGCAGGTGCTTCCCATCTTACCACAGGCACAGGCCTGCACACCTGACCTCTCACCCTGGCCTCCCAGGCCTTCTCCCACAAAGAGAATTAGGCAACTTCCAGTTAGAAGGAACTGGGGACTGGACTGGCTGGATCCTGAACCTGGGTGGCTGCTCTGAGCTGCCTCAGGACTGAGGACAGAGGCAGTGGTTCACCAATAACACAGGCAGATCCCTCCTAAACTCTCACTGGAGGAACTACAGAGATAAAGAATGAATCATCAGATCTGGGTTTTGCAACCTAAATCTCCTGTTCCAGAATCCTTAACAGTAGGTGGATTCACTACAGAAAATCAGCGAATTTCTTCCCCCTTACACTACATGCTCTTGAACTCTCACTTCTTTCCATTTCCCCCAGTAAGACTTCCCTGAAACACACATTTATTTTACAGTCTCTCTAAGGAAGGTATATCTGCGCTATGGTTGCATTAGATTTTAAAAAAAAAAATCTAACTCAGAGAAATTATTTAATTTTTCCACCCCTCTGCCCCTTCTTTCCTTCTCTTTCTCCCTTCCATCCTTCCTAAGAATAGATTATCCAAAACCAGATTTTAATTTGGGTCCTTAAGGATTTTTCTGAACAAGGGGCTGAAACAAATCAGAATTCAAGAATACGAGAGTATTTGGGCTATCAGAAAGCCCTTGAAATTTGAAGTTTAAAAACACCTGAATTCATGTCCTCAACTGGCTGTTGACAGAGGAACCTAGAGCATGATCTCCTTTAAGCCTCTATTTCCTCATCTGTAAAATGAATTGAATAATAATAATTACCACCTCATAGGGTAGTAGAAAGGACGAAGTGATTTCACATAGATAAAAGTGCTCACGAGCTTTCACCCCTCTTGCTGCACTTGGTCCATTCTCTTGCTTTGAAGCAGTCAGAGGCACACTGGGGCTGTTAACTGGCCAGACCTCCATAGTAAGAGTTTCCATTCCCTCAGCCGAAGCTGGGTGGATGGAGCTGTCCAAGGAGTCCTGTGCTCAGGAGCCATGCCAACACTGGCACTGAACAGGGCACAGACCCCGGCCTGTGCGTTCCTGGGAGGTAGCGCCCCAAACCGTGTCTCCTCTAGAATTCAACAAACCCTCGAAGGGGAGGGCAGGAAGGCGTCCAGAGGCCCGACCCCCACGTCCCTGCATTTTCTGAAGTTTCCCCTTTGAACACGTTCCTTTATTTATTGGGCCTCATTTAACCTCAGCCATGTCCTCCTGGGATCATTTATTTGGTAACTGTCATTCAGCCTGCTCTGGTATTAACCTCATAATCCTATTGATTTCCTCCAAGCTAGTTGGGAGCTTTCTCGACTTCTTCCCGGGGCCGGTAGGGGCTGATTCCCAGTTCTGGTCATTACCGAGGAAGAGGCCCCAGACGGGAAAGGGCCTGCCTGGAGGACCATCTAGGGGTTCCTGGTTCCCACCTTGGCCCCTTCCAGGCTCGGAGAGACAGATTGGTGAGGCCTCGGATGCTGAAGTGTGAGGTAAAAGCAGCTGAGCACCCACCAACCCCAGTCAGGAGTTCCCTGACTGGCTACTGAGGCCGTCTTTCAGCTCCAAAGGCCTGCACTTCACCAATCGCAGCTTCGCTTGGTCAGGAGCCCCGGCCCCGTCCGCCATCTTGGACTCCGGAGGGATAAGGGGCCCAATCACTGCGGTGGAAGCGGGGAGGTGGGGCCGAGTTGGCAGCTCGCGCCCACGTGGCCGTGGGCCTGCGCCTTCCCGCCACCTGCGGCCGGAGCCTGGCCCCTGTCGAGCTGCAGCTGCAGCTCGCAGACACCACCCCTGCCCGTCGCCAGGGGATTAGTGTCCGTCTGCCGTTTGGGATCGCCTCAGTGGGGGTTGTCCCAGCCCAGCCCAGCGCCTGCCTTTTGCCCTTCCCCACAACCACTCTCTCAAGGGCCCAACCTGGGCGGAAGGGATTGTGTTGGGGATCCAACAGCCTGGGGTGCTGATCTCTCCCAGAGCGGAGGTGTGGGGTGACGGGAGACCCCCCTCCCCACCAAGCCTGAGCCACATGTGCTGGGAAGTTCATTTCCCCTTGTTTTGCAGAACGGGCTCAGGGATTGACCCCAGGAGTGACCCCAGTGTCAGGAGGCATTAATGATCTCCATACGGGCAATAAACAGGCAGACCGGCTGGTTTGGTGTGGAGGTGCCCTGGAATGGGGCCGCCTTATTAGCCTCACATTCGCTCAAGGGTAGAGGCTTAATTAGCAAGGGCTCCCTCCCCCAAACATCCTTGAGCTCCTTGGGTACATGGTTGGAGACACTGGAGCTCTCTGGCTGGCTCCTCTGCTCCTTGTAGGCCTCCTCAGGAGACAGCCTCTTCAGGGATCAGCTTAGCCATTTGGCCACTTCCAACAGGAATTCTTGGTTGCTCCTGATAAAGTCTCTCTTCTTTTAAAAAGCCTCCAAAGGCTAAATCCACACGTTCTGAGTCACCTCACTTTTTTGTCTATAAGAACCTAGGAACAAGAAGACCTTCCTCTTCTTGAACTCAACTCTCCCTAGCCCTATTTTCCCAAAGAGCAAGGGGACTAAGTAGGTGGTTACCAGCCTTTCGGAGGGTGAGGGGCAGTCTTTAGCAACTGCCTAGACTATGAAAAACACAATCTGATTTGTCATATTTCCCTCCAAATGTGTTTCCATCAGGTTGGTTACTTGTTCTAGATGCGTGACTCCCACCCAGTCTAGTGGGAGAGACAGACTTGTAAACAAATGCCCAGTAATAAAAGGAGCTCCGGGCTATGATCTATTTCCATGTTAAATGCGAAGAGAGTACAAAAGAGGGGATAACTAAGTCATCCTTCCTTGTTCCACGAAGTTCCATGAGGAGATGACATCTGAGCCCATCTTTGAAAGATGAATATGTGTAGGATCCTGAGAAGTAGAGGATGTGCAAAGGAAGTCCCAGGAGAGCAGAAGGGCAAATATTGGGTTGGCCAAAAATTTGTTCCTGTTTTTCCTAACCATGTTATGAAACCCCCTAACAAACTTTTTGGCCAACCCAATACAAAGGTTTAGGGGCTTTCCTGATGGCTCAGTCGGTAAAGAATCCACCTGCAGTGCAAGAGACATAGGAGACGCTACTTCGATCCCAGGATTGGGAAGATCCCCGGGAGAAGAAAATGGCAACCCACTCTAGTATTCTTGCCTGGGAAATCCCTGGCGGGCTACAGTCCATGGGGTCTCAAAGAGTTGGACACAACTGAGTGACTAAGCACGCATAATACAAAGGCGCGAAGGGCATGTTTGAGGAGCAGCATAATTGTAGTGGTAGAAAATGAAGCTTTGTAGAAAGGTACAGTTGGGTAACGGCCTTGTAAACTTTGTTAATTACTCTAGATGGTGATTGCAGGACATTGAGCTCCTCAGAGACAGGGCAAATGAGAGCTCAACATGTACTGAGTGACTCAGCCTTGCTGAGGAAAAATAATTAAACATGAGCAAGGAGAGCCTAAGAAACTGTGAGGCAAATTGTCATCATATGCATTCTTTGTGCAGACTTGCCAATTTGCACAAGAAGGGAAGTCCCTGGCGGTCCAGTGGTTAAGGACTATTCACCTTCCAATGCAAGGGGTGCAAGTTTGATCCCTGGTTGGGGAGCTATGATCCCACATGACTCATGGCCAAAAAAAACAAAAGATAAAACAGAACTGATATTGTAACAAATTCAATAAAGACGTTAAAAATGGTTCACATTAAAAAAAAAAAAAAAGAAAAGCACAAGAAGAAACACCCAGGTGCTTTAGTCAGGTTCTTGGAGTTTTCAATAGACCATGTCTATAAGGAGAAAGAAAAATTTGAAGACGTGGCAAAGGCAGACAAAGCTCGTTGTGAAAGAGACATGAAAACCTGTATTTCTCTTAAAGGGGAAACAGAAAAAAAAGTTCAAGGGTACCCAAGAGGCTTCCTTCAGCCTTTTTCTTATTTTATTCTGAGTTTGACCCCAAATTCAAAGGAGAGCATCTGGGCCTATCCATTGGTGATGTTGCAGAGAACCTGGGAGAGATGAGGAATAACACTGCAGCAGATGACAAGCAAGCAGCCTTATGAAAAGAAGGCTGAAGGGAAAATATGGACAGGATATTAGTGTCTATTGAGCCAAAGGAAGCTGATATAGCAAAAAAGAGAGTCATAAAGGCTGAAAAAAAAACCAAGAAAAGATTAAAAGGGGGAGGAAGAGAAAGAGGAAGAAGACGATGATGAATAAGTTGGTTCTATTCAAGTTTTTTTTTTTTCTTTGCATTTATGGATAAGGAAATGGCAACCCACTCCAGTATTCTTGCCTGGAGAATCCCATGGACAGAGGAGCCTGGCAGGCTACAGTCCGTGGGGTCGCAAAGAGTTGGACACAGTTGAGTGATAAAGCATTTAACTCCCTCATACAAAACTCCTCTTTAAGAAACAACTGAAATGTAAGGCTGTGTAAGATTTGTTTTCACACTGTACAGTGTCTTTTTTTTTTCCTATAGTTACACTGCCAAATGTGTCTTTAGCTAACTCTGTCCTGGTGGTATTTTCAATGGCTGCTAACCTGATACAGTGTGAGGGTTATAAATTGGTATGGAAATTTAAAGTAGGTTCTTGTTGGGCTTCCCTGGTGGTCCAGTGGTTAAGACTGCACTTCCGCTGCAGGGGGCACAGTTTCAACCCCTGGTCAGGGAACTAAGATTCCACATGTCTTGTGGCCAATAATAAATAAGTAAAAAATAAAAAGTACTTAAAAGTAAAATAGGCTCTTGTTGGTGCACCACACAAATTAATTATATATGAGGATGGTGGTCTTTTCATCTTCGATTGTCACTGATGCAGTTTATATTAATACAAAATAATTGTTCTGCTACTGAATGCCACTCTGTAACTGCAAAAACAAAATGTGGCAGCAATTTTGTTGACCATCTGAATTCCTCTAAGTAAATACAATTTAAAGAATCAGTGTTGTTGTCCTTTTCCTAGGTCTGAAACTTTTCTTATTGAGAGGAAGCTTGTCTTTTGCCTTCACCCATTTTGGATCACATAAATTATTACCGTGTTTATCTTTTCAATACAGTTAGCTGATAAAAAGCTATCGTCTACACACCTTGTATATGATGAGGGTAATAAAAGTTGAATTGAGACCAAAAAACCCCCACAACTCCCACCCCCAAACCCAAGCCAAAACCCAAGCAAAAACAACAGCAAAAAAACTTTATCGAAGGGCAATGGGTAGACATGAAGGGTTTTAGGCAGGAAACAGAACTGGACTGATCAGATTTGTGTTTTAGAATGTGATTGCTGGTAGGGTGGGTAGATTTAGGGGTGAGGAATGGTAACAAGGATACCAGTTATGAAGGCAGGGAAATTATTCAAAAGATGTTTAGAAGACGTGGAGTAGGAAAGAGGCTGGAGTTTAGATGTCTCTGGGTAGGAATATGATAGACATTTGTGATTTTACATCCAAAGAGTCGACTCTCCTTTTTCAGGTTCAGAACGCCAGTTTCATTGTAGAGGAAAGAGTCATTGTCATTGGGTAGAGTTGGATGAGAAGAGTTTCAGTGAAGGAGCTCTGCCCATCCCCAGCCAAGACATTAGATGCTCTCTTCCTAGAATTCTTATCTTGAGCATCAAGGAAGAAAGAACAGAGGCAAAGGAATTGAATCATCTTGTTTGGGCCTCAGCTTCCTTACCAGTACAGTTCATTTAAGATTCAACAAACGGACTTCCCTGGTAGTCCAGTGGTTAATGCTCTGCCCTTCCACTGCATGGGGTGTGAGTTTGATCGCTGGTATAGGAACTAAGATCCCATACGCTGTGTGGCACAGCCAAAAATAATAATAATAAAATTCAACAAATACTACCTGGTGAGTAACGTTTTTCTTCTTTTATTTTATTGAAGTACAGTTGTCTTACGATGTTGTGTTTATTTCTACTGTGTAGCAAAATGATTCAGTTATATGGTGTGTTTGCATGCCTGTATGCTTGATTGCTCAGTCGCGTCTCTTTATGACCCTATGAACTGTAGCCTGCCAGGCTCCTCTGTTCAGGGGATTTTCCAGGCAAGAATACTGGAGTGGGTTGCCACTTCCTTCTCCAGGGAATCGTCCCAGACCAGGGATCAAACCCACGTCTCCTGTGAATTCTTTACCACTGAGCCACGGGGCAGTTTTTAATCCTTCCCGACCCAGAGATCAAACTCATGTCTCCTGCATCTCCTGCATTGCAGGTGGGTTCTTTACCACCGAGGCATAGGGGAAGCCTGTGTGTGTGTGTGTGTGTGTGTGTGTGTGTGTGTGTGTGTGTGTGTGTGTATTATTTTTCATAGTCTTTTCCATTATGGTTTCTCACAGGATATTGAATATATTTCCTTGTGATATACAGTAGGACCTTGTTCTTTATCCATTCTATATAACATGTTAATAGCTTGTATCTGCTCATCTCAAACTCCCAATCCATCCCTCCCCACCCTCCTTTGCCCTTGGCAGCATGGCAGGTAACATTCCTATTCTACATTCTCCAGTCTTCATGCCCTGAAGGAGCCATTCCCCTGCACCCACTGCTCAGCTCCCCACAGCTGCTCCTACCTGGGTCACTACTGAGCCTGGATTTTGAGCCTTCCCTTCGAGTTAATGAGTTGCTTCATCCTTCCAATAAATCCCCTCTCTCTGCTTAAGCCAGCCAGGTTCATTTCAACAGCTCCGAAAACAGAACCCTATCTGGTTATGATGACATTGAGAGAAGAGGCAGTGGGTAGGGGCAGAGGTGACTTTAGTTTAGTTGTGCCAGGACTGTAGTTGGAAGGACGGGGGGCTGAAGATTCGGAACCCATCAGTGCATGGTGGGGAGTCACACTGTAGCTGAGAAAACCACTAAGGGAGAATTCTTTAAAAGAAAAAAGAAAGAAAAGAAAAGAAGGAGACCAAGAAGAGAACCTGGAGGGTGTGGAAAAGAAGATAGGAAACTGGCTGGGATTCAAACCCAGCCAAAACCCACAGTACCTACTTTCAGGACCTAATGAAGCTTGGGTTCTTGATGTCTCATTGCTGAAAGAATTCAGTGAGAGACAAAGTGATAGGTAAGAAGTGGGTTTATTCAGATACAGAGAGAAGCGCAGTCCACAGACAGAGTGTGGACCATCACAGAGGGTGAATGCGGCCCTAAAATTTGGAGTGGTTAGTTTTTATAGACTGGGTAATTTCATATGCTAATGAGTGGGAGGATTATTCCAACTATTTGGGGGAAAGGGCAGAGATTTCCAGGATTTGGGCCACCGCCCACTCCTTGGTCTTTTAACAGTGCCTTGGAACTGTCATGGCACCTCTGGGTGCATCATTTCACTTGCTGATTGAGGATCAAGGCCTGGTCTTGTCTGCCAACTTAGTCCCATTTGATTCTAATCGGTTTATGGTGTGTCCTTGGGCTATGTCAGTCTTTCAAAAGTTTCGCCCTGCCCCTTTCCCTCCTGTTACAGAATCAGTTAAAGGGTTGGCCAAAAAGGGGTGTGGTCCTGGCAGAAAAAGAACTTTTTTGAGCAAGGAAGAGGTCAGTATAGTGTAAAATAGTGGCAAGAGTGTCACAGAGGAGAATAAATGACTGGGGACGTTAGAAAGAACAGATGGAGAGTAGGGGAGAGAAGAGTCAACCTCTCTCCTGACTGTTGGAGGCTCAGATGAGCTGGCTGCGGTGAATTGGGGTGGGGGGGGGCCCACCAAATGAGAAGCTGGTACTCTGGTTTCCTGGGGGCTTCTGGAAAGATCAATTTAGTGTGTGCCTCCTGTATCATCCTTCCCTCTTGTGGACACTGACAAAAATTTGCCAGTAAGTCTCCACACCCCACTGGACGCCTCCCCTACCCGGAGGACCTGTCCTGGGGAACTCTGTCTCAGACTCACCGAGGAGCCTAGGGCACAGCTGAGAAGCTGGAGACAGCCTGCCGTGGTCCTGGCTCCCTGCAGCAGACTCTCCTTCACAGCCCGCCCTTCCACCTCATGCGGCTATCATCCAGACTCAACCAGCTGACAGTAAAGCCTCCAAGACTAACTCCAAATCCCCACCCCACCCCGCTTCTCAGACCCCAAAGTCCCCTGAACACAGCTATCTCACGACGGCCAGCACCCCTTCTCTCCTCTGACTTCCTGCCTGTGAGCACACTTGACAGTTTCCGTACCTGAGCTGGCAATAGCCCTGAGGAGTAGGAACAGAGGCAGTGGGATCATCACGCCCTTTTTATAAATAAGGAAACTGAGGCTCAGGGAAGTAAAGAGATCTTCCTAAAGTCACACAAATAGGAAGTGGCCTGTGCAGACTTCTGGAGTCCAGTGGCTTCTAGAAGCCAGGCCCTGGAATCTAGAAGCCAAGTGCCGTTGTTGCCTCTCTGCTGGCACAGGACAGGCTGTTGGCTTCTGCAGTTTGAGCAGAGGTGCTCTGGGGGCGTCCTGGGTGCAGCGGTCAAGAGTTTGGCCTCTGGACTCACACGCCTTGGATGTTACCTTGGGTAACTTAGCCTCCCTTGGCTGGGTCTGTTTCCTCATCCGTAAAATGAGCAAATAAAAGGAAAGAAGTGGAAGTGTCAGTCTCTCACTTGTGTCTCTGTGTCAGTCTGCGGACTGCAGTCCGCCAGGCTCCTCCGTCCCTGGAATTCTCCAGCCAAGAATACTGGAGTGGGTTGCCACTCCCTTCTCCAGGGGATCTTCTTGACCCAGACATCAAACCTGGGTCTCGTGCATTGCAGGTGGATTCTTTACTGTCTGAACCACCAGGGAAGCCATAAATGAGCAAAATAATGCCCATTTATGTCATCAGATCATTAAATAGTTGGAAAACATTTAGAACACTACACAGTAAATAGATTTACTTGAAAGAAAATCAGTGAACCCAGTGATTTAGGCAGGATAGCAGTTGGTTGAAAAAGACTAGATCCAATCACTCATGGTCCCTTGCTGCTGCTTTAGAGTCAAGTATCTGCCTTATAGGAAATCTGCCAGTCACAGCAGGCTGCGAGGTAACAGAAGAGTTAACCACTGTCAACGTTCTGCCATATTCCCTTCACTTCTTTCTTTCTCAAATTTTTTTTTTAAAAATGTATTAAATTTTAATGAAATAGACCTAGAAAAGTCAGTCATCAGCTTTTCAGATGAGGGTCATTTTGATGAACCATTGAGCACCTTTTGTGCCTATATAAGCATTGTTGTCTGGGTTGTTTTTTTTTTTAATGTTTTCAGGGTTTTATCCCCTTTCCAATTAATATTGTGCTCTTGGCTACTTGTAACAGCAAAGGGTGGGAACAACAGAAATGTTACTTAATCATGACCACTTACCAAATTGTATGAGTGGTGTGATCCAAGTTTTATAAAAAATTAGTTACATCTCAGCAGGGGTACATGGGAAGGTGTGACCAGTAGTTGCCCCAGGGGAGATAGGGTTGTGGGTGTTCTACTTTGTTCTTTTGTGGGTTATGTTTTCCTTTGGCTCATCTGTAAGTTTTTCTATAATGAGTACGTATTGCTATTTTTATTACAAAACTAGAAATAAGAACAATAATGATAAACAGTAGCTAGCTTTAAACACTTACCATATGCCAATGTATTAAATCCTTGATACTGGCTTCCCAGGTGGCGCTAGTGGTAAAGAATCTGCCTGTCAATATAAGAAATGCAAGAGACGAGGATTTGATCCTCGGGTTGGAAAGATTCCCTGGAGGAGGAAATGGCTATCTGCTTCAATATTCTTGCCTGAAAAATCCTATGAACAGAGGAGCCTGGCGGGCTACAGTCCATGAGGTTGCAAAGAGACAAGACTGAGCAACCAAACATGCACGTGCACGTCTCCATTAGCTCATTACATTAAGTAAACGAAAACTATGAATTCCCTAAGGGGGTGCATCGGCATAATGTAGACACTGTTATCCACTTTTTAAAATAAACTTTTATTTCAGAATAGATTTATAGAAAAGTTGCAATAGGAGTTCCCCGGTGACCTAGTGGCTAGGATTCCAGACTTTCACCGCTGTGACCCGGCTTCAATCCCTGGTCAGGAAACCAAGATCCTGCAAGTCACCCAGCGAGGTCAGAAAAACAAAGTTGCAAAGATGGACATCCCAGATAGCTCACCTCCAGCCTCCCTTACTGTTAACATCTTACACTGCATGAATATGGTATATTTGTCCCAAATAGCAAATGAATGTTATACATTGTTAACCAAATAAAGGCTACCCTTACTTGATTCAGATTTCCTTAGCTTTTGCTTCCTGTACTTTTTCCGCTCCAGGATCCCAACCAGCATATCACATCACATTTAGTCATCATCTCTCCTGAGGCTCCTCTTGGCTGAGCGAGTCCAGCTTTCCCTGTGCTTGACAACCTGACAGTTTTAAAGACTGTGTGTGCTAAGTCACTTCAGTCGTGTCCGACTCTTTGAGACTCCATGGACTGTGGCCCTCAGGCTCCTCTGTCCATGGGATTCTCCAGGCAAGAGTACTGGAGTGGGTTGCCATGGCTCCCTCCAGGGGATCTTCTCAATCCAGGGATTAACGTCTTAACGTCTCCTGCATTGACAGGTGGGATTCTTTAAAACTAGCGCCACCACTGGTCAGGTATGTGGAGACTGCCCTTTGATTGGGGTTTGTCTCATGATTAGACTAGGGTCATGGATTTGAGGGAGGAAACCCTCAGAGGTGAAACGCCCTTCTTGTCACATCCTATCAGAGGGACGTTTTACCCAGATGACTTATCACTAATGATACTGACCTTGATCACTTGAGTGAGGTAGCGTTTGCCAGGCTTAAATGTGACATTCTCTGCTTTTGTCGGGAAGAAGGAAGGCACTGGGCACAGCCCACATTTTAGGAGTGGAGCGTTCTGCTCTCCTCCTGGAAGGAGGGGCATTTACATCCGTTATTTGAAGTACTTCACAGTAGATTTCTCGATTCTCCTGAATTTATTTATTTACTCAATCACTTAGTTATATCAGTGCAACCTCTCAGGCATTCATGTGTACTTTGGGTTACGATCCAATGCTTTGTTATTTATTTTGTCACTCACCTTGTTGCATTTTGGCCATTGGGAGCTCTTTCAGCTGGCTCCTGGGTCCCTTTGACATCCCACCATCACCATCCACCTTCCACGGATGAAAAAAATAAAATTGAGAGAAGATGACTCACTGCAGAAGAGTCGCAGTGCTGCTGAATAGGGGTCTCTTTCTAACTTCTGGGCAGCCAGTATGATCCTTAGACACCACTGTCTCCTCTAAACACACACACACACGTTTTAAGAAATTTTGGAGTTTTGAAAGATTTTGCTCCGCTTACAAAACTTTTCTAATTTTTCTTAATCAGTAATCTTGGCTATGATCCCTTTTCATGCCTTTGTGTGTGTGTGTGCGTGAACATCTAGTTTTTCCCACAAATCCTTGTGGTTATATATTAATTTTGTTTCAATAAATAAATACTTTATTGTTGGACATGGCAGTTATTGCAAATGTTTGCTAATATATACAACATAGAGAAGAAATAATTATCTATTAAAATTAGAAATTAATAGATAGATTTAACACTCCTTGAAAAGATGGACAGAAATGCTTAAAGGCATCTAAAGGTTGCAATACCACTTCACAAGCAACTGAAAATTCAAGGACTTTCAAAGCAGCAGCTGTGGATATATGTTCATAGTTTCCAAGGCCATGCAGTTGATGGGTCTGCTTTGGGCCAACTACCTGGAGCCCGTCTACCAGCTCCTCTCTGCCGGATAACTTCCTATAGCACAAGTGGCTTGGGCACACTGTTGGTTTCCCGTACGGCTCCTGCAAAGCCCCCACCCTCTGCCCCCTGCTGCCACCCCTGATCTGAAAGCTGCAAGACAGCAGAGTCCACGGAGGAAAGACTGCCAGTTGCCCGCACCATGATGCCGGGCGCTCCGTATCCTCCGCAGTGCTGACCCAGCCCAGCCCAGCAGGTGGCTTGCACCCTCACAGCTTACACGCTCCACCCTCTGCCCAGAGTTACCCTTCTCCCACCTGCCACCACCTCGGTCACCCCTACATCTGCAATACCTCCCACAACAAGACCCTGTGTGGGGGACAAGGGCAGGAACCGATGCCCAGAGGAGGGACTGAGGAAACCAAGGCACAGAGGTTAAGGGAGCCAGCCAGAAGCAGAGTCAGGCAGAGCTAGAAGCCAAGTATCTCCCTCAGAATCCAGGGCCCCTTCCTGCTCCCTGGCTGCAGGTGGGTCTCTGCTCTGGACCCTCTTCTGTGATGGGAGATGCTGACCCAAGACCTCACCTGTCTCTTGCTGTACTTGGATTGGTGTCTTTGCCCCTCCTCAGAGGCTGTGGTCTTCTTGCTTCTGCCAACACAAGAGGAAGCAGTGGAGGGCTGGGGTCCCCCACCCTCTCCGCTCGGACCCCACCAGTCAAAGACAGGACCAAAGTCAGGAGGAAACACCCATGTAGGATGGACACCCTGAGGTCCACACGTGCACCCCCAGAGGGCCTAGACCAAGGTTTCTCAGCCTCACACTGTTGACATTTGGCGCCAAATAACGTCTTGTAGTGGGGCTGCCCTGTGACTGCGAGACACTCAGCAGTGTCCTGTCCCTATCCAGGGGCCTTTTGCATCCCTACTCCAGGTTATGGAAACCCCAAATATCTCCAAACACTGCCACTGTCCTTTGGGAGGGAGGTCAAAAATCACCCTTATGTAGAAACACTGGCCTAAACAGACAACCACTGGGTTCTGAGGACAGTGTCTAACTTGATTACATTCTTTTCCAGAAATATATTCCTATTTATTCAATATGTAACCAGCTGTGACTTGATTTGTATACTTTTAAGATTGAAAGTAAAAGGAGAGGGCGGCAGAGGATGGGATGCTTAGATAGCATCACCGACTCAGTGGACATGAATTTGAGCAAACTCCAGGAGATAGTGGAGGAGAGGGAGGCCTAGTGTGCTGCCGTCCATGGGGTCACAAGGAGTCAAACACAACTTGGCGACTGAACAACAATGACAACAAAGCAACTTTTCACGTCAGCGATTTACAAATTTTTTATCAAAGCATGATGTCCTAATTTGGGGGATTTTGAAGCATGGTCTCTGTGGCATGTTCTCAAAGATAAGACAGCAATCATCTTACAGCTAAGACTTGAACTTCTGTCCTTGACCCAAAGTTCCGGAGTCCTGGGGAAGAATCTGGCTGGCTTTGGGAAAGGGTGTAGCTGCTGACCTGAGGCGTTGGGTCATCTCTGGCCGTGACACAGACCCTTCCTGAATGTTGTCTCTGCACCACACAGCCTCCTGGTGAGCAGGGGCTTTGCCCGTGAAAGCAGGATGGCAGCTTGCAGAGCAGGGGGTGCTCACAGCCCTGGTGAGTCTCCTGTGGCCTAAGTGAGCACAGGACAGAATGTCCCCCCAACACACCCACCTTCCCACCACAGTCAGTGTGGGCAGTGTGTTTCCTAGGTTAGCACTGAGTTCTCAGGCCAGAAGAGCAGACACTGTCTCATCAAAAGACACATATATTTGGTCCATATTGCAGTCTCAAAAAAACTTTTGCCCTTCTGAAAGATGATGGGGTTGAAGTAGAGAGCCCTGTTTTTTTGCTTTTCCCAGGATGGACTAATAAGGGAAGAGTCAACCAGACAGGGGTACTTCTGGCAGACAGGCTAGGTCTGGGGATGGAGGGAGAGAATATGTTGGTAAATTTTGACTCTCACTGACCAGAGGCAGAGTGGGTAGTTCAGTTCAGTTCAGTCGCTCAGTTGTGTCCTACTCTTTGCGACCCCATGGATTACAGCACACCAGGCTTCCCTATCCATCACCAACTCCCAGAGCTTGCTCAAACTCATGTCCATGGAGTCGGTAATGCCATCCAACCATCTCATTCTCTGTCGTCCCCTTCTCCTCCTGTCTTCAATCTTTCCCAGCATCATGGTCTTTTCCAATAAGTCAGTTCTTCACATCAAGTGGCCAAAGGATTGGAGTTTCAGCTTCAGCATCAGTCCTTCTAATGAATATTCAGGACTGATTTCCTTTAGTATGGACTGGTTGGATCTCCTTGAAGTGCAAGGGACTCTCTCAAGAGTCTTATCCAACACCATAGTTCAAAAGCATCAATTCTTTGGCACTCAGCTTTCTTTATAGTCCAACTCTCACATCCATACATGCCTACTGGAAAAACCATAGCTTTGACTAGATGGACCTTTGTTGGCAAAGTAATGTCTCTGTTTTTTAATATGCTGTCTAGGTTGGTCATAGCTTTTCTTCCAAGGACCAAGCATCTTTTAATTTCTTGGCTGAAGTCACCATCTGTGGTGATTTTGGATCCCAAGAAAATAAAGTCTGTCACTGTTTCCATTGTTTCCCCATCCATTTGCCATGAAGTGATGGGACCAGATGCCATGATCTTCATTTTTTGAATGTTGAATTTTAAGCCAGCTTTTTTCACTCTTCTCCTTCACTTTCATCAAGAAGTTCTTCAGTTCCTCTTCACTTTCTGCCATAAGGGTAGTGTCATCTGCATATCAGATGTTACTGACATTTCTCTCACCAGTCATGATTCTAGCTTGTGATTCATCCTGCCTGGCATTTCACATAATGTACTCTGCATATAAGTTAAATAAGCAGGGTGACAATATACAGCCTTGATGTCCTCCTTTTCCAATTTGGAACTAGTCTGTTACTCCATGTCCAGTTCTAACTGTTGCTTCTTGACGTGCATACAGATTTCTCAGGAGGCAGGTAAGGTGGTCTGGTAGTCCCATCTCTTTCAGAATTTCCCACAGTTTGTTGTGATCCGCACAATCAAAGGCTTTGGCATAGTCAATAAAACAGAAGTAGATGTTTTTCTGGAACTCTCTTGCTTTTTCATTGATCCAACAGATGTTGGCAATTTGATCTCTGGCTCCTCTGCCTTTTCTAAATCCAAACTGAATATCTGAAACTTCTCGGTTCATGTACTGTTGAAGCTTCACTTGGAGAATTTTGAGCATTACTTCACTAGCGTGTGAGATGAGTGCAATTGTGCGGTAGTTTGAGCATTCTTTGGCATTGCCTTTCATTGGGATTGGAAAGAAAACTGACCTTTTCCAGTCCTGGTACTCCCTTCCAGTTCAAAGTTATTTCCTTTGGCCATGTACAGCATTCCCACCTATGCCTGAAATGGAGATCAAGTCAAGCACTTTCTCTAAACTTAAGTGACCTGGGCACTTGTTAAAAATAAAGATTCCCAGGCTCTTTCAGCAATTCTGACTCAGTAGGTCAGAGACTGAGCCCAGATGTTTCTAGTACCTGTAACAAGTACCTCATGGGCTTCCCTGGTGACCCAGTGGTAAAGAATCTGCCTGCCAAGCAGGACACTCAGGTTTGATCCTTGGGTGGGGAAGATCGCCTAGAGAAGGAAATGGTAACCCACTCCAGTATTCTTGCCTGAGAAATCCCATGAACAGAAGAGCCCATGGGCTGTAGTCCATGGGGTCACAAAGAATGGGACATGACATAGCATCTGAACAACAACAAGCTCTTCAGGCAAGCTGGGCAACACGGAGGAGGCAAATTTGTATTCTTTGCCCCTGGCATGTTCTTTTCATCTAGCTTCTCTCTCTCTTTGAGAACTTGGCAAGTTCTGGTACAGCCTGGGGCTCCTGAGGATGGGACTTATCCATCTCCAGGGTCGACCAGATGCCTACACTGAGGAATGTTTGGTACATTTTTGTGGACTAAATAAATTTTCAAATAGACCTCCTCCCAGGCAAATCCCATATACTGTTTTTATTGGAATAGAGGGTGAAGTATTTACGATCCAAACTTCATGGAATTTTCTTTTTAATCAACTTTATTGAGATACAGTTTTACATACAATAAATGGCACCAATTTGAAGTATCTATTGGATGAGTTCTGACAAGTGACAAGTTCTGACAAGTTCAGCATTGATATAACCACAAACACAAGATACAGATTATTTCATCACCCCCAAGAGTCCCATCTTGTCCCTTTGCAGACAGTGCCCCCTCTGCCTTGGCTCCAGGAAGCTCCTCCCTGGCAACTTCCTATCACTATAGATTAGCTTGCATTCTCTATTAGTTCAGTTTAGTTGTTTAGTTGTGTCTGCTTCCTTGCAACAGCATGGACTGCAGCACACCAGGCCTCCCTGTCCATCACCAACTCCCAGAGCTTGCTCAAACTCATATCCATCAAGTTGGTGATGCCATCCAACCATCTCATCCTCTGTTGTCCCCTTCTCCTCCTGCCTTCAATCTTTCCCAGCACCAGGGTCTTTTCCAGTGAGTCAGTTCTTCACATCAGGTGGCCAAAGGATTGGAGTTTCAGCTTCAGCATCAGTCCTTCCAATGAATATTCAGGACTGATTTCCTTTAGGATTGACTGGCTTGATCTCCTTGCAGACCAAGGGACTCTCAAGAGTCTTCAACACCACAGTTCAAAAGCATAAATTCTTTGGCACTCAGCTTTCTTTATAGTCCAACTCTCACATCCATACATGCCTACTGGAAAAACTATAGCTTTGACTAGATGGACTTTTGTTGGCATTCTCTATAATTACGTGTGAACAGAATCACACAGTATGTATTCTGTTGTGTCTGGCTTCTCTCATTCAGCGTAATGATTTTAGATTCATCCATACTGGTGGGTAAATGTATCACCTTTATTGCTGAGTAATGTTACATTGTATGGATGCTACCACAATTTGCTTATTCAGTCACCTGTTGATGGGCATTTAGATTGTTTCCAGATTTGGCTGTTGTAAATAAAGCCTCTATAAACGTTCGAGTACAAGTCTTTGTGTGGAAATATGTTTTCATTTCTCATGGAATTTTCTAGGACTGGGGTAGAGGTAGCCAGGAGTAGGGACACAAGAAAAAGCCCTCCCTCATCTGTTAAGTCAATAAACATTTATTAGGATGGTGATGTGCCAAGCCTGAACTACAGGCTAAGACAGCCAGGACAAAGAGGGCTCTCATGACCTTTCAATGTGGTCAGCACTGTGGCAGAAGTGCCCTCTGTGGAAGGGGGCCAGCCCAGCAAAGGAGGCCAAGAGGGCCTCAAAGATCTTCAGACCACAGTCCACCAAGAAGGCTTCATTTGGAATGCAGTTGTGCAAGGGAATGTTTTTTAATAGCTCTGAGGGAAAGACTTTTAAATTAAATTATCATATTTTTTTCCCACTTAACACCAAGGTAAATTTCCCTAAGAGATGGGAGTTTCCACTGGGAGGAGAGAGAAATGCAGACAGACCCCTCCAGGGATAGTGAGTCTGGGTAAGGTTTCTGGACAATCAGAAAGAAAAGTGTATTAATGTAGCACAAACTTGGTGGCTCAAACAAAAGACATGGATTCTTTCCTGGTTCTACAGACTGGAGTTTGGAATCATGGTTGTGTGGGACCACACTCCCTCTGGAGGTTCTAAGGGAGAATCCTTCTGGCTTCCTCCCTCCCCTTCCCTCCCACTCCTCCTTTCTTTAGGACCCGCCCTAAATCCAGGATGGTGTCATCTTGGAATCCTGAACTGATTGTATCTGCAGAGACCCTATCCAAGTAAGATCACCTTCACAGGTACTGGGGGATAAGATTTGGTTATCTCTTTCTCAGGCAGCGGTGGACACAATTTAACCCACTACAAATGGTGAACTACCAGGAGTTTAAAAAACTCTGGCTTAGAAGCTAAATGAAATAATAGTAATAAAATAAAAGTGAAAGTCTCTCAGTCGTGTCCAACTCTTTGCGACCCTATGGACTATAGAGTCCATGGAATTCTCCAGGCCAGAATACTGGAGTGGGCAGCTGTTCCCTCCTCCAGGGGATCTTCCCAACCCTGGGATCGAACCCAGGTCTCCCGCATTGCAGGTGGATCTTTTACCAGCTGAGCCACAGGGGAGATCCATTAAAGTCAATATTATTAAGAGTTTCCTATATGCTAAGATCTGTCCTAAACACTAGAGGCAAATTCTCCCATTTAATCCCCCTGGCAGTTCTGAGGCAAGTGAGATCACTGGCTGCAGTCCAATGAAGGAGGAAACCATGGGTGGTTCCAGGCACTTCATTAACATGTTCACAGTTACACAGCAGACAGATAAGCAGGCCAGCCCCAGAGCCAAGGCGTAAAGCCCCATCACCTTACAGGTGATGCAGCAGGTGTCCCCCTAAAGTTCTTGGAGGTCTTGGACATCTTTCTCCTTTCAGGGCTTGGGGGAGTTGAGGTGGGGGAGATCCTTCCCCTTGGGAAGGGGACAGAGGTGATGAGTGAATCTCCTGCCAGCTGACTTTGCCCATGAGTTGTTTTAACCCTTGAGCTTAGGATCCACCACTGAGTCAGAAAGGCCAGGCAGAGACCCACACAAAATCTGGGAAGAGAAGTTAAGGCAACCGACGGTTTTGAAACACACAACTCAAGAGTGGGGCAGGAGACCCGGAGAGGTTAAGAGTGAGGATGCTCGGGGTGAGGCTGGCCAGCAGCTGAGGGCTGCCTCGGGAGTCTCTTCCAACTGGGGAAGAGGTTTGCCTGCCTACGAGTCTGGGTGGGCCAGGCAGCCCCTTTCTTGGCCGGCATTTAGGAACAGGCTATGGAAAGCAAAATCCTGACAGCACAGCCAATGACAAGCTAAGAGACAAAGGGGGCAGAGGGGTCCTCTCCCAGTTTAGCCAGTCCTCCTTTCTTCCTCTCGAAGAATTTATTCTCTTCTCCCCATCCCTCCTTAGATAATCAATCTACTTTCTTCAGGTCATCAATTTTGAAAGCTACCCATTGCCCAAACCAACCTGGAAAAGCTGAGGCCAGTAACTGACCATCTCCAGCTCTAGCGTGGGGTTGAGCAGTTTAGAAAAGAACTCAGCACAGATTCATTACCAGACATATCAATATAAATGTCACTATCACTTAGGTGCTAGGTAGCTAGGTGTTACTTATTTATATGACTGTGTCAAGTCTGAGTTGCCACAGGTAGGACCTTTGTTGGATCATGCAGGATCTTTCCTTGTGGCGCACAAGCTCTCTAGTTGTGGCACACGGGCTCAGAAATTACAGAGCACGGGGTTAGTTGTGCCACAGCATGTGGGATCTTAGTTCCCCGACCAGGGATCAAACCCGCATCCCCTGCATTACAAGGCAGATTCTTGACCACTGGACCACCAGGGAAATTCCAGCAAGGTGTTCTTCTACGTTACCTTTTTAATCCACAGTTACCCTGTTAGGTAAGATTATTATCTCTATTTCAAAGAAATTGCGGTTCAAACAGGTTGAGGTCTACCTGACTCCAGAGCTTTTGCCCTTATCCCCCCATACATCAGTGGTTCTCAAAATGTGGTCCCTGGACCAGTGGCCTTGGCATCACCAGGAATTTACCAGACATGCGAATGCTGGGGCTCTATCCAGAATCTGACGTTCTTTGGGAAGAGCCCAGCCATCACCCTCTAGGTAATTCTGATGCAAGTTTGCAAACAACTGCCCTGCACTATCCTACCCACCTCAAAGATTCAGGAGGGCTGAAGTTCTTTTATAACAGGATGTCCAGACTGACAGATAAAGGAAATAGCCTCTCTCCAGGGGTTAGTAAAGACTTTCATCAAGTTCTCATGAAATCTTCGAGGACAAATGAGAAGACCAGTGAGAAAGGAGGCTGGTACAACATGACAGTGTGTCTTCAATCCAGAGGCCCAAGTAGGACCGACAGCAATTGGACAGTCACCCCCCAAAGAGTGCTAATTAACAAGTCAGTACAGATCTGGCAGGAAGTCTCCACCAAGGAGCCACAGGAGTCCACCCAGTTTGACTTTTTAATCAGTGATATGGAAGATGACAGCATCAGCTTGGTAGGTATCACAACCTGGGGGAGATGGCAAATACATCAGATAACAGAATGAGGGCCAAACATGATTTTGACTAGTCAGAAGGAGACATAGATATGAAATCCAGCACACAGTTGCCATGTATGGTTGTGTAGGCTGTTGACTATCCAAGTGAATCCTTTGAGTTGAGGAACTAAATGGGGGCTGAAATTCAGCCAGCACTCCACTTAATTCCACTCAGAAGGAGAGGAACCTTTTAAAAATTCAAATCAAAGGTATTTTATGAATTTGCAACATGCTGGCTCACCTTTTTCTACTGTGGTAAAAAAAATATAC
Organism: Okapia johnstoni; assembly: GCA_024291935.2. Lineage (NCBI taxonomy): Eukaryota > Metazoa > Chordata > Mammalia > Artiodactyla > Giraffidae > Okapia > Okapia johnstoni. The sequence continues at coordinate 119,383,755 of CM044308.1, read as the reverse complement.
ATAACATAAATTTGTCATTTAAAAAAAATTACAACAGCTGGAAGTGTCTATTAAACTCTTTAATGTAGCACCATTCACAGTGGGGCAAGATTCTTGATCTCGGGTGGGGCAGAGTTTTGAGTGTGGGTTTCATGGAATATGTAGAAACTACCTGGATGATAAGCAGTGGCTGCTGAGTCAAGGGTCAAAAAATATGGGCAGGTGAGATCTTGTTCCTCTTGCATCAGCTCCCTCCCAGGGCACGGGCCATCACCTGAAGCAGGCATCCTCGGGAGAGCTAGCTACGAGTTGGCAGACGTCCGGTATCTCACTCACAAACAACCAGCAGATGAAGAGCTAGCTGGTCCTTCTCCTTCATGGATTTCCCCTTGTTGGAAGCTGCAGAGCATCTCTGACCTGGGCTTCAGTGTATAATAGCTGCCTGCCACCATCCCCCATTGCACACTCCATCATGGAGTCTGGGGACACCTTGGGAGCTTAGATCTGCAGGCAGCACGGCTTCAGATTTTTCTCATGTCATCCATTTCCTCCGTGGAGACAATGATTAGGAAGACTGAGTTCTCCAGCTGGTCCAACCAGCAGGCCTCCACTTTGCTAAGCCTTACTCCTGCTCGCCATGGTGGCACGTGAACTCCCATATGCCACTGAGGTTTTGTTCCTGAGCGTTTCTCTAGGGCACCAAAGTGACATGAGGATTTTCCAGACCGTCAGTTGCTATGGGAAGAGCTCTCGGATCAGCAGGTACCAGCAGCTGGAGCACAGCTCACCCTGTAGCGCTCACACTGATGGGCGGGGTGGGGGGGGTCAGACTCTGGAGGTGCCTACAGCCACAGCTCACTGGCCTTGGAGGGGGCTGCCCCCTCAGGGAGTTTTACCAGCAGGAAAATATTTTTTCCATTGTTTGTTGTTGTTTTCACTCTCTTGATAATGTTTTTTGAGGTACAGAGATATTTAATTTTGTGAAGTTTATCTATTTTTTTTCCTGTCACTTGTGCTTTTGGTGTCACATATAAGAAACCATTGGTAAACCTAAAGTCATGAAGATTTTCCTGTATAATTTCTTCTATGATAGTTTTAGCTTTTAAACTTAGGTCTTTCATCAATTTTTGAGTTTATATATGATATAAAGTAAGAGTCTAACTCCATTCTTTTGCATGTGAATATCCACTTTTCCTAGCACCATTTTTTGAAAAGACGGTCTTTTCCCCACTAAATGGCTTTAGCTCCTTCGTGGAAAGTCAATTGACCATAAATTTGAGGGTCTATTTCTTGGCTCTCAATCTATTCCTTTAGTCTATATGTCTATAAGTCAATACCACACTGTTTTGATTACTGTAGCTTTGTATTATAATTTGAAATTGGGAAACCTGAAACTTCGCTCTTCTTTAAAAAATTTTTTTGGGGGAGGGGACTATTTAGGGTTGCTTGATATTCTACATGAATTTTAGGATGGATTTCTCCATTTCTGAAAAAACTACTGTTGACCCATCACTTTTGATATTAAAAAAAAATCAGTGTCACCTGTCCAAAGTGGAGAGTGGAGAGGGGATCTGGCATAGAACCAGCTTGAGCCGATACTGCTTCGTGGCCGCCAAAGAATGAGAGACATTTTTATTGTTGTTTAGTCGCTCAGTCATATCTGACTCCTTGTGATCCCATGAACTGTAGCCCACCAGGTTCCTCCGTCCATGGGATTTTCCAGGCAAGGATTGAAATTGTGTCTCCTGCATTGCAGGCAGATTGTTTACCACTGAGTCACCAAGGAAGCCCCAAGTAACTTTGGACTCTGTTTAAACCAGTGCAAGAGGAGAGAGGGTCCTGATGCCTGTGCTCCACCCACTCAGGCCCACATATTTCTAGAGGACTCTTGAGACCACAGATACTGTCTCTAGGGACAGGATAATATATACAGTGAACAGTCCTCAATTGAGGAAACTTGGGAGATGACCAGGTGGAGTTAGAGGAAGGCGTTGTATGTGTGTGTGTGTGTGTGTGTGTGTTCAGTCGCTCAGTCATGTCCGACTCTTTGTGACTATATGGAATGTAGCCCACCAGGCTCCTCTGTCCATGGGATTTCCCAGGCAAGAATACTGGAGTAGGTTGCCATTTCCTACTCCAGGGGATCGTCCTGACCCACGGATCAAACCTGTGTTTCTTACATCTCCTGCATGGACAGGCAGATTCTTTACCACTAGCGCCACCTGGGAAGGGGTTGTATGGTAACTTTCAAATATTTGGATGGCCCACCCTACCCAAACTTTCTCTCTCTTCTTCTGCCTATAAAACAAAAGCTTCCCCTACAGATGAATGAAGATGAACAAATGATCTAGAGCTAGTCAAGGCTATCCTGTTTCTAACCATTGGTGAAGGTTTTAACTGTTAGATCTGTTCAAATCTGTAACAAGCTGCTACCTTGGGAGGTGGTGAGTTCTGCATCATGGAGAGTGTCCAAACAGGGCCCAGGTGATGGATGACTGATTCAGTACGGCAACCGGAGTCAATGACCCCAGAGACCCTTCAGTCATGGAGCAGGGTTCATAAGAGATCCTGTCTGAGAGAGTGGCCCCCTTCTCCTCCTACAGCCTTTTCTCTGTGACAGCTGCTGCAAGGAATGCTGGGAATGACACGGCTGCCAACAGGAATCTACTTCAAGTGATGTTTCAATGTCACTTTAGAAGGAGGCAGAGTAACAAACAAACAAAAAAAAGTAAAAAGAAGAAAAATAAATAAATAAAAGGAGGCAGAGTGAAGAATTTCCCTGGTGATCCAGTGGCTAAGACTCTGCACTCCCAATGCAGGGGTCTGGGTTCCATCCTGGTCAGGAAACTAGATTCCACATGTGATACCCCTAAAGGTCCCACAAGCTGCAACTAGGATCCTGTGTGCTGTACTTAAGACTTGATGTAGCTAAATAAATAAACAAATATTTTTTTACAAGGGAAGGCAAAATGATGTTCTGGGAAGAGCAGACAGACGTGGGTCCCAGCTGGGGCTCTAGCTATACGGTGCTAGCAAGTTACTTTATCTCTCCAAGACCCAGTTTCCTAATCTGTACAATGGGAAAATAATACTGACTGTAACTGACTGTATGCAAACTGTCTGCCCCCAGACAGTTCTGGGGCACCTACTCCCGCAGCCTCATCCTCTTGCTTGCAGACCCGGCCAATTATGCTTGCTTTCCCCTTGTCCACTAAGTAGATGTGGAACCCTCAAAGGAGCCAGTCAGAGTCTCCCCGAGTGGTTTGCTCGACACACAGAGAGCCAGGCCTCTCTCTTCCCCTGGGATGGAGGGGATGATGTAAAAGCCATCTGGGCCTCAACTGCTTTGGGCGTCTTTCCTGTTTTGTGGGGAGAATGTGCCTGAGAGTGGAGCCAACACAGAAGAGATTCAGGTTAAAACCTGGAGCTAATGAGAGACATCGTGGACTAATCTGACTCCCTGGATCCAGCTATGCCTGAAGTCCACTCCTGCTTTTATCAATTATGTAAGCAATAAATTCCAGGTTTGGTTTAACCTAATTTGAATTGGGCTTCCATCAGCAGGAATCCAAAGAGCTTTTTGCAGGGAAGTTGTGTGGATTTGAAGAAATATTGCCAAGTACCTGGCACTTAGGCAGGCATTTTGTGAGAGCCCAGCAAGCTTGGTTTTCTGCGGTAACCATAATGGATAACAGTGGTGGATGGGAATGGTGTGTTTGCTCGCATGTTTGAGACAAGTGAGTATGTGATTCCCACTGTGCCAATCAGCAGTTCCTTGGCTTGTTCTGAGGGGCACAGGGGGCAATTTCCTCTTCCCTTGGGCCACAAAACTGGATTTCTATAACCACAGTTGCCCACAGCCAAGCTCCCTGTCCCACAAAGAAGCCCATCTGCGGTGGAAGAAAATGACACCAACCCAACCCAAAGAGAAGAAATGAGAGAGAAGGTCAAGAGTGTGAGGGCCGGGGGCAGCCGTGTGCCCAGCCACCCATGTTCGGAAAGGCAGGCTGCCCCCTCCCCTGCTCTTCCAGGTACCACACAAGCCAACAAACTGCTCTTTTTCTTCAGCTTCAGCTGGATTTCCGTCCCTTGCCAGCAAAGGATTCCTGACTGACATGCCCAGAGGCCGGCTGAGGTGAGGCCGTAAAAGACCCAGTGGGTTGGCTCTGCGGCTGGGACAGTCCGTGCCTGGCTCCTGCGTGGGAAAGGCTGGCTTCCTTTCCTGTCAAGCAGCCCTCACATCTGGTGTTCCCCTAGAGGGAGACAGATAACGCCGACGGAGGGCACTGATGTCACGGTCGAATGCCCTCTCCAACTGCCACCTCTCAAATCCTCTGAGTAAACAGTGGCCGTGCCCGTAAGCCGTGTTCTATCTGGTAGGTGGGTCAGTCACAGTGACTGCATGGTCTCCTTCCCCAGGTTAGGGGGTGGGCTGGGTTCCCCTGCGCCCCTGGTCGGTGAGGGTGAGAGCTTGAGTAGTCTGGGCTGAGCCCCCACGACAGGTTTGACAGGTGGAAAAACACACAGGCAGGGGCCTTGGCGATACTCAGGGTGCCCCCACCCCCCAGGCCTCACCATGTTCTGCCCTGTGTGCCCAGCACAGCGCCCTTCATCTCTTTATTCAGGTGTCACTCACCAAACACTCATTGAGCAGATGCTGTGTGCCCGGCGTCATGCTAGGAACAACGCTACAACCATGAACAAAATGAAGCTTACGTTCTAGTGAGGGGAGACAGTCAATTATATAAGTTAAAAAATTCGTAGCATGAATGATGTTAAAAATGGCAACAAACAGAGCAAGGGGGGGAGAGAGTGGGGAGGATGAAGGTGGGTGACTATTTTTACAAAGGTCGACCAAGGACAGTCTCAAGAGAGACATTGGGAAGAGAGGAGGAATGTGCCTGGCATGTTCAAGAAATGGCAAAGAATTGCCGATAGAAATGGAAAATGGTGCAGCCATGTTGGAAAACATTTTAGCAGTTCCTCCAAAAGTTAAACAAAGTTATCTGTTGAACCAGTCAAGTGCACTCCTAGCCATAGACCCAAGAGAAATGAGACCATATGTCTACCTGAAGACTTGTGCATGACGTCCATAGCAGTATTATTCATAACAGTCAACAAGTGAAAGCAACCCAAATGTCTATCAATGGATGAATGGATAAAGAAAATGTGGTATATCCATGCAATGGATTATTATTCAGACTTAAAAAGGAATAAAAGTTCTGATCCCTGCAAAGCACAACATGGATAAGCCTTGAAAATATTATAAGTAAAAGAAACTAAATCACCAAACAACAAATGTTGTATGATTATGTTTATATAAAATGTCCAGAATAAGCAAATCCATAGGGACACAAAGGAGCTAAGTGGGTGCCAAGGGCTGGGGTCAGGGGTAATGACTGCTAATGGGTCAGGATTTCTTCTGGGGTTAATGAAAATGTTTTGGAATTGGATAGTGGTGATGATGGCACAACCTTGTGAATGTACTAAAACCACTGAATCATATACTTTAAAAGGATAAATTTTATAGCATGCAAATTATAATCTCAATTTTTCAAAGACATTAAGAAATAAGGAGACCAGTGCCTCTGAGAGAGGGAGAATGATGTCTGGAACACAATAGTGTAGAAGTTGCTCAGGGGCTGGGGTGGCTGGTGCAGTAGTAAAGAACCCACCTGCCAATGCAGGAGACACAGGTTCGATCCCCGGTCCAGGAAGATCCCACATTCCAAGGAGCTGAGCCCTTGGGCCACAACTACTGAGTCTGTGCTCTAGAGCCCGGGAGCCATGACTGAGCCCACGTGCCCTAGAGCCTGCACTCCGCAACAAGAGAAGCCGCTGCAATGAGAAGCCCGCGCACCGCAAGCAGAGACTAGCTTCTACTCAGTGCAACCAGAGAAAAGCCCCCGCAGCAATAACGATCTAGCACAGACAAATGTAAATAAATAAAGTTATTTTTTTAAAAACTCACTCAGTGTGTACTTGTTGAAGTGGCATAAAAGCGAGACTAATTAACCCCTTCCTGGCCCCCGTGTTTTCCCTGTGGGGGAGAGACCTCTGGATCCCCAAATGCTGAGAACCAGGGACAGCAGCTCTCTGTGGGCCTGGTTAGTTCAGATTTCTCCACAGCTGAGGATTCTCACTCAGTCTCTCCCACTCCAGGGGACAGATGGAGGAGCTCTGGGGAAGATGGGCCATCTGATCCCAGGAAAAGACTCCTGATGTGAAAGGAACCATCCCAAGCTCCATGATCTGCTTCACTGGACTGGTCCTTCACTTCTTCCCCCTTGTGGAACCTGCGCTGGGCTCTCTGAACCTGTTTTCCTGCCCATTATTGGGGGAAAAGGGAAATAAGCCCTTAGCCCTGGCCTGGGGCTTGATGGAGTGAGAGGAGACCATGCCTCTGTGTGAGGGGGACAGGGAACTTCTGAGCCTCTGAACCAACGCCCTGGGGCCCAGGTCAGGGTCTGCTCCCCGGGTGCTGATGGGAGCTGCCAGCAAGGGAGCCCTGGGAAAAAGAAGTTTCCACCAGTGATCTGGGAAAGTGGGGAGGGCTTGGAAAATAAGACACTGTCCAGAAAGATGGGGAGGGGGGGCGGGCTGGAGAACTCTGGCTGTTTGGAGGTCAAAATGCAAGGACACGAGGCCGCAGAGACTCAAACACAACTGAAGCAACTTAGCAAGCCGCGAGGTCACCGTGCACGGCCGTCAGGGTGGCCCCTGACGCCCTTTACAGGACACGCAGACGAGTCTATTCCAGAGACCCCGACACTTGAGGCTCAAGGGGTCAAAGACACAGAGTTAGAGGTGCGGCTGGGAATTCAACTTAGGTCTCTGTGGCTGCACAAGGTCCTTGCCCGTATTCACTTGCCTCAGTGTCATCGCCTGGCAGCAGGACTAGGTAGAAATCAGGATGGAGGCACAGAGGGCAGGCCTGGACAGCACCCCGCCGCCCCCAGTGTTTCCAGGGCTGGAAACCCCTGGCCTGAAACCGGCCTGGAGCTGAAGGGCCGAAGTCCCAGGTCCCAGACTCCAAGCGGGGATGACTCTAGATCTCCACCTAGTGGTGGGAGTCAGGTACTGCCGCACCGACACCGCCGCTCAATGAGACAGGTCCAGGCGGGTCACAGCAACCCACTCGCCACCAACAAACACCCTCTCTCTGGGCCTGGAGTGAGGGCCTCTTAGGAGACAGAGGAGGTCCCACCAGCTGACACCAGCGGGCTTCACTGCCCCCCGGATTTCTCTGTAGCAGCCTGGTCAAACGTCGGGGCTCTGTGCTCAGCCGCAGACCCTCCAACACACAGGCCCCTCCCACCACCCCCTAGCCTGACACCATCTGTCTAGGACAGATACCCCAGGCTCAGGGACTTGGTGGTCTGTCACCCCAGACGGCAGGGTCTCACTGGCTGGAGCTGGTCTCCAGGGTAGAAGGGGTCACCCAGCTCTGGTGGGCTCAGCCCTGACTGCTGCCCAGATCGGGGGAGAATTTGCCCTGCCTCCAGATGGCCCCCAGGTCCCATCCTCAGGCTCCTCCAAAGGGGCAAGTCCTCCCCAGGAGGGGCAGGAAACCAGCGTTCACTGCGCCAGGCACTGTTCTAAACAGCCCCTCACTTCAGCCTCAAACAACCCTGGGAGCTAATTACTATCATCTCCAGTTTGAAGAATCAATGGGGGAGGAGTAAACTAATTTGCCCACGTCACAGGTTCATTGAATCAGTTCAGTTCAGCCGCTCAGTCGTGTCCGACTCTCTGAGACCCCATGGACTGCACCATGCCAGGCCTCCCTGTCCATCATCAACTCCCGGAGCTTACTCAAACTCACATTCAACTATAAAACCATGTGAGCAACACCTACTCAGAAGGGAGAAGGCTGAGGGGAAGATTCTTGGAGAAGGAAGTGATTCCAGGCAGAGGGCAGGGCATGAGTGTGAGAAGTCCCTGAGGCAAGGTCAGAAGGGTTACCCCGGACCTGGGTAGGTGGACAGTGGGGTGGAGGTGCGCGGGGTGGGGCTGGGGAAAGGTGGGCTGGGGGCTGGGGGGAGGTAGGCAGGACTCAAGCCCCTCTCCCAGGCTTGACCCCAAGAGCACAGGAAGACTTTGGAGGGCATCAAGTGACCTTATCTGGTCTGTATTTCAAGAAGGCCCTGCAGGCAAGCAAGATCAGTGGGCAGACATGCCAGGAGACTCCCACTGGTCCTGGACAGAGGGACTTGCCCTGGAGTCAGGGGATGAGGGCCGTTTTTGGCCCAAGGCAGGGGTTCAGTGGCAGCAAAGACCCAGAGGCCAGAGAGCCCCAGAGCCCCTGGGGAAGTGAGTCACCCAGCGTGGCTGGAGAGCAGGGTTCGAGGGCTGCGAGGGCCCGTAGTCCATTCAGGCTGCTGTGACAAAATCCAGGCTGGGTACCTTGTAAACAATAGACATTTCTTTCTCCCAGTCCTGGAGGCTGGAAGTCCGAAATCCAGGTGCCAGCATGCTCCGATGAGGACCTTCTTCCAGGCCACAGATGCAGAGGAGAGAGTCTCTTTCTTTTTTTTTAAATTTTATTGAGATATAATTTATGGGGTATCTTTTATGACAGCACTGATCCCACTCAAGAGAACCCGATCCTCACAACCTAAGCAGCTCCCAGAGTTTCCACCTCCTAATACCATCACTTTGGGAGTTAGGTTTCAACACGGATTTTAGGGGACACAAATGTTCAGACCATACAGTAGCCTGGAGGCTTCTCCTGCAGAGGCAAGACCTCAAGCAAGATACCTGCCCTCCCCCCAGGCCTCAGTTCCTCAGAAGAGAGAGGAGGCCCCTCTGGCCTTCAGGAGCTTTCTGTAGTCGACTCGAGGTGAACGTGCCACTACTGATCCAGGGCCTGGCACACACAGCCTGAAAGGATCAGGTATGGGCTCCTGGAGGGGGCATTTCATTCATTCACTTATTCGGTCACTCTTTAAGCAAATGCTTCTTGCACCGCTTCCACGTGTTAAGCAGTTTTAGGTCTGGGGACCCAGAAATAAGCAAAGCAGACACCAGCACTGCCTTGGGGGAGCCAATGACCTCATAGGAAGTGTGCTAGTCACTCAGTCTTGTTCGACTCTTTGTGGCCCCACGGCTCCTCAGTTCATGAAAATTCTCCAGGCGAGAATACTGGAGTGGGTTGCCATTTCCTTCTCCAGGGGATCTTCCAGACCCAGGGATGGAACCTGGGTCTCCTGCATTCTTTACCATCTGAGCCACCAGGGAAGGTCCTAGGAAACAGAGACCCTAAACAAATATGTCCCTTCCCAGAGGGATGTGGCACGGCCAAAAGGCAGAGTGGGAAAGGGCTTGGACCCAGCAAAGTGGGGCAGGGAGGGGGAGAATCTCAGAACTTCAGAGAGGCTGGAGCTGCTTTCTCCATGGAAAACCACCCCCACGAAGGGGGTGTAGGCTTGTCTCTATGTGTTTGCATGCACAAAAGTCTGTGTGGTAGGTACAGGTATATGTCTATAGGTGTGTCTGTGGGCATTTGTGTGTCTGAGTGTGTTTCTCTGTATGTCTCTGTGCATCTGTGTGTGTGTGCAGGTCTATGTGGGTTTGTGCGTGGTTATTAAATGCATGCCTCTGTGTGTATGTAGGACTGTCCATATAGGTATACATTTGTGTGTCCATGGTGGGGGGGGGTTAGCATGTTACATCTAGGTCTCCACATATGTGCCTGCATGTGTGGGAGTGTCGGTGTGGGAGTGGCAGGGTGACCAACGGGGTGACTTGCTAAGATCTAAAGAGTTTCTCAGAACTTGATCAGTACGAAAGTCAGAACTGTAGTAGACACAGTCAGGTCAGAGTTGTGGGAAACCAAAGCTGGGAGGGCGGACAGCCCCTGCAAGGAGGAAATAAGACCCAAAGTGAGTATAACCGAGTGTGCGCCCTCAGTTGTGTCCGACTGTATGTGGCCCCATGGACTGCAGCCTACCCGTTTCCTCTGTCCACAGAAATTCTCCAGGCAAGAATATTGGAGTGGGTTGCCATTTCATTCTCCAGGGGATCTTCCCGACCCAGGGATCAAACCCAAGTCTCCTGCATCTCCTGCAGTGGCTGGTGGATTCTTTATCACTGCGCCAAAGAGGGGCAAGGCTAAATTAGAAAGGGGATGGCCTGGACCAAGTGCCCAGTGGTATGGGCAGGAATTCTCGGGGCTCCAGGAAGGAGCCCAGGCTTGGGGTTGGGCATGTCGTGAACTGAGGCTTGCTTCTTAGCAGCTCTGTAATCTTGGGCAAGTCTAAGCCTTGGTTTTCTCTGTAAAATGGGGATGAGCATACCCACTGCCCAGCTGAGAAGGAAATAAGAAAAGGCATGCCCAGCACGGGCACACAGTGGGTTTTCCACAGCTCCTCCCCTTGGGCTGAGGAGAAGGTGTGGTGGGGTCAGAGGATACCTTGTTCTCGAGGGGACAGAAATCAACAATGCAGAGAGCAAACGTGCCTGAGCTTAGCGCTTGCTGGGTGACGTCACCTCTGCTACGGTTTACCCAGAGGAAGTCACTGACCCTTGCTGGGGGGACAGGGGAGGGGGCACCCTGCTGGGCTGACATGAAGCAGGGCGGCCACCCTTCCCCTGATGTCCTGGTCTTGGGCTCTGAGCCAGGCTGCTTCTCCCATGGACACGTGGCCTGGTGGGCCAAAGAGGGCACCCGGCCCCTTTGCCCTTTCCCAGACGCGAGGCTGACTCTCACCCATCATCACTTCATCAGCTAACATTTCCAAGGACCAGGCCCGTGGGATTGTGTAAGAACTCTTCCTTTATTTACTGGATGGCTTGGGGGCACTTCACTTTACCTCCCTGAACCTCACTGTCATTGGCTGTGAAATGGGGATTCATTATGAACACCCTGCCAATGAAAAAAAAGTAGTAAAAAGAAAAGGGGGCTTCCCTGGTGGCTCAGATGGCAAAGAATCTGCCTGCAATGCAGGAGACCTGGGTTCGATACCTGGGTTGGATCCCTGGGTTGGGAACATCCCCTGGAGAAGGGAATGGCAGCCCACTCCAGTATTCTTGCCTGGAAAATTCCATGGACAGAGGAATTCTGTCCTGGCGGGCTACAGTCCATGGGGTAGCAAAGAGTCAGACGCGACGACTGAGTGACTAACACTTCACTTTCAGTGAAAGCCCATACACAAAAGTGCTTTGACTGCTCCCCACCCTCCACCCCCCACCCCCACCCCTACCCCAAGCCTTCCTCCAGCTAAGGAATTAGCCTGTTGGGTATCCCAGGTCTGGGCTGCTGCTGCTGCTAAGTTGCTTCAGTCATGCCCGACTCTGTGTGACCCCATAGATGGCAGCCCACCAGGCTCCTCCGTCCCTGGGATTCTCCAGGCAAGAATACTGGAGTGGGTTGCCATTTCCTTCTCCAGTGCATGAAAGTGAAAAGTGAAAGTGAAGTCGCTCAGTCGTGTCTGACTCTTCGAGACCCCATGGACTGCAGCCTACCAGGCTCCTCTGTCCATGGGATTTTCCAGGCAAGAGTACTGGAGTGGGGTGCCATTGCCTTCTCCAATCCCAGATCTGGGAGGCACCCTTAAACACAAGTACCTGAATGTCCTCCATCAGTATCCCCTTGTCTCTTTTGAAGAAGTCACAGTCAGCGAATAAACTGCGGTGCTGGATGCCCAAACCATCCTCCATCAAGCTACACCTCTGTTGCAGCTTGTACTAAGGTGGAATCGGGGTTGGATGGGGGGAGTAACCACATCCCACAAGGATGCTGGAGGCAGCTGGAGCCAGCCGGTTCCGGAAGTGTTCAGGACCTGGAATGTGATTTCCTAATTGTGAATTCATTCTGGCCATCAGCCCTGCCCCCACCCCTAGGAATCTCATCAACAACAGCATCTGTAGATGAGCCCGCCCATCCTCCCAGCTTAGGTTCCTCAAAGCTTAAATGGAAGTGGAGTCCCAGCCTTTTATCTATAGACCTTGACTGGGGGTTGGAGTCTTGGCAATGGGAGATCAAGATCACCTGGTCACTCACAGACCAATTTGATTTTACTCCAAACCACTTATTTTCGGGAGGAGGATTTGGGGCCCAGAGGAGAAAGTCACATCATCTAAGGTCATCAGACACTGGAGGATATTCAGGTACAGCGAGTCAGAGCTTGACCTTATCCCTATCCTCCCAGCTTCAGCGGTAGATGGACATGGAGAGAACTATTAAACTTCCAGGGTTCGATCCTCTCCCGTGTTACACTGTGTTGAAGGGGAAAGAGCTGGAGGCCAGGTGTAGGGAAGACACCGGCTGGGGTCACACAACAAGCTGGCGAGTGTGTCCTGGCTTTCTAGCTGTGGGCCCTTAGTTAATAAGAAAGGAGGTCATCTCTGGGAGTGAGATGACCAGAGCTCCTCCGGGGACCTTAAGCATCAGCTGGAATCAACCTTTCAACCCCACCACCAGAATCAACTTGGGCCTCAAACTCCCTCCTCCCCATTCAAACCTGACCCAGAACCTCAGTGGCTTGTAAACCCAAGGGAGAGACTGTCAGGCTGACTCCTGTGCCCTCCTCAGTCCCCACCACTTCCCACTGGAACAACGCAGACCCGAAGCCTCCTCAGGCGTCTGGCACCCGGGCCTACGCGGGCAGGCGGGCAGGACGCTGGGGGAGAAGCTTTGCAAAGTTTTCCCGGGGCGGGGGTGGTGGTTGCAGTGTGTGCATCCTGCCCGCCGGCGCTCTCGATCTTGGAGACGGAGTTGGGGGAGGTGAGCTGGGGGAAAGCGCCTCGGGGAACCTCTGGGAAGGAGGCACCCTGGGTCCCGCCCATCCCTTGACCCCACACCTTCGAGGGCCCGCCACCGGGCAAAGCAGTTCGTCGGGCGCGCGACGAGACCGAGCCCACAGCCCCGCTTCTGAGACGCCCGGAAGGCGGTCGTCCGGAGGCCTCCGGCTCCGAGGGGGATCGCGAAGGCTCCAGCCCGCCGCGCACGCGGAGGGCGGCCCGGGCGAGGCGGGGCGGGGTAGGCGTGGGGGGTGTTTGCAGGTGGGGCTTCGCAGACCAGGGAACTGGCCCGGCAGGGCCGTCCCAGGAAAAGGGAAGAAGCCCCCCACCCCATCCCGAGCCTCGGGCAATCCCATCCTTGTGTCTGCCTCCTCTGTCCTGAGTATCCTTCGGCTGCGCGGAGCGCCTCGATCTCTCAGCGGCCTGCGTCCATCCCTTAGGCCTGCAGCCGCGTCTCGGTGTGGATCCTGCCGCGGCTCTGGGTCCAAGGTCGGCTCCAGCCCAGGGGCGGACTGTCCGGCCGCCTACCGGCCCCTGGCCTGGAGCGCCATCTGGTGGACACATAGGGGGTTGCTACGGTCTGCCGACAGGGCCCGCTCCAGGTCCGTTCTCCGCGCAGAGCTGCGGAACAGGAGCGCCGGGCAAAGCGGGGCGCCCGTCGGCTCCGGGAACCAGGTGCTTCAGGGAAGGAGTGAGGGATAGGGGGAGAGGGTCCGCGCCTCCAGAGAACACAGAAGGAGCTCTAGGGTCAAACCAAAGTCCCCGGCGCGTTCCGGACAGAGACTGGAACGTATTCAGCTAGCGTGACCAAGCTGCACTGGCAAGGGCGCGCGCCGGGCAGTGCCTAGAGAGGACCCGGAGCTCAGGCTCCGTCCCCTTGGCCCCTGACCCCGGGAGCGCACAGGTCTCCCCTCTGCTGCCCAGGCCTTGGAGCACAGAGCCCTCGGCCCCTCTCCGGACCGTGTAAATGCCGGGCTGGTGCTACGGATTTCGGCGTCCAGGACGGCCAAGGAGAGGACAGAGTGGGATTGGATTGGGGGTACTTCCGAAAGCCGGGGAGGAAGGCAGGCTCAGAGTTTAAACCTCGGTTTCACCGAGACTGTCCCCTGAACCGTCCTTTTTACTGGGACTTGGGGGAGGAGGGCGGGTAGGGGCCTCGAGCTGGGGCTTTCACCTGTGGAGTGTCCTGGGGGCGCATCAAACTGAACGCACCCCTCCAAGGAGTTGCCCTGCATGCGGTACCCTGGGGAGGCCGGTCCCAGTTCTGCGCCCTTGGGGTGGGGTTGGGGGAAGGCCGGGCCACTGGTCATCAAGATTTCCTCTAAAGATAGGAGAATGACTTGAGGGCTGGAGAGACTTGGACTGACAGAAGAGAAAACGAAGTCCCTTAGCTTCCCAGGGTGGCTCAGACGGCAAAGAATCCGCCAGCGATCTGGAAGACTCTGCGTTCGATCCCCGGGTGGGGAAGATTCCCTGGAGGAGGGCATGGCAACCCACTCCAGTATTCTTGCCTGGAGAAGCCCCATGGACAGAGGATCCTGGCGACCTACAGTCCGTGGGGTTCACGAAGAGTAGGACACGACTGAGCGACTAAGCACAGTACAGGTCACACAATCCTTGCTGCCTAGCCGCTAGGGGTCTCATGGAGCCACCCCCACCCCCCGCCTCCGTCTCCAAGCTCCCCTGTGAATCACACTCCTAATCCCAACACCGACACGCACAACTCCCACAGCCGCACGGTGCCAGCGCTCAGGGCCCCTCGGCGACGCACCAGGTCAGCAGCGCCCATCACGCCCCGATTCGCTGGGCCGCTGGGGATCCTGCCGTCTAGGGCACCCCCCCTCCGCCCGGTGCCAGGCCCTGAAGGGTTAAGGAGGCCTTGGGGGCACCAGAGCGGCGGGACGCGGGGCGCCTGGGCTAATTGGCGACCCCGGGAACAATGAAGGCGGGGAGGCGGGTGGCTTAATTGGGCCAGGGAGCCGCCTGGCCTTTGTCTGAGGCCCGACCGCGCGGGTTCCCGCAGCCGAACGCAGGAGGCTCGCAGCTGGGACCCAGCGCAGGGCGGCGAGGGCGACCCTGGGATGGGGGACAGTGAGATGGGGGCCGGCGGTGACGGGGGAACGGCTCCCCAGGCTGCGCTCGGGGCCCCGGGGCGTCTCGGGGCCCTGGAGGATCACTCCACCCCCCTCGGGCGCTGCAGGCGCCCTGCGGCCAGAAGGCGGCCGCCACCAGGCCGCTCTGCGCGGCCGTAACTGCGATCCTTCCCGGGGCCCGGGTGTCCCCGCGGGTGCGGCCGGGGCGCCAGGTCGGTGCTGCCCCCTGGCGCCAGCAGCCCTCTCCGCCCCCTCTTCCCCACTCTCCCTACTGCTGCTGCTGCTAAGTCACTTCAGTCGTGTCCGACTCTGTGCCACCCCATAGACGGCAGCCCACCAGGCTCCTCTGTCCACAGGATTCTCCAGGCAAGAATATTGGAGCGGGTTGCCATTTCGTTCTCCAATGCATGCATGCATGTATGCATGCTAAGTCACTTCAGCCGTGTCCGACTCTGTGCGACCCCACAAACAGCAGCCCACAAGCCTCTGGAAGTGTCCACGGGATTCTCTAGGCAAGAGTACCGGAATGGGTTGCCATTTCCTTCTCCCCATTCTCCCTAGACAGTGAGAAATCAGAAGGAATCCACGTGCCCCTCTTCAAATGTTAGAGACCTCCAATAAACACACTGTCCACGCAGGATTTTATTTGAGCTGAGAAAGGGGCCTTTCTGCCCTGCCCTGGTCCTGAACTGCCCTCCTGCAGGCCTGAAGGTCAGAGGCAGGGAAACCCGAGCCCACCCTCCCCAGAGCCAGGACAGTCTTCTGCGCCCTCGCACTGGTTCACGGCCGACACCCTCCCCGAATTCAGCGTGGCCTGGGGGCCGGCTCCCTCCCCGGAAGAGGACACGATTCTCTTCCATGCAAATGGATGAGCCCACGAAGGTGTCCAGGGAGCCTGGAGGCCAGTTCTCCGTCACCCTTCCTCCGTCTCACCGTCCCCGATGTCCCTGGTGAACTGGAAGACAGCGTCTCTAGGCCTCAGAAGTGCCCAGGTTGAGCAATCTGCTAAGCCAGGGCATGATGTACACTCACGCTTTAAAAAGAGGAAGCAGCTGGGAAGGTGTGATGCTGAGGGATGGGCAGACCCCGCGGTGGTCTGAAGGAATGACTTGCCGGTATCCCACCCCTTCCACTGCTAGGATTTGGGACTGGAGACACCTGTCGGCTGGGTGAGACGGGGAAGAGAGGCCGCCCTCCTGGGGCAGCAGCTGTCCTGGCAGACACGGGCCACAGGGAGCGAGTGAGACTGACACAGTGAGACTCCCTGCGCGCCCTCCGGCTGAACCCACGATTGTACAGGGGGAAAGTGAGGGAGGAAAAAAGAGCCTCGTGAGCCCCAGTCTTCATACCCCCACCCCCCCGAGAGAGATGTAGATGATTTCCACGGGAGGACCTTCAGTCTAGACTCTGCGATTCCGGCCAACAGTCCTGATAGGGAGAGAACGTGTCCTTTTGAGGTTCAGGAGACAGAGGGATGGAGAAGGATTCTAGGTTCGCGGTATTCGGGGGACCATGGCCAAACCCCCTCCTCCGGAGGGAGAGAGGGAGCGGAAAGCACCCGTCTTGTCAGCCCCACCCAGCCAGAGGCTCCGAAAGGAGGTGCAATTCCACGGTGGCGCGCGCCCCAGGCCAGGAGCCGGGAGGCCAGGCGTGGAGCGGCGGACGGCGGAGAGCGGCCAGCAGGGGGAGCCCGGCCCCCGGCCCGGGGGCGGCGGCGCTGGACGCGCGCGGGGGGCTCGCGGCGGCGCGGCGCCTCCCCGCCCGCCCGCAGCCCGCGCCGGCGCCGCCCGGCCCTCGCGGCTCCGCTCGCCGCCGCCCAGCCGTCCCCGGGGGAGCCGCCGCCGCCGCGAGCCCCGGGCGCCCGCCCCGCCGTCCCCGCCTCCGGTCCCGCCTGACGCGCTCGCGGCGCCCCCTTGCCCCGCGCGGCCCACAGAGCGCACTGCGCCGTTCACTTCGCATTGCAGCGTTTTATTGTTTTCTCGAGTTTTTGTCGTTTTCGTCTCGTTCCGGAGCGAAAAGTGAAAACCTGAGGTGGAGCCCGCGGGCCGGGCGAGCAAAAAACGCCCGGGCGCAGGGGCCGAGGGGGCTGGCGGGGTGGGAGCTTCTCCGGGGGTCGGGGTCCCTCTCCCGCAGCCAAGGACCTCCTCCCCACCCCCCAGCCCTGTACAATATAGATGCTCATGTAAAAGGGAAAAAAATTATAGGCTATGAGTTAATCTCTAAATATTCTGTACACAGCAATGTACACCTTTGAATAAATTAATACCAATTTGCATATTCTGGGAATCTTAAAGCTTATTTACACAAATTACCATTTATTTCATAAATATCTTTTTTTTTCCCCCGCTCCCTGGGGACTCAAGGCAGAAATGCCACTCCCTCCGTTGACCCAGGGGTGGGAGGGGCGCCTGTCTGGGAGAAGAAGTGGAAGGACTAAAGGAACAGGCCCCTCTCAGCTCAAGTCTACACTGACTTCGTCTTCACTGACCTCGGCTCCCCTCACCCCAGATTCTCCAGCGGTCCGGGGCTCCAGGCTAGGGGGCTACCTCCCCTGACCCCTGCACCTTCTGGCTCCCCAGACAGCCCCTGGCTGAGCCGGGGACGAGGCCTCCTCCACAGCGCTGGAGGAACCGAGAGGCCCCGCCGATGACACCTTGACACCGGAGCAGACCTGGACCAAATCCAGTGGCCCCAAAGCGACTGTGTTCCGGATTCCTTGTGAGGCCCAGGGAAGTGTCCCAGGTCCCGGCTGGCCGATTAGGGTTTCATTCCGGCTGCAGCCCGCTTTCTCTCCTTTATTTAAATAAATACCCATTCTGTGCAGTACACGTCCCAAGCAGCAGGGGAGGCAACCCAGGAGGCCTGCGCGGTGGCGGCGGCGGCGGCGCAGCAGGGCAGGCCCCCTCACTTGGGCGACTCCCTGCCCGGGGAGAGGGCTCGCTGGCTCTCCAGCCCACTCACCAGTCTCTGAATGCTCTGCAGTTCACTGGCCGCCTCTTTGGCCGCGCCGCCGGGAGACAGGGCCACGCGGGCTGGGGCCCCCACTTTGCGGAGGGCCAGCTCCGGCAGCGGGCTGGGCTCCCGGCTGTTGCCGCCGCCTGCAGCCTTGGAGCACTCCGCCGCCAGCCCGGTGGTGAGGAGGCTAGTGCTCGGTGGGATGGAGACCGGGATCTGGTAGGGGCTGAAGCGCAGGCGGGGCCGGGCACTGCCCAGAAAGGGGCTCCGGGATAGGGAGCCGGCGGCGGCCGCGGCTGCGGCCGCAGCGCTGGTGGCTGGCAGAGCCGAGGCCGCCGCCGCAGCGGCCGCCATGTAGGTGTAGGGATAGGGGAAGAGGCCTCCGAAAGTGGGCATGGGGATTCCCTGCAAGAAACAAAACAAGACAAGGGTTAGGCATCCCGCCTGGGGTGTTCCTGGGGGTGGTCTGCGTGCTGGTGGCTCTGCGACAACTGAGAATCCTCGCCCTCCTCTGTTCAGGAAGACCAGCGCTCACATAACCTTAATCCCCAAACAGCGCAGGTAGGCATGAGCCGCTATGCTTATGTCCAAACCCGGCTAGAGGGGAGCCCACTTAAGGTTATGATTGGGAGCGGGCCCTACCAAGCTCTGTGCCAGGTATTACAGGCGGCTGAACTAGCAAAGAGCCCTGGGGGAAGAAACAGGGCTGGCCGGGGGCCAGGTGGCCAGCAGGTAACTTTGGCTGTGTTGGCGGGGAGGTGCCGCTCCCTTCGAACTGCCTTTCTATCCACAGGTGCCCTTTGCTGGGGATGCATAGGATGGGAGGAGCTTTGTAAACTCTCCTTCCTCTGCCCACCTGCTCAGGGGTCTCCTGCCTGGGCCAGGAGAGGGCTCCAGATGGCAGTCCGTTCATAAACTGGCCTGAATGCAAAGAACTCCCAGCGGCACCCTGGTGGCAGCTGAAGAAGGAATGCAGAGTCTTTGCCTGCGCAAAGCCCAGTAGCTGGGAAACCCTGCATAAAACACCGCCTGCGGCCCAACTTTTGGATTATCTGACCTTTGAGATCATGGTTCCCTCCACGGAGTACGTGGGTATATGGGGAGGAGGGCAGGAGCTGACTGAGCTGGGCTTCCAGGGAGCCTCAGGCCTGGCTTAGGCAGGGAGAAGGAAGAGAAGTAGCTTAGTCAGGGATGAGAAAATACCCTTCCTGAGAAGGTCAAGCCCTACTGAGCATGCAGACTTGGAATCTCAGAGGAAGGAGGGAGGCTTCAGATCTTCAAGGTTTTGTCTCTTTCTGATGGCCATAGGAAGATCCCCTGGAGGAGGGCATGGCCACCCACTCCAGTATTCTTGTCTGGAGAATCCCCATGGACAGAGGAGCCTGACTGGCTACAGTCCACAGGGTCGCACAGAGACTGAAGCGACTTAGCACGTACAGTACGATGACCATAGGGGAGCGGCCCTGCCTCAAGAAGTTAACCACTAGCAGTACACCTAGTGATGTCTCCTGAGTGCTGAGTGCCCTTGCCCTGGCCTTGCACCTGTTAACCAGGCTGTGTCTAGAAGCCCTACCTTCCTTGTGACCTCTGCATTGCCCATGCTCATCACCAGAATTTGTCTGGGAGGAGGCGTTCACATACATACAGACTCAACCTCCAGGCAAATTAAACCTCCAGGCTCTGAACTCCACTTTCTGGAGGCTTCCTTACCAGCTCAGAGCCCCAGTTATGTGATGCCAGTGCCTCCAACGCTCACTCCACACATCCCAGACGCTGAGCTCTATTTAAAACTCATTTCAGAATCCCTTCCCCCACTTAAAAAATACTTGCTTCTGAACCGAAGGAGCCTTCTCAGACCTAAACTCCTATTTTCCTTCCCTTAAGATAAGATCTTAAGGGTTCAATTTGCCAGAAACCTCAGAGGGAAGAAAATGAATGTAGAGATTCCAAATCTTTCTACAAGGAATATTCCACCCAAGCAACCAAAGAGGCCACTCTCCGCTTCAGATCTTCTTATTTTGTTGCTGCCCACAGTTTCATAAACTCTCCCCTGGGAGCTCAGAATTTCGACTTGGGCTTGGAGGACTGAGATATGTGGCTGGGGGAGTTGGGAGACTCACTGTGGGGGAAGGAAAAGGCCTGTTCTTTGGCAGGTAGCTTCCTGAGGGTCTGAAAGGAGCCCGAAACATCTGGGAGGTGGGTCAATTTGGTGGTCAGTTATCCATAACACACTGCAAATTCTCCCACTGTTTTTGTCCAGTCACTTTAGCCTTTCGGGGACGGACAGTGAGCCAGGGGTCTTCATTCCCAAGAAAAATGTCCTGAGGCAGGCCAGGCAAGTGGACTTACAAAAGCTGGAGGCAGCCCCAGTCTGTCAGGGCAGAAAGAGTCTAATGGGTCCCAGTCTATTCTGGGGTTAGAGGGAAGGAAATAGGCCCAGAGAGGGTCAGGGACTTGCCCAAGGTCACACAGGAGTCAGAAGCAATCTCCTGGCCAAATCCTGGACCTGGTCCTGGTCTCCCAGAAGCCAGGTATGGTTCAGAGGGTCCACCGGGTCTCCCCAGGAGGGAGTCCTTGCCGGCTGGAAACCCAGAGCGCCCTCAGGCCCTATGCCTTTCTCCTCTGCCTGCCTCGGATTCCCCTCCCTTCCTCATGCTGCTGCCAGCTCACAGGCCTTACCTGAGATGCCAGCATGTGCTGGGAGAGGTGGAATGGGAAGGGCCCAGCGGTGCTGGCCGCACTGGCCGCGGGACCCAGCCCGCCCGCGTCCAGCCCGGTGGCGGTCCCCGGCCCGCCGCCTCCACCACCGCCGCCGCCGCCGGCCACCGAGGCTAGTAGGTGGCCCATGCCCATGGCGGAGAAGGCTCCGGGCCCCATGGCGAACTGTCCTGGGTGCAGGAAGAGCGGCTGGCCGGCCCCCAGCGGCCCGAAGAACTGCTGCCCGTGCAGGTGGCCGGAGAAGGCCAGGCCGGGCAGGTGTCCGGCGCCCAGCGGGGACGCGCTGTCCGTCTGCACCACCAGCGGCGCCAGGCCGGGCTCCTTGCCCTCGCCCGCCTCCTTGCGCCCCTCGTCCTTCCGCCGGGCTTCGGCGCGCTCCTTCTCTAGGCTCCGCAGGCCGAACGGGCCGTCCCCGCCGCTCTCGGCCGGCTCCTTGCCCCTCTCGGGGCTGCGCCTCTCCCTGGCGCGATCGGGTTCGGTCAAGCGAGAGGGGCTGCTGCTGTCCAGGGCGGGGCTGCGGCCTAGTGCCGGCCCCGCGCGCTCCTCGCCCAGCCTCTCGTGCTCCGGGTCACTGTCCGCGGCGCACGACTTCTCCTCGGCTGCGGGGAGAGAGGATGCGCGGCGTTACCGGCCCGGGGACAGACAGGCGTGACGCCTGAGCCGGAGAGACGTGCAAAAGCCTGCTCTCGGGGAGGCCACGTCGGAGGAACTCCTGGAAGCTCAGGGCAGTAGGGGTCACCCCACCCAAGATCGCTTGTTTACAGGGGGAGGAAAGTGAACCCGGTAGAGGAGGCGTTGCTGCCGCAGAGTCACGCAGTGCCACGGCCCTAGCTCAGAGCCCAGAAGGGTCGCGGGCCACCCGGGACCGCACTCAGGGAAGGCCTGGGGTAGAGGCCCTTCCGAGACTCACCGCTGACGCTCCCCCACCCAGGCCTTCAGTTAGCCAGATGCTGAGCACCCGGCCAACCCGGTGCCTGGGGGACACCCTCCCCTTCTCATCCCGGCCCGACCCGCACCTCTAGTCCGGTGCAGGCGCAGGGGACTGGGCGCCGTCCCCGGAGAGGGTGGCGGTTCCCGCGCAGGGGGAGGGTCGCAGGACGAGCCGTCCGACTCCGCGCCGTCGCGCTCCGGCTTGCAGTGCTCCTCGTACAAGCGCAACGACGGCAGCGTCAGCTGCTTCCTGGGGATGAGCCGAGGGAGCGGGTCTGAGCGCAGCTCACCCTCCGGCCCCCTCTACGTCCTGTTCCCCTAGGCACCCGCCTTCAGGCCGCCCCGCGCACCCTCACCTTTTCTCCCGCCGGCCGTTTCCGGTGTCCCGGAAGCCCTTGGCAAATGGGTTGTTGTCGATCTTAAGCTGCGTGATCTGCGGGGACCGAGGGGGCGGCGCCAGATCAGGCTGTGGGCTCTTCTAGCCTGGCCCGGGGCACCTGGAGGTCAGAGGCTGCCCGCCCCACAGGAGAGCCCCCAGGGAGGGTACCCTCGGTACCCGCCCACCTGGGATGGGCCGCTCCAAGCCACAAAGCAAGGTGAGGTCGGCGGGCGGACCTCGACGAAAGCGACTTCCAAAAACTGTATTCGAGGTATAATCCCTCGACTTGCACACACAAGCCCAAAGCTGTGCACCTCAAGTGGAAATCTGGCCAAGCGAGCATGCAGGCCCACCCGGCCATTCGAGTTAAGGGAACCCGGCACTTGAGCAGAAGCACACAGACAGCAGAGCACACCCAGGTCAGCAGACACACATGTAGACAATCACACGCATGGGTGTGCACACACGCAAGTACACACAGGTAAAACGAGTGCCCAGGGAATCAAACGAATTCACACGCCTCCACACGGATTCAAGGCACTCCAAATGGTGCACGCATATACCGGCCCAGGACATAACGGTTCACAATGACAGAAAAATAAATAAATAAAAGAAAAACTACACGGCCGGCAGGAGACTCCGACACTGTCCTTCATCCCAGAGGGGTGCACATGGACATGGGTCTTAGCAGGGGGGTTGCCTTGCCCTCTACAGAGAGGGTGTAGAAAGATAGCAGCCAGGAAAAGCCCTTTCCCTTGAAGGAAAAGTCTCCAAGCACATCCCAAGGCGTCCCGGGCCTGAACTGACCCAGAGAGGGATGGGGGGCGGGGGGCGGGAGGGGTGGTGGCTGTCACCTGTCCCCCCTCTGGCTCCCCCAGGAGAGGGAAAACTAGGCTCCGGGTTCCTAGCAGCCGGAAAGCCTGGGCAGATTGCCTCAGGCGCCCTCTTTTCATTTAAATTCCCATCTCTGAGCCAAGAAATAAACGAATAAAATGTAAAAATGTCAGCGCGGGCCCGGAGTCTCTGCTAATTGCTAAGTAAACATCCCCACCCCAACGAGCGCCCAGCTGTTCGCGCGCCCCTGGGAGCCTGTGCGTACGTGTCGCTGGCCTGCGAGAGAGAGCCCAGGGGGTTCGCTGGGTGCTGCTCTTACAAATGCGAGACTAGGGGGCCCGGGAGCCGATCGCGAGGGTGCGGGGGGGGGGGGCGTGCAGGGAGCCGCGGGCGGGTGTGAGTGGAGGGTCGGAGGCCGCCCGAGTGCGAGGGCATCGGTACCGGGACTGGCCCCTCCGCTGCCCCGCGCACCTTGTCGTTCTGGTAGGCAGTGACCGCGATGAAGTCGGTCTCGGGGAACACGTAGGTGCGGAACGTGCTGTAGGGCAGCTTCAGGATATCGTTGGCTCGCACGATGTGGAAGCGCGGTTGGTACTTGTGCATGGAGTTCAGGATGGTCTGCAGGGAGGGCAAGGGTCAGCCGACAGCCCCAGCCCGTCTCTTGAGCCTTTCTATTCTCTGGGGACCGGACCTCTTTCCATTTTTCTCAGTCTCTCTCACCGTTCTGCCTTGCCCATCTCACCCCCAAACCTTCCCCCCTTTTCTCCTGTCTTCTCTGCTCCTTATCTCCCCATATTAATGTTTCTTTTTTCCCCTCTCGATTTTCTTTACCACAGTTTCTCTTTTCATTAAAAAAAATTACTCCAGCTGAAAACCGAACTAAAACAAAATAGAACCCGCCACCATTCCACTCTTAACTTCTCTTCCTGTTCACGGCTAAGCCCCTAGTAAACCCGGGGAGAGAAGACTGGAACCTTTGTGCCCTCACCGCCCTGCCCTACCTCCGGATGGGGTAGTCCCTTTAGCCCCATGAACTCCCCCCTCCTATTCACTGGGGCCCTGGTTCAGGCAGAAATGGTGAGAACCCCAAATTCCCTTCTCCCAGGTCAGGCATCTGCCTGAGGGAGGAGGGAAAGGTATGAAGGGGAGTTGTTTGAACTTTTAAATCTCCTTGTTTGGGGATAGGGATGGAACTCGGGTCTTGGGGAAGGGTGAGAACCAGCTGAGGTCCTGGGCCAGTCTTCCAAGCTCAGACCCCAAAGACCAGCGGCTTCACAACCCGTCCCAGCTGCACCTGCCTCCTGCTGGACTCTGGAAGGGAGTTTGGAAGGCCTGAGATTTTGAGAGTTTGGAAAGGGAGATTGTGGGCAGCCTGGAGCTTAGTGGCCGCGAACCCCAACATTCCCCAGGTTTGCAGAGCAGAGCCTTTGCGCCCAGGCCCAGCCGGCAAAGGCCACAGGGCAGTGATCTGGGCAAGGGACTCTGGGGGTTCTGCGAGCACTCCCCTCTGGGGAGTCCCGGGGTCTCCTCTCCTCACCACCACCCCCTGCAGTGCTAGGTGCACAGTCTTCGGCCCCGTTGGCACACTGGCCTGCACTCACAAAGCCGTGCTTGTCAGAGATGTTGTTGGTTAGCTTCAGCTTGTGGAAGGCCACTGGCTTGGCCATCCACTGCTCCCCCGTGGCCGGGCTGTCCGGGTGGATGTACATCCGTTTGGGCATCTCGGGGTCGGCCTTGCCTGCCACCATCCAGCGCGAGTTATGAAATTTATACCGGCAGTCATCAGCGGCCACAATGTCCATCAGCAGGATGTATTTGGCCTTCTTGTCCAGGCCACTGACTCGCACCTTGAAGGGAGGAAACATCCTCCTGCGAGAAAGGGAAAGAGGGAGAGGTCAGGCAACCCACTGGATCTCAAAGACCCCTCTTCCCCTATGCACGCCATTGCCTGGAGCTTTGCCATCAATATTCCTCTGTTGTCCGTGCTCTGCCTTCTTAGGAAACTCGGGGAGATTCCATTCCACCTGTGGTGGTTATTCCTAGGAGATCTCATTTCTGCCTGTCAAGACCCTCTCCTGTTATAAGGCTTGCCCTCAGCCCTATGCTCAGATCTAGTGACCCCTTTTTTCTCCCTCATCTGAGATGAAAGCCGAGCTCCAAGAAAGAGATCCAGGGCCTTTACAAATATACCCGCTTCTCATGAACCTCGCTGAAATTCGTTCGTGGGAATATATCCACTTAGGGCCGAAGCTCTCAGAAATACATTCGGATGTTTGTTTTGGGGAAGGAACTGGGTTACAGCAGTGGAACAAGGGCCCTGACCCTGAAGTTCGGGCGAAGAGGGTGAGTGAGCCTCAGGCCTGGATTCTCCGCGTCCGAGCCAAAGGCTTGAGCGGTTGGCGATTGTAGCTTTTCTTCCGGCTTCAGGGCCTAGGGAGCCGTGTGCCTCCGGAGCTCCTGGCTCCTCGGCCCGGACAAGGCTCACAGGCCGGGTCAGGCTGCGGCTGGGCCGGCTCGGGGCTCGCCGCGGAGAACGGCCGCGACCGGCGGGAACCGGAGGGCCAGGCTGGGCCTAGCGGGGGTGAGAGTCTCATTCCGGGCTCCGGGATCGGAGGAGAGCGCGGGAGACGCCGCATCTTCGCGGAGCACCGAGTCAGACTCGCCTCCGAAGCAGGAGGGGTCTCGGGGCTGAGGAGTTGCGGCCGAGACCGCTGAGACCCTCCAGGGCCGAGCCGCGGGGCCTCCTCGGCTTTGGGACTCTGAGCGCTGGGGGTCTATTCTGCAGGAGCACGTTTTCGTTTTCATTTGGGAGACTTCGATGCTTCGGTTAAAAAGAAAAAATTCGTTCGGTGCCAAATGAGAAAAGTCAACTTGATCGTCTGTGCGTGGCTCGGGGGCCGGAGCCGGGAGCTGGGAGCCGCGAGCGGCGGGCTCGGCGCTGGTCGGTGCTGTCGGGTCCCCCTCCGCCCACCCGCGCGCCCTCCGGCCAGCCGGCCGCCCTACCTCCCGGACTTGGTGATGACCATCTCGGTGCCCAGCTTGTGGAACTGGTCCCACAGCTCCTTGGCCTCCAGCGTCACCTTGGGGTCGTCCTCCACCTCGTCCTCGGGCTCCAGGCTCTTAAGCGAGCGCAGATGAGCGGCGGGCGGATGCGGGCCGAGTGCCGAGACGTGCAGCCCCCCGCCTCGGCCGCCGCCGCCGCCGCGGCCGCCGCCGCCGCCGCCCCCGCCAAGCCCGGGTCGGGCAGCGGCTTGGCCAGAGCGCCAGGCGGCAGCGCGAGAGCCGGGAAGAAGGAGGGCTGCGCCGCCGCCAGGAAGGCGGACATGGGGAAGTCGGCCGGCCGTGGCGCGTGGAACGGGTGGTAAGCCATGGCGCTGGCCGCCAGCGCCGGCTCTCTCATCGGGACATCCGGCCCAGGCGCCCGGGGGCCGGGGCCGGGGGGCGCGCGGCTCGGACCCCCGGCCCGGGCGGCGGCGCGCACGGAGGAAGGGCGACCCGGGTGGCAAGCGCGGTGGCGGCTCCTCCCGGTTCCCCGTCCGGCGCACGGCGAGGGACGCGGGGCGCTGGGCGCGGGGGCGGCGGGGGCTCTGCGCGGGGCTGGGCTGGGCTGGGCTGCTCCGGCGCCGGGGACCACGCGCGACTGGTTAGATCTTGTCGTGATCTCTGGAAAACTGTGACTATCTCACATGTCCTGCCCTGCTCGGATCCCCTGCGCTAACGAGCCAGGCCCCCCTTGATTGCTGATTTTACGCTTTTTGGACCAATTGTGGGTCTCCGGGGGCGGGGTTTTGACAGCTCAGGCCAAGCTCGGAGCGGGAGGGGGGGGCCCGGGGAGAAGGTGTCGGAAGCCTCAGCAGTAAGAAAACATGTCAACAGAAATAAAATATTAACCAATGACGGGCCAGCGGGCCCTGAGACCCCTCCCCCTGCCCCGGCCCCCACCCCGCCGCCCGCGCCCACGGCCGCCTGCGCCCGGACGGGAAGGCTCGGCGGGCCGACCCGACCCGCCGAAAGGGCCTGAGGCGGGGGGCGCCCGGCTGCCAGGGCCCGCGGGGAAGGACCCCCAGCCGCAAGCCGCCCCAAGTGCAAAGCATTGACACGGCCCCGCGAGGAGAGGGGGGGCGCCCTCCTTCTCCCACGCCCGGCGGCCCCGCTGCCCCGGCCCGCGCCCCGGCTTGGCCTCCGACCCCGCTCCCGGCCGCGGCGCCGCCCGGGCCCCTCCACTCCGGAGGGAGGCAGCGGGTGCTGGAAGGAGAGGCCGGCGGGCGGGCGAGGCGGGAGGCGCCGGCTGCCGAGGTCCCGGAGAGGAACCCAGGTGGCGGGAGCCGGTGAGTGCGGCGGTGGCAGAGCCCTGGTGGGGCCGGCGTGGGCGGGAGGGGGACGCGGCCTTTCACTCGGGGAACGCGGGGACCCCCCCTAGCCCGCGCCGACCCCCTCACAGGAAGCCTCTGGAGGAACTGGGAGTTCCGGGAAAGCCCTGGACTCAGCCCAGTATCCGTTTGCGTCCCCGAGCTAATCGGAGCTCTCCCAGGAGAGCCGGTCCTCTGGACCGGGAAGGTGTGAGCGCACGTTCCGCTGGGCACCGGGCGGCAAGACGCGGGCGGATCCCGCCCCCAGGTTCTTGACCTAACGAATTTTCGTCGCATCCGGTATCAGAGACACAAGCATGCCCCATCCCCAAAACCGGCATCCTCTCTACGCCACTTTCCTGGAATTGGTTCCCAGCTCTCGAAACCTCACGCCTCCCAGGTTCCGTGGTGCCGAGTAGCGAGTGTGGGGGTGTGAGTGTCTGTGCGCACCTGCGGTTGAACCTCCCTCCCCTCGCCCCGCAGCCAGACTTCGTTCTCCCGCAGGACCAGGGTTGCCTCCAGCCCTCGGTGTGTGTGTTTGTGTGTGTCTCGCGCCCACGGTGGTAGTTCCCTCTGTGCTCAGCGGGAGTCGAACTTAAGGCGGGCGGCCACACACCTGCCTCTGATCAGTCTCTAGCCCTGACGCTGCCTGACTCCTGGCGGTCGGAAGGCAAGACGGACCACGCACTGGACACGGGTGACACTCCTGCCCGCACAACCGATTCAAATGCGAGTTAGTTCGGCCGGCGCGGACTCTGCCCCGGCGTGGTGGGCGCGTACAGCCCACACCCACGGTGTCCATGCGCTGCGCACACCAGTCGCAGGGAATCTTTATGCTGCACACGCAGACCTGGCGTGTAATGTCTGATCACCCCGGGCAGTGCAGTTTGGGGACCGGCCGGAGTGGTTTGGCCTCCTCGACCTTTTTTCTACTTTCCTGAGCCGACCCCAGAGATCTCGCTACATCCCTATACAGCGCGCCACAGGGCGCCGCCCCCAGAGGATTTTCCTTCCCGACCTCACTCTCCACTGGGTCGCTCCTCTCTTAGTGCCTCCTCTCTGTCCAGAACGAATCTTTGACTCCGCGCCGCGCAGTCTACGCAGCCGTGGCCAGATCCATTGCCGCTTTGCACCGGCGAAGTCCTGCCGGCTCCATCTTAGGCGAGATGTTGCCCCTGGGGAGGGATGTGTGTGGACAGGATTGCGCAGCTGGTGGGGTGACCAGATAACAGCCAGCGTTCCGTAGCCAGGAATCCGGGCACTGGCCTGGGAATCCGCGCATGCATTTGCAAAGTCGTGTGTGTACGCGTACTTTCAAACTTAAGAATGGCGTGGAGAACGCCTAAGTGTGTGCAATTTGAACATTTTCCTGGGGAAGGTCTGTACCTGGTAAAGGGGTCCAAGGCCCAGAGAATCTGAAACACGCTGGCCCAGGTTGTTTGCCCAAGAAACCGCGCGGCGACGGTGCAGAGGATGCCTTTTGGGACCGTGATCCTACCTGGCCGCAGCCACTGGGCCACGGACTTGCCCTCTGGCGGCCGCGGGCTCTTTCTCGGCCCGGACCCCATCAGCTGCCCTGCCCCGCCATCCCGCAACCAACCCGAGGTCCCGCTACAGCCGCTCTTAATAGTCTGAATTTCCGTCCCCATTCCCTCCACCGCGCCCAACACCTCCCGCCAAACTCTTCAGCGAAGAATATCCTTGGCTCAACGAAAACCCGCGAAGGGGCGGCCCAGGCAGCCCCGGAGCTGCGCCGTGCGGCACTCAGCTCCCGCTCGGCCCCTCCCCCGATGGGTCTCCCCTCCCCTTTCCCTTCCCGGGAACAGGCGCCTCCGGGGGGTCCCCAGGGCTGAGAGTGCGTGTCTCTTTAAGAGGCCCCGGGGGGCGCCTCGCGAGCCGCCCGGGGCTGGAGGGGGAGGGCGCGGGCGGGAGCGGCTGGCGCCAGGCGGCCGAGGCTCTACAACAAAGCTCCGGCCCCTGTCACTTCGCATCGGTCGAGTCCCGCAGACGGGCGGGGGACGCGCGCTCAGCCGCGCCACCCCCCTCCCTGGCCGTCCAGGGCCCGGGCGTCGGGCGGGCGCGGGCCTCTGGCCTCCAGCCTCCGGCCTC
Source organism: Okapia johnstoni (assembly GCA_024291935.2). Lineage (NCBI taxonomy): Eukaryota > Metazoa > Chordata > Mammalia > Artiodactyla > Giraffidae > Okapia > Okapia johnstoni. The sequence continues at coordinate 119,354,665 of CM044308.1, read as the reverse complement.
CGGCGCGTTGCACGCGCTCACGACGCTCTGAGCCTCCCGCAACCCGGAAACCGGGCGGGGGCGGCCTGGGCCGGGTGTGGCCGCGGCCCTGAGCCTGGGCGGGCTGCCGTCCGTCCCTGGCCCCTAACCTTCCGCAGGGTCAGGGGCCGCGGCGGGGGTCTTCCCGGGGTTCGTCCCGCCGCTGTCTCAGGCTGTGTTCCTGGGCGGGAATCAGCCTGGAGTGATGGCCTGGGGCGCATGGGCCTGTGGCAGAGGGGACACGCGTCCCCCCCCCGGGTAGCGGGGCGCTGGCCTGAGGCGGGTACTAAGTGCGCGGTGGTGTAGGAACGTGCCCGGGCTGAGCGCGGGTGACGCGCGTGGGGAGGTGCCACGGGGCGCGTGCATCCTTGCCTTGGCTTGTTGTGAGCGCAGGAAGGAGGGAAGAGGACAGAGTTGCCTCCCATCCCCGTCTCCCCAACCGGACCCGCGCCTTCCGGAGCCTTGGCGCCAGCCAGCCCCGTTCAGTGGCCGGGCCCGGCTCCCCCGCAGTCCCGGGTCTGTCCGGGGAGGGGGCCGCGGCCTCGATGACCCCGGCCCGCAGCGGCCCGGCCTGTCCCGTCCACTTAGACAAATTGCGGCTGACAAGTGCGCAGTCTCTCTGGAGTCGCCGCCCGCCCGTCGCCTCCCTCCCGACCCAATTACCCCGCGCAGGGTCGGGCCAAGTGGCTGGGACTGGGACGGGGCGGGGGGCGCGGGAGGCGCGACCTCTTCTCCGCCGGTCTTGCGCGGAGCCTGGCGGCGGGGCCCCTTCTTCCGGTCAGGTTCTGGGGGGTGCCAGGGAGCAGCACGGCTTCTGGGGTCCTGTCCCCAGGCTTCCAGGCTGGCGGGAGGCCCGGGCTGGCAGCTCTGGCGTGGGACAGCCCTGGCCCTCGAGGGTGGTCGCTCCACACTTTCGAGGGCAAGCAAGGTCGCAGGGCCGCAAGACCCAGGACGCCTCCCTGCCGGACTTTGGGCGACTTCCCCAGAGTCTGGGGGACTCCATCATCCCGGGAGCTCCCGGGACTATGCTATGCGCTGGGGTCGAGGTCCCGGGGTCGCAGCGGTCCGCTTGGGACTCAGGGGTCGGTAAAAGTGAGGTGCTCGTCTGTGGACTTGCACAGGTGTGAGTTCTCAGGTGTGGGTGCCTGGGATCGCGTCAGAGAGAACAGGCCACGCTGCCCTGTGGTTTGAGTGAGGGGGCAAAGCGCACGAAGGACCCCCACCCCCACCCCGGACCAGCCCACCTGCGCGAGAGGGGCGGGGCTGGCCTGCGCGCGCTCACCAGGTTTTTCATTTGCTTTCAGCAGAGACGCTTTGGCGGATTCCCTGGAGCAGCTTCGAGGGCAGCGTCGCCTCACCCGCCCTTCCCTCTCCCTTCCAAAGAGCTACCTGGCCTGTCCCATTAGCCTCTAGGCCTCCAACCAACCTTTTGCTTTTTTGACCTGCAGCTTCCTCTTGGATCTTGTTGCTTGTCTCTGCTGGGTATGCTCCTGTCCCCCCGTTTTACAGATGAGCCTAGAGGGGCAGTCATTTACCCGAGGCCACACAGCTACCGGTGGCAGAGCTGAGATGGGACCCATGGACCTTAAAAGAGAGCAAGGCCTCTCCTTAGCAAGTTAGTGATGTCGTTGCTGGACCATTAGCTACACCTGCCCAGGCAACCAGGCAATACTGAGACTCCTGGGCCCCAACCCTCAGGCTGGGCTCTGGGTTCTTCGAATCCAAGATGGTCCAGGATGCTCTTCCCTTTTACTCCTGCTCTAGGTCTGCAGGAGGGGGCTGCCTGCTTAGTGACACAGGGACATAGGTGCAGCTTCAAAGCCAGCCAGGGGCCAAGGCTGGATGCTCTTAGGGGTAGGGAATGGGGGAGACGGGGCCAGGGTCTTGGATTGTGTGGGGGCCCAGGACAGGGAGGTCGATGCAGAACAGAGCCCCCTAAGGGAACCGGCCAGGGCATGTGAGGCAGCAGGGAGCAGACAGGGGTCAGCAGATTAGCTGTGTGACTTCTTAACCTGGGACAAGGGCTCAGTCTTCTCATCTGCCGAAATGAGGACCGAACAGTGCTCTCTGGGGTGCCTTCCAGTTTAGAGATTCTCTGATCTGTGAAAATCAGAAAAATCAGCAGCGAGCAACCATTTCCAGTCTCAGGCTGGCAGCTGCCTGCTCTGGCCTTAGCTTGCTTGCAGAGGAGTTGACACTAGTTTTTGACACAGGTTGGTGCCCCTGAATTTACTGTGGGACCACTGGGTCATGTCTCTAGTCAATCCCAGACAGTGCCCTGCCTTCTTGAGCTGCCACCCCAGTTCCCATCAGCCTCTGCGCAAACCATGAAGGTATTTTTTTCCCTCCATCAAATTGGGAGAAAGTCCATAGTAATTTGCCTGTGGAGAGGGTAGTGCTGTAAGAACCAGGGAGGTCACATGGCTTCCTCAAGGTCACCTGGTCAGGCCATAATTAGATGCATGTTCTCCTAGGTGATGCCATCCTGCGGGGGGGGGGGGGGGGGGGGGGGGGAGCTGCTGGAGGTGAGGCAGAGATTGCCCTGGGAGTTATCTCTAGAGGACAGGAGGCTGGCTGCTCCGGGGCCAGTGGGCAGTAAGGTCCCCCACCCTGGGGCCCAGTCTCACTTCTAGCTGATTACAGGCTGTGGCAGGGTCTATAACCTCTCCAATTAGCCGGAGGCCAGACCCAAGGCCTCTCTGATAACCCCAGCTCCAGTGGCAGCCGCCATGGGGCCAGCTTATCTGGCCTCTCTTATCCTCCCCCTTCCCCCACATACTCCAAGAGTTGCCCTGGCTGTGAGCAGATGAATAACCAGATTGTCCTGCAAGCTCAGCCGGCAAGTCCAGCCCTACACCCACCACTTTCCCTGACCGAGGGAGGCCACAGCTGTTTTTTGCACCCCCTGGAGGGAATGGGCTGAGGCAGGGAGGACTCCTGACTCTAAGCTGCCAGTCAATCCCGAGTGGTTGGGGAGCACTCTTGGCTCTCCATCTTTGCCCCGGCGTCCGTGTGCCTGAGGGTGGGTGCAGAGAGCTGGACCCTGCCTGGAGCTCTGGACGCATCCCCAAGGAGCCAGCCAGTAGGCTCAGGCACTCTGGGGGCACCCCTCTCCCTCCCGGCCCCCTTTTGACTGAAACATGGCTCGGGCAAGGGGTGTGTCCAACTGAGCCAGAGAGGGGAAAGCTGCTGGTCTGCCGGCCGTCAGCCCCCGCATGGCCCAGGCCTCCTTCCGTGCCCAGCATGTGATCCTCACCCCACGGGTTCCTGGGCAGGAGGGACTGGCTTCAGCCACCCTCCACAGGGCCGGCCACTCAGCCTTTGGAGCGGAGTGTGATTCGGGTCCTCTCTTCCCCCAACACGCCCAGCTGGCTGGGCACTGAAGATTAAATCTGTCCTCGGGCGCCAGGGTTGGATGGGGTGCGTGTGAGGAGGGCCGGGGCCCCGGGGCTGCCCTGCTCTGGCTGGACGGCTGGATGGCAAGGCCTGCCTGTTTGTGAACTCGCCTCTTCTGTGGCTGTCGCATTAAACTTCACCCCAAACCATGCCTAGCTCAGTGATTTCCTTCAGTCCCCCCAGGCCCCTCCAGGGTCTCCGTGGAGGCAGGACAGGGAATCGCACCCATCTCCTTCCCGCTCAGCAGCCCCTCTTCGTTCCCCCCCACCACGTCCCCCCACTCTTGTCTCCTTTCGGCCCTTCTCTTTAGGTCCAGAACTGGGAGTTGGGGGGGACCGCGTCCAGAACTTGTCATCCAAGGTTCCGACCATCCTTCACCTTCTGAGTTTGCAAAGAGAGGTACAGGACTTCCCTGATGGTCCAGTGGTTAAGACTCCCAGCTTCTAATGCCAGGGGTGTGGGTTTGATCCCTGGTTGGGGAACTCAGAGCTCACAAGCCTTGGGGCGCAGCCAAAGAAAAATTTAAAAATTAAGAAAAAGATATATTCTTTAAAAAAAGAGAGAGGTAATGACAGGGAGCCTGTCCCAAAGAGAAGGCCAGAGTCTTCATCATGCTCTCCTTCCCATGTCAACCCAGCAGCACATTCCAAGGACCTGACTGCCACAGCCAGGGAGCCCCGGGGTGCTCTCCAAAACCCAATGGCTCCGGTGACAGGCAAGGTGGTCAGAGGATGGGTTTAAGTCAGACGCCACCCAAGTTCCAGAGTAAACCTCCTCCTCCTCCTTCCTCCCCACTCCCCGACTCCCCAACATTTGCACTTGTCCAGGTGGGGGTGTTGGGAGCAGGGCCGCGTGGTCAGGCTCCCAGGACTCTGCTCGGTGCTCGGAGAGGACCCTGACCCCAGCCACTCAGGGATGGACACCAATTGCAGCGTGATTTATTGAACAAGACGTGCACTTTTTGACAGGGCCTCAGAAACCACGGTTTCCTTCACTGAACAGTACAGCATCAGGGTACAAGGGCTTACAGACAAGAAGGACAAATCCCTTCCATGAGCCGAAGGGTAGAGAAAAGAGGAAGGGGGGCTTCTCCTTCCTTCCTCCTTCCCTAATACTCCGGGCCTCAGTTCAGCGCCACAGGGAGGCTGGGCAGTGTGTGCCGAAGCCAGGACTGGGCTGGGGCTGTCCGCTCGGGGCCAAGATGCCCGCCGTGCTCTCCACCCTCCCCACCCTGCCCCCCAACCCCCAGGGATGGGTTAGAAAATACACAAGCGGGTCGACGCAGGACATCATGTGCAAACGGAGGCGGGGACGGAGCTTCTGCAGGGTCTCGGCCACGCCGGCCGGCCCGCCAATGGGGGCAGAGGTCAGAGCGCGCCGAGGTGCTTTGGAGAAGGGTCTCTTCTCCATCCAGGGAGGCTGGGTGGCTGTCGTCAGGAAGCTTGGGGAAGGTGGTGGGTTCAAAGAGGAGCGGAGTCTGAAGGGTAGGAGCGGACGGGGGGCGTCTCCCCCTCCCTCCGGCAGGAGAGTAGGCCGGCCAGCCCGAAGCAGGCTGCTGGGACCTATGGGAAGCTGGTGGGGAAGAGGCTGAGGGGCTGACTCTCGTTGGTGGGCAGTGGAGATCGGTAGCCATCGAAGTTCCTTGGGATGCTGCCGCTGGTGGAGCCCGAGCTGTTACTCAGGGTCTCGATGCTTCCCTCTCGCTGGAGTTCTGCAAGACAGGAGAGAGGGCCAGGCCCAGTCAGGGGGCATTCTCGGGGAGAGGGGGTGGGCGTGCACTCTGGGCTGGCTGCCTGCCGCGAGGCATCAAGCTTGGTCCACTGACATCCTTCTGCGGGGGGAGGTGGGGGTGGCAGCCTGGGTCCCAGGGAGAAGCCCCCTTGGCTGGCTGGCTCTCGTCACTTCCTCACCGTGTGAACCCCTTTAGCCAGGAGCATGGCCACCCTGATGATGCGTCTGGACCACACTGCCATTCGCGGGGCGTGTGCCCAGGCCTGACGCAAACTTGTGCTCAGCCAGCTTGCTTCCCAACTTCGTGAGAGGCTCCTGTCCTGGAGCTCCTGGTCTGGCACGAGGGGAGAAGCCAGGAGGCTGGAAGGACCGAGGCGTCCCTGTCTGGTCTATCCACCCCTCGCCTCCCCTACCAGGGACCCGGGCTCAGCCACTCACTTGCTCACACGTCCTCACCCACACCATCTGCCTGCCCGCTAGGCCCATCCTGTTCCCTCCCCCTGCAGAGGGGAGTGCCTGCTTTGAGAGGGGCCTACTTGCCTGGAGTGCCATTCCTCTGGGCTCCCAAGTGTCCTGGAGACCCCCCTGGAAGGGACGTGCTTAGGGTCCACCCCGGAGTCAGGTCAGGAGGCTCCCAGCCCCCCGAGTCTGCAAGCCAGGCTACCATCTTGGAGGTGGCACCTGGCTGCATCTCATTCCACTATGGGCACCTTCCTCAACTGCCCTGCCATCTCTTGACCAAGACAGATACTGGGGTGGGTGGGTGGGCTGGGAAAAGACTTCCTGGCATGCCAAGTACAAGGAAGAAAGAATTACTTCTTGGCTTTTTGAGAGTGGTCAGTTCCTATCCCCTCTCCCTCACAGTGGGCTCTGAGATGTGGGCACACATATCCCTTGGCAAACTCTTGGCCTCAAGCCAAGATGAGGTACCTGCAGTTTCTCTTTCCCCAAGGTACATCTGCCTGGGACGGAGTAGGGGGGTCTTGCCTGTCCACCCCGGAAGCCCAGGCTCTCAATGTGGTCATTTGAGACAGGCAAGGTGCATTCAAACGTGACATGTGTCTGGTTTCCTGTACCTGCAACCTGCGCCTGCGCCCAGGCCCCCTGCCACCCTCCATGCACAGCACAGCTGGCTTTGGTTAGGGGATGGGTCACGGCCTTCACTCCTGGGCTGGCCATTACCGGCCAGCCAGGAAGTGACCACTAACCCCCCACTCCCCGTGGGTCACCCCTGAAGTATGCTGGTGGCCCAGCAGCAGCAGCAGCCACAGGATGCGCTGGGGGCGTCTGTGCTGGCCTCCTTCAGAGACGTTCCCAGTTCCACGTGTGAGGTGTGAGCCACCAGCTGTGTCTGGGGCCCAGGCTGGGAGGGTGTGCCTGGGAACCAGGACCTCTCAGCAGGTGGGGGCCTGTGGACACAGGCTACAGGCCTGGCGATGGGCCCTGACTGCCAAGAGGCACTGGCTGCCCTGTTGGGCCCGACCCTGAGATTAAGTCAAGAGTCATCTAGATGCCGCCGGAAAACCCAGACCCCCGCGTGGGCTCTCCCCTTCCCCACTCAGCGTCTAGTCTCCCCCTCATTTGGGGGTACAGGCTGTTGTGCCAAGAGGGACAGGACAGGAAAGCAGGGAGCAGACGCCAGGTTTCTACACAGAAGCTTCGCACTCCAGGAAACCTCTCCCTATCCCCTTGGATTCCCCCAGTGAAGCCAGGAAGCCCGGGCCCCGGTGCGGGCCGTCCCGGCGCTAGGGGGCGCTGGCAGCAGGGCTGGGAGGGAGATCGGCGGCGAGGCCCCAGCAGGGCAGCAGAGGCTGCCGGGCCTCCGGACTCCAGGCCCCAAAGAGAGCCCATGACGAAGGGGCGGAAGAGGCAGCAGCCCGGGTCAGGCCCAGCGTTCCTGATGCAAAGTGCGGGCGCGTCCACACCGCCCCGGAAGCAGAGGCGCGGGGAGCCTGGGACCAAGCAAGGGACCCACACTGCCCCGACACAGGCCTGCAGCCACCCCCTGGCAGCACAAGGACCCCGGCCAGCGAGTCAGCACGGCCGCCCCGCACACCATCCTGTGAGAGTGCGGGGACAGCTGCCACAGGGATTTCAAGATAACTTTGGGGCTCCTGGGGGCCAGGGAGAGCCTGCGCTGTCTTGGTCGTGTTTTCACCAGTGAGGCCTCGGGTGAGATGGAGGTGGCCCCTGCCTCCCGGGTGACCAGGCTCCGCTGGACTCATGTCCCGGGCGTCTCCCTTGCCTCTTCCCTCCTGTCCTTGCCCATGGCTGCTGCCCACCCGGATAACTCCCAAAGCTCCCTACTGGTCTCTGGACCCCCAGAGCCCCCCTCTCCAAGCCACTGCATCCCAAAGCCAGAGCATTCTGCCTACAGCACAAACCTCATCTTGCTTTTCCTCTGCTTAAAACCTTCACCGTCTCCTAAGGGTCCTCAGGATGAGGTCTCTCAACTCACCTCTATCAAACTGCCTTCCGTGACCTGCTCCTCTCCAAGACCCCACCTCACTAAAGTGGATTTGAGGAATCCAGATAATGAGCTTGGGCAGTCTGGGGGCCTCCCGAGGCTGCTTCAGGCCTCTGGGTGTGTGCTCATCTGGGGAAAAGCCCTTCCCACATTCCTGTGGCCCCCAGGACACCTATTTATCTTCAAAGCTTAGCATGCCCGCGGGCCTGTGCTGTTGCCCTGGTAGGATGGCCAGGCCCCACCATGCTCTGTACTGACTCCTGCCTGGGGCCCCCTAGCATGCTGGGCATCGTCTGCTCACACGCGTGTCACCGTCCATGTGAGGGGAGTCCCTTGGAGGCCGGTTCTGTGTTTTATTCCCTAGAGCCAGCCACAGGGCCTACAAAATAGTTGGTGTTCAAAAAGCATTTCTTGAATGAATGAATGAATGAATAAATGGATGAATGAATGAGTGAGTACAGAGGGAACGCGATGGGTCACTGCTTCTGCAGCTTGGCTACCAGTTTAAGAACCTGGGGCCCAGTTGCTCCTGGGCTGTTGCCTACATGCTCCTGTCAAACTCCTTTCTCTTCTGCTCCCTGAGACAGGACCGTGTGAGTGTGCGGAAGCAGACGTGGCCATGGAGGAGGGGGGCACACACGGCCCCCCGCAGGTCACCCAGCCGCCCAGCCCTTCTGAGCAAGCGGCAAACGGAAGTGTGTGGCCTTACCTTCCTCCATCCCGAACACACGCTTTGTTACTGTTGGGTTGTTCGCGGGCGCTGGGCGGTTGGCATTGTTTTTTTTTTCCTTTTTTTTTCCCTTTTGAAAAGAAAAGCATTGAGGAATCTTTTGGGAAAAGATCCGGACAATGATGAAGAAGTACACTGATGTTGGCAAGCAGGAGGCGAGGGCACCAGGAGGCATGGGGAGCTCACGCCGGGCGGAGGGTAAGCTGGCAGCCGAGTTCTGCAGGGACATGCACTTGTGGGGGCCTGGGGACCAGTCTTGGGGGCCCCAGAAACGAACTGTTCTGGCAGAGCCGAGACGCCCCTCGTCAAGGGGAGGGAGAGAGGGTCCATCCCCGGAGTGGGAGGAGCAGCTGTGGGGAGGGGAGCGGCGGGCCCAGTGGCCCATGCAGCGCCCGTGCAGGCGGGGCTCAGGAGACAGAGAAAGCCTGCGGTTTCCAGGGATGCCTCCGCGTGTTCTGACTCAGTGGTCCAGCTCAAGCTGCCGCCCTCCTCCCCGCAATTCTAAGACCCCCTGGGTCTGAACGTCAGTCGTGCAGCTGCAGTGGACTTGCAAGGAAAGCCCACCAGAAACCTGCCAGGGCTGCAAGGGAGAGCGAGCTGGGGGCTCTTTATGTGGGGGCCTGGTGGCCTCCCCACTCAACACAAGTATGTGGATTCTGGCTGGTGGGACTGGCTCTGGGTACACAACTCTTCTAGAAAGAACTGGGCTGATGGAGACGTGACAACTCCAGGCATCACTGTGACTGGTCCCAATGCCCTCCACTGGCTGTGTCCACCCATTCGCTGCTGGCTCTTTCTGGAAAATTGGGCCTGCCACCCAAGCTGCCTCTCTAGGTCACGGGCCGGGACGGGGTAAGCCACAGCGGGTAAGGGGCGATGGAATGAGCAGCAACTCCAAAGAAGGAGCCTCAGCTCTCACGAAATAAGCAAAGGGCCGAGAAAGCTCAGCCCTCACGCCACCCTATACGGAGCAAATTTCAAAGGTCTTGGCGGCGGGGGGGCAAAGAGGTAGCTGGCCTTGTCAGGGAGAAGCGACCCTGGTTCCCTGGGTGTGTATGCCAAAGGAGACCCAGGGGGAATAGGAGGAGGCAGGAGCCTGGCTGCCTGCAAACGCTGCCCCCCTCTTTGCAGATGAGGGAGACAGTCTGCCCTGGCCCCTCGACTCTCAGCAGGAGACTGCAGCCCCTCGGCAAAGGCAGGGGCAGTGGAGACCAGCTCCTGGGAGCTCTGGGTAGGTGCTGATGGCCAGGGCCGGGCTCCACCTGGGGAGAAGCAGAGAATGAACCGGGAAGGGGACACATAGCCCCAGAGATGGCACGGGGGGCAGGGCATGAGGAAGCCCCTCCCTCTGGAGTGCTGGTCCCCGAAGCTGCTTCACCCTGGAGAGCCTTCCCCCCGGGGCCTGTCCTCTCCCTGGGGTACAGACCCTTCAGTCCCTTGAGGCCACTCTACGCCTGGCAAGGCAGGGACTTTGGGGGACACCCTGGATGCAGGTCTCTCTAAAGCAACAGTCACTTTCCTAAGCGCTGTTCCCCCATCCCCGGGGAGGCGGTGAAACACTGAGGACGCAGGGCCTCTGTGATTTTCAGGGAGCTGGGGCACCCAGGAGGGCAGGGGACCCCGGGGGAGGGTCAGGAGTGAAGCACTACCTTGGGCTTGGCCTCTTCCGGGCCTCTTCCAGGCCAGATGGCAGTGGGGGTGGCTGGAAAATCAGAGCCTCCCAGGGAAGCCCCTTGGGTTTCTGGTGGGTGGAGGCATTGTGGGGAGCCCCGGTCTCTGGACTCAGAGGGAGGCCTGTTTCGGGGTCCTGGGCCCCCTGGTTTAGCCCCTAGGGACCCCTGGCACTTCTCTTACCACGAAAGGAGCAGCGTTTGCTGCGAGGCCCCTCTGGTGTGGTCAGAGGCTCCAGCCAGCCCAGCTCTGCACGCTTGGCCTCGCGATGCTGCTCATTAAAGGGATTAGCAGAGCACTTTTATTGGGCCCTGGCTGCAGCCACACACCCCATTCCCAAGCTAACCGCCAAGGCAGCCTGCAGGGAGCAGGATGAGGCCTCAGGGCAGAGTCTCAGGCAGCACCGGCCACAGGCTTCCAGCAGAGAGAAGGGAGGGGTCCCTCACCCCGCCCTTCGGCCTCAAGGCCCAGGTTGGGGAGGCAGATGAGGTGAGTGGTTCAGAGAGCAGGCTCTGGGCCCTGCGACCTCGGAGACTTGGGGCAAGGTCTTCAACCTCTGTGCCTCAGTGTCCTGCACAGGAGGCTAGCAAGGTCTGTTTCATAGTGCACTTGTAGAATTAAATAATGCATGCAGAGTGCATCACAAAGTGCTTAAAGCTTCCAGTCAGCAAATGTGAGTTACTCTCATTGCTACAGTCGTATTAGTGATTGTGATTATCCACAAGACCTTGGGTGGGGGGTGCCCTCTGGCTTCCCTCCCCTGGCAGGTGTCTCTGCCATCCAGACCCTCACCCCTACCCCTTCCCTACTGGAACCCTGGGAGAGTCTTTCTTTTTAATCAAGAAATGGCCTGAAGAGGAAGATGGCAGGTATGTGTTTACAGCTTTTCATTTCCCTCCTTGCCTCTTTGGAAGTACCCTTTTCCAAGCTGGAAAATAAATTTCCAACCCTGTTGACGTGCATTGATTTTTCCCTCCTGCGTGCACCTCCCAGTTCTCCCCTGTCAGCAGGACCTGTGGTTAAGCCCCCTGCCTGGGTTGGGCTCAGTGGTACCTCTGGGGAGTGATGGAGGCGGGGCGGGCAGAGCACACAGCAGGCAGCCAAACTGCCCATCTTGCCCAATGCCTAGCTCAGAGGAGGTCTGCAAACAGAAGTGATCTGGGTTCCCTTCCGTGGTGAGGGGTCTTGGCTGGGGGCGGGGGGAGGGATCCTCTGACCTAGATCTTCAGCATCTTTCCTGCAGCCCCCGGGGATATACAGGGAGGAGACCAGGGGAACCACAGGATGGCTTCGAGCTCAGCAAATGGTTCCAAATGGGCTCTGCCCCAAGCAATGGACATTATCAACAGGGGGCCTGCCAACGTGGGCCCGGGACCAGCTGTGTAGACTGAGACTCGGACAGAGGTGCAGAGGAGGTGGGGGTGGGGTGGCTGACTGCCTCCTGCAGGGCTCAGCTTCCGGTGCGGGAAGAACCCAGAGATGATCCAGATGTCAACTAGGGGGAGGTCTTGGTGGACGTGGCTCAGGGCTGCTTGTCTCACACCAGCCCTGGGCCTGGAAACTACTGTCCTCTCTCCCAGAGTGTTACTCAGGGAGGTGGGGGGGGGGGGCTCTTCAGGGAGAAAGAGGGGAGTCGGCTGAGATCGCCTCCTGAAACTCTGACAACTCTGTCCACACTGTGGGCAGAGCCAGCCTCAGCCCCAGGGCATTTTTTCAGAGTTTAAAAGGGCAGCAGTTAAAGAGGAGGCGGCCTGCAGTGGGGCCCTGATTTTCTTCCCACTCCAACACACCCACCCTTGCTCTTCCTGCCCCCTCAGCCCTTCAGGGTCCCACCCTCGGGCACCCCCACCAGGCTGCAGAGGTGCCAGCAGACCAGGGACCCGCTTCTCCACCCACACCAGGTCTTGGGGGCTGGGTAGGGCTGAGAAGGTGTCCTCTTTCTCCTCCAGCAAGGGGTTTCTGCTCCCCTCCCAGGCTTGCTTGTGGAAGGAAGGAGGGCAGTTTCCCATAGTTGAGGGGCTGAGGATGAAAAGGCCCTCCCACGTTCTGATAAGGGGAACCCTGATCTGGTCAATGGAATGAAGGAGTGGATGAAAAGATGGCTAACAATGGCCTGGGACTCTCCGGGGCTTCACACCTGTGTATGAGCACTGAGGCCACCTACTTCCGGTCATCTCACCGCACACTCAGCCTGGGGTCCCTGAGAGCTTGTGCCAATGGCCCGAGTCTTGTAGCCAGTGCACAGATACACACCTTCCTTCCTGGCAGAAGTCTCTTTCAACCCAAGTGCTCCTGCAAACCTGCTTTCTTATCTCCCTGCCCAGCTCTTTTTCCTGACTGTCCCGCAGGTACTGAGACCCAGAACATCGCAGGATGAGGCCAAGGTCACATGGCCTACCTTGCCCCTTGCCCTTCCCCTTCCCCAGCTCCAAACGTTAAGGGCAAATACTTGCTGCTCTTGCCTTGGGTACCTTGAATTGTTTCCCTTGGCCACTGGGGCCACACATAGGTGCATAATAACCAGGGTTTGGGGGGAGACTTGGGTCCTAAAGGAGACCTCAATCCTTCTGGGCATCCACTGGCCCTCCCCTGGAAGGTGAAACTCATGATCAATACCTGGAAAGGATGGCTAAGGAGACCATCAGGTGGAGAGTCCTCTCTGTGTCTGGAGGAAAAGACACAGCCCCTTCCTTCCCTCCACAAGGACAGGTCCTCAGGCCTCTGGAAAAACCCTACTCATGAGAGCGGGCCAGTCTGGCATTAATACATGAGGCAGGAGCGGAGAGGCAGGCTAGATCCTGGAGCTCCTGGTGGGCCCAATGGGGATGACACAAGAGGCGCATGCTGGAATGCTGGGGAAGAAATAATCAAAGGAGGGGATGGAGGCCTGAAGAATGAGGCAGGGTCTGTGTGCAAAAGGCATCCTCCACCTGAAGCTGGGTGTGTATGTGTGTGCACATGTATGTACGCACGTGTGTGTACACATGTACGTGCATGTGCATGCACGTACATGTGTCTGCGGGCATGCGTGTATGCTGGGGGTGGGGCAGGGAGCAGAGCATCTGAGTTCTAGGCAGAGCAGCTCCCTGCCCAGCCTTAGACAGGGGGTTACCCAGGAGGTGGGCTGGGGTCTGGGGGCTGGAGCCTTTCCCTAAGGCCCCTCCTACCACAGCCATGACGCGGGACCAACTCCAGGCAGGGAGAGACCCACTCCCAGGAACCCCACGTGACCCAGGCCTTCTCCAGTCTTGGCTTAAGGGGAAGAGGGCAGGACCCCCATCCCGGCCGCCAAACAGCACCGCATGCGCGGGGACCCTCTAGGGGCCACTACCATCAGTCTAACTGTAAATCCGGACCCAGGCAGAGTACATCCTGTCATAGCATATTATACATGGGGCCAGCAAGGGCGGACCCGATCTGGCTCACGGGTCCCGGGTTTTGAGTGATGTGATAAATCTGGCTGAAACGTGCTTGAGATCAGCCAGATGGAGGAGCAGCCTGGAGGTGACCCTCTCAGTGACTGAAGAAGAGGTGGCCGAGAACTCGCCCTAAACCCTGCTCTGCCACAGACGTGTTGAACGACCTGGGCAAGTCCCCGCACCCCTCCTCTGCTTCACCACCTGTTAGGCAGGAGGGCAGCGGCTGCCCTGGCGACCTCACGACCTCACGGGGCGTGTGAGGCTTGGAAGAGAGGAGGATGCGAAGGTGCTTTGAGAAGCAGGATAAGCCCCGAGGGTGTGGGAGAGACTCTCACTGCAGTGGGGTCCTGGCTAGAGAGCTGGGGGTGCCCTCTCTGATGCTTCAGCTGGCTGAGGCCCTGGAGAAGCGGTCCTCACCTAGGAAGGCCCGAACCGCCCCCTCTATCCCCAGGCCAGCAGCACGGCCCGGAGGCAGAGCCTTGGCAGATGGTACCTGAGACAGACGTGGCGGGGTGGAGGGGGGCATGGAGCTAAGGGATGCCTGGCTGGGCTCTGGGAACAGCCTCCTCTGCGCACGCCTGCACATGGAGCCCCAAGAACAGGCCGCTCAGCATGGCTCTGGGGAGGACACAAGGCTTGGAAACTGTCCCAGCGAACCAGGTGTCCAGCAGCCAGCCTCAACCCGCCCTGCCTCCTGAAGTGGGGTCTTCTCGAGACCCTCTCCAGGGCTGTGAGATGATGCAGCGGCGGCCTGCGGACCGCGGGGGAGATGCTGCTCCCCGAATGTGGCTGGCCTGATGGGCCTGAGCTACATCTGGTTCCCATTCAAACATCCAAACGTAATTAAATTCTCTCCGACGCAGCGGAAGAGTTTGGTAAGATGTGGCTTTCCCCTTTCCACCAGGGTTAAGAAATCACTGTCTCGCACTCTGGTGGCTGACCAGCGCTCCTCCTGGCCACCGATCCCTCCTGCTCCACCAAGAAGGGTCTGTGCTTGGCTCTGTTTTCTCGGGGCTGGAGGGGCCAGGGCCCTCCTTGCAAGGATGAACAGCTGAGGCCAGAGCTCCTGTGGACTTCGCTGGGCCAGGGAGGTGAGCCGCCCAGGGCACACAGCTGCGGGACCCAGGCTCGCCCTGGGGACACACCAGTGTCTGGATGTGCGGGGTCTTGTGACACCCTGCCCAGGGATTCCCCTCTCTGTAGCTCCTCACGACATCTTGCATCTCTGGCCTGCCCTGGAGCCCCACTGTGGGCAACGCAGCCTCCCCCAGTCAGGCCCGTGGTTGAGGAGGGATGCAGATGGCCAGGGGCAGCCGGGGAGCCTGCCCAAGGGATCCTCGGGGCCGTCACGTCGTGGGGGCTTGCTGGTCACCTCTGGCCTGTCAGAGCCCCGAACGGGTTAACGGGCAGCTGGGTTCAAGGTGCCCGCCCTTGGTGGGACAAGGGCAGCCCCTTCCACCGCAAGGAGGCCCACCCACCCGAGGAATCGGTGCCTCTCCTGGCCTCCTGTTCAGCCCCTGCCTGAATTCAAGCACAATTCCCTGGGCGCGCTTGCCTTTTCCAGCTTCCCTTCCCAACTGAGCACCTTCAGTTTACGGCTTCTTTTTACTTAGGGATTTATGACTTTCACGGTAATGGGTTCCATTCTACTTCCTCTATGTCTATTTTTCTAATCATTGTGGTATAGGCTTTACGAGACTTTTTTTTTTTTTTATAAAATAAATCGGGGTATTATTCTTTTCGAAACAATCTGTCCTGCAAGTTAATGACTTCAAGAGGGTGTGGATGCTCCCCAGAGACAAACGGGGGCTGGGGAGGGGATAACTCTGGTGGGGATAAGCGAGAATCTTCCAGATTCGACAGAGGTCCTTTGATGACTCTAGGCCAAGTTGCTCACCGACACCCCTATCTGAGCTCTAAGACCACTTTTAGGCTCACAAGGCATTTCCACACCAAAGAACGCTCACCCTGGAGCTGGGCCCAGCACACACAGCAATCCTAGTATTGCTGACCTGGCTCTAAATAGGAAGAATTTTGTATATCTGTTTCCAAATGGTTAACGGTTAGTAATGGATTTAATTTAATTTCTGGGTGGCATGACCGCCAAGGCCATGTGTCTGGTGCCTTCATATCAGTGAAGGTTTTAAGGAAATAAACCCAGTTCATGGATCAGTAGTCCTAGGCCAACCATAGCCAAGACACTGGTGCTGGGGTCAAGGTCTCTGTGGCCCCCGTTAGGGTCCCAGCCTAGGATCCTGAACCCATAGTCACAAGTCTTGATTAATCGCCGCAGTGCCGCCCATGGCAGAGGAGAAGGTGGGCAGACACTGGGTTTGCCTTTGTGCTCTGTCCACAGACTGGTGCCGGGGCTCTATTCATTATTCAATTCGGCTTGCTCAGACGAGCTTTTCCATTTGCTCCTCCAGGAGGAATAACAAATCTAGAAATGCAATTCCACTTTGCTGTATTAAGATATTGATTTGCCTGTCGAGTGGAAATGCATTTGTTCTGTCAGCCACCCCCCTCCGTGGGCAGGAAGGGGTTAACCAAATGTTTATCACAAGGCTGGCTTCAGAGTTGAAAGTAATGTGATCAGTAATGAATTTTGTGTTACATTAGGTTGTATAAATGGACAGACAAGCGCAGACAACAAGTGGCCAGGAGTCGGGGCTAATCTAATGATGTAAAAATAGAGACAGCACCAATTATACTAGGGGCCAGCTCCAGGCTCCTGCAGGGACTGCAAATGAATAGGTACAAATCAAATTACTCACTAATAGACGCACTACAAGAGGGGCAGTCAATGGTAAATGCATTAGAGCCTAGTGACCTCTCTGCTCTGCACTGCAGAATCCAAAAATTTGACTTCCATCTTAAAAGTAGGGGGTGGGGAGTGAGGTTCTCAAAGAAACTCTTGTTGGGGGAACAAGAGCAACTACTCCCCACTCCAAACCAGGCGGCGGCCAGAAGGTACTCCCCGTCTGAGTCAACCTCCTGCCCTCGCTCTGATGCCTCCCAAAGTCTGAGCACCAGGGGGTAGGGGGGCGGGGGGTGACCTCTGGGGGGGGGGGACAAAAAAGACCAGGGGATGAAGCCCTGCAGTAGGCAAAGACAGGAAGTTACATACCCACACACTTCACAGCCATGTGTCTCTCAGGGGTGGTGGTTTTTACTGCTACATCAAGGGCTGTGTCTGTATCGAAAATAAAATGTTTCTTTAAAGAGGATTGCAACAGGGACCCTGCAGGGAGCAGCCGGTGCGGAGATCAAGGGAAGGAGAGATGAGAATCTGGTTTGACCACTGGGAGCTGTGCGGGATGCTTGTGGTCTGTTCTGAGGCTCAGCGCGTGCACGGCTTCACATCTATTTCCCACCAGCCCAAACTGGTCTGTCCTCACCCCTCTGCTCCTCCTCCCAGTCCTGCCAATGTTCCTGCCTGGGGATGGAAGCAGGGAAGGCTGTGGGGGTCCTGCCAGCACATGGGAAGCCCCTCGGCTTCTCTCAGGCTCTATGAATGGAGAGACCAGGCCTGAAGTTCCAACCTGCTGGGCAGGGTGAGTGGGCTGCTCAGAGAAGCCTTCTGACATGCCCCAGCGCATGAACCATATGCTTACGTTCAGCTCCCAGTGGCTTGGGGAGGCATCAAGTATGAAACCCAAGAACCTCCAAGCGGTTGTCCAAGGACCTGGCCCACGCCCGCATGGAGGCGGGGGCCCTGGTAGGCTTGGCCCCACTTGCTCCCCCTCTAACCCAGACCTAAGGCCTGCACCAGTCACACACATCAAAGTGGAGAGTGCACACTGGTCCTAGCCAACTGGAGATGAAGGGAACAGGTCAGGAAAACGAGGCCCGGCCCCTAGCCGGGGCGGGGACAAGCACCGAATGGAAAAAAAAGCATCCTGAACAAATGGAGCAACAGGATGTCAATTCTCCGCAAACTCAATTAAGCACATGGAGGGGTGGGATTGCAAGCTATCGGGCTACACTAAATAAAACACGTGTGAGGGGGTTGCGGGAGGTTTGGGAAGCCTGGGGCTGGGGGATTATGCCAACACATCTTAGAATGCCTTCTGGAGTGGGCCTGAAGGTCCCTGGCCGAGGGGCTGGGTGGGGGGTGCAGGGTGGGGTTCAGAGAGAAGTGAGGAGGAAACAACCACCCAATCTCAGAGGGTAGACAGCTGACTCTGGTGTGGGTGCTCGGGAATGCCTCCTTCTGTTAAACCCAATCAGATGGGCATGGCTTGGCCTTCTTGGTACAGGACTCTCTTTTGCTTTAAGAGCTCAGGCTCTGGTTTCCTAAGGTGTCAGAGGGCCATTTCCAACGTTCATTGTCTGTGTGTGCCTGTCTTTCCTCCGTCTCCAGCCATCCCACCTCGGGGGTGGTCCCAACACCTCAGACCATCTTCTGAGGCAGAAGGGCAGAGGTAGGGGCTGAAGGGAAAGATGGGTATTTAACCATCCATGACTGTGTTCAACTTTGTTCAGATCTCACACCTTGCAGAAAGGTCAACGGTTAAAGTTGAATTCTCTGGCAGAGGAGGAAGAACAGAGAGAAATCCTCCCTTTTGTTAACCATTTACTTGTGTTCATGTCTTCAGAGAAGGGCCCTTATCTGGGGGGTCTGGTGGCTCTTCACCCTTTGTCCAAGCCTGTCCATTTCCCACAGGAATCCCTGCTTCCCTGTTGAGGCAACGCCTGGAAAGGGGACTCTGAAGATTCACCAGTGAGGTCACGGGGGCACTTCCTCCTTGGAGATAGGAATCGGTGTGCTCTGGTTAAAGAATTCAGAGTCAACTTTGGGCAACTGAGAAATGTGCAGAGAGGCTTCTCACCCCAAAACTTCTGCATTATAGCTCTGCCTTTGCCTGGGGCTTTCAACAGCCTAGAGGAGAAGGAGAGAGGGGTGTAGGGGGTGTGGGGAGGTGGGCAGAGGGAAGGAGGCGGGGGCAGGAGAAACTACCTACCTAGAACAAGCCAGGAACCAACAAGTGTGTCTTTTAAACACAATCCCTTTTCCCATTGCTCTGACTGGCTTTCACTGACCTCTCAGGAGCCACAAAAACCCATCCAGTCATTCAGCAAACATTAACTGGAGTTCAGCTTGGCTCTGCTCCCAGTGCTGGATGCTGGGCAGGGAAAAGGCTGCTGGTTAGAGGTAACAAAGATGAACTGGATTCAGTCCAAGGATCCGGAATTGGGCTAAGACACACTGGACGGGCAGTCTGGCTGAGGGAGGGGCTGGAAGGACCACCGGAGCTGAGCCTTACCCCAGTGGGTTGGAGAAGGGAATACGCTGCTGCTCGCTAACGTTGAAGGCAACATGCATGACCTATCCTGGGCCAAGCATCCAGTGCACGGGCAGTGCAGAAGTTCAGAGAAAGGGGAGATCAGAGCCTGGTCTAAAAAGGGGACTGGGTAGGGGGCGAGGGCAGCAGGCCCCTGAACAGAGACAGGTCAGCAGGGCTCATGCTGGGGATGATGGGCGAGGGTGTCGGCATGAAGTACAAATAGGGGGTGACTGTGGAGGGGCTGTGGGGGAGCAGGCTGGAAAGGTGCGGGAGGCCTGAAACAGACTCTGAAATATGACGGCAGGAGCCCAGGCGGTCAGCTGTGGGCCCAGGAGGGCTGACAGGGAGAGCGGGCCCTGACAGTGAGGTGGCTTCCTTCTCTGGGGCTCCCCTCTTGGGAGTAATAGGCGGGAATGACTCAGGTGACAGGATATGAAGAACTGGAAATTCTTCCTGGACATCTCCTTTTAATCCCACATCTCTGAGTTATGATTTCACATCAAAGCTTTCATTTTCTCCTTCTTTGTCCGTCTTAATAAGGGACATCTACCTAGTGGTGGTGTGACAGGACATTTGCACAGTTGGCATGGAGTCTGAGGTGTCGAAGCCATTTGGGAGGTGGCGCCTTGAGGACAAGAGACAGAAGGAAATAAGGCGTCCGAAGTGCTCAGCACGGGGAACGGCGGTGGCCAGGACGTGAAGGAACAGGAGGGCAACGTTTACTATACTTCGTGGCTTCCCTCTCCCAGGCCTTAGAGAGGAAGAAAGTGAGAGAGGGAAAGCTTTCTCTCTCTCTGAGGGCAGGAACTGTGCCCAGGGGCACCTCTGAGAGCCCGCCTACAAGGGGAGCCCCAGAGAGACAGCACGGGTCTCCAGAGGAGGCAGTGGAGAGGAGGCCCTGAAAGCATTTGTAAAGACACCAAAGAAGGAGGGGGAAAATCTAGGGCCCAACTAGGTAAAGCAGAGAAGGACCTACGGGACTGGCTAAGTTGCTTGGACGACGGTGCATGCTGGAGAGTAGGGATGTTTAATAGCTAAGATAGGGCTTTGCGGGTGGCTCAGTGGTAAAGAGTCCGCCTGCCAGTGCAGAAGACACGGGTTTGATCCCTGATCCGGGAAGATCCCACGTGCCTTGGAACCACTAAGCCCCTGAGCCACGACTAAGCCCATGCACACTGGAGCCCGCACTCCGCAACAAGAGAAGCCGCTGCAACGAGAACCCAGTGCCCCACAACCAGAGAGTAGCCATTGCTCTCCCCAACTAGAGAAAAGCCCGTGCGGCAACGAAGACCCAGCACAGCCAAAAATAATAAATATATTAAAAATTTAAAAGCTAAGAGAATTAATTCAGCCCCTGTGCCTGCAATTATAGTCATGTGATCACGTGGCACCTGAGATGGGAGGGGATATTATGGCTCCTGCTGCCTCAGCAGGAAAAGGTCCCCAAGCCTCAGCAGCGAGGCAGGCAGGAGTTCCAGGCTCATTGGAAGAGCTAATCTTAGAGGAAGGATTGGAGGGGTGAGTGTGCTCGGTTATGTGTTTTGGGGTGCCTAGCTGGTCAACTCCAGTACCAATAACTAACAGTGGTTGAGAGCTGAATTCCTACAGTCCTGAAATGAAAGCTATTAGCACGTGCGCACGTGCGCGCATACACACACACACACACACACACACAGTACTTTGAGTCATCTTTTGCAAAACACAGGTTGTCAGTGGATATTTATTAATTCACTTACTGAACTCTTCCTGTGACCATTTAAAAACTTCACACTGCTCAAAATGTGCTTTCCATGTTAAGAAGGAAAAAAGGTACAGCCTTTTCAAAGAGTAAAGGTAAAGATTTCTGACAGAAATCTTTGGAAGACCTTTAGTTGAAAATAATCTCATAGCCTTTTCAGCTGAGTAATTAATATACATTCAGGAAAACTCAGAGAATTTAGCAGAACAAACTAGAGCACTGGTTTCCAAAATAGATTACAATTCATCGATGTGTTGTAAAATCAATTTAGTGGGTCCAGACTGCATTAAAAAAAACTGAAATAAAAAAATCCTAGAGTGCTTTGCCTATACTACTGTTTTCTAAAAGTTCATTTGAGTAAGAAATATTTGAGAGAAAGTATATTTGAGTAAGAAAGTAAGTGTATTTCTGATGGAAGGTTAGAGGTAAAGATTGAGCCTCTAGTGTGACCCCCAAGAGTAACTGCTTCTGGACTAGAACAGAATCAGTTAAAGAGATGCTGGACACAGTTCCCTGTGCTATACAGTAGGTCCTTGTTTGTTATTTTATATATAGTGGTGTGTATATGTTAATCCCAAACTATACTCAGTATTTTGTATTGGGAAAACCTATATGGGAAAAGAATCTGAAAAAAAAAATGTATAAATAGCTGAATCACTTTGCTGTAACTAGAAACTAACAACATTGTAATCAATTATATTTCAATTAAAAAAATACTTCAAAGAAAGAAAGACGCTAGACGGAAGTTGCAGCCTCTTTCCTACCCTGAGTGCTGTGATCAAAAAGGAGAATGAAACAGTGTTCTCAGGACTGTAGGAAGCCACAGTCATGGGGAAGAGATGGTCCCTCTTGACCGTGACTGCTGCCTTAGTGAGCTCCTAAGAGTCAACAGCAGCCAGGGGAGGAAGCCTGCAACAGACACGTGTCAGGAATACTTCGAACAGCTGATCAGGACCTGTGAATTAGGCCTAAGGGCTTTTGCTAGTGGATGTGGGAGAAAACCAAAAAAAAAAAAAAAAAAGACAAGGTTTAGCTACGTAGTGATTGAAAGAATTAAAGTCTAAAGTGCAAACGAAATTAATGCGTATTCAGGTGTTTGAGAAATTGTTTTTTGTATTGTATCTTTGCCATTTTTGTTTAGTTGCTAAGTTGTGTTTGACTCTTTGCGACCCCATGGACTAGACAGCCCGCCAGGCTTCTCTGTCCATGGGATTTCCCAGGTGAGAATACTGGAGTGGGTTGCCATACCCTCCTCCAGGGGAATCTTCCTGACCCAGAGATTAAACTCCCGTCTCTTACGTCTCCTGGATTCTTTACAGCTGAGCCACCAGGGAAGCCCAGGTTATATCTTCCCTCAGACACAAAACGACTGGAATAAGTAAATGTTTTGCTTATGGAAAAAAAAATCCTATTTTTCTAGAAAAGGCAATATTGAAAGGAATGTCTGCTAAGCAGGAATTAGTCAAGTTATTTTGAGGGGGAGTGATGGAGAGAGGAGGGGGCTGCGGGAGATGGCATTCCAGGCCAAAGGAGAAGTATGTGCAGAGGCCCCGCAGGCAGAGAGAGCACGTGTGCTCAGGGACCCTCCGGGGAGTTCAGTGGGGCTGGGGCTCGCCCAGAGCAGGGACAGGAGCCTGGAGAGAGGGCAGTGGCTGGTCATGAAGGACTTTGTGCACGACAGGCTGTGAATCCAGGAGGACAAAGCTGAGGGCAGAGGAGTCCAGTGTATGGATATATGGAAACATGGACAGGGGACTGGAGAGATGGGCTTGGAGATCAAGAGAGAAAGCCAACCTGGAGATGCTTTGGAATCATCAGTTTATGGATAGTAACTGAGGCCACGGAAGCGGAGGAGATGGCCCTGGATGGATGGAGGGAGGGGAGAAAGGACTGAGATAGGGCCTTGAGATATGGATTTAAGGCTGACAGAGGAAGAAAACTCAGGGAAAGGATGGAGAAGTAGCCAGAGGCAGAAGAAAACCAGGGGCGTGCAGTGAAGCAGGAACCACAGGGAGATCACTCCAACATCACCGGGCCTGGCTCCCCAGGCCAACACTGGGGCAACATGGATATTCAGGGGTGACTCTGGGGAGAATGGGCATTGTGGTTGGGCAGGCTGGGGGCAGGAACTGCTCCTCCTCTGGACAGGAAGAAAGGGGAAGGTTTTTAGGGTCTAGGTGCAGGAGGCCAAGGGATTTCTCAAATGCTGACCACTCTCTTCTGAGGGGGAAGAGACAAGCTGGTGGGGTAAGGGATTTGAGGGGAACAGGAAACCTGAAATAGTGTCCATGAAGAAGGCAAGAGACCGATTTCAAGATGGTGGTTAGATGGAGCACAGTTTCCATACTGAATAAAGAGCAGACTAATTCATACTTAATAAACAGCAATAACATGGGAAAAATAATAAAATACAAACTCTCAGAGGACCAGAGATGTGGAGAATCTCTAAGGGAATGAAAACAGGCTGGAAGCCACGGCAGTCAAGCAGGGGCTACAGCAAAACTGCTAACATCAAGGTTAAATGCAGGATCCCATTCACCCAGCAGTTACTGCACACCCGCCATGTGCCAGACACTGTTCTAGGCACTGATGTCTCCTACAAAAGATGACTGCAAACTGAGAAGCGGAAAAAAATGCAGAAAGACTGCCTGGGCTCACTGGGGAGTAGGGACAGTACACTGGCAGAGGGGCACCAACCCATCTGAACAATTCATGACTTTTCTTCAGCCACCTAAGGGTACAAGCAGAGTTGGCTTGACCTAAATTTTGCTTTGCTGAATGGGGACAATGGAAAGGTAACAGGTGTGAGAGATGTGATGATGTTAGAGAGAAAGCAATTCAGTCAGTTATTTTCGAGCTGGACTTGCAAATCCCACATGTGATCTAATTATTCATAGACTACTTGGTCAGCAGCCATCCTGGAGGACAGCGCCAACACCTGCCTCATAGTTAACCATGTTTTAAAACCGATCTTCTCCGACTTTTATATGCATGGTGAAAGTGAAAGTGTTAGTCGCTCAGTCATGTCTGACTCCTTATGACTTCACGGACTGTAGCCCGCCAGGCTCCTCTGTCCATGAAATTCTCCAGGCAAGAATACTGGAGTGGGTTGCCATTTCCTTCTCCAGGGGATCTTTCCCAACCAGGGAACAAACCCGGGTCTCCGGCATTCCAGGCAGACTTTACTGTCTGAGCCACCAGGGAAGCCCCATGCACAGAGATCTTGTCCAGCTGCAGGTGCTGATTCAGCAGGGTTTGGTGGGGCCTGAGATTCTGCATTTCTAATCAGCTTTCAGATAGAGATGTTGCTGATGGTTCACATACCACTCTTGGAATTCTAAGGTTTTGAAAGGTTTTGCTTTACTTTGTGGGAGAGCTGTTTTGCACTATGGTGCAGCTTACCAGTGGAATGCTGGAGCTGGCTGACTGTTACACTTTCAGGAATTCTGCTAGGTGACTGACATCATGTTGACAGCCTGAAACTGGCTTTAATTGGAGCTTCTGTGCTATGGAAATGCCCAAATGCTATAAATCAGGACTTTCCTGCTTCCCTTTGCAGAGCTGGCTGTTAAACTTACCAGTACATCACTGGCTAAATCTGTGTAGCAGTGAAACATGGATACAGTGGGCTTCGGTGTCAAGGGTCATGAAAGCATGTACCATTCACACCTTGATAAAGAGGCCACCTGTCCTGGATGTACACTAAACAAAGAACATGCTGGAGGCATTATAGGAGCTGATCGTCTCTGCCGCCTCAGAGTAACCAACAGAGGTATACACCTGGGTCACCCTATCCTCCACCTAGAGAAACAGGTTGTGGAAAGAGACAGGGACCAGGAGGCTCCTTTGAGCAAAGGGTGACTTGCAGGAAATTGTCAACCACATCACACTGTACTTCCCTGGCTATCCCTGGGCAGCAGGCTGACTCTGCTATGGGTGTGTCAGCCTGCCCTTTCTAGGATCCACGGCTGCACCGCTAGGCTGATACTTTATCTGGAGTTGTGAAATGTGAAGACTGAATCTCAACAAAGGCAGAGGGGAACAGGTTAACCTTCCAGGGTATCTGCTTTACTTAGTGACCTTTAAAATCAAGGCAGAGATGGGACTTCCCTGGGCGGTCCAGTGGTTAAGACTTTGCCTTCTAATGCAGGGGTAAGTGGTTTGATCCCTGGTCAGGGAGCTGGGATCCCACATATCTCAAGGCCAAAATACCAAAACACAGAAGAGAAGTAGTGTTATAACAAATTCAGTAAGGACTTAAAAAATGGTCCATGTCAAAAATAAAAAATCTGAAAAAATAAAAAGCCAAGGCAGAGTTTTATATATATATATGTGTGTGTGTATATATATATACACACACACATGTATACACACACACACACACACGTCAAAGTAAACCAAATGAATCCCATTTGGTGACAGTTTGGGGGGGGAAATGAAATCCCTCAGCTCTCAAAGGGCGTCTCCTATTTTCTGACCTGTGGGTCAGGCAGTTTTAATTTCCTCTCTCCCTCTCTCTCTTTTTTTAATTTCATGAACCCGCTTAAGGCCACAAAGACTCCTGAATCCCTCAGCTGTCCGGCAGATGAATCACTGCCAGCTTCTCTCAGGTTACTAATGGTCTGTGCCAGGAGGAAGCTCCCTAGCCCGGCCTGAGCGCCCTTCCCGTCGGACTGCTGGATGATACGGCCGGGCTCTCAGGGGCTTCTGAGGAAGGCGCCCAGGAAGGGGACCAACCCTGAGCCGCTCCGGCCCTGGAAGAGAGGCTCCTGGGCATGTGTCTGCTGCCACTGGCCCTGCTGGTGTGAGCAGGGCTGGACGGGGCCCCAAGGATGCAGGGGAAAGCTACACTGTGAGCGAGGCTCATGAAGGGAAAAGTTTTCCTTCCTGTTGGCCAGCTTCTGAGCAAAATGGGGTTAGTAAGTGTTAGTCCCTCAGTCGTGTCCGACTCTGCGATTCCATGGATGGTAGCCCGCCAGGCTCCTCTGTCCGTGGGATTCTCCAGGCAAGAATACTGGAGTGGGTAGCAATTCCCTCTTCCAGGGGATCTTTCTGACCCAGGGATCAAATCCGGGTCTCCTGCATTGCAGGCAGATACTTTACCATCGGAGCCACCAGAGGAGCCAAATGGGGTTCAAGTCCCCTGCATGGCTGTGCTCATCTCCGGGGCCAGGTGGGAGAACAATGGTGTGATGACTTGCCATTCACAAGTTGGAGGGTTTTACAAGGAGGGCTGAGAGGTGGTGTGCCTGTGTGTAGGGGAGTCAAGAGGGTAGAACATGGTTGGTTGCAGCTTCCAAGGCCTGCATCTTCCTTTCCAGGGAAGAAGGACGCATGGAGCAGGAGGAGGAGGGGGTTGGTCCTCAGAGTGGGTGGTCTCCTGTGGCTGGATAAAGCATCTCTCCATCTCTAGCCAACTCCCTCTGTTGCATCTATTCTGTTCGTTTGCCAATTATCACACGAGCACTATGGGCAGGCATGAAGCTAGTGCTGTGGAGATAGAGTTGAGAACAATATGTCTCTATCCTCTTAGGACAGAAACAGAGGAACTGAATGAGATGGGAAAGAAGAAAGGGAAAACTTAACTGCTAAACCCAAAGATCTAAAAACCTAGAGGTTCCCCAGGGAATTGGGACTGCGTGATAATGTCAGGCATCCTAAGTTCTGCCAAAAATGCTTTGACTCTCAGTCTTGCTGATCCTGCTTCCTGCCCCAGGCTTGTCCGTTTCTCCTCCCTGGGATCCTCTCTCTCCAAGGAGGCGCGTGGAGTGGGGATGAGCAGTTCACGGTAAAGAATAAGAGGCTTGAGAGGACTCAGGCAGGCAAGAGCGGGAAGACCTGCAGCCAGGATCTGAGGATCTCTGCTCCATCCCCCGTTGACCTCAGAACACTGAGAAGATGCCTGTCGGGTGGTCCTCCTCAGACATCAACGCTGAGCTAGAGCCATCACTAACAACACAGATGTCTAGGAGGAGCTTTAGAAAAAAGGACAGGCAGGCTGTATTGTAATTCTGTAGAGGTGGAAGGGTTATGGCCTTTCCTAAGTGCGTGCATGTGTGTGTGTGTGCGCGCGCGCGCGCATGTGCTTATAGCTGCTTGCCTGGGGCAGGGCTCACCCAATCATCTAAGGATGCAAGAAACTGCCATAGCCCCCACCTGCTGGACTCAGGGGCAGACAACAGTACAAAGGCCAAAGGCAGCATAAGAAAAAGCTGTCTGGTGGGGGTGGGGGTGGGGGGTGGTGGTCACACCAACCCTGACTGCTTCATCCTTGCGCTCCCCCCCGCCCCGGGGCTTGCAAGGCCCACTGACACTCGCCAATCTATAATGCCTGCAGCAGGACAAAGGAAGGTGTGCTGCCTTAGCATTTGTCGCCCAAGGGCTGCTGAAACCTTAGGGGCGCCAAGGCAGTCTCTTCCCCTGGAGAAGGTTGTCCTTCAGGGCACCGCCTGTACAACACAGTGGTGGAACCACAGCAAGTCTGTAGGCATCAGTCCATGGAGGAGGGGTTGGTTCCATGGGAACCCCCCTCTGCACCGGGTTTCCCAATGGATGGCAACCAGAGTGTTAACTAGAGAAACACGGGGTTAAGCCAAATACACGCACCCTCTCCCAGCAGAGAAGCTCCACACCCACAGGCGCCGCTCACGAGTCAGGCTAGGAGTGCAAGGCCACCTTTACCTGTTCCGGGTCCCACCACGTCCCGGCTCGGGGACTCAGCCATGGCGTCGGCCAGCCGCTCCCGCAGGCCCTCCTCGCTGTGCTCCATGGAGGCCATGTGCCGCAGCCCGAAGCCCTCTGGCCAGCTCCCGCACACCTCCAGCAGGGTCACGCTCCGGTCGAAGGTACCTGCAGCAAACGGGGACATCCAGCCTGAGTCACCTTGCAGAGGCAGGCTGCTCTCTGCATCGGCCCACCGCCACCTCCCCGGCCCCGCCCGGGGCCTGTTTTAGCCCTTCCCGTGGATGAAGGAAGGGAGGAACACCATGAAACATGGATGCGCGGGGCAGAACGAGACAGCTCATGCCACCAGCTCAGGCCGTGGAGACCTCCATGGTGTGGGGCTAGCAGTTCTTGAACTGTTTTCTTTTTCTTTTTTCTATTGAGTGGCTTGTAAGATCTTTATTCCCTGATCAGGGATCAAACCTGGGCCCTCAGCAGTGAAAACATGAAAGAGTCCTAACCACTGAAATGCCAGGGAATTCCCTGAACTGTTTTCTGAGGACCTACAGGCTTCCTCTGTAGTCTTCAGGGACTACCTCAGGCTGGAGGTCAAGGGCAGCGAACTCCTTGCCCAGGTTCAAGCAAAACTCCCTTACTTGACTCTGTTAATGCAACAGGGCTTCCCCTAAAGCTTCATTTTTAAAAGGGATTACCTAGTTCACATTAAAAAAAAAAATGCTTTCAAAGCCACTATAGCCTCTAACCTATACCAAACATGCTCGTTTTACATCTGAAGCTCAGAAAAGTTATGTCCCAAGATCCAACAGCAGGTTTGTGGGCCAGTTTGGTTCAAGGACTTGGAAAGCCTGACAGCTCAGTCTACACCTCATTCTCCTCCACTGCACAGAGTTCCCCAGGACATGCGCATCACTGGGGCACCATTTGGGGTGATGGCAGCAGGAGGGCTGGGTGACAGCATCTTCTAAAAAGATCTTTCCTCCATCGGAAGCTGCACCCCAGCTCCAAAGAGTACATGGTGCTCTGCTAAATGCCAAGCTTAGACTTTACGTGCAAGATCACTTCAAAGGCTACCTTTAAATGATTCGACTTTATTATACAGCAAGTCTTCTGTGAAAGCTTATTTCAGCCACTCTCTCTTGGAAGGAGATTATAGTCATGCTCTGTTACTTTAAGCACATATCCTTTCCCCAGTGATTAGGTAACTGAATCCACCACATTTATTGGGCTTGGTTCCTGCCAGCACCAGGAAGATGGGGAAAAAACGCAAATGCCAATGTTTCCCAAAGTTAAAAGTACACCAACACACACTCTTTTTATCGGGCCTTGCTTCTCCTCTTTGATCAGCCGTCAGAAACTATCTTCCCTCAGCAGTCTGGACTGGGCAGCGTCAACGCACACTCTCTGCCAATGACAGGTGGTAATAGAGAGGGTGCGAGCCCCAGCCCCGGCAGGCGGCCCTGCCTCTGATAACGGCCCAAGCATCGAGGTGATAACCATTCGTAAACACTCCGACAGCCAGTGACTCCATACATCAGCAAAGAGGGCCAGATAAACCTGGGCTCTCCTGACCAGACAAAGGCCCTTGGCCAGTCCGCTGGGATTTCTATGTGTGGCTGGGGTCACTCCTGGCTCCTGAATGTCATCAGCCAAGTTTGGCTTTGATTTATCTCTTGCCTAATTGGAGGGTGGATTCCTGGTGCCGGAGGAATGGGCAGCGTCTATAAATGCATCTTTCCAGGAAGAGGCCCACCTTGGGCGGGGGTTGCTGGGGATCAGCTTGCTAGGAAGGACCCGGGAACGGGGACCTGCCCCGTACCATGTCCTCTCTCCATCGGGCAGGGTCAGGTGATGGGCCTGGGGAGCCAGGCGCTAGGCAGTGGGGCTGGAGTGCCCTGAGTGTCAGCCCTCCAAAGGCCTGGGATGTGCTAGTCTTGCCCTGGAGCCCACATTCAGTATCAGCATCAACCACGACTCAAAGGTGCCCAGTCCCCAAGGACACACAAGGACTGATGACACCCAGCGGACTGGTGATTCCACTGTCCACTAAGTGGGGAGAGGCAGGTCCCTTTTCCATTTCTGAAGTGGAGCTAATAACACTTTGCCCTGTGTCAAAGGAGGGGAGAGATTAAGTGAGGTTCCTGCCAGCTCTCCTCCAGCACTGCCCCACTCTTAGTTGACAAGATCAAGAGCTACAGCACCAGTGTTTCTCTGAAGGGTCTGCCTGGGACGTCTATCCCTAGTAATTTACAGAAGAGGAGATTAACAATAATACAAGGGCACACTCCTCTTCCTTGTGCACTCAGGGCTGAGGTGGCAGCTGCTGCTGCTTCTTTTTTCTAATGGACAGAGATGTCCCAGAGCCTAGGGAAGGAAAGAGAATCATTTCTCCTTTTCTCACTTTGCAAGAGCAGGGTGCTTGCCTTGAGAAAGGTGCTAAGTTAAGGTTTGCATGGACTATGTTTAGAGGTCAGGGCAGGTAAGCTAAGACCAGGACCAGGAGGAATATCAGAAGCCAAATCAAGAAGACAACAAAACAATGCAGCAAGATGTTATGGCAAAAAGTGTGCAGGACAGAGGCCATGACAGAAGGCAGAGGCCAGAGGAGTCTGTAATATTTTAAGGGACAAAGTGAACAGGATACAGGAGAAAAAGATCCAGAGTTAGTGTTATAGTGGAGAATGGAAGCAGAAATATAGGCTCCAACACAGATGAGCTGTATGTGTACTGGCTCTGGGCAAGCTGATTATCTTTCTGGGCCTCTGACTCCTCATCCATAAAAATGGAAAAACAATACAATCTTATAGGGGTGTTTCAGGGTATGTGTTAGATAAATGGCATATGGTGAGTTCTCTGCACATAAGGGGTATGGCTCGTGTATATGTTAATAATAACAAGTTTACACCATGTGAAGCATCGTCATAGATGTTGACTATCACGACAATCCTGAGAGGCAGGATGGGTACCACTCCAGCATATGGAAGAGGAGCTGAAAGTGCAGAGATATTCAGGGGTAGGCTCAGGGTCTCTGAGTGACAGATCTGGAACACAGGCTGCTAGTACTTAGCTGGGACCTCATTCGATCAGCTGCATCTGCACTGGAGAACTATTCTAGGGAGAAATCACCGCTGTCTTTCTTAACTTGTTCTGGGAACTCCTGTCACCTTCAACCATGGCCTTTTAAACATGTTTCCCATTCCCAACCTGCCAAAGTTTCTTGGAGTATCATGATTAAAGCTATAACAAACCTAGACAGTGTATTAAAAAGCAGAGACATCACTGTGCTGACAAAAGGCCACCTAGTCAAAGCTATGGTTTCCCAGTAGTCATGTATAGATGTGAGAGTTGGACCATGAAGAAAGCTGAGCGCCAAACAATTGATGCCTTCAAACTGTGGTGTGAAGACTGTTGAGAGTCCCTTGGACAGCAAGAAGATCAAACCAGTCAATCCTAAAGGAAATCGACCCTGAATATTCATTGGAAGGACTGATGTTGAAGCTGAAGCTCCAATACTTTGGCCACCTGATGAGAAGAGCTGACTCACTGGAAAAGACCCTGTTGCTGGGAAAGATTGAAGGCAGGAGGAGAAGGGGACAACAGAGGATGAGATAGTTGGATGAGTCCACTGACTCAGTGGACATGAGTTTGAGCAAATGCCAGGAGATGGTGAAGGTCAGGGAGGCCTGACGTGCTGCAGTCCATGGGGTCACAAAGAATCAGACATGACTGAGTGACTGAACAACAAACAAATCATGATTATGCTGAGGAGCCATTCTGTCTGTTGGATGGCACACAGGAGAAAAGAAAAATTGATAGGAGATCCAATCTGCTCTCTCTTAGCAGGGGCACTGTGAGGAAGCAGGGGGTAGGAGGCTGGGGATACAAAAGTGAAGTATTAGTCACTCAGTCATGTCTGACTCTTTGCGACCTCATGGACTGTAGCCCGCCAGGCTCCTCTGCTCATCAAAATTTTCAGGCAAGAATACTGGAGTGGGTAGCCATTTCCTTCTCCAGAGGATCTTCCCAACCCAGGTCTCCCACATTGCAGGCAGATTCTTTACCAGCTGAGCCACCAGCGAAGCCCCTTCCCAGGCAAGTGTTCAGCAAAGGAGCACCCGATCATTTCTACTGTCCTGAGAGGCCACAGAAGCAACGTACTCAGTGGTCCTGCTTAGACGGTGAGGAGGAATCCCAGCAGAGGCTCAGCAATACCCCTCCTGACCATCCTTCCACCCCTCCAGTGCAGATGAGAGCAGCAAAGGAGCTCACGGGGTCTCCTCATCCTGGAGGGAGACAAGGGCTGCAGGTGTGTGCGTGCATCAGCGGGGCTGGGGTGAGAGGCCAGCCCTGGGGAGAGTGAGGTCACCTCTGGGCTCTTAGGCAACTGCGTATCTTGTCAGTGTGGTCGACGCTGCCATCACTCATCTGGCCAGCCCACAGACACTCCATCAGATGGGCTGGCCCTTGGAGCCCCATTACAGGGGGGAAGGGTCAGTTTCAAGGGGGAGAAGACATTTAGTGCAGGCTGCTTGCAAAGCACAAAATACATGTACTTAGCAACCCAGATCTTTAGCTGAAGCAACCCTCTGCTGTTTACCAAGCCCTCTCATGTAGATTATTTTGGTGAACTCACACATTCATCAAATATGGATTAGTGTCCACTGTGATATGAGTCAAGCACCGTGCTGAGGGGTGGGGATACAAAGTGAGCCAAAAAAAAAAAAAAAGGCCCACAAAGCTCGGGGAAGCAGCCGTGATCACCGTTTCACAGATCTGCATTTTACTGAGACTGAGAGCAGTGGGACAGCTGAAGGTTACTGGTCCTGAGTGTGACAGTCTTCCCTGATAATTCCTGGGAGCCCTCTCCTTCATGCCCACCTCCCACCCTACTCTTCCCGGAATAGAACTTCTAAGATTCAGTTTAAGTCCCATTGGTGCAATGAAATCTTGTTATAATGATAATCGCAGTTATCAGGAGCGCTCTTCCATGAAGTTTGATTGTCTACCAAGTTCTTTACCTGTTGGGGTGAAGCTGGTGAAAGCAATAAGCTTACCACCCTCCAAATGTGTGTGTTGGCAAACATGAAATGATACAGGCCATTTTAGGGTACTGATGGATGCCTCTGAAGCCCGTCCTCAGATTCCCAGGTTAATGAGATCGGTTTCATGGCATCCTTCCCACGCTGCCTGATATGATTCACACGATCTGCTCTTCAACCTAGTTTAGAAGCTGCTTGAGGGCATGGATTCCTCCAGAAGCCACAAGTCTGTAATAAGCACTGGACTTTGTGTATTGCGCTTGCTCAGAACATGTTTATTGACTGATTACAACCATTTGAGAAATTTGACAGTCGCTTTGGAGTCAATATACCCTTTGGGCGTATTGTCCCAGAGATTATACCTCTAGGGTCAGCATGGGGAGGGCAAGAGATGGAGGTGGGCAGAAAAAGAAGCTAAAATTAGGGGAAGGAAAAAGCTAAGTAAGTGAGCATAAAATGCTGCAGTATCAATTCCTACTGTCTTCTATGCACTTATTTTAGAGCCGAGATTCTGGGAACTGGAAGAACCAAAACAATCTGCCTTGGATGATAACAGAGAGTTGGGCTCGTACAGGTAAGCTTCTTTCATCCTTCATCCCAACTGGGCATCCTGTGTTATACTGTCTCCCCAGAGGAGAAACAGGTCAGGTTCTTGGGTTTCACAAGCCCATTAAAGGCCTGCCACTGACAGCTGGTGAGCCAGCAAGGTCCTGGGGAGGCTGGGGGCACACGTGCTCTGTCTTTTGTGCACCACCATCAGGGGGCAGGGAAGACCAGTGGGGGAGGCAGCATGGGGGAGCTGGGATGATCCTCGGAGCTGATAGTGTCTAATCATACCCTCGCTATTTAGGAGACCGTGGCTCAGCCTCTGCTTTGGACTTTCATGAGAGCCTGTTGATCAGATTTCCAGCCACCGGGGAGGCCTGGTACCAAGAGTAAAACTTGTCATTAAACAATGCTCTTCAAGGCACAAGCCCTCAGGATGAGAGCGCGTGATGATCATGACATCCATGATAACTCAGAGATGATCCCAGGTATGATGAGACCAGCCACTGGAGAGTCTCCCCACCTGGTCTCCAAACTAGCTCACCAAACTGAGCTCCAGATGGTGCTTTCTCTATGTGACAGGTTGTTTCACACAAGCATGGGGTGTGGATATTAGCTTCTTGGTTATTAGGTGTGGCCGTGGGCATGTTTCACTATGTCAGCATGAGCTATGCCATGGCTAACAGACATGGGGAAGGGAGGCTGAGGGCAGAGGAGGACCCCATCTGTCCCTCTCAACCCTTCAGGTCACTTCCCAAGATAGCTGTAACCCACATCCACCGATGGAGTATAGAGCGATTAATCTTGTAGGACTCAGATTATCGAATGTTCACCAAACTTGTGGCCGGGTACCACGTTTGCTCCACAGTCATCCATTTGGCTGTGAGGTTCAGATTTGGGAGTTAAGTCATTTTTAAAGGCTCTACTTCTCCAGTTCAGAAGTGAACTTAGGAAGAGAAGCGAAAGGTACCAACAAAGCACAGAAACACCGAAGCTGATGCTGGCAAGCCAGGGGATGCGTGCAGATGTGCTGATGGCACGCCTGTCCTCATGGGCCCTCAGGGCCACGAGCAGGAAGGGACTCTTCACTGTTTATCAGAGGTCCGTGAACAGATGGCTGTGAGGGGCCAACATGTCAAAGGCACCTGAGCCAGGGAAGAGGAGTTCAACAGTAACCAAGACACCAAGAATTTCTTTTTAATGTAAAATAGAGGAGTTAAAAGCAACGATACAAATGAACTTATTTACAAAACAGAAACAGACACACAGACTTAGAGGAGGAACTTATGGTTGCTGGGGGTAAGGATGGTGGGAAGGGATAATTAGGAAGCTTGGGATGGACATGTACACAATGCTATATTTGAAACGGACAGCCAGCAAGGTCCTACTATACAGCACAGGGAACTCTGCTCAATGCTATGTGGCAGTCTGGATGGGAGGGGAGTTTGGGGGAGAATGGACACATGTATATGCATGGCTGAGTCCCTTTGCCGTCCATCTGAAACTATCACAACATTGTTAACCTGCTATACTCCAATATAAAATAAAAAGTTTTAAAATAAACAGATACACAAATTAGTGAATAGCAAAAAAAACAGTCACTTTGACAACTACTTGCACAACTGCAGTGTTTGATCACAACTCATACTTTAAAAGCTTATAATATAGATGACAAATCCAGACATCCAGGCTGTAACTAGAATTCTCCCATTAGCTTTTCTGCTTACTCTAAGCCTTAGTTTCCCCACTTACCACATGGAGAATAAATGAGTGACTCTCATTTAAGGGGTCTGCTAATATTTTCAATGTAATTCAAAGTAATGCACTAACAGAGTAATGGTGAAATGATGTTTGAGGTTCCTAGGGTATCCAAGGGCACCAAATTTCATTTTCTGTGAAAAAGTGAAACTGAAAGTCGCTCAGTCGTGTCCGACTCAGTCCATGGAATTCTCCAGGCCAGAATGCTGGACTGGATAGCCTTTCCCTTCTCCAGGGGATCTTCCCAACCCAGGGATCGAACCCAGGTCTCCCACATTGCAGGTGGATTCTTTACCAGCTGAGCCACAAGGTAAGCCCAAGAATACTGAGTGGGTAGCCTATCCCTTCTCCAGGGGATCTTCCCCACGCAGGAAATGAACTGGGGTCTCCTGAATTGCAAGTGGATTCTTTACCAGCTCAGCTACATTTTCTGTGAACCAGTTCCATTAATCAAACAACCACCCCTGTAAAGAAGTCTTGCCTGGAAGAAGCAAGGAAGGATTCTCCCACGGAAACTTTGGTAGGAGCGCAATGCTGCCAACACCTTGATTTTGAACTTCTGGCCCCAGAAATACGAAAGAATAAATTTCTATTGTTTAACTCACCAAATTTGTAGTAATTTGTTACAGCAGACTTAGGCAAATAATACACCTATAAAAACAGGGAAATGAATATCTGCCTTCCAGGGCTGTCGTGAGCGTCTGATCAGGTAGTACACAAAAAGCCTTCCCTGGTGGTCCAGAGGTTAGAATCCGCCTGCTGACGCAGGGGACACGGGTTCGATCCTTGGTCCCGGTTGATCCCACATGCCAAGAAGCAACTAAGCCTGCGCATCACTACTGAGCCTGTGCTCTAGAGCCTGAAAACTGCAACAGGAGAAGCCACTGCAATGAGAAACCTGTAAACCGCAACGAGAGAAAGCCTGAGCAATGAAGACCCAGTGCGGCCAGAAATAAATAAATAAAGACAGTACATGAAAGAGTGCTTTGGGTAACTGCCCAGGGCCACAGGGCCACTCCAACATAGGGGACGACCCTGGGGCTGTGCGAGCAGCTCTTCTAAGGACAGTGGGATCTGTGACAGGCTTAGAAAGTGAGTGGGGGCCCTTATAGGCCAGAAGACAAGCAGCTTGAGGAAGATACTGGGCAGGGAGGGGAAAACAGTCATATCAACTCCTAGTCTGGTCAACTCCATCGTGAAACCTAAGTGCATCTGTGTCATTACGTACCCAGAGCCTTTGACGAGGAGTCACAGCATCTACACGGGTGTGTTTCCCCGCTTCTCTGAGGATGCCTGCAGTGGGCACAGGAGAGCAGGACAGGTGGCCTCTTAGCTTCGAGGTCAGGTCCTTCACATCCTCTAATCTCCTCATCTGGGGGTGGGGATAGGATGCTTTGTCACCCTAAATTCTTTAATGAATAAACAGGATTGTAGTCAACATGGGTAAGGATGAAATGAGATAGACTGTTGCTAGTGGGAATACTGGGCTTCCCTGGAGGTTCAGTGGTAAAGAATCTGCCTGCCAGTGCAGGAGACACAGTTTGATCCCTGGGTCGGGTCGATCACGTGGAGAAGGAAATGGCAACCCGCTCCAGTATTCTTGCCTGGGAAAGCCCACAGGCAGAGGACCCTGGTGGGCTACAGCCCATAGGGTTGCAAAGAGTCAGATATGACTTCCTGAATAAACAACAACAACAAAATGGGAATATTATAGATACAAACCATCAATACGTATAAAGAGCTTTTTAAAACATGCCCAACTACTGACCCAGGGATGCCACTTCCAGAAACCCAACCCAAGTAAATGAGATGCCAACAACCTTCAGGTATACAGATGCTCACTGCCACATTAAAAACGGTATTTGTTGGTAAACTATGCTTCATTGTGGCAGAAGAATATTAGGTAGTCTTGAAAAACGATGTTTATAATAGTAGAAATTCTATAAGAGATGATGTTAAATGTTTGAGATCAAAAGATACACACTACTAGATATAAAACAGATAAACAACAAGACCTACTGTATAGCATAGGGAACTCTATTCAATATCTTATAAAAACCTACGCTGGAAAAGAACCTGAAAAAGAGCATGCAACACACATATCTGAATCACCTTGCTGTTCACCTGAAACACTGTAAATCAACTTTAATTCACTGTTCTTACAAACGTAACACAGGGACTTCTCTGGCAGTCCAGTGGTTAAGAATCCACCTAGCAATGCAGGGGACATGGGTTCGATCCCTGGGCAGGAAATTAAGACCTCACATCCCACGGGGCAACTAAGCCCGAGTGCCACAACTACTGAAGCCTGCACGTTCTAGAGTCTGAACTCCACAACAAGAGACGCCCTGGAGCTGCGACGAGAGAAAGCCCACATGCTGCAACAAACACCCAGTGCAGCCTAAAAACAAATAATATATTTAAAAAAGTAAAACAAAACCGTATAATAAGTACTACTGAACAATGTAAAGAAATCATTAAAAAAAAAACACTTTACATGATTCATGACAAGATGTTATTAACCGTGGTTGTCTCTGGGCAGGTGGGTTCTATGGGACTCTTTTACTTTATGCCTTTTCTATATGCTTCTTATAACTTCCATAATCAGCATAAAACAAGCCCACAAATGCTAAATGCTAGGAAAAAACTGAGAAAAAAATGCCTGTGGCAGGACCACTCCTGCTGGGACCTGGATGGGGAGCCTGTGAAATGCACTGCACGGGAAGCCCACTGGGCTGGCTCCTGAGCCCTGTGCTTGACTCCGCGGGGCAACTGAGCCTGCGGCCGCGCCGCCCACATGCGACTTCTCTCCCAGTGGCCTGGTTGGCTGCACGCGATGTTGACCCATCTTTGTGTACCTCCGGCATGTTTCTTATTAACTCGTATTAGGAATGTGCACCAACCTGCGTGTGACAAATGACAAACAACTCCACCTCTGTACAGATTTCATACAGATTTCTGATGATCAGAGAGGGCCAGTGGAGCACCCTGGAAGGAGTCGGTTTTTACATCAAGTTCCTTTACCTGTCACTTTCGTTCCCACCCTGCCCTGCCCCCCAAAACTCCCACTATCCTTTGGATAAACAGGATGCAGCTTCCGAAGAGACGCCCTTTCACGTCTGCCAAGGAAGGTTCGAGCCCCTCACACATCATCAAAAGGTCACCGAGCAGGTCCCTGCCTTCTGTCTGGGAGAAGGGTTCAGTCATCTCAGGAAGGAGAATTTCCACTGACTTCACACTCGGACCAGACCCGGGGGTGCCTCCAACAGGAGAGCTTTCCAAGTCAGGCTGACACTGGCATTTCCCAGACAGGATCTCAGAGACCCTCTCCTCCTCTGCTTTAAATGAGGCACAGTCAAGATTTGTCCCCTTCCAGGTGGGAAGAGAAGAATCATTTTGCAGCTCGAGAGCAATGAAAATATTCCCTTGGGATGCTTTGGTCGCTTCTGAGGGTGGAGAGAAAGCTCAAACACAGCCTAGTGTCATCAGACTCCTATGGCAAGGCTCAGAATACACTGCAGGGCCAATGGTATCCTGGGAAACCTAACAACTCCTTGAATGGAAAAACTTCACGTCACTGTATCTCTCAAGACAAGTAAGCACACAAACTAGGTTTTCTAGGACAGTCCTGACTCTATCTAATTAGTTTGGTGATCAGATATCAGGAAAGGGAAGAGAATAAATATTTGTTGACTGTCTATTATGTGCTGAGATCAGCCACTTCATGTGGATAAGACATCGTTCCAACAAGTCTGAGGTTAGTGTTAATATTCCCATTTTACAGATCAAGAAACTGAGGCAAAGGGAAGTAATTTTTTGCCCAAAGTGACAATATCAAAGGTGTAGTCAGGATTCTGATTCTTCCTCCAATGCCTGTCCTTTCCTCATGAAAGTCCAGGCTGAATTTTGATTTTGAAAATGTGGCTACAGGGACAAGAAGGGTATTTTCCGTGGAGTCTGTCTTCCTATTCCAGAATTTTAAAGTGGTTCTTGTCATTGAGCTGTAGTGGGGGTGGGGGCAACAACCCCACTAAAATCCTGTGTTTGTCTTAAAAGAGATTACAGTGCTCCACAAAGAAGCCGAATTTGAGGCTCTCAACTGAGAAGAACTTTGAAGTCAGAACCTGGGGCTAAAACATCCTCTGTTTTTATTAATTAAAGACGATGTTTCAAAACCATCAGATTTATCATGACTGGATTTCAGATATATGCACAGGCAAGCAAGGCTTGTCCTCTGGGTTATTTTTGCTCCTCCCTGAAGATCTGTATTTCCTCACACGAGACTTCTCTGAGTCCTGGGCTGGCTTGAGGTGAATGGAGGCCCAGCTTTGCAGGCCTGGGTCCTGCTAACCTCAGGGCTTTTCAAAGGCCAGAGAAGGATGGGTGTCCACAGTAGGTCCTACTGCTGTTTGCTCCTGGAAGCAGTGGCAAAGAACTCGCTTGACAATGCAGGAGGCGTAAGAGACGGGTTCAATCCCTTGGTCAGGAACCCACTCCAGTATTCTTGCCTGGAGAATTCCATGGACAGAGGAGCCTGGTGGGCTACAGTCCATGGGGTCACAAAGAGTGGGACACGACTGAAGTGACTTAGCACGTATGCACATCCCGGGGGCAGGGGCTGAGGGGAGAGGACGGGAACTGCCCACCCCAACCCTGCGCTGCAGGAGGCTCCTGAATGTGCCTGTGGGTCCTGGAGCTGACTGGTTCAACATCCTGGCCATTTTTTTGTTTTGTTATTCTGGTAGTCACCGAACTCTGCAGCCTTGAAAATGGTATCCCCAGCTCGGGCAAAAGGCATTTCCATTAGTAATATGTGGTCAGCTTCTACCAATCTCTGCCACCAAGACCCTTCAGCCCTCACTCCACGGGGTAAACCTGAACCAGATTTTCTGCCGCAGGCATCTTGGGATGAAGCTCTGGGCCTGGTCTGCCATTCTGACGTGGGCTCGGTTATATTGCATGACAGGATCTCTACTTGCCAGGCCCTTGCAATGAAGCTGTTCAGCAAAGACTTGGCCTCAGGGCCTTGGAGGAGCAAGATGAGAAAACCACTGTTTGGACAAGACGGGACACCCACCGGAGCTGGGGTGGCTGGGGACGCCTTCCATCCAAGGTGGAGATGGGTGGTGGATAACCCACAGTGCGGAAGGGGTTTGGGCGGGGGTGTCTGAGCATAGAAACGAGAGCAGGTATGTTTCTCAAGTGGGGGCCATGAGTCAACTCCACGGGAGTAGGAAGTTTCCCATGAAGAATGAAACCTCATGTAATTTCACAGAATCATTGCATATTTTCACACAATTATGTCACTTTGATTCTGAGATCATTCTATAGTGTGTACCGTAGCCAGGACAGACACTGTTGCCTCCATTTTACAGAGGAGGATACTGTGGGTCAGGGTGGCTTGAGGAGTTGCCTCAGTCACCTTGGTCTCTTGCTCACAGAGTGGCTATGGAGCCATCTGTTCAGGTCCTCCGTGAACAGATCCGGACACGTCAGAAATATCACTGTGGCTGCCTGTGCCGGGCACAGAAGTGGGATCGAAGTGGGGACCGGTGAGCCACCTTGCCGGAAGCTTGGCTCGGGCTTTGCTGGGGTCCCCTGTTTTGACTTCTGGCCTCATTTCCTGGCCTGGCGGCCCGTGGGGGAGGAGGTGGAACTCTGCCTGGTATCGCTTGAATTTATCACAGAAGGGTGTGTTCGGGGCTTGTTCTGCATCTGAATCAGTGGGGTGCCAGGGAACTGTCATTTCCTGTCTTGACATGTCCGAGGATTTGTTCTGCCCTGGCTGGTGACCACGACTAGCAGCTCAGGCATGGAGACCAAGGAGGACGGAGGGAGAAGTCAGGCAGCTCCAGGAACACACAGTAGGGAGCAATGAGGCATAGAAATCTGCACGATGACAATAATCCCTTACATTCACACCACCTTGCCTTTTACAAGGTGCTTTCACAGGCCTTTCCCCACCCTTGATCACACAACACCCCCAGGCAGGAAGGCAAGGCTACTGTTACTAGTCCCCATTTCACAGCCGAGGGAACAGTGCAGGGAGCTGAGTGGGCGGCAGAGAGTAGACTGGGGAACCACCGGCCTCCATACCTTCCATACTCAAGAGCGTGGGCCCCCGACCAGGGGCAGCAGGAAGCCCATCAGGAATGGAGGCTCTCAGGCCCCACCCGAGAGACAAATTAACCAGCACTGGGGTTTAAGTCAGGCCCCAGGGGATGCATGCAAACCGTGAGCCGGAGGCTGCTGCTGAGAGTGCTCTCCCCCCGGCCCATCTCCCCGCCATTCCTAGGGCCTAGCTGGGTCTAGCTACTCCATTTCAAGACAAAGACCTTGAGGCCCAGGGATGGGACGAGTCCTGGGCCCTGAGAGGAGCAGGAGCAGACAGAGCCTTGGTCGTGAAGTCCGTCCTGGGTCCCTCGCATCCAGCAGATGCCCGAGGGCCATCTCTCTTGCCTTTCCGCAACCCCGCCCCGCCCTAAGATTCTACCCTCAGACCACCCTCAGAGGCTGGTCCCTCGGCCTCTCCCCTTGGTTCCAGTCTTGTGTTAAGTGTTGACACAAGTTCTAAGACCTGGGGTTAACCCTCTGTTAAAGCAAACAGAGAGGGTCGTAGCTTGTGCTAAGTCTAGGAGCCAAGTGGGAATGTGTGCGTGTGTGTGTGCTGGCAGGTAGGATCAATGCTTGGGCTGTCTCTGTCCATCCCCCTTGGGCCTTCCTGCCTCTAGGAGAAGGCTGGGGAACTCCTGTTTGCCTGCGAAAGAGGCTCTGCTCACGCTCTGCAAAATACCTACTTCATTACTAAGTGTGAAAATGCCCCCCAAAGTGTGTTAATCTCTTTATGATTTCCCCTCCGCTCATTGGTCGTGCTGTGTGCCAAGTTTGGCGCCTGTGGGTAAAGCGATTCGTATGCTGTGGCTGGAGACTGGGGCCAGGATTCCCCCTCCTTTTCCTCCACTTCTGCTCCGCTGGGGCCAATCAGGATGTTATTCATTTCCCCAGTTGAGAAGCGAGTTCAAAAAGGCCAGCAGAGCCTCCTCTGCCCCTTCCCTGTGTAAGCAACGCCAACCCCTCCCACGAGGAGGAAGTGACATATTTTGTTTCTGCTTCACTCATGCAAGGAGCAGCAGGTTTACAGAGTTGGCCCAGAATGAGCGTGTTTGTTGAAACCTATCTTTTCACCTTTGGACCGAGGGTACACAGTGAATTAGAGGAACAGCAGGGTCATCATAAGGCGGAGGGGGGGGGGCAGTCAAGGCACCAAGAAGCCCTTCGGAGGGGGCTGGAGACCTCATGTTACCATGTCGGACAGACATGGCCCTGTCTTCTTCCCTTGAGTTAGAGCTAACAGCTGAACGAGAGAATTAATTTCTCACTGTGCTTCATCTGAGTTTTAGAAGTGCCTTTAGGGTAGAAAAGTTACCCGAATAACTTTCTCATATGTCTCGGACTGTAAAGAAAAAAAGTCAACAAACAAAAACCAAGCCATCTTTCTTATAGAAATACCTACCATGCTGCTCAATGAACTTGCAAACTCACCGACATCCTCTTGGGCAAGTCATTGAAGAAGAGGTCTGTATAGGAGCTCTATAATCTCCTAATGGGGGAGGTGACTCTCGAGCTCTCAAGAGCCAAGATGCTGGGGCGCCCCGGGAGTGGTGAACCATCCCTCCTCCTCCTCCCCCGGCCTGCCTGCGGTGTCTGTCTGCAAGGCCCAAGAGTAACCTATACCCTCTGAATCCAGCTGCAATCTCTTCTCTTCAGGTAGTGCTTTGTATCTTATTTTTAAAACCACAGGGAGGGGCTTCCCTGGTGGTCCAGTAGTTGAGTCCACCCTGTGATGCAGGGGACACTGGTTTGATCCCTGGTCTGGGAAGATCCCACATGCCATGGAGCAACTAAGCCCCATGCACCACAACTATTGAGCCCATGTGCTGCGATCACTGAAGCTTACGTGCCCTGGAGTCCATGGTTCTCAATAACAGAAGCCACCAAAATGAGAACCTTGTGCACCCCAACTAGAGAGTAGCCCCCAATCAACTAGAGAAAGCCTACTTGCAGCAATGAGACCAGGCACAGCCAAAAAATTACTAATTAAATAAATAAAAAATTAAAAAAAACATGGTGAGATGAGAGCAGGGGCCAGATCCTTTGGACAGAGAGGCAGTTATAAGGTCACTGAACTCTGCTGGCAGAAAGAGCATGTGGTTAAGAGTGGGACACTAAGTGCAGGCTTTGGTTCTGGTCTGTTCTATGTGACTTTGTGGGCTTCCCTGGTGGCTCAATGGTAAAGAATCTTCCTGCAGTGCAGGAGATGCAGGAGACATGGCTTCAATCCCTGGGTCAGGAGATCTCCTGGAGGAGGGCATGGCAACCTACTTCAGAATTCTTGCCTGGAGACTCCCAGGGACAGAGGAGCCTACAGTCCATAGGGTCACACAGAGTCAAGACATGACTGAAGCAACTTAGCACGCACACATGCATGTGACTTTGTGCAGGTCCCTCAACCTCCAGGCACCTGAGTTTTCTCTACTGGGAAAGAGGAATAATAATGCTAGTTATTATGGCTAGTTACTCATAATTTTCAAAATCATGTGGAGATACAAATGACAAGGTACGAGACAGAATCTTCAAGACGATAATGTGTAATCGGCTTGCAAAGTACTGATTCTGCTCTCAGAAGTCAGAGGGACGGCCTTAGCCTGGTGCTTTCACCACTTCCCTCCAGCTCCTCTGAGACATAAGGAGGATGTCTGAGCTGTGTGGCTTCCTGTGCTGTGGGAACATTCACATAGTTCAGCCGGGTTGCTCATTTCTAAACCAGGAATGTGAAAGTCACCCGTAACGTCTTTATTATAGCTTTCATGTTGCACAAGATCCCCCACTGCTGCCTCCAGGATCAAACGGGCTCACCCTGCAGTTGTCCTGATGTCCCAGAGATACCCGAGAGCCAGGAGCCTGCAGCACAGATCTTGCCACATAACAGGTGCCCAGTAAATGTTTATTAAATGAATGGATGAAATGACAAGGCTTATTTATCTTTCCATCTGAAGTATGCATGTATCATGGGTCTGAGAG
Organism: Okapia johnstoni; assembly: GCA_024291935.2. Classification (NCBI taxonomy): domain Eukaryota; kingdom Metazoa; phylum Chordata; class Mammalia; order Artiodactyla; family Giraffidae; genus Okapia; species Okapia johnstoni. The sequence continues at coordinate 119,311,102 of CM044308.1, read as the reverse complement.
CTCCTAAAGGCATTTCTCAGCCACCCTCCTACCTTCAGGCAGCATCACCCTTCAATTTTTCTTTTTAAAATAACTTCAAAAAGGAGGGATCCCTATGTTCCTTAGAGGGACACTCCTGAACCCTCGACTCAGTAGCCACCTTCTGCCTGTAATATTAATCTAAGAATAATCAGTATCTCTATTTATGCTGGAAAGATCATATCCCAAGGCCAATCGTTTAGGAAAGATTATTTATCTTGGTTGTTTATTAAAGATGATGTTTGAATGTTATGGATTTACAATTTTATACACCGGGCATAGGCCCTCTGAACAGCTTCTATGCTTAATAATAAATACCTATGGTAGGGAGAGGGCTTCCCTGGTGCAGGAGATGTGAGTTTGATCCCTGAGTTGGGAAGATCCCCTGGACAAGGAAACGGCAACCCACTCCAGTATTCTTCCCCAGAAAACCCCATGAACAGAAGAGCCTGGCAGGATGGGGTTGCAAAGAGTCAGACATGACTTAGCCACCAAACAACAACAACAATGGTAGAATCATCTATACATTCAACAATCTATACATTGTTGCAAATAGATCTATTAAGCATATTTCATGGATTTCACTACTGAGTCAGTGAGTAGTTTTAGTTCCTAAACCTGTGAGTGAGTAGATTCGGCTCCTGACACGGCAGTAACTTCAAAATGTCTTCTTTGTCTACATGCAGTGTCTCTTCCAAACTTCTTTAATGGTCAGCTTTTTAACATATGGTGTTTTTTTTTCAAATACTGGATTACATTCAGATCCATTATTGCACAGAGTGGAACCAGCAATGAGACTGTCTACACCAGAGGGCAGTGAGGGTGTTCCAGTCTAAATGCTTTCAGAGAAGTAATGCAGATCAATTATCTGTCTAAATGCAGGATTTCCCCTGGATTCCCGAATCCTCAGACAGTTGTTCAGAAATGCTCCTTCAGATCAGTGGGTTAGCATTTCCATTTCCACACATCTAAAGGAGTCCCACCAGTCACAGCGGCTCCTGACTATAGGGACTCTTCGGAGCTTTAGGTCTGAGTCTGGGTGTAGGGTGGGGGCATGGTTGATAAACAGCAGGAAGAGCGCCCATGTTATATGATGGAAGGACCTCTGACTTGGAACATCATTCTCAGACTTCCCTAATAAGAATAATCTCCAGCGTGCTTATTGTGAAAAACAGATTCTTAGGTCTGTCTCCAAGATGTTCTAATGCAGTAGACATCAGATATATTAGTAGACCCTGGGAGAGAGTCTGATTCTTACCTAGGAAGCTTGGGAACCAATGCTCTAGAGAAGCCGGGGCTCAAATCCAGCCTTAAGAATCTCTCAAGATTGAAAAAGCAGGTGACTGTCCCCGGCACCACGACCATGGTAGCTCACTTACAACCATGTGGTAACCCAGATGCTATAAAGGAAAGCTGACTGCACTAAAGGGAACTTGCAGGCAGCTCGCATTCTCCGTTTCCTCGATCTTCCTCCCTCCTCTCCGACCACCCCTCGAGCCTCTCCAAGGCCTTGCTCAGCTCCTTCTGCTCTTCAAATGTTGGTGCTTTTCAGGGTTCATCATTATGCCTCTTCTCTTCCTCTTCTGTGCACTGTGCCTGGGCGAGCTTATCAGCTCTCAGTCGACAACTACCACAGACATCATGACCAACTTCCAAACCGTGCTTCTAACTTGGTTCTCTCCTGGCCTCCAAAGCCATTTGTGTCAGACCGAACGCATTCCCTAGGCACTTCCAAGTCACGTACAAAACAAATCCATCACCTTACTGCTCCGGAACGTGGCCTTCCTTCTCCAGTCCCCAGACCAATGGCCACACGGTCTTCTTGGTGGCCCCAGCCAAACCCCTCCTCATTCCATCCCCACAGTCAGCTGACCGGGAAGTTCTCTGGGTTTTACTTTTTAAATCTCTTTTATAAAGTTAATTAGTTAATTCATTTTTTTGGCTTCACCATGTGGCTTGTGGGATCTTAGTTTCCTGACTGGGGATTGAACCTGGGCTCCGGCAGTGAAAGCACCAAGTCCTAACCACTGGACCACCAAGAGATTCCTTTCTTAAATCCTCCTAAATCTGTCCCCCGCCCCACAACCACTGAGCTCAGGCCCTCATCAGTTCTCATGGGGAAATGCCGATGACTTAACACTGGTCTTCCTGCCTCTGCAGTTTCCCTTCTTTTCATTTTTCTTAGTGCCGCTTTGTCTACAAGACGAATCTGAACATCGGCCTCACCTAGGCTCTGGATAAAGCCAAAACTCTCCAGCACCACTGGTCCTGGTCGCGCTCCACACTCCACGCCCCCCGCCCCCTCCAGGCACTCCGGCCCCTGTACCTCAGAAGTTGCTGCTCCTGCGGCCTGGACTGTTCTTCCCTAGTGCTAGTGCTAAGTTGCTTCACTTGTGTCCGATTCTTTGTGACCCCCATGGACTGTAGACCTCCAGGCTCCTCTGTCCATGGCATTTTCCAGGCAAGAATACTGGAGTGGGTTGTCATGCGCTCTTCTAGGTGATCTTCCTGACCCAGGGATCGAACCCCTGTCTCTTATGCCTCCTGCATTGGCAGGTGGGTTCTTTACCACTAGCGCCACCTGGGAAGCCAAGTCCTGTTTACCCTTGAAGACTCAGATCAGCTGGGGAGTTGCCTAGCACTCTTCTTCCAGGGAGGACTTAGGTCTTCCAACAGACCCCACAGGACCCTGGGCTTCCCTTCTTTAGAGCCCCACGTGCAGTCACTTCCACAGCACACCCTTTTGGGGGTCTATTGGGGCTTCCCTGGTGGCTAAAGAGCCTCTTGATGAAAGGGAAAGAGGACAGTGAAAAAGTTGGCTTAAAACTCAACATTCAGAAAACTAAGATCATGGCATCCGGTCCCATCACTTCATGGCAAATAGATGGGGAAACAATGGAAACAGTGAGAGACTTTATTTTTTTTTGGCTCCAAAATCACTGCAGATGGTGACTGCAGCCATGAAATTAAAAGACGCTTGTTCCTTGGAAGAAAAGCTATGACCAACCTAGACAGCATATTAAAAAGTAGAGATGTTACTTTGCCAACAAAGGTCCCTCTAGTCAAAGCTATGGTTTTTCCGATAGTCATGTATGGATGTGAGAGCTGGACTATAAAGAAAGCTGAGCACTGAAGAATTGATGCTTTTGAACTGTGGTGTTGGAGAAGACTCTTGAGAGCCCCTTGGACTGCAAGGAGATCCATCCAGTCCATCCTAAAGGAAATCAGTCCTGAATATTCATTGGAAGGACTGATGCTGAAGCTGAAACTTCAATCCTTTGGCCAACTGATGGGAAGAACTGACTCACTGGAACAGACCCTGATGCTGGGAAAGATTGAAGGCAGGAGGAGAAGGGGGTGACCGATGATGAGATGGTTGGATGGCATTACTGACTCTATGGACATGAGTTTGAGTAAACTCCAGGAGACAGATGGTAAAGAATCTGCCTGCAATGCAGGAGACCTAGGTTCAATCCCTGAGTCGGGAAGATCCTGTAGAGAAGGGAACGGCTTCCCACTCCAGTATTCTTGCCTGGAGAATTCCATGGACAGAGAAGCCTGGCAGGCTAGAATCCATGGAGTTGCAAAGAGTCAGACATGACTGAGCAACTAACACTTTCAACTTATGGTCCAGCCACTGTGCTGAGTGCTGGGAATTTTGGTAAAGGTGACAGACTACAAAAAGAACAATATTTTTTGGTTTATTTTCTCATTACGGTATAAGTTTCTGGAGGGCAGCATCTGCTGCTTTTTTTTTTTTTCGTAAAAATCTCTGTATCCTAAATGCAGATAGAAGGAGAAGGGGAAGACAGAGGATGAGATGGTTGGATGGCATCACCAATTCGATGGACATGAGTTTGAGTAAGCTCCGGGAGTTGGTGATGGACAGAGAAGCCTGGCATGCTGCAGTCCATGGGGTTGCAGAGTCAGACACGACTGAGCGACTAAACAACAACAATTAAATGCAGAGCACGGGGCCACAGCAGGAAAGAAGGAGGGAGGGAAGAAACTGAGGCTGTTTAACCTGGAGAGGAGATTCAGACAGCTGAGATTCTAGTACTCAAACATTTGAAGAGCAGTTTTACAGAAAGGGGAATAGGTGTGTGTGTGTGTGTGTGTGTGTGTGTGTGTGTGTGTGTGTGTGTGTGTGTGTGGAGGGGCCAGGGGGCAAAACAGGACCTATGGGAGAAAACAACAAGTTGGTATGTCTCAGACCGTTCAACATGAGAGGAGGGGCCACCTGATGCAACAAGCTGCCCCCTGCGGCCGACACAAGGCTCGACCCGAGCCTGAGCTCCTCCGGAAGCCTGAAGTCACATGGTTGGGGACTGGTCCCTCGGCCGCGTCCCCACAAGCACATGCACAACTTCAGTGATGGGACTGTGGTCTAGTGAGCTCTTTCCATGTCTTTCCTTCAACTTAGCACTGTGTTTCGTCTTATTTTTGTATTCAGAGGCCAACAAGGGCAGGATAGGAAGTGGTGAAAGGCTCAGATGTGTACTAGTAATATAATATGGGGCAAATCAGTTAATGCTCCAGGTTCAATGTATATATCTATAAAACAGGAGTAAATAAAACTAGTACCTGATGCAAAGAGCTGACTCATTGGAAAAGACCCTGATGCTGGGAAAGATTGAGGGTAGGAGGAGAAGGGGGTGACCGAGGATGAGATGGCTGGATGGCATCATCGACTCAATGGACATGAGTCTGAGCCAACTGCGGGAGACAGTGAAGGACAAGGAAGCCTGGCATGCTGCAGTCCATGGGGTCGCATAGAGAAGGACACGATAGAGTGACTGAACAACAAAGGCTTAAACGAACGTGCCTGATACAATAAATGCTTAAAGGGACAGCAATCCTACTGACCATCAAAATGACCCTGCCAAGTTCTTCTGTTTCAGAAAGAAGCTGTGGTATAAAGACACTCTGTATTAGGCCAAGGAGCTGACCTCAGGGCCAGGATTTGAGACATCTCATATAGTATTCCTTTCGGCCATTAAAAAGAAAGTTTTCTCCCTGATTTTTCAATCATACTAAAATGACCTGACAATAAAAGAAGTATTGCCTTCACCAAGGGAATACAAATGCTCTTTGTGAATGACATCACCTCTCCCAAAGGAATTATCTGACCAACCAGGGGAGAAGCTCAGAGCTCACAAAGTCTCTAGAATAGTGTACTGCATCCTTGCCACGGGGCTCACTAGACCTAAGTATCAACCCCTAGACTTCAGAGAGGACTATGGTGCTATACCTCATCACCTTCTCACCAACTCCTGCCAAATGCTGAGAATGTGGGGTGCTCAGGTGCCTGACCAAACCAACCCCCTTGGCCTCACAATTCTCTGACCTCCACACACCAATGACCTTCACCTTCATTCTAGCCATTCATTCACCTGGATCCTTGCAATTGGCACTTCTAGTGTTTGAAGCAAGAAACCCTGCATTTTGATCATGAAACTTCCTATTTGTCGATTTCGTTCACTTCCTTATTTCTACTGGGTTGGCCAAAAAGTTCATTTGGGTTTTTCCATAACATCTTACAGAAAAATCTGAATGATCTTTTTGGCCAACCCTATCACTTCATGGCAAACAGATGGGGAAACAACGGAAACAGTGACAGAGTTTATTTTCCCAGGCTCCAAAATTACTGCAGATGGCGACTGCAGTCATGAAATTAAAAGACATCTGCTCTTTGGAAGAAAAGCTATGATAAACCTAGACAGTGTATTAAAAAGCAGAGACATCACTTAGCCAACAAAGATCTGTATAGTCAAAGTTATGGCTTTTCCACTAGTCATGGACAGATGTGAGAGTTGGACCATAAATGCTGAGCACCTAAGAATTGATGCTTTTGAACTGTGGTGTTTGAGAAGACTCTTGAGAGTTCCTTGGACTGCAAGGAGATCCAACCAGTCCATCCTAAAGGAAATCAGCCCTGAATAGTCATTGGAAGGACTGATGCTGGAGCTGAAACTCCAATAGTTTGGTCACCTGATGGGAAGAGCCGACTCACTGGAAAAGACCCTCATGCTGGGAAAGATTGAGGGCATGAGGAGAAGGGGATGACAGAGGATGAGATGGTTGGGTGGCATCATCGACTCAGTGGACATGAGTCTGAGCAAACTCTGGGAGGGAGTGAAGGACAGGGAAGCCTGGTGTGCTGCAGTCCCTGGGGTCACAAAGAGTCAGACACAACTGAGTGACTGAACAACGAAATACTAATGATGCTTTTCAATCTCATGGAGTCTGATAGTACCTGAAGCCCTCCCTAATATCAAGCCAGTAGCTCCCTCCTGGTGATACTTCACTGTTGCCGATCCCCTGCCACCTCTCCTCCTGGTTTATCTGCCCCTCCTGCTTTGCTAGAGGCATCCGGAACGATCCATCCAACCATCAAATTTCCCTGCTCCTGGGCTGCTGAGCTGTGCTGCAGAAAGTTGACTTGTGTCAACTGGCACCATGACAAATTTATCAGCCAGGCTCTCCCTGCTCCTCAACCTTTAAAAAAATTTTTTTATTTTCCCATTTGTTCCTGGTCAGCTCCCCCCAGGATTCCCCCTCTCCTCAAGCTCCTCCATCCTGTCACAACTCGTGCCCTCACTCTCAGCAGATGACCTGCCAACTCACTGCCTTTGGGATTTCCTTTTGAGTTCTTTCTTTTAAAGATTCAGAAGTCCATGCCTCTTAAAAGCGACCCGGGGCAGGAGTGACGAGCACAAAACACGGCCCCTGAAGACTCGTCCAGCCAGCTAGTCAGGCAGAGCGGAAGCCGAGTCTCCTCTCGGCGGAGAAAGTGGGCGTGGGGGTGTCGGCTGGGAACAAGTCAGCAGCTCTCCCTGCCTCTCCTCTCTCACCAAATGCGTTCTGGGGAGTTTTTGCTTTTGCCCTTGTCACTTCTCTTCTCCATCAGCTTGCTGGTGCCGTGTGAGGCTGAGTGCCATCCTATGGTGGATGGAGAGCTGATGACAGCCGGCGGGTGAGCCCCTGCCCCGGGGCGGGTGGTTTATAATCCAGATTACCCAAGGCTGCCTCCAAACGAGGAGGGACAGAACAGTAATCATTCCGGGGAGATTTGTATGTGAGTGTGTGTGTGTGTACACTGCAGAGTCATCCCTGGAGGTGGAAAATACCCGTCCAAGGTAGCAAACAAGAGGCTAGAGTGTTACCACAACTCCTGGCCATGGTGGCCAAGCTCCTTGGTGACCCAGCCCGGCTCGCCCCTCCAGGCTTGTCTCCCTGACTCTCTCCTTTGCCCCTTGTGTTACGCGTGATAAACCTCTTTTACTTCTTCGGGTGGACTCCTCCCTCTCATCTCTGGGCCTTCACATCCTCCCTGCGATGACAGCTTGAACAGAGCTTCTTCTGGGCAGGCCCGATGCCCCTCCTATGCGCTCCCATCGCAGAGCCCCCTGAACTCACCTGATCACATTCACTCCATGGGCGCTGCTGGTTTGTGTTTTTCTTTCTACAACGTAAGCCCACGAGGGTGTTGAGATCATGTCTTGCTCTTTACCGTATCCTCAAAACCTAGGATCCACCTATGCCAACATCTCGAGACAGCCCTGAGAATCAGGGGTTTTGGAGGCTAACAGAAGACTAACATCGGTGCATAGAAGGGGAAAGAAAGTCCCAAAGAAAATAACGCTGAAAGAGGGAACCGTCTTGACCAGAAGACCCAGAGTTGACTGCTGCCTGGTTTCCTGGTGCAATGGCTCCAACTTTCAGCTCAGGGTCTTGGATAAAGAGGCCCGTGTCTCTGATGAAGTAGAAGGAATAGGTAGGAGGTTGGCCCTTTAAGACCCAGAGGATCTGCTGGCCAAGGCTGATGAGGCAATGCAGATTCCTCTCTGTAGAGGGTTCACGTATTCCAGCTCCTTGCGGGTATCAATGTGCCTCTCTCCTAGGGCTCTTTGGGACGGGAGTTGGGCACTGGTCTGGTCTGCACCCTCAGCCTGCTCTCCAGGCCCTTGGGCCCCATCTCCTGCTCTCTGATCTTATGACCGACCCTTGCCTGTCTTAGCCCACCCGGGACCTTCCTGCCAACCACATTTTGCCAGGTCAACTCCATCCAAATCTGCATCCAACCAGGCACTAAAAGCAGCTGGAACAACCTGACTTCACCAACCAGGCACCAAAGCAAGCACTGGACCCTGTGGCAGGAAGAGAAAGTGGGGAGGTGATGCAGAAAGGGTGCCCCATGGAGGCTGCAGAGCTGAATCGAGCGAAGCACACTGCCACAGATTTGCTTGTCTCATTCCAGGCAAAATGCCCAACTGGCACTGTTTTCAGAGGAATTAAGCTGCTTTTGACTTAGACTGAGGATAATCACAAGTTCCTGGAGGATAATGCTGAGAAGGGAACTGTCAGAAGAGACATTTGATCACACTTAGATCTGGTGGAGGAACGGCCGTGGGCTGCTGGTTATCTTGCCATCCAACTGTTTGGCACAAACCCTTACATACGCTTCCTCTAATAGTACTTCTCATCAGGGGCTACACATCAGAATCCACAGGGGAGCTTTTCAAATATACGGAAGTGCAAGTCCCGTCCCAGATCATAACCTGAATTTCTGGGGCCTAGGATTGGGGGAGCCTGGGCATCTTTATCTTTGAAAGGCTCCCCTAACCCTATACTCTAATCTGAGCCCTAACCCAGGTGACTCTGAGGCATTCCCTGTTGCCATAAACCATAGCCAGGTCTCTCCCCCTGTCTAAGTCAGTGTGTCTGCCTGAGATCATTACTATGTAGAGAGCAGGGCACACATATCCATAATTCTCTCTACTCAGAAACCACCCTAGTGCCATTTCTAACAGAATGCCCACGGAAGAGCTTGGGCCCCAGCTGGCATGTTTAGAAATGGCATGTGTGGCAACAGCCTTGGCCAATGTGCTCATGACAGCAGAGAGAATTGATGGAGGCATTTGGTGCCCACCCTCCACAAAATCACCCCTCCTCAGTGGCCCCGCAAGCTGGGAAACTAGGGTGAGGTGGCTCAGAACTGATTACTGACTGGAGTATGCGGGAATATTTTCATTCTCCTTTAGAAGAAAAAGCCCTCAAACACTGCATGGATAAGAACCTCCAGCCCTCCACTGCATTTATTTCTGGAGTGCAGTGTCGTTCACTGTATGCTCAAAACTGAAATGAAGGTGACCAACACAGGCTTGCTAAGTGGATGAACCATGGAGACTGCCTTCCCCTTGGGCTCTCTGCCTATGTGGGTGGAGGGCTGGGGTAACTTGGCATTTGGAAGATTCCTCAATGGCCATACGGCTCTGCTCACTGTGCCTGAGAATTGAGAAGGAAATATTTTTCTTTTCTTTTTTTTATTGCATGATATTTGCTGTACAATATTGTGCTGGTTTCAGCCATACACCACCGTGAATCGGTCACAGATATACATATGTCCCCTCCCTCTGGAGCCTCCCTCCCATCTCCCAACCCGTCCCTCTGCTCTAGGGTGTCACCCAGCACAGGGTTAAGCTCCCTGTGTCACACAGCAAACTCCCACTGGCTATCTGTTTTACATATGGTAACGTATATGTTTCCATGCTACTCTCCCAATGCGTCCCACTCTCTCGCTCCCACACCGTGTCCACAAATCTGTCCTCTGTGTTTGCATCTCCATTGCTGCCAGAAGGAAACATTTTTAAGAACCAAGCTCTGAACCACCACCCTAAGTTCATGAGTTCCATCATAGCCAATTGCCTGCCTTCATCTCTCAGTAACATTTTTTGTCCATCGTTGCTAGAAAGACATGTTTTAGGACACCTAAATTCCTTAAAACTAAAATACTGTGTTATTTCTAATAGGAATTTGTCTTCCAAACCATCCCTGGAAGGGGCCTGTCAACTTGTGTCCCATTGCTGACTGCTGAGTTTAAGATATTTTGGGTTCTATGGAGAATGGTCCTTAATATCTAGGTGGACGCCAGAGAGCAGCTGCTGCTGCTGCTGCTAAGTCACTTCAGTCGTGTCCAACTCTGTGTGACCCCATAGATGGCAGCCCACCAGGCTCCCCCATCCCTGGGATTCTCCAGGCAAGAATACTGGAGTGGGTTGCCATTTCCTTCTCCAATGCATGAAAGTGAAAAGTGAAAGTGAAGTCGCTCAGTCGTGTCCGACTCTCAGCGACCCCATGGACTACAGCCTACCAGGCTCCTCCGTCCATGGGATTTTCCAGGCAAGAGTACTGTTGTAGGGTGCCATTGCCTTCTCCCCCAAGAGGGCAGGGTATAGGTCAAATGATCACCACTTCCCCTAGCCTCTTTTTGGGTGTCAAACCTCAGGCTATGGAGACAGCATGGGAAGAACAGTCAAGACTTTGGATCAAGTGTGTTTTTATGGGTTCTATGGAAGGACTGCTAGTCTCCTGAAAGAAGGGAGAACCACGTGGTGAAAAGAACACTGGACTTGGAGTCAGAAAGCCTGGATCCATCACTGGCTAGCGGAGTGTCACTGCACAAATACTTCATGTGAAGGACACTTCACTTCACGTCACGTCAGTGTCCTCAAGCGTAAAATATCTGCCCTCCCTGTGTGAAGGTTTGTTGGAAGAATTAAATAAAATTGAAAGTGCATATATGCTCTCTATAAATTCTAAGAGAAAGTGTTTGTTAGTCACTCAGTAGTGCCTGACTCTTTGTGACCCCCATGGACTATAACCCTCCAGGTTCCTCTGTCCATGGAATTCTCCAGGCAAGAATACTGGAGTGGGTTGCTATGCCCTTCTGGGGATCTTCCAGACCCAGGGATCAAACGTGGGTCTCCTGCATTGCAGGCGGATTCTTTAACAACTGAGCCACCAAGGGAGCCTCTAAAGTGATGATAATTTGAGAAATGCCAGGTTCTCCTCTGAGGACTTGGCCTATCCAGCAGTCCGCTCTTGATTCTCTCCCACATCCCTCAGCCCCTGGGATGGAGCCAGCATCTTCTGGCTCTTCCCAGAGGCAGGCATCTCTTCTCTGTTTCCCAGCAGCTCCGGCTTTGGCTCTGGTGCCATGAGACTAAACAGCCCCGCCCCTCCTCCAAGTCCCGCCTCCCCCATCCCTCAAAGATTTCCCCGGTTCACCATCATGCTCTCCATCACAAACCCCATCAAAAGTCACCCAGATGGTCTTTCCAACAACTTGGCCTCTCAGCTTCTGAACTACCTCACTTCTAGTTCACTTTCACCAGCTGGTAAAGAATCTGTGTACAATGCAGGAGGTCTGGGTTCGATTCCTGGGTTGGGAAGATCCTCTGGAGAAGGAAATGGTTCCTCTAGCCTCAAACCTCCAATACCTTCTCCAACCTTCTCACCTTCAGCTGAAGACTTATGACTTTGCTAAGAAAACGGCCGCAGTGAGAAGTGAACTGAAAGTCCCTCGGCTGTATCCACCCATCCCCCTGCATCTGAGCATATGTGCTCACACGCCAAGACCAATCCCTCCATGTGTGAGCTGGACCCGGGACCCTCCTGCCATCATGCTGCTAGTTTCTCTTCCATGCAAAGAAAGGCAGACTCTTGGGACCCTCCTTCCTCCTCTAGCTGTCCCCTCATTTCTCCTCTTCCCTTAAAACTCAAAGAGAGGTCTGGATTTGCTGTTTACAATATCCTTCCGTCCCATTCTTTCTTGGAACCCACTCCAATCAAGGAGTTGCCCCCACCTCTCCAGTGAAATATTCCTCCAGGGGTGGTGACCTTCCCATTGCTAAATCCCATGGCCGCTTCTCAGCTGGTCAAGTGTGCACTGGCCATGTTTGATCCCTCTCTTCCTTCGGCTTCGACATGCTGGTCAACTGGTTTCCCTCCCATTTTCCAGCAGTTACTTGTCAGTCTCTTTAGCTGACTTTTTTATTCTCCCCTCCAGCCTCTAAATGTTAAGTTGCCCAAGTTCACATGCAAAGCCACAGTCTGCTCAAAGAAGGATTAGAGGGCACGGGAAGCCCTCATTACAGCTCCTCCCATGTCTTCCCACTGTATACTCATCACCTAGGCTCTCACTCACTGCAGCAAAACCTTTTCTCTATTAGCTCTGCTGGTGTGACCTGGGGATGAAGGAGAGGTGAACTCTGGTGCGACAGGTGGTAAAACAGACCAAAGGCAAGGGCGGCAGCCACTGTTAGACTTGGTGTTTAGGCTGAGAGCTTCAGAACATGATTGCCAGCCATCAACTTTGCAACCTCCACCGAACAACCTTCCCCGGAGGTCAGGTGTTGCTTCTTGAACAGGCTGCTGCTGCTGCTGCTGCTGCTAAGTCGCTTCAGTCGTGTCCGACTCTTAGCGACCCCATGGACTGCAGCCCACCAGGCTCCTCCATCCATGGGATTTTCCAGGCAAGAGTACTGGAGTGGGGTGCCATTGCCTTCTCTACTTGAACAGGCTAACAGAGTCCAAAAGAATATGAGAGAATGGGAGAATCAGATGGGTTTTTGCAAGCTTTCTTTTTGAAATGAAGATGTTAAACTGCCTTACTAAGAAACTGAACACGAAGATGGACGTTACTATCACGAAGCGGAGAATCAAGGGTTCATTTTATTTATTTTTCCTTTGTGTGTGTGTGTGTGTGTGTGTGTGTTAAGGGTACCAGACAGGCTTCCCGTTTGAGGACTGAAAAGGATTTGCATTAGGACACTGAAAAACAAAACAAAACAAACTTTTTCAGCATTACAGGGGAAAAGGGCTTCTTCCTGGGAAATGGAAAAGGCAGTGGTCAGGATGAGGGCAGAAGGACCTACTCCCCCATGGGCCTGATTTTCCAGATCCAATGGTGTCGGGCTGCCTCCTACCCCGGGGAGGGGCCTTCTCCTTTCAAGGCTGGGTTTCGCCTGACTCACAGCTCCAAAAGCCCCTACTTCCACTCAGCCAACAATGCCAGAAAAACATCTGCTAACCCTCCACTTCCCCAAAGAAATGATTAAAAAGTTAAAGAAACACTTCCATATGGAAGAATCCACTCCCAACAGGTCACTACAGAGATACTTCAAACACAATAAAACAGGAAGGACAAAAAAAAAAAAAGGCAGAGAAGTTCACAGAACCCACACAATCTTTTATACAGGGGGGGTAGGGGGGGGCGGGGGGGAAGCCACCCTGTAACTTTACACAGTTCAGAACACCATTTGGCAGTTAAGTATGTCCTTAATCTGCTCGATTTGCTCATTACAGTAAAAGGTTAGAAGAATTCGAGAGTGGTGGCCAAAAATACTGCCATAATCTCTATTCCTAAAGTAAACTCACAAAGCGAATTAACTTCTTCAACTGAAATACTTCAAAGCTGGAAGTCCCACCTCCCCCTACCTAAAGACTGGCCACAGGGAAGAGACGGTCACTTAAAATCAGAAGCACTTGAGTGGATGTATGGTTATTCATTCAACAAACATTTATTGGGCATCAGGACCAGTCACTGGGATACAAAATGAGGCATGACATTCAACCTACCTTTGAGATGATTACACCATGGAAGGGATACTGTGGCTTTCAAGCCAGAACTCAGACCTTTCACAGGAGAAGGGACTAAATGGAAGCAGCGGGGAGAGACACACAGCCCTGGCTTTGAAGTCACACAGATCTAGGATCCAGCTGTTCATAAACCTTGGCCCTGCCATGGCTGTGTGACATTGGATGAGGCCCTCACTGAGCCCGGGCCTCCTCAATGATAGAATGAGGTGAGAACCAGCTTCCTTGTAGGGATGATATAATGCTTAACAGAAATATACATAGGCACACCACTGATGGCTGAAACCAGAGACTTTTTCCATCTCGAAAGCCCTGTGACATGCTGAAAGGCTTCGACTAAGAGCCTTGGGTTTCTTTAAGGCCAGAGGAGAAGGAGCGGACAGAAAATAATCTCCAAGGAATGAAAGTAAAAGAGAAAAAGGAAAAATATATATATAACACTACCAAAAGAAAGAAAAAAAATCCCACAGATACTTGGTTTAGGTGGACTAGAAATAGTGATTTTCTTTGGAGAGGGAAAAAAAAAACAGAGGCAGTTCACACGGAGCTTGGCAAACCCAAGGCCGAGGGAAGCCCGTCGAGAGCTTGCCAGAATGGTGACCAGGCACTTTGTTGCTCCGAGGGGCAGACTGGGCCTCCCTTCCAGGAGGCTGAAGGCTGACTTCTTTGGCTACCTCCCCTGGGCCTTAAATTGCTTCCTGACGCAAGGACCCGGCTAATGGTTTATTTACAACAGGAAGAAGCAATTACCTTGGAGAACACGGAGTCAGAGTCGTCTACCCCACCATTAGCCAGGAACATGGGCACTCTCCACCAATAACCCCAAGATATACGGAGCAGTGACTGCCCTGTTTAAAGACCCGGCCCGGCCCCCGCTCTCCTCCCCACACCGCCCTGGGAGGTGATCGCGAATCAAGTAGGAGAAAGGGAGCCCGGCCAGGCACACCAGGCCTTGAGCTGGGAAGGTATAAAGTCATTTTTGGTTCTGCTGCTGCCTTATTGTGTGATGCTGGGCCTTTTTAGTGAGACCCCATTGTGTCTGGGGGAAAAGTCACAACACATTCATGCGCCAAACCTAGCTCTCCCCAAATAATGTCATCGGTCATGCTAAAAGGGCTTCCCCGGTGGCTCAGCGGTAAAGGATCTGCTCGCAACACAGGAGACGTGGGTTCGATTCCTAGGTCAGGAAGATACCCTGGAGGAGGGCATGGCAACCCACCCCAGTAATCTTGCCTGGAAACTTCCATGGACAGAGGAGCCTGGCAGGCCATAGTCCACGGAGTCACAATAAGTCAGACACGACTCAGCGCACACACACATACACACACACACACACACACACACAATGTTAAAAAAAAGATCCTTGTGGATGAGTGGAACGGAGCATTAGGACAAAATCCTCAGGATTGGGAGCATGGGGAAGCCAGGCTTGGAATGAGCACATTGCACCTTGAAACTAGAAAGTCAGATGACCCATTAGGGAAAAATAGACAGGGGTGCCACCAGGGGAGCTGGGCTAGGGGTGAGAATAGGTAGGCAAGGTTTCTAGAAAGCCCCAGAGAGAGAACAGGAGGAAAGCTGGGAGCTCTCTATGGGAGGAGGCTGACAAAGACAATGGGAAAGAAGCCTAAGGGAATGCAGGCTGTCTGTTCTGATATTTAATATCCGAGAAAGAAAGGCAGGAGAGGTGCAAAAAGCTTAATAGTATTTGTAGTTCAAATTAAAGTGTTCAAAGCCCCGTTATAGAGCAGGGTAATGTATGCAATGACATCTGGGACTGTAATCAGCAAAGCGCTTTCAAGAGCTGCCAAAGCAAACAGCCAAATAACAAATCCACTTTACAGATCATCAATCTGGTCCAGGACCTGCCAAGGTAAATAGTACAAGGCTGAAGTTTGCTTTGCAAACCAGGGAGCTGAGAGTTTAGCGAGGCCTCCATCCAGAGCAGCACCGTTGGGGCAGGGCCTCTGGAGCTTCGTTCGCGTCAGGGGAGTCCGACGAGGCCAGCATCTGAGGAGAAATCAGGCAGGGGGCTGCCAGAGACCCCTCAGTCTGCAGGCCGCCAGGGCTGCCAGGCCGGGCTGTGTCCGCTTAGGTGCCCGCTCTCCAGCCAGACTCTGGCCAGGCTGAAGTCTGTAGACTTCTAAGAAGAAAATCCAGCCTAGAGCTGTTTCTTCTTCTCCCTTTTCCCTAGTCACTGTGAAGGGCCATGAATTCCCAACACGGGAAAGGTGTCTCTCAGAAGTCAGGTGGTGTTTGCAGGAGCTGCAGCCCTGGGCCAGGGGACAGGGCATGTGCTCCAGCTCACAGGCGCCCAGACTCCTTGCTGCTTCTGAGTCTGCAGTGGCCCTGAAGGATGGCAGGGGTGGTGTCCTGTGTGTACTGCTCAGAGTCTTAGAGAACAGGGGAAAAGGGGGCTGGCCTTGCCTTCATTTCCACACCCCACTGGCCTCAGCAGCCTAGAAACACAGCCGTTTTGCTCCTTTCCCTTCCACCCTAAACTGTCTTGATGCAATCTGCCTTAGTCCCTTAAGAGCAAGAGAAGGGACACTTGTAATTCCATATTTATTTATGTGATTCTTTGTTTAATGTCTTTCCCCTCCTAGACTGGGCTAATGACTTCCTAATTGCCTAGGTCTCTGCATGACAGTATCCCCAGGGCCCCCTGCAGAGTCTAGTGCATATGTGTGCTCAGTTTGACTCTTTGCAATCAATCCCATGGGCTGTAGCCCTCTAGGCTCCTCTGTTCATGGGATTCTCTCCAGCAAGAACACCAGAGTGGGTTGCCATTTCCTCCTCCAGGGGATTTTCCCCACCCAGGGATTGAACCTGCATCTCCTGCATTGCAGTTAAGATTCTTTACCACTGGGCCACTGGGGAATTCGAAAAGTGCAGATTGTTGGGATCTATCTAGTCCACAGGAGGCCCTCAATAAATATTTGGTAGCTCTAAAGGCAGATGACCAACAACTTACTAAGTACTAAGCACCTAGTCTGGGCAACTCATCTAAAGACAGTTTAATCCTTAACGAGAACTATATGAGGTATTCTTACTATACCCACTTTCCAGATGAGAAAACTGAGGTCCATTAAGCAAAACAGCCATTTAATTAAGTTTCCCTCAATATGCTAACATTAATTACTTGGCAACAGGAACTCTAGTGGTAGGGATACAGCTGCTTAGATGGTCCCTATGCCTTGTGTCTTTGCATTTCTCCTAGTGTGGGGTTCAGAGAAGCAGTGAGGAAAGTATCTGTTGATTGACTAGCAGAGAAGAGTAGAGTCCACTCTGCTTACATCTTGTTCGGTTGGCTAAGAAGTTTGTTCTGGTTTTTCTGCAAGATCGCATGAAAAAACTTGAACAAACTTTTTCTGGGCTACTCAATACCACTCAAAGTTGTTGTTTAGTTGCTAAGTCATGTCTGACTCTTCAGGGACCCCATGGACTGTAGCCCGCCAGGCTCCTGTGTCCATGGGATTTCCCAGGCAAGAATACTGGAGTGGGTTTCCATTTCCTTCTCCAGGGGATCTTCCCGACCCAGGGATTGAACCTGCATCCCCTGCATTGGCAGGCAGATTCTTTTCTGCTGAGCCATCAGGGAAGCTCCACTATGCTAAGGGCATGGGGCCAAAACAGCTGATTTGGGTGACAGGGGATGAAAGAGAGACAGTTCGGAAAAACCAAGTGCCTTGACTCAGGACTCATGGTAAGTCAACTCTGGAAAGCAGGACTCAGCCGCGAGGCCAGAGGGAATGGGAACATCCTGCCCCACTCCTGAGAGGAATCCGCTGCCCTGACCTTAACAGGGTTTTCATGGAAACAGACTTGACTAAAGAAAGGTTTGCCTAGGTTGACTCGGTGAGAAGAAGAAATGGGCTGAAAATGATACAAGGCTACGAGAGGCAGGCAGTGAAGTGCCTGAGGGAGAAATCCTCAGCCTGCTCTAGGACCTTCTGTGTAACAAGAGCGCCGGCGCCATCAGAGCTTCATTCTTGAGGCCAAGGTCCAGAATCGGGTCAGGCATTTACTGGGCTCTAGTGAATACTACTTGCTGCTACAATAAGTCATCCCTGTGACACTCATGCTTTCCAAAAAGGACAATTCAATAATCTCTCTGGCCCTTCTGCTATGATTTATCACGTGCAAGGCATTGGCTTGATGCTTGAATACACTCTGTATTATCCTTACGCTAAAACTCTGCAACATGAGCTTTATCATTCTGCTTTATAGACAAGGAAACTGAGGCTCTGAGAAATTACAGAACCTGCCCAAGGTCATCCAGCTCACCCTTGTCTCCCACATGCCTTTCCCTGACTTCCAAGGAAGGATGCCCATCTTTACCTTCCCTCAACAGCTCTCAGTGGACACAGCTCTGACAGGAGCTGAGAAATACTTTGTCGATGTTCCCACTGAGTCATGATCATCTGTTTACACATCTATCAGCCTTGCTAGACTACGAGCATCTGAAGGGCAGTGAGATTGTGTCCGATTACCTTTCAGAATCTCTAGGGCTTTGGGGCCCTAGAATCTGAATCTTGAGGACTCATCAACTTATATGTTGAATTTTTATAGAGGAACGAATTGATGAGTGTGAGCATGCGTGCTGACCTCATATCTCAATTAGGGAAACAAAGGACCAGAAAGGTTCAGGAACTTCATGAAGCTGTATAGCTATTCCAGTGGGCATAAAGGGGGCTCTCGGGCTTGGGGAGGACATAAGAGCTGGCATGATGGTGTGGTTTGCACGGGACTGGTGAGGGCTAGGGGCAGCAGGGTGTGGGCTGAGATGCCCACCTGGCTCACAAAATACCTCCATTTTGACCAGGGTCTGGCTTGAGGTCACAGACAACTACTGATGAGAATGGGTACTCTGAAGACTACAGGTGGAGACCAGTGGTCATGTACAAACCCCTCTGAAGATAGAGCTGCTTCTGTCTTCAGAGCAGCAGTGGCCGACACAATCTTTCAGGGTCCCTGGGCAGTGACTGTGCTTGTTCTTCTCACAAGGATTGCATCTTTTTGCTTAAACGGGCTTCTCCCCTGACCCAGATGCCAACCAAGGTCCAGAGATCGGCCTGAGGCATCACCAGGAAGACAGGAAGAACCTTGTAAAAGCGCCTTGATGAGGTTAACACAGAAGGGCTTGAGGAGACCCTAGGCAGCAGCCTGCAGTTTTGGGGAGGACAGAATTCTAGAAAAGAGCTCTGAATCTGGAGTTAGGAGGCCAGGATTTGGTCCTGGTCCTGCCTCTTACCAAGCAACAAGACTTCTCTGTACTTCGAGGAGACAGTTCCTACTTCAGAGGGTGGCTGTAGGGATTAATAAAGGTATTAACTCTGTAAGAACTTTGTAAAACTGTAACATGCCTATCACATGAAGTTTCTTCTTCTACTGTCAAATGGGTCCCCCTTCTTCAATCTGCAACCATGAACTCTACCCAACACAAACATAAACCCCGTCACAAACATGGTGGTCAAGGGTTCCATCCTGTTGGGAAGGAAGCGGATTTCTAGGATGGTGAAGGGAGGTGAGAAGAGGAGGTTGGTAGTCAGAGCAGGGAGTCCAAGGCCTAGAGGGCTCCCAATGTGAGCACAACATGGCGCAGCTAACAGCTGGGTACACTGTAGGCCCACCGTCCTGGTGAGACTCTGCTCCAGGGGGGCCACCAGTCAGTATCTGTTCAAAGAACAGCTTCTTCTCACACCCCACTCAACTCAGAAGAGAAGCCCATCTAGGTTCGTCTTCACAGAGCCTTTCCAGAGAGAGGAGGCCTAACAGGGGCTGCCCTCTTCAGAGAGCTGGCCAGTGGCCCAGCTCCAGGGCCTGGTGGGCTGGGCGGCAACTCACCGCGTTTGTCTGAGGCAGCCTCACCGTCTCGTGGGAGGTCGAGACGCACATGCCAAACCAGACACACATATGGAGAAGATTAGCCCGACGTGCAAAAGAGACAGACCAGCACAGGAAGGTCCATGGAAAAGGCTGGCTTGGTACAAACAAAAAAAAAAAAAGTACACCACCCAAGCCCAGGGTGGGCTAAGTTATGGGCAGATAAAGCTCTTGTCAGCCCTGGTGACGGGCTGAGGGTTCAGAAGGGTAGTCACTTTGGGTCAATAAACACAGGCTGTATACCTGCCGTGTGCTGAGTACACACCGACAAGCCCACATGGGACAGAAATGACAGACACGGCACTGAAATGTGCTCCTTGTTCATGGGTTTCTTGACAGGAATTCCCCTTTCATTTTCCTTGAGGAGTAAGAAAGGTTATATTATCTGGACCTTTCCTATTTGCCAAGGTGGGCAGTCAGGGCATTCTAGAACAAAAGGGGAGGGGCCGCTCGTGCTTTCCAACCTGTCCCCCGCCCAAGGAAATTTCAGAAGCTCCAGCGTTTGCTCTCTGTCAGAAAGTGATCCAGAGAATAGGACGTTCTGGTATCAAACAAGCCAATGGGATCTTCAAAAACCTTAGAAAGAGGCAATTTCTCTGGATATCAGCAGGAACCTCTGAAAACTGCCTAAAGAACCCACCTCTCACTTCTAGCCTTCACTACCTCCACCCCTTTGTCCTGACGGTTCTAGGGGCTGCTACTGCTCCACAGATATTTCTCTTGCGTTTCAGAAAGTCTGGAAGCTCCTAGAAGGCAGGATAAAGTCTTACAGGCTTCTCTCACCTCTACCACACCCAGCACTTGTAGTAGGCTGTCAACGATAAACATACGTAGAAAACCTACTCTGTGCCTGGCACCGTGGCTTCAGGGACCATCAGGGAGATGGCAGAATTGTTTCAACCGTGATTGTAGGAGGTCAAAGCTATCAGGTACCACTCAGCAACAGCTGCTGTTCTTTCAAATGAGGAAACTGAGTCCAGAAAGGGAATACTAGGTGTCCTCTTGGTACTCATAAGCTTGTGTTACTGATGGCTGACCAGGCAGGCTGGGGGACTCTCTCTGGGGCTGACTTTTGAGAGGCTTTCGGGTCATCAATTCAGCCAACTGGCCACAGACTCATGCGTCTGCCTCCCCCGTAAGACCTTCTGCTGAGAGGAACAGCCTGCTGCCCAGTTGATTAACGTGTGCATTTGGGAGCCGAGGACAATTCAGGAATGAATACTGCTCATGGGACATGCCCCCCAACTTGTGAAAAGAAGCTAGAAATTTCAGGAACTTCCTTCATTGAACTGGAGGCTTTTCAACTGGGAAGAGACCTCAGGGCCTCCAGAACTTAATTCTGTATTGCACTCACTTGTTTCCCTGGCAATTTCTGCGCCTCAACAGTAAGTTGCTTCAGGGCAGAGACTGTATCTTATTCACTCTCTCCACTAGGCATCTCCAGGGCCCAATGATGGTTGATTAAAGGAGACTGTCAAGAACTGCTCATCAAAACAACATCCTGAACTTGATAACGGGGAGCAGCCTCCTAGAAGAGCTGGCACTTGAGCATGGTCTTGCAGGACCCTGGCGGCTCAGTGGCCAAGAACGTGCCTGCCGATGCAGGAGATGTGGGTTCGATCCCTGAGTTGGGAAGATCCCCTGGAGAAAGGCATGACAACCCACTCCAGTAATCCTTGCTTGGGAAAGCCCGTGGACAGAGCAGCCTGGCAGGCTACGGTTCATAGGGTCGCAAAAGAGCGGGATATGACTAAATGATAACAACAACAACTTGCAGGATCCACAGGCAAGTGTGGCTGAGTCACATAGGTGAGCCTCGAGGAAGAGAAAGGAGTAAAGAGATCTTCCTGATCACCACCCAGTAGGCACTCCTGCCCCCTCTCTGTGTTCTTCCTATGAAAATCTTCACTCTCATTTCCAATTGGAAAAGTCATATATGTTTTTACTGCAAAATATATATACATAAACCTCATAAAAGTGAGAATTCTTTTTTTAACTTCTCCAGATAACTACTATTAACATAGTTTTGGTTTCTTTGCTAGCAACAAAATGATATTATACACACTGCTTTCCAACTGCTTTGTGTAAAATCTAAAAGTGTTCTTCCTCATACTTACCTGCTATTGCTATGATAAGGTACATACTCAAATTTACTGTTACCCACGCCTGTACTGATTGACAGCTGTGTTACTTATTAAATAGTTTTTCTTTGCTATTGCAACAGCGCTTTTTCCTGTACCTTAGTAATTTGACCGATATTTTTATAGGATAAATTTCTAGAAGATAAATGACTAGGTCAAAATGATTGAACTGTTAATATGTATATGGTTACCACCAAACTGCCTTCCAGAAAGAGTGACCCAGTTTTACATGCCACTGCCAGGGTCTGAACAAGTACTGCAAGCCTTAAGTAGAATCAGTGCCTCCTGCTGAACTGCTGTGAACGGATCTGTGGCCCTCACCTCCAGCTGAGTTCCTGGGTCAGTTCCCTCATTCTCTATGGGCTCTGCTCCCTCGTCGCTACACCCTGCACACTTGGCTGTCATCTAACTTGCAACACAGTCTCATCACACTCCTACAAAATCACGAACATTTACACTTATTATATTACTTTGTAAATGTCTCCCAGCCTCTCCAAATAGATCTGGGGCTGCCCCAAGGGAGAGAAGACCTCTATTTCCACCCTTTATCATCTCCCAACCTCTCTCCCCATCCTTCTCCAAAGTAACACTGAGCCCAAACATCTCTTCTGTGCTGAAGACCCATAGATTCCACTCCCCAGAAGTGAAGGCCCCATCTTGACACAGAAGCTCAAGTCGGAGCTGACTTCTCCATGTGACTGGTGACTTTCAGTGAATGAAGTAAAAAGAGTAAAATAAGTCAGAAAACTGGGGAGCATCCTTAACATCTTCTCTTCTCTCACTTATACTGATTCCATCACAAAGTCCTCTGACTGTATGTCCTAAATATCACTGCCGTCTGCCTGCTTCATTTTGTTACTGATACCAGCCTAATCCATTCTATCACCTCCTACTGGACTTCTGTAGAAGTCGGTTTTCCAGCGTGATCTTTTCAAAACTCATACATGATCCTATCACTCTCTGATGAAAACATATTTCCTGTTGCCATGGGGTCGCAAAGAGTCAGACACGACTGAGTGACTTCCACTTTCGCTTTTAAGATGAGACTCAAATCCTTCCGGTGAGCAGCTAGACCCCACAGCCTCACCCATGCTCTTTTCCGCCCTCTCCTCCCTTGAACACTGAGCTATAGCCACATAGGACCTCTTTCTTTCTTTTTCAAGTTAATTTTTATTTGAGTGGAGTTTATTTATAATGTTGTGTTAGTTTCTGCTGTACAGCAAAGTGATTCAGTTATACATAGACACTCTTTTTAGATTCTTTTCCCATATAAGTCACTACAGAGTGCTGAGTAGAATTCTCTGTGCTATACAGGAAGTCCTCATTAGTAATCTGTTTAATATATAATAGCGTGAATATGTCAATTTCAGTCTCCCAACTTACCCCTCCCCCCACCTTCTCCCTTGGAAACCGTGAGTTTGTTTTCTATATCCACACAGGCCCTCTTTCACCTTGACCACTCCCCATACCTCTTATACCACTGCCCTCTTGGCTGACTTAACTCACCCCCCTAGGGCTTAGCCTCAATGTGACTTCTCAGGAAAAACTCTCCCCAAATAGCTCTTTCAGATGCTCTCATACCACGTGGAATGCCTCCTTCGTAAGACTTCACACAATTTGTAATCATGTTTATTTGGGAGTCTATTTGATTAATGTCTTTTCCCCTCCCTAGACCATAGACTTCACAAGCCCCATTGTGTCCAAGCACAGTGCATTTAACAGTACACACAGAAGCATTGAATAGCTATTTGATGGATGATGAACTAATGAATGGCGGGTGCTCAGGCACATATGACAACACGATTTCTCAATTTTTTTCTGTTAAGGTCTCCTCACTGGCTATTTTAGCCAGATTTAATCAGATACTGTGAGTCTTTTCGTGGGAGAAGCACTCAGCCTGACTGTTCCCAGCTGACGGTCCCTAGGGACCACCCTACACTGTTTATCCTACTACAGAGACCAGCAGAAATGGAGAAGCTCTTTTCAAAAACACCTCCTTGAAAGAGCCCCTGCTTTGGGGAGTTGGCCCATCTCTCTCTCTCTCGCCAGTCAGGCCCATTACTCTTGGAATCCAGCCAGACACTTTTTGAAAAAGAACCCCTGTCACTTTAAGATTTTAGTCCCTTGCTTGGGCCATATATCAATGTTCCTTGCTGCAGTGGCTATGCTGCCTGCTGTTCAAATTTGTCCAATTAGACACAGCCCCATGGGGTGGAATTCAGTGTGAAATCTGCCTGCCACTGACCAAGAATGAATTGGTGTCAAAACTCCTCCTTTGCTGGGCAAAGCCCACAGGGAGCCCAACACAGGTCTTCCCCAGGGATGGCTCACAACCCTCGGGCAGTGCCCAGTGCCCTGAGGCTGAGGGTCACCCTTCCCACCCCAGTGACACCCAAAGACTATACCGGGCAGGGTGGGGAGGGGCAAAGCTGCTGGAGCAGGTGTGGGATGGGGTAGAGGCTGGGAGGAAGCACCAACAGACACAAAAGGTACGGCTCAGAGTTCCTTGTCATCTCTATTCAAACACAACAGAAACCAGGATTCTCACCCTCCCTGAACACAACTAAGCTACAGCCTATGTCCTGAGCTGTGATTCACGGAGACACAAACAGTCAAAGTTTCAAAGTCTCTTGGTGGTGGGAAGAGGGATGGGGTGCTTCTAAAGCACAGGCAAGGGATTTCCCGGGTGGTCCAGTGGTTAAGAATTCACCTTGTAATGCAAGGGACGTGGATTTGATCCCTGGTCTGGGAAGATCCCACATGCTGCAGAGCAACTAAACCCACAAGCTGCCAACTACTGAGCCTGAGCACCACAATAAGAGAGTCTGTGTGCTGCAACGAAATCTGTGTGCTGCAACCAAGACCCGACACAGCCAAATAAATAAACAAATATTGTAAAATAGATAACCAATGGAAATTTGCTGTATGACTCAGGGAACTCAAACTGGGGCTCTGTAACAACCTAGAGGGGAGGGAAAGGGTGGGAGGTGGGAAGGCATTCAAGAGGGAGGGGACATATGTGTACCTATTGCTAATTGAGGTATGGCAAAAACCAAACCAATATGGTAAAGCAATCATCCTTCAGTTAAAAATAATTTTACAAAAACAAAAAACAAAAAAATAAAGCACAAGCAAAGTGCTCATGAAACCATGGAAATGAGTTTCAAGGTAACAATTTTGAACAAAAACCCTCCTTTGCAGTCACTCTCTAACTTATTTTTCAAATGTTTTTAAATTTCTTCTCGAGAAGCTCAAACTTTTAAAAACTTATGAAATTCTTAGGACATTAGACGTTTGAACATGGAGAGATTTCAGAGGTCATCTAATCTACATCCTTATTTTCTACACGAGGTGCCTGAGATGAGGGAGAGGAAATGACATAGCCAGGATCATACAGTCAGTCACTAGCAGGGCGGGAAGCCAGGCTGCTGACTCTGAGCTGGGCTCCTGCCATCCTGTTCGGTGCTGCCTTCCTTTCTGGGCTATTTTAGTTTGCTTTTTAACACATGGGCAATGCTGAGTCAGGACATACAGTGCTCATGAAACCATGGTATACAGAGTTGGGATATATTAGAACTGAGATTATTTACACACATCATACATAATATATAAATACATGTATTTGTTATACATACATATTTAATCCCAGTTCTAGCTTCCTCTACATGATCAGTTCACACAGGAGCTGTGCTGTGGGCTTCAGTTTCATCAATGTGTATAGTAAAGGAAGTTGGGGGCTGTAAGTATTCCAAGGCTCCTTCCATCTCTCATTCATTTGTTCACTCATTGAAACATTTTCTGAGTGCTTAGCATGAGTCAGCCTCTGGGGACACAGAGATAAAGGAGGAGTCCTCAGACTTCCCTGGTGGCTCAGATGGTAAAGAATCTGCCTGCAATGCAGGAGACCTGGGTTCAATCCCTGGGTTGGAAAGATCCCCTGGAGAAGGGAACGGCTACCCACTCCAGTATTCTTGCCTGGAGAATCCCATGGACTGTAGTCCGTCAGGCTTCTCAGAGAAGCCTGGCGGACTACAGTCCATGGGGTCACAAAGAGTTGGACACGACTGAGCAACTAACACTTGGGACTTCCCTGGTGGTCCAGTGGTTAAGAAGCTGCCTTCTAATGGAGGGGACAAGGGTTTGATTCCTGGCTGGGAAACTAAGATCCCACATGCCCCAGGGCAACTAAGACCACGTGCTGCAACTAGAGGGAAGTCCGTGCACAACAAAGATTCCCGCATGTGCCACAACTCAGATCTGATGCAGCCAGATAAATAAATATTTAAATTTAAGAAAAAGAGAAAGGAGGAGTCCTGACAGGAAGAGAGGGCCACAGAAGGGCCTGTGTGCTAAGCGCTCTAGCAGATGCCTGTGCCCTGGGAACACAGAGGAAGGAGGCTCGAGCTGAAGCAGTGTCAGAATTCCTGCTGGAAGCTGGGGTGAGCATGATGAAAGCACCCCCAAACACTTCACAGACACTAGCAGCTCGAATCCTGTCTCCCACCCAAGCCTTGACAATGAGTTATCATCTCCTCCAGGAAGAATGTACAAATGAGAAGGGAACAGGTAGTCTGGCAAAGAGGAGAAACAAAGAGCCCACTAACCCACACAGCAGCCCGGGGGGCCCGGGGAAAAGCAGAGCTGTCGGATAGCTTACGAGCCAGCATCGGAACACAGCAGCTGGGCCCCGCCTGCTTCCTGGGGATTCTGCACCGTGGTGATGAATGGTCTCTGGGTCCTCACAGGGAAGAGGGGGCTACTCAGGAAACTGAGACCCACCTTTTGACTGAGAAGCCATATGGAGGAAGGAAGTGCAGAGTGCGTTCACCAGTCCCTCCCCAAACTCACCCCCTCCACAACCCTCAAGTGAATACTTTTAAGAACATCTAAGATTTTTTTTTGGTGGGGAGGGGGGCACACCACGCAGCTTACGTGATCTTAGTTCCCCCATTAGGGATCGAACCCCGGTCCACAGAGCAGTGAAAGCACAGCACCTTAACCACTGGACCGCCAGGGAATCCCCTAAGATGTTGCTGAAAGGACTAACTTTCTCCTCTACACCAACCTTCCAAGGTCGGAAGGATTTGTCCCATTGCTTCATTTGACAGGAACAGGAAACGCAAGGCAGTTCAGGGCCAGTGTCTCTACAGCTTTCTAGGGGGTGGCAGAGCTGAGACTGGGACACAGGGCTAGGACTCCCTGAGGCCAAATTCTCACTGCATTACTTATTTTCATGTTGCAGTGGAGGGTTCCACATATATTCATATTTAACCAGTGAGATTTCAGAGGGAAAAATAATCAGAATGGGTTATAAATGAGTTCTTCCCCCTGGGGAAGTTTGGGCTCTAGACAAAAGTCTTCTCATCTTTAAAAGACTCCCTTTTGTAAAATGAACAATCTGGCCCGTGGTCATCAGCTGTCTAAAAGACTGCTGGGTTACAGTGAATTTCCCCATGTGATGTTAAATCCATGTGACCATTATCCTTTTTCTTTTTTTTTAAAAAAACCAACGGCTAAGCAGCTCAATCAAATTAATTGTGGTGCTTTCAAAAGGCATCAAAATAGCCACGACTCTCCCCGAAAAAAAAAGGAAGGCGCCTTATTTTCAGGAAAAGATGTAAAGTCCTCACTCTAGAGTACTCAAACAGATATTCATTCCATGACAAATCCTCCTTTTCTCCCGCAGCATTTTTTTTTTTAAAGAGAGACTTAAAAATATCAACACCAATAATGAGACTATATTCTCAGCTTACTTCTGGCCAAATTTTATTTTCAGCTTTGAGTAACTGGGAGTTCTTTATGGCCAAGGACAAAGAAACAGGAGGCTGGAAAAACTTCATTAAAGAGCTAAGCAACACAACTCACTTGTTTGAAATGAAGTGGAGGCCAGAGAGAGGGAGGAGAAAGGGAAGCAGGGAGGGAGGCATGGCAAGGCCATGCACTTGGCCAAGTCTTGGGCCTACAGAAATGTCCCCGCCAAATCGTGGCTGAGTTACAACTTCCCTCCTAAGAGGATGGCCGAAGGCTTGGAGGGGTGGGCGTAACCCCAGGAGGCAGTCCTGGTCCTCAGCAAAGTGAGGAGAGGAAAGAATCCTTTCTGCTCCTATAAACTGCTCGGTTTGGCAGCTCTCCTAAAACAGAACCTTCCAGAGACTAGCACTTTCCCTCAGAGTGAGTCCCTTGCATTCTCATGGGTTTTACAATCAGCAAAGTGCCTTCACATGTGAGCTCACTCTTTTTAAAAAATTTTTATTTTATATGGGGTCACAAAGAGTCGGACACGATTTAGTGACTCAAAAACAACAACCAAGAATGAACTTATGGTTACCAGGGGAGAAGGGAGGTGGTGGACAGGTTGGGGGTTTGTGACTGGCACATAACACACGCTATGTTTCAAATAGGAAGAGGAGGTGGGCGAGGAGACATGTAAGTTCATCTCTCAGTGATAACCAGCATCTTATTTCTTCTGCTACTGCTCGGTCCTGCCTTGGATTAGCAAAGGGTGGCCATTTAATTTCATGCCACATCTATCCAGAAAACTGGATGCTAGAAGGAAGCTGAGAGTCTACTTTAAACAACTAAGCAGAAAAGGGAAAATGGAAATACCACATGCTTAGTTGTGTCTTTAAAGCTCATAAGAAAAAAGGCTAGATGTAAGGATTCAGAAGACTTAAATTCTAGTCTATAACTTACCCATCATATGATGTGGGAAAATCTTAAATTCTTTAGGTCTCTTTTTTTTTAAATCTTTAAAATGAACTAATAGTAATAATCCCTGCCTATAACACCACATGCTTTAAGGTTCATCTGAGATAACATCTTTGACAGCTTTCTGTAAATATTAAAGCATTATACACCTATGATATATTATTATTATCATGACTGAAGAGCTTATCACATACGTCTCAGGCAGATTGAAGAAATCCTCTTTGCCTATTACGAAAACATGTGAAACATCCAAAGCAAATATTAGAAAGCATCTAATTATATCCTCTGGGTCCTGTCACTACGGCAGGTGAATTCTTATGACTTAAGAAAAGTAAAAGAACTGGGAAAAAAGAACCCATAGTCACATACTTTCTTTCTTCAGTGTGCCCTGGAGGAGAGTCAGGGACAAGTGAGGAACCCAAATCTTTTCAGTCTGAAGTGTAGCTGTCTAGGAAGAGACTGATGCATAAATAAAAACTGGGTTTTAGAGTCAAAGTGACCTGAGAGGATGAGATGGTCAACAGCATCACTGACTCAATGGACATGAACTTGAGCAAACTCGGGGAGACAGGGGAGGACAGAAGAACCCGGTGGGCAACCGTCCACAGGTTCGCAAGGAGTCGAACATGACTCAGTGACTGAACAAACAACAGTGACAACCCGGGCTCAGGTTCTAACTCTGCCAAAGTCTATCCGTGACCCTGGAGCAATTTACTTAACCTCTTCAGGCTTTGGGTACTAATCTGAAAAATGAAGATGAGATTTATTTGTGCACAGTTGCCGTAAGAATTTGGAATTTTGTATGGCCTGTAGCAGATGTTCATTGTACAAGTCATCTTGCATTTTACATATCTCCTAAAAGGTCATAAAATTCTACTGGCTTGCTCAAGGAGGTAGCTATCAGAGAAACAACATAAAGACACTAGTGTGGGAGCATGGAAAACCCAGGCTTTGAAGGTTTGAAACTAGCTGCGAGACCATGGGCCGGGAACAGCTCAATGCCCTCATCTGTAATGCAGGAAAAGTACTGTATGGTCAATATAAAGACTACAAAACCCAAACTAGGAAAAACTCTACAATGTCAAGCATATAAAAAGGGATCAATAAATATCAATCACGGGGCACAATTCATTTTCTCAATTTATCCCTTTTTAGTTCACTATGTCTGAAATTTCCCTGTGTAGGTACCATAAACATGTTATACAGACTTTTCTATTTCATTTGCTGTTTCTTTTGGCCCATGTGGAAAGGTATATATGTACAAAAGTGGCCAATTATTTTTTCCTGGCCCATCATGTAGAAAATGTCTTGGTTTTTTCTTCTTTTGGCAAACATTTGGAATCTTGGATATAAAATAATAAGACAGCTTTAGTATAACAAGAGTATAACATTCAACACGAGTGTAACAAGCATATTTAGATAGTAAACATCAGAGATATTGCTGTGTCTTGTGAGCCTCAGATGTTATCCCATCTGCTCTCATTTCCTATTCCTCCTGCCTCCATCCTTGGCCTCTTGTGCTCTAGGAGAGCTCTGAAAACACCTTTG
Source organism: Okapia johnstoni (assembly GCA_024291935.2). Classification (NCBI taxonomy): domain Eukaryota; kingdom Metazoa; phylum Chordata; class Mammalia; order Artiodactyla; family Giraffidae; genus Okapia; species Okapia johnstoni. The sequence continues at coordinate 119,281,361 of CM044308.1, read as the reverse complement.
CTGCCATATCTGTTCTCACAATCTCATCCAAAAATGCCTCTTCTCTTTCAATTCCCAGCTTACCTATTTATCATCTTATAAGACGATCTTAAGTCCATCACCTTCGCTGAATCAGCTCTCATTTCTAATATTCTTAGAGGAGTTGATGAATAAACATATGTTTACTTGCTATTTCTATATTGGAAGAATAAAACTGAAGGCTAGAAAACCAGCAGAAATATACTTTTTCCTATGGAAAATGTCTCATAATAAATGCATAGGGAAAAAAATGTTTTCTGAAAATTATGAGTTCAGTGTGAAAAAGACATTTGAAATCCACCTTCAAAGATACACACTACTTTTCATTTTAATGGAATTATAGCTATTTATAGTCTGACTAACGACTAAACAGAGATACAGTACAGCACAAGAGAGGAAAAAGAAATTACTTCAGTCAATGTCAAAATGACAAGCCATCAAAAATCTGTGGATTATTAAGGAAAAAAAAAAGGAGATCTCCTAAACAGATCTAGATGGCCCAGCAAACTTCTGAATTTAATCTTGTGATACACTGTAACGACAAAAGGCCTCTACGGCATAGCAGGCAAATTTATAAGAATATGATCAATACATTTGACATATTATTTAATTATAGACTCTAGTGACAGAGACAATATGAAAACCTAGCGTCAACATTCTGACAGCAGAATAAATAAATAGATATAATTATTCCTCATACTAATCCCAGAAGAATTGTAAATTATCAGGCCAGACTGTAGATCTGAGTTCTAAGGTTTCTTTAATGTGATAGAGTTTGATGTAGGGGGTGTCATATCACCAATATCATGCCTTTTTATTAGAATGAAAAGGTCTCTGAGGATTTCAGGTTCAAATGGTCAGAACAACTCCAGGTTCTCTACATATTATTAGTATTCCCTGATCACGGCTTCCTGCCGGGATACACACATGGAGAACTATGGGGAAGAAGGTTAGAGGCAGAGGCAGAAGCAGGAGCCTAGTCACTACTGTTGCTGTTGTTCAGTTGCTAAGTCGTGTCGGACTGTTTGCAACCCCATGAACTGCAGCACACCAGGCTTCCCTGTCCTTCACCATCTCCCAGAGTTTGCTCAAATTGATGTCCATTGAGTCGGTGACGTCATCTATCCATCTCATCCTCTGTCGCCCCCTTCGCCTCCTGCCCTCATCTCTCCCTAAATCAGGGTCTTTTCCAATGAGTTGGTTCTTTGCATCAGGTGACCAAAACATTGGAGTATCAACTGTGCATGCTCTGAATCTTGGAATCTCGACTTGGAGGCGGAAGCACTTATCCATCATTTCACAGAGCAGGACAGTGAGAACCAGAGAAAAGGATGGACGTGCTCAAGCTCACAGGGCTTCCTGGCAGAATCAAGTCCAAGCCCAAAGTTCACGATGTACAGTACAAAGCTCTTTCTCTATCCTGGATGAGAAAGCAATTGCCAAGGTGGTCAGCTAGAACATGGCCAATATAGCCATGGCTATTATCGTACCAACAGAAGGAACGCACTTTCCAGCGAGGGCTAAGAGAAATGACAGTTAACATTTAACATTATGGGACCGACTTCAAAGGCACTCCAGCTGGACTCTAATGATGGGAGATGAAACTGCTAACATTAGCAGAAAGTTGCAGGTGGACAACTTGGACTGGAAATAGCACACAAGGCCTCCGGGCAGGAGTGCTCTGTGGAAACCCCACACAAGGCTGCTGCCTCACTGCAGGGCGGGGGAAATATGGGAAATAACCTTCTGTCTGTGGTTCAACATGTTATTAAGCTGTTCATTCCTCGTTAACGCTAGAAACAGTCACGATTGCCATTTAGTGGAGGGGAGCAGGGTGTGGCTGCCAATGACAATATGAAAGGGAGATGGTGCCGCTGGGTGGGTGTCAAGAAAGACTATTATTTTTGCTACAAGGAGAGGAGACAGCTGCTGTTTGGGTGCCACCAATGAATAGAGATTGGACACTGCAGATCCTGGAGCCTTAGGAGGGAAGTTCCAATGTAGAAAGGTCAGTTCATTCTAGAATCTCTACTCTTGCTTCAGAAAAGGGCAGAAATCACCTGCAGAACCCTTGCTAACTTTTGGCCACAGAGAGTCTCTTGAATGAAGGGTTGATTCCATCTACCAGGGAAATAGTCCATTCTTTTTCCAGCAGATTCTAGTCCCTTCTAGCAGATTCTAGCCCCTTCTAGCAGATTCTAGTCCCTTCTAGCCAGTGTTCTGGTCCCCAGTATGATGATGGATGAAGAGGAGGAAAGGAGCAGGACAGAGCTCTGGCAGCAGGTGGTGGGGGGGGTCTCTGCCTTGGTGTCCCATACATCCTGAGATGCCCCAGACACAAACACTGCCCATGCTGTCCCTCCACCACTTGGTTTGACTTGTCAGGCCTGCAGAGCCATCCTGGTCAGGGCAATCTGGCATGTTCCATCTGGTTCCTCCCACTTTCAGACCTCATCCAAGTTCTTGGCCCGAGTCAGCCCACAGGTAGGTGGAGGGGAGGAGACTGGCATCAGGCCCCCCATGGCAGGCTGTGCCTCTGCTCCAGGCTTCTGTCCCCTCCCCCAAAAAAGAGTCCCAGGGATATTTGTGCACTGGATCCCTGACTTGAGCAGGGTCCGCTGTCTAGGAACAAGACCGTGTCTCACCCAGCCACCCACACAACTCAGGAGAGTCTTGCTGGATTCTCAACATGCTATTGAGGCCACACTGCGAGCTGCCCCTGCTGCTGCTACTGTCCCACCAGCCCAGACATCTGCACAGAGCTGTTTCCTAGAATTCCCATCACTGCATGATGCCAGGAGTGGTACCTCCCTGCTCCACAACCCAATCACCAGAACCATCCAGTTGATCAGGCCTAATTCTCAGCACAGGCCCATGAACAAGCAGGTGTTTGAGAAAGGCTATTTGCTGATAAGCAAAATAACACCATCCACAGATGAATGAATGAAAGCGCCGGACCTGTTATCCAGGCTGTGTTGCCTTTATGTTGTTTTATTATATCCTATTATATATGGCATCCGGGGTGGGTTCTGGAGAAGAGTTCTCTCTCTCACTCACTGGTCCATCAGCTTTGTCCTGAGCTAGTGAGGGTGGTGGGGAGATGTGGAGCAGAGGCTTTAAAAGCTGAGCAATGAAATGCACAAATTGGTCAAACACCTAGAGGGGAAACAGCTAAACATAATATAATGGATATAATATATACATATGCATATATTAAATTCAGAGAGAAGACATAACTCTTCAGAAACCTGAAATTTTTAGGAATAGAAAGCAGTGAAAGACGAGCACATGCTATAGTCATCTCTGACTTGTATTACCAGTCTTCAGAGTCTGATAGCATCATTAGTATCTGTTGTGAGAAAGGAATCTTGGTTCCCGCTGTAGCACTTCCAGAAAAGGAATGGCCATGGCCAGAGTTCGCTTCTTACACCAATCGATCGAATACATGAAGAATTCCTTAGGGGAAAAGAGCTAAACACAATTTAAGTTGAAACTGTTAATTTAATAAACCTAAATGGCAGGAATTGTTGGCTATTACCCTGAGGAATTGAGCACAGCACATGCAGGTTTGCGTGTGAGCCTGAGCTGGTGTTTGAGAAGAGGGCCATGCCATTCACAGTGCCTGGATTTCTTTTCTGAAGAATTTGCCTTTTCTATTTATTTCCCCCTTCTCCTTCCCTCCCTCTCTCCCTCCTTTATTTCTTGGATTGAACAGTAGGTATGTACAACTCTGGGACCCTATCACTGCTGCTCTGAGAATGACATCCGAGGCTCCTCTCCCAAATGGCTCCCATTCAGCACATATTTCCTGAGCAACTGCTGTAGATCAGACAGGACTCAAAGCACCAGAGCATCCCCGATGGAATGATAGAGTCCCACCTAGGAAGAAGTGCAGTGACAGAGAAACTGAAGGGGAGATGATGGAGGGGAAGTTAAGATACTGGACATAAGAGGGATTTCCTTGGTAGTCCAGTGCTTAAGACTCCGCACTTCCACTGCAGGGTTTGATCCCTGATTAGGAAACTAAGATCCCGCAGGCTGTGCTGTTTGGCCAAAAGAAAAAAAAAAAGATCCTGGCCATGGGAACCACTGAGCTTACTGAGGGGTGAGGGACAAAGTTGTGCAAAAAGTCCTGCCACCTGAGGTGGCTCTTTTTTTTTTCCTTTTTAAAAACATTTTATTTTTTTTAAATTGAAGGATAATTACTCTACAATTCTGTGTGGGTTTCTGCCAAACATCAACACGAATCAGCCACAGGTATACCGATGCACCTCCATCTTGAAACCCCCCCCCCCCCACCTCCTTGAGGAGGCTCTTGGGAGGAGGAGCAGGTGACATCTGGCTGACAGGATGGAAGAGGAGGCAAGGTGAGGGGCCAAGTAAGGGGACATCCTGGCAGGAGCAATGGCAAAGGGGCGTAAGACTGGGGTCAGGGAAGACTAGCTGACTGGCCCCACATGGGGGGGGCTGGGGGTGTGGCTGGAAAGTGCGACTGAGGGAGGCTCACTGAGCGCCCTGGGCCGTATTCTGGCGCTGTCGTTAACCAGCAACATGGTGCTGCCCATCCCATGGGCTTCTCTGCTCTGAGCTGAGAGCACAGACCCCCAGGCTGAGGGTCCGGTCTGAGGTGGTTCTGGAGCCTCTCCTGGGCCTCGGAACAGGGAGTGCAGGCTGACACGGGCGGAGGTGCAGAAGGGCGCGCCACTGGAATGTTTGGGAGAGGATTAAAGGCATTTTCTAAGCCAACGGTTCCACGGATGGGTGAAGGGGAGTTCCAACACCAGATGCACGCGGGGATGGCTGAGTGTTTGGATCCGGAATTCCCTTTGGTGGCTGGAATCAACCTCTCTGACAAAGGCCACCTGGACAAGCCCCGATCGGGAAGGGGCCCAACCGACTCCCTGGGTACGACTGATTGGCCCAGAATATCAGGTTAGTGAGTCGAAATAATTAAACATCAGGCCAGCTGTTTTCGGCCATTAGGTAACATTTTTCATTTCGGAGACCACACAACGGAGAGGGGGAGAACCGAGAGATAAGACCTGTGTTTTGATTTACTGAGTCTCTGCAGCAGATAAAGTCCAGCTTCTTGGAATCCTTCAGGCAATTACTATTTCAGGCTTGGCAAGGACTGGAGTCTGAAAACTAACTATTAGGCTTGTCTTAGCAAGACTCGAAGTCACTGTTAAGTTGTACGGTTGTCCTGGGCGGCAGCGGTGGAGGGGAAAGTCAGTGGCAAGAGGGAGCCAGGGAGTGAAGAGCTCAGAGAAGCCCAAGGCTGGCCCTCCCCCAGCACGTTCTTAGAGAGGGAGTGTGGTCAGGTGGAGAAGGCCCGGGCCTGCTGGTTGCGATCCTGTGGTTCCCCTTCTGGCATCCGCTCTTGTTGGTTCCATGGGCACTGCCCACACTCCCTGCCTTAGTATCCTTTGCTGTAAAAATGGAGGGTGAGCGCACTTATGTTTGTCGGGGTCAGGGTAGGGGGTAGGAAAGAAGGGGGACTGGCAGGTTGCCCACTGTGCTGGCTTGGGACACTCGGAGTGGGGAGGTCCGGGGTGGATAAGGGGACACCAGAAGACCTAGACTTTAACCTCCTCCGCGCCTCTCACCTTGTGGACAAAGACACTACGCTCAAGTCCCTTCCCCGGTCTGAGCCTCAGTTTCCACCTGGCATTAAAATGCCAGGGAGCTGGATTAGATGGGCTGGTCTCCAAGGACCCTCCTCAATCTGACCACCTGCCCTCCCCCAGACGCTGAAGAAGATACATGGTAGGGCTGAAGGCAGGCAGAGTTTTTCCTTTGGAATGGAAATGGGAAAAGGCCCATGCGCTCCAGCTGACGTCCTCCACAAAATCCTGGAGCCAACACTAAGTATGGGGCGGGGAGCGCGGGGCCGTCTGAGGAGACAGCAGGCCCGCGTGTGGTCACTGGCGACACCGGACTGAAACATCTCTTGCGCGAGCTCTTCCACTTAATTGGGAGCTTGCCTTCCCAGTTGTATATTTTTATCCTGCGCCCTGGAACCCAAACGGTGAGGCCTGTAGCCAAAGGCTGCTTCTTGTTTCATCGTTAACTGCCTCTGCCCCGCCGAGCTCTACCCAGGCCGGAAAGGCCTCCTCCGGGGGCCGCGCCTCCTCGGGCGAGCGGCGCTCGAGGGAGGCTGTGGGGCTGGACCAAGAATCCCAGCCCCGTCCTCCAGCTCTGGAAATAAATCCCCTCCGCTGTCTGGCCCACACAAATCCCAGTTCAGCCAGGCCTCTCCTGTGGGGTTATTCTGGTAACAAAATGCTTAAGCTCAGCAATTCTTCTCTACTCTTACCCACTCGCAGTGAGGAGCCAACTGGGCTATTCCTTAGACTCCGCTTTCCGCGTCTGAAATGTGGTTGAAAACTAATATTCCAGATGTTTCCTCATATTTTAAGTGGAACCACAGATTAAGCTTCCTGCAGGAAGGTAGTGTGGCACTGCGGAAGGAGGACGGTCTTGGGAGTCAGACCGGCGTCTGGATCGGGGCTCCAGCCTTTGCAAGCTGCATGGCCCTGAGAAACCCACCATTTTTTGAAGCTTGTTTTCCTCTTCTTTGGGAACAACAGGATTCCCTTCTCCTCAGCAGCAACCTCCATGCACACAAAGGCTGTCTGATTTGTTCATCATGACATAGTCTACACCTCACACAGAGTACGTTTCTGAATGAGTACACATCGAGTCTGTGATTAAAAACCTCACAGGATTTTGAGGATCCCAAGGGCTTTCCTGGTGGCTCAGATGGTAAAGAATCTACCTGTGATACAAGAGACCCAGGTTCAATCCCTGGGTCAGGAACATCCTCTGGAGAAGGGAATGGCAACCCACTCCAGTATTCTTGCCTGGAGTATCCCATGGAGAGAGGAGCCTGTGGGCTACAGTCCATGGGGTCACAAAGAGTCGGACACGACTGGACAACTAACAGCGGGATTAAAGATGTGAAGTGTCTAACCTTGTACCTGGCCTTAGAAAGTGCTTATTCAGATACCTTGGTCTCTGCAGTACGTGGAGACATATCCCTTCTACCAAGTCACTGGACTATTGTTCCAGGACAGAAACAACTCAGAACAAAGTGATGAGTGGGATTTTCCTTGCATTGGCCACAATACATATGTTTGTTCAAGAAAAAAAAGTTGGAGCGAGAAGACATGAACGTCTGCTGCTAAAGAAAAGCCTGTTTGTGCCAGCCACAGTGGTGGGATTATTCAGGGAGTTCATCTTGAAAGTCCAATTACCCCAACAGCATGGCCAAGGTCAGTGTCATTTTGGGGTGTGGCAATGCTCCAGCCTCTTCGGTACCAGATGTGCATTACCCAGGGTATCTGCCTGTGGGGGAGCTGGCATCTGCTAGACAGGCCAGCCCACCTCCTGGCTGATACCACTCTTCTCCTTGCTCCCTTCCATTCCCTCGGACAGGCTTGTCTAATGGATACACCACGGATTTTATAAAAAGTAGGATCCTTGACTGAGATTTGGATCCATCATTCCTAGGGAGTACATCAGGAGGAACACTTGCAAGGGCTGGCATGTCTTAATGATGGCCCAGGACCCACATCTGAGCAGCAAGAGATCAAAAGATCCCCCTGCTTCATCTCTAACTCCCAGAAACCACAATGATTTGGAGCAGTACAAGTCTTAGGAGGCTGAGATGTGAAGTGACCTATTCACCCTAACACTTAACTTCAAAATGTATCTTTTAAACACAGGATGCCAAGTTCTTTTCTGCCCTCTATTTCAGGGGGATTTAATAGCAACAATTTACCTACAAATTCTTCAAGCAGCCCAGGATTTATTTAGTACATGCTGACTCCTTCAAATAGTGGATAATATGTCTGGATGTAGAGTTAAAAATGGCAACCCACTCCAGTATTCTTGCCTGGAGAATCCCAGGGACGGGGGAGCCTGGTGGGCTGCCGTCTATGGGGTCACACAGAGTTGGACACGACTGAAACGACTTCGCAGCAGCAGCAGAATTAAAAAACAAATATCTAAACTTTCCACAAGCCAGTTTGAATAGAGCTCACAAATTTGAACACTGAAGGATATAATTCCATCAACCAAAGGAGGATCCAACCTGAGAGAGGTGCCACCACTTAGAATCTCCAATCTCTGGGGTTAGTTGTAAACTTTCTCAACAGGAAAGTTGATTTTAAATCAATGTCATAAGATAAATATATACTGATATGGAAAGCAAGTTAGGTTCTCTGTATAACAGAAGCTTAAATAAGAAAGGATAGGTACAGATACATTACATTTAGATACATTCACATAAAATATGTGAACATAATAATAATTATTATTGTATACAGCATTTACTGTCAGGCATTATTCTCTGTGTGGTGGGCAGGTAGGCAGTATTTTAAGTGTTCTACACATATTAACTCATTGAAGCCTCACAACAACCCTCAGGTGTGGGTATACTATTTTATGGATGAAGAAATGAGACAGAGAGAGGTTAAGTAACTTGCCCAAGGTGACACAGCTAGTAAGAGGCAGAGCTGGGAACTGAAGTCAGTGAACACTGCTCCAGAGCCCATGTTCTAACCCACCGAGCTGCCACTACTGTCCTAGGAGATCCCTTGAAGCCATGCGGCACACAGCCTTCCCTCTTCTGCATTCTACCTTCCTTCCAGCTGCCTCCCCCAAACACACACACAGGCCAATGGAAATGGGAGTCCTTTTCCTCTCACAGCATTTGCCACCAGAACGATCTTGTTATATAGAACAAGACTGGGAGTTCGAGGAGGGCAGTGTGTGTGGAGCTCAGATTTTTGTTACGTCCCTCCTACCTCTAAGTTTTGGTTCATAGCTTGGCTTGTCACCTGGGCCCTGGGGACAGTACTGGTTTCCAAGAGATGGTTCACATGCAGGCTGGAGAGAGATTTGGGAGCTCTTTCGATGGTCTTATTTCTGATTATTCAAAACACCCATCAAAATAGAGATGAATGGCTCAAAGAGATGGGAGCCCCTACGCATGTATGTATAACAGGGAGGAAGGGCTGGAAACCTGGAAGCTGGGAGAAGGAAGAAATGTGATCTCTTCTGATTCATTCACCTGGCAAACCCATGGCAATTTTCATGGATAACTGAGAGCCAGGACCATGTTCATTAACCCCTGAATTCTTATTTTTACTATTATTAACCATATGGAGGGCAAGGACTAATTCCCACCACATGGCTGGGACACGGCTTCCTTATTAACGAAACACAAGGTGGTAGCCTAAATGCTGTAGTTTTTATAAGGAAAACTGCTTTAAGCCTAAGCCTTTCTGTTAATTTTTTACCTTCGTCTTTAACCACGATGTTCTCAGTTGCCAGTGTTCATGGCTTCTTTTTACAAATTGCCTTTTGACTTCAGGAGCTGCTCCTTACAAGGGTGTATAGACCCATGGGAGCCTCCTGGTCTCCCCCTTGTCATCCTGTGCTTCCTCCTCAACCCAGAAACTGGCCATCGCTTTCCCCAGCAGCTGCTGCACAATCCAAAAAACGCCTGGGTCACCTCTTCAGCTCCAGACTTTGTTCAATGTGCTTCACATACAGGTTTCCTTGGGAAGAAGGATGTCACTCAGGGAAAGGAGGTGACGCTTATTTGAGATGGGACTTGTTCTTTCACAGGGAAAACAAACCTATCAGAATGTTCTTTTGTGCCATGATGAAGCTGAGATGCAGAGGGTTAAGTGAGGAAGTCAGGCTGGCTATACCATGGCCCATCTGACATCCACTTCGGGTCTACTGACGCCCCTGTAAGTGGTTCCCTGCTATGTCACCTATAAAAGGGGAACGTGGGGAGGGATGCTCTTGAGTTTAGTACCCCCAGGGTTCTCCCCACACTAGTTCCCTCAAAAGATTTCTATCTCTGCCTAATCCCTCATTATCTGAGAATGAATGGGGAGGAAAAAGGAGGCTCTGGATATCTCTTTCATCTTGAAAAATTTGAGAGATGTTTGCACATTGGTGGAGAGCTATCTAATTCCCCTATAAACATTCACACACAGGCTAAGGTTCTCTTTTTCTAAACCCAGATTGAAAGGAACATTACTCCTTGTGGGGATGAAAAATTAACCCTTGTTTGGGTCAAGCATCACGAAATCCAAAGGGAAACAGGATTCCATGCTAAAAACACTCAGAGGATGGGACAGAGAGGTTCTTGGTATCTCTGCTGGAAGAGTCCACATGACCGGATGGAGGGGGCACGTACAATACTCCCCCAACCGACTCATACTTTGGTACATAAACTTTATAAGTACAATGTTGCCAGATTCCGGTGCATAAAAAAGTAGCTGAAAAAAAACTCAAACCATAAATAATGCCAAGTAATAAAGGAGGTGAATGTTTCTGTTATTAGATTCTTTCATTGTATAAATCTGTTTAATAAGCTGGCTAGGAATCACTGATAGAAAACAGACTTAGTATGGTGTTACAGACCAACCCGCTCTAAAAGGCCAGCATGGGAACTTGTGCCAAGTTATATTTTTCTGTTCTTAACCAATGCAACTTAAAATGTAATTGTTGTTTCCTTGTTCAAAAATGGAAAATGTCTTATGAGGCTGTGTTTAGAGGGAGTAGATGGCATGCGTGGTGTCAAATGGTGCTCCCTGCCTCTCTCCTCCCCTCCTCCCACCCCCAAAACTCAGTATTTGAAGGCACTTTACCATACTTATAGATCACGCTGCCTTTTGTCTTACTCATTGAGAGGGACTGGGGTCTGTGTATAACTCCTACTTTTTTCAGTCCTATTTCTCAACATTTACATGTGTGTGTTTAGAAAAATCCCTCCAAATATCCTCCTATGACCCAAGAACCATGGCAACCACTTTGGCTAAAGAAAGTCACTGGACGCTGAAGAGGGTGGGATGGGATGGGGTGGTGGGTGGAACGGAGGTCTCTGAGGCCACATTCATCTTCCAACATGATGGTTTCTAACGGCTTGTTGATGTTTTTCTGGGGTTGGTTACTATCATCGTGATGGGCTGTAAAATGAAATGCTATAAACTAGCTGATGGCTCGAGGAGAAATATTTGCCAAATGGCATAAACAACAACACCAAGAGTCCCCACACACTTGGCCACACTCACAGGGCTTGCACACTTGTACCCGTCCCACTGCTGGCCGGTCTCCTTTCTGACCCTCATTCCCAGGTCCTCCTTGTCAGGGGGCCCACACACAGCTAACTAGATAAAACAGAAGGCGGTAGGGTGAAATAGGTATTTATCTGCCCCACTTAATTAGCGTTTGGAAAATGAAAGTCTCAGTGGTATAAAGGTACATCATTTGGAGATGCGCATAAAACTGTAGTGTTACATTTGTAACTCTGTGTCAGATGCTTTGCTGTGCATTTTACACAGGTCATACAGAAGTGCCTAAAGAAGGTGCTCCTCCCAAATGAGTTAAAAGTTAGCATTAAATATTTTTAATTTGGTTGTTTCCCAATTAGTTAGCCATTACGTTCTTAGTCAGGCATGTAATCCCTTCTAGAGAGCGCTGTTTATGTGGGAAACGGTAATTCAATGTGCAGCACTTGGATATGAAATTAGTTAGCGCCCTCTCTATAGTTTCTGGGATTTATGTAATTCCTTTCGTCTCTGAATGTTCTTTTTTTGGTGGGTTGAGGGGACAAAATCCCATTGAGAAAGACTGGGATTATTTTTTATATATCTTCATTTTTAATTAAATTTATCTTGAACCAACCATAGGTACACATATGTCCCCACCCTCTTGAACCTCCCTCCCACCTCCCACCCCTCTATGCTGTCACAGAGCCCTAGATTTGAGCTCCCGGCATCATACAGCAAATTCCCACTGGCTGTCTATTTTACACATGGTAATGTTTATGTTTCAGTGCTAAGATTTGGATTATGGGTATTTCACACAGGTGATGCCAAACACAGAAAATAGTTTTAAGGGGCCACTTAGTAATGTACAACATAACAACTCTAGCTAACAATACTGTATTGTATGTATATTTGAAAGTTGCTAAAAAAGTTAGACCTTAAAAGCTCTCACACAAGAAAAAAATTATAACTATGTGAGATGATGGATGTTAATCTTATTGTGGTAATCATTTTGCAATGTGTATGTGTATCAAATCTTTATGCTGTACAACTTAAATTTATACATGCTGGTGTCAAATATATTGCCATAAAGCTGGAAAAACATAAAAAGGGCCACTCACATGTTGACTCGGAGAAGGCAATGGCACCCCATTCCAGTACTCTTGCCTGGAAAATCCCATGGATGGAGGAGCCTGGTAGGCTACAGTCCTTGGGGTCGCTAAGAGTCAGACATGACTGAGCAACTTCACTTTCCCTTTTCCCTTTCATGCACTGGAGAAGGAAACGGCGACCCACTCCAGTATTCTTGCCTGGAGAATCCCTGGGATGGAGGAGCCTGGTGGGCTGCCGTCTATGGGGTCGCACAGAGTCGGACACGACTGAAGCAACTTAGCAGCAGCAGCAGCACATGTTGACTAGAGGCTAAAGAAAGAGACTTCAACATTTCTTATGCTTACAGCTGTGGGACATGCAAGGTGGAGAAAGAAAGGATGGGTTAGACTCTTTTCTGAGATTACTCTCAAAGAACTCGAGTCAAACCCTAGTAAACGCTAGTAACAGTAAGGGGGAAATGGGAAAAATTACAGGTAGTATTTATTGTTCTCCAAAAGGCAAAGTAAAAGCTGACAGAAAAATTTCCTTCTGGGAACAGTCCCAGAGGAATGACGTGGCTGAGGTAGACAGCAGTATACTTTTCGAACGAGATGAGAAGCAACGTTCAGCAAGTTCCAACCCATGCCCTACAGGAGGCTGGGTCCTTAGCTTCATCCCTCCTTTTCTAATTCTGTGGCTTATGGGGAAAGAGTCAGCAGAAACGACTCTCTGATGAACATTGTCAGACCTTTGAGAAAATCACAGAAGTGGAGGAAATTGGCCCAGAAACTCTTATGCCAAATTGGCCAAGAGACTCGGAGCTGTTCCTAGAAAGATCTGATGCCAGGAAATAGCAGACTTAGAAATAACCACTCTATTAAAGCCTGGGGAAAAACGCCAAAAGTTCCATTAAGGAATTAATAGGAAAGGTGAAGATTCTACTGGCTTATTTTCCAAGAACTATTTTAAAGAAAAGAACTTTTTGAGTTATCTTTGAAAATGAATACTTGGTAATACTGATTATGTTCTGGCTCTCAAGATGAATTTTGTTTTCATCTGAAGACAAAGCAAAGCCTATTGTTGTTTAGTTGCTAAATTGTGTCCGACTTTTTGTAACCTGTAGCCCTCCAGGCTCCTCTGTCCATGGGATTTCTCAGACAAGAATACTGGAGTGGGTTGTCAATTCCTTCTCCAAGGGATCTTCCTGACTGAGGGATCAAACCCAAGTCTCCTGCATTGGCAGATGGATTTTTTTTTTTTTACCACTGAGCCACCAGTGAAGCCCAAAGCAAAGCCTGCTCATCTCTGATAGGCTGAAGTCTGGCTCCAATATAGTTATAACCAAACCACTATTACAGTGCCAAAGTACTTGAGCTGTAAAGCCAAGTGTCCATTGGGTTCATCGTGCTCAGTTGTGTCTGACTCTTTGCTACTTCATAGCCCACCAGGCTCCTCTGTTCACGGGCTTTTCCAGGCAAGGATACTGGAGTGGGTTGCCATTTCCTCCTCCAGGAGATCTTTTTGACCCAGGAATCAAATCCACATCTCCTGTATTGGCAGGTGGATTCTTTACCAATGCACCACCTGGGAAGCCTGTAAGTGTCCACGATGACATTAAAAAAGCACACACACAACAGAAAGTTCCATATATATGTTAACCTCATGGGTTTTATAGCTTAGATGCAGAGACTCTAAGGTTCTGCCCAAGATCACACAGCTACCAAGAACAGAAACCAATACCAGGACTCAACTGTACCTCCTTTTTAAAAAAAAACACACTGCTTTCCCACATACAGGATTTGGGGCTTTAGAATGTTCTTACCAACTCTTTGAAAACTGGAAACACATACGAGGGTATCTGAATCAGAAGCCACCCACTGAGGTGGATTTGAAGGCTAAGCCTCAGGGCCAAGTTCAGTGAAACAAGAGGAACACACGTAGCTCTTGGGGATTAGGTTATTCTCACTGCACAGTGACCTCTTTCTCGCGGGAGCAAGACAGGGAAAAGGACAACAAAGGCAGTCCTCACTTTTGATCACCTACTAAGTGCTGGTGACTCTTCTAAGCATATAACTCACTGAATCCTTACCACAATTCAGTGCGTATGCACGTTTAACAGACAAGGAAGGGGTTTAAAGAAAGTTGCTCAGTTTTATACTGCAAAGTGGTGAACGATGGATTTGAGCCCAGGCTTGTCAATTTTTCAGAGACCACACTCTTTCTAGAATGCCAGGCTTTTTTACTGGTTGGGCTTAGCATTGCTTTTGGCTCACAGCCCCCTTCATGGTGAGTGACTGGCACACAGCTGCATTCTCCACTCTTCACCCTATACTGAGTGGTAAGGGAAGTGCTATTAACCCAGCTGAGCAGTGGGGTCAGAGTTCAGTGGATTTGTCATTTTCCTAGGGTCTTCTGGCAAACCCAAGAGATCCCTCCTCATTCATTGACTAAGGCCAGGATCCCATCTGGAGAGGAGCAGGGCCCTATAAAAGTGGAAATCTGGGGCTTCCCTCATGGCCCAGTGCTAAGACGCCATGCTCCCAATGCAGGGGGCCCAGGTTCGATCCCTGGCTGGTGAACTATATACCGCATGCCACAACAAAGATCAAAGATCCCACATGTGGCAACTAACACCCAGAGCAGCCAAAACAAATCAATAAAAATAAATATTAAAAAAAAAGGCAACCCTCCTAAAGAAAGGTCACACATACCTGTCACTTTGATCCTAACAGGAATAAAAACTTTAGAAAAGGATTGGGAAGGAAATGGTGAGATCTGAGGGTGTTAAGCAACTGGAAGAGGCATACTGGAAGTTCCAAACGCCATGGAAGTGTTTTCCTGTACCTGAGACACTGAGGTGTGTACACAGTTCTGTAAAAGCCCAGAGGACGTGATACCTATCCACTCTCCCCCTCTCCCTCACTCTCTTCCTTCCACGGGGAGATAGGATCAGACGTGGAAGTCACATACATATGCCCTGAGTTTCACAGGATGACTGAGAATGGTAAAAGCCAAAGTTTCCTAGGCAGCAAACAGTGTGACTCACACGGGGAACCATAAAAGTTTGGGTGATGCTGAAACATGAAATTCAAGGCAGGAAGTGGTCGGAGCTGTGGATGTGCAGGCAGGCAGAAGCCAGAGCAAGGAGAGGCTTTCTTGAGATCATGATAAGATCTGCTGAGGGCAAACAGGAAGCCTCAGACAGACCTCGGAATTCCCAGGTGACACAGTGGTCAAGAACCTGCCTGCAATGCAGGAGACAAGAGATGCTGGTTCAATCCCTGGGTCGGGAAGATCCCCTGGAGGAGGAAGTGGCAACCCACTCCAGTATTCTTGCCTGGGAAATCCCATGGACAGAGGAGCCTGGTGGGCTACAGTTCAAGGGGTTGCAAAAAGTCAGACATGACTGAGCACACAAGCAGCAGACAGAACTTGAGGCAGGACAGTGACAAGGCCAGATGGGTAGTGTCACAGGATGGAAAAATGGAAGCCAATGTGAAGACTGGAAGACCAGACAATGGCAATAAAGAGGCTATGACCCAGGCGGTAGTACCAGGAATAAAAAGAAGGCCAAATCAGAGAACTTTTGGAGGAAAACATCAGTAGGAAGGTGACTTATCTGTGTGGAGGAGGAGGCCGTGGTGAGGATGACCCCCTATTTCCAGTTCTGTTGACACGAAGGATGGTGGTGCTATGGACTGGAAAATAATGACAGTGGTACTGTTGAGAGTAGAGCATGGATAGAAGGGGTTAGGCTAGAAAAACGATGCCCACCCTTCAGCCAGCCAGCCAGCAAGTATTATGGAACATCTATCAAGTGCCAGGCACAGAATTCCATGCTGGGATCACAGAGGTGACTTCAACCTCCACTGTTCAGGAGCTTCCAGTCCAGAAGGGGGTCAGAAATGTTAGCAGAAAACTACAGCATGTTGGGATACGTGCTGGATACAGAGGGGATGAAAGAGGATGGGGACACATGGATTCTGTCTCAGTCCACGTGGAGCCAGAGACAGGCGGTGGATGGTGGGGAGCGCTGTCCCATACCTGGGCCCGCTTCCTGCGGGCTAGTCACTCCTCACTGCCCCCATACCTCTAAAAAGAAGTCAAGGACAGAAATGAGAAATGACAGCAGGAGGAGAAAGCACCAAAGTCCAATTAACAACAGGTGGTAAGGCTGTCAGTTCAAATCATTGTCCTGGAAGCCGAGCAGAGTCGGGGTTCAATCAGAGCGGGGCCAGATCAGAACTCCAACTCCAGCCAGCCTACGGCACTAATTGCTCAGCAGAGCCCATGTGTTCCTTCTCACCCACTGGATGTTTCTCTGGCAGTTCAGAAGTTTCAGGCTCCTGCTGCGTCCTCGCACACGGGTGTGTGTTTACATTGCCCTCCCTGCCCCAAGCCTCGCCCTCATAGATGAGGGACTATTTTTTCCTTTTTTTAGGCCTCCTACAGCAGAGTGCAATCTGGGTCCCCATATATCCTTTTCATTCTGTCCCAATGAGATGACATTCCTATATTATTTGAAAAATCAGTAATAGCCCTGCTTGGCTGGATCAGCACACAGGACGATGGCCGCAGCGCTTATGAAACCACCTCTGAGGTTTCATGACCGGACCCACCTTTGCCTTCAGTGGCCCACCTGAAAGGCAGGCTTGGGGGCTCATCACGAGCTCAGCTTCCTCAACATCCTTTGCACTGAATGTGCTAGAACACAGATGGCTAAAGGACACTGGAAGGGGCCTTAAAAATGGGCTCCTCTCTTGAAGCCCTGACGGTACAGATGAGAAACTTGGGAAATAATCTACAGTCTAGCTCCCCCGAGTCTACAGTCAGAACTACTCCACTTCACTGTCTTTCAGTGTTTGAACTACTACAGAATTCTCTTAGTTAAAAACACACCCAGGGCCACAGCTGATCCTGAAAATGAAGAGTAACATAAAGTGAGGTTGTCTTTTCTCTCAAAGTTGGGGAAAAAAAAAACAAAACATGAACTCCGGAATCCTGTCACTTATCAATGCTACCTAAACTCTATATCTTAGTCATCTTCCCAGTAAAATGGGAGTAACAATGACACAGACTTTCTGGGTCTGTTGTGAGGATTAAATATGAGAGCTTATGACTCTAGGTAAATAAATTATTTAAAATAAGTGTAAGACTTTTAAGGTGAATCTAAAATACAGCACAAATGAACATATCTACAAAACAGAAACAGACTCACAGACATAGAGAACAGACTTGTGGTTGCCAAAGGGAGGGGGGAGAGATGGACTGGATGTTTGGGGCTAGTAGATGAAAACTATTACAATTAGAATGAATAAACAACAAGGCCCTACTGCAGAACACAGGGAATTACATCCAATCTCCTGGGATAAACCATAATGGAAAGGAATATAAAAAAAGAATGTATGTATGTGTCACTCTGCTGTACAGCAGAAATTAGCACAACACTGTAAATCAACTATACTTCTATTTAAAAAATTAAAATAAGTGTAGAAAACTCTGCATCTTTATTTCCATTTCTCAATTCATAATAAAGAGGATATTCCATTCCTCAAGATTCTAAAAATGACCATACTGGAAAAAAAAAAGAAGAAGAATTTGCATTTCATTATTGGAATGGTGTGGTTAGCATGTTGAAGATTCTATTAGATGGTACCAATTTTCACATTAAGTGGACATGAGTTATTGCTGAATACTTGAAGCTGTCTCTGGAGCATAAGACTTCATAGCCATGTAAATGGTAAAGTCAGATCCCATGGTGTGTCTTGGCGTGACACTGAAAGACGAGATGAGAAAAATCAATGTGTGCACCAGGGAGGACAGAAGGACCATGGAAGTGGGGGAGGGGAGACTCTGGGCTCCCCCTCCTGGCAGGGCGCGAGTGGGATGGGCAGGGGTTATGAGCTCATTGTGCAGAGATCTCAAATGTTTATTAGCATGAGCTGACAGAAATCACCTTTCCTCGGCAAGACACTGGGTCTTTGCAGAATGGTACTCAGAGGCCAAGGTGGCTCTGAGTCACCTAATTCTAGGGATGGTCTGGCTTCTTTTCCATTTACCCCTTAAAACTCCTTACATGAAAATATGAAATTACAACACAACAAATATGTGGGAAGGGCAGAAAGGGAGCAGATTTTTCTTTTCTTTTTGGCTGCTCTGTGTGGCATGTGGGGTCTTAGTTCCCCAACCAAAGATGGAACCCTCGCCCCCTGCAATGGAAGGGAGGGGTCTTAACCACTGGACCCCCAGGGAGGTCCGGAAGCAGATTTTTCACACTGCAAAAGAATTATTTCTTTCTAATGAAAGGTCTTTTAAATTGTAATTCCATTCAGAGGTTATTAACCTGGGGTCCACAGGTCCCCAAGGAATCCATGGATAACATTCAGGTGGTCTGCGGAGTTGGATGGAAAAAAAATTCCAGCCATATTTTTACTAACCTCTAACTGAAATTTGGCACTTATAACAATTATGAATGTAGGCAGTATACAGTAGTTAGCAGTACCTATGACTGTCATCCACAGAAATCACATTTTTATTGCATGTTACTATTATTGCAATTTACACAGGGTTTGGAAAGCTTTTTCTGTAAAGGACCAGAGGGCCAATATTTTAGACTTTGAGGGCAATATGATCTCTCTCCAACTGTTCAACTCGGCCATTGCAGCATAAAAGCAGGCAAAGATGACATGTAAACGAATGAGCATGGCTGTGTTGCAATAAAACTTTATTTAAAAACAGTCTGTGGGCTGTGCTTTGCTAATCCCTGATGTACACACATTATGACTTTATAGTAGCAATTAGTTTTGGTTAATATGCTAAAATGTATGTATCATTATATTATAAATGTGTGAAGAAAGTGAAAGGCAAGTCCCTCAGTTCTGTCCAACTCTTTGTGACACTATGGACTGTAGCCCGCCAGGCTCCTCTGTCCATGGGATTTTCCAGGCAAGAATACTGGAATGGGATGCCATTTCCTTCTCCAGGGGATCTTCCCGACCCAGGGATGGAACTTGGGTCTCCTTTTCTGCAGGTAGACTCTTTTACCATCTGAGCCACCAAGGAATCCCTCTTATAAATGTGTAGGCATATAAAATATTTTAATAATTATGTTCTTATACTTTTTATGCATTGAAAAATATTCTGAGAAGGGGTCTGTAGGCTTTACCAGGTTACCAACAGTCCATGGCAGAAGGATTTAGATGCCTGGTCATAGGTAAATGTGCTTGTTTACAAATGACTCCTGGGCAAAGACTAGAAGGACTGGGGAAGAGGAAGGATGGAGAAACAAAGTCAGCATGTGGCAGACACTGTCAACTGAAACTCATCAGATATGAGATAAAAACCTTCCTGGGACTTGTTGGTGGTGCAGTGGATAAGAACCCGCCTGGCAGTGCAGGGGACACACGTCCCATCCCTGGTTCAGGAAGATACCACATGCTGCAGAGCAGTGAAGTCTGCATGAGAAAGTCCACACGCAGCAACAAAGACTCTGTACAACCCCAAACCTCCTTGTACTTTCCGTGGCAGGTGATAGGAAAAAGAAAAAAAACATAAATTCTTTTCTCCATTTTCAGTGACTACATAAAGAGAGTTCCACTTTCTGTACATGTCTTCTCTCCTTGTTTAAGAAGCACTCACTGTCCCCATCTTGCTTCCCCATGCAATTACTTCTCGCTATAGTGCATTTTTCTGAAGTGTTTATAGTGAAAATCTGTTCCTTAAGCACGATGAGTTTCTACATCTCAAACTGAAACTTGCTTTCTGATGATTTCTTTCTCCAAATATCACCTGAACAAAATCTGAGATATTAGAGAGCAAGTGCTTTCTTTAGGAGTGTTTTTTTTTTGGGGGGGGGCATGCTGCTCTGCATACAGGATCTTAGTTCCCCCAAGAGGGATCGAACCCAGGTCCCTGGCAGTGAGTGTGCTGAATCTGAACCACCGGACTGCAAAGGAATTCTCTAGAATTTTCCATTTAGAAACTTGAGATTGAAGGGATGGAAAAGCTGAAGGGGAGAAGGGGACACGGGGACCAGGCGTATCTGCGCCTGATCGAAGTCAAAGCTCTAGAAGAATACCCTAAGGGTTTCAGAACAATGAAACCAACTGGAAATACACATGGCAAGTTATATCCTTCTCACAGAAGACAGGCTGTTTTGTCCTTCAAGTATAAGTTGTATTTACATCTAATAAAGCAACAGCAAAATATAATGCGAGGAGAAAGTACCTTCTGCTTAGTATTGTACTAAACAGCTCTGGGTTACATTTACAATTTTAATAAACTGATTTGTCAAAACTGTCAGAATCAAGGGAGATCATCTGGATACCAGATGAACAAAAATATCTGCAATTATAAGCTGTCCATTTTTCTCTTTCATCTTCTATATACGTATCTGTGAGCAGCTACATATTTCCATGCACATACATACACATAAATTTTAAATCATTTTAAAAAACCTGTCATAATAGAATTCAGGAGAGTAGAAAATACAGTTCTCCTGGGAGAGCAATGGGACTTGAAGGCTGAGCTACATTCCCCATCTTAGGACGATCATCCTTTTGCTGAACTGTTGTGTCAGAGCCCAAACATTTCAGTTTTGTTACCACCTGAGTTATTCCTCATTCTCCCTGATCACTCACTTATTGTGTGACCACAGGCATGTAACTAAACCTCTGATATCTGAATGTGAACCAAACATTTCAAGAGATGTTAACTGCCCTACAAAAGTGGCACAAGTATTAATGAGATTCTTTTGGGAAAGCAACCCGAACCCTCTGAAGAATGCTACGGACAACTGCCATGAAATAATCCGTACAAATACCTATCCCAGGTTTGATCAAAATCTCATCTTTGGCAATGTAAGTGTCAAATTACATGTGACAACTCTCACCTGGAAGGTAGCCTGTACTTGAGGGCACTGAAATCTCTGTTCCCATAGGGGAGTGAGAGTGAAAGTGAAAGTTGCTCAGTCATGTCCGACTCTTTGCGACCCTATGGACTATACAGTCCATGGAATTCTCCAGACCAGAATACTGGAGTGGGTAGCTGTTCCCTTTCCAGGGGATCTTGCCAACCCAGGGATCAATCCCAGGTCTCCCACATTGCAGGCAGATTCTTTACCAGCTGAGCCACCAGGGAAAGGTGGGAGGATGCAGCCCAAGACACAGACATTGAAGGAGCCTGAGTGCCATCCCCTTTGGGGGCCTGGATCGGACTCCCTTTTGGAAGTAGTTCAGAAAGACAGCGGGATTAATCATCAATGATCTTTTTCATCATCATTCTCAGGGTGAGGATTTGAACTGGAGAATCAACTCAGAGATTGAAGATGCTGAGAAGAGCCAGTGTTAGCAGGGACAGAAAGATCAGGACATTTGGGATAGCTCAATGTCCTTTTCATTTCATTTTGCTTTCACCTGAAGATCGATAAGGAATGAAGATTCTCAATAAGGCTAGCTAGAAAGCAGATGTATTTTAGGGAAAGGGAGGCAGGGAGAACGGATTTTTAAACCTGACATTCTAAATGACCCCTGCTGGGTTTTAAGGACGATGGTGAATGTCTCTATGGCAATTTTCCAGCCCTGCTACACACCAGGCAGAGTGTGCTGGAAAGTACCATTGACTGAAGTATTTTGCTGATGTCCAAATCTGTGTCTTTGGTAAGTGAGGAGAATCTGCCATTCTAAGCAACACGTGTGGCCTTTTCAAATCAGAAATGGATGCAAATACAGGCTGCTAGTGCTAGAAGGGACCCTAGAAACCAGCTGGGATGTGTTACTTAAATTTCTGGAGGCAAAAGCTAAGGTCTAGAGTGGGTTAGTGATGGACTTGATGTTTGTAGTGAGCTGCTGATGAAGCTGGACCCAAGTCAGCTCCAGATGCTGATCCAACAGGCCAAACCAACCCACCTTCAAAATTATTCTCTCTGGACTATTTAGAAACAGTCATTTTGGGGGATGAGAAAAGCGGAATATATTACTAACAATGGGTAGAATAAAACATTTTTGAAAGCCTAGCCATTTGCCTACTTCACCCTCTCCATCAGACTCAGGTGGCCTTGTTTTCTCTGTCCATCCATCCCTGGGACCCACATTTCACTGACCTTTCTAGCAAGAACACCTGGGCTTGGCTTTCTCTGTGGCCTTGCTCCCCTGTCTGTCCCCACAGGGGTCTAGGTCTCTGCCGACTGCTGCTTTAATCATTTGTTAATTTGCTTAAACATCTGGTCAAATTTTGGACATAATCTCAACAGGAGGGTTTATGCTAACTTCTCTTGGAAGTTGAGAGTTTCCACATGCCCGCCATCCTCCTCCCCCACACTCACAAACACACAAGCCAATCGTCAAGGGCAGTGAAGCAGTCTGGGCCAAGAAAGAGAAAGGCAAGGAGCATGACCTGTCCCTATTTCTCTTGTCTGTTTCTTGAGCTCCTTAAACTCCATGTAACAAATTAGAGGTGTTTTCTCTCCTCCCTCCCCACCCTCTTTCTGTATGAATGGTACTGCTTTCTACTCAGTTGCCCAATCAGACCTAGAGCATCACTGTGGACGCTTCCCTCTTAATTACATTCTGGGCGCAATATGCCATGAACCCTCATAAAGTCCTTGAACTCTCTCTGTTTTGCACCTCCTCTCTATTCCCACCTTACTTCAAGCATTTCTCACTTATCACTCAGATTAATCCAGTTATACCTGATGGTTTTCCTGGATCTAGCCTCACCCCACTCGAATCCATTTTCCACACTGTAGTCATAGTGGTTTTTCTGAGATAACGTATCTGATCATATTGACTTGCTTAAAATTAGTTTCCGAAAGCCTTCAGCCTCTACCATGACACCCAAACTCCTCATGATGAGCTTTCCATTTCTTTCACCTCATCTCTCATTTACGCCAATAGCCTGGGCTTCCTGAACTAAATGGAGCTTGTGCTCTGGATGCTCTTGTTGATGCACTTTGTCCGTGACTCTGTCCCTTTGCACTGCTGCCTGGCTGACTCCAACTTGTCCTTCAAGACTTGGTTCCAGCAATCCTTCCTCCAGAAAGTCTCCCCTGGCACCCGGTTGGTACTTAATAAATATGTTGAGTAAATAAATAAACCAAACAAAATGGTAGGAAGATGCTTTAGCAAACACATCTCTTTCCCATAGAAGCATAGTAGTTAACTATTGAGGGAAAGGAAGGAATGGAGACTGGAGAGTGAGAACTTTGACCAAATGTAACATCATCATCATGGCAGGGGAAGAGGCATCCTGCTTCAGGTATCTTTTCAAAAGTGAGATGGAATCATAAGGAACAATCTCTTCACAGAAGACCTGAGGACTGGAACAACAACACTGCCTGCCTTGGAGTCATCGGGAATCAGCAAATCATAGTGAGTGATTTCACTGATATTGCCAGCAACTGCCCTATCAAACTGCCATTAAGTCTAACTCAAGGCAACCATGGAGAACTTGGCATATCCAAATGACCTCCGGGTTGTGGCTGCCTAACCTGATTAGGGGAATGAAGCAGTGGTGTAGGCAGATACAGGGATGATAACACATCTAGATTCTGGGTCCCTAGAAAATACTTTGGGAAATATTTTACTGAGTATCATCAAGAAAACAAAGCTCATGTTCAGAGAAGCAAGGGAAACTTTTCCTGACCCCCTGGGGCCAGTGCAGGAGCTATCTAAGTAACTGTTATGGTTAAAATTCTCACGATTTTCAGAAATTTCAAATGAACCACAGACATCTCAACACACTCCTCTCGACCTGAATGGTAGCAGAAATAGGCTTTACCATAAGCATGGAGAGGCTTCCCTGGAGGCTCAGTGGAAAAGAATTCACCCGCCAATGCAGGAGACTCAGGTTCGATCCCTGGGTCGGGAAGATCCCCTGGAGGAGGAAACGGCAACCCACCCCAGATTTTTCCCATGGACAGAGGAGCCTGGCGGGCTACAGTCCATAGGGTCACGAAAGAATTGCATACAGCTTAGCAACTAAACAACAACAACATAATCAAAGAAAGAACTAGACAAAAGGATCTTCACCTGGAAGCCACTGCCTTGGCTCGCAGGGGCAAGCCAACTCACAGGAAAGCAGCACCTCCACAGTCCTGGAGACAGAGAGGCGGCTCCTCTTCTAAAAGACTCTCTCTGCCTGCCCTGTGCCTTGGGGATAGTGCTGGGCACTGTGAGTCTCAGAGATAGAGGTTCTCTAGCCTGTCCACCCCCTGGGAGCCAGACTGCTCTCTGGCCGAAGTCTCCATCAGCAACACCTCCCTGTCGCCATCACCTGCTCCTTATAAACCACTTGACTTGAGAATTCAGTCTGAGGAAAGGAGGAAGGGGCGGCAGGCTAGGCTGCTCAGTAATCCAGCATGATCATTCCAGATGTTGTGACTCACTTAAAGGGAGTTCCTTGTCCGCATTGCTCATCTCAGGCAGCTTATTAGGGAGCGTGCCCTCCAAAGGTTTAGAGATAAGTCTCTGGTGGGGAGTACATTCCCCAATCAAGATTTCATCACCCAGCAGGGGCTATTTAGAAGCTGGGTTTCTCAGCTTGTCTCCTCCGTAAAGTGACACCAAGATCTTTCTGTCAGCCACAGTCTTGAGTAGTGATGTCATTAAAGGGTTTGGTCTTTAAAGAGTGGAGGCGGTCTTGGTTTTCTAGATTAGTGAGAGGGTTTAAATGCTGAACTGCCCTGCCCTACTCCTAGCACCATAGGAGGAGAGAATTGTCTTAGGGGCAAAGAACCTCAAGGGTAAGAAATGAACCGGACGTCTCTCAAGAGAAACTGGTCATAGAAGATTGATCTTATCCCCAAGCCCAGCTGTTATCAAATGTAGGCTAGGTCCCAGTGAATGGGACAGGATGGAGGCTGGCAGAAAGGAACGGAGCTGTCCAATTGTGTTTAAGAGACAACACTGTCTAGAGAAATCTGACAAATAGAGGGACAGGGGAGATGGAGAGGAAGAGTTAACCAATGAGACCAGGCAGTTCTGCCACCCAGCCAAGGCCTGAAATTCAACTCAAGGTCTTTCAAATTCAAAATCTACCCACTCGTACCTGAAGTGACAGGAAAAGTGTTAGTCGTTCACTCCTGTCTGACTCTTTGCGACCCCATGGACTGTAGCCCACCAGACTCTGCTGTCCATGGAATTCTCCAGGCAAGAATACTGGAGTGGGTAGCCATTCCCTCCTCCAGGGGATCTTCCCCGACCCAGGGACTGAACCTAGGTCTTCTGCATTGCAGGTGGATTCTTTATTGTCTGAGCCACTAGGGAAGCCCACTAGTACCTGAAGGAGTATGTTCAAACAGCACTAGACAAAGGCTCTCTATTTCTTATCCCTCCTCAGGCTTCCTGAACTCATACTATCAGTGTGGAATTTTTTAATAACAAAAGGAATTCCAAATACCATGCTGTGGGTAGCATAACTCTGCCTGCTCCTTGTATGGCTTAATCAAACATTTAAAGATTCTCAGGATGGGTGATTCTTTCTGGGCTGGTGGGAAGTTCCATGTCCCTCAAACACAGAAGCAAAGGACCAGCGAGCATGGAGACGTGACAGCACTACTGCCTACATGCGGGCCCAGAATATAAACACGCGTTATTCCACTCCAGTCTCCTTTCAAACATAATGAGTAAACTCCATTATGAGTTTAACTACAGTCATTTGGCATCCCTTCTACACATTTATTCTTTTTTAATAACCACTTATTTTGGAGGCTGGAAGATACAAGGATGAAATGCTGTCATCTATTACTCAGCTTCTTGGATGGCAGACACAACAAGGTACTTTCCAGTAAAATCGGTTGGCCACTTTCAGTAGCTCTCTCAAATCCTGCTGCGCATAATGGAATTGAAGTGTATGCTGCTCCTCACAGCATCTCACCAGCACATGGTCTTTTCTCTTTCCTACTTGACCACTGCTGATCCCTGGCCACCTGGCAACTACATCATGGTTGTGAGGATGTCTTAGAAATGCCTGGTTCGAATTATGATGGAATAAGAAGACCTTGTTCTGTTTTTTTCTATAGGAGTTCTCTGAGTTCTAGTTTTCTCATCTTAAAAGTGAGTCAGTATAGACACAGAACTTATAGTTACCAAATGGGAAAGAGGGCAGGTGAGGAGGATAAATTAGGAGCTTGGGACTAACAGATACATACTACTTCATATAAAACAGATAACAAAGCCCTACTGTATGGCACAGGGAACTATATTTGGCATCTTATAATAATCTATAATGGAAAAGAATATGAAAAAGAATATATATATGCACATAACTGAATCACTTTGCTGTACATGAGAAACTAACACAACATTGTAAATCAACTATAAATCAATAAAAAAAATACCAGGAAGCTTAAATTAGTGGTTCTTAATTTGTTTTCCTCCATCTTAACATACCTGGGCTTCCCTGGTAGCTCAGGTGGTAAAGAATCTGCCTGCAATGCAGGAGACCTGAATTCGATCCCTAGGTTGGGAAGATCCCCTGGAGGAGGAAATGGCTACCCACTCCAGTATTCTTGCCTGGAGAATCCTATGGACAGAGGAGCCTGGCAGGCTACAGTCCATGGGGCTGCAAAGAGTCAGACACAGTGGAGCGACTAACACTTTCCACTTTCAACATATCTGAGAGACATACATATCTCAGAGTGAGAGTGGGAGTGATTTTTAAATTGGGGTAGGGAAGATAAGAAATAAAAAAGCTATCAGATTGGAAGGGCAGAGGAATTTTCTCAAACTGTGAGATTGCCAGCTTAAAGGATTTCTAATATCCTTTCTAAATAGAAAACTTTGACTACCTCCACATCCCCTAATTTTCTCTCCACTGGTTCCCAAGCGAGGTATGGATCACATCTCCTTCAAGATTACATCAGTAATATTTTTTTGCTAACATGCTGGTGGTCCCTGAGCTTGCTCACAGAACATGAGTTCCCAGAAACTCTTCTGGTTGCCAAAATTTAGCAGTAATTGGCGTTTATACTTGGGGAAATCTTTATCAGAAATCTCATACATATATCAAATAATGCATTTGTCAAAAATAACTCCCCATAAATGATTTTTTTTTCCTGGCACATATGATTACAGGTTATTGCTGAAGTTTCTATGATTTAATTGGAGAATTTTAATCACCAAGGGTTCAACTTCACAAATATTCTGTGTGCCCTGATGAAAAACAGACATCCCAAGGCCGATTTTTAGAAACGAAATCCACATCCTTCGTTACTTGCATGACATCATGTAGGGGATAGTTTGCAAGGCTACGGTAACTCATTCATCAAGGACAAACACTGGGCGCGTGATTAAGAGACCCTCTGTCTTCTGCGACCCTGGCTTCACCTACCCAATTCCCAAGCATGCAGGACCCCCCTCACCCCCCGCCCATCTCTTTTGAAATGAAGGAACTGTCCTTTCAATTCCCTGCAGACCCGCAAAGAAAAAAGTGGGGGTGGGTGGGATTGGAACTCATCTAAAGAAAACATGGGGGTGATCCTAGAATCCTATCTCCTGGAGGGGTGGGTGGATGCCAAGTTCTGCATTTCTCCTAAATGATCCCAGCAGCTGTAGCATGTTATATGTGGCGACTCTTGTAGGATCTGAAAGGGTTTTCAAAGTCATGCTGGCAGCTGCCTGCTGTCGCCCCACTCTATAATGATTGAACCTCTTGTTCCTTTTATAGAGTTGTTCTCTCCTAATAAAACACTAAAGGCTGGTCTGAGCAACTGTTCCAGGATTGCTAGATGCGCTGCTCCTCCCTCTTCCTCCTCGCCCTACATGCCTTTGTGTTTCTGGTCACAGTGGAGCCCTGTGTAAATTGTTCCAGCGCTGACCTGCGGCGGCACACCAGTACACACGCGGGTTCACACGAGCACCACCGACCCCAATGCAACCGAGCCTGCACTCGCGTCCACTTCTAGCTATTTCCCGAGCTGCTACTTTCAAACTGGGCAACCCCCCAAAGAACATGAAGACATGCACAGAGCACACACTGCCGTAAGCGAAGAGCCACAACTCACCGTGTCGGGAGCCTGGAGAGGTGGCACAGCCGAGCTGTTTGTCAGAATCCAAAGCTGTGACTAGTTAGCTTTTGGGAGAGAAGCACTACAGAATAAGCTGGGCCTTTTGTCTGTTGGTTGGTTGGTTGGTCAATATGAGCCATATTTGAAAGGTGTGAACTCCTGGAAGACTTCAAAATGCAGATGGAAACACCACCATCCCACCCTAGGAATCAGCTCAACGAGGGTTCCCTGCTCATCTCAAACCCCACAGTCCTCCCAGCTGCGATCTGGGAATTTCAGAAAGAAAGCAAGGCTCCCTTTCCCACGTCAAGTCCAGCAACATTTAAAGTGGCTTTGGTTTTCAAGGTTTCACACCTACTTTACACTGGATCTGTATTTTTATATTCCCATTTAAGACTGTAAGCACCTCATGAGTGGGAGCCTGGGTT
This sequence comes from Okapia johnstoni, assembly GCA_024291935.2. Classification (NCBI taxonomy): domain Eukaryota; kingdom Metazoa; phylum Chordata; class Mammalia; order Artiodactyla; family Giraffidae; genus Okapia; species Okapia johnstoni. Next base: position 119,252,748 of record CM044308.1, on the reverse strand, counting down.
AGTCAGCTTTTTAATCATGGCCTGGGATGTAGCAGTTGTTCAGAAAATGCTTGCTGAATAAACAGGGAAGCCCTGAAAAAAAATGGACTTGGCTTGTGGGTGCTAGGCAAACCCCAAAAGCCCCTTATCACATTTGTTCCCAAGATTCGGAAGACTTTCAGTTGGGCTTTTAGTGAGGAAATCCTACCTACCCAAAATAATTCTGTTTAAGTAATGGCCATTTGTCTAGAGATGAAAATAACAGAAAGACGCTTCAAGCCGTAATGGGTAGTAAACAAATTAGAGGCGCCCAAATTCTCTGTGCAGCTTCTCTTTATCTTAAGATCTCTCTGAAAGTATACATAAAAATGTCGAAATTGGTGACTTAACCTTTTAACTCACACTGGTTAGCATTCTTTTTTCTTTACACTGAGTGCTAAGTATTTTAAACTGATTTGTTATTATAAAATTAAAAAAAATATATAAGCAGAGAAATTGGTATAATGAACCCTAAATATTCATCACCAACTTTAATGACCATTTGACTTGGGTGCAGCTGCTTAAAATATGTCTTCATTAAAGTCAGATGAAGGAGATAAGCTTAGTCTCAGCCTCCAATGGAACGCAGTCAACGTTTGCATTTTTTCTTTTAAGTATAAAAGTAGAACTGTTTTCCACCACTCCCTCCCATGCTCCCTTCACACACACACACACACACACACACACTCACACACGAAATACCCTCTTTTCTGAACAATTGCGTCAAGAGTGCGTTCCCAGACCTTTGGGTTGTGAGCACACATGCCTCTGATTCCCAGGTTCTGTGCTCCCAACTTAGAAGGACCCCAACGGCAAGGACATGGGGCAAAATGAATGCTCAAACAAATTGATTTTTAAGGAACAGACCTTTATACATCTTTTTATTTTTATGGCTTAAGATGGTGCAAAAATGTTACTTACTCCCTAAACAGTTATTAGTCTCTGTAATGTAACATAGCAGATACTTTCTAAATCCTTTTAGCCTTCTCCCCCTTACTGGAAAGATCATCATTTTTTTTTTTTTTATTTCAAAGTGGATTTAATAAAGAAAAGGAGTGCTGTTAAAGAAATACGTGAGGCTTTGACATTAAGCAGTGCAACCCCGGAGAGTCGGCAAGAACAGGGTCTCTAATCTCCAGTGATTTATAGAGGCTCTTCCTTCATCTCTGTGCTTGGGGAGGGCCAAAAAGTTTAGAGACAGCCTGGCGTCCCTCTTACTCCACACCACTAACTCCTGCTGGCCAGGCTGCATGCTAAAACTTTTAACCCTTTAGCTGCCAGCTGCCAGAACATGCATTAAAGCCATTTTTTTGTTTTGCTTTCAAAGGATGGAGTGGTTTCATATCGCAGAAATGCCCATGTAGGTAAACACTGATGTCTGATACTAAGACAATACAAGCCAAGGCAAGAAAAGAAGCTTAAAAACCAAACTGGGTTCCCCTGAAGATGTCTGGAAAAGGTTAGAAGAGGAGCTCCTTTTCAGGAGTGAATGAGAATTCGGGGGGTCATGTCCACACCCCAATCCCAGCATTCTTTGTGAGCCGGCTGTTACGGCTGCATCCTCTGGCTGCATCCTCTCCTGTGTGACACTTAGTACTTGGAAACAGAACTCAAGGTCAAAGTTCCAGAGTATGATTAGAAGGAGGCAGACAACGTGAAGAACCTGAAATGAGTTGTTCCAACAAGTGGACGAAGGGGTGCGAAGGAAGGGAGACTAGCTTCCTGACTACAGATTGAACCCGTGGCCTCTAAACTGGGAGTGCAGGGTCTTAGCCACTGGACCAACCAAGCAGTCCCTCAAGCAGCTTCCTGAATCACAGAAAATGCACAAAATCTATGGCTAGAGAACGAGGAAGGTTTTTTGCAGCTTGCTCCTCCTCTGGGAGGCCATAGTCTGTGGCTGACACAGGTTTGGTTCTGTGTCTCTGTCACTCAGAGAACTTCAGCTGTATAGGAAAACTTATCCAAGTCAAGGTCTTGGGGTGAACCACACCTTTTCTCTTTAAACTTCTTATTTTGTATAAGAGTATAGCCGATTGACAATGCTGTGATACTTCCAGGTGCATAGCAAAGGGACTCAGCCATACATATGCATGTATCCATTCTCCCCCAAAGAAAGTCCATGCTGATCTAAAGCCAGGATAGTCTGCAGTGGAGACTGCCCTGGCAAAAAGCTCTTACGCTACATAGTCTTGGGCCCCTGCCACCTGGGCCACTCCTGACAAAGAAAGAGACAGAGCCCTACTTTAAGAGGCTTTCTAGAATCAAGTACCCAGGTCAAGACAACTGACAAAGATCAATATCCCTTACTTGAGGGTTGGCAGATGGCAAGGCAAGGACACAAAATTCACCACTGACAGGAGCGACGGCAAGTTGCAAAAGACCTTCCTTTTTCGTTAGACACAGACCATGTAAATTTTCTGTGATTCAAGAGGCTGCTTGGGGGACTTCCCTGGTGGTCCAGTGGCTAAGACTCCGAACTCCCAATGCAGGGTTTGATCCCTAGTCAGGGAACGAGATCTCACATGCTGTAACTAAGACCTGGCACAGCCAAACAAATTAGTTAATTAAAAAAAAAAGCAGCAGCAGCTAGTTGAACATCTCCCTTGATGGTGAGGCTATAGAGGGAACTGAGGCAGAAACAGGAAGCAACTTGATCAAGAGCTCAAAGCCAGTGAGGGAGAGTCAGGACTGGAGGCCAAAGCTCCAGACTCGCAAAGCATCCAGACACGACACGTTGATGAAAAGGGGTCAAGGGTTGTAGAGATCTTAGACCCAAGTTCAAGTCTTAGCTCCTGTCTTTGCCAAGTGATTTCATCTTAAGCTTCAGTTTACTCATCTTAAAATGGGAATAATAATTTATCTATCTATTGCTGTGAAGATTCAACAGAGCAAATCAAATATTGAATAAAAGCCTTTAGAATGCTACCTGGCATATGGCACGTACTGGAAAAAAATGTTCTGAATTATTGTAGTTGTTCTTCAGTTCAGTTCAGTTGCTCAGTCATGTCCGACTCTTTGCGACCCCATGGATTGCAGCACGCCAGACTTCCCTGTCCATCAACAACTCCAGAGGCCTGCTCAAACTCATGTCCATCGAGTTGGTGATGCCATCCAACTATCTGATCCTCTGTTGTCCCCTTCTCCTTCTGCCTTCAATCTTTCCCAGCATCAGGGTCTTTTCCAATGAGTCAGTTTGCATCAGGTGGCCAAAGTACTGGAGTTTCAGCTTCAGCATCAGTGCTTCCAACGAATATTCAGGACTGATTTCCTTTAGGATGGACCGGCTGGATCTCCTTGCAGTCCAAGGGACTCTCAAGAATCTTCTCCAACACCACAGTTCAAAAGCATCAAATCTTTAGTGCTCAGCTTTCTTTATAGTAGTTGTTCTTATTACTTTTTTTTTTTTTTTTCCTTTGGAAATTCACGTGCTGGTCCCACCCAAGTGAAAAGAATAAGAAGTGTGCTTTCTTAGAATAGTACATGGCCCAAAGCTTCTCTGAACCAAGGCAGTATGGCCGACAATTTCCCCCACGACAGCCGCCACCATATGCTTCCTTATTTCTGCCACGGGACATACCACATTTGGTTGTAATTTAGTTCTGTACAGATCTGCTCCCCAACTAGCTAGAGTTCTCGTGGAGTAGAGTCCATAGCTTATTCCTAGTCACATCTCCAGCGTCTGGCTCAGTAGGTGGCCCACAAATGTTTACTGGATGAATGAATGTAGTTTAAAGGCCCAGAAAGCCTTCTCTGCTTTTCTTTGTTTGGGCCAGAGTATAGCCTGTCTACACAGGCTGCCTTCTCACTCATGGGAGCCCAGGGCAGAATTTAGATGCCAAACATCTTCGCAGTCCAACCTCTGAAGGTGACATGCTCAAGGAGTCGTTCTGTGACACAGCGAGCGACTCCTTCATCAGGCTGGGAAGTGAGCATTTAACACATCACCACTCTTAGCAGCACCCTCCAGATCCTGGCCCACTGTTAGCGCTTAGTGTGAAAGTCCCTATTTTGCTGTGTTGTTTTTTGGTCCCTCACCAAGTAGCAGCATGCTAATGTGAGAAACCCTTTCTAGGCCCAACTGTCACTGGCCTACAGGGTCAAAAACACCTGGCACTGTTCTCTGGTGGCCCATTCGCCAGGCTGGCTCTAACCAGAGACCTTTTCTGTACCTGCTAGACTTCACCCACCCTGGAGTAGGAGCCAACATCAAGCCAGTCCCCAGAGACCATTTCTCCATCTCCTGTGATGACTTTCAAATGTAGATTCGGAGGATCTATGAGCAAGAAGGAATGTGTCACGTGCCCCAGACTGGCTCACCAAGGAAAAATGGCAAAGACCTTCCTTGACTATGGCAAAGGGATCCAGGAGAAGGTGTTATCATACTTTCATAACTAAGAAAAAAAAAGCGATCTAAGAGGAAGATGTGTGCAGGGTTAAGCTGCTTTGTAAGCCATCTGTTGACTCACACCCACACACTGGGAACTCTTTGGAGACAATTCCTACCAGGTGTCTTTGATGAAACATTCCTGGTCAACGAGTAACCAAGGTGTCACAACATTCTGACAGCTACCGCTAGGTGCTGGTTTTAGGTCTGAGATTCCATAAGGCAATCTCCAATAGCCATTTGACTTTTTTTTTAAGACAAGTTCCCCAAGTCTTGAAAATGAAAAATTAAGTGGTGGAGCTTTAGAATTCAGAGAATTAAGCCAGTTTGTCCAAAGCTGGTACCGGAAATGGGGAGGAAAAATGGTAGAACTGGGCGGGGCAGGCGCTGCAGGCTCTTTACCTTTGGAAACTGCAGATTCCCAGCTCCAGCACTCTGGGCACCCTGGGTAAACAGCCTTATCGGCCACCCACACTACTTCACATCATTTATACAAAGCCCATGCATCTCAATTATGCCGAGCACAGCCCACCACAGTTTTGAGTCCAGACCTTAATTCTGCTTAATTAGAGAAGTAAACATTTTCACTGAGTCAATCCCCTAGTCTAGTCTAGAGCCTATGGGAAAACTGAATCAAACACACAGAGTTCTGCACTTTAGGGCCAAGAAAGTGCAACTGACACCTGTTGGAAATCAGCAGAAAACAAAGACAAGTATTCAGACCTGGGGGCTCCTGTGGGCCAGACTAAGTAACTGGGTCCTCTCCTCTAACACACACGCGTTAGCACCTACCTTGCCAGGCACCAAAGAGCGTAATAGTGTCTCTTCTGTTTCTGCACTTCAGCAAGATAAACCATGACGCAGGAGGATGGGAAAGCAAAGGACCCCAGTTCAACGCTTAGGTGATACTTTTTTCTTTTCTCTGGTTCATGTGGTCCCTGGTCTGCTAGTGGAGGCAGATTCGGGGCAGCTGGCTGAGTCACCAGGGGGCAGAAAAGGCTCCGAGGTCAGAGCCGGCAGGAGGTCATGAGAGAGCAACTTTGTCTGAGTAGAGACTGAGGACAAGAATTTAAGGCAACAAGACTTCCAGAAGCCCACAAATGAGATGACGCGGAGAGGGCCCTGGTGACAACTCCTTGGGAACATCGCTCACCCATCCATTCTACAAGCAGGTGCTGGGGGAATGTCTGCTGCCCTGTCTGAGCTCACTGTGCTGTGCCCTGTCCTGCCTGGGCAAATCCCCTTGCTTTATGGTGAGCAGGAGTGAGGGGGCTCTCCCAGCAGATGCCCTGACAGCTAATTTGAGGGTTCCTCCTCTCCGTGTTTACAGCCATCTACCTGGCCTTATGGGAACAAATCAATGCCCAGGCAGGTTGAAAAGGGTGCTCAGGGCTGGTGCACTGGGATGACCCTGAGGGATGGGATGGGGAGGGACCTGGGAGGGGGGTTCAGGATGGGGAACACATGTACACCCATGGCTGATTCATGTCAATGTATGGCAAAAACCACTACAATATTGTAAAGTAATGAGCCTCCAATTAAAATAAATTAATTAATTTTAAAAAAGTCATTAGAGTTGAACCCTAAACAGCATTCTCCAAAGCTCAGCTGGAGAAAGCAAAAAAGAAATGCAGCGAGAAAAGAAATTTGGCTGTGGACTTGATCACAGATTCCAAGGAGCCCCGAGGCAGCAAGGTCAACTCATAACACCAAATACGATGAAAGCTGCCCAGGTGAGGGAGTTCAAATTCTAACCTGAACTGTAGTTCTCAAGTTCTCACCAGAAAATCAACTTATTTTTTTAAATCTCATTGTGGTACACATCCCCCTCTAAATTCACTTGGCCATTCCTTTGTCAGCTCTGCCTCCTGCCAAATACGGACAGACAAGGAGAGTGAAATAAATAGAGAGTACCTGGCATGAAGTGGGTGCTTAAGAAGAATCTGGTGGATCAACTGTAGGAGCCAATTAGATTCATGGGTACTTTTCCAACACAAATGGTCCCCTTAGTCTTAAAAAATAAATGAAATGATAAAATCTCTGAAGGGATTGGGCAGCATCACTGAACATCCCAGCGGCCCAACTGCTTTCACCACATACAGGAGCAAAGCAAAGTGGGGTGACCATCACAACTTCTAGTGTTAAAACGTCACAACATCATAGTATTATGCAGATATAAGAAGTCACAAGTGGCTTTAAAGAGGGAAAAATAACAGTCAAATATACGTATATAAAACTTACCTCAATAAAAATGTTTTAAAAATTCACATTTTAGGTAGATAAAGGGATAACACAATTTGTCCGATTCATTAAACCAGGAAAAGAACCCAAAATAATAGTGTTAAATTCTTCTCAAACTGAAGTATAGCAACTTTGGGAAGGGTTTGGTCAATAGCACTCTGTGTTAACAGGCTTCCTTCTTTTTCATTCGATCCAGCTCTTCTATTTTATTAACAGGGACCAATCCAAACACAACTTTCTGTAACTTAAGCATTTAACATGTCTTTGGAGCTTTCATAGGTCAAACAAAGGAATTTTCCCTTGCTGACACAGGAAGTCACATCTAAGAGTAAAACAACTCTAGCTCCCCAAAGACTTTTGCCTTTCAGCACAACCTCAATGAACTGGGTTCTCTGTCTCTGCATATTAACCAAATGTCCTGTCCACTTTCCCCAACCATCCAATGCCAGAGTTACCATCCTGACATAACAGCAGTAAAAGAAATTTCAGAAAATAACAAAAGCATGTATGAATGTGTTCACTAAGAAACCAACCCAAATGATTCCTTTACAGATTAAAAAGCTCATATATTATCTCATTTTGATTGTATTAGATATTTACACAAATCTGAGAGAGAGGTACACAGTAGATAACTGGTATCTACATGTTACAGTGAGTCAATGAGGTATTCTGAATCTAAATTCAGTGTTTCTTCCACTAGACACAACAGCCTAAATGGAAATAGTTGCTTAGGAGAATTTTCTTGAGCATCTATTAAGTGTGCAACCTTCTTGCAAAAAGGGAGTAACAGAAGAATGTGAAGATTTATCATGAAAAAATAGGAGAATTTTCTAATTAATAGAGAAGTGGAGAAAGTTATTCTAAGTGTGATGCAAACTCCCAAAACTATTAAAAATTACTGATAAATTTAAATACATAAAAGCTTAAAATATGGCAAAAGTGTCACAAATATGTTAAAAGATATTGACAAAATGGGAAAATATTTATAATAGATACACAAAATGCTAATTTGCTTAGTATGAAGAAAGTTTCTCCAAATCAATACAAATAAGACCAATCCCCAAAACCATAGAATAATGAGCAAAGAACATGAACAGAGAATAAAATATATATAGAATGTAAATATGTGAAAAGATGTTCAAAGGCTATCTAAGAGAAGTGCAAATTAAAATCACAGCATAATATTACATTGAATCTATCTGATTAGCAAAACTCAAAAAAAATGATAAAATGCTTTTTTGAAAAGGTATAGAAAAGCAAGCACTCTCACACTGTTAGTGGGAATATAAGATAGTATAGCAACTGTGATGGAAAATGTGGCATTTAGAAAATAAAATTACAAATGCACCCACCTGAAAGTAACACTGTATACCCATTACATTTCATTTTTTTTAAAAAGAAAGAACAAACAAACAACCCCCCCCCACACACACAAAAAAAAACCCCAAATGCACATGCCCTATGACTTGAGAATTTTACTTCTAGGAACTAATTATACAGCTACACTAACTGTGTATCTACACAAATGCTCAAAAATATAAAAGGATATTTACTTTAGCCTTGTTTATGATGAAAAAAGGTTGAAAACCATTTATACATCCAACAATAGGGGTCCGAAGTAAATGATGATAAATTATTGCAATGGAAAATTATGCTGTCTCTAAAAAAGAATAAAGAAATTCAATAAATAATGAAAAAAGAAAAAGTATCTGAGATATATTGACATGTGATAAAACCAAAGGACAAAAGAGTGTGCCTCGTAGGGTGTACCTTTGATATAAAGAAAAAAGGATGTTTGTATGTGCACAGAATATCCCTGGGTTGACACACCAGAAACTGCTAATAGTGATTACCTCTGGGAGACACTAGAAGACAGGGAGGGGAGACTTTTCACTACATACCATTTTGTACTTAATTGTCTTTTGTAATCGCATGGTATACAATACCTATTCAAAAAGCTGAGCTACCATGTGAATAAAGTAGGCCAATGAATTGAGACTTGCTGGAAAAAGCCTTTGACCTGTTAAAAGTCCAGAGATACCCATATGGCTCCATCTTTGCTGCCCAAATGAGCAGGCATGTGTGAGAAGAACTGGCAGAGCCCTCGGCACTGGTACTGCTCATGTAAACACTAATCCATTGTAAGAGTGTACTTGGAGGGGCCACATCTTACTAGGCACAATAAACACACACACACAGTATCTATCTTTTCATCTGAATAGGGCTTCCCTGGTAGCTCAGTTGGTAAAGAATCTGCCTGCAATGCAGGAGACCCTGGTTCGATTACTGGGTCTGTAAGATCCGCTGGAGAACAGATAGTCTACCCACCCCAGTATCTTTGGGCTTCCCTTGTGGCTCAGCTGGTAAAGAACTCACCTGTAACACAGGAGACCTGGGTTTGATTCCTGGGTTGGGAAGATCCTCTGGAGAAGGGAAAGGCTACCCACTCCAGTATTCTGGCCTGGAGAATTCCATGGACTCTACAGTCCATGGGCTCACAGAGTCGGACACAGCTGAGCGACTTTCACTTTGGAAATCACTTTTTTCATCTGAATATACTCTTCCTTTCAAGTTATAAGAGGCTTTCATATCCATCATTTCACTAAATCTTTACAACTGCATTCCAAGAAAGGTACTTTGTTATATGGGTCTGTACACTGAAGTTCAGATGCAAAATCTAAGTGGCAGATCTGTAACTCCAGCCTAGATTCCCTGATTCCAAATTAAATGTTCTTTCTACCAGGTCAACTACCTCACACTCTCTTCCAAGGAGAAATCAGTGACTCCTCTATGCCCAAGCTGTGCCAATTAAAAGCTACAAAGTAATTATTCTGCTTACACAACTCCCTTGATCTCGTGGTATCCAGCAGCCTCCTGGACTTTCACAGACTGTAACTTGCCTTTCTCGGGGCATCTATGGTGTTCAAGGGTGGAGTAAGGAGTTTGGACTCCCAAGGACTCTGAGATGCCTTACAAGTCTACTCTTCAGTAAAATAGAGGATATCTTGAGTTCTGCTGCCAGTGGGGAGAGAATTATTCCAGGGATGAGCATTTAACTAAAAAAAGTACTCAGAGTTCTGCAGTTAAGCTAAACAAAGAATTAACACAGAGACTGGGAGAGGGAGAAAGAGTTGAGTTCAGAGGAGGTTTAGCAAAACTCACAGCATCTCAGACATCCAGCTGGTCTGAGCCAGCCAAGCCCAACATGGCTTGTGGTTACCTGGAGGGCTGTTCTTTTTAAAACTCAAGCAGAGGGATCAGAGACACCTTGCCAAGGAGTTTCAATGGCTTGGCCCACTATTTTAAACATGGTTTGTGGTCTATACCAGGATGGACTAAATAACTTAGTATCCTCCAAGGGATTAATATCGACTGTAACATACCCCAATGGCAGTGATGGGGGCAAGTGAACAGACATTGGGCTCACATCAACATTAGACACACATTTTTGCTAAACATATCCTCTGCAAGGCTGCAGGGGAAAATCTGCAAAATACAAACAATGCCTAGCGAATCCTTTAGCCCCAACAGGCTAGGCAAAAGCTGTCATTCAAAAAGAATCCAAACAATAAGGAATGGAATGGAACTTCCCATCTGCTCACAAACCTGCCCACAAAGGGAATCACTGATTGAGGAAAATAGAAGAAATAAGCAAGAGCTGCTCTTCTGTTAAGAGTGGCCAGTTCTAGGGTTGCACCTTTTTTAAAAAAAACAATAGCTTTATTTAGATATAATATACCTATCATACATTTCATCCATTTAAAGGGTACAATTCAACAGCTTTTAGTATAGTCATAGAATAGGTGAAAGTGAAAGTGAAGTTGCTCAGTCGTGTCCGACTCTTTGCGACCCCATGGACTGCAGCCTACCAGGATTCTCCGTCCATGGGATTTTCCCAGCAAGGGTACTGGAGTGGGTTGCCATTTCCTTCTCCAGGGGATCTTCCCAACCCAGGAATTGAACTTGGGTCTCTCACATTGCAGGCAGATGCTTTACCCTCTGAGCCACCAGGGAAGCCCATAGAATGGGTAACCATTTATTTTAGAATTTTAATTATTTCCAAAAGAAATCCTGTACCTCTTAGCCATCACCTTCTAAACTTCTCATCACCCAGTTCCAGGGAACCACTAATCAACTTTCTGTCTCTCTACATTGGCCTATTTTGGGCATTTCATATAAATGGAATGAAACAACCTGTGGTCCTCTGTGACTGGCTTCTTTCAGTCACAAATGTTTCCAAGGTTCATTTATGTCACAGCAAGGGATGAGAACTTCATTCCTTTTTATGGTTGAATAATATCCCATTGTACGGACATCCTACATTATGTTTATCCATTGATCTGTTCAGGGTTGGGTTGTTACATCTTTCAGCTACTGTGAATAACGCATATAAGCATCTGTTTGAATCCCTGCTTTCAAGTCCTTTGGGTATATCCATTAATCCGTTGATAGCTGTTTCTATTTCTTGGCTATTAATGATTATTAATTATTACTTGAAATTAATGTTACCACGAACATTTTTGTACAGGTTTTCATTTCACTTCATTATCTTTCATTTCATTCTCTTTTACTCAGGTGTGAAATTGCTGGATCATATGAGAACTCTATGTTTAAAAATTTGAGTACCTGCCAGAGAGTCTGCCAGAGCAGCAGTACCATTTTACATTCCCAAAGGCAGTTCCAATTTCTCTACATCCTCATCAACATCTTTTAGATTATAGCCCTGCTAGTACATGCAGAGTGGTATCTCATTGTGGCTTTGAGTGGTGTTTCCCTGATGGTTAATAAAGTTGAGCATCTTTCCACATGATTATCGGCCATTAGTAAATCTTCTTTGGAGACGTGTCTATTCAGTTCCTTGCCCACTGTTTAAGTTTATTGTTGAGTTGTAATACTTATTTATATAGTATAGATAAAAGTTCCTTTTCAGATATATGATTTGCAAATTTTTTTTCCTATTCTGTGGGTTGTCTTTTCACTTGTGATACTGTCCTTTGAAGCATAAAAGTTTTTAATTTTGATGATGTCAGCTTATCTACTTTTTGTTTCTGCTTTTGGTGCCATACCTAACAAACCATTGCCTAATCCAAGGTCACAAAGATTGATACCAATGTCATCTTCTCAGAGTTTTATAGCTTTAGCTCTTATATTTAAATCTTTGATCCATTTAGAGTTAAGTTTTGTATATGATATAAGGAAGGGGTACAATTTTCATTGTTTTGCATGTGGGCTTTTAACTGTTTCATCATCATTTGTTGAAAAGACTATTCTTTCCCCAATTGTCTTTGCACCCTTATTGAGAATAAATTGACCATAAATGAGGGTCTATTTCTAGACTCTCAATTCTATTCCACTGATCTATATGTCTATCTTTATGCCAGTACTACACTGTCTTAATTACTGTAACGTAGTAGTAAATTCCGAAATTGGATAGTTGATGCCTATAACTTTTGTTCTTCTTTTTTTTTCAAAACTGTTTTGACTATTCTGCATTCCTCAAATTTATACATGAATTTTAGGACCAGCTTTTTGACTTCTGTAAAATCATTTGGGATTTTTATAGAGACTTAGTTGAATACACAGATCAATTTGGGGAGTACTATCACCTTAATGATATTGTCTTCCAATCAATAATATACAATGTATTTCCATTTATTTAGGTCTTCTGTAATTTCTTTTAATACTTTGTATTTTTAGAATATGAAGTTTATACTTTTGTTATATTTATTCCTAAATATTTTAATCTTTTGATGCTATTATAAATGGAATTGCTTCTTATTTTCATTTTCAATTTGCTTGCTACCACTGTAGAAACCCCTTCATGGATCACAGCCTTGTCATGGTGAAGGGGCTTGTATAACTCAATGAAGTGTGAGCCATGCTGTGCAGGGCCACCCAAGACAGACAGGTCATAGTGAAGAGTTCTGACAAAACTTGGTCCACTGGAGAAGGAAATGGCAACCCATTTTAATTCAGATGACCATTATATCTAGTACTGTAGGCAAGAATCCCTTAGAAGAAATGAAGTAGTGCTCATAGTCAACAAAAGTGTTTGAAATGCAGTACAATTTTTGAGATTGGGTGCAATCTCAAAAACAACAGAATGATCTCAGTTCATTTCCAAGGCAAACCATTCAACATCAAAGCAATCCAAGTCTACGCCCCAACCACTGATACTGAAGAAGCTCAAGATGACCGGTTCTATGAAGACCTACAATACCTTCTAGAACTAACACCAAAAAAAGATGTCCTTTTCATCATAGGTGACTGGAATGCAAAAGTAAGAAGTCAGGAAATACCTGGAGTGACAGGCAAGTTTGGCTTTGGAGTATAAGATGAAGAAGGGCAAAAGCAAATCAAATCAGTCAATCCTAAAGGAAATCAACCCTGAATGTTAGCTAACTGGCTAACAGAGTTTTGTCGAGAGAACATCCTGGTCATAGCAAACACCCTTTTCCAACAACCCAAGAGGTGACTCTACACATGGACATCACCAGATGGTCAATACTGAAATCAGACTGATTATGTTCTTTGCAGCCAAAGATGAAGAAGCTTTCTATACAGTCAGCAAAAACAAGACCTAGAGCTGACTGTGACTGAGATCATTAGCTTGTTATTGCAAAATTCAGGCTTTAATTGAAGAAAGGGAAAACCACTAGGATATTAGGTATGATCTAAATCAAATCCCTTATGATTATACAGTGGAAGTGACGAATAGATTCAAGAGACTAGACACTGTAGACAGAGTGTCTGGAGAACTATGGATGCAGGGTCACAACACTGTACAAGGGGCAGTGACCAAAACCATCCCCCCAAAAAGAAATGCAAGAAGGCAAAGTGGTTGTGGAGGCTTTACAAACAGCTGAGGAAAGAAGAGAAGCAAAAGGCAAGGGAGAAAGGGAAAGATATACCCAACTGAATACAGAGTTCCAGGGAATAACAATGAGAGATAAGTCCTCCTTAAATGAACAAAGCAAGAAAAAGAGGCAAACAATAGAATGGGAAAGACAAGAGATCTTTCAAGAAAACTGGAGATATCAAGGGAACATTGCATGCAAGGATGGGCACGATAAAGGAGAGAAATGGTAAGGACCTAACAGAAGCAGAAGAGATTAAGAAGAGGTGAAAAGAATGCAGAGAACTATACAAGAAAGGTCTTAATGACCCAGATAACCATGATGGTGTGGTCACTCACCTAGAAATGGACATCCTGGAGTGTGAAGTCAAGTGGCCCTGAGGAAGCATTATGATGAACAAAGCTAGTGGAGGTGATGGAATTCCAGTTGAGCTCTTTAAAATCCTAAAAGATGCTGCTGCTAAAGTGCTGCACTCAATATGTCAACAAACCTGGAAAACTCAACAGTGGCCACAGCACTGAAAAGGACAGCTTGCACCTCAAGCCTAAAGAAGGGCAATGCTAAAGAATGCTCAAACTACTGTACAATTTGTGCTCATTTCACATGCTAGCAAGGTTACGCTCAAAAATCTTTCAAGCCAGGCTTCAACAATACGTGAATCAAGAACTTCCAGATGTACAAGCTGGGTTTCAAAGAGGCAGAGGAACAAGAGATCAAATTGCTAACAACCACTGGATCATAGAAAAAGCAAAGGAATTACATATACTTCTGCTTCACTGACTACACTAAAGCCTTTGTGTCGATCACAACAAATTGTGGAAAACTCTTAAAGAGATGGAAGTACTAGACCATCTTATCTGTCTCCTGAGAAACCTGTATGAGGGTCAGGAAGCAACAGTTAGAACCAGACATGGAACAACAAACTGGTTCAAAATTGGGAAAGGAGTATGTCAAGGCTGTATATTGTCACCCTGCTTATTTAACTTATATGTAGAGTACATCATGTGAAATGCCGGGCTGGATGAATCACAAGCTGAAATCAAGATTGCCGGGAAAAATATCAACAACCTCAGATATGCAGATGATCTCACTCTGATGGCAGGAAATGAAGAGCAATTAAAGAGCCTCTTGATGAAAGTGAAAGAGGAGAGTGAAAAAGCTGGCTTGAAACTCAACATTCAAAAAACTAAGGTCATGGTGTCTGGTCCCATCACTTCATGGCAAATACAAGAGGACAAAGTGGAAAATGGTGACGTATTTTATTTTCTTGCACTCCAAAATCATTGTGGACAGTGACTGTAGCCATGAACTTAAAAGACACTTGCTCCTTGGAAGTAAAGCTATGACAAACTTAGATACAGTATGAAAAAGCAGAGACATCACTTTGCTGATAAAGGTCCGTATAGTCAAAGCTGTGGGTTTTCCAGTAGTCATACACAGATGTGAGAGTTGAATCATAAAGAAGGCTGAGCACCAAAGAATTGATGCCTTTGACCTGTGGTGTTGGAGAAGACTCTTGAGAGTCCTTTGGTCTGCAAGGAGATCAAATCAGTCAATCCTAAAGGAAATCAACTCTGAATATTCATTTGGAAGAACTGATGCTGAAGCTGAAACTCCAATACTTTGGCCAACTTGGATGCAAAGAGTTGACTCATTGCAAAAGACCCTGATGCTGGGAAAGACTGAAGGCAAAAAGAGAAGTGGGCAGTAGAGAATGAGATGGTTAGAAAGCATCACTGACTCAACGGTCATGAATTGGAGCAAACTCCAGGAGATAGTGGAGGACAGAGGAGCCTGGGGTGCCACAGGCCATGGGATCACAAAAAGTTGGACTTAAAGAGATTGAACAACAAAACTGCTCTAAAAAGTATCAGTTAAAAAATAAATTTAAAAAATTTAAAGGATAAATACTGCATGATTTCACTTACACGAGATGCATAAAATAGTCAAACTAAGAAACAGCAGAATGTGATTACCAGGGGCTGGGAGTAATGGGGAAATGGGGTGCTTCTGTTCAATGGGTAAAGAGTTATGGTTTTGCAAGATGAAAAGTTTCAAGAACTGTCATACAACAATATGCATAAAGTCAACACTATTGTACTATACACTTAAAAAAAGCTGAATTGGAGGGGGGGAAATTGGATGAAGGTTTTCAAAAGGTTAAACTTCCAGTTATAAGATAAATACTAGAGATATAATGTACCCCATGATAAACATAATTAACGCTGCTGTATGTTAAATATGAAAGTTGTTAAGAGAGTAAATCCTAAGAGTTCTCATTACAAGGAAAAAAGAAATTTTCTTTTTCTTTTGTGTCTGTGTGAGATGATGGATATTTATTAAACTTATTGTGGGAATCATTTCACGATGTATATAAGTCAGATAATCAGGCTGTACATCTCAAACTTATACAGTGTAATATGTTAATTATATCTCAATAAAACTGGAAGAAAAAAGGGTAAAACAATTTTTTAATGGTTAAAATGGCAAATTGTATGTTACACAGTTTTTAAACCACACACACAAAGTATCTAAATCAGGTAAAGGGAAAGCAAAAGAAAACTTTAAAATGTGGTGGCGGTAGGGGACTGGTGGCGGTGGTAGAAAAGGAGAGGGACAGACAGACAGACACTACTATAAAATTCCTTTCTCCCATGTGGAATGAGTATACACCTTGAGGACAGAGTTCATGGCTCATTCATTTTTGTGTCTGAGTGGTCAAGAGAACTTTTAGTTAATAAAAGTATTGAATGAATGAATGAATGAATAAATGCAGAAGAGGCAGGGATGGAAAAAAAATAAAGGTGTACAAGGTCATAGATGACTGGAGATAGTGACTCTTCGGTGAGTGACTTCGGCCTGAGTGACATCTACCAGTGAGTCACAACAGTTACTCTCCAGGCACAAAATGTAGGACATGATTATTAAATATTCAAGGGCGACATGACCTAGTTTTTTGGGGGGCCAGGGGGTGTCGGGTTTTCAGTGAGCTGTGAGCATACACAGAACTATATGGGACAGGTCTGTGGACACAGAGGAGATCAAAGCAAAAGAGAGCAGTGGTCATGTAACCCCTGTGGTCATGTTTCAGGTCAAGCAGTCCTCCCTTCCTGGCTCTGCTTTGGAAAATTCCGTGTTCACCTGCTTGCCTCCTTCCTCTTTGAATTCAGAATCAGACTGTAAGCCTGTGAGCAACCCAGGTTACCCGCCAAGGATAATACGCTTTGGCAACATGGCATTCATTCATTTATTCACTCACTCGCTCACTCACTCACCCACCAACGGCTAAGATAATTTCTACTATGGTAGCTGTCAGTTAGGGCCCATCATGTTTTTCAGGGACTGGTCAATCTCTCATTTAAGTTTCCAAAGAAATAAAAGCCTTGGCATTACTACTTATTCTCTTTGAAGTTACCAACCACTACGGAAATTTAAAAATTAACTTTCCTGTCCTAATAGACAGGAGACAAGAAGAAAAGAACCTTACTTTTGGAATTCTGGCTTTATAAAGAAAATAGGGAATGTCCTCATTTGAATGCATCTCTGGCCGGAGATAGTTAATCTCTGGCGATGGATGATGTGCGTGTGTGAGGACGCTGTTTATTCTAGACTTTCTGCAATTTACAAATTGAAACAAATAATGGTGGAGACATTTGCAACTATGGAAAAAAGGGTGTTTACAAAGTGGGAGAAAATAGACTAAATAGGCTTAGATGACAGAAAATTTCTAACACGGCATGGGACGGACTCCACGACAACAGAAGGTGCAAAGGATTATGAGTCATACTTGTTGTAGCAATTAGATCTTTTAGAAGATTTCCTAAGTATGTCAGTTTCAGAAAACTGCATCTACATGCAAGGTCATGTTAGTAAACCCTGGGGACACCAGACAGGAAAGTTTTCCTAGGCCTCTTGTTTCATCTCTCCAGCCTTAGATAGAGCTTCTCAGATACAGGTCTTAGTTTAGTTGTTAAATCATTCAAGCTCAAGGTGCTTCTCACACTTTCCTTTGGAAACTAATTCTCCTTTCCTAAATCGTTCCTTAAATGGCCTTGCTTACAGCAAGTTTTCCTGTGAGAAGCCTGCGAGAAAGACTGCCTTTAAAAATGCACACACCAGTCATTTTCTTTGTCCACCCAATGGGCTAAGATCTCTCTGTCTCTTTCTGTTTGTCTCTCTCTCTTTTTAAAGCCATCTGTCTCCTCTGCCTATTGCACTGCTTCTATTTTTAGCACTGAATTTCATATCAAACTCCCCAAATGCTAGAGTAAAAATGAGGTCTAACTCTAAACCATAATCTCTAATTTGCTATCTTGGTTGTTACAGAAGTGTTCATATGAAAAACATCAAATTGCTTATTAATGGTCAAAAAGGGTCTGCCTAACCAGAGACATTTTAATAACAGTAAGGACAAATCTCCCCCATGTAGAAGCTGACCCTGACTACATGGACTTTCATACAAATTTCATATCTTTATAAAAACAATAATCAAACAGCAATTCATTAGAGATGAGGAAGGGAAACAGTTTAGTATCCATACTGGTTTTCACAAGAAAAAAAACACTTATCTTTTATGGGGTGGGAGGGAATAACTATTCTCCAGTTCAGTTAGCAACAGAAGGTGTAAGTTCACAAGTGCTTATTACAAAAATATAGTTAAATATTTTTTAGGATAAAGGGAAGGAACATAGTCATTTGCTCTTTTTTACACAAAGCCCAAGACAGCAGTGCATACCCAAACACTGGGAAATAGAACACTTGACGGAAAAAAAAAAAAAAAGAATGATGATTTTATGCAATGAGATCCTGAAGTTCATTTCTTTATCAAATGAGCTTGCTTCGCTAAGTTTGGGTATGTCTTGGCAATCCTTACTTAAAGTCAACATGAACTGAAGCCAAGAAAAGATTATAGAAACCAGGCCCACGGAAGCAGAAATTTGGTCTAGAATATTTTCCAAGGAAATATTGATTGGACATTTTTCTTCCTTGTACAAGAGGGAAAAGAATAGATTATTGAATATTATGTATCAGGTCCTATGCTATGTTATATGCAATATCTCATTTAGTCCTCAAAACAGCCTAGTGTGAGATAACTAAGTTAAGTAGCTCTATGAGGTTATACAGCTAATTACAAAAAAAAAAGTGGAGCGGAACCCGGGGCTGCCTGCCTCTAAAGACTAGATCCCTCTACAAGGTGATTTCTTTCTACAATATTCTACTGTGCTCTCTCTGTGCTAAGCTGCTTCAGTCGTGTTCGACTCTGCGACCCAATGGACTGTAGCCTGTCAGGCTCCTCTGTCCATGGGATTTTGCACTAGCCCTTTCGTATTTTTAAAACCCGACAATAACTTCCTTTTTGATTCAGACTTTTAAAAATGTTTTTAAAGATATGAAATATTATGGATACAGATGAAATCTCTGTGTGTCTTATGTCTCCTCTCGCCCAGTGTCACACTCCTCTTACTCCTCTGCAATCTATTTTTTTCCTCAATACGTTTTATGTTTTTGGTCGAACCATGTAGCATGCGCATGAGGGATATTAATTCCCCAACTGGGGATCAAACCCATGCCCCCTGCATGGGAAGCACAGAGCCTTAACCACTGGACCACCAGGGAAGTCCCTCCTCAACATGCTTTTTAAGACTTATCTATGTTGCTCCAGTTCATTCATTTTTACTCTATATAATGAACATACCATGATTTCTTAAAAAATCCATTCTTTTGCTCATCTGCAATGAACATTATTATGTGAGTCTTCTTTTACATAAGTCAGAACTTTACCTGGACTACATACCTAGGAATGGAACAGTAGGATCTTAGAAATGATAATGATAATAACTGGTACTTAAACAGTGCTTATTTTGTGCCAAACATTATTCTAAGTGGTTTATATATATTAAGTCATTTAATTTTCACGATAACCTTATAAAGATTGTTATCATCTCTATTTACAGTGATAGGGAAGTAGTCTGGAAGTAGTCTGATTCTAGAATCTATGCAACTTTACTAGATATCACGTAGTCTAATTATCACCTTCTAAAATGGTTATATCAATTCATACTTTCAGCATCAGTGTATGAGTTTCAACATCCTTGCCAACACTTATGATCAGAGTTTTTAACTTATGTTATCCAAACATGACATACTAAATTTTTCCTATATGGATAACCATTTTTCCTGGCATAATTTATTGACCAATAAATAGTCCATCTTACAGCACTGATTTTTATGGTATCTCTATCATATTTCAAGTTGCCACACATACGTGGATTCCGTTCTACTGTTTGCCTCTGTAACGATGCCATTCTTCCTTAATTATTACAGTTTATAAATCTGGTAGGACAGAAATTAATATCTGGTAGGACAGAAATTAATTGAGAATCTAATGAAAATCATAATAGATCTGTTGGTCTCCAAAATTGTTCTTTCAGAATTTCAACCCTTTGGTTTTCCACGTGAAGTTTAAGATAACCTTGAAAATTTTTATGGAAAGAAATCTGTGCTGGATATTCTGATTGCTTCTTCAGATTCCCTTTCTACTCTTCACCTTGGTCTATCCCCATGAGGCTGTCCTCCAGAAAAACAGCATCAATTGGGTGGTCCCTTCATCCTGGACTCAGCCACTGAGAGTCAATGACAGGAGAAGGAAATGCCAAGAGGGAAAACAGGTCAGGGTATCTTCCCTCATTGGGTTTTTTGCCAGGGGTCACAATTACCACTGGCTGTTCCTATAGCTTTGTTCGGACTTTTGTAAATAAGCCCATTATTGCCTCTCTTCAGCAAACCCTTTGGTGTGTGCCATTGGTTTCTTGATCATTTGACTGACAAAATCTATAATAATTTTGGTTACAATTTCATTTCTCAATTAATTTGAGGATAATGAACACCTTTAATATTCTGAGTCTTCTTATCCACGAACATGTATCCATTTATCTAGGTCTTCTTTCATCTCTTCAATTTTTTTTTAAGATTTTTTTGATGTGGACCATTTTAAAAGTCTATATTGAATTTCTTACAATGGTGCTCCTGTTTTATGTTTTGGTTTTTATGACTTTGAGGCATGTGGGATCTTGGCTCCCTGACCAGGGATCAAACCCGCCCCCCTTGCATTGAAAGGCGAGGTCTTAACCACTGGGTCACCAGGGAAGTTGCTCATCCCTTCCATTTACTTTTACAGATTTCCGGTAAACATTCTACATATCTTTTCTAAGAATTATTCCTAGCTTCTTTGTGCTTCTTTGCATTTGCAAAAAGGGTCATTTCTTTAATTGGTTATTGTTGGCCTGCAGCAACACCATCAATTTCTGTATCCAGCATCCTTGCTGAACTCTTTTATTAGTTCTAATAGTTTGTTGATTCTCCTGGATTTTCTATGCAGCAAATCATATCATCTGCAAATAAGGTCAGTTATCTCTCTTTCCTTCCAAATCTTACATTTCTTAATGCTTGTGCTTACTTTATTGCATTGGCTAGTACTTCCAAATAATGCTGAAGAGAAATGGTATTAATGGGCATCCTTGTCTCATTTCTCTTTGCTCTCTCTTCACTGAGTAAAATCACCATAAATTCTAAAGCTATGCCTCCCAGCTTCCATTTGTATAAGTAACTGTATACAAATTAAAGGAGTCACATTAGCCAAAAGAGTCATGTGACTACCATGTGCCTCAGAGCATATGATGTAACATTCTAACAAAGAAATGACAAATCTCGACAACCACAGTCTACAATGAAATAGCCTTACATGAACTGTGAGCCTTGGCTTGGGTAAAGCTTATTTACAAAGTAAGGTTCAACCAATTCCTGCATAAGCCACCATCAGTTCATATTCCAGAAACTGTGGAGATGATCACATCAAACATCGCATGATTTTTACCATGTTAGCTTTTGAAACTGGGGGAAAAACAGGCAGAAAAGAAATAAACAGCATGCTCTCTCTCTTTTAATGAATGTAATAACAGAAGAGTAATGAGGTTGGAAAACAGATGTGGACAAAAGGAAAACGCATGCTACAGTGTGGCCTACACAATCTGGAAAGGAATGATAAAAAAAAAAAAACTTTACAAGCTGTTTTGAGTCTTGAATTAAAAGGAGTAATCAAGCAAGGCTGACTTATAAAGGGTCAGGGGGTAGCATCCTGCAGCAGAGAATAAGCAGGACTCCTTCTCCTTCACTGTCTCCTGACCAGCTGAGTCCAGGAAGGAGGATTCTTTCTCATGCAGCAGTCTCTCTGAACTTATTTTCGATTCCAGGTTTAATAACTGCCATCTAACCTCCTTCCCCTATCTACCCGCTCCCCAGGGAGGTACTTCCCTAATGGGTTGGCCCTTTTCAGTCTGGTTTTAGTCTCTGGCTCTTTATATTCTGAACGGGGGCACCTCAGTCTCCTTATATGACTTCCAGGCAAAAAATGTGTCCAATTAGATAAATGTGTGTGATGCTGGTTTGGGGGTGCTCTCATTCTCTGATTTCTTCCCACACCCTGTTCACCATGTTTGCCTCCTAGAGTCAATTAGAATGTGTATACTCAAAGAATTCCAACTTGAAAGTATCTAAGTCCTCAAGTAAAGGGTTTTTTTTTTTTAAACTTTAACAGTATACATATAGTAAAGCAACATCAAGAGGCAAATGCAGCATATTGATAAAAGAAAGATAAAGCCTTATCCTGTTTCCAAGGAGATTAACCACACAAAGATAATTTTTTCCCCCTGCTCCTGTGGGCATTGTTATTAATGGTGTCTTGTGGCAGAATTGTCAGACGCTCATCAGTTTACCAAACTATGTTAGTCTGTACAAAGCATCTCTCAGAATGGTCCTGTGAGAAAGCAATCTGCTGCAGTTGTCTGACTGGGGCCTCTGAAAGCTTTCAAACTCAGCTACTGAAGTCCAGCCAGCATCTAATTTTACCCGTGAGTTCCAGGAGAGAGGAAAGCTGGTGGGAAGATTACAGAGTTCCTTGAAGCTCTGACCTACAACAGGAAGAGAGTTGTCAGCCTTCATGTCTCTCACTCTAAATCCCAAGGCAAACAACAGTGGCAGGGCGTTTTATAACACGTTCCCATTGTAAAATTGCATATTTCAGAAACATGATGTTGGCTCCCTCATTTTCCATAGACCTCGTGTCAGTATAAACGGATGACCTTAAAATGAATTTTTCACTTAAGCTTTTCAATTCAAATGTGTCTAATGTACTTGGACTTCTCTGGATTTTCCTAGAAAATGGTGGGCATCTACTGTTGTCAGTTGGCTAGCGCCTCTACACATTCAAGTCTGATCACTGCCTTAAGGTCCTGGGAACTACCAGTAATGTTAGTGTGAAATGCTACAGTGATTTCAGAGTTTCAGGGGCCTTTTATTTTGAGCTTTTTGTAAACAGAGTGGAAAAACAGGGCTTTGAAGTTACATCTTGGCTTCAGCACTTAGTAACTTGGCTGAGTTACTTAACATCTCCAATACCTATCTGTAAAATGGGTGTAATAATACCTTCCTTAAAGGCTAGGAGGACTCATGACATTCAAGGTTAAGCAACCTGCCCAGTGCTTAAGTCATACAGTTCAATAAATGTTACCTATTGCCAATCTGAAGTGATAGATGGCAAATTCACAGTTATCTACAGTAAAGATGCCACTGAGTGACACCTCCTAAGGAAAAAGATGACCTCAGGTGCCCCTAAGAGCACGTGGAGGATCAGCCAATGTGAAAGCAGAAGTGATAGCAAGTGTCTGGTGTCAGGGAGATCTCCAATATGATTGTCCCAGGCCAGTAATGGACAGCTGCCCACCCTAGGGCTGGTGCCCTGGGAAAGAACATGAGCTTCTTCTTGCTGGTAGGCTGATGAAAGGGAAATAAACAAGAGAACCAGCTCCCATGGGGAGAAACGTAAATGGTTTCATTAAAATTCTTATGCTGACCAACATGCCTTCTGGAGTAGCAGTTCACACAGTAGCCAGGAACCTAAGAATGGACCACAAGTTAGGCCACCCTCAGCTTCTCCAGAGTTGAAGAGATGATCTGATGTCCTCAGTCCCCATGGACAGGAACTGACAACTGCTGTGCTCTTAAAGTCAGCTGGCCTCCCATCAGAACAAAGCACAAAGCATACTGGAACATCAACCATAACTCTGGGTTGTTATCTGGCTGAATTTTAGTGTTCTTAAATTCTACATGCCCTCAAGAAGAAGAGATATCAACACAGATTCGTCCTTAAGTTTTGCTTACTGTCCTCGGCTTTTTCCAAAGTAAATAAAAAGTAAAGATCATACTACTATTGTGTGTTAAATCGCTTCAGTCATGTCTGGTTCTGTGCGACCCCAAGAACTGTAGCCTGCCAGGCTCCTCTATCCATGGGATTCTCTAGGCAAGAATACTGGAGTGGGTAGACATTCCCTTCTCTGGGGGATCTTCCTGACCTAGGTGTTGAACCTGTGTCCCTTATGTCTCCTGCATTGGCAGACAGGTTCTTTACTGTTAGTGGTAAAGAACTATTAACTAAGCAACTACAAAGTACCAGGTACTACTGCTAATCCATACCATTCATCTGCCTGCTAGAAAGAAACATTTCAGAAGTGGCTCAGCTACTGGAAAGCTTCTTCAGTATCCGATAGAGAATAACAAGGTTACTTCTGACATTCAAATAAGCTGTTTAGGAGAGAAGGGCACTGTATACTTAGATCCTTGGGTTTAAGAAGGAAACTCATCTTTTAATCAGAAATGAAATAAGAATCCCCAAGAGCTCAAGGCTCACTGCAACATCTGTCAGTTTAGAATGGATTAATAAAATTAGGAGGGATGGCAAAATCTTATCTAGAGGGAATTACAAATCCAAATCCATATGCTGGAAGGGGATGGGATAGTCAGTCGTCAATATTTAGCTAGTGTCCTGTGATTCTTTCACAGACTAACATGTGGCTTCCCAAACAAACTACAGAGTGTTTACCAGTCCTTGTTACATTAGATGAATATACTAAAATTATTAATAGTAAATCTTCTGTTGGTAGAAAATCATGGCAGAATGGGTGAGCATCAAAAAAGGCTACAAGGAGGAGTGGTATTTGATCTAGACCTGGAAAGATCACTAGAACTTCTCTGAGAATATGTATAAAGGGACACTGATGACAAGCAGGCTTTTCAGAGAAAAAGGACAGTGTGCACAAAAATATGAAGGTGGAGGGACTTCCCTGGCAGTCGGGTGGTTAAGACTTCACACTTCCAATGCAGGGGAAGTGGGTTTGATCCCTGGTGAGGGAACTAAGATTCCATGTGCTGTGTGGCGAGACCAAAAGATTTTTAAACAATGAAGGTGGCAAGGTAGAAGTTATGTTTAAGAGACCATAAGTAATTAAATTCAGCAGAAACAGTCCATCTAAGGAAGGAGTGGGCGGTCAGATAGAAGAGCTCAGTTTGAACCAAAGGGAGCTCAGTTTGAAAATAGAAGGGAGACTTTGTGATGATTGTGAGGCAAGGTGCTGGCGTTTCATTTAGATTCACAGACTCTCCTTTGAGGTGATTTGCTATTCACATGTGTACAGAGGAAGAAACAGGCTAAGTGAAGGTCCCATGTTTATGGCAGAACAGTCACATTTTTGAATTATTTGATTGCTCCTCAATTTCATGTTCCCCACCACCACCACTACCACTGTGTTACCTTACACAAGAAATTAATGAACTTGGATTTCTATTGTCTGAAGGTGGCAACACAACATTCAAGTTTCTCAGGGGAAAAATATTTTGACATGATCAAACTATTTGTTATTTGGGGAAACAAAAAGACTCTCCTGGACCACTGAAGTCTCCCATTTGAAGGAAAGTAACCTGGAAAAAAGTTTTCTTGAAGGAATGACTTGAGGACATGGATCAAAGACCAAGGTTCTGGCCTTTATTAGCAATGTGATTGATTTCTTTTTAAATTTTTATTTATTTCTTTTTAACTTTTATTTTATATTGGCATATAGCCAATTAACAATGTTGTGATAGTTTCAGGTGGACAGCAAAGGGGCTCAGCCATACATGTACATCTAT
The DNA here is from genome assembly GCA_024291935.2 of Okapia johnstoni. Taxonomy (NCBI): domain Eukaryota; kingdom Metazoa; phylum Chordata; class Mammalia; order Artiodactyla; family Giraffidae; genus Okapia; species Okapia johnstoni. Next base: position 119,227,230 of record CM044308.1, on the reverse strand, counting down.
CCATTCTCATCCTAGCTCCCTTCCCCAATCCAGGCTGCCATATAGTATAGCAATGTGACTTCAGATGAGTTTCTTTCTCTAAGTCTTACTGGCAAAATGGGGATGACAACATCTGTCTCACAGGTTTATATTTAAAACACACATAAAGTGGGTATAAATGCTCTATAACTACATAGCATAAAGTAAAATTAAAAAAAAAAACCCAACATTCTTGATTTGGTAGAGAAAATACCTAAACATAATTTGAGTTCACCCCTAGAAACTGCTCAGAGACATACATACAAGTGGTAATAAGGCCCACTCCTTACTTGTAGGCTGCTCAAACACTATCTGCAAGGGCTGGGGTTAAGGCTGAGAAAATTACTTTGGGTTCTTGTGTGATGGGATACAAACAGCACTAAAACACCTAGGTCCCTTTTGTAATGGTTATTTTTGTGTGGCTCTGTCTCTTGTTCACCTTTGTATCCTACTCATCTCTCTCTGGGCCCCTGACTCAATGGTTTTAAAGGTATTACATGAACAACAATCTTAAATGCATAGCATTCCATGGACAAAGACATTCCATTGAAAGAAATCTTCAAAACAAGACACTACCTCGAGGCTTGAAAAAGGAAGGCTTAATGACCCCATGTTGTCTGATCCAGCTCAAGGTCACTCTGAAGGCACTTGGAAACACAGCACTCTCATGTTAAAAAAGAAGCCTCAATTATATAATGAGTCATCAGCCCGTGTAGCCTATGACTACCAGCAGAAGTTGACAAAGAGTGGGAAACATTTTATTAACTGTAAAAAATGAAGATCAAAGTCAGAAAATAAATATGATATACTTGTGACTTGGGAGCTTCAGAAAATAATCTCTTGGTTTGAGCAGACTCAATTTTCAGGGGAAAATGGATGAGGTGGCATCTCCCATCCCTAAAGTCTAGGAACAAAGCTGCACAGAGTAGCCTGGCAAGAAAACTAGCAAGGGACCCAAATTCCTGAAAGCCAAACACCATCCACTTATTATTTTATTAGGTGTTATTCACTGAACACATAAACAAATCACCAGGACTTTACCACGAATAGCTCAGGGAAAAGAAAGCTGTGGTAAGGTTCTTCATGTGAGCAGCTCAATCAGGAAAGCTTTAGTCCCAAAACGCTACACACAATGTGGTCAAGCAAAAAAAATGTTTAGAAAAGTCTTCCCCAAATGAGCATTCTGATGGAAAAACTCTACTCAATACCCACAGTTGGCACTTAAGTCAGTCAACTAGCAAGAAGCACAAAAGTCAAACCAGAGTCAGATTCCAGGGCCCCTACTAACATCACTGGGTGCAAAGATGTGGCCTCTGGGGTTCCAGAGAAGGATGGGAAGACTTCTGGGTGCTGATGGTATTCAAAAGTCTCTGACCATTGGAAGTCATCACCAGTTTCCCATGACGTTTTCCAGACATCATCAGACTGAGAAGAAATGTAGGCAAGCGGGATGTGGAAACTGGAAAGAGTGAGTCATGGAGTCTTCTGTAGGCTCTAAGGGAAGGAACAAGGGTGTACTCACCAGGCTCTCTTCCTACCTTGTCAGGTGACCTTGAGATGAATAGCTACCTCCTGAGATTCAGTTTTGCTCTTTGGAAAACAAGGAGTCAGAGAAGGGAAAGCTCTGATATTTTCATCCAACTCTGGGGCAGACAGGAGGATGGGGAACTGGTTCCAGTCTCCAGTAGCTCTAAACAGAGCAAAATCTGAAACTTCAATAAGTCATTGTGCTCCTTCTGTGACGATGACAGCTCTCAGAAAAGCTGCTTCAGTGCCTTCAGAATGAATTGAGATTGATAAAACTAAAAAAGAGTCCCAGATAGGAAGGTACCAGGAAAGAGTGGGATGTCACGATAGGGATGTTTCAACATAGCCAAGGCAATCCCAGAGCTTAATTAAAATTTTAGAAGGGAAAAGCTAAAATATCCTTATTGAAAGTTGAAATGAATTTATGGTTGATGTTTCGAGATAAATGATGATCGGTGTTGTTGTGGTATTGCTGTTGGTAAGGATGGAAGAACTTTCCAGCAATCAAATACTCTGCTTATCTGCTATTTAAAGCAGTGTAGTTAAATTTTTTAATCTTACTAAGTACTAGATCAAACATTTTAGAAAAACAGGAAAACTGATCTGACACTAGGGCAAAGGAGAGATAAAAGCACAAACAAAAGATAGCTGATGTATAAACTAAGAAACTAATTTTACTTTTTAAATCAGTGAGCCTTAAGTTAAGCAAAGGGGCTTCCCAGGTGGTGTTAATGGTAAAGAATCTGCCTGCCAATGCAGGAGACCTTACGAGATGCAAGTTTGATCCCTGGCTTGGGAAGATCCCTTGGAGGAGGGCATGGCAACCCACTCCAGTATTCTTGCCTGGAGAATCCCATGGACAGAGGAGCCTGGCGGGCTACAGTCCATGGAGTCACAAAGAGTCAGCCATAACTGAAGCGACTTAGCATGCATGCATGCAATACCTAAGGAAGGGGTCAGCTCTCTTGAATTTTTCTTGTAGGGTTGTTTCTATGCTAAGGAATATGGTCATGACTGGGGTCTTAATAGGGTCCCAGTGGGCCTGATGTAGTAGAAAAGCTGAGGGATTGCGGTCTTACGGGTATTATCCTAAGGCTCTTTCTCCTCCTATTTTCCTTTTATATATAAATAAGACAAGGGTTCCAGGCAACTGTGAAGTTAGGGTAGCAAAACATAAGGCAAATCACCTGGTCTCTCTGAGCCTTGGTTTTTCCACAGGTAAACTGAGGAGCCTGAACCATAATACATAATCACTCAATCATACCCAGAGTTCTTTTAAACTAAAATCACACAATGAAGTTAGAAATGTACCACCCATACCCCCCAAATACATATACTTCTAAACCTCTGCTCCTCAGCTGAAATCTGACAGCAGAACTTCATGAAGCACTAGCCCAGAGGTATTCACAACCTATCAATCCTGGGTATGACAGTTTCCTGGTGATAGAGCTAAGGCCAGTGAATGCTATTATGAATGATAATAATAGCAACATCATTGAGCTCTTATTAAGGGCCAGGCACCAGAAATGTCACAACAATCTATTCAGTCAATCCTTGTAACAACTCTATAAGGAATTAACCCTGATATCTGTCTCCATTTTGCAGATGAAGAAACTGAGGCTGAGGCACAGTGCGGTTAGGCGAGTAGCAGGGAGCAAATGATACAGCAACAAATCACTGGATCCCCAAGATCCAAGAAGAAGGGACCACAGGGCTCCTGCAAAACACTGCAGGATGCTAAGAACAGGACAGGGCTCCCGAGACGGAAGACTTAGCCCACTGAGGTGGCGCCAGTGGGTTTAGCTGACTGAGAACTGGGACATGTGGGTGCCGTGTTGGTTCTACCACTGCAGTTAAGCTAAGTCCATTTCCTTGTCTGTAAGACAAGGGCAGAGGAAGAGATAACCTTCAAGGCCCTTTTCAGCTCTGACATTCTCCATGAGGGACCATGTCCCATAGGGACTCAGCAACTGTTTGATTCCCAGGCTCTTTTTTTCCCCCAAAGTTCTTCATTTCTATTTTAAAAAATTGCATGTTCCCGTGGCCCTGGAATGCCTGCCTCCGGCCCCTCTGGAGCCCTGGGTTATGTGAAAGCGGCCGTGCCAAGCTGGCCCGTGGGCGGGGCTGAGGCTTCCTGGCTGGCCTGTGACATGTTCCTGACGTACTGTGTGGTCAAAGAGCTGGAACTGGGGGGGCTGAACAAGGGCCAAGCCTTGCACTTCAGCTTCCTGACCTGGCAGCCATTCAGAGAGACCCTGCTAAGTGCTATTTCCTAAATACACTCTCTTTTCATAACAATCTTACCACATTGCTTTCCTTTACAAGCTCTCTTAAAAAAAGGGAACTGGACTCCTTCTGGTTAATCTACACAGACTACATTTGGAAACCATCAGAAACTGAACTCTAAACAAAACGTTATTAATGTGTTGTAATCTGCCCTCTATGTTGCAGATGAAAAGAAAATGTTTTATAGTTTCAGAGCATACGTTTTAATTGCCTTTTAAGAGTGCATATACTTTTAGTACTTAGTGTTATAAAACTGTAGTATCTGTTTCTTGATAACTGTTGAGTGATCTCAGCTATTTTTATTAGTTTTTTCCCCCCTTATCCTTTTCTCCCTATTTCTCCTGAACTGCCACCCATGCAAAGTTCCCTTAGATCAAGCTTGATAGGGGGCTCACATATTTGAGATCTTCCATTATAAATAGCTTCTTAACAACCTCCACCTCACTATAAAACACTTGTTCCTGAAAATGAGTTCTATAAACAAAGATGGAGTGGATGGCTTTGTCTAATAATCCAGTAGGGCTGGGAACCAAGCAGTCTAGCCTTTTCCCAGTTGCTCTTGCTTTTTTATGGGGGCCAGATGACCCACAGAGATCTGATGCCCTTGCTACTTTTCTCAACTGTACAGCCTTGTCCCAGGAGACTAACATATCCGTCATCGACCCAGAGGTTTCAAGGGCAGAGTCGTGGCCATACCAAGATCCAGTCTGTTTTTCAGCAAAGAATCCCAAATTCATTAGAATTAGGCCTGAAATTAACAGAGGGTTGGCCTCTCCACCAGCTGACAAACCCCAGGAAGACCAGGTCACTTGACAAGAGTCTAAGGGGCTGAGGTGCCCACTGTCCCATCCTCCAGTGGGATGAATAGCGCCCAGCCCTCGGACCAATGATATAAACCTGAATCACAGGCTCACAGGAAATGAAGCGACCTTTCTCAGCTCAGGGCTTCCTGGAGCAGGGCTGGGGGATGGGGACATTTGGCCATTCAGATTACTGGTCAGCAGGAAACTGCAGAATTTGCCACGGGTCTTCTGAGTGGTCCAAGTATTAAGTGTTTCCAGTGATGCACCACAACGGCAGCTACAATTGACAAAACCTTTCCAGGATCATCCAATGTAAGGTAATGTTCCCAAAAACCAGATTCAAAGAGACTCCCTGGGCCAGACAGTCCATAGAGATGATGTGGTCCATCACTCATTTCAGGTGGGGAACTGAAGCCAATATGGGCAAGTTATTTACCCAAGGTCTCGCGGCCTATGTAAGCTTAGAAACCTGGCTTCTAGTTCTTTGCCTGGCTCTTCATCACCCACAGGATGACCACTGCTGAGTAAAGGAAGCATCACTAGAAGGAATTCCCTTTAGTCATCTGAAAATGGAAGCCTGTGCCCTTTAATTTCAGTTTCTTTTCAGAGATAGTCATCTTTCTTATCTCAAACATTAACTCAAATGTTTCTTACTCTGTCTCCAGTGTTTCCCTAATGTCTTCATGACTCACTGAATATTATGGCTTGATACAGTACAGAGTGGTGCTCAGTTACAACCTTAGCTTCTAAAGCAATTTTATTTTTTTAATGAAAAACAAGCCTTTCTCTCAGTCCCCATGCCATCAAAACTTGCATAACACATTGAGAATTCTTGCAATGGCTTAGCAGGCTCTGTTTTCATAATATGTCAGTCAGAATCCACAATGTGAAGGAGCAGTTGTTTATAAATCTATCAAAACTGTAATTTTAAATTGGAGTTTTCTTTCCTACCCTCCCTGCAATCGTCTTTTACTTCGTATATGGGCTAAGGGAGAGAAAACAACTAGGCATACTTAAGTCTCACTGCGCGCTGACAACCAGGAGGCAAAGCTATCTACTGGGTCCAGAGTATGAACTTCCTAAAACGTCCACCAAGCAAATCCAAGGAAAAGACCTTCCTGATGGAAAAGCCAGGCCATTCCACAGCTCTCTCTAGTTCTACAATGGATGCTGTTATTCAGGACCTTATTTTTTGATCCTCTTCAAGCCTGCCTCATTCAATTTCTGGATTCTTAATCCTTGGGGCAGGTGACACTTTAATACTCTAAGAAATCAGCTCACAAGAAAGCTCTGAAAAACTGGGTCGTCACATTTTAGTATTCCAGGGGTCTATCAGCTAGATACGACAGGCCTTTCTCTCTTTAGACAGATCACAGATTAAAGGGTAATAATTATAAAAAGATAGGACAGAGAACAGCTACTTAAAAACATCCTTGTAAATAACTTCTTCTATACCACCATTGTACAACTGCTTCTAAAGAGTTCTCTTCTAAGATGAAACAATGTGAAACCAGGAGTTCTCCATGAGACAGGTTGAAAGCCCTTCCATTCAGTTGTTTTTGTATTAATCAGTGCTCCTAAAACAAACTGTTTCTTCAGCCAGGGACATAATTCTATGTTGGGATACTGGAGTCTGTCTCTCTCCTTAAGATCTTAGCAATATAGTTTTTGGGTGTGTTTCATGACCTTTTGTGCTAGCAAATAAGCCTTTGGAGGATTAAAATTAACTTTTCTCATCCTAGTTTAAAGAGTACTCTGCTCTGGGAACATTAAAAAAAAAAAAAACAACCCTGAGTCTTGTGCCAAATACCAGTCTAGCAATGCTGATATTGCTTTCAAGGTTCTTATTTTTAAAATAAATTTTTACAGGAGTAGCAGAGAAAGTAGCAAAAAGAATCTACAAAAGCTCCTCTTTTTAAGATCAGAGAAGAATCAAGTTTTGTTACAAGTTTTTGAGAGTGTAGGACTACTTTAAACTACTCCAAGGGGTGTAAAGCATTAAATGTGCTTCAAACTTCTTGACAGAGAGATCTAAGAGTAGTCACTCAACTTGACCTAGGTATCCTAATAAGGACCACATAGAATATTCAGTGAAGTCTTGGTATCATATGTGTTAGGAGCTTTGAAGTCAGGCTATCAGATTGGTCATCTGCCATAGAGCGGGCTAGATAAATTCCCACAATGACACACTCCCGGAATGAACACTAAGGGATTCAGGTCAGTGCTCCTTCCTGCTAAGAAAGCACAGGGCAGGCAAATTCTCACCATACGGCCTTTGCCCTCTGATCTTATGTCTTACCTGTCCTCCCCAGGCTCAGGGCTCTGTGGGAATTCATGACAAGCTGACGCTTGGATCCTCAAGTGCCATAATCTTTATGAATTGATTTCTTTGAAAGTTCCTGGGAAATAGGCTGGAATCATTACAGGAAAGGCCCTTTAGATTTCCATTAAAAACAAAAGAGTGTCAGCTTCAACTCCAAAATCTACTCCTTTACCTCTGGACAAGGAGCACAGAGAGAAATTGTATTAAATCATCCAGAGGAAAATACAGGATTTTAAAATATTTTAAAGGACTTTAAAGGACTTCAGACTCAAATAGGGTGTCATCCATGACAGGTACAAAGAAGAAGGATCAGAAGAAGTTCCCTTGGCTGCCTTCATGGTGCAAGGATTCAAGAAATGCTCAGGAAGGCAAAAAGCTTTCCAAAAGAAGCTAATTCTAAAGACATTTCCAAGACAACATCCAAACCAAAGAGATGTGGAAAAATTCACAAAAGCATCCTAACAAAACATCCCAACAAAGTACCCTTAACTCCTTTTTGCAAACCCACAACGAGTAGGAGCAAAGTTCTAATGTGACAGCCTTTTAAAGCAGCAAGATGCAACCACAAGTGTGGTTGCTCTTCCAACATTATTTCCTTTGGGAAAATTACATGGATGGGTAGGGAAGCAAACCCAAGAGGACTGCAGTTTACAAGGCCTGAGAGGTAGGCTGCACAGAACCTAGGAGTGGGGGCCTCCTGGTCCAGAGGAGAAATCTAACCTTATTGTACAAGGTGGCGAAGATCTCTGGCCGCTCTTCAGGCAGAGTATGCTGCTCTCTATTTGCAAAACTGCTCAATAAAATTTTACTGGCAAGGCAAAAGGAGAAACATCTGCTATACTCAACAGCAGCTGTGGTCAGCAATAAGGCAGCTGGCATAGGGTCAATGCTGTTCTTGCTGGTAGGTGGTATTGTGGTCACCAGTAATTACTTTGGAGAATTTCATGGAGTCAAGGATAACTAAATGGACAAAGAACATTTTATTTTACTTTCTATCTTTAGCCCAGGAGCAAAGATCGTGACATACTGTACAGAATTCAGAAGCCCAACATAGTCCCTATTTTTCATGGAAGGACTTTTGTTACCTCAAAGACTGGAAACCCTTAAATGTAAGTATTTCAAACAATATGCTCTTGACAAGTGACCTCTCCACTCATTATTTTTGATTGAACAGTTCCTGTAGATTGCATTAGTCTTTAAGTGTTTCCTTTTGCAGATATATTATAGAATACTTTATAAAGAAAAATGTGAAAATTATATTGAGCAAATCAATAAACGGTACACGTTTTTAAAAACCTCATCTTTATCAAATTTACATGATACCTTCAAAGTTAAATAAACCCTGCACAGAGTGGGAATTTGGAGTGTAAATAAAAATCTGTTCAAGGCATGCAGTTGATAATTTTTCTACAGAATGATGAATGTCAGAAAGTAGCAGTTAAATTAATATACACTGTACTTAAAAAATTAAACACTTGGGAAATAACCTCTCGAGCCACTGGAAAATGACAAAGTCTAAGATATTTCAATCAAGTTAATTTCAGTACCAGAGCAATGCATTTTTCCCACCAGAAACTATATGAAAAAAACAAATTAACCAAAATGGGCCTCCGAATGATGGGATAACATCAACCTCAAAGAGAATGTCATGATTGCTTGTCAATTAAGTTATTCTACACACACATATTCAAAGGCGAAACTAGCCGCATTCATTTTAAATCATGTCAAGGATGAATGGTTGATATTATATTAAAATGAAAGCATGACTTGCATTTTAAAAAAGAAAAGGAAATGCTCTCGCCGACCAAGAGAGCTAACCTGCAACGGCTGGTGTAATTCAGATATGCAGGCTCCAGTGGGGCCATGCAAGGTGAGCCATGTCCAAAATGTTATTGGATACACAACCCCGGGGCTTCCCTGGTGGCTCAGATGGTTAAAAAAAAAAAAAATCCGCTTGCAATGCACCTGGGTTTGATCCCTGGATTGGGAAGATTCCCCTGGAGAAGGGAATGGCTACCCACTCCAGTATTCTTATCTGGAGAATTCCATGGACAGAGGAGTCTGGTGGGCTATATTTCATGGGGTCGCAAAGAGTCGGACACGATTGAGCTACTAACACACACACCCTAAGTGTACCCCTTACTGCCGGGACTCCTAGAACATCCTTAGATGTTTGGGGAGTGGAGGGAGAGACTCAGGGACCAATTTCAACCAATTTTAGACCTATTTCTGACTCGACCATCTCTACAACGCCACCTCTGATCAGCTTAGGGTCATGGTAGCTCCAGGGTTCTCCCAGGATGGAAAAGAACCCCTAGTTGGCATGCAAGGCAGACCAAAGCTAGGTGTTAGAAGGCTGGGATTCTAAATGTCAGCCTTGTTAGTCACTGTGTGTAGAACACTTGAACCCTCAGAGCTTTAGTTTCTTTCGCACATCAGAGGAGGAGGGCTTCCAGTTTTGATGTTACTTTGAGTCCACAAAGACCCTAGATCCTCTAGATTCTCAACAGGGACCCCATGGGGTTCATAGCCTTCACGACTAGGCAGTAAGAGGTACCTAAAAATCTCCTGTTGTTTTTTTTCTTTCAATGAGACTTTGCCTATCATTTTAAAAAGTACTAAATTTAGGCTCCCTAAGGAATGGCTTTTATGGTAGTCCAACATCTCGTAGTCGTAACATTAGTCTACGGTCTGAATCAACTGAATAGTAGTCAGAGGACCTCTATAACTTTGATTTGGACATATAACATTTGATCAGAAAATCAGAGAAAAACTGATTGATATCCAATAGTATCATCTTTTAAAATGAGTGATTTTATTGATTTATCAATAATATTTGCTTAAATATTACCTAAAATTACAGTCCATTATACTGCATTTAAGAAGACAAATAGTGAAACCACAAATACAATGGAGCTTCAGTTAAGTCTTAAAAAACACCATGTCATCCCTGTATATCCTGTTTTGCAAAATGTAGAGTCAAAGAAGTCTGTGAGCATCAGGTAATTTTAATACTAAATGAAAATAATCATCTGAATTTTACCTATTTATTCTTTTATGACACATATTTTGCTAACTTCTAGTCACCCTGTTTTCAAGCTGATGCCTTTGCTGATGTTACTTCTATAAACTGAATGGACTTCCCTTAGTTTTTTTTTTTTTTTAACCTGCTGAAAACTGATTTGTCTTCTAAAGACACTACCCTTCTAAAGAATTGGCAAAAATAAATCCTGAAACATCCAATGATGAGATAGTATGCACTCCATTATATGAAATTATAAATAAAGTTTTCAATCTGTCTGGAAGAAACTGGGATTAGGGATTAGTTTGTAAAGACAGTGAGAGACACAATACTTTTTGGAGAACTGTGATTAAAACGGTTCCTTCTCCTCAACATTAGCTCAGAAAAAGTGGGATAAACCTCTAAAAGAGTAGGTTGACTGGCAGAAGAGAGGCTCTGAAGGTAAATTTTTCCTTTAGCTTTCTGTCCAGGCTCTTTTCATCTCATGAGACTTTAAGTACAGGTTCTGCCATTGCTCTTTGCTATGACTTGTGTTCAGTGATGTCTTTTTCTTAACATACACATGAGCCAACTTTTTGTTTGTTTGTTTTGTTTTTTAGTCACACAGTGAGGCAGGTGAGATCTGAGTTCCCTGACCAGGGATTGAACCCATGCCCCCTGCAGTGAAAGCTTGAAATTTAACCATTGGATTGCCAGGCAAGTTCCCAGTTATGTCTTTCTAACTGGAGGAAGAGTCTAAGCATGATGGGCAAGTCAGTGAGAAATTCTCATCATGGCTAAAGCATCAAAAATACAAAGGGAGGAGGGCTTGGTCTTGTGTCTGGCAACATTAACCAAATGTGGACTGATTCCAAAAAGACATGAAAGTTACTAAAACACCACTTTAAACGTCTTTATGTGTTAACAGGTATAGTGACTTAGGGCTATTCAGGACATATCTAAGAGTCTCTTTGGGGTCAAATTCTGATATTTATAGTGTCTTCTTCATGTTCTTGGCTTCTTAATCTTGAATAACAAGAACCATTCTGGTTCTAGATATACTTGTCACTGGGAAAGCATTCTCCTTTAATTAAAACACACACACACACACTGAATCTCACTGCATTATCAAGAAGACTCTTAGGTTTCTTACCAAATTCAGCATTTATTCAAGAAAACTTTTTTAAACCCTGTGTGTTTACTATTAGTAGGAGGAAAAGTACAATGCTTAAGCTGTTTTTACTTCAAAACTATTGTTTTATTAGGTTTATTTACGTTCTCTTCTGTTATTAGCATAGAGAGATGGCTAAGTTGTTGTTGTTGGTGTGTGTGTGTATTAAATCTTGACACAAGACAAGCAGAGACCAGCAGAGCAAAGGGCGATGCAGGCGCAGAGAGGTCCAACAGGCTGATTCTGCCACTCACTTCTACGCATAACCTGTAAATCGGCAGTAATGGCAAATTCCTCTTTGACTTCTGGAATCATTTTCAAAGAGTCAAACCTCCAAGGTCAAGTCTACCAATTCAGTGCGTCTGTTGTACTGAGAGGCCCCCAAAGAAAGGACTGCAATTTCGTGTTGCCTTCTTTCGAAGGGTTAGAGACAGCGAGTGAGAGTTGCGGGGGAGGGAGCTGATGGTTTCTCATGGCAAGAATCCTCTCCTGCCCAAATACAGGAAAATTCCCAAGGAAGAGTGGCACACTGAAATCTAATCAAACGGCTAGCCTATTTTTGCCCTTGAATTCGTCAAAACCATCTCAAGAACAACAACCCTTGGTACCTTTCAAGAATGCTTCTTTCAGGGGAAGGTTTTAGTTAAGATGTACTTCAGTTTGAGTTTAATTTAAAATTTAGTCCCAGGGCTCGTGACACAGGTAAATGAATGTGGTTGACTGAATGAGATAAGATCGGGCTTAAACTTCTTAGGGTATGTGTGCTAAAACAAGTAAGTTTTAAATGAGCATCAGCTGCAATTTGGTCCTTTTTAACCTCATGATGTAGTGGAAAGAATATGGACTTTGGGGGTCAGAGAAACCTGGGTTCAAGGCCTGTCCCAATCACTTATCTTTTCTTAGACACAGTTCTCTTAAAAATACTATTCTATGTGGCAGGACAATTGTGAGGGTAAGAAAATACGTATATACAGTGTCTATCACAGAGTAGGCACTCAATAAATGATTGTTCTTGCTATTAAAACTACTACTCCTACTATTATTATTATTTGAGGTGACACAGTTACAGTTCCCAAAAATCCAAATAGCCACACCAAAATGTAGGTCACAAGGAGAATGTAACTGTCCTAATGGAAAATCCCAATCAAAATATTTTTATCATATGCACATTTAAAACTCAAGTATAAGACTTTAAGGCCTGTGAACTTTCAACACAACAGCTATGCCTTCACATACCTGAGTGTTCTTAAAAAAAAATATTCACATTGAAAAGGTCAAGTTGTAAGGCCATTTGATTAAAATAGTAATAAAAGAGTAAACATTAACTCACAATTTCTCCTCTGGTCTTTACTATTTCAAGTAGTATCACCTCCCAAATAAGTTGCACCTTAAGACATTTTAAGATTATCTTGATTAAAATCTTTAAGTTCTTAATTTTAAGTAGGGAAAACCTAATCTCCAAAAGCCAAGTTTAATACTTTTACCATGATCTAGATCTTAACTGTAGCATGTTATCCTCTGCTACTTCTGAAACATGACTGCCCAAAGTAAACAAAGTTCCCTTTTTATATTAATTTTAGAGCCACTGATAAAAATGCAAATGATTAACATCAGAAAGGAAGAATTGCTCATCACTAGGACACCCACATTTCCAGAAGCATCATAAGTTATAGAAAGCTTATCTCTGGAATTTCAACAGTTTTCTCAAAGGTTTCAGAACTATCTCCTAGAGGCTTTGCAAACTGAATTAAATAACAAAAATAAAGCAAATGAATAACCACCCTCCAAATCTGTCAATATTTCAAATCTAGGCTTTCCTCCTGGGTATATAACTATCCTCGAGGATAATTCTGTTCAAGCTAGTATCTCCTCTCCAAATTCACTTTTAACCCAAGCTAAATAAGGATGTTGGTGCCAATCAACTCCCATTATCTAAAAGAGGGTAACCCATTTAATTTACTCTTGCTTTTGCATCTCAAAAATAAATTCACTAAATCAGCACCTGATCTTTTCCTACGAAGAGTAAGCCTATTCTGTATATAGAAAAAAATTGACTCAAAAATAGGTTATGTTGCTTCCACTGTTAAAAACATCTGCAAGTAAATTTAAAAATCTGAAGTATCCAAGCATTTGGATTTCTTATTTGTCCGTCTGGACTATCTGCAATATCCATTTCGATTTTTGCTATTTCTAACTGTGAAGCCATCACAGGAGTTGGCCTCAGGGCGGGGAGAGGAAATCTGGCTTCCACCTCTGGGACACACGTTTCAGTGCTGATGTCTGACTGACCCTGCCAATCACCCCTCCCAGAAGCCACAAGCCTGGCTTACAATAACAGAGTATATCAAAGAGGACAGGAAAGAAAACAAGACAGTGGCAGGGTCAGCAGAGGATAAGAACACGGTGAAGATGCCCTGTGGAGGCAGGGAAGGGGGAGCCATATATTCATGGTATTAAAATATGTTTCTTAGAAAAGGTAACATCATAAATGCATAGGACCTTGACTGCCAAAGTCAGCCCAGTACTACCATAAAATCACTGTTAGACACAACTAGGAGAGCAGATTGTCTCTTTATGATGGGATTGGTCAAGAAAAAACACTCCCGTTCACGTGAACTTGCAATTATAACCCATACGCTTAAACCAACTTAGAGTGGTGATTATGGTTAACTGTATATTGACTTCTGATATAAAGATCATCCACATAAAGTGACTCTTTTCACTAGAACCATCTAACTCCAGAATAGTGATAATCTATTCTTGCCTCCATATAAAAACATGCCTGATCCATTCTGCACTGTGAGCATAAACTCAGCCGACTTAAAAGGAACAGAGAGTGGGATAGAAAAGAAGTGAAGAGGTGATGGTGGGGGTTTTTAGTCCATCTGCATTTGACCTTGACTCTGCTACTTATGGGCTGTGTGATCTTGGGAAAGTTACTAGTTTCTCTGAATTGCAGTTTCCTCAGAAAATTATTATGAGCACTCAACATCCAAAAGAAGGTAAACTTTCAATATGAATTAACTCAAGGAAGCCTGATATGCTACAGTCCATAGGGTCGCAAAGAAGAGGACCTGACTTAGCAACTGAACAGCAAATTATTAAAGACAGGTAAAAACAAAAGATAACTTTTAAAGGCCATACTCTTGGGCCTGACATTCCCAATCTACTTTTGGTCTCAATCAACTTTTTCAGCCTTTGCTTCTGCTACTTCCCTTCACAGCCACTACCCAACTTTTCCTGTATCTACTCCTTTATCTGTGTGGTTCCCTGAATAAAATCACCATTAGAGTCACTTTTAAAGATTTGAGCCTACCATTCAAATAACACCTTCTTCAAACAGCCATTTTTATCTTTCCCATTCCTTTTTACTAAATTACTCATAATATCTTGCAATCTTCTGACAACTGAGTATTTTACGCCACCTATTATAGCCAGTTGTATATAAACAGAGCAGCTAGCACAAAGCTTAGATACTTACATACAGTAGCACTTAATAAATGTTGATTAGAGGAATAAAGGAGTAACAACGATTCTCCTTCTCTGCTAGATCTAAGGAAAGGAGCAACTTGCCTTCACCCTCCCACTTTCCTCCAGAACCCCACGAAAATGCTGCTGCCTCCTTAACTCTGGCAGGATGGGGGACGCACGATGCCAGGGGCCTAAGCCGTGAGCGCTGGCACTTTGCTCTCTGCCTTCAAGGAGTTAAACTGAGTCCCCAGGAGATAAAAATCTCTGGTTTTTATTGTTTAGTGAGAATGCCTGACAAACGAAGATCCAGCTGCAATTGTAACATTCCAGGCTCATAAGGCGCCAAGTTTTACTAACTATAATTTAACTGGTCCGACTGCTGCAGTCCAAATTCTTGTTTGGATAATCAGTCTTTGTTTGAATATGTTCAAAAACAGCCCAGGCTAGCATTAGCCTCTGGGTATGTCATGTGAGCTGATTACCCTGTGGCTCCCAGTAGCAGAAACTCATACACAAGAGGAGGATTATTTTCCTAGTATTACTGTTACGCTAACATATAATCAGACTGCTGCTTTTTCTTCTTCTTTTCTCTCCAATAATTCTCTTTTTTCCAAGTTCAAACAAGGTCAAGAAAGGCTAGTCTCTACTCAAGGCTCAAGAAGCTCATATTTCACTGTACTTCTGCAGTGCCCAGTCGCCTTGACACAATCTGTTTGGAATGAAATTAAGCCCTTGTTAGTCATTTTTAACATAATATATTAATAATAATTTCACCTGCCAAACAATCATTTCATACTTCAGCAACTCAAGTGGCTCATTTGTTTGTTAAAAAAAAAAAAAATCCAAATTCTCCAAGTTGCACATTTTAACCGAAGGACACATATTTGGGACCTGCCCACCCTGTCCGTCTACAAGTCATTTGGTTCTAACAAGCCAAGAAGGATTCTGGGAACTCTGTACCCATCCTGTCACTTGGGCCTTGGTCTGGCCATTCTCAAAGAGCCCAAATGCGCTGACACGTTTACAGTGCTTAGGACAGAGGCTGGCTGATAGAAAATGCCAGATGGTATTTGCTATGAGAATTTTGGGGAAGAAATCCTGACTCAAGGGTATAGTTCTAGCAATCAGTGGGAAAACTGCTGGCAGGGAAAGACCATGGCTCAGAAAAAGCTGGAATGATTAGCCATTGGTACATGGGTGGGTGAAATGCTGCAAACTGGGAAATTGATGCCGGAGCTCTTAGCTGGTCTGGAATTGTAGGTGTAAATCTGGTTCTCGAAGCTCCTACATTGCTAGAGGGAAGGCCACCAAAGGAGAAGGAAACTCCGATCCCTGGGAGGGAGATCTGTTTATTTTACAATTAACAACAGCAAAGGAACGCTTTCTGAAATTTTCCCTGGAAGGCTCAGAATTTAATCCTATACAACAGTTTGGTATTGAATCTGCAAGGTCTTAGTTGAGATGACAGGCAGAAATCAGAGTACTTCAGACCTGTTTCAGTGAGAGAGACACACACAAGGAAACAAGCAAAGTTCCTTCTGGGGCCAAAATTCTAAACTGTGTGGTCATCTAGGCTTCGAGAGAGGAGAAGAAGGAAAAAGAGGAAGCTGAGCACTGGGATGCAACGGAAAATGGACAGGAAGTGAAGTCTAATGGTTGAAGGTTTATCATGTATCTGTTGTTGTTACTGAGTCACTAAGTCATATTCAATTTTTTTGTGACCCCCCTCATGGACTATAGCCTGCCAAGCTCCTCTGTCTATGGGATTCTCCAGGCAAGAATACTGGAGTGGGTTGCTATTTCCTTCTCCAGGGGATCCTCCTGACCCAGGGATCAAACCCGTGTCTCCTGAATTGGCAGGTGGACTCTTACCACTGAGCCATCTGGGAAGCCTGTCATGTATCTACTTCTCTGTATTCTTGCTCCAAGCATTCCAGAGCAAAGAAGAGCAAGTCTATTGTGAATTCCCACAACTTCTAACCGTTGCATGTTAGACTGTACTCATCTTTAACATCCACGAATTACATCTTTTACTCACTTAAATCATGCTGAAATTTAAGACCATGTTTTTCCTCCCTTCTGTGGGTATTGCATGAAAAAAAACACACACCCCACTGTTATTAATAATGCTCAGTTCACATTAATTAGAATTTTAGAATGTCATAGGCCAAAGAGCACTTAAAGAAAAATTGAAGTAGAAGTGTCTCAGGGCCAGAAGTGAGGCCAGAGAAGGATTTTCCATGTATACTCCATAAACAAAATATCTCCACTTGGATCTGTTTTCTGTATTGGGGTCCTGAAAAGATTTCACTAGAAAATAAAAGGCTCTGCTGTTAAAAAATTTCACTGGAAAAAAAAAGGCTCTGCTGTTGAGGAGGAGGGTATAAGAAAAAGGTTTGAAAACCAAAGAGCTGGTCCAATCTTTCATCTTCAAGTTAAAGAAACAGAGGACAGTAAGGTTGTGTCCAAGGTGCCCAGTGACTGGGGAACAGGGTTAAGACAAGAATCCCTCTGCAGCCCCCAGCTCAGTATATATACTCCATCTCCAATCAGTGTCTGAACATTATTTTGGAAATTCAAACACTGAGGCCAACAACAATCTGGAAATGAAGTAGCTTGGGTTAGCTGCTGTGGTCTGCTAAAGAGATAGATGACTCTAAAACGGTGATAAAAGAAATAGTTATTTTAATAATGGTATTAATAATTTTTTTCCAACATGCTTATTCACAAAGGCTGAAGATGCCAACAAAGCAGCAATGGAGAAGAGAGACAACAACTGAGAATAAAACAGGACTTACAAAGAATTTCCCACCATTTTGGTTCTTTTTTTCCTTTTAAGAAAGAGAAAATTGGGTTTTGAATCCTCATGATGAAACTCAGGGACTTAAGATTTTTAAGGTTTTTCACCACAAGATTTTCAGGGCAGAACTAGCACATGAGCCATGAAACTGGTTATCTTCAAGGGTCTGTCCAAGTGCCACAAATGCAACAAAGATTCCCACAAGAGTCTTTGTTTCTCTGTTCATATCTGGAAACAACCCCTCCTTACCATGCCAGATAGTGTTTTTGAAGGGAATTAGCCCCCTACTCTTTTTTTTTTTTTTGCCAAAATGCATTAGTCATGAAACATTACCACCAGTAGCTCCAGTTACATAAAACCTACATGCTTATCCAAAATTAATTGTTTCCAAGCTATCTGGGAAACTAAGCATGCTGTGCATGAATAACTCATAGTCACTAACTTTCCGGAATACTTTAAAACCCTAACCTTCTTACTTTTTTTGAAAATAAGATGCCTTAACACTCAGCATGGATGTGTATTATAGATTTGGAACTCAAAAAGTTTCTAACATGGGTTAGGAATGGCTTTGCCACTTTATGACCTTGCTGTGAGTGCCTGAACTTTATAAAAACATGTTTATCTGTAAAATGGGAACAAAAGCAATTTTTAAAAAACTCTCTGCCAATGTTTGTGTTACTGCAGAATTTCTAGGGTTATCCAGTGGTGGGCCAGGGAGAGCTGCACTGCTTGAAAATTTTAGGGGAAAAAGTGAAGTAATTTAACTGACAAATAATTCACATGTTGAGACAAACATACATATTGTGGATGAGAATATAATATCAACACTAATTTTGGGATAAAGCTGTAGCTTCAAGAAAAATTTTAAGACAGTAACAGTCAAGGTTGTGGCTTCAGAACTGAGGACTGAACAAGGGGGGCACATAAGCACCTCTCTCCTGCTATTCAAGGTACTTCAATAGGAAAGTTTTAGAAGCACAAGAAGGGGGTTCACTAACTGAGACTGGGCTGTTGAGGAAAAACACTGTTGAATTTAGACACAGAAGACTGATCTGTGATTTAAAAGATGACAACTTTCATTCTTTACGGTAACATCCAACGATTTTGGAAAATACTGTAGTTATTGGACCTGTGACTTTAGTGTGTTGAAATCCTTTAAAAATACACTATTAATTATGGTTTCTTATTAAAGGCAGCTTCTTTGGTTACAGAGTTCAACTGGTTTACAGTCTCCTTCATAATTTCTCAACATTACTGGGGCTTAAGAGCATCTCAAAGAAAATAATAAAGGGCTCCTGAAACCATTCAAGGCTTCACTGAAGAGCCAGGTGACTGGTCCCACAAACAGGAGTCACGCTTGGCAAAATGAGGAAGTTCCTGCTGCTGGATTCTACTGGCCTAGGGGGACGATGCAAGAATTTGCAAAAATGAGTGTAAAAGAAAAGGCATTCTTAGTAGAACAAGATGTGAAAAACTTTAGGCTGAAAATCTGAAAGGAGAGCCTCCAGGTGGGAAAGGAGTCTGTGTCTACACCTGTGGCTGAGCCCTTGCTCTTTAACTCCCTGGAGTTCACTCTCAAGAAAGAGGAAAAGTAATGCTAACGCCACTGCACAAGCTGTTCTTCTCTTTTATAAAGGCTCAAGGATTTATCTGCAAATCTCTCTTTCTATGTTGACCTCAGTGCAAATTTTACATAAAGCTGAGACAGAAAAAAAATGATTATAGAAAAAATAAACATGGTGTTCTGTGATGATCCAGATAGGTAGGATGTGGGGGTGGGGTGGGAGGAGGTCCAAAAGGGAGGCGATGGGCTTCCCAGGTGGCTCAGGGGTAAAGAATCCTCCTGCCAATGCAGGAGACACAGGAGACCTTGGTTCGATGCCTGGGTCAGAAAGATCCCCTGAAGAAGGAAATGGCAACCCACTCCAGTATTCTTGCCTGGGAAATCCCATAGACAGAGGAGCGTGGTGGTACAGTCCATGAGTCACAAAGAATCGGACATGACTGAGCATGCAAGAGCCTGTATATGTACACACAGAGTTGATTCATTTCACTGTACAGAACTCAATACCACACTGTGACGCAATTACACTCCCCCTAAAAGAAACAGCATAAAAAGCTATGTTTCCCAAGGTTTCAGGTTCTGGAAATGTCTCCCAGAGCTGCAAAAGCCTTCCTGACACTCACAGGTGCTCTGCTGGACCACATAATCCACCAGCCCTGTGCCTGGTTTCTTCTCTCTCGGCTTCCAGCCCTTCTCTCACTCAGGTGACCAGGCACACACGGTCTCCCCTCACATTCAGGACGGGTGCTACTGTCCACTTGCTCATCTCTCCTTGAATCCTCAAGGGCAAACATGAATGCTCCCCTTTTCTGTTTCAAATCTCCCCGTCCCAAGGGGGCCTCTGCCATCATGATCGTCTCTGGCCTGCAGGACATGTTTAGCTTTCCACAGCAGCAGTGACTACCACCCACTCGCAGAGGCCAAGTCAGCTATCTTCATCGGGGGTCCGGGAATGGACCTCTGAGAGTCCTGAAGTCCCTGAAAACATATACAACGTTGTGTGTCTGAGAGCAACCACACACTTCTTCCGGAGCAGACTCACAAATTTCATTAGCTTCTCAGCTCTGTCTATGACACCAAAATATTACAAACCACTGACTTAGCTTTTCCAGATTTAGGTGGTGGAACCTGCACCCCTCTGGAACAGTCTGTGAGGAGTCACTGAGGTCATTCCACTACAATCTCAGATATGCAGATAAGACCACCCTAATGACAGAAAGTGAAGAGGAACTAAAGAGCCTCTTGATGAAAGTAAAAGAGGAGAGTGAAAAAGCTGGCTTAAAATTAATTATTCAAAAAATGAAGATCATGACATCCGGTCCCTTCATGACAAATATGTTGGGAAAAAATGGAAACAGTGACAGACTTTATTTTCTTGGGCTCCAAAATCACTGTGGTTGGTAACTGCAACCATGAAATTAAAAGACGCCTGCTCCTTGGAAGAAAAGCTATGACAAACCTAGACAGCATATTAAAAAGCAGAGACATCGTTTTGCTGACAAAGGTCCATAGAGCCACAGCTATGGTTTTTCCAGTAGTCATGTATGGATGTGAGAGTTGGACCACAGAGAAGGCTGAGAGCTGAAGAATTGATGCTTTCAAACTGTGACACTGGAAAAGACCCCTGAAAATCCTTTGGACTGCAAAGACATCAAACCAATCAATCCTAAAGGAAATCAACCCTGAATATTCATTGGAAGAACTGATGCTAAAGCTGAAGCTCCAATACTTTGGCAACCTGATGCAAAGAGTTGACTCACTAGAAAAGACCCTGATTCTGGGAAAGATTGAGGGCAGTAGAAGGGAACGATAGATGAGATAGTTGGATGGCATCATTGACTCAATGGCCATGAGTTTCAGCAAACTCTGGGAGATGGTGAAGGATAGGAAAGCCTGGCATGCACAGTCCATGGGGTTGCAACGAGTCTAACATGACTTAGCAACTGAACAACAACAATCACTACCCCTAAACAAAGACAGTCTATATCCCCTGGCTAACAGTGTAACATGAACTTCACATACAGTAACTCTAACCTATATGAAAGGGGCACTAACACCCACATACAACATCTCATGTATGCCCAACTTGGAACCCCTCTCCCAGTCTTCATCATTCTTTCCCCAGAAGAAAGCATATTCTATTTCATGCATAATCTAGTTACCTGGATTTCTGGTCTTTAGAATTAGAAGCAATGTATTTAAAAGGAAAGAGATGATATAAGTAGATGCACTGACAGCAATAAGAAAAAACTTGGTCGCTCTGAGCCTCAGTTCCCTCATCTGTAAAATGGATACAGTGAGAGCTTGCTCAGACGGTCACCGCGAAGATTAAATGAAGTTTCCAATGTAATGTTATGTGCACCTAGCATATATTACATAGTCAGTAAGAGGTTTCTTACCGACTGGTTGTCAGTCAGTAAGAGGTTTCTTACCGACTGGTTGTCAGTCAGTAAGAGGTTTCTTACCGACTGGTTGTCAGTCAGTAAGAGGTTTCTTACCGACTGGTTGTCAGTCAGTAAGGTTGTCAGTCTTGATGGCAGAAAAATAAATAAAAGTCACAGTCAATACACATGAGTACTGGAGCTATTTTGCTTCTGAGCAAAGAATATGACACTTAAAAATAACCTCAACCTTTAAGATGTAAGACCTAGTACAACATTATATGCTTGTAACAATGAGTCATTCAACAACTCTAAACACAGTATTTATAAATTGCATATACATATATGCAAACATAGAAAAAGTACAAAATCATGCATAGAGGATGATACATACCAAACTGAGGCCAGTGATTACCTCTGGTAGCAGTAATTAGTTAGGAGGCTCTAGTTTCTTTCATGAAAAAGGTGAGAACTACTACTACACGTTGTTATTAAGTTTTAAAATTTACACAATGGGTCCATGTGTACACTATTATGTTCTGTACTTTTCTATATGTTTGGAATATTTCATAATTAAAAATTAAAAATAGATAAAAAGAAGAAAAAAGAGTTATTCAACAACTAAGAACCAGAGCATGCCAACTAATTGCAGCTACTACAGAAGATTCTACTAAAACGCTATGGAATGAAAGGAAATGAAGTTTCAATGCCTTTGTGAATCTTGATGTGATTTTTTTTCCTCCTCAGTTTTTACTAAGAACTGAAAGAACTGCGACGGTCGTGCAGAAGCACGGTGGCTGCAACGGACCGCGCAGATGCGCAGCCGAGAGGAGCTACCCCGGTCCAGAGGCCGGGAGCAGCGGCCGAGAGGAGCTACTCCGGGCTGGAGGCTGGGGGATGGTGGCCCAGAGGAGCTACCCTGCGCCCAAGGCTGGGGCAGCGGTGGAGAGGAGTTATCCCAAGTCCAAGGAAGCGGCTGCGTGGGCACAGGAGGGCCGAGAGGAGTTACTCCACGTTCAAGGTCAGGAGGGGCCGTCGTGAGTAGATACCCCTTGTCCAAGGTAAGGAGCAGTGGCTGCACTTTGCTGGAGCAGCCGTGAAGAGATACCCCACGTCCAAGGTAAGAGAAAACCAAGTAAGACAGTAGGTGTTGCCAGAGGGCATCAGAGGGCAGACACACTGAAACTATACTCACAGAAAACTAGCCAATCTAATCACACAGACCACAGCCTTGCCAATCTCAATGAAACTAAGCCATGCCATGTGGGGCCACCCAAGATGGATGGGTCATGGTGGAGAGGTCTGACAGAATGTGGTCCACTGGAGAAGGGCAAAGCAAACCACTTCAGTATTCTTGCCTTGAGAACCCCATGAACAGTGTGAAAGGGCAAAAAGATAGGACACTGAAAGATGAACTTCCCAGGTCAGTAGGTGCCCAATATGCTACTGGAGATCAGTTGAGAAATAACTCCAGAAAGAATGATGGGATGGAGCCAAAGCAAAAATGATACCCAGCTGTGGATGTGACTGGTGACAGAAGCAAAGTCCGATGCTGTAAAGAGCAATATCGCATAGGAACCTGGAATGTTAGGTCCATGAATCAAGGCAAACTGGAAGTGGTCAAACAGGAGATGGCAAGAGTGAACATTGACATTCTAGGAATCAGCGAACTAAGATGGACTGGAATGGGTGAATTTAACTCGGGTGACCATTATATCTACTACTGTGGGCAGGAATCCCTTAGAAGAAATGGAGTAGCCATCATGGTCAACAAAAGAGCCCAAAATGCAGTACTTGGAAGCAATCTCAAAAACAACAGAATTATCTCTGTTTGTTTCCAAGGCAAACCATTCAATATCACAGTAATCCAAGTCTATGCCCCGACCAGTAATGCTGAAGAAGCTGAATTTGAACGGTTCTATGAAGACCTACAAGACCTTTTAGAACTAACACCCCCAAAAGATGTCCTTTTCATTATAGGGGACTGGAATGCAAAGTAGGAAGTCAGGAAACACCTGGCGTAACAGGCAAATTTGGCTTTGGAGTACAGAATGAAGCAGGGCAAAGGCTAATAGAGTTTTGCCAAGAGAATGCACTGGTCATACCAAACACCCTCTTCCAACAACACAAGAGAAGACTCTATACATGGACATCACCAGATGGTCAACACCGAAATCAGATTGATTATATTCTTTGCAGCCAAAGATGGAGAAGCTCTATACAGTTAGCAAAAACAAGACCAGGAGCAGACTGTGGCTCAGATCATGAACTCCTTATTGCCAAATTCAGACTTAAATTGAAGAAAGTAGGGAAAACCACTAGACCGTTCAGGTATGACCTAAATCAAATCCCTTATGATTATACAGTGGAAGTGGCAAATAGATTTAAGGGACTAGATCTGATAGAGTGCCTGATGAACTATGGATGGAGGTTCATGACATTGTACAGGAGACAGGGATCAAGACCATCCCCATGGAAAAGAAATGCAAAAAAGCAAAATGGCTGTCTGAGGAGGCCTTACAAATAGCTGAGAAAAGAAGAGAAGCAAAAAGCAAAGGAGAAAAAGAAAGATATTCCCATCTGAATGCAGAGTTCCAAAGAATAGTAAGGAGAGATAAGAAAGCCTTCCTCAGCAATCAATGCAAAGAAATAGAGGAAAACAACAGAACGGGAAAGACTAGAGATCTCTTCAAGAAAATTACAGATACCAAGGGAACATTTCATGCAAAGATGGGCTTGATAAAGGACAGAATGGTATGGGCCTAACAGAAGCAGAAGATATTAAGAAGAGGTGGCAAGAATACACAGAAGAACTGTACAAAAAAGATCTTCACGACCTAGATAATCACGATGGTGTGATCACTCACCTAGAGCCAGACATCCTGGAATGTGAAGTCAAATGGGCCTTAGAAAGCATCACTACGAACAAAGCTAGTGGAGGTGATGGAATTCCAGTTGAGCTATTTCAAATCCTGAAAGATGATGCTGTGAAAGTGCTGGTGATATGCCACCACTCGATATGCCACCACTCGATATGCCACAAAATCTGGAAAACTCAGCAGTGGCCACAGGACTGGAAAAGGTCAGTTTTCATTCCAATCCCAAAGAAAGGCAATGCCAAAGAATGCTCAAACTACCGCACAATTGCACTCATCTCACACGCTATTAAAGTAATGCTCAAAATTCTCCAAGCCAGGCTTCAGCAATACGTGAACTTCCAGAGGTTCAAGCTGGTTTTAGAAAAGGCAGAGGAACCAGAGATCAAACTGTCAATATCCGCTGGATCATCGAAAAAGCAAGAGAGTTCCAGAAAAACATCTATTTCTGCTTTATTGACTATGCCAAAGCCTTTGACTGTGTAGATCACAATAAACTGTGGAAAATTCTGAAAGAGATGGGAATACCAGACCACCTGACCTGTCTCTTGAGAAACCTGTATGCAGGTCAGGAAGCAACAGTTAGAACTGGACATGGAACAACAGACTGGTTCCAAATAGGAAAAGGAGTACGTCAAGGCTGTATATTGTCACCCTGCTTATTTAACTTATGTGCAGAATACATCATGAGAAACGCTGGGCTGGAAGAAACACAAGCTGGAATCAAGATTGCCGGGAGAAATATCAATAACCTCAGATATGCAGATGACACCACTCTTATGGCAGAAAGTGAAGAGGAACTAGAAAGCCTCTTGATGAAATGAGAGAGGAGAGTGAAAAAGTTGGCTTAAAGCTCAACGTTCAGAAAACTAAGATCATGGCATCTGGTCCCATCACTTCATGGGAAATAGATGGGGAAACAGTGGAAACAGTGGCTGACTTTATTTTTGGGGGCTCCAAAATCACTGCTGATGGTGATTGCAGCCATGAAATTAAAAGACGCTTACTCCTTGGAAGGAAGGTTATGACCAACCTAGATAGCATATTTAAAAGCAGAGACATTACTTTGCCAACAAAGGTCTGTCTAGTCAAGGCTATGGTTTTTCCAGTGGTTATGCATGGATGTGAGAGTTGGACAGTGAAGAAAGCTGAGCACAGAAGAACTGATGCTTTTGAACTGTGGTGTTGGAGAAGACTCTTGAGAGTCCCTTGGACTGCAAGGAGATCCAACCAGTCCATCCTAAAGGAGATCAGTCCTGGGTGTTCATTGGAAGGACTGATGTTGAAGCTGAAACTCCAATACTTTGGCCACCTCATGCAAGGAGTTGACTCATTGGAAAAGACCCTAATGCTGGGAATGATTGGGGGCAGGAGGAGAAGGGGACGACAGAGGATGAGATGGTTGGATGGCATCACCGACTCGATGGACACGGGTTTGGGTAAACTCCGGGAGTTGGTGATGGACAGGGAGGCCTGGCGTGCTGCCATTCATGGGGTCGCAAAGAGTCGGACACGACTGAGCGACTGAACTGAACTGAAGAACTGCATGCCTAGGTTGTATACTAGCTCAAAGGGTCCTCAAGAAGCAAGCAAGCAAGCATGAGTCCACTTGAGAAAATCTCCATACAAAGAGTTAAAACATTAAAAATAATTACCTGAACACTTTCTTCTCCAAGTATGCACAAAAAGACAAAGTGTCAATGTAATTTAAATGCTTTAAATATGGCCCCCCCCATTTTTTCTGACATGCTGGAATTACCCAAAAAGTAGGTATCATAGGACAAATTTTTCTCAAATTCACCACTGTAGAAAGGATCATGGACATAACAGCAAGAATGTTAAAATGCATATGATTGACACTACTGTGTTCAGTAGAAATCACGCTGTATTTCTGAATGTACAACAAGAATTAAATCCGAATCAGGATTTAAATCCGAATCAGGGACTCCCCTGGTGGCTCAGAGGAAAAGAATCTGATTGCCCATGCAGGAGACACAGGTTCAACCCCTGGTCTGGGAAGATCTGACATGCTGTGGAGCAACTAAGCCTGTGCACCACAACTAGTGAGCCTGCGCTCCATGAGAGAAGCCACCACAATGAGAAGCCAGAATTGCAGCCAGAGAGTAGCCCCCGCTCTCTGCAACTAGAGAACAGTCCATACAGCAATGAAGACACAGCACAGCCAAGAGTAAATAAATAATATTATTTTAAGAAGACTCAAATATGAAAAAAGAATTAGATCAGAATCAGCATGTGACAGAGAAAAAAGTGAACCTTAATTTGCAAAAGGACAATCATATATTCTGTAGCTTAAAATATATGGGTAGTGTCCATAATACCATATGTAAAGAAAATAGATCTATTGAGAATCAGTAATACTTAAGCTCTCACCCTCCCTTCCTTGGTTGTACCCACTGGAAATAGGACTAAATATCCCCTTCACCACCATACTAGATCCTGCTAAAGTCTGAGGTGGAAAATGAAGCTGGGAGAGTAACCTGATTACACATGCATCAACCACAAGCACAAATAAACGCTTCTGGATTGTAGGGATAAGATGCTCAGGGCTTATTAGGGCTCCTTGATCCAGAGAGATTTAAGGATCTGGTTTCAATTAGATGTTTTAAGCTAGTAAAACTACATTCATAAATACACACTTATAGAAGAACTTAAAACTAAGATAATTAAGAATTCCTTTCCTTCCCCTCCTTTATTTGCAATCCAGTTGAAAGAAGAAAAAAAGAGCTGAATGATTTCATGAATTAAACAATGGTGGCAAAATTAAATAAATGAATCCAGAGGGATCTTCACAAACCGAACACTGATACAGTGAATCTTTGGGGAGGAAGTGTACAAGTTCATGACCTTTGACACAGTGGCCACTGGCTAAAACCAACACAAGTGTAAAAAGGTAAACTTCGGGAGCAAGTGGAATTAGATCAGTGCTGGGACTTCAGATGGTCGCTTATTAAGTGAAACAGGGTAACTATTATATTTAGCACATAATCTGTATTCTTCCAAGACTGTTAGGCCTGAAAACAAAGGCAGCCTGGGTCAAGAAAGAAGAAAAGGACAGATGAGTCTTATTTCTCTAAACAAATGCCTGAGGAAAACTCACATGTCTACCAGGATGGACTTGCTACCAGTAACTGCTTTCATTCTAGATCACTGTTTACAAATTTCTTATGGTCAATTAAGAACAGAATATATTTAGATTAACTTCTGACATGTCAAAAACATCTGTAGGTGGTACCTATGGCTATCAGCATGGCATGACTTTGGAGTTCAAATCAAACGTTTCACTCTTTGTGTTCATAAAACCAAAGGCAGAAGAGTAGAAGAAAGGGTTCTATCTGTTGTCAATTTGTGCCGCCAAGGTGTGGCTGTCAAGCACTTGAAAGATGGTTAGTCTGAATCGGGATGTGCTGTAAGTATAAAATACACAGCAGATTTTCAAGACTTAGCATGGGGAAAAAGATTAATCTATTAATCTATTAATCACTCTTTTATCGATTAAGCCTTGAAATGGTATTTTAGATATACTAGGTTAAATAAAACATATTATTAAGATTCATTTCAGCTGTTTGTTTTTACACACTAGGAAACTGAAGGACAGAGAGTTTAAGGAATTTCAGGTCACAGTGGTAAGAAGCTGAGGAAACAAGATTCAAGGCCAACTGATAGACTAACATTCAAGACCCCATTCTCTCCAGTCTAACTTACTTTTCAGATGATCTCTCCTTCTCCCTTTATTTGTCACATCCTGTGCTGCAGGCAAACCAGACCACCTACTTTCCCTGTCTGCACATCATGTCTTCAGGGTACTGTTCTCCCTTCCCGGAATGACTTCCCTTTTCCTATTTCCATATAACAAAACTCAGCTCATGTGACACTTCTTCCATGAAGGCTTTCCTGAACTTCAAGTGGAAACTGACTTCTTTTTCTTGTATTACTTTTTAGTCATAGATGTATTTAGTCTATCTTCTTGCTAAGAAGAACTTGGCTTTGTGCATATTTAGATCACCTATGGTTCCTAGCTCAGAGATCACAAAATAGGTGCTCAAAAGTTCCTTTTATAAATGAATGAGTATTTGAAGTATTTAAAGATACAGGATAAAAACTAAAACTGCTTTCTATCCTCAAAAAGGTGTACAGTCAAGTACAGGAAGAAAGGCGGACTAACCGACTGATATAAAAGCAAATGCTTTTCTGTCCCCAGTTAGAGGAGGTCAAAGGGAATTGAAGAATGGCAACTTCACTCTCACTCACCTCCTGCTATTCAAATCCTAGCACATGGCAATACTTGGCAGACATCCTTCAGACACGATCAAGCTGTAACTGAGTTCTAGCTATACTGCCTGGTTGACATCTGTAGCAATAACTTTACACACCACAAAGAACCCAGACTCAGGAAATCAGCTGTTCTGAAAATACCTTGGTCTTTCATCATCACACGGCCACCTTACCAATGGCTCTCAGAGATGCAAATATAAATTACTCCACATTGTGTTCTAAGAAATCAAGATATTCCTCCTGTCAAGTGTATCCTAATTGCCGGTTTTAAATTTTTAAAAACTTGACATCCTGAAAAGACACTATGTAACCCTTTATAAAGACATCTTTTAGCGAGAAGTTGGCAGGTGGTATATAAAATAAGGAAATGCACGAACACGAAGAGAGACAGTACCCAAGATGACCGGATGAGGCAGCTTGCCAGCCATCCAGGACCTGATTAGAGGTGTCTCTACTAAGTAACATTTAAAAATATTTGTAAAAAAAACAGCTCTGAATCCTGTCACGTGTGGAAAGCAAAAATAAACATTCATAAGAAATGTATTCCACAGTTGCCATCCACAGTTATGACTAAGGATAGGGAGATACTGCATTGGTGTTCTTCCAATGTGGAGGATTAAACTACTGAACCTGGGACCAAGCAAACTGGGAAATGAGAGAAGTCCAAGGTGGAGTAATATTACCACTGAGGGAAACCTGAAGGGCTAGCTTTAGGTTACACGGCCGACAAATTTCATTACCCATCTTTCAGAGAGGGCACAAGGATGAAGCAAGGGCAGGTGCATGCACAAGGAGCAGCAAATGGCTTTACTCAAGGCAGCTGAGGGAAGCAAAAGGGAATTTCAAAGCAAACCCCAAAGCCAACGGGGCAGAGGAATCAACCCGACCTGTGGACCAGTCAATGGCCCACCTTGACTGAGACTGGTGATCACATGATGTAAATTACAAAATCAGCCATAACACAGAAAAAATTAACTACACTGCCTCACTGGTAAGCTATACACGTAAGGCAGGAGTGCAGAATTTCACAGAAAGATCTATCAGGGTAGATCCACAACACATCTTTACCTCAGAGAAAATACAGTTGAGCAACTATGAAAATAGGAATGCCACGACTCTCTTCCTTTTCAGTAAACCTCTAAAATTTGAGGCCAGGAGCCATTTCCTTCTCCAGGGGATCTTCCTGACCCAGGGATCGAACCTGGGTCTCCTGCATTGGCAAGTGAGTTCCTTACCACTAAGCCATCAGGAAAACAGAAGATTCTCTCCTACTTTAGAGAAAAATGAGGACTTAAAGAAAGGAAAAACCATCCCAAGACCATAGTAAATAGTCAGGCCTAATCTTGATTTTATTATTGTTTTTTAAATGTTTATTTATTTGGCTGTGATGGGTCTTAGTTGTGGCATGTGGGATCTTTTATTTGTAGGGCAGTTGGGGCATTTGGGATCTGGTTCCCTGACCTGGGATCAAACGTGGACCCCTTGCATTGAGAGAGCAGTCTTAGCCATGGGAGAGCAGAGTCTTAGCCACTGAACCACCAGAGAAGTCCTCCAATCTTGATTTAAGACTGTAAAAGAGAATGTAGATTCTTGTAACTGAAATCTGGAGCTTGACAAGTTTAGTAGTGCTCTTTCTCTCAAAGGTTTATACTGAATATTTTTATCATTTCTTTACAGCTCCTCAACATTCTTTCATATCTTGGTTATGATTCCTTCTGCCATTCTATATCCTCTATACTTGTATCTATATCTACTTGTACTATATTACAACCTCTAATAAATTCCCTAAACTAGGCACTTTGAACATATGCAGGGATTATATATACATTTATTGAGTACCGGGCATGCGTATTCTTAACAGAAATAGTAATATCAATCCCTGTTAACCCTGTAAACACTTGCAATTGTGTGCCAGGCACTGTGCTATAATAGTGCATTTTGTTATTTAATCCCCAACAATATGAGCAGGTTACAATTCTCATTATAATTTTTATTTTACAAATGAGGAAGCAGAGGCAGAGGGAGGTAGACCCACTGTTGGTTAGTGATGTGATTAGCTTTTCCCCGACTCTAGAATTTATACTCTTCACCATTACATTCTCCCATAGGTCATATTCTTGTGTTTTTTCCTTTATATTATGTAGCCTCCTGCAGTTTTCTTTATTCTGTGCCTTGCCAAAGACCCCAAACACAGGCACATGTAATAAAGCCACTTTTATGATCTTAGTTGGAGTAACAGTCCCAATAGTAGCATAGCTAACAGCAGCTTTAGGAAAGGTAGCTAGCTGTAAGAAAGCAAAAAACAGGCTTGGGCCTTCCCAAGAATCCATCTCTGAATGTGTCCCAGAGGTGCGCTTCTTTTTTTTTCTTCCTTCCAACCTTGATAATCAAATTTATCCCTTAATAGCTAAAGTCATGCCTCTGCTGGTGACAAGAAGTTAAGAATCTTAAATCTCTGAGGGACAGATGACAGCCTAGTACTATCAATCTGGTTTGGGAAGAGAAGGCTGTGAAATGGCCTTAAGTGTCTGATAGGAGATTCTTCGCAGGCAGCCTGAAAAATCCGGGGAGAGTGATAATGATAAAAACCAATTCTCAGCAGGTAAAGCTTGAAGTAAAAGCAATCTCTCTCTGACATCAGAAGGGAGTATTCTTAGATCTTCTTTAAACAAGCTATTGTTTCTCCTCCCTCAGAAGGGAAATTGATGGAGAGAGACAATCAAAGCTGCTGATGTCTGCATTGACAGTTCCAAACACTGGGATTCTACTATGAATCACACTTTTTAAATGAAACACAGACATTTTCCTCAGGGGTGGGAGGTGGGGTAGGGGTAGGATGTGTGCCTTCCTGATAAGACTGAGTTCTTGCATTTCAATAAAAAGTTTATCATTCCAGCCATCATATTTTTTCTTCCATGTTTTATCACCAGTTCCCTTTCTGATACCTTGTTGACCTCAGGCACAGATAATCAAGGATCATCTTTGGTGCCACAGCTAGGAGGTCAAAGTCATATCATTTTTCACCTCATTGTCTTAGTTAAGAGAATTCTAGGAAAGGTGGATTTCCATCCCCTTTCATCCTACAATTTGAGATTTTAAGTCACTACTTGGGAATTCAGTCACTTTGTTGCATCTAAAGATCAAGTAATGGAACTTTCACTTTTTTTAAATTTTCAAAGATCAAGTAATGGAACCCAAGTTGAAACTGTATTAATTCACTCTGCTTTAACCCTGGAGATCTATTTCATAAAAATCCCAGAGTATCATGACATAGTCAAAAATTGTCTTCATGTGTGGAAAGGTGTTTTCTTCTTTGGTGTGCCTGTCAGCTGTGAAATACAACTCTAAAATGTGGGAAAGCTAGAAAACAGGGCCTCTGGGCATGGCATTCTCCAAAGAGATCCTTATGACTCCGTCAAATGAGAACACTTTAGTTTTAACGACACACCAGGACTTTTCTCTGAAAGGTTCTGGGAATGGCAGACTTATTCCTGGTTAGACCCCCTCTCTCGCCCTAACCCCCATAACCCGTCTTGTTTTTCCTGCCCCTAACAGGATGGGAAGAAAACGTCCTTAGGAGACCTTTCCTTTTTTATATTACACAATCTCATCTCTGGAATTCAAGTCCTCTTACGGTTCAGCCCAAATAAGAAGTGCTTGTCACCAGGAAGGCGGCCATCTGAACATGCAGCAGCTGGATGAGAAAACAGGGCATGTCAGCCCAAAGCAGCAGAGAAGGTTTCTCACGGCAGCTATTTGCAACCCTCCAAGGAGCTTCAGAGGCTGCCCATTAAAACCCTGTTAAAACACTTCTGATGTTGTCAGCAGCAGAGAGCTGAAATAGCACAGTGATCGCCAAGATGCTATCTGCCTCAAGCAATTCGATGGTACTGTCAATACTATGAGCAAGAAGGTACAAGATAAGCAACAACCTAATTTCTACATCAAAATTTCATAAACTCCCTCAGCGGGCAGCACTCCATGTGGGCACATAGAGACTAAGCTAGTGGACCACCCTGGGGAGGAAAAAAAGACCTTTGTGTTCAGATCTGGCCCCAAAGTCCTGAACCTACACATGACTACTGAACTTATAACACTCCCTAGGAAATTTGCCCAGAAAGGAATTGCTGGAATGAATGGTCCTTTCTCGGGCACCGCTGGGCACCAGTTAAGACATGGGATTTCTGGATGAGGTTCCTTTCTCAGAGGTTTTTGTATGTTCAAAAGACAACTTGCTGTATCAACATCCATCCATGTTTGTTCCTCATGAGAAGAGCCCAGCTGTATCGAAGAGGCTACAGAATCTGTTGGATTTCATACTTCACTGCCCTGCTTCTGATTTCCTACAACAGTATTAGTTACAGAGACCAGAATCCTAATTCCAGAGCACCTCTCCTTGTCAGCAAACATCAAGAAGAAGCTATCTGTTTTGGATTTGAATTGATAACAACAGGTTACAGAGGCGAATCCCTCTGCTTTAGAAGCACACACCCTGGTATCATTCCATTTGGTGGCTCTTTCTTTTGGCCAACATAGAGTGATAAGCAGAGTGGCTGTCGTCCATACTGGTGCACTTTTAGGGGTGAAACGGTAAGCACCACTGATAAATAAGCTAACACGTGCAAGCAGGATCTGGGGAGACTGGGACCTATGGTTAGCCAGGTTGAGTCCTCGCAGTAAATCAAGGCTTGAAAAGTCGTGTGATGGGATAGGAAATGAATAAGTGGCTATTTCCTCACAGAAGGAACAGCAGTCTGGAATGAGGATGCTCAGCCCACCAGCTGGATGTCTTTCTTGCCTAATAACAAACATCAGGCTGTTTGATCCACAGTTGTTCATGCAGACAACCATGCCAACTCAGCCCTGACTTCTCAGTGAGGGCGGGGGCGTCACCACGTGATTACAATGTAGTTACAGTTACCCACTGCAGTTTCACACGCAGGGTCCTGGGACAGCCAGCAACATGTTTCCAGGAAATTTACCTGAAGCCAAGAGCATGCTGGGCTTAGGGTCCTCTTCTCTAGCCCCAAAGGACAGACCCTAGAGGATAGAAGGTAGGAAGGGGACTCCAAACTGAGAAAGCCAGTGCAGCCAGCTCCAGGAGGAACAAGAGATAAAGCACTCAATTCAAATTCTCATGACCCAACGCTTAGCATTTCTTTTAACCTTCTTAGTTCTCCTTATTCAAGTTGGCTGGAGACCATGAAAGCCCAACCAGGCTAGAAGCAAAGCAATATTAAGTGAAGACCTACTTGGAAAAGGTCTGCTAATCTCAAGATTTCTGGCAGTCACTAGTCTACCTAAATCATCAGTAGCCAATTATAACTGTTCATTCAAAACACAAAGGCATCTCAGAGCCATAAATTCAGTAACCAGACTACTCTGAGGAAGTCTGACACTTTACTTGCATAGTTTATTTTGTGCTTGGCATTAAGCAGTTTTTAAAAACCATTTTGAGGAAGGGAGAAAATAAGGCTTCAAGGAGTTTCAGCAGAGCAAGTATGAGTCACTACATGATCAAGAAAAAGATTTCTCATGCAAATCAATGAATGAGAGAAATCTGCCTGATGATACCAGATCTGTAAAACCTAACTTGAGATAAAAGGGAGAGGGATTCTGGAGGGTGTCTAGGTCCTGGGACTATGCCCTTCATTTATCTGTCCATTCCTTCAATCACTCCAAATAACGATGACAGAGGGGAAAAAAAGTGTTTCTGCTCTCAGTTCCTGTTTATCTTTTTCAGGAAAGATTTCCTATAATTTACATTTCTAAGGCAAGCCAAACTAAGCCACAATGATTTCCCAGTCACAATATCCTCACCAAATACTTCCAAACCATTGTAAGGACTGGAGATCATCCAGGTGGGAAAAGAATCTATTCTTTTCAGGAATCCAGGTTTTTCACTATAACAAAAGGCAGTGTGTGGGTGTGCATGTGAAGCTGCTTCGGTGGTGTCCGACTCTTTGCAACCCACTGGACTGCAGCCCATCAGGCTCCTCTGTCCATGAGATTCTTCAGGCAAGAATATTGCAGTGGGTTCACAAAAGGCAGAGGATACTTTAAAACTAGCACTAACTTTAAGGTCTCTGGTAGACAAACAACTATGCAGATTGAGGACTTGATATTTAGATAAAGGAAAACCTGCACTAGTACGTCCAAACTCGTTGTTAACAAGTGCACGTTAAATTCTGCTATCTTAGAAGAATGTGTTTGAAAAGTATCTTTAAAAAAATTTTTTATTGAAGTATAGTAGCTTTACAATATGTGTTAATTTCTGCTATACAGCAAAGTGACTCAGTTATACATACGTATATTCTTTTAATATTCTTTTCTATTATGTGAGAATTATCTTACTTCATATAAAATCAACAAGTATTTATTGAATTGCCTAGTTCATAGATACTATATATAGTAGAAAGAAAGTATTAGCTGCTCAGTGGTGTCCAACTCTTTGCGAGTCCATGGACTGTAGCCCGCTAGGCTCTTCTGTCCATGGAATTCTCCAGGCCAGAATACTGGAGTGGGTTGCCATTCATTTCTCCGAGGGAATCTTCCCAACTCAGGGATCGAACCCAGGTCTCCTGCATTGCAGGCAGATTCTTTAATGACATTATGACATAGGCTAAAACCTACCTGTGTTTTAATTTGGTTTCTTCATTCTGAACAGTTAAGTTTTTGTTTGTTTTTACTTTAAACTTCTGCTGAGGGTAGGATGAATTCTAGAAGAAAACAGCTTCTCCCTCAATACTCTGTAAACCTGAGTTAAGGCCAATCAGACAAAAGGGTGACAGAAACCCCAATAGGAGTATCTTCTGTTGTAATTAAACACATATTGACAGCACTCTAAATTCACTATGCTCAATTTCTGGACATCCCATGATACACTAGGAATTCCTCTCCTCACTTCCTTACTTTATTTATAGGAAATGGGAATAAACAATTCACATCAGCTGCCTAATCTGAAATGATGCTATACCTCCACAGGGAGGGAAATGGCTGAGAGATTAGTATGGAATAAAATATACAATTAGCAAGATACTCAGCAAAGTGTTCTGAAATATAAGAGATCTATTGCTAGGAGAACCAACATAGATATATATTTTCATAATTTAGAAAAATGGACTCATATATTATACTCGTAAAAGCAAAAGAGATTCAACTAAGACAGAGGTTTTCTGGGACTTCCCTAGTGGTCCGGGGTTAAGAATCCACTTGTAATGCAGGGTACTCGGGTTTGATCCCTGGTCTGGGAACTAAGAACCCACAAGCCATGAGGCAACTAAGCCTGTGTGCTGCAACTACTGAGTTTGCACACTCTAGAGCCCGTGTGCCACAACTGGAGAGCCTGCATGCCACAACGACCGAAGCCCAAGTGTTCTGGAGCCTGCAACAATTGAGTCTACATGCCACAACTAGAGAGTCCCATGCACTCCCACGAAAGATCCCACATGGTGCAATGAAGATCCTGCATGTCCCAACTAAGACCCAAAGAAGCCAGATAAGTAAATAAATAAATATAAAAAAAAAAAAAAAAACAGGTTCTCAAATTTGGCTCTACACTGGAATCACCTAGGGAGTTTAAAAAATACTAATGTCTGTGCTTCACCCTCAACTGCTCTGAGTGTGGTCTGGAGAGAAGGAGTTTTTGAAAGGTTCCCAAAGAGTTCTAATGTGCAGCCAAGTTGAGAATCACTGCATAAGGGCTGCTGGTGTCCATACCTCATGAAGCCTGGATATCTTGAACTGGGGGCAGTTAGCAAATGGAGGAGGTGAATATGAAAGAAAGAGAAATTGGGAGAGACTATTGTTAATTTTTCACACTTCTTGTAAAAATAATCACAATTTACTTTCAGATTAAGGAGCTTTAAAAATATGTCAAATATATTCCTCTGTATTCTAGAGTCTGCAGCATAATGGACACTGGTTTCCAGTCTATGCAAGGGAGCAATTCATTAAAGTTGGGAGACATATTCAAGTGTCTGCATGTCTCTAGTTTAGGTCTTTCACAAACTACTAAACTGAAGTAGAGAACGGTAAATTGTTAGGAGAAAAGAGACCTAGGTAGTAATAGAGACAAATAAAAACCAAGACCACCAGATTCTCCATCCAAAGAAAGAAGAATCAGCTAAGCAAGTTCTTTTCTCTGGTACTTTGATGCCTGAGATATTTTCTCTAACTGATAGGTTTCAAGAGACATTTGTTTCCCTCTCAAAAGAGTTAAAAGAATTAGACATCAGTGAAATATCCTTGTCTTTTATTCTCAAGAAGCTAGCTCCCTCAACTGAAAAATATTAGACCAAGCCAAGAAACAGATAAAGAAAAATCATAATAATAGACACTATGTGAAATTAATCCTGGTTAGTTACATTTCCTGCTTAACTGTTCCTGCTATCAAAAGGGAGATCCTGATTAGTTCCTTATATTTTATCTAATGGATGTAAGAGAAACGTAGGTTGTATTTATAGGGTAAGGCTGCACATTAACTACGCAAGTGGCAAATTTTCTGAGATGAGACCAACAACAGACTTGTTATTGCTAAATACTTCTCAGAATCTGTATGCTACATTCATTCATAGCCAGAGACTACCCTTTCGAATAGTTATCTTTCAGTAGTTTCCAGGAAAGTCACTGTTAATTCCAAGTAGTTCCATCAAAATATGCCTTTAGTTGGAATGCGATTCTTTGAAACCAGCCCTACAGAGAGTCCTCCTGTGAGGTTAGTATGTATCTCAGGCCCCACTTTAACTCAAGCAAGCGGGCTTCCCCGGTGGTTCAGTAGTGAAGAAGCTGCCTGCTAAGGCAGGAGACACAATTTCGATCCCTGATCTGAGAAGATCTTACATGCTGTGAAGTGACTAGGCTTGTGCGCCACACTATTAAGCTTGTGCTTAATGAAACTAAGCCATGCCGTGTGGGGCCACCTAAGACGGATGGGTCATGGTGGAGAGGTCTGACAGAATGTGGTCCACTGGAGAAGGGCATGGCAAACCACTTCAGTATTCTTGCCTTGAGAACCCCATGAACAGTATGAAAATGCAAAAAGATAGGACACTGAAAGATGAACTTCCCAGGTCAGTAAGTGCCCAGCATGCTACTGGAGATCTGTGGAGAAATAACTCCAGAAAGAATGATGGGATGGAGCCAAAGCAAAATGATAGCTGTGGATGTCACTGGTGATAGAAGCAAAGTCCAATGCTGTAAAGAGCAATATTGCATAGGAACCTGGAATGTTAGGTCCATGAATCAAGGCAAATTGGAAGTGGTCAAACAGGAGATGGCAAGAGTGAACGTCGACATTCTAGGAATCAGCGAACTAAGGTGGACTGAAATGGGTGAATTTAACTCAGATGACCATTATATCTACTACTGTGGGCAAGAATCCCTTAGAAGAAATGGAGTAGCCATCATGGTCAACAAAAGAGTTCGAAATGCAGTACTTGGATGCAATCTCAAAAACAATAGAATGATCTCTGTTCGTTTCCAACGCAAACCATTCAATATCACAGTAATCCAAGTCTATGCCCTGACCAGTAACGCTGAAGAAGCTGAAGTTGAACGGTTCTATGAAGACCTACAAGACCTTCTAGAACTAACACCCAAAAGAGATGTCCTTTTCATTATAGGGGACTGGAATGCAAAAGTAGGAAGTCAAGAAACACCTGGCGTAACAGGCAAATTTGGCTTTGGAGTACAGAATGAAGCAGGGCAAAGACTAATAGAGTTTTGCCAAGAGAATGCACTGGTCATACCAAACACCCTCTTCCAACAACACAAGAGAAGACTCTACACGTGGACATCACCAGACGGTCAACATCAAAATCAGATTGATTATATTCTTTGAAGCTCTATACAATCAGCAAAAACAAGACCAGGAGCAGACTGTGGCTCAGATCATGAACTCCTTATTGCCAAATTCAGAATTAAATTGAAGAAAATAGGGAAAACCACTAGTCCACTCAGGTATGACCTAGATCAAATCCCTTATGAGTATACAGTAGAAGTGACAAATAGATTTAAGGGACTAGATCTGATAGACAGAACGACTGATGAACTATGGACAGAGGTTCATGACATTGTACAGGAGACAGGGATCAAGACCATCCCCATGGAAAAGAAATGCAAAAAAGCAAAATGGCTGTCTGAGGAGGCCTTACAGATAGCTGGGAAGAGAAGAGAAGTGAAAAACAAAGGAGAAAAGGAAAGATATTTCCATATGAATGCAGAGTTCCAAAGAATAGTGAGGAGAGATAAGAAAGCCTTCCTCAGCGATCAATGCAAAGAAATAGAGGAAAACAATACATTGAGAAACACTAGAGATCTCTTCAAGAAAATTAGAGATACCAAAGGAACATTTCTTTCATGCAAAGATGGGCTCGATAAAGGACAGAAATGGTATGGACCTAACAGAAGCAGAAGATATTAAGAAGAGGTGGCAAGAATACACAGAAGAATTGTACAAAAAAGATCTTCACGACCCAGATAATCATGATGGTGTGATCACTCACCTAGAGCCAGACATCCTGGAATGCAAAGTCAAGTGGGCCTTAGAAAGCATCACTACGAACAAAGCTAGTGGAGATGATGGAATTCCAGTTGAGCTATTTCAAATCCTGAAAGATGATGCTGTGAAAGTGCTGCACTCGATATGCCAACCAAATTTGGAAAACTCAGCAGTGGCCACAGAACTGGAAAAGGTCAGTTTTCATCCCAATCCCAAAGAAAGGCAATGCCAAAGAATGCTCAAACTACCGCACAATTGCACTCATCTCACATGCTAGTAAAGTAATGCTCAACATTCTCCAAGCCAGGCTTCAGCAATACGTGAACCGTGAACATCCAGATGTTCAAGCTGGTTTTAGAAAAGGCAGAGGAACCAGAGATCAAACTGCCAGTATCCACTGGATCATCGAAAAAGCAAGAGAGTTTCAGAAAAACATCTATTTCTGCTTTATTGACTATGCCAAAGCCTTTGACTGTGTGGATCACAATAAACTGTGGAAAATTCTGAATAAGATGGGAATACCAGACCACCTGACCTGTCTCTTGAGAAACCTGTATGCAGGTCAGGAAGCAACAGTTAGAACTGGACATGGAACAACAGACTGGTTTCAAACAGGAAAAGGAGTACGTCAAGGATGTATATTGTCACTCTGCTTATTTAACTTATATGCAGAGTACATCATGAGAAACGCTGGGCTGGAAGAAACACAAGTTGGAATCAAGATTGCCGGGAGAAATATCAATAACCTCAGATATGCAGATGACACCACCCTTATGGCAGAAAGTGAAGAAGAACTAAAGAGCCTCCTGATGAAAGTGAAAGAGGAGAGTGAAAACATTGGCTTAAAGCTCAACATTCAGAAAACTAAGATCATGGCATCTGGTCCCATCACTTCATGGGAAATAGATGGGGAAACCGTGGAAACAGTGTCAGACTTTATTTTGGGGGGCTCCAAAATCACTGCTGATGGTGATTGCAGCCATGAAATTAAAAGACACTTACTCCTTGGAAGGAAGGTTATGACCAACCTAGATAGCATATTTAAAAGCAGAGACATTACTTTGCCAACAAAAGTCAGTTTAGTCAAGGCTATGGTTTTTCCAGTAGTCATGTATGGATGTGAGAGTTGGACGGTGAAGAAAGCTGAGCGCCGCAAAATTGACACTTTTGAACTGTGGTGTTGGAGAAGACTCTTGAGAGTCCCTTGGACTGCAAAGCGATCCAATCGATCCATCCTAAAGGAGATCAATCCTGGGTGTTCATTGGAAGGACTGATGTTGAAGCTGAAACTCCAATACTTTGGCCACCTCATGCGAAGAGTTGACTCATTGGAAAAGACCCTAATGCTGGGTGGGATTGGGGGCAGGAGGAGAAGGGGACGACAGAGGATGAGATGGCTGGATGGCATCACTGACTCGATGGACATGGGTTTGCGTAGACTCCAGGAGTTGGTGATGGACAGAGAGGCCTGGTGTGCTGCAATTCATGGGGTCGCAAAGAGTCGGACACGAAATGAGCGACTGAACTGAACTGAAGTAGAGCCCAGGAGCCACAATTACTGAAGGTTGTGCATCCTAGAGCCTGTGCTCCACAACAAGAGAAGCCACGGCAATGAGAAGCCTGCACACCACAACTAGAGAGGAGCCCCTGCTGGCCACAACTAGAGAAAAGCCCTTGCAGCACGGCCAAAAATAAAATAAATAAAATGCTTAAAAGAGAGCTGCATTTAAAAAAAAATCAAACCACCACTCTGGACAATCATTCTCCTGCCTTTCACTTAAGGAGGCATTTGGCTGCCAGAAGGCCTCACTCAACCCTTTCCACTTGGTTATTGTATGATTTTGCTTTAAATTCCCATGATGCCTAACTTTTGTCCTATGAAAAATTTATGGATAAGAATTAAACAAAGGAAGGAAACTAACACTTTCTAAGGCACTGAACAGTTGGCTAAATTCTGAGGAATACAGAAAAAGTGTGACCAGATCCTGCCTCAAAGAAGTTAACTATCTGAATTTAGAGAATTCAATCCTAAAACATAACAGTACTTGCATACAGAATAATAAAAGAGGTATTAACTAAAGAAGGGAAGAACTCTCAGGAAAGGCTTTTGGAGGAAAGGACCAGAAGAACATACAGATACAGGCAAATTTGCAAAGGAAGTCCACAGAAATAATGCTAACCAACGTCACTGCCCCAAAATGGGACCTCCACAAAGGCCACTTCATTTTCTTGTGTGATTTCTAAGAGAGGCTGAAAACTGGAAATTTGAAACTAGCACCAGTGAGCCTAATAATGGCCTGAGTTACAATTAAGGTTGGAGTAGCATCTGCCTAAAGCAAGGCAAATATAAAGCTATCTTGGCTAAATCCATTGACTTGCATGGGCTTCCCAGGTGGCTCAGATGGTAAAGAATCTGCCTGCATTGCAGGAGACCTGGGATCGATCCCTGGGTTGGGAAGATCCCCTGGAGAAGGGAATGGCAACCCACTCCAGTATTCTGGCCTGGAGAATTCCATGGGCAGAGGGGCCTGGCGGGTACAGTCCATGGGGTTGCAAAGAGTTGGACATGAGTGAGCGAACACTTTCACTTTCACTGACTTGCATATACATACATTGTGCATGCGTGCTTAGTCACTCAGTCATGTCTGACTCTTTGCGACCCTGTAGTTTTAGCCCACCAGTCTCCTCTGTCCAGGGATTCTCCAGGGAAGAATACTGGGGTGGGTAACCATTTCCTTCTCCAGGGGATCTTCCCAACCCAGGGATCAAACCTGGGATCCTGCATTGTAGGTGGATTCTTTACCATCTGAGCCACCCGTGAAGCCCATACACATACATACTTACATTTTATACACTCATATCTATTATATTTATTTTAAATATATTATTATATATAGTTTTATATATTCAGGTGTACATATAAAAATAAAGTATGTGTATATGTATATAAAACTTTATCCCATGCCTTGTCTTTTGCAGACTTCAGATAGCTCTTTGAAGGTATAGACAAGTTCTTTGCTATAAACAAGTAATTTAGGGGGTTAGTACATATATTGGGCTTCCCTGGTAGCTCAGCTGGTAAAGAACCCACATGCAACGCAGGAGATACTGGTTCGATTCCTGGGTGGGGAAGATCCCCTGGAGAAGGGATAGGCTACCCACTCCAGAATTCTTGGGCTTCCCTGATGGCTCAGATGGTAAAGAATCTGCCTGTAATTCACGAGACCTGGGTTCCATCCCTGGGTTGGAAAGATCCCCTGGAGGAGGGCATGGCAACCCCCTCCAGTATTCTTGCCTGGAATATCCCCATGGACAGAGGAGCCTGGCAGGTTACAGTCCATAGGGTTGCAAAGAGTCGGACACGACTGAGTAACTAAGCACAGCACAGTACATATATCATCTTATTTTTAGACTAGTTGAGCTCCAAGAGAGGATATCCTTCCAATGGAACAGACCTCTTTCACAGGTAGGCTTTTTGTAAACAGAATATGTATACTCTTTAAGGAGCAACAAGTTGAGGATATAAATCTGTCAAGTCTAGTATATTCCTATTGAGTTTTACAAATGGCAGAAAACAATAGGGCACCAGTTCTTTCTAACATTAGCTGCTTTGTTCCTCTCACGGCCTTACAGAAAAGATTGTTTGCAAGTCTTCACATCCTTACAAAATATTCAGATTCTTCAATGAAATGAGGTTCCCACATGGTGAAGACACCCACACAAACTGCTACAGTGAATGAAGAGGATTATAGTCAGATCTTTGATGATCCTAACTTTATGCGAAGGTCCTGCTCTGGTGGGCAGCTTTCCCTCCAAATCTATGCCTGAAAAATTTTACCCAAGAAACAGACCCTAGACCTTCAGAAGAGCTGTTTGAGTGGTTGAGTCAAAACATTTCCTGTGTAGGAACAGACTGGTGTAAGTACAGTGATGGCTCCCTGGCTATAATGTCAGAGGCTTTTTGCTGTTGTTGGAGAAATGACCTGGATGCAAGGAAAAGATCCCGAGTCTAATGATGCATAATTCCTCCTAGATCAATGCACATCTGGAATACCAACCTCAGGAGAGCCTGCCTGCCTTATGCAGACACCTCTGCTGCTTTGAGATAGTGCTCTTTTCAGCCAATAGCTCTTACACAGAGCAACACTCACTTTAAATCACCTTTCAAACAGCTACTCATCCAAGGGAGGACAATTCAAAAGGGATCAAACCAGGCAGCTAAGAAACCCGCGGCTAGAGACATGACAAAAGAGGTCAGAAGGGACCCACAGAGAGGATGGCTCTCAAAGAGACAGGAGAATCACTGGATGTTTATCTCCTTGTTTGAAAAGTCTTTGGGGGCACACGTATGGTCAACAAGGAAGCACAGACAATTGGTGCCCAACTGCACTATCGTCTGAACTAACCAGGCAATGGCTCCAGATGACAGAGGGGAAAAGGGAAGGGGGGCCAGTTCTAGCAATTGTGAAGGGGGAAGGCGGAGAATGTTAATGTCATTTCATTTCTTCTGAAGAAGTAAGACTCCGCTCCACTCTTACCCCAGGTTTTTTTTCTCCTTTCTTCCACCCAGGGCCAAGACTCAGCTCAGAGAAAGCTGTGGGCAGCTAAGACTGGCTCACTTCCACCATCTCGGGGGGTGTGGGTCCAGCTTGGCCTGCGACAGACTGGAGAGAAGATACTTTCAGTTGTTGCTGAAGGAGGCTTACACATGCCTTCATTTCCCCACGATAACCTATTCCTACCTGCAAAGAAGCAAACGCCCGTGGAGAGTAGATTTCCTGTTTCTTTTGCAGGATTCCTGACTTCCTGAGATGGGAGAGCATGTTAGTAGCTGAAAAAGTCCCTTCCTTTCGCTCTCCATTCATGTCTGTTTTAATTCTGAGTTAGGGAACCACTTTGTGATCCTATTTAATAGCTGCCCTTGAAATTGTCTCTGCTGAGTAGTTTACTAGTACTCTTACCACATCGTGAGGATTTGATGCTTAGCACTTGGTCACAGAGCAATTGCAGCGATAGGTCCCAGATGAGAACTTAGTGAATACGAGCCTTTCCCCAGTATTCTTCCTGGCCACCCGGTACGAATCAGTTAAGAAACTCAGAACGCTTGCTTTTCAAAAACAATTTTTTGATGTGGATCATTTTTAAAGTCTTTTTAAAATGTTACAGTATTGTTCTGTTTTCTGTTTTGTTCTTTTGGCCACGAGGCATGTGGGGATCTTAGCTCCCTGCCCAGGGATTGAACCTGCACCCCCTGCATTCGAAGGCAAAGTCTTAACCACTGGACCACAGGGAAATCCCAGAACACTTGCTTCTTAATGCTGGCCCCATCTTTCAGGACTTGACTCCAATATTCACTCCTTTAGGAGTTCTGGATATCATCTCATAGACTATAAAGGTAAATCTCTAAATGGCTCTAAAGGGAGCTTTCAGGACTTAAAAAGGCACTCCGTCACAAAAGCTACAAACTTCCTTATTACACAACAGGAACCAATCTGCTGGGTTACTTCACCTTCTAAGGGATGAGTGAATCCTCCACCTGATGGGATGACATTAACTTCCATGGAGGTGATGTGGCAGTCACATATCAAATCAGCAGGTGTCAATACTCTTGATGAGATCTGGCTCGATTTTAAACTTCTTCATATTCTATCCTTTTGTGAACCCTGACACTTTCTCTCTTCAACTGATGGAATCGGCTCCCAGATCTGATGGATTCTGTGTCTAATTAGAGCACTCCTCAGACCCTTCCTGTAGCGGGTGAAGACTGGATCACATTCAACTGGCTTTCTGTTCAGCCTCTTTAAAAAGCAGTGGCAGCAGCTCTCCTACAAAATGGTCCAGGGCGGCCACCTAAAAGGGTGGGTGATCTTCATAAATGGACAGGAAACAGAAAAGACGAATATTTGGGCGGGTGACAGATCCCTTAACTGGCCCTTCAAGA
Source organism: Okapia johnstoni (assembly GCA_024291935.2). Taxonomy (NCBI): domain Eukaryota; kingdom Metazoa; phylum Chordata; class Mammalia; order Artiodactyla; family Giraffidae; genus Okapia; species Okapia johnstoni. The sequence goes on along the minus strand of CM044308.1, from coordinate 119,182,274 downwards.
TACGAGCTGTTCTATTAAACATAGGGCCATTATGCTGGCTGGCCATCCACTTTAAACCCCAGAGTGATTAAAATGCTGGCAGGAAATGAAAGCTCTCTATTGAAGGTCCTTCCCTGAGGTCCTAATTTCAAACCAAATTTTACAGCACAGCACAGGAACAAAGGAAGCCCAGTCTTCCAAGTCTTCTTTTTGTCACTTTGGACAAAGACACCCCCTCATACTCTTCAAAGAACAATGGCCTCTGTAGAGCCACAGCCACGCCAAGAATGGGCACAAACCATACAGAAACACATTTTAAAAATACATTTTACACTGCCCTTGACATTTCGGATAAATAGAAACCACGGCGCTGAAATTCCAAATATTTCATCCTCTCCCTCCTCCCTTTGCCTCTATAATGAGAATTTTCCTATTCTCCCAATCTACTTGATCTTTGACATTTTGGCCTCTGTGAATGGAGGACACAGTGGAGTAGCCAAATAAATTAATTATTCAGATAACTGCATTTTATTAAAATAATCACTGGCATTGAGACACAGTCGCACAATTTTCCACCATAAGGAGACAACAAGGATGGCTATGAACCTTTCTTTCATTGAAATGTTGCCAGAGTCTTTCCTGTTCCATAGTCCACTGCGAGCAAGCCAGGCAAAACATGTTATCAGGACAGGATTTCTTTTCTTTTTTTTTTTTTTTACTAGCTGTTGTTTCGGGGTGGCCCTTTTTTTTTTTTTTCCTGTCTTCTTCTTCAGCAAAAACAGCTTTCATGTTTTTACTGAACCACTTCAGATTCACTCTTCCACACAGTGGATGTTTACTTGGATTCTGCAGGCTGAGAACAGCTGGTTGTTTCCTAACGAATGGAACACGAGACCATATGTTTCAACATTTAAGCAATTTTGAACCAGAGGTATAATTCTGAGTGTCCTTTGTGGAAACTGTATGTTAAATACCCAAAGGATCTGCGCCATACAAGAGATACGGTGCCCCCTCCCCTTCCCTTTTTAGCGCATTTCCCTTAGCAACAAAACCACTCCACACTACTTACATCACACACTCGTACCACAGGTTTGCAGAGAGCACTGGTGAGCTGAGTGCGGCTCTGCTTCAGGGGCAGATGTATTTTAAACAGGAAAAGACAGCTAAGCAGACTTTTTCCTTCTAATTCTGTTTGGGAACAAAATGTGTCTGAGGCCCTCTGAGGGCACATCAACAATATGGATACCTATTTTCTTCCCAGAAGCCCCGACCTAACAGATGTATAAAAGAGGAGGCTCTGATATTCAGTCAGGATGACCAGATGTTGTGTTTCTCTGCCCTTTGCTTTTCAGAACTTTCTCATGTGAAGCTGGGCTAGTGAGATTCAAGTTAAATTCATGCCAAGGATGAGAAATGTCCTAAACCAAGGAACTTTTCACAAAACTTACTATCTCAGCTCTCTCATGAAACTTATTATCTGGTTTCTTTTAAATTCAAGACTTCAATATTAATCATTAATAATGTTGTGGCTAGTGGTAAAGAACCTGCCTGACAGTGAAGGAGATTTAAGAGACCTGTGTTTGATCCCTGGGTAGGGAAGATCCCCTAGGGGAGGGCATGGCAACCCACTCCAGTACTCTGGCCTGGAGAATCCCATGGACAGAGGAGCCTGGCGGGCTACAGTCCCTGGGGTCACAAAGAGTCGGACACGACTGAAGGGACTAAGGATGCATACATGCAATGTCAGAAAACGAAACTATGGATTTCAAGTCAGGCTGAGTCAGAGCATTAGCAAGATGTTAGCACTGCATCAGGAAGAAGAGTCTCTTGTTCCTGGAAGATGAGCGCTCAACTTTAGAAGAAATGAAATGCAGTGAAAAGTCAAATGTATGTAAATAGGCAATACAGTAAGTCAAATACCAAGTGCAGGGGAGTGGAACAGGAAGCTACCAGCCTCCGGAAAGCCTCAGAGCTCATGAGACCTCCCCATTTTGAATTTAGATTTTGAAATAATAAGTTGAAGTCAATAATACATTTTTATAGGTCATTTTCTAAAATATTAAATAAGAATTACTTATTAAGATAAACTAGGTAAGAGGTAAAAAGTGTAAGTGAAAACAGGTTATTTTTATCCTAGATTCAGAAAGGCATTTCTTTGAACTCAACATCCTAAATGTCCCAGTCAGTCTCTATAAGTTTCTGTATATGTCATTAGATATATTTATTTTTTGAAGATTTTTAAATAGCCCTCCTTATCATCATTACTATACACTTCAAAGATAACTTAAAGAGGTGATCAATATTAATTCCCAAGATTTTTTTCTCCATCCAGGTTCTTATATAAAAGGGGGATTAATAATACCACCAATATTTTTCTTTCTCTGATTCCACTTAAGTGCAAGAATCCTACAGAAAGTTTTACAGAGCCAATGTGTTCAGCCATGTTACTAATAAAATTTCAGCAAAACCAAAACCATTATTCCTCCCCACCACTTTCACCAAACAAGACACAAATATGTCCTCAGTCGCTCAGTCGTGTCCAACTCTTTGCAACCCTACGGGCTGTAGACCACCAAGCTCTTCTGTCCATGGGGATTCTCCAGGCAAGAACACTGCAGGGAGCTGCTGTGCAGGGGATCTTCCTAGTCCAGGGATCAAACCCAGGTCTTCCCATATTGCAGGTGGATTCTTTACCGTCTGAGCCACCAGGGAGGCCAAGACACAAATACATATATGCATTATTTCTGTCTCAGTTTAATTCTCACAGCTCCAGGAAAACGCTGGAAAATGGACCCTTTGCCAGCTGACTTTCTTTGAGCTCTGGGACAGGGCAGAGCTCCTCTCCTGGGTTTTGAAGCAACACAGGGACTGTGTGGGGTAGGAGTGGATGGAGAGGGCAGTTACATCCATGCTTTTAAGATGTTACTCAGTACACAAGGAAATGTGTACCAAGACGTTCAGTGTAGTTTTGCTTGCAGAAGCAAGTATTTTTAACCAACTGCTATAGGGAGGCAGTTAAATAGATTATAACATCTCCATATAGCAGAATGCTACTGGAAAGAGCTCAAGGAACTGGAGCAGAGGCCAAGGAGTCAGAATACCTTCATTTGAATCTAGTCTTATTTTTTAAAAACTTATTTATTTATTTGGCTGTGCTGGGTCTTAGTTGTGGCATGTGGGATCTTCTTCAATCTGGGTTGTGGCGTGCAGGATCTTCAGTTGAGGCGTGCAAACTCTTCTAGTTCCATGACCAGGGATCAAACCTGGGCTCCTAGCACTGACAATGTAGAATCTTAGCCACTGGACCACCAGGGAAGTTCCTAGCTTTGGCTTTTACTATCTTTGTTACCTTGGGTGCAACTTTAATGTTTCTTTAAATCACTTTCTTCATCTATTAATACTTATATCCTAAAGTAATAGTGAGGATTAAGTGAATTAACACACATCTGCCTTGAGAAATAGTTTCCATCCTTATTAATATACAGATAATAAAAGAATAAGGCAAATCTACAAGTGCAATACATACTGACAGGGAGACAGAATCTGTTAGAAATTGGTGAGAGTAAAACACCAATTGGAGAGCAGTAGAGTTCTTGCCTGGAGAATCCCAGGGACGGGGGAGCCTGGTGGGCTGCCATCTATGGGGTCGCACAGAGTCGGACACGACTGAAGCAACTTAGCAGCAGCAGCAGCAGATAGAGTAGTATGAGAACAAGGAAGAAAATCTGAATTTCTAGGCTTTCATGCATATAGCAGATAAAAGTTTAAGAAACATCCCTGCTCCGCTGACAGATGAGTGGAAACAAAAGATGTAATGTATATACACGACGGAATACTACTCAGCCATAAAGAAGAATGAAATAATGCCATTTGCAGGAATATGGATGGACGTAGAGTTATACTAAGTGAAGTAAGTCAGACAAAGGCAAATATCACATGGTATCACTTATATGTGGAATCAAAAAAAAAATGATACAAATGAATTTATTTCCAAAACAGAAACAGACTCACAGACATAAAAAACAAACTTAGGGTTACCAAAGAGGAAAGTGGGTGGGGAGGGGCAAATTAGCAGTTTGGGATTAATAGATACATACTGTGAAAGATACATACTATTATGTATAACATTAACAACAAGGACCTACTGTATAACACAGGGAACTATACTCAATATCTTTTTTTTTTTTTTTTTTTTTTTTTTAATTTTTTTTATTTTAGTTGGGGGCTAATTACTTTACAATATTGTAGTAGTTTTTGACATACATCGACATGAATCAGCCATGGATTCACAATACTCAATATCTTATAATAACCTATAATGGAAGAGGATCTGAAAAAGAATACACACACACATATTACTGAATCACTTTGCTGTACACCTGAAACAAACACAACATTGTAAATCAACTACATTTCAATTTAAAAATTTTTTAATAAAATAATTAAAAAATAATAAGAGGTATCTCTGCTATCTTTGGCATTATACCAGAGTTTATGCGCATGAAACCCATAAAAGGTCTAAGAACAAATATTAATACTATGTCTTCAAATAAAAAGAGACTTGAAAAACACACTCCTTTGTAGCTTACGTATCAGTTGTTCTCCTAACACCTCTGTTCCTTCAAAACAAAATTAGTTTGGATCTATATTGAATTCTTCAAACTAAAAAAAAAAAAAAAAAAAAAGGACCTAGATAGATTCAATGCAAAAATTGTTATATTCATAGGGGAAAACCACCTCATAATTTTCTAACATAAAAAAGTAGTTTTAGTTAATATTATAGTTACTCACAGTATCACAAAAAACTAGCATAAATTGTAGATTTAATATATATACACAGATATACACACACACACAAAGCAAGATAAAATATGTTTTACTTATTGTAAAAAAAAAAAAAGTTATTCCCAGAACTCAAGAATCATCTAGACAGCTCTGACTCAGAATATAGGGAAGGCTGTGCATACGATGCCCGAAGAAGGCCTGAGGATGCCCCCAGCTCCCTGGCTGTTCCAACGTGCAGTCACTCCAGTGTAGGTGTCAAGGTGACAGCATTACAAAAGCTAATGGATCAGTCTGAAGCTAAAAATCAAAGGCATGGTTTAAGTTCCTTTTTCAAAGGTGATGATTGCACTAGGTAAGGCTTTTGCCAAGATTATGACTTACCCCACACATTCTGAATCATGCACGACTCACTCATTCATGCAACATTTATTAAGTGTCTATAACTAGAGTGCTAGAAACAGTCCTCTAAAACTTAGGCTAAAATCTATGTTCTTCAGATACATGAAAAACTTACAGAAGTAAAGGAGAAGTATAATGCAGGAATATGCTAGTCTCAGTTGGCTCATTAAATGGGAAAAGAAACACACATAATTGCTTTTCCTTTAAAGGCTCAGATTCTACTGATCGGACGGGTACAGATAGCATAAAGGGCTTTGGGGCAAAAATTATCTTCCTAACTGATCACAAAAGGCTGTTTTTCTGATCACATCTGCCTTAAACACTGCTCCTGACATAGTTCACACCCTAAGAATTCCAAGACTATTCATTTATTAAGAACTTGAGTAAAACTAGGTCTATTCCACAGGCCCTACAAAGCTTTGTTGTTGTTTAGTCGCTAACTTGCCTCTGATTCTTTGCAACCGCATTGACTATAACCCACCAGGCTCCTCTATCCTTGGGATTTTTCAGGCAAGAATACTGGAGTGGGTTGCCATTTCCTTCTCCAGGGGATCTTACTGACCCAGGGATCGAACCCAGGTCTCCTGCATTGCAGGCGGATTCTCTACCCCTGAGCCACCACTTAGGCCTCTTTAAATTAGCCATTTTCAGACTAAGTAGAAAAGCCTGCTGAACAAGGGTCTAGAGAATATAAAAGAAGCACATTCTCTGATGAGCAGTCCTTTCTCCTGCCCTCTTCCCTCTAGACCAATGGTGGGGTTAGCAAGCTGGACAGCATGTGGTAGCAATCACAAAGACCAATTTGTTCTGAGCATGTCAAGGTCAATGACATTATGGCTGAGGAGACTGTCTTGAGCATTGGAAGTCTGCAACAGTTCCTGAATGTCACACAGGATCACCTATGGTGTTTGTTTGCCATTTCCTCCACACTAGCTCTCAACAGCTATCTTTCCTATAGACTTAGACATATGCAGAAATGGAAATACCTCATTCTGGTGGTCTTCTGTTGGTCAACAGATACATGCTATTATTAATGTTGACAAGATGGGAGGCCCACCAGGAAGTCCAGCTGGATTTGTTGAAATAAAACAATTTTTCCTTCCTTAACACATTTTATCAGGAAACTGGTCTCTCTGATTGTATCCCACTTAGGATACATTGCCTGCTCTACGTCTAGAAGACAGAAAAGGAGGAAAGAAATGATAACCTTGTCTTCCCTCCCACACCCACCCCCTTTCACTTTCAACCTTTTTGGACATGTAGAAAGGAGAAAAAATCACACTTCTTGTATTTCCCAGACAGGAAAGTTCCAAAGAAAGTCACTGTTTGTTGTTTTGGTTTTTTTTTAAATAATAAGAGAGTCTTAAAACTCTCTTCATTTTAACAGTGGACTGGAAAAGTGAACAGAGGCGGAGAAATCCATTGCATATTTGTCATAAATTGCTACTTAACTTCTTCTTAGTGTGAATCAGAAGTTAGCCTTTGATTTCAGATAGAACTGGACTTCTTAATTTTTTATCCTATTAATCTTTTTCTTCCAATTATTCCTGATATTTAATAAGTTCCAAGGCATTTGTTTCATTCTCAGCCAATGTCAAGACTGAATAATACAAGAGGAATCAGATTTAAAGAAAAAAAAAAAAGCCTTGGTACTGTGTTTTCAAAGGTAATTATATTCCAGAAATACTTAATGTAAGGGCTATAAACTGTTACAGTGATGAAGCAACAACAATTTTTGTTATTTTTAACATGGGTATTTTCGTTTAAAAAGATTCCACTCAGTGTTTCCCAAATTCAGTGTTTCACATAATGGTCCGTCTAATATGAATGTGGGAAAAAAAGACAAATCCAAACATGGAATATTCTTTTCAAAAAATAGTGAACTAAATGTAAAGGTCCAGTAAAATGTGATATTTAGATTTTTCTGAACTCGTTCACATGACCTTCCTTCTATTTATAGAAGTGCAGCAATTCCCATTTGAATATAGAGCAATACCTTGTAGGAGAACTTGATTTAGCACAAATAAACTTGGGGAAAGTGTTGACTTAAAAATAAAACACTGGAAGAGGAGGGAGGGGTTTTTCTTCCCCCCTTCTGTGAAAATTTCCGGAAAAGCTGTAAACAAAGGCAGGTTTGGCTCAGACACTGACTGACTCTGGTGAGCTGAGGAGGATGAAGAGTGTATCAAACCTCCCAGAGTGAGGAAATGTTTGTAAAACAGTTAGTAAATCACAAGGAGCCAGGGTCACCATGCTGAACAAGCTGAGGGACTCGAAGCCAAAACCCCAGCTGTGAAAGAAGGGGCCCGGCATGGCTTCACAGCTTGAACCCCATTTTGCATGATCTCTCCAGTTCCATCCTCTGCCCTTTCCTCTCGTGTTGCTTCAGAGCTTGGAGGGCTCCGTGATTAATTAGCTCGGGGCCAAGGGCACTGCTGACTATCCCCTATTGAGTGCCAAGGTGAGGATCCCTGGTACACTGAAAACAGAGTGATACTGATGGAGTCTTTGGTCCTAGGGACAAAGCTGAAAGTTCCAGCTGGGAAAAAAGAATCACACTCAACCTGGAAAACAAAAAAAAAAAGTTTACAAAGATGAACAGGAGGCAAAACATGTAGCTGAAGTTTCCATGGATTTCGAAATCTCTTTTCAAGCCCCTTTTTGATCACTAGTCTCCCTAACTCTTCTGTGATACATCTGTTAATTATTCTTTCCCTGATTTTACACAGATGAAAATGTGGAAACTGTTAAGTCCTTCATAAACTGTCTCTTTTGTGCCCGGTTGTCCCCCAGAAGTCAGGAAGACAAAAATAAAATAAGAATAGTAATGAAGGGAGAAAGAGAAGGGAACATACAGTCTGGAGGACTCTTCTCAACTACTCTGGGTGGAAAGTTCTTTTTGGCTGGATTGACATTTAGTTCTCTTCATTCATCTTTACTCTCCAAAAATGACTTTTTGAAGACTGCCTATTCTTTCTCTACACCAAACTCGATCTGCCCACACAGAGACTGATACTATGCACTTAAACTATGGAATAAAGGAAGGATAATTATTAATGGTTTTTAAAAATTCTTAAAGTGAAAAGTATGGTAATAGATGAAAATGTTTATTTTTCAAATACTGAATAAAAGAAAGGTGAAACTGAAGGTCGCTCAGTCGAGTCCGACTCTTTGTGACCCCAGGGACTACACAGTCCATGGAATTCTCCAGGCCAGAATACTGGAGTGGGTAGCCTTTACCTTCTCCAGGGGATCTTCCCAACCCAGGGATCGAATCCAGGTCTCCTGCATTGCAGTGTGGATTCTTTACCAGCTGAGCCACCAGGGAAGCCCAAGAACACAGGAGTGGGTAGCCTATCCCTTCTCCAGCAGATCTTCCTGACCCAGGAATTGAACCGGGGTCTCCTGCATTGCAGGTGGATTCTTTACCAATTGAACTATGAACAGAAGGTGGGACAGACAAAAAAGCAGGCACCCCTGATCACCACCAACAGAGACCAAAGATGGACAAAGTAAGGTGCAGTGCTTCCATTTAAAAAATAATTTGGAAAAAAAAAAAAGAAGTCTTGAAATTGTAAACACACAAACAAACAAAAACCTCTTTTGGAGGCACCAAATATTTCCTTTTGAAAAAAGAGATAAAAAGCACAGGCATTAACAAACTTCTCCAGCAATTACGCATAATTTAATATGAACCCTGATTCACAATAGATGATGAAAAAAACCTTCATCATGATGCTGATGCTATAAATATAAATTGCTTAGAGAAAATTGGGTACCTTGATTACCTAAATTGAAACAAGACAGATACATTAGAGTCAGGTTAACTGTTGAAAAGCTACTGACTTGGTTTAAGTTATTCAGGCTGTTTATTTCTACTACTGATGCATTACTTTTACTCCTTTTAAATAGACCCTGTGAGAGCAACAGGACATGAGCTTTTGAGTTGTTTTTTTGGGTTGGCACTGAGTCAGGCACACTCTCAGCTCATCTCTCACACTTTTGTCACAATGGCAGGCCAATGGTGATGCTATATAATCCTCAGCTTTGCTTTGTAAAAAATTCATTTGGCCCATTCAGAGATCAAACAAGATTTTCGGCCCAATGTATTCTTATTCTAACTAATGGAGTGATTAGCCCAGATAGCCTAGGGCAGAAAAACAAGGAATATCAGAAGGAGAATAAACTCTTGCTTGAGAGGGCTAGTGAACGCTTTGAGTAATGTTTCCAGGCAATTGCGAAAAGTATAGGCTTTGGAGCCAGCTCTGGGATCAAATCCTGCCCTCAACCTTGACAGCTCCGTTGGGCTGGGCCAGTCATTTCATCAGTCACCTCCTCTGCAAAATGGCGGTAAAAATCACTACATACTAAAAGTGTTGATAGAGCTAACTGTGATACTTCTGAACGTACTTGGAATAGCATCCAACACATAAAAAATACTGAAAAATGTTAGCTTCCTTCCCCCTACCTCTCCTCTCATTTCACTGGAGTATACAGAAAAACCTTTAAAAGTCCCTGGCTTTTCTGTATTGCACATGGACCATAAGTCACATACATGGAGCCGCATCATTCTCTCTCACCATCAACTGGAACTTGTGCAAACTCCACAGGCCTCCAGTCTCCCACCTCCTCCTGCACCACATCTGTTATACTCTGAGTCAAAAGGACTCCTTTAAGCCTCAAAGAATAGAGTGTCCCCCCTCAAAATAAATGGCCTTGACTCAAACTTTGGATATGTAGCTATTTAAACATGTTGTTCACAGCTCATGTTCTCAGCTTGAGGAATTCCTCTTGGATCTTGTCTCCAGTGGCAATGGATGGTTTCCACATTACATTCTTTGCCCCCTTATTCAGCTGGCAAGCCAGATAAAATAAAAATAAATTCAGAAAACACACACACACTTCAGTGCTATTGTGAGATAGACAAGTAGGTGATTAATATGGGTTAGAGATATGCTTATCATTAATAGGCCTCCTGGTTCTGATTTTGCTACTAGTAGGTACTTGCCCATGTCAGGTAGTCTGCCTTTGAGAAGAAATATTGCTGTCACTGTTTGATTTTAGGTTTAAGTTACAATATAGCTTACTGATTTTTAAAAGCAAGATCTCATCATTTTAATGGGACTGAAAGACAACTGAATACTGATCTATAATTTTTTTTTTTAACCATTTTTTAGCTCTTTTGCACTGTCTGGTAGGTGGGTGAAGGATACTCTCTAAGGATCAAAGACAAATATTTACCCTGTTAAAAATGACTCAGAGCTTCTAACTTGGCTTCAGAATCCTGTGTGAGGGCTTCTTTCTCCCTCCCTTCCTTTTGTCCTTCCTTCCTTATTCTCCCGTCCTCTTTTCCCTTTCCCTCCCCTCCCTTGTCCTCTCCTTTCTTACTAATGGAGATATTACTGGGCTCAGGCCGTGGTGGAGAGACATATACCATCAAAAAACTGCACTTTCCAATTCTATTTGGAGTTTCGGCACTCGATTATAAGGCTCGGAGAAGTTTCTTCATTTGGAGAAATAAAAATTTGGCCTCACCGTACCTGGGAGTGTGGGCATGGCAAAGAAATAAAACCCAAATGCAGGCTGAAACAAAAGCAAGATCATAATAAAAACGTATTAACAAAATGAGACAGCCAGCTGGGTGGCCAAACAACTGGAGATATTGTACCACCACCCTAGGTGAGAATCAACAGAAATTTGCTCCACTCCTAAAGCCTCTCCAATAGGGACGGGGGTTGGCCACAAAGGATGGTGTTCCAGGAGGCTCACACTGCACGCCAGCTCTGCCATATATTTTCTCCCTGGCCTCGGGCAAGTCAAGGACCTTTTCTGAAGCTCAAGTTCCTTTACTGTGAAATGAAGACAATCTCTCTCTCTCACTAAATCGATATGGCTATAAAATGATAAATGTGATAATGCTTTGTCAACAGTAAGTGCCATATTGATGGTGGTTATTACTAGTATGAAACAGCATACTGACAAGTCACTTGTCACTGGTACTTATACTCAGTTGTGTCCGACTCTTTGCGACCCCATGGACTGTAGCCCACCAGGCTCCTCTGTCCATGGGATTCTCCAGGCAAGAATACTGGAGTGGGGTGCCATTCCCTCCTCCAGGGGATCTTCCCCATCCAGGAATCGAACCTGCATTTCCTGCATTAGTAAGCAGATTCTTTACCACTGAGCCACCTGGGAAGCCCAGTAGGGCAAGAATAATAAGTTAACCAGCTGCTTTTATTAATCTACTTTTTAGTCACTCAAACCTCTTTGAATCCCTCCGATGTCTCCTGCAAGCTGTGTTGTGACCTAAATGAAAACTTTATCTACTAAGTCAACAGTCAATTCTAAGTTGTTGTTTTTTTGTTTTTCTGGACAACAAGAAATGAAGGGGCTTGAGTTCAAACTGGCTTAGTTAGACAGGATGCTGTAGTTAGTTTCGTTTTCTGCCCAAGTATGTTTCTACTTAAAATCATCCTTTTGCATTATTCTGGAAGAGAGGGTAATTCTTATCTCATCCAAAGTTGGTGTTTCCAATTTCCTTATATAACAAGGCTTGAATGTCGTGGAGGAAGTAGCCAAAAACCAAGGAACCAAGAAAGATCAAAAAGCAAGAGACCTATAACCTGTAAGGTTAAGAGGTTATGACCTTAGGGCCCTGAAGTAAGGTGGGAAGTCTAGAAAGATGTTTTCAGGTACGTTTAGGGAACTAACTTAACAGGGCTTTTCAAAAAGCCATAGAGATAGAATCTAATGCTTAGGACAAGATTACTGGCATGAATACCCTTTACAAAGATCATAGGGATCCATTCAAAATCAACCTGCCTGTGTTTGAGAAAGGAGCTTTACCCTCTGTATTCGCTGTTTATAATCAGCATTTGTCTACCCTGAAAGTACTTCTTTTAACTTGTTCATCATCGTCCTAAACCTTTGATATGGCACAGTCAGACTACAAATTAGAAGGAAAAATATATGTGATTAGATAACCACACTGAATCACACAGACATCTAAACAATGGTGCTAACTGCAACCTAAATTTGGTTGTGATAGCTAGTATTCACCTTTAAACTAAGAGAGGAAAAATGCCATCAATATACTGTCACTAATGTAACACCACACACTGGCTTCCTCCCTGTTTCCTCTAATATTTGATAGGAAGTGGCTGTCACTGCGGCAGTGTGGAAAGAGTAAGACTGGCTGGTTGCACATGTATTATACAATAGAATACCAATACGTATATATATTATGTGATTGTGGGCTTCCCTGACGGCTCAGTGGTAAAGAATCTGCCTGCCAATGTAGGAGAGGTGAGTTCGATCCCTGAGTCGGGAAGATTCCCTAGAGAGGGAAAATGGCAACCCAAAGGGAGAAGGGCATGGCAACCCACGCCAATATTCTTGCCTGGGAAATTCCATTGACAGAGGAGCCTGGCAGGTTATACTCTAGCAAGACCAGAATGTATTATGGATAGAAAAAGTTTTAAGAAACATAAAAATAAGATGCAGAACTGCATTAACTAAATTCAGGAAGGACAGCCTCTACCGAACACTTCTTTTCGCTAAGAATTAAAAGAGAAAATGTTTGTTTCAATTATATATTATTAGTCATCAGAGTATGGTAAAATACATTAAAAGTCTTTGGACCTTGTAAACATATATTAAAGACATTAGTCATCAGGGAAGAATCAGTGATTTCAAAGTATCATTATCTTAAAAGCTTTAGAAACATGCACCTTTCAAACTTCCAATTAAGTTAAACTAATCTGCATCAATCTAAGGAAACATTTAGACTCTCAGAGTCAGGAAATTAAGCCACTAGTTCTTAAATTCAGAGCACACCTCTAAGTCTGTCTTGCTTTTGTACTTAATGTTTGTAGATAAATGCTAAGAAAATGCTCGAGACAAACAGTGTATTCAAATCAAATCAAAAGTGCACAGAAACAAAAAAAAAGCGGCCAGGTTAACAGAACCAAAGGTACAGGAATACAATGATAATTTGTCAAAAACACCTTTCCCATACTCGCTGTCCTGCAAAACATGACTGATCTACTACAGAAACTAAGGTAATAAATAATGCCTCCCTCCCAAAAAACTTTTAGCATAAAATGGCTACAGATATTTTAGAAGAAAACATTTAAATGACTGAATGATTTGTACATCAGCATTTCCTACACTTTATTTACCTCCATATCAGCAAACACCTACTGGGTACTTTTATATGTCTAAGACTCAGTGGAGAAAACCGTGAAGAAAACCCAGTTTTATTCTTCTATTCTCTCTTGCCCTCAAAATGCTTAAAATCTAGAATGACAAAGACAGAGAAGACAGTCTCCTAACATACTCCTAACACATCCAAGACACACATTTATTACTTCTCCAAGGAAATATCTGAGTAAAACAGTCTAGGAACTGTCAAAATATCTAATAAAATATTGATGCTTGAGTGACACTTGCTTTGATACTGCAGAGCCAGAGTAAAGTGGGAAGTAAGTACAATTACACAGCAGATCTGGGTAAATCTGGGATCAACAGAGCTGATAATTCAAGTCTTCTGCAGGTCTTTATCCAGCTTGGCTTAGCACTATTCTCCTCAGGATCAGATCTTCTGTATAATGCAGCTAGGAAATGCATACCTGCTGAGGGGTCCCCACCATCATCCAGCTGTGATCTCTGCTACACTGGCAGTAAGATGAGAAGAGGTATCTGAGAGGCTCACTGAAGTTCCTTCTAGATATGATATTCTATGAGCAAAGCTAAAATGTTTCTTTCAGTTAGATTATTCCAAGAAAGAAAACTCTTTATTTAACTTCTGTCTCAGACCAGCACATTCTCTAAGACAATGTCTCAATTTTGGCAAAAGACCCTAATTTATGTCTCTTTATGGATTCCAATATCATGAGCTCATCCTACACCTAAAAAAAATGCATTCATTATGTAAGCTTTCTCTTAAGCAAATAGAAGGCTGGAGAGTAGGAAAACGCTGTTTGCCATTCAATCTGGCGTCAGCAGAACTTTCCATTATTAAGGAGGAGGCTGCCCATTTCTAGATAATGAGGACAAATTTTTCATCATCATTGTGGTGCCTTTCATTTCACTATGTCACTGTGGAAGAGTCTGAACGTCCTATACTCTCCACCTTTGCCTCTTGTAGCATCAACAGGTTATAAAAATAATACTTTGTCTCATGGTATGCAACCTTAAGATGAACTCAGGGAAAATGGTATTCGTTATTCTGTTGGATATATTAGATGTGCAATAACGATGCATTATAAAGTAAATCAAATTACAAAAACGAACCCTATCCCTTGGATAAAGTTCTGGGAGTGGGCCAACACCACAATTATTATCTTCCCTAGCATTGAATGTTCTACGTAAGTGTTTGGAAGATGTAAACAGGACATAAATCTGAGATCGGTTCTTCAATCTGTCTACAAATAACCATGACATTATATATAAACTATACTTTAGAGCATATATGCTTTCTGTTTAAGCAGTTAAGAAGTGTATTAGACACTATGATAAACAGAAAAAACGGAGCGTGAATACCGATAAATGCAAGCCTTCCGTCTCGGAAAGTCTTTACTTATTTGATTAAGTTAGGTGAAAAACAGAGCAGTCATGCTTGTAGCCTTTCTTCCTTTCCCCTTTCCTCTCCTCTTTTCATTTCTAATGCGAATCGGAAGTCTATGTGGAGCAGTCTGGCTAGCCCCAGTCTAACCTCCCCATCTGGAAGGGGACTAACCAGCCTTGGGGCTACTTCCAACCCTTCCCAGCTGTTGGGTTGGGGTTTTTTGTTTTTGTGGGCTTGAGAAAGCATATTTATATAAATGATTGCCATATCCTTTGCCAGCTGTTGACCCTGCTCTTGTCCCGGCTGGGGCATGGTTTTCATTTTTAGCGGCCACAGACTGGAACTGACCCTGATAGAGTTAGCACGCTATGCAAACAGCTTTACGCGCTATTGCTGTGACAGTTCAGACAATGGATGCACAGTGTAATCCAAGGGACCGGTGTTTCCCTTTGGGCAAATGTCACAGAATCCAGAGCTGGAAGTATCAGTTGAAAAAATAAATTCTGAGATGCACTGTGTTATGGAACAGCTTCTCTTCAGTTATTCAGACTGCAGAGATTTCGGCTAGCGTCATAGCAGGGATGTATCAGCAGCAACAAACGAGTTTCTCTTATCCACGTATGAACCTGAGAAGTGCCCTAGATAGATCTGCAGAGGCAGAGGTCTCTATAGTTATATAAGAGGTTAAAAAAGAAAAGCTATATTTTCAGTTTTAAGCCTATGTATAAATGCTTCTGATGCTAATGTCCATAAATTTTTTTTCTTTTAAAGGTCCTTGTACCTTAATAGGACAAGAAGATAAAAATCAGTTTGGGCTTTTGGTAATTATTACGACCTACATATACAATCATTCCTAAAGATCCAACCTGATCATTTTTTAGGCACATTACCAACCAGAAAAAACAATCTATGTTTAATCTGTGGATAACCTTAGTCACAGCAAACTAGAAAGTTTAGAAATATTATTAGGGAGAGTTCAGTTGGAAGAGGGGCCCCACAGGGACAGGAGGGGTGAATATTCCATTAAGGATAATGCATCCTGAACAACCAGTTTTCATCTGCAGCTAAAAGAGAATAAGAGAACAAACAGCAAATTTTTACAACTTTCATAAATTTTCTTAAGTCCTTCTGTCCACAAGCACAAACGTATATGTGAAGAATAAAGAAGTTTAATTAAAAAGAAATAGACTGTTAATGCTTAAAGTGATACACTTCAAAAACTGAAGACTTAATATTTGATAATTTACAGGTCACTCAGTCACTGCAACAGATTATTATTTTGAGAGTCTAATTGTAAAGAGAGAACAGCAAGACAGCTAGCCTGTCAGAAGAAGTCCTGTATTATGTTCCCTCTCTCAGCAAGCCTGCAGGCTGGCTGGCCATGGCAGATGGAGTCTGCCATACATAACTGTAATTAAAATGTGAACCCCATCTTAGAGGTCAGAATAGACTAGCTGACAAACAGGGAAGCCGGGAGATGGAAAGAAAAAATATTTCCTGACATAAGCATTTTCAGTCTTTGAAAAACAATCCAAAAGGAAATATAGCCTATGAATTTAAGCGTCACATACTTAGTATATCTTAAAAAAAAAATCCTCAGAAGCTGGAGGTCTGGAATTGCTTTAAAGGCAGCTCAGAATTTCAATCAGCTTTAGCACAATGAATATTTCAAGTGCTGGGGGAATTAACTGATGGGATATTTGAAGCTTCTATGAACTCTGATTAACTAATGACAAAATCTGTGAAATCATAAGGCGATATTTTTTTTCCCCTCATGCAAATATATTTGTAATAATGGGGAAAAGAAAATAAAACCATATATTGCTAACAGTAGATTCTGACTGAAAATTTTCATACCATTGGTAGAAGCTAACAGCACAATCTCCATATTATTTTGTAAGCAGAGTATGACTAGATTTTTAAGTTTAATATTATATTCCTGTGTTTTACATTTATTTTGATCACTGGTATATTGGGGCTTATTCTACCATCTTATTTTGTAAGATCTGTTCTCCCTTGCTTATTATGACACTGATAGTTTTTTATAATCATTTTTTCTCTATACATTTGTATGCTATAGATAATATTTCTGTTAATGGTTTACCCTTAATTTTTATCATACTATATACAAATATAAAAATCCTTAAGTTACTCAATATCACAATATTTGTCCTAAGTATGCTTTAATTGCCGCTGAACAGCCTCACAGTTTCTTTGCCATTATTGTCTGGCATTTAAGTTTCATGAAAGGTAATGCTATTATAACATTCACAGTTAACTGTACATCACTCTGCACTCACATTTTCATGATGAAGTACATCCTTAAGGATATTTTTTTCCAGCAAGAACAAGTCAAGTCAGTAGTAAACTCTTACTACCCTGTGAAAATACTAAATGAAAATTTTAGCTGGGTATAGAATTGTACTTCAAGAGTTATTTTTGCTTAGCACTTTGGTATATTGCTCCATTGTCTTCTAGCATCTCATGTGCTCAAACAGAAGTCTACTGCCTATCTAATTTTCATATCTATTTAGGTAATATATCTTTTCTCTCTGATAACTTTAATCAGTGGCCTTCAATTTTACTATAAAGCATGTAGATATGAATTTATTTGTATCCTCAGCTATACTTTCAATCTGATGACTAAATCTCTTTATTACTAGAAATTCTAGATGTGAGCATCACTTCTTGGTCATTTTCTCTATTTTATTTTGGAACTCTTACTAGTTGTATACCAGAGTTTCTAAACTCCTTATTTTTTTTAGCTATTATTTATTAACTATTATTTCACTTTATTTTATATCTCTGTGCTGTTTTCTAAGAACTACTATCCAAAAATAGTCTAAAACTGTTGAGTTTTAAGTTTTCAATATCTTTACTATTTTATTGTTACTACTATTTAGCTCTGTCATGTCTTCTAAATTTTCTATTTTTTGTTTTATTTTTCCAATAGTTTGTGATCGAAGTACAGACATATAACACCACCTTTATTCAGAGTTCCCACAACCAACTTGTTAGTAGTCTCTAAGTCATCCACCTTTTGATTTTCCCTTAAGCCAAATCAGCCTTATTTCTGCTATGTCACAGATACTTATATACTGAAGCCAGGCTGTATTTTTCTTATATTCAAGTGATTTCTTATAGTTTTTTATTGTAATTAATGTCTTATACTTAATTACTAAAGTAATGAGTAAAAATACTTAAAAACATTCTCTTAAATATCAAAAGAAATGAGAAACATCAAAGAAATGCAAACCTAAAGCAAAAGATACCACTTGTACAGACTGTATTGTCAAACTACTAGAGTTAAGACAGAGTTAAGAGAGTGTTAAGAAAGTAAAAAGAAATCATTTCTTACATGGCAGTGCAAACCTGACAATCCATTTGAAAAGTGATTTGACCAATATCCATTAAAAAAACCCAAAGAGAATGTATACTCAATAGACAGCATTTCTACTTCTAGGAACTGATTGTGAAGAAACAATAACAGATATACATCAAAATGTATAAGGAATATACAAATATAAAAGTATAAAATACAAAAATATAAAAGCAAAAAACCAAACCAACAATAGCACAACAAAGAAAAGCAAAGGGATAAACTATTCATTAACATGAGACTGGTTAAATAAATTATGGAATACTACACAGTCACTTTAAAAATGCATCCATATACACAAAAGAGAGGCAAAAAGTTATACCAAAACGTTATCTCTGGAAGTATGTTAATAGGTCACCTATATTTTCTTTCTTTGTAGTTATGGTATTATTGATATAGGACTATGTATGTGTTTCTCTGTAAAAATTAAGTAGAGATGGGGGTATAATTACTCCTAAATGTACAGAAGGCAAGAGTGAACTTGAGGCCAAGGAACTAAATCCCTCAGCTGATTGTCTATAAACACAAATATATCCCTACTTGCCCAGGGTTATTTCTTCTTATTACACAAATCTGAGCTCTTCTTCCTTCTTTTCAACACCTCCAATCCAATCTCCTCCTTGCTCGGTTTGGCTAAGATCAAGTGCAGTCTCCTCCTTGTTTGGGATCTTGCTCTGTCAGGCTTTCAATCTCTCTTCCATTTCTGATTCATTCCTCATTTCTGCATTCTTCCCTTCAGACCATAAATATGCTTAAGGTTTTTAAAGGAAAAAAACAAATGTTCTCTTGAAAATGATATCAAAAAAGAGACATCCCATGTCCTGTTTTCTCACTTCCAATTAATTTCTATTCACTCCATAATTTGTGACAGTGTGGCTCTCATGTTTACTGCTATATTCAAATTGCCCTTGCTAACACCTCTCATGATTTGCCAGTTGCTATATTCAACATATATTTCTATCCTTGTCATCCAGGACCATTACACAATCCTATATTTAATGCCACTGCTGATTGAAAACCCCATACCCACTCCATGACTTCTGGTGGCATTGCACTTTGTGAGTTTTAGTCTTGATTCTTTCTCAACCCTTTCTGAACAAATCATCCTTTGTAGGCCTATAATATTTTGCTGATTTTCAGGTTCTTGACCTCCCCATCTTTCTTACTGCCTACACGTTCTCTTTCATCTACACTGATCACTTCCAAATTTCTACTTAGGGCTAGGTGGGCTGCCTTGGCTGTCTCAAAAGTACATCAATTTCAACATTTCTAAAATTAAAAGTATTAAGTTCCCCATTAAACTGCTCTCCCCTTATAGCCTCTCTTCTACTCAATCAGCACAGACAGAAACCTGGGATTCATATTAAACTCCACCCTCTTCCTCATGCCTCATGTCCAATCATCGTGCCTGATAGTTTTTACTCTTCAACACTTCTCAACTTGTTTTCCTACTTCTCTTCATTCTTCTCCTTTCATTTCCACTTACCACTGCCCTAGTTCAGGTCAACACTCTAAGTGGTCTCCGTGACTCCAGTCTTAATCTCTTTTCCAAATCTGCCTTCTCTGCAGCTACCAAATTGTATTTGAAATGCTAGCCTAACTATATCACTCATCTGCTTAAAATCCTTGTCCATTTCTTACAAAATGTTCCTTAAATAACACACACACTGTTCAGGATTCATCTTTCACAACTCCCTGACTAGGAATTTATATTATGGCAACCTCTGTATGAACCCTTGAAAGATACCATCGGTTTTCTTGCCTCTATACCTTCACTTCAGTCGCTCAGTAGTGTCCGACTCTTTGTGACCCCATGAATGGCAGCATGCCAGGCCTCCCTGTCCATCACCAACTCCTGGAGTTTATCCAAACTCATGTCCATCGAGTCGGTGATGCCATCCAGCCATCTCATTCTCTGTCGTCCCCTTCTCCTCCTGCCCCCAATCCTTCCCAGCATTAGGGTCTTTTCCAATGAGTCAACTCCTTGCATGAGGTGGCCAAAGTATTGGAGTTTCAGCTTCAACATCAGTCCTTCCAATGAACACCCAGGACTGATCTCCTTTAGGATGGACTGGTTGGATCTCCTGGCAGTCCAAGGGACTCTCAAGAGTCTTCTCCAACACCACAGTTCAAAAGCATCAATTCTTCAGCACTCAGCTTTCTTCACCATCCAACTCTCACATCCATACATGACCACTGGAAAAACCATAGCCTTGACTAGATGGACCTTTGTTGGCAAAGTAATGCCTCTGCTTTTTAATATGCTCTTTAGGTTGGTCATAACTTTCCTTCCAAGGAGTAAGCGTCTTTTAATTTCATAGCTGCAATCACCATCTGCAGTGAGTTTGGAGCCCCAAAAAATAAAGTCTGACACTGTTTCCACTGTTTCCCCATCTATTTCCCATGAAGTGATGGGACCAGATGCCATGATCATAGTTTTCTGAATGTTGAGCTTTAAGCCAGTTTTTTCACTTTCCTCTTTCACTTTCATCAAGAGGCTTTTTAGTTCCTCTTCGCTTTCTGCCATAAGGGTAGTGTCATCTGCATATCTGAGGTTATTGATATTTCTCCCGGCAATCTTGATTCCAGCTTGTGCTTCTTCCAGCCCAGCGTTTCTCATGATGTACTCTGCATATAAGTTAAATAAGCAATATACAGCCTTGACGTACTCCTTTTCCTATTTGGAACCAGTCTGTTGTTCCACGTCCAGTTCTAACTGTTGCTTCCTGACCTGCATACAGGTTTCTCAAGAGGCAGGTCAGGTAGTCTGGTATTTCCATCTCTTTCAGAATTTTCCACAGTTTATTGTGATCCACACAGTCAAAGGCTTTGGCATAGTCAATAAAGCAGAAATAGATGTTTTTCTATACCTTCAGTTATACTTTATTCTCTACCTGGATTGCTACCTCCTCATTCGGGGTGTCATATCTCTAAAAAGCTTTCCTTAAATATTCTCTCCCTCAACTAACTCCAAGCATCGAATGGAACTCAGCAACAAAGAACATACCTTTTGAAGTTTGCTGTTCTCTACAGTATAATATGGGGCTTTAAAAAGTAAGTAAAATCTCCTACTAGTAATTGAATCAGCAATGTCATAAGAGAAACAACTTTGTTATAGAAGACCTAACATCAACTTAGCTTCCAGAGCAGTCTTGTGGTTCATATCAGAATGTAAACTAGGAATTATGTGGAAATTCTCATTGGGAAATTCCACAAAGAACACTTGTTACACGATGACTAATAAAACTACATTATAAGAGGTGATCTTTTTTGCTGAAGAGTAGAGAGAAACAGAATGTTTCAAATATATGGCACCAACTAAACAGGTCCCTAAAGTAAAGCAACAATAACAAATCTTGCGAGTTCAAGAGTTGGATATTGTTTATTAGCAAGAATAGCAAAAAGAAAAAAGGCCAAAATGGTTTAGGGAAGAATCCATCCCTGAAATACTAAAATCCTGCTGTGTATTGATTCATGTTTTCGGTTTTTTGGTATGCATATATGTGGGGGGGGGTTGCAGGAAACAGACCTTAAGACATCAAAAATATTTTTTAAAAAATAGCTGTATTTTCACATGAGGAAATGAATGTTAAATGCACAAAATTTTTTAAATCTTAGAAAAAGTTCACATTGTTTCATGCACCAGGAAAAGGGGCCAGAAAGAGATCTGGATAGAGAATTTCTTTTTAATTTTATAAAATTAAAAAAAAATTCAAATGAGAAAGAAGAAATTCTTCTAAAGTAGGCAAGATTAATTTGGCATGTTATACAAATAGGAGGAAATCTGCTAAAAAGAAAAAAAAGAGGGAAAAACTTAGCTGCTAATCTTAGGTTAATAGTAAATGACCCCATCCACTGTTAACCTCAAAGACTGACCTCTTGACCCACAGCCAGTGGCCCTGTTCAGAAACATGTTGCCACCAGAGTAAATAAAAAGAGAACATAACGTGCTGAAATTGTTACTGCTAATGACAAGTGACACACACTTTATACTGCCAATGAGCAAGCCATCAATAAATAACTCTAAACGTTTGCCAATATCCTTCTAGATTGTAGTTTCCTGTGTTTTTACATTTTTAGTTGTTTATTTATTATGGAAGAGGGAGGGTAAAATTATTCCGATCTCTACGGATTTTAGAAGAAAATATTTTAAAGTACTGATTATAAAAGTAAGGGGAAAACCACACGGGTAGATGGGCTGATCATCAGCACTACTCAATAATTCATATCCATGCTCTTTAACTAGCATGGTCCATGCTAAAAGACAAATGGTAAAAGAGGCATTTCACGGACATTCCAGAATTCTGGCCTAGAACACAGGTCACAGACATAAAGTCTAGATAAAGGAAACTCTAAAAGCCTGGTATTCAGAGCATTTTAAGTTCTTAGAGTCTCTTAGTGAAGGACTGATCTGTTCTGATAACACTTAAAATCTGAGGTTTGATTGATGTTGGCAAGTTGATTCTATAAAAACCAACACGTGGAAAGTGATAACACTTTGATAGTTCTGAAATTTTGAACTCAATTTATAACTAAGTTTTGCTTCAGTTTTTTTTCCCTCCACCCAAATAGATACTGTATAAAACACTTCTGGAAGGATAAAGAAACTGATAATATTGTTGACCTCCAAAGATAGGAATTAGGTGATTGAGTGTCTATGGGAGAGAAAGATTTTTCACTCTTGTACCCTTTTGTATGCTTTGAATTTTGAGCCTATTAAAAATTTTAAAACATTCAAAGTAAAAAAAAAATCCAGATGAACAAATAATGCAAATTATGAGAATATCTATGAACAAATTCAGAAAGTAGGAAAAAACATACAAGAATGAAAAGATATGAATTACAAAAGGGAAGCCAGCTCTGAGTTAGCAGTATAAATTTGCATGTGTATAAACAGTGAAAATAGAGGCAGATGTATGGAATTAACTAATTTTAATAAACTAAGCCTTAATACATAGGTTTAAAATGACTGTACAGAATGTGTATGAATCCACATAATACATAGTACAATTAAATATTAATTTAAGCAAGTAGAAAGAACTGGAAAACTATATTTTTCAAAGTAACTGGAAAATTACTTTGAAATTCATCCTCCACCCCATCCCCACACCTCTCCCAAAGAAATACTAGTTAAGTGTAGAGATGAAACCAAACTGTATACACATAATTTTGCACTGTATATTTTCTTATATTTTGTACTTTCTTATTACTAGGAATTTTCAACTTGAAGATGAAATGAAAAAGGCTTTTTAGCACAGTTATAATTTGTAACCAAGCAAGAGCATACAAAATAATATAACGCACAATTCTCATAAGTTAAATTATATTTAACTGTAGAAAGTAACCAGTTTCTCTCAATTTCTCACTCAAATTTTTTATTTTTATAGAACGTTTTCTGCTTTAAAGTTGTTCAAGAGTGAGAGATACTTTGACATGCTTTTAATTGATTCGTTTTACACTCAGAGGGAGGATAACAGTGATTTGTGAAAAGGATTTTTTTCTGTCTCGCACACATCTCTCATTTGTCCATCTTAATTCAATTAAAGGAAATAAGGACAGTTTGACCGATGAATGAACCATATTTTAACCGAGGACACTTCTATTTAAACTGGAGTGTATCAACCACTGTAATTGTCAGTTAGTTACTTCCGATTTCTAACTTTTGTTTTGAGAGGTCACAGCATGGTCATGAATGAGAAGAACATATTAGAATATGGATAAGTATTTAAACCATTAGTCCATTAGCCATTTTAAGAAAGAAATTTTTTAATTATTACTGGCTTGTACAGTGATAATTCAACTCCATAAGTAGCTTTTGTCATGCTGAACGCGTATGAATACAAATACGATAAAACTTTTTTTTCTGTAAGTTGAAACAGTAGGCAGAAGTTTTATTATGCTGGGCCTTACAGGTTTTGGTAAGATGTTTTGTTGTTTTAATTAGCTGTACAGGGGTATTAATATACCTTCAATTAAGCATATCCATTTTAAGTGTTGCCTTTCAGGAGATTTCATTTTTTAATGCATACAGTATGCGATCATCACCACAATCAAGATATACAACATTTCTATCACTTCAAAAAGTCCATTCACACCCCTTGGAAGTCAGTCTCTTTCCTTCAACTCCTGGTCCTCAGCAATCACTGATCTGTACTCTGGCACTAATTTTGCCATTTCTAGAATTTTATATAAATAGAACCATGCAGTAATAGTATTTTATGTGTCTTTTCACTTAGCACAATGCTTTTGTGATTCATCCATGTTGCTATGTGTATCAGTCAGTAGCCCCTTTCTTTTTATTGCTAAGTAGGGATATAATACAAATTTTTTTCTCATCATAAACAGATGAACATTTGGCTAGTTTAAAGATTTTGTTTATTATGAATATAGCTGCAATAAACATTTGAGTACAAGTCTTTGTATAAACATATGTTTTCATTTCTCTTGGGTAAATATATGTGAGTGGCATGATGGAATCGTAAAGTACGTATATGTTTAACTTTATAAGAAACTACCAAACTATATTACAAAGTGGTTATACCAATTTGCATTTCCAACAACAATGTTTAAGGGTTCCACAGTTTTTCCAAATCCTCATGAACACTGAGTATTAACAC
This sequence comes from Okapia johnstoni, assembly GCA_024291935.2. Taxonomy (NCBI): domain Eukaryota; kingdom Metazoa; phylum Chordata; class Mammalia; order Artiodactyla; family Giraffidae; genus Okapia; species Okapia johnstoni. Next base: position 119,157,547 of record CM044308.1, on the reverse strand, counting down.
TAATACTTAGTATAATATTGAGTATAATAACTCAGCCATACTTACAGTTACAGTATCATTTCCCTAATGACAAATGTCAGAACATCTTTTCACATACTTGTCACATTTTTATCGTCTTTGGCGAAGTTTCTGTTAAAATATCCATAGTTTGAGTTATTTTTCTCATTATTGAGTTATAAGAGTTCTTTACATATTTTGCACATGATTTCTTTATTCTGTGCATGCAAGCTAAGTCACTTCAGTCACGTCTTTACTCTTTATGACCCTACAGATTGTAGCTTGCCAGGCCCCTCTGTCCGTGGAACTCCAGGCAAGAGTACCGGAGTGGGTTGCTATGCCCTTCTCCTGGGGATCTTCCCCACTCAGGGATCAAACTCGCATCTCTTATGTCTCCTGCATTGGCAGGAGGGTTCTTTACCACTAATGCCACCTGGGAAGCCCAAATTTCTCTATTAAATAGAGTCAGTTCTTGCTATCTGCGGTACTTATGTTCTATAAACTCATCATGAACAATGAATTAATGAAATCAATGAAATTTTCTGGAGAAAAACAGAGTGAGCCTCCGATTACAACATTTGCATCAAATAAATTAGGAGAGGCCTGTGGGGCCTGATACCACCCTTATGGCAGAAAACGAAGAAGAACTAAAGAGCCTCTTGATGAAAGTAGAAGAGGAGAGTGAAAAAGTTGGCTTAAAACTCAACATTCAGAAAACTAAGATCACGGCATCTGGTGCCATCACTTCATGGCAAATAGATGGGGAAACAATGGAAACAGTGAGAGACTTTATTTTCTTGGGCTCCAAAGTCACTGCAGGTGGTTAAGTGCAGCCATGAAATTAAAAGATGCTTCCTCCTTGGAAGAAAAGCCATGACCAACGTAGACAGCATACTAAAAGGCAGAGACATTACTTTGCCAACAAAGGTCCGTCTATTCAAAGCTATGGTTTTTTACAGTAATCATATATATATATATATATATATATATATATATATGGATGTGAGTTGGACTATAAGGAAGGCTGAGCACCAAAGAATTGATGCTTTTGAAGTGTGGTGTTGGAGAAGACTCTTGAGAGTCCCTTGGACCTCAAGGAGATCCAACCAGTCAATCCAAAAGGAAATCAGTCCTGAATATTCATTGGAAGGACTGATGCTGAAGCTGAAACTCCAATACTTTGGCCACCTGATGTGAAGAACTGACTCATTTGAAAAGACCCTGGTGATGGGAAAGATTGAAAGTGGGAGGAGAAGGGGACAAACAGAGGATGAGATGGTTGAATGGCATCACCGACTCGATGGACATGAGTTTGAGTAAGCTCCGGGAGTTGGTGATGGACAGGGAGGCCTGGCGTGCTGCAGTCCATGGGGTCGCAAAGAGTTGGACACAACTGAGCAACTGAACTGAACTGTGGGGGCCCTTCCCCCGCTTGCACAAGCAAGGGAACTGAAACATATAGTCCCCTTTTGAAACTATGCCTCTGTGGAGTGTCTCCCAATCTGTGTGATCAGAAAGGATAGGAGAAACCTGGAAGTTGCATAAACCCAGCAACACCTGAGCTGAGAAATGGCCAGGCAGAACTGATAGTCTGCAGAGCTAAGCCAGTGGCTCTTTTCAGCCAGGGAACCTAGAGTGCAGGTCAGCCTGAGTTAAGACAACAAATAAAGAGATCTACCAGCTTTAGAGCCGCTTCTCTCACCAGTCCCAGATGGAGCAGTGGTAAAGAATCTGCCTACCAATGCAGGAGATGTAAGAGATGTGGGTTAGATCCCTGGGTCAGGAAGATCCCCTGGAGGAGGAAATGGCAACCTGCTCCAGTATTCTTGCCTAGACAATCCCATGGACAGAGGAGCCTAACAGGCTACAGTCTTTGGGGTTGCAAAGAGTTGGACACAACTGAGCATGCATGCTTCTATGCTCCCAACACACCTGGGCAGGGAAACGAATTCATAGCCCTGCGCATTGCTAAATATAGCCTTTAACCTGACCAACCAAAGAACCTAACCAGAGTACATAGGAAGCTGTAGAGCCCATCCAAAAGCCTGCTTACAGTGGCACTTGAAAAGGAAGCACAGTCCATGGTTTTCCCCATCTTCAGGGCAAAACTGGTGGCCTCACTTGACCAGGGAATTCAGTGCACACTTTTGCCTGATTTCAGGCCCCCCAAAATGAGCCATACATGCCCTGGGTCCCATCTTGTTGCCCTGCCAGAGCAGGGAAGCTCAACCATAGCCCTGTCAACTACTGAATATAGTATTCAATTCCAACCATCTAGTAAGCCTGATCAGAGAATACAGGCAACCAGGGAACCTCCTACAGCCTCACTTGGGTAGGAAACCACGCCAGCAGTCTTAGTCAGTAGTAATCAGACAGTGGATGGATTTTTTGCAGAAACTAACGCCTGTGGTGTTACTATGTCTCTGGTTGATAATGTGTTAAGGAAGTTCAGTGAGCTTCAAGAATATACAGACAACTAAACGAAATTAGGAAAACAACAGAAAACAAAATGAAAAGTTTTACAAAGAAACAGAAACCACCAAAACCAACAAACAGAAATCAGAAATCCTAGAGTTGAGAAAAATACAGTAATTAAAATGACAAATTCAAACTCAGACTCAACCACAGAAGAGACAGAATCAGTAACCCGGAGGATAAGACATTGGAAATTACCCAGTCAAAGGATCACAAAGAAAAAAGAATGAAAAAGAGCAAAGAAAGTCTATGGGACTTATGGGGGCTTCCCAGGTGGCACTAGTGGTAAAGAACCACCTACCAATGCAGGAGACGTAAGAGATGCAGGTTTGATCCCTGGGTTGGAAAGATCCCATGGAGGAGGCCGTGGCAACCCACTCCAGTACTGTTGCTTGGAGAATCCCAAGGACAGAGGAGCCTGGCAGGCTATATAGTTCATGGGGTTGCAAAGAGTGGGACACGACTGAAGCAACTCAGCACACACATGGGACTTATGGGACACAATGGAAAAAAAAAAAAAAAAACACAGAAGAAGAGAAAGGGACAGAAAGTACATTTACAGCAATAATGGCTGAAGACTTTCAAAACCTGGAAAGAGAAATAAACATCCAGATCCATAAGGCCCAAAAGACCCCAAATAGGTTGAACCCAAACAGGCCTATAGCACTGAGACATGTAATAATTAAACTGTTAGAGTCAAAGACAAAGAAAGAATTTTAAAAGCAGCAAGAGAAAACAGAAAAGTTGTATACAAGAGAGTCCCACAAGACCATCCATAGATTTCTCAGCACAAACTTTTCAGGCCAGAAAAGAATGAGGATAAACATCTTCAAAATATTAGGGGTTGGGGGGGTGGGGGGGAACTGCCAACCAAGAACTCTATACCCGGAGAAGCTGTCTTTCAGAAATGAAGGAGGAATAAAGACTTTCTCAAACATACATAGCAAATCCATACTCTGTTCTGATCTGCTTCATTTGAGCACAACCAGTGGGCCTGAAGAGTTTCAGGCCTTACCACAGAAGCATGGGCTCAGGCCAGGATCTAATCATCTCTTGTCCCTTATCAGTCATGTCAACTAATTAAATAAAATTTTATATCAAATTGCCAATTTTCTGCCAACTTCTAGAAATTCAACCTCAGAAGAGAAAGTTTGGCCTCATGGAGCTTATATTTTATCCTTGGGTCTACATGGCTGTGTTATTTTCTCCTCCTTTTAAGTGCAGCATGGCTAGGATAATTTTATTTATGTGCCTAACTAACAAAGCTTCCTGCGGTTAATGCCATCTGTGAAGGTAAACTGCTGCTTTCTGTTCCGCTGCAGAGACACACAGGATGGGGCTAATGCTCTCTGATAAAGGCAGCAAGTATCAACCCCCATGTGCTATCAAGGCCCATCACTTGCCATAACAGGCCCTCTGAGCTGTTTCCTCATACTTGTAAGGCACACCTGTTACCCACATACCTGACAATCAACTCTTAGATACCCTGGAGGCAACTGACAACATTCACTAATTCTGTCACATCCTCTGACAACACAGGGTCAACATTTAAGCCAAATTATTTCTACCCAGTGGTTTCCAGTTTAACAGAATATGGGCTCAGTATTAATTTATCACAGCTTGTTGCCTTTATAGTTTAATTGCTTATCTATGGCCATAATCACTTTCTGTCTTGGTTTATCTGCCAAGATATTTTTAATGAAATGATGTATCATCTTCTCAAACCACTCATTATAAAGAGAAAAGAGAATATTGTAAAGCTCTTGGGATTAATATAAAAATGTACAAGGGCTTCTCTGAGCTTTTAATCAGTCCTTCACAACAAGTCCCCTACATTAATGACTTAATGATGTTTGGCAAAACACAGAGCACTGAATCTGGTCTCAGACTCTAGAGTATCTTTAATACTGAGAATTAATTACATAGCAACTCTATGCTAATATAGATCTCTAAAAAAAATCTCAGAGAGCAAGAGCTTACAAACATGTTTTCATGAAACATCACAGAAAACACAAAGGACTCTCTATGATATACAACTGAATATCCTGCTGAAAGTATCTAAAGGGAGTTTTTGTAGAACAGGGGTCCCCAACCTCCAGGATCCAATGCCTGATGATCTGAGTGGAACTGATGTAATAATAATAATATAGTGTACAATAAATGTAATGTGCTTGAACCATTCCAAAACCATCCCCCTCAACCCCAGTCCATGGAAAAACTATCTTCCACGAAACCACTCCCTGGTGCTAAAAAGGTTGGGGACCACTCTTCTGGAAGATGGATGCCCCTAGGCCTAGAAGAAATTGGACTACAAGAAAAGGACTGTATCATTCCACCTGCAAATTTCTAGTAAGTACAGACATTGCCCCCTGCCCTCTGGAGCCCATCAGGTTATTCTTGTGTTAATGACCTCACACAGCAGACAGAGCCCGTCTTTATGCTTCTCTTTCTTGTAGAATGATTTCCCTAAAGCCAGTGTTGGGCAAATTGCCACTAATACCACCATAAAGCCCCCAGTGCTTGAAGGGGGAGGCAAGAGATAGAGGGGTTAGGAGGTAATCAAGCTTACAGATTAAAGCTTACTAAAGCTACAAGATGAACACAGCTCTTGGTGTTTATTAACTCTTCTAGTACTGAGCACTCCTCCCCCACCCTCATGGCACAAATCACAAAGGTCTTCTCATCAATGGACCTCAAAGGCAGGCCTGCTTTAAGCTTCCAAGTACAGCATCTCTAGGGGAGTGTTCTTTGGTATCTGTCGGTCAGGCAACAGTCCCTGCTTTTCCATGTAACATTAGAGTTAGTCACGCCTGCAGACGATGAGATCTTTCTATACATGCACTGACATCTGTGAGGGCTGAGTATTGTAAGCACTATATTCTAGACTTTTTTTCCCCCAAAGGCCTTTTTCTGACACACGCAGACACACAAAAGGCCTTTTTCTGTGAGAACAGGAGACTGTAATAGGAAAAAGTTAAAATAAGAAAAAACAAAACAAAAAAACTTCTGAGCAAAAAAAAAAAAAAAGCCAAACCAATTTTGATTACAGTTCAATGGTTTGTATCAGGACCTGCTCCACTAATCTACTCAGGTGGAGGTGTGCTAAGGATTAACTTTTTTCTTTTCTTTTTTTTCATAAAACAGGCTTATGCGAGGTATTTACCAGGAACACCTACCACAGCCTGGGGATCTAATTCAGTCTTGCCTTACAAGCACACATGGGGCACCGGCTCTGTGCCACAGTACAGCTAGAGTGCTGTGGCACCAGGATGCACAGGGCATCCTAGCCGCTTTTCTTGTAGCCCAACTTCTTCTAGGCCTAGGGGCATCCATCTTCTAGAACAACAGTCCCCAACCTTTTTGGCAGGATGCCCTGCGCATCCACTTTACCAGTATTGCACCTCAGTCTTTGAATACGTTAAAACAAAACCCAACAACTCCTTTTCCCCTCCAATTCCACAACCTAAGCCTAGCAAAGCTCCAGGAGTTGGTGATGAACAGGGAAGCCTGGCATGCTGCAGTCCATGGGGTCGTTGTAAAGAGTTGGAAATGACTGAGTGACTGAACTGAACTGAAGCCTAGGAAAAACAGTCACATCATTTTTAGAATTTAACAACTATAGGACTTCTGTAATAAGCTAATGCTTATTATTTTGCAGACCTCCAGCATCTTCATTTATTATTCCTACTTTTGACATGTGGAAGGGCTATACATACCAGGTTGTTCAATTTAGGGGTACTAATTCCTAAGGGATATTTATTTGATTTGAAGTCATGAAATATTTCCCACCTCGAGTTGATAAATTATATCCCTTCATCCTTACCACTAACTTAAAAGTTATGTAAATTATCCAGATGAACAAAAACAATTTACGATTATAATGTTGTTAAATGAATTAGATAACAATGACTACAGCTTCCCAATTATAGTTTGAGACAGATAAATTTATACTTTATTGATAGCAGGAGCAGAAAGCCTAATCACTAAACGCCAGCACAGTCTGGTTTCTGTAGGGTAATGACCCATCACTATATTCATAACAACAATCTCATTCATCATAATTCACATTAAAAAAAAAAAGACAAAGAACTCTAGTCAAGCTAATGGAGGAAACGTGTGAAAAGTGATTGGCTGGGTAAAACTCTGTATGCAGCTGGAGGGCCCTAATTGATTATATTGTGCTGCAACTAAGCCTTCTGCTAGTACAACAGATCTTTATCTAACCGCATTTCAATTGATTTTCACTGATAGTCTTCTTTCTTATGTCTAAGGCTTAAAGTACTAAACTAATAAAAGGATAAAAGACTTTGTAATACAGATTTCAAAATATAATGTCCAAGCAGGACTTCCATGGAATAAGATGGCAGGCTGGGTGTGTATAGCCCATCACATATATAAGAGCCAGAACCTGTGAATTTGGGAGGTAATTAAAAAAAAAATGTTTAGGATTTTAGTTTGTATTTCAGAGCCCAAAGGCAAAACACTAACCCAAACATTCAAAGATACAAGTGTCTAATATTTACTCTATTTTAGGATGCAGAAGTATAAGACAAAAGATTATCCACTTAGTAGCTCTTATATAGGTTTTCACGTAATATAAAAATTTCTGTTTTATTGGTTTAGTACAGTATCAAGAGTTGGTCTCCTCATTAAATACTCATTAGTTTAAAATAAGTCAAGTACAATGGCTAGACATTGTTCATCTTTCAGATGAAAGACCTATTTGATTAACTGAACACAAAACCAAAAATCTCAAAATAGAATTAATGTATAGAACTTAGAATGAAAGTATAACCTGAAGTATAAACTGTCATTTAGAAGTTAACAGCTTAATTGACATACAATAAACTGTGTAGATTAAAGGGTACAATTTGATGTTATGACATATGTACATACCTATGAAACCATCACCACAAACAAGATAATGACTGTGTCCATCCCTGCCAAAGGTTTTCTCACATGATAATCTACTTCTCACTTCACCCGACCTCTATATCGGAAACCATTCATTGGCTTTCTATTACCATGGATTTGTTAGCATTTCCTAGAATTTTATATGAATGAAACCAAATAGTACGTATTTTTTTGGTCAGGTTCCACTGACATTTTGAGATCTATCCATGTTATTGCAAATTCATTTTTATTGCTGAGTAGTATCCAGTCTTATGGATAAATACCAATTTGTTTATAGATTTATTTGTAGATGGACATTTGAGTTGTTTTCAATTCTTAGCTACTACAAATATGGCTGTTATTGAATTCTGATATATGATAAAATTAAGAAACTGCTGAATTGCTTCCCAAAGTGTTTGTAAAATTCTGTACGTCCAGCAATAGTATATGAGGGCTTCAGTTGCTCTATGTTCTTGCCAAGACAAGGACAATATTTTGGTCAATATTAGACAATCTGATAAGTATGTCATAGTGTCTCAAATATAGTTAAAGAGTTTTTATATATTCACATAATCTGGATATAAGCCTTTTTTCAGTTGTGTAAATTGAAAATATTTTCCCCCAATGTGTAGCATTCCATTAATAGTACCAGTAGAAGAACAGATGTTCTGGACTTTGATGAAGTCTGCTTTGTCAATTTTTCTTCTATGGATTATACTTTTGTTATGAAAACTAAGAAACTATAGTTTTTCTTTAATGGACTATACTTTTGTTATCAAAGCAAAGAAACTATAGTTGTTTTTTTTTTTAATGGACCATACTTCTGTTATCAAAACTAAGAAAAAATTGATTTCTCTATTTTCTATTATGTTGTTGTTTTTATTTGGTTTCCACTTTGATCCTTATCCTAGTAGAAGGTAAGAGCTGAAGTCACTGATCTGAAGCCTTTCCCCATTAGGTATTTAGTGCTATAACTGTTCCTCTAAGCCCTCTGTTAAAGCATTCATCTCACAAATTTTGATATGTTGTGGGATATATTTACTCCATTCAAAATAATTTTTTTAAAATTTCTTCTTAAAACTATGACTTATTTAGAAGCGTTCATTTTCAAATATTTGGGGATTGTTTTCAAATATCTCATGGTATTGCTTTCTAATGCAATTGCATCGTGTTCAGAGAACAAACTGTATGATTCAAATCTTTTAAATTTATTGAGGCTTCTTTTATGGCCCAGAATATGAATTATCATAGTAAATATTTTATGTGCATTTTTTAAAAAGGTGGTTCTGCTGTTGGTGGTGGTTGGTTTCTTGGTTTTTTTTTTTTTTTTTAAATAAATGTCTATAAGATTAAGTTGGTTAATAGTGTTATTCAAGTCTTCTATATCCTTGCCAATTCTTTGTCTATTGGTTGATCAATTATTGAGAGAGGGATGTGGAAATCTTCAACTATAATTGTGCGTTTGCCTAATTCTGCTTGTAGTCAGTTTTATTTCATATGGTTTGAAACTATAATCAGACCCATAGACTTTTAGAATAAAATCCTTTATTAACTAATACCTTTAATGCTATGAATGTCCCCTCATTTTATAATAATATGTTTTCTGATGTCTATTTTGTCTATTAAGATAATGTTTCTGCTTTCTTCAGTTTTCACTGGTGTATTATTTCCATCCCTTTTATCCTATTTGTATCTTTAATTGGGTTTCTTATAGACAAACTAAGGTTGAATCTTCCCCTTTCATCCAATCTGACAATTTCTGTCTAATTTTAGTTGGGTCTTTAGGCCATTTATATTTAATATTATTTTTGGTATGTTGGATTTAAATCCACCACGATGTTGTATATTTACTATTTGTCTATATGTTTTTTTGGGGGAGGGTTCCTTTTTTTCTCCCCCTGACTTCTTTCAGAGTAACTGAATATTTTTAGGGTTCCAATTTATCTAATTTGTTATCAGCTATATAACTTGTAATTTTATTTTATTTTATTTTATTTTTTTATTTTTATTTTTTAAATTCATTTTATTTATTTAATTTATTTGGCTGCACTAGGTCTTAGTTGTGGCATGTGGGAACTAGTACCCTGACCAGGGATTGAACCCAGGCCCTCTGCATTGGAAGCATGGATATCTTAGCCCCTGGACCACCAAGGAAGTCCCCTAACTTGTAATTTTAGTGGCGGATTTAGCATATATTTTTAACTCATCCTTAAAGTTTACCTTTAAGGAATATCATACCATTTCATGTACAGTATAAAAACCTTATAACTTTTTAACATGCTTTAAAGCAATTTAATTATGATGTGCCTTATGTCATGCTTTTAAGTTCTGTTAGGAAAAACTGTAATAGTTTAGGAGAAATTTTGCCTCACTGCAGAGGAAAAAACTTTCTGCAAATTATCCCCATTTGCCTACAAATTATGAGATTTTCCACTCTTACCACTGGAAACAGAGGATTCCCAGTCCTGTGAGAGCGCTGGTGAATGTTCACTCTAACCCTTATAAGTGGTTCCTTCCTGAGTCTTGGGTAGTTTCTCATGTGCTGATCAGTACTCAGCTGAAGGCTTATAGGATGTCCTCTGCAGATCTTTAGAGCTAGCTATCTGTACAGCTCTCTGCTCTCTAGTACTGAGCTCTGTGAACACAAGTTTCTTGGCCTCCCCAAACTCCCAGCTTCATCTGTTCCACTGAGAAAGACTGCTGTGCTCAATGTGGATCCCCGTCCCTACAATGTGTCCTGGTTGTGAGCCAGCACAACTGTAGGTCTCACTTCATTTGTTTCGCATCTCTCAGGGTAACTGCCTGATACCCAATACCTTGAAAACCACTGTATTATACAATTGTCAACTTATTTTTTTCAGGTGGAAGGATACGTCTGATACATGCATTTACTGTAGGCCTTGTAAAATTCCATGTATGGTGTATCCAACTAATGTTTAGAAAATGAATGCCAACTATTTCACCTTTATGAAAATCAACTTAGAGAAATTGAAAGGAACAAAATCTACGTTAAATTAAATTAGTAAGAAATGATCCATATCCACAAATATCCTTAGCTTAAACTCCAATTCATGATCTTATCACCAACACCAATTTCTGCTTCTCAGATGGTCTTTAACATCTATATAACAAATGAAAAAATATACTGATTTTTCTGATTTTGTGTTTATTTATGAAGATTGGTGTTAAGAGTTTCTAAAGTATACTGAGGAATCCTTAACTAAAAGAATCCTCTCACAGCAGTTGCAAAATCCCAAATTGAGTTATTACACTTCTGTGTAAAGGACTGGACACATGTTATCTTCATTCTATATTTTATACACACACAAAATCTGTTAAGTTTAAAATGATTCACTATTTTGCTTCAAGTAAAACACTTTAAAAGTCATTTAAAAACAGGCTTATTAGCAATATAAGGTGCTGTCTAAACACAAGAATGAAACTGGGTATTAGAATTTGAACAGACACATTTCTTGTTTATGAGATCTTAAGAATTACCATGAAACATATTCCAATTTTAAATAATGTGTTAGATCAAAGCACAATAAGAATCCCTTATATTGCTCCTTAAAATAGATGATGGTTTCAGATGGTTAAGAAAAGAATAGGCTCCTGCCTAATGTGTCCATGGATGGCAGCGTATTTATCCACACTAGAATTTTGAGAGTTGAGATTTTTCTGTTTGTGGGCACTAAGAAACTAGGCAAAATGACCAGAAATCAGCTAGCACTACTCTGGACCTTTCAACATCCTAGGACATTACTGATGCAAACCTAAGTCTTCGCAAAACCATACTATATTGTAATCAGAATATAAGGTATGAGCAGTTGTATTTACAGTGACTATAAGCCCTCAAAAGAAGTTAATGAACTGAGGCTGACCTTGATCACTGACTCAGATCCTGTAGCACAGGGCAGTACCTGCTCCCTCTCCCACATTGGCCAACCTCTGCTACAACAGTAATCAATTTGCCATCTTGATCTCTCAAGCATATCATACATTTTTTGATCCATCATTAAGCCTCAAACTTGTGGCCTAATTAAATTACTGAGGAAAGACACTTTGGAATTCTAGACTTTGGCAGGAGAAAAAGCAGAGATAAATATTTGAGTAAGGTGAGAAAATTATTACCTAATCTCCATGGGGTTATTTATATTCAAAGTCGCTATTCAAAATAAAATTTTATTTGACTGTATTTTTTAAACACAAAATGATGTCCAACCATTTGCAGCATGGTAATTAAATGCCAAACATAAAACAAAGGAGAAGGAAGAAAGAGAAAAGGCTCAAGGGACAAGACAGGTCCACATAACAGGTGTAAACAGATATGGAGGTGGTGTCTAAGAGTCATCAAGGTGATCTTCCAGAGTGTAGAAATTACATGGGAGAAACTGTGGAAGGACAGAAAAAAGCTTAGAGTTAGAGAAATGAAAGGAAGACACAGAGAGATAGATTAGAAAACAGAAAAGTCAAGCTTGAACTTCCAAATAAAATAACCTAATAATAAATTTTGTCAATAGGCATAAATTTCAGTTGTTTCCAATGAATGATAAAAGCCAATGGGGAAATCAAATTACTTCTAGAATTAAGAGACAGGCAGTGTCATATTATACCAGAGAGGAAAGAAAACAAACCTATAGTTGGTGCAAATATCACAAAGTACGTTTTAGCAGCAAGGTAAAACCCCATGCAGAAGTGGCCACAATGGTGAAAAACAGGCACGGGGAACAGAGATGAGATAAAGGAACAGAGAAGGGAACAGAGAAGAGTAAAGGAAAATAGCAACTAACTGTAAAAGCACTAAAAAACAGAAAACAAACCATAGCCACTTCCCTTTACATGGAATGCCCTTCCAAATACCGCTATATGTTCAAACATACCCCTTACAAGAAACCCTATGAGGATGATGTTAGTCACTCAGTCATGTCTGACTCTTTGTGACCCCATAGACTGTAGCCTGCCAGGCTCACTGTCCATGGACTTCTCCAGGCAAGAATAATGGTTTGTTCCCTTCTCCAGGGAATCTTCCCGATCCAGGGATCGAACCTGGGTCACTACAGGCAGATTCTTTACCATCTGAGCCACCGGGGAAACACTAGTCCTCATAAACTCAATTTCTTGCCTCACCACTGAGCACCCACAGCATTATATTCATTGAAGGCTCTTCTGTGGCACTTCCTTAAGTTTAGCTTATAGTCCAGTTAACTATACATATTTCTATCCCAGTAGATTATAAACTTAAGGATCATTTTTCATAGTATCTAGTACCTCATGCCCAGGACACAGAAGACTGGTGGATTTGTTGTGGTTGTTGTTTAGTTGCTAAGTTGTCTGATTCTTTTGTGACCCCATGGACTGTAGCCCGCCAGGCTTCTCTGTCCATGGGGTTTCCCAGGCAACAATACTGGAGTGGGTTGCCATTTCCTTCTCCAGGGGATCTTCCCGACCCAGGGATTGAACCTGCATCTTCTGCATTAGCAAGCGGGTTCTTTACCACTGAGCCAATAGGGTAGCCCAGAGTGCTGGGTAGATACCTACTGTATCATGTCAGAAACTTAAAAAGACTGATGATGAGGTTTCATTTCTCTTTCAAAAATCCAACTGATTATACAACTGGGAGAGAGGGTAGTTTTGGCAAGAGACTGGCCATGAAAAGATATGAAGTCCAGATATGACAATATCGTGCTGTATAAATTTATGCCTGTATATTAATCTTGCTGAGTTCTACCTTCTCTTAAGGTGGCAAGATTACACATTCTAAGATTATGATTCTCTCTTCCCTGAACTCAAAGCATTTACTATCTGTACATTAATTCTGCAATTGATCATAGAATGCCTTGTGGTATTTCATCATCTTTTAAGTAATTCAAACGCATTTATGTCTCATCTTTCCCAACCATAGCTCCTTGAATTGAGAAAGGCACACAGTTTTCTCGTCTCCCACACTGCTAAGAACAGAAAGACCCAGAGAGCATTCAATAAACACGAACCTGTTTCATAAATGAATTGATTCTTTAAGAAAATGTTCAGAGGGCTGTCACCTAGTGTTTGCAGGCTCTGCTGCAAGTTGCCTTTTAACTGGAAGGAATTGGGAAGGAAGACTGACAAAGCCATCAGTTACAGGAGCTTCTTTATAGGACAACAAGATGCCAGGAAGGAATTCAAGGCTTTTTGCTTGTTGTTGTTGTTGTTGTTCAGTCGCACAGTCATGTCCAACCCCATGGACTGCAGCACACCAGGCCTTCCTGTCCCTCACCATCTCCCGAAGTTTGCCCAAGTGCATGTCCACTGCATCGGTGATGCCATCTAGCCAAAACCCGCCAAAAGAAGCTCCCCGGAAAGGTGTTTTGTTTTGTAAGGATGAAAAGGAACTGAGCAGGGGCATCTCCCTAACTAGCAGATACTAGAGAAAGACTTATCATGAAACTTGGTTTCCTTTGTTCATTGTTAAGTCCAAGCAGCAATTATCTACTTTAGCAATGATCATTACCATCACAAAGAATTAGGCAGCGTCCAATGGTGGCAGTATCTGGATTTACAGGACGTTACTTTGACTCCAGCTCTAGCACTTGGTAACTGTGCTGGCATTAATTAACATCTCTAAGTCTCATTTTGCTCATTTATAAAATATAAAATAACAACTCCTGCCTGAGTTCATTCAAGAATCGAGCAGCAACACGGATGGACCTAGGGATGACCACACTAAGTGAAGCAAGTCAGAAAGACAAATACCTTATGATATCACTTATATGTGGTATCTTTAAAAAATGATACAAATGAACTTATTTACAAAACAGAGACAGGCTCACAGACACAGAAAACAAACTTACGGTGACCAAAGGGGAAAGAGGGGAAGGGATCAATGAGGCACTGGAGATTAACAGACATACTATATATAAAACAGATAAACAAGGACCTACATGACAGCACAGGGAAGTAGTATAATAACCTATAACGGAAAAGAATCTGAAAAAGAATATAGATATATATGTATATGAATAACTGAATCACTTTGCTATATATCACTGCATGTCAACTACAATTTAAAAAAAAAAAGAATATAAGAAAGAATCAAGAAAATCTAACTATATGTGTGCCTGCTTAGTCGCTTAGTCGTGCCCAATCCTTTGTGACCCCATGGACAGTAGCTCACCAGGCTCCTCTGTCTGTGGAATTTTCCAGGCGAGAATACTGGAGTGGGTAGCCATTTCCTACGTCAGGGGATCTTCTTGACCCGGGGATTGAACCCATGTCTCCTGCATCTGCAGGTGGATTCTCTACCACTGTGTCACCTGGGAAGCCCATATATATAAAATAGATAACTAATAATAACCTACTGTATAGCACAGGGAACTCTACTCAATAGTCTGTAATGACCTATATATGGGGTAAGATGCTTAAAAAGAGTGGATACATGTATAACTGATTCACTTTGCTATACACATGAAACGAACACAATACTGTAAATAAACTATATCCCAATAAAAATTATTTTTAAAAAGGAAATGTAAACTATGTAAGTGAAGAGTCCTCTAGAACTTAGAATGGTTTTTACAAATTCATACAATGAATGCCCTCTGAGTGCTTGACACTCTTGAAGTAGGTGTGATCAAGTTAACCATGGTGGGCAGTAAGGTTCGTATATTCTAGACAGCATCTGGGTGGTCAGGTGGGTCTACTCTAATTCCTTCAGATCCTGGGACTCCCTCTGAGAGAAACGTCTTAGCACTCTGGGCCCCAGCAAGGCTTCCTTTGGAACGTATCAGATAACTGAAACAGCTAGGAGACAAGGGTACTGAAAGGAGTTAGAGTCGAACAGGCAGACACTGTCACCATGTGTGCTGCCCCAGGAGGCCCCCTCGGCGCTCTGCTTCCTGGACGACAGCTAGACGGAGAAGCAGCTAGGGTTCAGTACCCTTCAGTCTGAATGTCTCTCTGGGGTCTGTCTGGTTCAGCTTTCTCACAACAGACCAGCAGAGTGGTCTAACCAGGAAATTCCATGCTGGGGTTAAGAGAACATTCTTATCAATGAAGAGGTATCATAGCTATCATATACTGTCAGTAAGATACTAGCTTATAATGACCTAGAAAATTACAAAACAAGTTTAATATAAAAACTACATCAGACATAATTTAATATTTCTTTGGTGATTTGCAAGACAGTTCAATATCTTGCCACTGTTGCAGAATTACTCTATACATGATTCCACGGTACTGTGAGTGCTTTCTTTCTCTCAAGGGTTTTATAAATTTTCCAATACCAACATCTCCATCACCCACCCACCCCCAAAACAGTCATGTCTTTATCACTGATTTCAGTGACTAACTGAAATAGGATCACTTCAATTAAGTCTTTGGTTTACTTGAGTTTTATTTCTTTGACTCCTGGATAAATGGAATATGACCACTCCTTAAGCTATATTCCAGACAGACTCTGGGATGAAAACTTTAAATCACTAAAGAGGATTTCCCTGGTGGTCCAGTGTTTAAAAATCTGCTTGCCAACAAACGCAGGGAACATAGGTTCAATCCCTGGTATGGGAAGACTCCACATGCTACAGAACAACTAAGCCTATGAGCCACAACTACTAAAGCCTGTGTATTCTAGAGCCTGTGCTCTCCAACAATGAGAAGCCCACCACCGCACCTAGAATGTAGCCCCTGCAACAACAAACACCCAGTGCAGAAAAAAAATAAATAATACATTTTAATTAAAATTAATTTTTTAAATTAAAATAATAAACTACTAAAGAATTTGAGTGATTCTGCATTGGAACAATATTCTGTCATTATCCCTTCAAACATAAAACATCTTAGGGTCAAGTATTAAAAGAAACTATCCCGATTCTTGAGAGTTGAGATACGTTGACTTCCTAAATTTTAGCATAGAAGAAATGTCCTGTTCAATCATATTTATCATGTGTGTTGCACTGCTTCACTCTTAATAGATACACTATCGTCTACTCTGGTGGCAAACGCATTCTAAGTATTCACCACTGGACCACACAAAAGGTGCTCAACCAAAATGTGTTCAATGTGAATAAAATGTTGCCCTGACCTTTCACAAAGTAAGACCAAACTTACGGACCTATTTTACAATCTTAACAAGATATGTATGTATGTAATTTTTTTAAGGAAAAAACTTGAATACCATGTTGATCCTCTTGAATATCTCAAATAATAAGACCTTAAGCATGTAAATAATTCCCTTTTCTCTCTCACATTCCATCAGGGGTGGCTCCTCTGCCTTGGCTAGAGAGCCAGTTCCACCCCCAAGGAGGGCGCTAAGACAGGGAATCAGTTTCAGAGAAAGAAGTGTAGCCCTAAACTGGTTTACTTATTATTTCTGTTTTCAACAACAAAAAGCTGAAAACTGCAAAATGCTATCAGAGAAGTCTGCTGAAATAAATGCAGAGTCCAAAAAAATCAGTGAACCATACCAATAAGGTTTATTACTGGGATCATCTTGGTCTTGCTGCTGTATAACAGACTGTAGCATGGAAAAAGGCAGTGAGGGTTTCTCTCAGGACATCTCCAAATAAAATATGGTGTGTATATCTGTCCTTTCCCTGGAACCATGTATAGGAGAAAATTCTCTTTCTGTGGAGGCAAATACATTTGAGACATCTCTCTGTTGGGAATTAAAAAAAAAAAAAAAAAACCCAAAAAACACCCAGGTGTCAGGAACACTTCCACAATTCCATCGCAAGCCCTCCTTCACAGAATGACTCTCACTTACTCCCATCCCATAGAGAATCAAAATCTTCCTGAACCATATATATTCCTGTAAGAGTGGCAGCCCTATGCACATAGCAGTCACTGTCAAGTTTATTTACCCAAGATATTTTCCAAAGAGAGGTCTTCAATTTTTACCTAAGAAAAAAACGCTGCAGGACCAGATACATACATATCATTTGGGGGAGTAAAACCATCTACATACCGACCAAATTTTATATTCAATGAACCAAATCTACAATCAGCCTGTAAATGTAAATCAGCTCTACATTTATCTGGCTATTAAGCACAAATTTAGGATTTCTTAGTAGAAGGAATCCAATTTAGCTATGGCATTAAATGTGTGCTTTTTTTCCTTTCTGAGAGGGAGTAATATAATTTAATTCTGTCCATCATAGCAGATCAGGGCTGCTCATCTTTGTCCAGCCATCGTGTCTGTGAAGGCCAGAGAAGCAGTAGTGATACTCTTCCAGTACAAACTATTAGTTAAATATCAGCTGAGGAGAATGAGTTCAACCAACCAAACAGCAACTCAGGCACCATGAAACTGGATTTGCGGAGGCTGGTGTGTGTGTGTGTGTTGCGGGGGAAGGGACAGATGACTACCCTCAACCAGCAACCACCCTTGCCCTTGGCTGACATCACCTTTCCAGATGACTGGCTCAACCACTGCCAGATTGTTTAAAATAAATACATCTCCATGTTTTCACTCTGAAATGTGTATGCTGAAGTGCAGAAGGCAAGGAAAAAAAAAAGTCACTGATAAAATCACGTGATCAATCAAATATTGCTTAAACCCGCAGGCACGTATAGTGGCACCGTCTCTGTCTTGTAAAGTATTTAAAAGCCCTGGGCTCTGGGATAATGACAGACGAACAACTGCTTTAAATTAAATGCAACAAGCAGGCCTTGTACCAGGACCAAAATCCATCCCAGGTTTTTCCTAAATTCCAAAGGCACCTAACTCCTCTTTACCAGTATTTGATAAGAAATGCTTAACACTTTTCATATATTTCCTGTAATTACACATTTATAACAAAATGTGGATTTACCTGGCAGCCAAACCAAAGTGTTTCATATTGCTTTTCGATTGCAACCCTTGCTGCTGAAATACAGTATACTAAAAATGAAATAACTTTTCTATTTTAATGTGGTTGTAAGCTTCCTGCTAGGCAGCAACCTAATTGAGACTTTTGATGTTAGCTTTTTTTTTTTAAGACACGCTATCCTTCATCATCTACAGAGTGTTTTAACTACAGATCTCTTGCAGTCTTCCCAAAGTTGACAGAGGGGAGGGGGAGGGTGTGGGAGGAGGAAGGCCACTTTATCAAAGTCATTGGAAATACAAGGTATTAATTATGTTAAATGAAGAAATATGGGCATTTGGTTACTTTTGTGGGTCAGAAATATTTTAATCTGATGCTGCCAGCCAGCTGCCTCTCCCTGAACACCCCTCTACATTTCTATCAGTTGCAGAGATACATCAAAGCTCCAAAAAGTGAGGAAAGCAGCCACCAGTAGGGCCTTCCCCCGTCCCCCAGCTAAGGTCACAGTTTTAGCTAGAGTGACAGCAGCACTATCCACTACAATCAGCAATAAGGCCATGACCTTTTTTACATTTTGGAAGTATGTCTAGATGTTAGAAAAACTGGTACACCCTTAGCCCAAAGCAGGAAAAAAAAAGCCTCGGTGAATGGAAAATAAAACTTTTGTGATATTTAGAAAAGAAAACAAATGGTGTTCTAGATTGCTCCCAGTCAAAGCAGAGCTGGCTCACACAGATGCAGCTGACTTCTAAGCTTTGCTAAGTCGGCCAAACACACGGTCCAGAAGCAGAGTTACCGGGAGGGGAAACAGAGCTGTCGGCCCTGATGCCTGAACACACTTTATTAAAGCGATGCGTGGAAACTTTGGATAGAACAATCAAGGAAACGAACAGCAATTACGTAAATGCCACATATTTCCTGTATGACCAGAGCAGGGACTTCTACAAGGTCACCTAGTAACATTTGAAAAAAATCCACTCAGCGTACTTTATAAAGGTTTTCTGATCAAGAAATCAGATCATGTGTTAAGAAGTCAGGTCACTATAACGTGCAATGATTGTGCAAAACAAAACAAACCCAAACAACAACTCTACTTTAGACCATAAAAAACAAACTTTCAGTGAACTGTACTTCCTGCACTTCATTTCTATTTTTGATTCTAGTAGCATATAAGCATTTTGGGCAAAGGTATTTATAGATGATCTACTGTCAATAAATATTTTATTTGAATCATAACTACCACATTTGTTCTTCTTTGACTTCAACTGCAGAAAATTCCCAAAGGAATCAATTTGACTGTGGGCACTAATTTACAGAAACAAATTCTTTGCATGTAATATACAGGCACACAGAACTTTTCTGTTCTAGGATTGGGTTTTGAGAGCCCTTATGATAGAATTTTTTAAAGGTAGGAATTAACCAGAATAAAACACAACTATACCATGTTTGTCTTGAACCTTACACTACATTACAGGTAGAGAGGGGGGTGTCTTTTCGGTAAAAATACAACAAACAAAACAGAGTAACTAAACCCATGAGACTCAAGTGAAAAGACAAAGACCCCCCCCCCCCCCCCTTCCCTGACTCTGAAAAGAAACGGATGAAGTCAAGGGCCTTTTCACTATTGTTGACTCATTTCAACCTTACCCAAATGTTTGTGTTTCACTGTAGCCCTCCCACCTCCTTCAAGATGTTAAAAAATGCACAAGATCTTCATTATAGAGCTGCCTGGACTTTTTCTAATCTTAATTCAATAAAAATCCACATATCATGAGTCAGGTTTACCAACTGATTTTAAATCAGGAATAAAAGGAGTTAGAAATACATTCACCGGCAATCCACAGTTTTCTTCCTCATTTCACACACTACTTCTCGGAATAAAAACGGAGTGATAAGAAATCTCACTTTTCTTGATAGTTCATTGCTCTTAGAGGTGACAACTATCACCACAAGGAATCTAAAACTAAACCAAACGGCACCTCTCTGAGCTGACGCTGGGTATACCTTCTCTGAAATTAATTCAGAGCAATGTTCAATTTTGAAAATAAGCAGAAGTAGACATATTGATTTTCTGTTTCTATGTGTAATTCTTATTGAGTAATCAAAGGCAAAAAAAAAAAAAAATCCTAGCTGAGACAGTGAGAACTATAACTCTCTTCTCAGGCTTTAAAGGATAAATTTTATGAATATATATGGATTCATAAGTTTGTCCTTTAAATGAGAAAAATTATGTACATATATTTGATTTGTTGATGTTATATTGAGTCAAGAAAATATGCAAGTTGGTATATAAATAATTTCTCTCTTTTATACCTATAAGAAAATAAACACATTTCTGACAGTAAAACATGTGAACTTCATATCAATTTTCTGAGCTTTTAGCATTTTTATTACTTGGCAACTTGTGCATTTGTTAGCATTTTCTAAATACATAAGACCTTTATTTTACACAAATGTAGTCGGACTAGTCTGGTTTTCCCATCGATGTCTAAATAAAACTCCTTTACAGCAGCTTCCTTACTGCCTCATGTACTGTTCCTCTCTCTCTTAAAGCAAATACCAGAATCATGCTATTAGTGCAACCTGAATTTCATTGTTAAGACATGAATGTTGAAATTATTCTCAAGTCTGGATGAAGACAGCCTGATATTTGATGCAATATTAATGCAATTTGCTTCATCTCAGCTAAAGATTCAATACCAAAATTACCAAAAATTACAATACGTGAATTCAGTAAAATACTTTTGAAAAAGGTACCAGCCTTGTAGGTCTAACTTGATTTTTCAAAATGACTCAGAGATTTAGCCTAATTACATGAAAGCAGCGGATGTTGGATTAAAACAAATACCAACCACAAAAAGTCATGCACATATTCTAGCACTCTTTCTGAAAAATGACCGAAACACTTAAAAAAAACGTGGCATAAAGTTGCAGGTACTAACATTACAAGAGCTTTGATGGGTCGTATAAAGAATAAGAAATTGCCTCCCAGATGTTTGAAGGACAAGAAAATAAATCTTTCCATGTAGAAAAAAATATCTGAGTATAAGCAAAATATCTATGATTAAATAAAATTCTAGGTAAATGAAATTGACTAGCATTTTACAATATTAATGCTAATGGTTCATCACAGTTTTGTTTGTATGTTTAACAGCTCCCATTAAAACAAACAAAAAAAAGACATGTATGCAGGAAGGAGATGGGAAGGGAAAACTAAAGCCATACATGGTAAGGATGGAGATAGAAGAAATATCAAATCAGCCAGACATATAAAATAGCAGTTTCCAATGTTGGGTCAGGAAATAAGGTAGAGAAAAGTTGCAATCTAAAGAGAAAACACTTATAGGAAATGGCAAAATTAAAACAGAAGTAGATATGTAAAATAGATGAATGAAGACAAGGTCTTCCTGCACCAAGGGAGTTGTTTAGGAGAAACAGTGTCCGTTTGTGGCCAGCGATAATACTTTCCATTCAATAGAGTTTGCAGCTTGCTGATTCATATGATTGCAGGCTGGCGCCCTGCTGGCGAGCCTCTCCACTGAAATTAAATCCACTCTCTTCAGTTATAAATTATAATGCTCTATAAACAACACTCCCATTGGGAATGGGGAGAGAGAAAGGGAGGAAGAGAAGGAGAGGGAACAGTGGAAAAAAAAGAGGAAGGGAGGGAGGCAGAGAAAAAAAAAAAAAGATCCGGAGAGGGAGAGGTTTCTGCATAGTCCACTCACTGTTTAATGTTCTGCTCTTCTGCAACAAACAAGGGGAGTAACTCTTCCCCAGATAGCACTCCCTCCACTATTTGATGTAGAGCCCAGAGAGGAACGTGGGACAGTAATGTGAGTCTATGAGGAAAAGCACTTAGGAATCAATGAGTATGCAAGAAGAAAACATAAAATAGATTTTATACATGGATTTTTCAAATCCATTATTGAATAGATCTTTGGAGTCCCAGGGGACCACCAAAATAAAATAAAATTTCTGATTCTATTTAGATAAATTAGGTCTACATGTGGCACATCTTTTGATATCCAAATCAATCAGAGATATTCCCTCAAAATGCCCAGGCAAGTAAAGGAAACATAGGAAAGCAAAGATAAAAAGAATGATGCCCAAATGGCCACACACAAGGAGTCCAGGACAAAAAGAAAGTTCAATGATCTGATCACCCACAGCACCCAGAGACGAAACACATTTTTAATGAATATCCATCTCAGAATTCAATGTTAAATTTACAGGAAAGTGATACCTCAATTGTTTAATGTTAAAGAGTCTGTTGGTCGTTTTTTCTTTTTTTTAAAGGTGTCTTTAAAAGGAAAAAAACAGAAAACACTCAGTTTTGTCAATTAGCTAAATAACTCTTAAAAAGAGTCCATCACAGAGTTGGTTTGAACACATCAGTTTCAGAGCATTAAATTATATCTATATTCCGCATTTCTTTTGTGCGTCAGTCTTGCTTAGGAGTGATTTATGCCCCAAAGTGGGATAGAAACAACTATTGTCATATGCCAATTAGTACTCCAAAGGATCACGTCCACAGGTTACTCATCAACCACAAAAGGACACGGTTCCATATGAGAAAACACCTTTGAAATTTCTTACTAAATGATGAACCTGCACATAAAAATGTCAGGGGAGGTAAGGGTTGGAGGGGATGAGGGAGGGAGGGAGGGAAGAGGTGGGGAGAGAAGCCAGGCTGGTCAAACCTAGGTTTGAATGTGATTTAGGAGAAGAGCAAACCCTGCAAACCCAAGAAGTGTCTTCAGTGAGGAAATTCAAGGCAAACAGAATCCTCCACAAACCCTAGACCTGCGTTTCCATCTCTCATTTACACAGACCCAATATTACTCCCATTTTTCCTCCCAAAGTAACAAGATGAATGACAACTCCAGCTTCCTACTTCAGCCACAGGGTAGAGAAGAAAAGGAAAGAAGACTGAGATTTCAGTTTTAGGCTTGAAGTAATTATACCAAGCTAAACTCCAAACTCTGGGAAAAAAAGAAAACAAAAAACAAAAACTTTAAAATTGGAACACTGACTCAAATCTTAAGCAGAGAATCAGGCTTAGGAACAACTCAGATTTTATGCACTCTCTCTCTCTTTTTTTTTAATGTGTCTGGCTGACTGTCTCTCTCTGTCTCTCTGCTTTTGGTTGTGGTGCATACCAAGTAAATTATTTGCTGATAGGTGAATCTCAGCAAAGGCTTTTTCTTCCTTTGAATGCCTGGTGAGCTTGTTGGGAAAAGTCATTTAAGTCACTTAAAACAATCCCATGAAAAGTAAAACTCAATTCTGAAATAAGAGTATAACTTAGAGCTTAAAAATAAATTAAATAAAGGAAACATTAAAAGATAAATGGAGCAGGATGCTCTGTGGCTGAGGTAATCTGAGTGGAAAGGGAAGAAGGAGGGTTACGTTAATAAATGATTAAAAGGCCTTAACAAGAGCCTATCAGGTTGACCAGGAAAGCATTCTTCGCCTCGGCTCCTCCTCGAGACCACCTTTTTTACATTTGTTCTCAGTGCTGATCAATATGGTTTTCATTTGCTGATTTCCATAATGCCACATGTGATCTGCCAGCCTGACATAATGAAGCTAGAAAGAGCTGAAGTCATTTGAGCATTCTCGCTTGCATGACTGTCGCCAGTTCACCAAATGCCTATTATCTGAAAGCCAGTGTTTTTCTTTTGCTTATTGACAAATACCAGCAGCGTGTGCCCCTAGACAGATGTAAAACCTCAGCAGTGGGTGACAAATTTAAATTAAAATTCAAGTTAAATAATACACTTTTTCCTGGAGTTTTTTTTTTTTTTTTTGCCACCACTCAAACTGTAATTTAAGTTTGATTAAATAGAGAAAAACAAGATGTGTGAATTATCCATTTCTGAACACAAATGCTCATTTCTCTTGATAAAAACAATGTATCACAAAGAATAAAGCACACATCCTTGATGATGCCACCAAAGCCTCAGGAGAATTTAAGTTCAAGTTCTCCTATAAAGATACCAATTTAGTTGACCTACTACTACTTGCCTCTGATAACATTCACAGAAATTCGTATCAGATTATGCTTATCAATTTTTTTACTCCCTATTAAAATTTCTTTAATCTATGCTCCAGGGTGGAGAAAGATTTTTATGATATGTAAGTATCTCATGCTTTTTTCTTTTCCATTGTATAGCAAAATTGAGTTTGTTGAGGTCATCTCACATGAGAGAAACATGCAGAGACCTTCCATGATGCCTGAAAGGTCTCATTACAAATTCTGTGTATTGTGCACTGGTCACATTTCTATATTCAAAAGACAATTTCAAGGAAAACTGCAGACAGGAACACATTTCTGAAATGATTTCTTTTGCCTTTTGCAAGCCAAAAAAAAAAAAAAAAAGCCAAAGAAACAGTTGCATTTAATCAAAAGAACAGTTTAAGTTTACATTTTAAAAATAAAACTATATTTCATGCCAACTTCATTCACAATAGATTTTATTCCTTTTTACGTTAAACTCATTAAATAATAAATATTCTGGTGACTAACCAATAAAGTCATGTTTTTGTTCTCAAGAATGTAAAAAACCTGTGGTGGCAGTTTTGTACCAGAACTATGAAAACAAAATCAAACAGTTTTGCCAAAAAATCTCCCAGAGTTTTCCCAAAAAGGTGAATGTGTCATGGCTGAGTCAGTGCCCAAAGTTTTATAAATAGTTCTATCTCCAAATATTGCATTTGCTCCCAACATTCAGTTCAAAATCTCTGCTTCACTACATGGGTTTTCTTCCTCATCTTCCTTTCCCCTTCCCTCTCTCCCTTTTTCCCTACCTTCTTTTCCTTCCTTCCCACCCTCCTTTCCCTTTTTATACATGCTTATCCAGCAAAAGAGATGGCTGGCTCAAAAGAAAACACAACAGAAGGAAGGCAGTGTGACAAACATCTTCAGACAAAGGTCCTTCGAGAGAACCAAGTGGTCCCAGGGAACGAGCACTAAGCTTACTTACTCAGCCCTTGCTTCCATTCTTTAAAAGAATGGATCTGTTTATTCTCCTTTCTCATAATTCCTTTATCACCAGCAAAGGGATACTTAAATGATGAGATTTTTAAACTGGCAAGTGGCAGATCATGGATTGTTCTGAAATGTTTGCTGTTGGTGGTGGTGTGTTAATTCCTTTGGAACAAACAGCAGCAGACTCTACACACAAATGGAAAGAGTTGAGGCATCACCATGTTACTAAAGAATCTTATAAATGCTACTGAGTTCTTATATTAAAGTTGATAATGAAGTTAAATAGCGAAGTTCAGCAAAAAAATAAAAAGGAAGAAAAGCCAGTACAAGGATTCTAAAGGTGCAGAGAATGCATTTCAGGGACCTTTCTCTGGGACTCTGAGATTTCGGGATTATGGTAAAAGCAAAGGATAAAGAACATGTGGTCTGTCTAAAAGTACCAAGCTACTTTCTCTTATGAATTCCAAATTTACGAAAATAAGAGCTGTCACATTACAACGGTGGGGGTGGTGGTGCTGGTGAGGTCAGATCTTTTAAGCACATTAAGTCATTTCTTTCTCTATGAGAGTCATAGTAAAAAGTGTAACATAGCAAGAAAATGGAGAGAAAATATAATTTTGCCTAGACATGAAGCAGGGGGAGAGGTAGGAGCGATATTCTTAAACTAGTGGAACTGGTGGCAGACTACCCTATGGGATATTTAACCACTAACATTTTTCTTCCCTTGAACATGGACTCAGTTGCCTTAACTCTAAAATATCAGCCACCAAATCCAATTATTAGAAGTTAAAAAAGTAACTGTCACATTGAGAGCACTGTGTAAACACTCACTTAGATGAACGCTCTCCCACCTCATAACATTATGGTAACAACATAGAATAGTTGAAAAAAACTCACAAAAGATGAAATCCTAATCAGAACAGACTTCTAAAGTGAGGTAATGAGGTGGAGGAAGCGGCATGACAGGAAAGGGCCACTCTTATTTGCAGTAGGAACAGGAAGGCAGAGAGTTCTACAGACAATTGACAAGCAGGGGAGAAAACTATCAAGGTTCTTTTGAGCTCTAGTGAACTCAGGAGGACTGGAAGAATAATTGTGAGAGTAAGATGATAGAAGAAAAATTTTTTAAAAGGACAAAGGAAAGGCACTATCTTCTGCAATGTCAAGATATCATAAGTAAGAAAATTCAGTAATAGGTGGTTCAGTGATAGAAAAAAACATCGCTGGGAGGCTGTTGGTAGCTCCTCTGCTACAGGTGGGGCAATCCTATCCTTCACCACCTTGTAGAGGGAGGTGTACCCACCAAGTTCGAGGGCACCTCTTACCCTCCAAAAGGAAAATGACCAGGAATCTGCAGTCTTGGGAGGTTGTTCTTTCGCCGCTAAGTCATGTCCAACTCTTTCGCAACCCCATGGGCTGTAGCCCACCAGGCTCCTCTGTCCATGGGATTTCCCAGGCAAGAATACTGGAGTGGGGTGCCACTTTCTCCTCCAGGGAATCGTCCCAACCTGGGAATAGAACATGCGTCTCCTGCATAGGCAGGCAGATTCTTTACCACTAAGTCACCAGGAAAGGCCCACAGTATTGGGATAGTAAAAACAACAACAACAAAATCTCAAGATCTTACACTCTTCATAATAAAATGAAACATGAAATTCTAAACTGGATCCCTTGATCCTCTCTCGTATCTCCTCCCAGTTCAAAGAGGGGAGAACCTAGTCTGCCCACCATAGCCTCTTGTTGTTGTTTAGTCATTAAGTCGTGTCTGATTCTCTGCCATGGCTTCTGCTTCCTGTCATAATGCTGCTCTCCACAGGCAGATAGAGGACCCTTGCCCTTCTCGTACTGGGTCATGCTGTGGGGTTGCTGCTTGTCACACGTCTTACAGAAAGTTTGCTGGGTGTTGTTAGCAACGTTTGCCATGTTTGCAGGAGCGAGATCAGTATGGAAGGCTATGGCCTATCATCATCACCCCTGTATCCGCAGTACTTGCAAGGGTGCCCAGAATGGGGTGGTCATTCAAACATGGATGCTAAATGATGGAGATCTTTAGAAGCAAAGTGAGGATCCGCAGGAGTCCCTAACATGTTTGTTTGTTTGTTTGTTTTAATAATAGTAGTAAAATTAAAGAAGTAGGAGAAACAGGAGGCAGTAGTAGCAGCAGTAGTAACTGGGGTCATCACAGCCTGCAGTGACCAGCTGGCGGTAAAGGTGAAATCTAGTTGTCTAAATGTGGCTCTCCAGAGATCTGTGGCTCAGGGCCTTATCAACAGTAGAGATTTACTCCCCCTAGATGAACTACAAAAGAAGGTTTGAGTGAGGGTGGAAAAACCAAGATCTTGAGTAACGGAAGGATTTATAGTGGATTTATAGTCACGTTTAGCAAGTGAGAAATGAAACGATGAGGTAAGTACCTTATTAGTAATGCTTGGGTCAGGACCAGGTCAGGATGGGTTAAGACGGAAGGGCCCTGTCAGGAGCCCTGGAAACAGAGTAGATGGTGCAAAGCATTTTGGACGTGGCCTCAGTTTCCTGATCTCTAAAACAGCAGCCACCAAATCCAATTATTAGAAGTTCTACAAAAGCAAATCCAAGTGTAATCAAGGAAGGCCAAGGAACAGGGAGAGCTGAGAAACCTGTCGGTGGAAGGCAGATAAAGAGAGGACCGTAGCATTTTATCTTGTGATCTTCAGGGAACTCTCTGCCGGGGGCAGAATTTTTGATTTCTAGAGCAGGTTGGGCTCTATCACACAGCTTGACCCATGGTTCCCACTTTTCAGTCCACGTGGGTGGTAGTGATTATTTTTAATGTATTCCTCCTTCAATAAGTCATAAAGAAGCTTACCTATTCAAATGACCACAATAAATGATGAGAAATAGCACACTGACCCCTAAGCAGCAAAGACCCAGAAGGCAACACTTAAAATACACACTGCCAAGAGCAACCTGATCGGGTTTCATAAATCAGGCCCTAAAAAGTGGGAATGAGAGCTCCAGTAATTGCAGCCTTCTGTCTGGGAGCATACAGTAAAAATAGCCACAGTAAGCACTCCTCCCTGCCAATCAATAGAGTCCTATTAACCTCCTGGCCAATTACAGGATGATTGGCTAAGCAAACAAAGAATTATTGGCTGTTTAGCTGGGACTTCATTCAGGCCTCTCTCTTCCCCTGTTTCTCATTCTGTTCCTCTCCTCCCCACCCCCTTTCCTGTGAGGAAAAAAACCATCTGCAAACACCTGATATTCATCTAAGTCTCTGCAGTTGTACAGTCTTGTTAAATTGTTACCACCTTTTCCACAAGCAGTTTTGGCAATTAACCTCATGGCCAGGGACTTCAAAGAAAACAACTGTTGAGTTTAACCTCTCTGAGCTACCATAGATTCTTTTATGATTTTTCCTGAAACACTTTCATCCAGAGAGGAAAAAATGCAGACTGATAAAAACGAATGTTTATTTTAATATTTGGTTAATTTATTAAGGAGACGAACGCGCCTCAGACATTTCGCCATAACGTGGTGTGTTCGCTTCTCCCAAGTCTCCACAAAGTGAGGTTTTATTTTAATTTACATTCCCAACACATGTGTGCTTCTCTGCTCGTCCACAAATCCTACATTTGCTGGAATCCAAGGATTTGATACATTTGACCCTCTCTTGGCCCTGTTCACAAATCTCTCATATGTTTCTCCAAACTGTTTAAAAGTTCAGAATGAAAACGGCATGTAAAATTAATGCTAAGAACCAAAGTTGCCATTAAAAATCTATTTTCATTTTGTATTTTTACCCTCATAGATACACTTTTTACATTAAAAGCAAGGCTAATCCCCAACTCTCAGGAGAATAAACTACCAGCAATAAAGATCAAAATATATGACTGAACAAGCAATACAATTCTTCTTGAGTAATCTTGTGGCCTAAGTGTTTCAATGCAATTTATGCTATGTAACCAGCTTTTTACAGCTGTATATAATAATAATCACGGGCCTGATCTTACCAGCTGAAGGCAGGTTTGTGAAGGTGTGTTAACTCCTTCAGGCCACAAAGTTCATGTCAGAATTTTAACAAAAGTGCTTGAATATTGTGGAGATCCTGAGAACGACGGATTTCTCCTCTGTCTCTGGCAAGGTCAGGCCTTGTAAAACTGCCGCTAATACTTCTGCCACTCTGTGAAGCAGAGAACTCTGCAGACAGTTTAGAGTATTTGTGCAGCTTTTCTATAAGTAGAATGAGGCTGAAATAATAAATCTGCAGGAAAGGTAATAGAGTTTTTGTTTGGAATTTTGTCACCCAATACCTTCATGTTATAATTAACTCCTCCCAAAGGCATACGTCACTATTCTCTGGAAGATGACGTTCTACAGTACAATGCTATAGGATGTGATGGTTTTGTGAAGGGTTTGGCTTTAACCAAACAGCACTGTTCTGCCAAAACTATCCCCAGCATCATTCCCAAGAATCTAGGGGAGAAAAGAGAGGGCAGAGTAACGCTGTAGTTTTTGGAGTCAGGTAGACCTGGGGTAAAACTCTACTTTTGCTACCTATCAGCTGTGTTGAAAGTGAGCAAATACAACCGATTATCCATATCTTGCAGGGATGCTATGAGGAAACAGTGGAGTTGAGTCTATAATGCACAAGTCACAGACTTTTATTTGGCCCATACTGTTTTAAAAATCAGGAAATATCCATAAAAATGTGAATTTCCTGTCTCTCTTGACTAAATGGAAGGTCTGGCAACTCCAAGCCCATACTTCTGCAACAGCAACATGGAGCAGAGTAGCGACAGAACCTTAAACGCAGGTAATTTGCTATAGATAGCCCCTGCGGCTTAAACCTGGCCGTTGAAGCATCTGAGTTTTTGAACCCTCCATGTATAGCTTAAAACAGAATTTGGAACTGTGTCTGGGACACAATATTTGGTACACAGTAAGTACTCAATAAAAGGACTACTACACCAAATAAAATCCGTTGACTCCAAAATTGTGAGAGGTTTCATAAATATCAGCTGAACATTTTATGGAGCACAGAAAATATCAAGTCTTAGAAATAATTTTTGAAAACGTCCGTGTTTATTTTTATATATATTTGGAAAGTCTTTTTGAAAATGGCATATATATGTATATGTGCTGTCTTCAGAACTTTCTAAATATCTCGGCTGACTAAAGCTCCTATAGCACATACCTTATCATGCTTCTTCTGGAATTTAGCACATATGATCCTAGTATTTGTATCTGCATCCCCAACCAACTTGTAAGCTCCTCAATTATGTATTCCCAAAGCATGTTGAGACTATCAAAATACCTCTAATCCAAGCTATGGCTAGTCTCAAGGAAACAGGTGAGTGCTACTTAAGAAGAATACTTGCTAAGAGGTATTCTGTTGGGGCTTCCCAGGTGGCTCAGTGGTAAAAGAAGCCACTGGTAGTTCCTGCCAGTGAATTATATAGGAGGCGTGGGTTTGATCCCTGGGTGGGGAAGATCCCCTGGGGGAGGAAATGGCTACCCACTCCAATATTCTTGCCTGGAGAATCCCATGGACAGAGGAGCCTGGTGTAGGATACAATCCATCAGGTCGCAAAGAGTCAGACACAACTTAGCAACTGAGCATGCACGCACATGCAGAAGTCTACTCTATCTACTTTGATAAAAGAAACATCTGTAATTAGGAGTGCTGGACACCACTAACTGTAGGAGGACAAGTGTTTGACGTGTTTTTGTTTCTTCAGTAAGAGAATGTTCTCTGAAATACTATTTAAGATACCAATTTGCATAACGAACTTGACTTCTAGACAGTTCACAGATCAATTTCAATTCCACATCATCACACATTCCGAATCAGTGGGATCTGAATCAGGAACTTGATGGTGTTACCACTCTTTCACTGGGTGTAACCATAAGAGGGTGGGTTACAAGGAAAGAAACTGAAGAACATAGCAGAAGAACAAAGCTTAGGATTCAAAGCTGCCTCTCTAGTGCAGGATTCTCTCATTTTTACTTTAATTATAGTCCCATACTCAAAGCCAGGAAAACAACCCCCCATCTTGATTAGGTTGTCTCAGACAGCCGGGGAGGGAGTGGGTCGGAAAAGGCCGATGAGGTCAGTCATTATAAACAATCTGCGTTCACAAGCAATTTTCAGACAGACCCAAACTGGTTCACAGGACATAAGTGATCCTGTGCTACGAACAGTAATGCAGCAGCTGTCTGGGGTACACTGTGAAGGGAGGAGTGAGTCCTCTGTAGAGGAGTCAAGGGGTTGCAGAGCAAGGGACAAAAATATGTCTCTACTGGGGAGAAGATAAAAGGCAATCTCAAATTCCAGGAGTGTCTTAGCAGCAGCCAGGGAAGATTTGGCAGTTTCTGCAAACAAGTGGCCCGGGTTGAAGTTTGTGAGGGAAGGAAAACAAAAAAATGAAATCTGTCATGTACATGAAGTTCAGCTCAAACCTAAAACTTCCCCTGTCCACTCTCGTTAAGAGGACTTTCCTATTCGTCAGAAGTCTTGGGAGCAAGCAAAGGGATGTATGGTCATTCTCATGGCAATATTTTTGCTTTTTCCTTCCTTTTTAATTTTGCTATTCTTTGTCAACTTCAGTCAAAGGGGGAGGGCTATTTGTGCTGAACATTTAAGCGTGATTTTCAGAAGGAACGTTAAATGACACAAGGGTCTGGTGCTATGCAGTACAGTTCATTGAACTCCCCTCCCCACCCCAACAGATCAGCAAGATGGTTGGAAATGCCTCTCTCCGTCTGTTTTTCATCTCCAAAGTCTGTGTACTCAGTAGAGTGTGAAGAGAGCCTCTCTTTTCTTCAGCACATTCTCCCAGTGGTCCTGCCCCCCACCCCCACTCCCTCTCCGTAGCCCCTGCAGCAGAGAACAGGAACTAGAGCAAATGCTTTTGTGAATTAAGAGATCTTGTGAGCGTAAATTCGGCCAGGCTGCTCCTTTCTGCAGGCCAGACCCCGCTGCTGCCCCAGGATGTGAACTGTCAGTTTGCATAGCTGGTGATGAGTTGCAGAACCATCAGCAAAGGTGAAGACGGCAGAAACAAGAAAGATTCAAGACTGGTGGAAATCATTTCACAAGGAAAATTTCAGCCATCAGTGGGAGGAAGCTTTGAAAAATGCTGCCATTTCCGAGTCAGAATGAAGGAAAAATTAAATTACTGCCGGTGAGGCGAGCCAAAGTTGCATCTCCCTCCAGGGAGAGTTTTGATAATGGTAAACATTTGACAGCTGGCCTGGAGTTGTTATCTTGTTCTAACAGTTGTTATGGTCTAAATGAATATTTCTGATAAGGAAAGAGAAAGAAAAATTTAAACACTTTTATGGTTTTTTTTTTTTTTTTTTCTGTTTTTAAACCTGAGGCGGGGGTAAGCCAAACAAGTTTAGAGCCACTGAGAAAGTACTCCAAATGCTGGCCTGATCCTGGTCTGGAAATCTCACCAGCATCATCATTTCCGTGAATCTAGATGAAATAATTCTTTGATGTAAATCAACTTACTACGAAATTATCTTTAACCTTTAGCTTTTTCTGTCACTCGAAAACAATTCCAATCATTGATTTGGAGCACTCAAGGAAATAAAGGGTTAATACGAGTAAATGTACCAGTCCAAGAACTTAAGCTCCAGAACCTGCAGAGAAACGCTGCGTTGTTATGGAATCTGTTTTTTAGCTACCGAGGATCAACCATCAGAAAATTTTAATCTCGCACAGATTTTATTATTTTATGAGAAATATAGGGCCAAATATTTCAGAAAGGTAACAGAGAAAAAAAGAGGCCGAAAGAATTTTAAACTTGAAAAGGACTGTTTACTGGGTGTCTGAGGGTTCTGCATCACTCCACCAGGAGATGTGGAGTGCCTGCAGGGAGATCTCATTATAAAACACTTGCTCAATTCCTATATATAGCATAAGAAAACAAGTCTGAGTTATTGTCTGAAACGTTCCAGGTCTTCACAGGCACTGGATCTATCACGGTATCTAGACGTACGCACAGAAGGCTCAGAGGAGAGGGGAGGCAGTCCAGCTGCCTTATATGGGTCTGCTGATAGTCGCGTCCTCAGAGAAAGCGCTCAAGTCCTGAAAATACTATAACCCTAGGCACGCATGTTAAAACAGAATATCTGCACTCCTAAATTTACTCTGCCTCTGACATTCTACTAGATGGGAGTTAACCAGGGGCTAAGAAAGGAGGGACAATGGCAAAGCGAAAGAAGGAGTCAGAACACTATCCTCCTCTGGAATGAACAAAAACGTGGAGGGTATTTTCAGCAAATTTTATAAAATCTGCACTTTCCTTGCCAAAAGTATAACTGCCATAAAGGCTGGGAAAATTAGTATTTAGCACTCAGAAACAAATTCACAGAGCATTTGCTTGGGGGTATAAACTGAGGATTCAGTCTCCATCCTCAAGCAGTTGTAAGGCACATAGGCCAAGCAAATCCAAGCTGTATAATAGGTGTCCGAGCTTTCTGTCACTTGTATGCTTAGAATGCATTTGCAACCATTATGCCCTACTCAAAGGAAAACTTTACCCAAAGTCTTCTCCATTTTTCTTTCAAAAACAAAATCGGAAAATCTACCTTTATTCTTGTATTTGTGGGAAGTCAGAGTTTCATTATTTTTTTTCCCCAGGGACCCTGCCCTGCCTTAGTATGAAAGTATATAAATCGATATTAAAGTATGGTATTTTGAGAATGTTTCAAAGTAAGGTCAAACTGGTGTTAAAAACCCTACTAGTGAAGGCTAAAATAACAGTCTGGCTGAACAGTCTTAAGTGCAGCTGACTCCAATTACTAAGTACATCCTAGCGATTTTTTTTTTTTTTTACTAACAAGAACAATGCAAGCAAGTCTTTGAGTTCAAAAATAATGTCAAAGAGAAGTTACTCATAAGAGAAATTAGATAAATTATCCCAATGCTGCAGCCATATAGGCAGCTGACAGTTAACTTCACCTTCAGCCCTGAAAAAGTTGAGTTCTTTTTTTTAACAAATATTCGGAAAAAGAGGTGAAGAAGATTCTAAGAGGGACCAAGCACTACGGAAAAACACTGTTTTTGACTAAAACTTCTGAGACACTTTTGGATAAGAAAACATATACATAATCTGACCACTACAAAATCATGAAAACAGGGCTTTCAAGTAAAATTTTTAAAACATTTTATTATGGAGGATTTTGAACATACACCAAAATAGACAGAAAAATATAATAAAACCCAAGCATCCTTCGCACAACCCAACCACCATCAAAACCATGGCCAATCCGGCCCCATCCACAGCCACTTCTCTCCTCCTGTATTATTTTGAGGCAAATTCCAGATGTCATCAAATCAGACACTGCACATGAAAAAGCAGAGATCCTTCAAGTACTTTATTCCACACTGAATGCCTCTTTCTGCTTTCACCTCCACCACAAAATCTTTTTTTTTTTTTTTTTTTTGATGATAAACCTCTCCCTTTCCCCATGGGACATTGTTACTAGTACACTAACTACCCAGGGCACTGTATGAATCTAGCTGAATAGACAGCACATCTCAAGATACACATTTAAAACATTTTATGTTTTAAAATATTTGTTTTATGTGTGGGCTCATGACCTTCACATACCCTTCCATTCTTAAAAGTCTATAGCTCCTTTATGCAAACAGCCACTCTGGACCAGTGTTCTTCCATTACCAAAACTAGGACCACATCATCTTCTGGCACCAAGGAAGACAGTGGTCAAGGAAGTATAGTGGTTAAGACATCAGCTTCAATCGAACAGATCTGATTTTGTTTTAATATCTATTTATTTGGCTGCATCGGGTCTTAGTTGTAGCACGCGAGATCTTTGTTGCATCATGCAGGGTCTTCTGTCGAGGCGCATGGGCTCTGGAGTACGCTGGCTCAGTAGTTGCTGTGCACAGGCTTAGTTGCCCCGTGGCATGTGGGATCTAACTTGTGTCCCCTGCATTGCAAGGCAGATTCTTAACCACAGGACCACCAGGGGAAGTCCCCAGATCTGGTTTTAAATTTGGCTCTGCCAATTACTAGCTTTGTATCTTTGGGCAAGTTACTTAACCTCTCTGAGTCCCTACCCTCCTCACCTCAAAAACTGGGATAATAATAACTCCCTCATAGAACTGTTGAGAAGATTAAATGAAATAATATGTGTAGAGTGCTTAGCCAAGAATAGCTAATAAATGGTAGCTCATTTTAAAGAATTAAGCAAGAGAATCTTACATGTGATAAATATCAATAATGACAGGAGGTTACATATAAGGTAGAAGGGAGGAAGTGAAGAAAGAAATGGAGTAAAAATACTCCATTTTAATAAATCATAACCCTCAACAAACTTCTTTTAAGAACTTAAGTATATCAGTGTAATTGTTTAATGGGAACTTGCAATCAGCTCATAATCTAAAATAAAGGTGCTTCAATCTATTTATAACTGTTGATCCTTTAAAAATCAAATGTCTCATACACAAATGTAAACAGCCTTGGTTGAAGAGTGTAATATTTATACACCAGGCTAAGGACTCAGGATAGAGGGGGATGAATGCTCGCTGCCTTGTCTA
The DNA here is from genome assembly GCA_024291935.2 of Okapia johnstoni. NCBI lineage: Eukaryota > Metazoa > Chordata > Mammalia > Artiodactyla > Giraffidae > Okapia > Okapia johnstoni. The sequence continues at coordinate 119,121,852 of CM044308.1, read as the reverse complement.
AATGAACCAGCCCAGCACCTTTGCTCAGGTGAACCATAGCAAAGCCAAGAAGTGACAGTACCCACGATGGAAAGTAGCAGTGGCAGCAATGGTCTCTCACTTGGCTTCATGCCTGAACCATTTCAGAATCACGCTTTTGAAAAAAATCACTCAGATGAACAAAGGTCATGGGGAGGCATGCTTTTTGCTTAACATTTGTCAGGACACTTGCAAATCGGAACAAAAATGTATCTTAAATCATGCAGTATCAAATCACTACATCATGATCTGTAATGTGCCCAATGTCATACAGTCATTTAATAAGGAAAAGAACAACATCAACGTCTTATGTAAGAACTCTCTACCTATTAATCAAAAAGCACAAACTAGAAGTTTTCTGTTGACTTTTTAAGTGAGTGTATGCTTTTCTCTCTCTGTTTTTGCATTCCAAAGTTATACAAAGGTTATGCTAAAATGGCCAAATGCCAGAGCGGAATTTTTTCAGGGGAAAAAAAAAAAGAGAGGAAGATTAGCAACTTTTATGTGGTTTAACAAATCAAGCCTCTGTTGGTATGATTACCAGGTAAATGGCTGACTGTGATAACCACTTAACAGGGTTACTTCTCTTTAGTCTTTACTACATCTATTTAATCCTGCTGCTAGAATAATCTTCCTAAATACATCACTCACCACCTCAAAAACTTTTCATTCCTTGTTCTCTATCCCAACTCTTTCACCAGCATTTTCCTTTCACAGTCTGATTCTGACCTCCCTAGACAGTTGAAGCTTCCAAACTTCCCTTCATATGTCCCTTCCTATATATTCAAAGCAGATTTCAGTCTGTCCTCAAGCTACTCAGTATGTGTCTGCCTTGGTACCTTTGTTTCTTGTCAATAGGAGTCCCTTTCCCGAATCTTCACCCATCAAAATTCTACCTATTCCTCAAATTTTAGCTCAAGTGGTCATTTTTTTTCTCCATACAACTGTCTCTATTCAACCCTGTTAGAGCTCGTCTTTCCCTTCTTTGTACTCCAAGAGGACTTGAGCTGTCTTGAACTATGGTCACTAGAGTTCGATCTTTATCCCCTGAATTCCAAGTTTCTAAAGATCATCCCCTTTTCACTTTTTTTTGTACCCCTCAGAGCATGGAGCACTGTGACTTAATCACACTGAACTGTACTGCATATTTGATATGTAGAAAATCATCAATAATAGCATTTACATCTTTTCTGATAAGCAGTCCATACAAGGAATCCTTCAAAGGGAATTTCTTAATTGGCTCACCAACTCCTGGACTTCGTGGTTTCTGCTACAGACGAAACCCCCACAAAGCCCATCTGATATACACGCATTACCCCAAAAGAGCAGCCAATTCTCTCCTGACCCAGTAAGAAACTGAAGAAGGAAGACATGTGCAGGAGGAAACACCAAAACCACAAATATGGAAACAGTGTTTGTGAACCTCTTTCCGCCAGATCACAGACATCTTTAATTTCATCACACTTCCTTAAGGAGCAAGTTGGGAAATAGGGAAGAAGAAAAAAAATACCTTTAAGCTTATTTTTTTTTAAGTCTTCCAAATTTGTAGATTAGGTCATCTGTAACCCTAAGGAGAATAATGCGCAATCTCTGAGAATGAATCTAACGTTTCTTGCCCTTTTGACTAGTATCAAGTGAAGAATGCATCTAGATTTCAAAACTCCAATCACTAGCAATTAACACAAGGTAACTGCTGGGCAAAATGCGTGCGCGAGCGCATGCTCAGTCGCTTAGCTGTGTCCAACTCTTCTGCGACCCCATGGACTGTAGCCCGGTCAGGTTCCGTCCATGGAATTTTCCAGGCAAGAATACTGGAAGTGGGCTGCCATTTCCTACTCCAGCAGTAGGGCAAAATAGATATAAATAAAAAACTAACCATAACTCTTGTTGGTTATCCATTTTTAATATAGCAGAAATGCATATTCTATGTACTTTCAAAATATAACTGACCTCGGGGGAAATCTAAGCATGAGTATTATACAAACACATGTGCCAAAGCACATGTGCAGGCTTCAGTCCTTCCTATACCACGAACCACTTTCTGTCACCACCTTCCAGTTCGAGTTCTAAAGTGGCACTTGAGATCGACATACACACTACTATATTTAAAACAGATAACCAACAGTAGCTACTGTATAGCACAGGGAACTCTGCTCAATATTATGTAACGACCAAATGTGAAAAGAATTTGAAAAAGAATAGATACATGTGTATGTATAACTGAATCACTTTTCTGTACACCTGAAACACTGTACCACTGTTAATCAACTTTACTCCAATATAAAATAAAAAGTTAAAAAAAGAAAATAATAACTCTTGAGAGTCCAAAAATCAAACTCATCTCTGTCTCCATTATAACTGAGTTGCTTTTTTCCTAGATTTAATAGATGCAATGAACACACATAAGCAAAAGCAAAAGATGAGTCTAAATATAACTTGTCAAAAATTACAGCTAATTTAGGGTGGTGTTTGAAATAAAGTGTTCTTCTACTTTTTATGAATGTATTGCTGATGAAAATATTACAACTTAATATTTTTATACTCAGCATCATAATTAGGGCTTTCCTGGTGGTGCAGTCAATGAAGAATCTGCCTGCAATGCAGGAGACCTGGGTTCAGTCCCCGGGTTGGGAAGATCCCCTGGGGGAGGAAACGGAAACCCACTCTAATATTCCTGTCTGGGAAATCCCATGGACAGAGGAGCCTTGCAGGCTACAGTCCATGGGGTCACGAAGTGTCAGACACACCCAAGCGACTAAACCACCACTACCACATCATGATGAAAATAATATGAGTATGAAAAGTATTTCAAAACAATGTATCTTCTGAAAGCAATATACCCAAAGAAGAAGAATTTTATTAGTTTCCTGCTGTATTCGTAAATATAACTGTCATTTGGACCAACAGCCAAAAAACAAAGATTATGGTAAAAATTCTAGAATTTCACCAAAGCAAGTCTCTTACTCCAATAATAATTCTTAAACACCTAAAACAATCAAATACACCAGACGATCCATTTTATTTCTTAATGTCTCAACAATGCCCCTAGATGGATAATTTATTAACAATAAAGTCAAATAAAAACTGAAAATTGCTTACTAGAAAATGTTTATAAATGTTGAAGTAATACCCCAAGTATATCCCCTACAGAGTAATTTTGTCCTTCTGCAAGTCACACAGCTGTAGTGTAACAATAGCCTTTTCAACTGTACCATGAAAGTAGATATTCCTATACTCTCCATATTATTCAACACTGGTAAATTATTCAATCTAAAAGTGGACTCTCTTTATTCAATCTGAAACTGGGGTCCCTGACCCCTAAGATATTTGCTGGGGTTAAGCTTAGGTTTGTGGTTTTATCAAAGCGAAGACTTCTAAAGCTGGGCTGTCCAATCTGATAGCCACTAGACACAAATGGCTATTTAAATTTCAATTAATCATAATTAAATCTGAAATTCAGTTACTCAGTTACATTTATCGTATCTCCAGTGCTCAAAGGCTACACGTGGCTCTCATATTGGTCAGCACAGAATCTAGTGCTTTTCCATCATCACAGAAAGTTCTACTGTACAGTTCCAGTCTAAGGATGACCAGTCTTACAGGTCATATTTGCTTTAGTTTCACTGTTTTAAGGCAAAGTGAAAAAATTGATACTGCCACCTGTCAATTTTCTTTTTTTATTTCTAGGCTGAAAATCAAATCTTTATGATGTTTCAGGATAGATTTCCCACTGCCTCAGGATCCAAAAATAAGAAAGAAAAAAAAGTGGTCCCCTGGAAGAATCAAAGAAAACAAAACTACAACAACAAAACAAAAACTCCACCACGGTCCATAAAGTATGCAGGCTGTTCCACCTATGAGAACCTCAGTGATTGGCATGTTGAACAAAAATAATCCTCCCATTATTTAGAAACTGCTCACATCTGCTACACAAACATACTGTCTTGATAGATACATGTATTTTCACCTAACCAACAAGATATACCTCCTGTGGCTAAAAACTGGCTAGTGTACTCAACATGGTCAAGTGATACAAACATGGGTTTTGAAACCAGACAAGAGCTGAGTCCTGTAGTCCTTCATACATGCTCACTAGTTACATGACTTTTGAGCAAGTTACTGAATCGTTTTGCATCTGAATGTACCAAAAAAAGAAAGAAGCAAAAATCAGGTCAACTTCCCAAGCGATCATGATCAGTATCAAAGAAGAAAAGGTGGGACTTTCCCGGCAGTCCAGTGGTTAAAATTTTACCTTCCAATGCGGACGGTGTGGATTGATCCCTGGTCAGGAAGCTAAAATCCTGCATGCCTCGGTAGCCAAAAAAACCAAAACATAAACCAAAACATACAGAAGCAATACTGTAACAAATTAATAAAGACTTTAAAAATGGTCCATATCAAAAAAAATTTTTTTAAAACAAGAAGATAATGTATACGTGGCATTAAGTAGCACAGTATGTGACACAATCAGTTGCACTGGCAACTATTCTGTCCTTCTATAGAAGACCAAAAAAAAAAAGACAACCCTCACAATAATAATGCCATTAATAATAGCTATTAGGAAACTGAATCTCTTTTTAAAAAAACAGCTTTACTGAGAAATACCTGACACATTATACAAATCATCCTTTTGAAGTGTATAAATCAATGTGCATCAAGTCTTCTAATACATAATTTAACATTATCCAGCACCCATTAAGGGCTATGACTACATAAGGTTCTAGGGTAGTGGTTCTCAAACAGGGACAAGTTTGCCCACCAGTGCATACTGGGAAATGTTTGGAGACATTTTTGATTATCATGATAGGTGCAAGCTATCTAATGGATAGAAGCCGGGGATGTCGTCAAACATCCTACAGTGCATGGGACAGCCCTACAATAAAGAATTATCCAGTCTAAAGTGCCAATAGTGCTTATGTTAAGAAACCTGTTGTTGGGATACAAAGATGAACAACAGACAGTATCTATCTGAAGCTTACTGTCTGGTGAAAGAGTGCGAGGTGGAAACTGAGCACAGGAGGCTAGAGTTGCAGAGAGAAGAGGACGCTTAAGTCAAAACATATTGGAAGACAAACAGAAATTTGCCAGGAGTACTTAGGATGGAAAGGAGTGATTTCATGTAGGGGGAACAGGACAGAAACAATGCTGATATGCAGAAAGCATGTTGGAATCTAAGAAGATTCTAGGAGTTGAGAATGGTGAGAGCTCAGGAGAGAATGAGAGAATAGAAGATTACACAGGAGCCGGATCATTGTGATTTTGTATGCCATGCTAGGAAAGAATTTGGAGTTGATCTTTTAATCAGTGGTCAATGCAAACTTTCTGTAATGAGCCAGATAGGAATATCTTTAGGCCACATGGTCTCTGCTACAACTACTCAGCTTGGTAATCACAGCGAGGAGAAAGCAGCCATTGATGATGCATAAACGAATGAAGGTGGCTATCTTCCTTTAGAACTTTATTTATGGGTACTCAAATTTGAATGTCATATAATTTTCTAGGTTAATAAAATATTCTTCTCCTTTTAATTTTCTCCTACCAATAAAACTGTGAAAACCATTCTTTATCTGTGGGTTGTACATAAGCAAGTTTGCCAAGTCCTGCTAGAGTGAATACACAGGACTTCAAGGTGACAAGTCAGCTTATAGGATAAAAAACGAAACAGAACATTTCTCTTGAGATCTCTGGAAAGACTGACCGTCTTTTAGCAATTCCTGCTAAAGAATAAATGGATGTGGGCCTAAGTTTTGTCCACAGCTTGCTTGCAATACTTACAATGAGGTGGTATGCTAACTAAAAGAATGAAAAGCTCATTTCAGGCTACTGTGGTGAAATGACATTTACCTAATGCAGATATAAATTTCTTCATAATTAGTGGGCACTTGACACTAATGTAATCTGATCACTGCAGCAAAGTCATCCTTAAACTAACTCCCCAGTACTGACAGAGTATGTCCTTGAAATAAGCGAATTAGGGCTAAGTGATAAAAAAGTACCAGCTATTAAGAAACAACCCCATATTTATAATCATCTGTTACAATGAAGGAAAAAAAACCCAATACTTCATCGTGTCAGTATGAGAGGTATGACACAGGGCACCTGAAACACAGGTTAGGAGTTCTCACTATCTTAGTCTTGATATTATTCCAAGGCAAATTCTAGAAATTTTAAACTACTGGAAACCATTTACCTTTAATTTTCAAGAGAGAGAGGTCTGATAACATAGATTCGATTGTGAAGAAAATATGTCACTTTTAGTCAATTTAAAAATGTTTTATTTAAAAAAAACTGTAAGAGAAATATACAACATAATAACCTGGAGAAACATTTCTTTAAAAAACTTGTTTCTTCCTGATTCCAATTTTTTATGATTTTTAATAGCCACAGTGGTGTACTATTATAACTAAAGTCATTTCAAATCTAAACAACTGTCATTCACATCTTTGATGTGGTTGACTCTTATGGATAATTATGATTTTTCTTAGGGACAATAATCATATGTCAAAAGGATTGTTTTGAGGATTAATTCATTTGTTTGTAATTTAATTATATAGTGCCTGGTATATAATATACGCTTCACTGAGGTTGAAAGTGTAAGTCGCTCAGTCGTGTCCAACTCTTTGCAACCCTATGGACTATACAGTCCATGGAATTCTCCAGGCCAGAATACTGGGGTGGGTAGCCTTTCCCTTCTCCAGGGGATCTTCCCAATCAAGCCATCTAACCCAGATCTCCCACATTGCAGGAGGATTCTTTATCAGCTGAGCCGCCAGGGAAGCCCAAGAATACTGGAGTGGGTAGCCTATCCCTTCTCCAGTGGATCTTCCTAATCCAGGAATTGAACCGGGATCTCCTGCATTGCAGGCAGATTCTTTACCAACTGAGCTACCTGAGAAGCCCTAACTAAGGTCAGGTGTCATTAACACAAAATATTTTACAGTCACTACTTCAGCTTCTCTCTAAATGCTTCACCACAACAGAATTCTCCCAACTTTAAATACTTTTCAAAAATTCAAGAACCAAAAGAATCTAGAAATTGCATGATCCAGCTATATACTATACAAGTGGATAGACTGAAGTTGAACATGCCTGGTTTTAAGTCCTGGTGACACCAGCCCATTAGCTCAGTTAATTCTGCCAAAACCTTGATTTCCTAATTTATAAAATGGAGATTAAATAAGATAATGCTGTAAGGTACTGAGTTCAGTGACCAGCACATACTTTTAAAATCAATAAATGTTCACTATTATTATTGATTTTAATCTTCCTACCATGAAATTTTATTTCTTTTTTCCATCTTTTGAAGAAATGTGTGTAAGGTGCCCCATATTTGTTTTGAATGTGACTCTTATCTAACCATACTACCAGGCCATACTGGACTGAGGCAGACCATTTAAAATATTTATTTTCCAAATCAGGCAAACTACCTCTCCCTTTTTTTGTGTGACTCTTTCGTTAGTGTATACCACAACTTCAAAATATTTTAATAAGTCTTCCAAAGCTTCAATTTTTCCAACTCTGTCCCATGGATCTTGGGAATACATATGTAAAAACCTGCTAAATATGTCTGTGAAATGCTTTGTTAAAGATTACACAATCAGGAACAAAAGATGGTGTTTTTGGAGATTCCAAGCAGTTGTGGGCCAGTGAATGTAACAGAAAGCACCCTTCCAATTCATTTGCTTCAAAGGGCTAAGGAAATAACCTATTTCCTTTTCCCTCTTTTCTATCTGGTTTCTCTGATGTGTTCCCAGATACTCAAAGAAAGATTCAGATATCCATGAAATCTTAATATGCCTGTTTGAAGCCAGGAAAAATAAAGAACAGTACGCCCATATTTAAGACCAGAAGAGTCCATCAGTACTTGAGGGGGAATTTGGTTCAGTCTTGGAAATTACTGAAAGATTCTTTCTTCTGCGGTTAACATGGAAGTCATGTCAGATGGCTTAAATCTGCATGGAATTCCACAACCCTGAAGCATGCTCCGAAAGCCATCCTACGAACTTGGCAATTACTCCAACTGCCTAAATCTTCATCTGTTGCCAGATAAGCTGCAACAGTTTTTGGCCTTGCCTTATAGCCCTTGCACTTGACATCATTTAGCCTAGACTCAGCCCTTGACCTTGCCTTGATAGCTGGGGAAGAGTTCAGAGGGACCGAACCTCAACAGAAACAATCTCAAGTGTGAAAGGTTCTACCCAAGGCTTCTCTCAACGAGTGCTCTTTAACATTGATCTTTAATCTCATAAGTTCAAGAGAATGGGATAATTGCAAATTCCCCCTTGTATCAGAGAACATGAAGCTCGTAATTTGTTGTTCTTGTTCTTTGTTTTCGTTTTTGCCTTAAGGCAAAAGTACAAAGGCCATAAGGGTAACCTGAAAGGCTCCTCTCACTCTAAGGATTCTTTTTATCAGCTTTGTTCATCTGATTGAACGCTACTTAGCTTTTCCTTTAACTTTGGATATTTGACGGGTTCCTAAACACACTGAGACTTTTTCCACAAAAAGGAGTCCACTTGACTGGATCAGAAACCAGTACTTACTTCTGGAAACAGAACCTTTTACTAGAGACAGATCAATCAGGGTGGTGGCATTTTTTTGAACTTTGCTTGAATTCTTTGATATTTTCCTGTTAACCCATGTAGATCTGCTCTGGAGCTTCTTATTGACGGGGCAGGGCTCTGGCTGTATCTCCTGCTTTTTGTCTTTCCTTCTCTCCAGCTTGCCTCCTTAGCATTGAACAAAGTATGCAGCACACTAACCAGGTACATGTGTACTGATTTGCTCTTACCACAATACTTCATGGTATCCAGGGTACTTTGTCTCTCTCCCTCCCTAAATTTAGTTCTGGATATGGTATTTTGACCAGTCGATGGAGTGCAGAAACTCACTGTGTAAGCCTGTCACTAACATCTATATCCTTAACATGAATTCCAGTGTTACAGGATCTTCTGAAAAGACACAGAATTTTGTCTGGGTTTGACCTAGGGCAATGGATTACAGCTCACGTGGCCACAGAGGGGAAGATTACTGATTTGGTAGATGACCAGAGACCCAGAACAAGCAATGACACTTACTTGCAACAACTCCACCTAGACTCAAGTCATTTTGGAACAGTGTCTTGAGTTATGGACATAACCCTAGATTTGGAACTTTTGACCTAGTTGTAATTAAAATTAGCAAGTGAGTAGGCCCTTGTGCTAACTGGCATTCTATCTTGTGAAAAGAAGAAGGGGAGGTGATTATAGGTACCTAACATCAAATTTAGTAAAAAGCACTAGATAAAAAAACCTGAAGTGTGATTTAATGATCTAAGAAGTTAGGCAAAAGCGTCAAATCTGAAGAATTTAAAAAATGGCTATAGGTCAAAGCATTAAAACTACTTTGGGAATGGAGTGGCTATAAGGGGAACCCAGTGAGGAATCTGCCAGGGGTTAATTGCACCCTGCATGAAAAGCAGTTAACAAGTGAGAATTAGAACACCCAGGAGGAAAAGAAAAATGTTTCCAGTGCCATAAGAAATAAACAACAAAGGAGGAATATTTCCTTTGGCTACCACTATGTCCTTTTCAAAAGCTCAGAGGAGCTATGGGGAATGCCAAGGACTGGTTTTCTCTCAACTCCCTCTGAAACATTTGTCTTCATTACCACTCTTTTTAATCAGGGCTCCTTCATGAGTGTTTCTGCTCAGCCCCTAAGGGGCAGCTCTGGTCTGCGATAAATCAGAGTCCACACCGCAAGTCACTAATCAGCACTCCCAGGGAAAGAAAAACAGAGAAGTGCAGACCACTATGCTGAAAAGGCCTGGGGGCTCACAGGCCTCAAGGAAGAAAGGCCTTAACGCAGAAATAATAAATGAGTGGAGGTGGACGAGGACTCCAGTGCCTAGGACTTATTTCAAAATCTCAAACACAAATTGTTCACGCTTAGTTGTAAAAGTTTAGAAGATAATTTCGTTGCAGCAATGTGAGGGAGATTATGTATGGGTCTGCTTATTAACAAGTCGAATCTGTACCCCCGGCTCAATGATTTCCATACCTAATTCACAGATGTCATTAGGAAATAAAAAAATTCCTGGTGAGAACTCTAATATCTATAATATGACTTTACTTTGCTTAAATGAGATTAGCATCATAAATTATGAACATATTACATTTTTTCCTCTGGAAAAGATCTTGGAAATAATCTTAAAAAAAGATTAAATGCAGTTGCTGTAAGTCACCAGAGCTGGTTAGTAGCAGAGTTTCCTCTAGAAACCAGGATTCCAAACACTTCATACAACCACAGATCTCATGCATGACTCAAATACTGGAAAAAACACCACTTAACAGAGATAGAAAAGTGAAAAGGAGAATATGACTTAGGAAATGTGGGCTACAACCCTATGTCCACCACTTAATCGCTTTCCTTGGTTAAATCACCGAACACTGTGAGTCTCAATTTCTTTGTCTGTGAAATGGGGTTTACATATTTCCCAAATATACTATAGGGCTGCTGCAACATATACATTGGGCTGGTCAAAAATTTCATTTGGGTTTTTCCATAAGATATTACAGAAAAAGAACTTTCTGGATAACCCAATACAAGGTATTATTTAATTACTATAAACAACTTTTCTGAGAGCTTAAATGGATTTAAGAGCTACCAGGATGTAAAACTGAGAAAACTCACTTTTCAGAGGAAGACAGATCCAGATTTGGCAAATAATTCCAGGACCCTAGGATACAAGCTTAGATATGAAATCACTCCCGAGATACAAAATCAGACCACAGTGTGGAACGCAAATTTGCAAGCCAAGAATTCAGTTCACGGCTTCCAAAACAGATGCTAATTTTTCTAATAACAAACCTAAGACTTACTTTATATCCACCTGCCTATGACAAACTGAGGACGGCAGGGAGTCCAGAAAGATATCATAGGTGACACTTAGCCAAATACATGACTCTGTGCAGCAATAAAGGCAAACACCTGCCGAGGAGCCAAGATCTGGTGCCATTCCAACTTTGCTGGCATTTTATTGCTTGTTGCATGTGAAAGCTAAGGCATGATAATGTCATCTCAGCATGGCCTGGTAGATATGGATACTGTCCTTACACAGAGCACAGAGGAGCCCCAATGCCTCTATGAGGCAGAGTCATAGCGATCCAAAAGTGCTAGTTTTCCTCCACTCAAATAACATTAAAATATAGCTAACGAATGAGCATCCATCAAAGTGATAAACGCTTCCTGCATCTAACTGCATAAATCAGCCTCCTGCTTTTCCTTTTGAAACCAGAAACTTTGTTTGTCACTGACTTTATGAAGAAAAGCTCTCACAAGACCTCGGGAGAAACAGTTTGATACTGATCTTAGGAGCCAGGATTGGAACTGCTTGGAGCCCAGCTGAACTAAAAAGAACAGTTCGACTGGACTACAGGTGCTTGAAGAAGGGATATATAAGAAGCATGGCTAGAATTGTGAATTTTCATTAAAAAAATAGACTTTATACTGTAAAATGGGAATAATGACATGATAAAAGCAGTATTTGTGGAATAAGTTTCTATCAGCGTTATGTAGGGCTTCCCTGGTGGCTCAGACAGTAAAGAATCTACCTGCAATACAGGAGACCCAGGTTGGATCCCTGGGTCAGGAAAATCCCCTGGAGAAGGGAGTGGCAACCCACTCTAGGCAGTATTCTTGCCTAGAGAATCTTATGGACAGAGGAGCTGAAGGCTACAGTCCATGGGGTTGCAAAGAGTCAGACAGGACTGAATACACACACAAACACACAGGGTAAACTAGGAGAAGTGGCATGGCCAGAGAGACTAACATTTAGGGGGCCAATCTGGACACTGCTGCAGTGCTCAGGCAAGAGGTAATTCAGAATCAGTTTTGTGGTTATTCTGATGGATGGGGACAAGGCTTGTACTGACTATTCTCTTGGACAGAAGAGAATGATATTGTAATAGCGAAGAACAAATCTCACTCTATATTAGATCTGTTTCTTTTATTTTAACCTTTATAAACTATCGCTTTTGCTTGAAGTGAAGAATGTTGCCTATAGTCTGAAATATTAATATATAAGACAGACCATTCTCAAGGCTCTGATCTCTAACGGTGTAGCACTTTTTCATTCACATCGACATTAAAAGATAAACAACAGAGAATAACATTTGTCTTATTGGGAGTTTTACAGGAACATTGTGACCTGATCTATGAAGACAGCTGCAAGAACAAAGGATTCTAACACCAAGAAGTGTGCCGCAACCAACGAGATCCCTCCCTCACCTTGCCTTTAATTTAACAATAGTTCCCTGAAACCACTTTGGAGACTACAGAGTTCTTTAGGGCATTAGCCACCCATTTTCCTCGCATGGCCTTGCAGTAAACCTTTCTCTGCTCCAAACTCAGACGTCATTTTGGTATCATTTGGCCTCAGTGTGTGCTGGGCACACAAACTGGCATTTGGTATTAATGTTAAGGAAATCATACAGATTAGTTTCTCATAGTTAACTGGGAAGATATTCTATTTGTTGGTTTATAAGGAGCTCCGAAAGTTAGAATAAAGAGGAATACTGATGCAATTGTTATTAAGTACTATTAAGAATCTGAAAGAGCTTTAGATAAAAAAAAGTATTGACTGTAAATTTAGAATTAGTCATTATGAACTTAGTCAAACTGAATGTGGGTCTTTCAGCTGTCTACCAAATATGTGATCAGAACAACTGGGCAGATGCTATTAGGGAATCATCCACATGCTCTGGGGGACCTGCCAGCTATCTAAGCCACAGAAGCAGAGTGTGGGCAATAATGCCATGGAATCCAACATGGCCTTTATGAACAACAACAGACCAAGAATCACTCGTGGTCTGAAGAAGAGCATCAACAGATTCGTTAAGTACAGATATGGACTGTATTTTTCTTTCAAATGTTGCAATTAAGCCAGATATAATTTAATGTTGTGCTGTGAGAAATGAAATCAGTCTGCCTTTACACACAAAAATGCGCTTCCCTGGTGGCTCAGTGGTAAAGATTCTGCCTGCCAGTGCAGGAGACAGGGGTTCAATACCCAGGTTGGGAAGATTCCCTGGAGAAGGAAATGGCAACCCCCTCCAGTATTCTTGCCTGGGAAATCCCATGGACAGAGGAGCTTGGTGGGCTACAGTCCATGGATCACAAAAGAGTTGGATACAACTTAGCGACATAACACCACCACCACACAAAAACGGCTTCTATAGACCATGAAGAGTAGCCCGGCAGAAGAAATAAATCAAGGTGTGTTTTCTAAATATGGGCAGAACACAACATACAGAAATTCATGGGAAAACGAAAGGCATCTAAGAGAGGTTATAAAACTGAGGATCAGCACCTTATATTGTACAAGACCTCCCCCGTGAGAGCAAAGCTCCTCCTCTCTGTTCCTGAGGTGCTGTAAGGAACGCCTTGAAAGTTGAAAGTCAAGACTGGCTGCTAAAAAGCAGCCCCTCTCAGATATATTCTCCTTTCTGACAAATACCCACCCACCAGCAGGCCTGGGAAACACATGGCGACCAGAGCAAGTTGTCAAAACTTATCATTATAAAATGTCCATCTTCTAAAAGTACAACCTCTGCTCAACACAGTGTTTTCCTTGGAAGACGGCTCTTCTGAGAGCTATAAAAAGGTAGTTAGAATTGATGAGGTAAGCTCCTATAGTCGAACTAACAATCGTGTCAGAAATGTAAAGGTGAATAACGATGGTGGAATGCTTAACCAAAACCCCTAAACAATAAGGATAACAAAATTCATTAATTATGTCCTTCTACTTCAAAGAATTTCATAATTCTTAGCATTCCTCTCTAAAGAAAAGAAAGCTGCGCGCGAGTTATATGGCCCTCCTCCTTTAATTTCCTTTCTTATTCCATACCCTCAGGTGGCTAGCCTGGTGCTACATGGCCTAGGCTACATATAAGTTCACAGCTCTTTGCCTGATCTCATGATCCTCTACCAAAACAGCATTTTCAGATGTGTTTCCTGTCTAGTTCTGCCATTGCGTGAGTGTTTCCTTGGCTGGATCAGCTGCCAAATTAAGTCCCTTTGGTAAAAAAAAACCTGCAGGGAACTCAACATAGCCCTGTCCCCCCTCCACCTTAGGTCTGACATCCGGAAGTAACTTAGGAAGCACTCTAATGGTTACCAAATTTTTGGAAACTTATTTAACTTTCCTGAGCTAAACATGTGTTTAGGAGAGACGGCATCACTAATCATCACTTGACCTTGTGACAGACCAAAAGTTGCTGATTTTTTTCCTTAAAAAAAAAGAAAAAAACAACTTCTATCAGCTAGCACAATGATGTAAATGCAAAATCATGCTGTGAGATGACTGCAAACATGCTGATTTCCAGATGTTTGACAAGATAATGCAGAAACACCAAAAAAGAAGGCAAAGAGTTTCTGTCACAAACTCTGCTTGGTTACTTGCTTTCTGGAGACTATACACAGCTGTCAAACTGTTTAAGATAAAGAAGAACTAAAGGCTTCTTGTTACTTGTCAAATTCTAATCCACTGACTCTGGGTAAAAAGAACTTTGTCTGAATAAAGATTTTTCTCTGTACAAAATTTTTTTCCAAATTTGTTGTTACTACCTGTGATCAAAAATAACTGCAGTGTGATTTACTCAAATATATATTTATTGTTTGGCTTCCCAGGTGGCGCTAGCGGTAAAGAACCCATCTGCCAATGCAGGAGATGGGAGGAGTCGCAGCTTCGATCCCCTGGAGGAGGGCACGGCAACCTACTCCAGTAGTCTTGCTTGAAGAATCCCATGGACAGAGGAGCCTGGCAGGCTACAGTCTATGGGGTTGCAAAGAGTCAGACACAACTGAAGCGACTTAGCATGCACACACATATTTATTGTTGCCATACCTTTTATTTAAATAAGCTTGTACACCAATCATAGAAGGTACAAATGTGGAGCAAAGCTCTGCACATTCTGCCAAATATCCCCTTTATACATCAGCCATCGATAAAATCATGTCAAAACAGAACCTTACTTGGCCTGTCTCTGCTGCATCTGCTTCTTTTTATAGACTCATCCTTGACTCACACTATTCCTGGTGGAAGCCTTCCCCTCAAAATCCAGATCTAGCTGTCAGATTTGCAGTATCCAAAAAAAAAAAAAATGTCTAAAATGAATGGGTTCCTTAAAAGAAAAGCCAAACTTTGGGTAATTACATGCAAATTCCTTAATCACATTAACTAAGCTCAATGGGAACTGTGGTGTTTCTTTCCTAAATATCTTCTCCAGAGCCACATAAATGTAATACAGATTCTTTATCCAAAGGGAAATCCAACATAAAGACTCCCCCTTGGCAAAATGTTGGTTTCAAGTGTATGCTTCTTGTCTGTTTCATGCAGCTAGAAGCAGTGTATGTGTATGTATATATATGCATGTTGTTGTTCAGTCACTCAGTTGTGCCAATTCTTTGCTACCCCATGGACTGCAGCACACCAGACTTCCCTGTCCTTCACTATCTCCCAGAGTTTGCTAAAACTCATGTCTATTGAGTCAATGATGCCATATTTATATCACCCTCCTCACACCTCATCCAACCCTCAAAAGAAACAAGGGGGGCAAATGGATTCAGAGAATATCAGGAATATTTGCAAGTACATCGTTTATCAACAGTGTTAGATGTTACCGCAATTTAGTATTACTTGCTTCTTTCCCACTTCTGGGCTAAGAAGAGGATTCTACTTCCCCATCCCCTTAAAACTCTAACCCACCAGTCTCAGAACTTTTTGTGATAATGTAAATGTTCTACATTTTGTGTTGTCTGGTACGGTAGATTTAAAATGCGGCTAGTGCCACTGAGGAACTTAATAGCAAATTTTATTTAATTTTCATTAATTTGGTGGCTCAGCTGGTAAAGAATCCACCTGCCAGTGTAGGAGACAAAAGAGATGTGGGTTTGATCCATGGGTTGGGAAGATCCCCTGGAGGACAAAATGGCAACCCACTCCAGTATTCCTGTCTGGAAAATTTCATGGACAGGGAGGCCTGGTGGGCTACCGTCCATGGGATCGCAAAGAGTCGGACATGACTGAGCACACAATTTGACTTTAGATAACCAAATGCAGCTAGTGGCTATTGCATTGGACAGCACAGTTCTAACCCGCAAATTGTGAGCAGAAGTGACCAGTGTGACATCTCCAATGTCCTCTTTCCCCTGCCAAGTCACCTGCAGTAATTTGATGATGAAACTTCAGTTAATCAAGGTCCAAGAGTAGAGACAGCATGAAGCAGAGACTCCTGAAACCTCTGATGGACAATAGTTTAGCCAGAAAAGTCACCAAATGTACAAGAAAAAAGGAGAGCAAGAACTGATCTTTGCGAAGACCGTATGGGTCAAATATTATCCACAAAAAGCTCAAGAAGCTCCTGCTTCACATGTACAGGTGGTGGTGGAATGAGAAGGGGAAAGGCAGCTGCTCAATCTGCCTAAAACTATTCCTAAAGGTGGAACATAATATAAAACTTAAGAGCCTGTGACAGAGGGTATATGACTTAAGACATTGTACTAACAGCTCAGAAAAATAACCCAAGAGGAAATTTTAACACCTTTTATGTTGCTGTTGCCATGGAAGATATTTTTGTATTCAAAGCAGCAAAAATATATTTCTGAGTAACAAAATTTCCCACAAAGAAAAAAATCCCCTAGTCATGAAAGAGTTAAAATTGACCAAAATTAGACACAGTTCATGTTAAAGGTTAGAAGAATAATCAGTCATTTGAAAAACACTACATAAACATTTTTCCGGATGCAATTTTCAGTCCAAGGATACATTTCCCAGTAGAAATCAGCAGCTAAAAAGGAAATCATTTCGTCTCCATAAGTGCCAAATTGTATCCTGATTTTTCCTGGTCTGGCTCAACTTTCAAAACTAGTGGTTCAACTTCTGCAATCTTTCACCCAATGACTATGTAAACACATCTTTGTAAGACAGACATAATCCTTGGGTGGGCCAATTTATGTTGGATTATGAAAATACTTAAAATACAAAATCATATAATGACTGTTGTCCTTTGGTTTTTCAGTAAAAGGAAAGGAAAATCCAGTTAACATAGGCAGTAGTTCCTGTGAAGATAATATGACACACATACATTGCTTTCTCTTTTTCCAATGTTTTTGAAAATAAATATTACTGACAAATCAGTAAAGCATTGCATCATATTTTGGCAAAATGGTATGTAAATTAAGATTTGCAAATATACCTCCGACGTGCTCCATCACATGCCACTCAATTGGAATGAATTAAACTACTCGCACGAGGCCAGGAAAAATTCTCACCCTTGGAAATACTTTGGATCCTCAGTATTCGGTCAGAGGTTATAGAAACATTAGTTTTAAGGATAAAGTAATCTTAAGTAAAAACCAAAGATTCATTCAGAATTTATTACTGCCTCTGATTCATATGTATCTCAGATTATTCAGAATGCTTCATAACACAATTCAAGCAGACTATCGAGCCTATCGCTAGAAAAAACCATAAATTGTAAATCTTCATAGAAAGATAAACTCTGTTTTTTCACTTCTCCCTTGAAATTCTAGAGCTTTTATGGTCAGCTACAAAATGCATCATGAAAAGCCTATCTTCAAAATTCAGCGTGTGGAGGGGAAGAATTTTAACTTTTCCTCCAATGAATAAAGTTATGTAAAAGAAGACATTTGAGGAGTCTTTGGAGAGTGCAGAATAAATGATTGCTGTAAGATCTGGAAAAGTTCGGTAGAACGTTAAGAGATTTTCACATCTGTGTCTATACATTCATGTCTTGGGAATAATGTATCTTCAAAACCATTCACAGAAAAATGTTGTCAAGTACTCCTTCCTTCAGTAAGCAAAGCTTAAGAGTTGCAATCACAAACATTTCATTGTACCACATGTTATTGAGAATTACACCAAATATCCATGATTATATAATCACAAAAATGATTCCTGCCAATACTATTAAAAACTATAACAAAGCAAAGAATTTTAAGTAGATTAATTCAACAAATGTTTTACAAATTATAGTATAATTCTATGAAAATCTTCTAGTGGCTATATTAGTCCTTCACGTTTGCTCCTGAGAACACAAACAAGTGTGTCACTGAAGCAGCCTGAACAGACTATAGCAATGAACACAGAACAATGCACATTTTCTTCCTTGTGTTAGGAGAGGCCAATGAATGATATGATTTTTTAATTCACAAAATTTTAACTGAACATAAGATTATACTAGAATTGCATTTTCCTGTTGAAACGACTTGTTCTGCCCAAACCATGAAGTGTTTCATTGAGTATTTTCATTTAACTATAACTTGAAAGACACAAAATTTTTAACTTGTTGTCACAATTAGAAAATCTTTATTTCTTCTGAAAATAAACGTATACAAATGTTCGAAACTAAAAATTAAAGGCTGATTATTTAAATTTTGCTTTTAAATTAAAATATTTTGCATTCCTTGTCCATTTAAAAAACACTCTCCAATGAAAGTCACCATTATTTACAAGTGAAGAAAGAAAAGGGAATTTGTCTTACTTCTCCCCACTCCTCACTTCGCCATTGTCACCTGTATCTATTTCCAGGAAGCTAAGATTCATTAGGCTTAATCTGCCTACTAAATGAATAAACAAAGGATTTCTCTGTCACTAGAGGCCAGGTGAGCTGATAGCATCTTCTGACACAGAAAATCATCTGTACCATACAGCTCAGGAAATTACCTGCTGCAATCCCACACCTGGGATCATTTGGCAGGTAGATCTTTAATGCTGAGTAATGTATGGAAAATTGACTATAACCATTTTTTCAAAGGACTGAAAATCTTCCATATTTTAGAAGAACATTTTTTATGAAATTAACTTAAGTTACCAAGGAAAACTAGTGAAAAACAGAGCAAGTTTTCCATGACTTCCCCCTAAAAACCAACAATGGATGTAAGAAACAATGTCAAAGTGCCAACATGCAATGAAATAAGAGCTGATACAACACCAATATTTTTATGAATCACAAAATCTTAAAACACACACACGTATATATACACATATATATATATGCAATTCTAGGACAGAATATGATCAACAAACTACATTTAAAAATACATTATCATACTCCCTACCTGAACAGACTGACAAATTCAGGCCAAATAAGGCTACATGACCTCAGTAGTTCATCAAGATGCTAGGAAAATTATTTGTTAATACATTAAATTGAAAACACTGCTTCTACATATTTCCCTTTGTGGAACAGAATCCCAGTACGTAAATAGAATTTACTTCCATATAGAAATCATTTTCCAATTAAATAATCCAATAGGAAACAACTGGTAGTAAATAAACATAAAACAAAAGTAAAAAAAATGAGGTCAAAGATAGGTGACCTCTCTCCAAATGTTGCGGGAAGGGGAAGAAATATAGCCTAGATATTACTGTTTTAAGATCTTCTTTTTTTATGTGAGCCATTTTTTAAAGTCTTTACTGAATTTGCTACAATAGTGCTTCTGTTTTATGTTTTGGTTTATGTTTTGGACCACCAGGGAAGTCCCAAGATATTACTTTCAAATAATAGCTGATAGCTTAAAAATCATGTGGGATAAGCAGGTAGGAGAACCAGAGGACTGATTTGATTAGGTAGAAGACACTGCAGCAACCAAACACTTAGACAAAACATGAAAACAAAAAGTGGTTAGGGATTATTACCTTCTCACATAGGTTCAAGCCTACGAGAGGGTCTAGCTGTGACTCAGAATGAAATAAGACTAAATCTATCAGCTTTTGGGCCCATGAGGACCAACCAATGTAGGATCCTTGGCATAAGAGGCCATTACGTGGCTGAAACTGGTGCAAACTTTATTCAACTTTTAATAATACACTCACTGAAAAAAGGGGCCAAACTACTGGGCAGATTATATGTCATTCTCTAGAGGGAGTAGAGACCGAAGAATGGAAAGACTTAGGAAAAGGGTTAGTCAACATTTAATGCATGCTTACCATGTGTCAAATCCCATAGGAAACAGGACTGGGTTTGCTCAAGGGTGATAAAAAACAGATATGATCTTTGTACATAGGACGTGTTATCAATATTATTACACTGGAATTTCTTAGCTTCAAAAGGGTTCCTTAGTTGTTTTTTATACTGTATATGTACATACTGTATATGTATATGTATATATAGGAGAGGTGTGCATATAGGACAACAGAGCTATCAGTGGGAAAATACTGACAATGAGGACTCAAGCCTCATGTTCAATACACTGCACCTAAGGAGGAGCAGAGTAGAAAAAACTAAGAAAGACTTACTCAAAATATGGGATCTTTCATAGTTTGTTTTTTTTTAATCTATTGGGGTGAGTTTTCTGAAATCAGCCATTTAAACATAAATCAAAGTAAATGCAAATTGTCTGTGACTCCCAATAGCCATCAGCTTATATTGTTGTATTGACAACAGATGCTAAATAGATGAATGTCATATATACATATTCCTGAATTTATTTTTGCTGAGAGGGTTCTTTGGTGTATGTGGGAAAATTCGGCATGTCAGTTTAAGGAAATGTATATGATTTCCCTTTCAGGACCCTACAAAAACATATGGGAGCAAGATAATGTTTGTCCTGACCTGCCAAAATCCTGGGGCGATCACCTTAAATCCGCGCCGCATTCCTGAGTACTAATGCTCACACTGGGGCTCTTGCATTAGCAGATGTGTGAAAACGCATGTACTCTGAGAACTCCCTCATGGCTCCACATCTGAAGAAGCGCCTCTGCAACAGCTATTTCAGCCAAAAGCTGAAATAATATTTCCAAGTTAAGTATACCTTCATTGAAGCCAGTGTCTGGACAGAAAAATTCAACCAAAGGGTTTGTTATCTGGCTCAGAACCAAGAGGAGCCCGAGCGAATGTGACACAGATTTTCAGGAGGCCTCCCCTGCTCCACGCCCCGTCCTCCCATTCTATCAGAGATGCTGGGAATTTTTCCTTGCTCATGTAACAATTTCCCATTTCAAACCCATCACTGGAAGAGCTATGTGCTTGACTTTCGGTTGTGATTAAAACAGGGGGCATGTTGAATACTGCCCGTAGTTCATTATTTCGGCGGTGGCCAAAAAGAGAGCTGAGAACATTAACAAAACCAAACTACCTTTTGCATCGTTTCTTTAAAATTTTTTCTGGTAAAAAAAGAAATAATAGATTTTTAAGCCTTATAAAAGTAACACAAACTCCCTGTAGAAAACTTTGGAAACACTTCAAAGAAGAAAGTTAAAACTGCCCCACATCCTACCACTGAGAGGTTAAATACTCTTTATATTCTGGTCTTTTGCCTTCTAGTTTCTCAAAAGTATAAAATAGAGTTGTCTCCTTTTACATTTATAACAGCAAAATGAAAAGGAGTAGTCACGATCTGAGTTAGACAAAAAGCATTAAACCTAGAAATGTTAAAAAGGACACCTAGTATGCTCCATTCTGCAGTGAAGCCCTAACAGTTATGGATATCTATATGTCATCTAACATGGATATTATATAGCAAAGCTACAGAAATATAAGGAGAAGTATTAGTAGCATGAGGTTTTAATTCACCATTCTCAGTCTATGATAGGACATGTATGGCATCAGAAGACACAAAAACATAATTAATGAGGTAAATTTGATATAAATGAAACTTTATCTTGAAAATGGAGATTACGTCCCTTTCAAGTGCCCGTAACAATGTAAACTCATAAAAAAATAAGTATTTTTGCCAAAAAATAAAATCCAATCTAAGCAATTTTCTAGATCTAATGAACAATTCACAGGAAATTTCAGGGACAAAAGAACACTTCAGGGATACAATCAGCAAACTCCTATTTGTGGGATGAGAAATACTACAGGATAAATGTTTTTTCAAAGACTGTAGGGAAGTGACAAAAGGAGATGGAAGAGAACTCTATAATTTAAGAGAATCTTATGAGATAGCAACCAATTGCAATGTATGGGTCTTATGGAACAGGGTTTTTAAAAACAAGATATTCAGAGAATTTAATATGAATTGGAAATTTGATACTAAAGAATTATTGATTATTTATTTCAGGAGTGATAATACTTTGCTTTTAAAAAGTTCATTTTTTGGCAATATGTGCAGATATAGTTACAGATGAAATAATATAATGTGTGGAATTCGCTTCAAAATAATTTGGTGGGGTAAGATATGAAACTAGTTTGGTCACGAGTTCTTACTTGCTGAAGTTATTTGACTGTCAGGGGGATTGTAATGCTATTCCTTCTGTGTTTGCATAAACGTGAAATTTTGTATAATAAGGCATTAAAGGAAGAGAGAGCATGTGTGTGTGTGTGTGAACACAGAAATTGATGATACCAAGGGTAGATAATTCTTCTGAGGAGTTATAATTTAAAGGAAAGAAATGGGTCTATAGCTGATATTGCTTTTATTTTTTTATTAAAAAAATTGTTTTGGCTATGCCACATGGCATGTGAGATCTTAGGTCTCTGAAGAGGGCCCAAACCTTCACCCCTTGCAGTGGAAGCCTGAAATCTTTTTTTTTTTTTTTTAATAAATTTATTTATTTTAGTTGGGGGCTAATTACTTTACGATATTGTAGTAGTTTTTGCCATACATTGACATGAATCAGCCATGGGTTCACATGTGCTCCCCCTCCCGAACCCTCCTCCCACCTCCCTCCCCGTCCCATCCCTCTGGGTCATCCCAACGCTCCATCCTTGAGCATCCGTCCCATGCATAGAACATGGAATGGTTTTCCGCTTCACATATGACAATATACATGTTTCAATGTTATTGTCCCAGAACGTCCCACCCTCACCTTCTCCCTCAGACTCCACAAGACTGTTCTATGCATCTGTGTCTCTTATTCTGTCTCTCATATAGGGTTACCATTACCATCTTTCAAATTCCATATACATGCATTAGTATACTGTATTGGTGCTTTTCTTTCTGGCTCACTTCACTCTGTATAATGGGCTCCAGTTTCATCCATCTCAATAGAACCGATTCAAATGTATTTTTTTAATGGCTGAGTAATATTCCATTGTGTATATGTACCACAGCTTCCTTATCCATTCGTCTGCTGATGGACATCTAGGTTGCTTCCATGTCCTGGCTATTATAAACAGTGCTGCGATGAACATTGGGGTACACGCGTCTCTTTCAATTCTGGTTTCCTCGGTGTGTATGCCTAGCAGTGGGATTGCTGGGTCATATGGCAGTTCTAGTCCCAGTTTTTTAAGGAATCTCCACACTGTTCTCCATAGTGGCTGTACTAGTTTGCATTCCCACCAACAGTGTAAGAGGGTTCCCTTTTCTCCACACCCTCTCCAGCATTTATTGCTTGTAGACTTTTGGATAGCAGCCATTCTGACTAGTGTGTAACGGTACCTCATTGTGGTTTTGATTTGCATTTCTCTAATAATGAGTGATGTTGAGCATCTTTTCATGTGTTTGTTAGCCATCTGTATGTCTTCTTTGGAGAAATGTCTGTTTAGTTCTTTGGCCCATTTTTTGATTGGGTCGTTTATTTTTCTGGAATTCAGCTGAAGGAGTTGCTTGTATATTTTTGAGATTAATTGTTTGTCTGTTGCTTCGTTTGCTATTATTGTCTCCCATTCTGAAGGCTGTCTTTTCACCTTGCTCATAGTTTCCTTTGTTGTGCAAAAGCTTTTAATTTTAATTAGGTCCCATTTGTTTATTTTTGCTTTTATTTCCAATATTCTGGGGGGTGGGTCATGGAGGATCCTGCTGTGATTTATGTCGGAGAGTGTTTTGCCTATGTTTTCCTCTAGGAGTTTTATAGTTTCTGGTCTTACGTTTAGATCTTTAATCCATTTTGAGTTTATTTTTGTGTATGGTGTTAGGAAGTGTTCTAGTTTCATTCTTTTACCAGTGGTTGACCAGTTTTTCCCAGCACCACTTGTTAAAGAGATTGTCTTTTCTCCATTGTATACTCTTGCCTCCTTTGTCGAAGATAAGGTACCCATAGGTGCGTGGGTTTATCTCTGGGCTTTCTATTTTGTTCCATTGATCTATATTTCTATCTTTGTGCCAGTACCACACTGTCTTGATGACTGTGGAAGCCTGAAATCTTAACCACTGGGCTCCAGGAAGTCCCTGATATTGCTTTTATAATGCGCCTCATGGTTGATTCATTTCTAATTAAAGTTCAACTTTGTGTGGCAAGAGATCACAATATTAGCAACTGCTGAATCTAGTGATAGTATGTACATATTTGCTACATTATATATTTATTTAAACTTTTTCTATAAGTTAGAAAATTTTCACACACAATAAAACTGTGAAGTAAATTTCCTATTCATTACCAAGACAAAAAAATTATCTTAGCAATTCCTGCCTGTTTATATTTTCAAATAGAATGTTAAGACTCAAACAACAACTACTGGTATTTTTATTGGGATTGTAAGAAAGTTCTGAACTAATTTTGGAATAACTGCATTTTCTACAATACTCAATTTCCTTCTTCAGAAACATCATGCACTGTTAATTAGTGTAAATTATATTACACTGAAGAGTCTCACTTTTTCCCCTCTTTTTGTACATTTTCTGTATTTCTTCTTAGGGTTATTCCTATTTTACACTTTTTGGTATTATCAGGAGTAAATTTTTTAAAGAACTAGATCGTCTAATTGTTTTTTTACTGTTTTACAGAAAGAGTAAGAGTTGGGCTTCCCTTGTGGCTCAGCTGGTAAAGAATGCGCCTGCAATGTGGGAGACCTGGGTTTGATCCCTGGGTTGGGAAGATCCCCTGAAGAAGGGAACAGCTACCCTCTCCAGTGTTCTGGCCTGGAGAATTCCATGGACTGCACAGTTCATGGGGATGCAAAGGGTTGGACATGACTGAGCAACTTTCACTTTCACAGCAAGAGTATGGATGTTTTATACATTAATTAAGTCTCTGATCCGTAAACTCATTAAAAAGATGTTCTTGAAGTCTCTCTCTAAAAAAAATCTTATTGTATAAAAAATTATATTTTCTGTAAATGCTGGTTTTGTAAATATCTGTTTTCACAATGCTTTATATATTACTGCATTGTCTGGAATTTTTAGAGTAATTAAATAATAATGGTCACAGCATGATTGCCTTCTTCACGATTTTAGACGGAATGACGACAGTATTCTGCATTGACTAGGATGCTGGTGCTTGGTTTAAGTTAGCTATTCCTTAGTATTTGAAGAATTTACCTTTCTATTCCTACATATTTCAGAGTAAATCTCATAAATAAATGCTGAGTTTTATCAAATACTCTTTCAGCAACCAGTAAGATGATCATATTCTCTTATTGGACCAATTAGTATTATATATTACAACAAAAGATCTTCTAATATGACAATAATTCATACTGGGTCATGGTTGATGAGTCTTTTACTGTAATGTTCAATTTGGTTGGTTGGTATTATACTTCATATTTATAGATCTAAATTCAATGTAAGAATGATACATAGTTCTCTTTCTTTTTTAATGCTATGTTTGTTAGATTTTAGTCATTCATTTTTAAAATTCTCTCTTATATGGAATTAGAAAAACCCTGTCCTCAGTAGGTGTTAAAAAGTTCCTGAATGCTAATGCTATTTATTATGAAATAGGAAAAGGCAAGAGGCCACAGCCTGCAAGCACAAAGGTGAGATAATGGCTTCCACATCACTTAACTGTCAGCCTTCCTTAGTGTGAAGTGTTGTGTCTAGAGACTCCCAACCAAGCAACCATTTAAAAATATATAGAGTATTAAAGCAATTGACAAACACAAGAACTGTCAACTTTTTGGAAGGTAGTTTAAAAACGGTCTTTTTTTATTTTGCAATATCACAATGGAGTAAGAAAAAAGAAAGCCAGGTTAGAAACAAATAATATTCATTTCTAAATTGTAGCACCAGGATCTTGAGAAGCGAGTGCCAAATTGGTAAATATTACTGAACATTTCTATAACTCTCTGGGGTCCTTAGTACTAGTTTGCAACAGTTTATGAGAGAATTTATACAGTGACTTGGAGAAAGCATAGATTCTTTATTTTATAAGAACTTTTCACTCTTTATTCCTGAGTGATGACATTTCAACTGCAAGAGATTCAGAACACAAAGGAACTATAAATGAAGGCAGGAACTCGTCACCTACCATATGAAACTCATAGCAGATTACTGAGCTCTGTGCTCATCTTTACCTCTTTCTGTAGAGACCAGCTCCAGAGAAGCCCAAGTTTGAGGTCTCTACAGATTTACTAGTAAGGTCTTCAGCAGAGAAGAGATTGGTCTACAAATACTATTTGTAAAAGAATGGAACCAGAAAAGAGAGATGGAGGGGAAGCAAAGCTGTGCTCAGACCTAGCAAGACTTAAGATTCCTCACAAAAGGCCCACCTCATACTCAGTCAAGGCATGTTCTATGGCCGTCCATATCTCAATGTTTTTCCCTCCCAGTTTTTTGCAACATGTTTCAAAACAAGAAATTACATTGGCAAAATTTTAGCTTACTTGAATGTACACAAAATGCCTAGCCTGGCTTTAAATCTGTGTAATACTGAACATGATGCTCTAAGGATACTGGTGAAGTAAAAGGAAGCAAGGAAGAAATGAAAGTTCCAAATGTACCTAACATTATAGTATGACCTTCAAAGTCTAACATACTTACTGTTTGGCTCTTTACAGAAAAAGCTTGTTAATTCCTGATACCAAATCAGGGACGTACAATGTATTTTGACATACAGACAGAAATATGCACATATATATATATATTTTTTTTTTCCTGAAAGATTTGAGTAAATTGCACAAACTAATGGAAAATAGAGTAGATGTATGTTTCTCTACCTAAGCACAACCAAGTGAAAGTGAAAGTCGCTCAGTCATGTCCAACGCTTTGCGACCCACCCCACGGACTCTATAGCCATGGAATCTTCCAGGCCAGAATACTGGAGTGGGTAGCCAGTCCCTTCTCCAGGGGATCTTCTCAACCCAGGGGTTGAACCCAGGTCTCCCACATTGCAGGTGGATTCTTTACTAGCTGAGCCACCAGAGAAGCCAAACCCTTGTATATTAATTACAGCGACTCTTGAATAACAGGAGTGTGGATGGAGTGGGTCCTTTTGAACAGGGATTTTTTTTTTTTTCCCCAACAGTAAATACTACAATACTGTACAATCTGCTACACAAAACCCTGAGCATGAACTATAGCTGACTCTTGAAAAACACATGTTTCTACTAGGCAGGTCCACTTTCACCAGGATTTTTTTAATTTCCAACAGTAAATACTATAATACTATGCAATCCACGTTAGTTGAATCTGTGGATGCAGAATGGGAACTGTGGACAGGGATTTCCAACTCTGTGGAGGGTAAGTACCCCTAACGCCCACATTGTTCAAGGGTCAACTGTACATACAAAATAAACATAAGACTTTGAAGGGTTGAAGAAAGGCAGCAGAACGGCTAGGACCTTCATGACACAAAGAATAACACAAAAAGAAATCCTCGGGGTTTCTTTTTGCCTCAAATATCTCAGACTTGGAGCTGAAGAAGCTGGCAACCTAAAAACTCCAATGGAAATGTTAAAAAAAATAAAAGAAGTCTGAACAAAAGCCTGATCTCTAGCCAAGGGAATAGGAAAGGGGCAGCCTTGCAAGGCAGAGACTTTTAGAAAAATAACTGCTTTATTCTAGACAGGCACCACAGGAAAAAACTGTAGTTCTACCACCACCCAAGCCAGCAAAGGCCAATTTCCCCTGCACAGTGGGGTCAAGAAAGCCAGTTAAAACAACAGGTTTGGGGACTTCTCTGGAGGTCCAGTGGTTAAGACTTCGCCTTCCAATGCAGGGGGTGCAAGTTTGACTGCTAGTCGGGAACGAAGATCCCACATGCCTTGCGGCCAAAAAACCAAAACATAAAACAGAAGCAATATTGTGACAAATTCAACAAAGAGTTTTAAAATAGCCCACATCAAAAGAAATCTTTAAAAACAGCACAAAAGCAGTTTTAAGATCCAAATCTCAGGAAAATACCCAGGTTCAAATTGAAAATCACTGGACATACCAAGAATCTGGAAGATATCAAACTGAATGAAAAAAAGACAATCAATAGACACAAACACCAAGATGACAAAGATGTTTAAATGATCTGAGAAAGATTTTTTTTAATGCCATGACACAAATGTCTCAGAGCACTTAAGACCATCCTAGAAACAAAAGAAACAAATAGAAAGCTTCAGCAATGAAACAGAAACTCTCATCAAAGAAGATGTAAAGAAGAATCAAGTGGAAATTCTGTACCTTCAACATCTAATACAATAAAATCAAAAAGTTCAGTGGGTGGATTCAATAGCAGAATGGAGGGACAGTAAAAACAAATCAGCAAACTGTAAAAGAACAACAGAAATTGCCTAGTCTGACCAACATAGAGAAAACAGACTGAAAAATTAACAGAATTTCAGGGATCTGTGGGATTATTTTAAATGACCTCACATTTGGGTAATAATGGGCCAGAAAGGGAGAGGAAAGAAGATGGGGGTGAAAAAGTATTTGAAAAAACAGTGATTGAAAACTAACCAAATTTCGCAAGAGACATAAATCTACACATTAAAGAAGCTGTGTGTGTTAGTCGCTCATTCGTGTCCAACTCTGCAACCCCATAGACTGTAGCTCACCAGGCTCCTCTACCCATGATTTGAATACTCCAGGCAAGAATACTGGAGTGGGTATAGCCTTTCCCTTCAGGGGATCTTCCCAATCCAGGGATCAAACCTCGGTCTCATGCATTGCAGGAGGATTCTTTACCGTCTGAGCCACCAAAGAAGCTGAATGAACCCCTAAAAGGACACTCTCAAAGACACCCACGAAAAGAAACATCATAGTGTAACTTCTGAAAACTAAAGACAAAAAAACTTAAACGCAGCCAGAAAAAAAACCACACTGTTCTGTTTAGTTCACCTAAAAACACCTCAAATGAGAGCAGATTCATCATCAAAAATGCACAGAGGCTAAAAGAAATTGACTTTTTTTTTTTTTTTTGGAGTATTGATAGAGAAGAACTGTCAACCCTGAATCCTGTACCCAGAGAAGGGGAAATCAAGACTTTCTCAGATGAACAACAACAAGGAGAGCTTGTTGCCAGCAGACTTACTTTAAGAGAACAGCTAAAGGAAGTTCTCCTAAGACAAAGAAAACAGTAAAAGAAGGAACTTTGGAATACTGGAAGGAAGAAAAAATACAGTGAACAAAAATGTGAGTAAATATAACAGGCTGTCCTTTTCCTCTTGAATTTTCTAAAACATGTGTAAGAGTTGAAGTAGGACTTCTTTTGTGGTCCAGGGGTTAAGAATCTGCCTGTCAAAATAGGGGACAAGAGTTCGATCCCTACTCCGGGAAGATTCTACATGCCGCAGGGCAACTAAGCCCATGCACCACAATTACTGAACCCACACTTGAGGGTCCACAAGCTGCAACTGCTGAACTCATGCACCCTAGAGCCCATGCTCTACAACAAGAGAAGCCACTGCAATGAGAAGCCCACACAACACAGCTAGAGATTTAGCCTCCACTCGCCACAACTAGAGAATGCATGTGTGCAGTAACAAAGACCCAACCCAGCCATAAACAAATAAATAATTTTTATTTTTAAGAGTTGAAGAAAAAAGCAACAACCATACGTGTGGTTATAAATGTATACAGAAGAAAGATTTAAGATAATCATATTTTATTTATTTTTTAATTAATTTATTTTAGTTGGGGCTAATTACTTTACAATATTGTAGTGGTTTTTGCCATACATTGACATGAATCAGCCATGGGTTTACATGTGTTCCCCATCCTGAACCCCCCTCCCACCTCCCTCCCCATCCCATCCCTCTGGGTCATCCCATTGCACCAGCCCTGAGCATTTGTCTCATGCATCCAACCTGGAATAGCGTTCTGTTTCACATATGATAATATACATGTTTCAATGCTATTCTCTCAGATTGCCCCACCCTCACCTTATCCCACAGAGTCCATAAGACTGTTCTATGCATCTGTGTCTCTTTTTCTGTCTTACATATAGGGTTATCGTTACCATCTTTCAAATTTCATATATATGCATTAGTATACTGTATTGGTGTTTTTCTTTTTGACTTACTTCACTCTGTATAATGGGCTCCAGTTTCATCCATCTCAATAGAACCGATTCAAATGTATTCTTTTTAATGGCTGAGTAATATTCCATCGTGTATATGTACCCACAGCTTCCTTATCCATTCGTCTGATGATGGACATCTAGGTTGCTTCCATGTCCTGGCTATTATAAACAGTGCTGCAAAGAACACTGGGGTACATGTGTCTCTTTCAAGTCTGGTTTCCTCGGTGTGTATGTCCAGCAGTGGGATTGCTGGGTCATATGGCAGTTCTATTCCCAGTTTTTTAAGGAATCTCCACACTGTTCTCCATAGTGGCTCTACTAGTTCGCATTCCCAACAACAGTGTAAGAGGGTTCCGTTTTCTCCACACCCTCTCCAGCATTTATTGCTTGTAGACTTTTGGATAGCAGCCATTCTGACGGGCGTGAAATGGTACCTCACTGTGGTTTTGATTTGCATTGCTCTGATTATGAGTGATGTTGAGCATCTTTCATGTGTTTGTTAGCCATTGTATGTCTTCTTTGGAGAAATGTCTGTTTAGTTCTTTGGCCCACTTTTTGATTGGGTCGTTTATTTTTCTGGAATTGAGCTTCAGGAGTTGCTTGTATATTTTTGAGATTAATTCTTTGTCCGTTGCTTCATTTGCTATTATTTTCTCCCATTCTGAAGGCTGTCTTTTCACCTTGCTTATAGTTTCCCTTGTTGTGCAAACACTTTTAATTTTAATTAGGTCCCATTTGTTTATTTTTGCTTTTATTTCCAATATTCTGGGAGGTGGGTCATAGAGGATCCTGCTGTGGTTTATGTCGGAGAGTGTTTTGCCTATGTTTTTCTCTGCTGCTGCTGCTGCTAAGTCGCTTTAGTCGTGTCCGACTCTGTGCGACCCCGTAGACGGCAGCCCACCAGGCTCCGCCGTCCCTGGGATTCTCCAGGCAAGAATACTGGAGTGGGTTGCCATTTCCTTCTCCAGTGCATGAAAGGGAAAAGTGAAAGTGAAGTTGCTCAGTTTTCCTCTAGGAGTTTTATTTTCCAGGTGGTGCTAGTGGTAAAGAATCTGCCTGCCAATGCAGGAGACACAGGAGACACAGGTTTGATGCTTCCTGGGTTAGGAAGATCCCCTGGAGCAGGAAATGGCAACCCACTCCAGTATTCATGCCTAGAAAATTCCATGGGCAGAGGAGCTTGACAGGCAGTCCATGGGGCTGCAGAATCGGACATGACTGAGGGACCAAGCAGCAGCAAAATTTTAAATATGAAGAGTAAAGGGACATTAAGGGAGGAGACTTCACTCAAACTGGTAAAATGATACCAGTAAACTGTGATAAGTTATACATAGTTAATGTAATACACCTACAGCACCCACTAGTAAAGCTATATAAAGCAGCATAATAAAAACATTATAGATAAATCAAAATGGAATTTTATCAAACTGTCAGGCAACCCACAGGAAGTCAAGGGAAAGGAAACAAACAACTAAAGCAGAACAAATAGAGAATACAAAATTAGAAGACTTATGCTCTAATATACAAATAATTACATTCAATGTAAATGGTCTAGAAAAGTGAAGTAAAAGAGGTAAAGAGAATCAAAAACATAGACTATATGCTGTCTATGATAAATTCATTGTAAGACATAAAGATATACACAGATGAAAAGTAAAATTTGGAAAAAAAGTACATGATCTTAAAATCAATGAGAATAAGAAAACTCCACTAAGAAACTAAACAACAACTAGAAGAAAAAACTTTTAACCGAAATATAATTGACATATATTAGTTTCAGATGTACAACATAATGTTTGATATACATGTATACTGGGAAATATCACCACAGTAGTCTAGTTAACATCCATCACCACAAATAGTTACACAATTTTTTCCTACGATGAGAACTTATCTACTCTCTCAGCAGCTTTCAAATATACAATGCAGTATTCTTAACTATAGTCACCATGCTTTACATTCCCAGGACTGACCTACTTTTAAATTAGAATTTTGTACCTTTTGACCACTTTCACCCATTTCATCTATATCCCTCCACCTACATCACTCCCAGCCAGCAACCACCGCCTGTTATCTGCATGTATGAATTTTTGTTTTTATTCAGATTCCACTTACAAAGTAAGATCATATGGTACTTCTCTTTATCTGACTGGAATAATGCCTTCAAGGTATATCGATATTGTCATGAGAGGCAGAATTTTCTTTTTATGTCTAAATATTACTCTAAATTTGTGTGTGTGTGACATTTCCTTCATCCATTTATCCATCAATGGACCCTTAGATTGTTTCCATGTCTTGGCCATTGTAAATAATTCTGCAGTGAACGTGGAGACATAGATATCTTTGTGACTTAGTATGTTTCTAAAAGTATATATTGCTAGATCATATGATTGTTCTAATTTTTTGAGGAACCGCCATACTGTTTTCCATGGTAGCTACACCAGTTTACATTCTGTAATTCCAGTTTACAGTACACAAGGGTTCCCTTTTCTCCACACTCCTGCCAACACTTGTTATCTCTTGTCTTTTTCATGATAGCCATTCTAACAGGAATGAGATGGTATCTCACTGTGCTTTTGAGTTGTATTTCCTTGATAATTAGTGTGTCGACCACCTTTTCATGCACCTATTAGCCAATTGTATGTATTCTTTGTGATTTCTCTTCAGATCCTCTGCCCATTTTTTTTAACGACTTTTTTCCTCTATTGAGTTGTATTAGTTCTTCATATATTTTGGATGTTACCCCTTATCAGATACACGATTTGCAAATATTTTCTCTCATTCTGTAGGATACCTGCTACTTTTTAATTTTTCTTTTGTTTCTTTTGCCGTACAAAAGTTTTTTAGTTTGATGCAGTCTTGCCTAATTGATCTGGCTAGGACTTCCAATACTATGCTGAATAAAAATGGCAAGAGTGGGCAACTTTGTCTTCTTCCTGATCTTGGAGGAAAATCTTTCAGCTTTCCACAACTAAGTATGATGTTAGCTTTGGACCTGTCATACATGGACAAGCTGAGTTGTCACACATGGACTTATCATACATGGACAAGTTATTATGTTGAGGTATGTTTCCTGTATACCTCTTTTAATAAGAGCTTTTATTATAAATGAATGTTGAATTCTGTCAAATGCTTTTTATACATCTATTGAGATGATCCTATGATTTTTACCCTTAATTTTGTTAATGTGGTATAGCATAATCATTGATTGATCTATAGATGCTAACTCATCCTAGCATCCCTGGAATAAATTCCACTTAATCGTGGTGGGGGCTCCTTTTAATGTATTATTGAATTCGGTTTGTTAAATTCTGTTAAGGATCTTTACCTCTTGTTCATTAGGGATACTGGGCTGATTTTCTTTTCCTGTTGTGTCCTTGACTGGTTTTGGTATCAGGATAATACTGACATCATGAAGTGAGTTTAGAGGTGTTTTTTCCTCTTCTGTTTTTTGGAATAGTTGAGAAGTATTGATATTATTTCTTCTTTAAATGTTTAGAAACATATAAACCAAAGATCCATATATGGGAATTTTATTTATTCTTAATTAGTATGGTAAAAAAATTAGAAAAAATTAGAAACTGAAAACTTTAAGGATAGAAGATTAGATAAATGATTCAGAGACTACAACCATTAAAATATCTATATTTTGGAAAATATTGAACACCTTGAAGGAAATCTGATGATGATGAGGTAAGCTACAAAATATTTTTTAATATTAGGTCAATATTAAAATATAAATTTTAAAAGGTCAAGCACTAAGAAGTTATATGCCAAAATGTTAAGAATAATTATATCTATGGAATGAAATTAGTTTTTAAATTTTATTTTTCATACTCTTATGTATTTTCAAAATTTTCTAGAAAATAGGACAAACTTTAAATAAAATACCAGATAACTAACAGATGAACTCAACCAAACTTCCCTCATCCCCCCTTTTCCCCAAAGTGGACCAGTGCAAAAGCTCTTCCATCTTTCTGGTTTTTTCTCTTCTCCCCAACACTGAAAGCAGGAAGTATAAGAATTCTGTAGGTTTTTCCTCTAGTGTCAGCAGAGTTGTCTGGTTTTCTAGCCACACTCCACTTAACTTTTATTGAAAACCTCACAAATGAAACTAGGCTCCTCCTAAGTTTTTGTGTGATCATTTGGTTTAAGAAATTAAAGGTCTGAGGAGAGCAAAGTCCAGGTTTTTGGGTAAACCACGTGGGTTTGGAAAACTGGGCTGGTGCAAGGCAGTTTTTCAAAGTGCTATGCCCTGCGGCAGGGTAGTTTTCAATAAACATAAGTAGGAAATATTTAAATAGCACCCAATTTACTTTTTAGTCTCGTAAAAAGAGAGGGTTGAAAGAGTGGAGGTGCAGATATGGCTCCAATATAAACCAGAGCTGAGCCAAAAGCATGGAAGCACCCCAAGGAGGTTACCTGAAGTTTGTGTTATTTAACCTGTGATGATACAGATTCACAACTTTTCCTCTTCTTAGCTATGACTACCTTTACGTGTAAATTTATGTACAAGATAACCTACTGAAAGATGCTGCTTGCTTTGGACAGGAAATCCTTAGGTTTCTTCAGTGGTTTCTTGTATTATTTTTACGAAGAGGGCAAACATGTTTCATTACATTGAAGCCCTCAGATATCCTGGAAAAAAATGAAGATGCTTAAATAAAGTCCTTTAATGAAGCAGGACTACAGATGGACAATGTAGAGAATCCTTCACAAGGTGACGTGTAATACATGATTTGGAGTTCAGGGTGCTGACATGGATCCTAAGTAAATGAGACTGTTATTTGATCCAATAAATGATGAAATATGAGATTAAAATAATAGCAGGAAAGTGTGTCTTGCTTAGTCCCTGGTAAATGATTTACCTCCTAGAAGCTGGGAATTATGCTTCAAGCTCTCAGCATCTTGGCCAACATGAATGTGTGGGTGGGGAGGTGGAGTGGGGCAGAGGACAGCAAGCCCACCCAACTCCTGGAAATTTTAAAGAAAAGGCAAAACTTTCCAAGAGTAATAGTCATTTTGGTAAATGAAACCATTTGTAACTTTAGAGGTTTGTTTTTTTTTCTTTTCCTCCAACATATCATAAAAAAATCCACACTGTGCTCTAATAGGCTATAAAGCTTTGGTTAAAAGAAGGGTCAACAAGAGCTAAAACCACTAATGTCATACTTGAAGAAGGAAGAGTGGAAGGCAGTGACGCCCCAACACTTTCATGATCCCAATGAAAAGTCTCACCCAGGCTAAAAACTATCTGCTAAATTTATGCCAAGAACAAGTTTTACAGCCAAGCTAAATTCTTCTGTGCATACAAGGAGTGTTATAAAAAGAATGACCTATTCAGCATCCCTGGGAGAGATTTTCATTTACAGGAAAAAAAAAAGAATTATCAAAACAAGAAGATAAACTGAAACAGAGACAGAAGGGGGAAAAAGAGGGAAAGGGAGACAATGACATATCAAGACAGAGTCAAAACCAAATGTAAACAGCCAGTCTAACACAATTAGGAGAACGACTGCTCCTCAGGCAAACAAAATGGCTCTGTTTCTTTATCTTTTGCAGGCTGAGCAAAATGTATTTATACACAAAAACAAATATGACTCAAGTCAAATACAATTGGGCAGAACTATTTTGAGGTTCTTCTCTGTTAAGGAGATGAACAGGCTTGAGGAGTTAATTTGTGTTCTGTCATTCCCACCTTCAGTACTTAAGTCACCATCTTCCCTATTAGGCCACAGTGATGAGTACCTTTCCCTTAAAGGATTGTCAGAGCTGCCTCATCATAAGGCACGTGTATCCATACAGTTCATCACAGATGTGTCCATATATCCATCACAGATTTTAGAATCAGAAGAGTCTCTGAACATCTAATTGAACAAACTAACTGTAGGAATCAGATGAAGATCAGGGAATGAACTGTCATACTGTCACAATCTAAACACGGGAGAAGTGGATGAGGGAGGAGGGAGTGGGCGAATAATTTGTATGGTTAAGACCCAAGATATCAGAATCCAAGCTAGTACACTGTTATATATATCCTTCGAGAAACTTATATATTAGCTAAGAATACAAGCTCCTTTGTAAATCAACTATACTTCAATTAAAAAAAAAAAAAAAGCTCTGTAATTAGACTACCTGGCCTCTAAGCCGGGATCTACCACTTCTCTTCTTCCTTGGGTATAAAACAAGGACAACAGCATAATCATTCTCCATGGGAAGCATGACTAATAGACATAAATATATTTCTGAAAAAACCAAGCGAACTTTTTTGGTCAATCCAATACTAAAGAGCAAAACAAAATCACTGGGATATAGTAAAAATCTCTCTTCCTCTTCCTATTATTGAAATAAAGAAACAAGGGGAGAACTAGGGGCTTCCCAGGTGGCGCTAGTGGTAAAGAACCCACCTGTCAATAAGGAGACATAAGAGATTCAGGTTCAATCGCTGGGTTGTGACGATCCCCTGGAGGAGGGCACAGCAACCCACTCCAGTATTCTTGCCTGGAGAATCCCATGAACAGAGGAGCCTGGTGGGCTACAGTCCATGGGGGTCACAAAGAGTCAGACACGACTGAGTGACTAAGCATGCAACAAGGAGAGAACTAATATTTAATGAATCCTTGTTATGTATTCAAACCATGGCCAGAAGATATACAGATGTTACATCTATTGACTCATATCATAGGAGACAGGTATTTTCATACTATTCTGAAAGACAAAGAGCCTGAAGGTAATATACCTGGTTGGCTACAGAGATGACATCAAACTCACATCTGATCACTAAGTTCATGTACTTCTGCTACACAACTGTCTATCCTCAAAATGCATTTATCAAAAGTATATTTTAATAAAGATCTATGCAAAACATGTTCACAATAAAGAAATCCAGGTGGCACTGTCAAAATGGGAAGTAGTATAGTATCCGTAATTTCTCTGAGCTGTACCCCTTTACTCTAAAAAAGGACCTTTCAATTTATCAGTATTCTGATCATATCAATGCAATAGGCAAAATTTAGTACCTTTTTGCACATAATTACAAAGGCATAAAATGGGTCAGCTGAAGGCCCTGTAGTCCCTAAATATTAATGGACAAGAAAAGCAAAGCAAAAACATCTTTCTTACAGAAATACTTTCATATCTGAGCACTACTTTTTTAGTTTATTGAAAAGCCTAATTTTATTATCCAGAACTGGGCGGGGGAGGCACTTCTGAGTACACTACACCAAACAAATCAGAAAAACTTTACCATGTGAAAACACAAGTCCAGTGTATGGGATTTGAACAGCTCTTACAAGTTTCAAAGTGACTAAGAACTCTTAGATCTTTATAGTAATAAATATTGTAGTGTATCAAGGTCCATTGGGAACTCCACTCACATGTTATGCCATGATAGAAGATCAAGGTGTCAGGTCCATTTAGAATCAGAGCTTTGGGGGCTTCTTTTATGCTTTAATCTATATTGTGAAAAAGCAATTAACAATATTTCCAGGAGAAATACAGTCCCTTTGCCACTCTCTCCCTCACCCGTAAATGTAGAATAGACTGGGAGTTACAAACACCAGTGTTCCTTTAGTTTGCATTTTCTCACAAGTAGATGGGAAAAGAAACATGACTGTGGGCAATCACCATGCCTTAGTGAAAGCCTTTTTCAGCTTGAGAAAACATTACCTGATTGATACTGGCTTTCCTAGCTGAAAATAAATGGTTACTGCTTAAAGGGTAAGGGTCTCTCTGTGAGCCACAGGGCTACCTAGGTGAACCATGAGCACAACAGTCTTCAACCAACAAAACCTTATCAAAGAGGTTGTACCGATGGCCTCTTAAAGTAGATGAGCCACTCAAAGAGTGGAGGTGCTGTATTCTGTGGCTTCTGTGACGTACACAGCAGAAGAATAAGGAAAGATGGTTCCTAGGTCAGATGTATACCTTCTGCTGAATGTATGAACAAAATGAAGGTAGGCTATCGTGCTGGGGCTCCCTTCATGGTCCAATGGCAAAGAAACCACCTTGTAATGCAGGGGACATGGGTTCTATCCCTGGTCTGAGAACTAAGATCCCACATGCTGTGGAGCCACTAAGCCCGGGTGCCACAACTACTGAGCCTGTGCTCTAGAGCCCACCAGCCTTAATGTATGAGCCCACGCACCACAACTACTGAAGCCCGCGTGCCCTAGAGCTGCTCTGTAACAAGAGAAGCCACCGCAAGGAGAACCCTGTGCACCAAAAGTAAAGAGTAGATCTCGATCACTGCAACTAGAGCAAGCCTGTAAGCAGCAATGAAGACCCAGCACAGTCAAAAATTACATAAATAAATAGAGTAAAAAAACATTTTTTTTAATCAACTCTACTTCAAAAAAAGGGGTCGGCTACTGTGGTCAAGATGGTGTTCAATATCCTGGAGAAACTGAAGAGTCGTATCTTTGTTCTATCACTAACAAGGTAACAAAATACAAGTTATTAACCATCATTTAACCTCAGTTTATTTGTATAAATAAATAAACAATAGTATCTTGCGATGGTAACCTGTCAAATTCTGAAAAATATGATAGCTGTTAAGAGCTCCATTTATGTTTTGCAAGGATAACACATGAGTGTAGTCAAAAATGAAAAGAAAGCTGTCTTTTCACTTCTGTTCCCCAGGCACTTAGTTCCCCTCCTAGGAGGCAACTACTATGTCGACTCAACTTCAAAAATTTGGTTTCAATATTCCATGCTGAAACGTTGAATTCATTAACCTTTATTGAGTGCCTATTATGTGTCAGAACCATTCAGGGTGCTGTGGGGAGTTCAAAGATGAGCTCACGGTTTTGAAAGGGAAATGGTTCCCAACTAACTTTAATACGAGGTGATAAACACAACAGTAAAAGTTTAAGAACAGAGGAGAAAGTAATTAATTTAATCAGTGAGGTGGACTGGAATAAAAAGTATAATTAAGAACATGTTTCAAGGCAAATGAAAAGTTTCAGGCACCATACCAACATTTTTCCAAGGTCTCTCTGGCATAGGCCCTCTGAATCAGGAGTTAGGACACTACCATGGAGATTAAAATCTCTTATTTAGAGGTATTCACTCGTGGCTAAAAATCTCTGACATAAGAAAAGTCAGTCTGATAGGAGCAATGTCAAAGGGGTTATCACGGATGCATTAAGTGTCCTCTTTAGGTAGTAAGAAGCTGAAGGGTGAAGGAGTCTTTTCCCAACCATACATTCTTTATTTGAAAACTGTATGTTGTTGTTGTTCAGTTGCCCAGTATGTCTGACTCTTTGTGACCCCATGGACTGCAGCACAACAGGCCTCACTGTCCCTCACCATCTCCTGGAGTTTGCCCAAGTTCATGTTCATTGCATCGGTGATGCCATCCAGCCATCTCATCCTCTGACACCCTCTTCTCCCTCTGCCTTCGATCTTTCCCAGTATCAGGGACTTTTCCAATGAGTCGTCTGTTCGCATCAGATGACCAAAATACTGGAGCTTCAGTTTCAGCATGAGTCCTTCCAATGAATATTCAGGGTTAATCTCCATTAAGATTGATTGATTGGTTTGATCTCCTTGCTGTCCAGGAGACTCTCAGGAGTCTTCTCCAGCACCACAGTTCAAAAGGCATCAATTCTTTGGTGCTCTGCCTTCTTTGTGGTCCAGCTCTCACAACCGGACGTGACCACTGGGAAGACCATAGCCTTGACTATACCGACCTTTGTTGGCAGAGTAATGTCTCTGCTTTTCAACACACTGTCTAGGCTTGTCATCGCTTTCCTGCCAAGAAGCAATCATCCTTTGATTTCATGGCTGCAGTTACTGTCCGCAGTGATTCTGCAGCCCAAGAAGAGGGTACTGGATGACTAACTGGAGAGTTCAAGTTTTAAGTGCAACTTTCGGTATTCTGCACAATCGCGACACTGAGCATTTAACAGAATAACTAGGGTCTCTTTAATATTCTTAGAAACCACATTGAAATAGGTTGAAGACTCAAGATGGTACGTCTCATAGGACTGCCGAGAGCAACAGCATTACCAAAGTGGTAGCAACTCAAAACAAACCTTTTTGGTTTAACGGAATTTAGGTCATATCCCTATATATGAATATCCTGGGCCCATGTACAAGATGAGCTAGCTAAAAAGACAGTCCCACAGCAACATATGTGGAAGTTAGCCTAGTATGACCAGAAGACAAAAGTCAAGTCCATTACTTTCAGTAGCTGTTTTACAGGCTTGACAACAGATCTAAGGATGCAGGAATTGGCCAGCTAATGTTTTATAAAGATAACCTTCAAACACAAATTTCTATGCCAGCTAACAAAACTAAAGCAAACCTGAGTTGAGGGTCATAATTCCCTTACATTTTATTATCAGGTTATGTAAAAGCTATCAAAGAGGGGAAATGTACTACGCAAACATAGTGTTGTGGTTTTTTTTTTTTAAGAAAAAAATGACATGAAAGATCATTTGAAACACTCTACAAAATATGCCAACTGATCACACAGTTTACCCAGGGCTCAAACAAAGGAACAGTGATCACAAAAATAATAAGAACTGAAACAACAAATTCTAGGTCAAGATTCTCTTTTCTGGGTTTAAAGAGGTAATATATACACAAAGATGCAACATTATTAAGTTTTAAATACTCTGTGATGTAGTTAAAGGCTTATGTTTTATCAGAAATCAATAATACAACACATATTGATTATCTGCTCTGTGGCAGGTACCAAAACCAGGAATGTGGAAATACAAAGACAGCCCTTGTTTTCAAATAGCCCTCTATTATATGGCATTACTTTTCCCCTCTTTTTCAAGGCATCCTACCCAAACTCTGCGACTTCATGGGCTGTAGCCATTCAGGCTCCTCTTGTCCATGGAATTCTCCAGGCAAGGATACTGGAATGGGTAAGCCATTCCCTTCTGGATCTTCCTGACCCAGAGATTGAACCTGGGTCTCTAGCATTGCAGGCAGATTCTTTACTGCTTGAGCCACCAAGGAAGCCCCAATAACGCCCATCAGAGGTATCTTAAGCCAAGTGGTGACAGCAATCAGGATCCACATTGACTGTTAAGTCCTTTTATAACTGCACTATTACTATTTTCACATGGCAAGTTAATCTTGATCACAATATACTTACACACACTGGTACAAACAGTAACTTAAGAATCGCTATCAGTGTCACCGCCTTCGACTCACATCCATGGATCATGGATGCTGTAACATCCGCTTACCCAATTTCTTTTTTTTCAGCATATGCTTAGCTGCAGGAAAAGATCAAGTGCAAATGTGTTATGATTTAAACTGCACTTCTAATCCCAGTATTTGAATCAGTGAGAAGAAATTCTATTTTAGTATTTGAAAAATCACAAGCTGCAAACACTGAAGTCACGACTTTCGCATCAGAGGTAAAATTCAAACTTCGGCACCCCAAAATCCTAGAGATACAATGTTCTAGTCCTTTAAGAATGTCATGATCTGTGGTTATTATGATAGCCTCTTAAATACTAGGAAGTAGAAAAAGAGGAACAAAGCCTCTATTTTCCTTTGCTCCATTCACAACTTAGCCCCAAAGTTCTGAATATAAGCATTTTCTGTAACAATAAGCCACCTTTACAACAACTAGATAATTATAGGTTCAGGTCAAGAACTCTAGACCATATTGATTACAGCTCTATGCAAGAAGGACCCTCCAGCACTGTTTGTATCCACTCTAACAGGGACAGCTTTTAAGTATCTGTGACACTAAGTATTTTCAGTCCTATCAATGCCAGAAATGGAAAGCCAATGACCAGTCAGGCCTGTCAGTCGTTGCCCGAAGCAATAAGGACAAGCTGGGAATTCATCACACTAGAACTTCATCTGTCAGCTGCATTCACACATTTTCACCACCTGAATAGTTGATTCTCTTCAACTCCCACGTGGCTCATTTCAGCATACAGTGTTTTGAAATGAATATTTGATCAGGCAGGGTAAAAAAAGGTTTGGACTTATCTGAGGTGTCACCATAATGCACTCTAAGTATTTCTAAGTATCAGGAACTAGGTGTCTTAAATCCCACTCTTTGCATATTTCTGAAATGGATCTGTGATCCTAATGAAATATGATTAAATGAGATAAACCATGTGAAAACACCTAACACGTTGTTGGGCACATAGCTGTTTATAAATAAATACTGGTTCCCAATTTTCTTACTTCCATCTAATGGTAAACATCCTGACAATTCCTCATAGAGCACTGGGAGACAGGTATCTCATACTGTCAAAGAAACTTAAAAATAATTCTAATTTTGTCAAAATGTTAAACCCTCATCCAAATATGAACCTAAGAAATAAAGAAACGTGGTAGGCTGAAAATTAAAATTGCTTTGTGATTTTTTGACTTCAGGATTAGGGTGCTGATATGACAAGATGTGGTTTTCTTTGTATTTATCCTACTTGGGGCAAGCTAATCTTCTTGAAATTGGAGTTTATGTCTTTAATTAATTTTAGAAAATATTCAGCCCTTCATTTATTTATTTTGCCCTGTCCTCACTTTCTTTCCATCCATCTGTAACAACTACACATATGTTAGGCAGTCAAATACCACACCATACATTTCTCACATTGCTGCTGCTGCTAAGTCGCTTCAGTCGTGTCTGACTCTGTGCGACCCCACGGACGGCAGCCCACCAGGCTCCACCGTCCCTGCGATTCTCCAGGCAAGAATACTGGAGTGGGTTGCCATTTCCTTCCCCAGTGCATGAAAGGGAAAAGTGAAAGTGAAGTCGCTCAGTCGTGTCCGACTCTTAGCGACCCCATGGACTGTAGCCTACCAGGCTCCTCCGTCCATGGGGTTTTCCAGGCAAGAGTACTGGAGTGGGCTGCCATTGCCTTCTCACACTGAGTTCTGTTGTATTTCATTTTCTTCTTTCTTCACTTCAGTTTAGATAAGTTTTGGCTTGTTTTTGAATTTCTAATTCTTTCTTCCTCTTCATAGAGTCAGCTACTAAGCCCATTCAATAATTTATTTATTTAATAAATTATATTTTTCAGTTTTAGTAAGTCAGTTGGGCTCTTTTATGGATTTTGTCCACTTTTTTTTATTCCAATGTAGGAATAATACACTGTAAGGATTCAGGTGTTCCAATATGGGAATGACACAATAGAGGAATGTTAAGTTTTCATTTAAAAAAACAACTACATCTAACATTATATGTAACAGTGAAATGTTAAACACTTCCCTATAAGATTAAGAAGAAAAGACTTTTAATATAATCACTTCTACTCAACGTACTAGAGATATTAGCAAATACAATAAGGGGGAAAAGAAATGAGGTGTA
Source organism: Okapia johnstoni (assembly GCA_024291935.2). Taxonomy (NCBI): domain Eukaryota; kingdom Metazoa; phylum Chordata; class Mammalia; order Artiodactyla; family Giraffidae; genus Okapia; species Okapia johnstoni. Next base: position 119,078,428 of record CM044308.1, on the reverse strand, counting down.
AAGTTGGGAAAAAAATATAACCATCTTTATTTGTAGATGACATGACTGCTGAGCAAAAAATCCAAACAGATCTACTAAAATTAATACATGAATTTATAAAGGATTCTGGATACTAGTTCAATATACTCCCCCCACCCCAAAATTGTATTCTATATACTATGGAAAAATCATGAAAAACAAAGCATGCTATTCATTATAGCATTAAAGCATCAAATGACTGAAATAAATGTTACAAAATATGTGTAAGACTTCTACATTAAAAGTTAACAAACATTAGAAGAAATTAAAGAGGACCACCAGGCTTCCCTGGTGGTTTAGTGGTAAAGAATCCACCTGCCAATGCAGGAAACACGAGTTTGATCCCTGGGTTGGCAAGATCCCCTGGAGAAGGAAATGGCAAACCATTCCAGTATACTTGCCTGGGGAATCCCATAAACAGAGGAGCCTGGTGGGCTATAGTCCATGACGATGCAAAAGAGCTGGACATGACTTGGCAACTAAACAACAAAACAAATGGATAGCTATAAAAGATTCATGTACTGAAAGAGTCAATACTGTTAGGATGTCAAATCTCCCAAACTTGATCCACAGATTCAATGAAAAATGAATCAAATCTCATCTAAATTTTTGTAGAGATGAATATATATTTAATCTGTAGTATGTGTGCATATAGATATATACATGTACATACATACATATATACATGTACATATATATATTATATAAATATGATGGTTGTTTTGGGGGAATTAAGACCTTTTTGTGTGCTTAAAAACAGGAATCCAAAGAGCTTTTGTATGTGATTATATCTATCAATATTAAAAAAATTTATGTATTAGCCCATTAACATTTTAATTTTGAAACATTACAAATAATGATAGTCATCCCTTCTTTTCTTGAGGTATATTACATAAATTTTAACCGAAGTATAGATGATTTATCATACTATATTAGTGTCAGGTATACAACATGGTGAGTCAATATTTTATATTCTATTTAAATTTATTACAAAATAATGGCTATATACTTGCTGTTTATTTCATACATAGTAGTTTGTGCCTCTTAATCTCCCTACCTACCTCTATCTTGGCCATTTCCCTTTCCCTCTCTTTACTGGTAGCCACTATTTTAATGTCTGTGAGTCTGATTTTCTTTTGTTATATACATTCATTTGCCTTGTTTTTTTATTCCACATATAAGTGATAACATTCAGTTCAGTTCAGTCACTCAGTTGTGTCTGACTCTTTGCAACCCCATGAATTGCAGCACGCCAGGCATCCCTGTCCATCACCAACTCCCGGAGTCCACCCAAACCCATGTCCATCAAGTCGATGATGCCATCCAGCCATCTCATCCTCTGTTGTCCCCTTCTCCTCCTGCCCCCAATCCTTCCCAGAATCAGGGTCTTTTTCAGTGAGTCAACTCTTCGCATGAGGTGGCCAAAGTATTGGAGTTTCAGCTTCAACATCAGTCCTTCCAATGAACACCCAGGACTGATCTCCTTTAGGATGGACTGGTTGGATCTCCTTGCAGTCCAAGGGACTCTCAAGAGTCTTCTCCAACACCACAGTTCAAAAGCATCAATTCTTTGGCGCTCAGCTTTCTTCACAGTCCAACTCTCACATCCATACATGACTACTGGAAAAACCATAGCCTTGACTAGAGGGACCTTTGTTGGCAAAGTAATGTCTCTGCTTTTTAATATGCTATCTAGGTTGGTCGTAACTTTCCTTCCAAGGAGTAAGCGTCTTTTAATTTCATGGCTGCAACCACCATCTGCAGTGAGTTTGGAGCCCCCAAAAATAAAGTCTGACACTGTTTCCACTGTTTCCCCATCTATTTCTCATGAAGTGATGGGACCAGATGCCATGATCTTAGTTTTCTGAACGTTGAGCTTTAAGCCAATTTTTTCACTCTCCTCTTTCACTTTCATCAAAAGGCTTTTTAGTTCCTCTTTACTTTCTGCCATAAGGGTGGTGTCATCTGCATATCTGAGGTTATTGATATTTCTCCCAGCAATCTTGATTCCAGCTTGTGCTTCCTCCAGCCCAGCATTTCTCATGATGTACTCTGCATGTAAGTTAAATAAGCAGGGTGACAATATACAGCCTTGACATACTCCTTTTCCTATTTGGAACCAGTCTGTTGTTCCATGTCCAGTTCTAACTGTTGCTTCCTGACCTGCATACAGGTTTCTCAAGAGATAGGTCAAGTGGTCTGGTATTCCCATCTCTTTCAGAATTTTCCACAGTTTATTGTGATCCACACAGTCAAAGGCTTTGGCATAGTCAATAAAGCAGAAATAGATGTTTTTCTGGAACTCTCTTGCTTTTTCGATGATCCAGCAGATGTTGGCAATTTGATCAATTCAGTGTTTGTCTTTGTCTTACTTCACTAACCGTAATACTCTCCAGGTTCATCTACATTTCTGCAAATGGCAGAATTGCACTCTTTATTATGGCTGAGTCATATTCCATTGTACATACATACTGCTGCTACTAAGTCACTTCAGTCATGTCCGACTCTGTGTGACCCCATAGACGGCAGCCCGCCAGGCTACCCCGTCCCTGGGATTCTCCAGGCAAGAGTACTGGAGTGGGTTGCCATTTCCTTCTCCAATGCATGAAAGTGAAAAGTGAAAGTAAAGTTGCTCAGTCGTGTCCGACTCCTAGCGACCCCATGGACTGTAGCCTACCAGGCTCCTCCGTCCATGGGATTTTCCAGGCAAGAGTACTGGAGTGGGGTGCCATTGCCTTCTCTGGTACATACATACTACGTCTTCTTTATCCATTCACCTGTTGATGGACAATTAGGTTGCCTCTCTATCTTGATTACTGCGAATAATGCTACTATGAACATTGAGGTTCATGTATCTTTTTGAATTAGTATTTTCATTTCTTCAGATACATACCCAGGAGTAGAACGGCTGGATCAGTTCTATTCTTAGTTTTCTCAGGAATATATACCATTTTTTATAGTGGCTGCACCAAACCACAATCCCACCAGCAGTCTACTAGGGTGCCCTTTTTCTCTATATCACCACCAACATTTGTTATTTGTTGACTAGATTTTTCATTGATAGCCTTTCTGAAAGCTGTGAGATGATATCTCACTGTGGTTTTGATTTGAATTTCTCCTTTGATCCCTGGTGGCTCAGACAGTAAAGAATCTGCCTGCAATGCAGGAGACCTGGATTCGATCTCTGGGTCTGGAATCCCTGGAGAAGGGCATGGCCACCTACTCCAGTGTTCTTGCCTGGTGAATCTCATGGACTGAGAAGGCTGGGGGGCTACAGTCCACGGGATCGCAAAGAGTAGGACACGACTGAGCGACTTACACTTTGATAGCAATGCTGAGCTTCTTTTCACGTGGTTGTTGACTATCTGTATGTCTTCTTTGGAAAAATGCCTATTCAGGTCTTCTGCCCATTTTTTTTCTTTTTCTAAAAATTTATTTATTTATTTTAATTGTGTTTTTATATTAAGTTGTAACAGCTATGTATATATTTCGGATATTAACCACTGTGGTCATATCATTGGTTAAGTTTATTCCTAGGCATTTTATTACTTTTAATCCAATTCTAAACTGTTTAATTAATTTATCTATAGTTCATTATTAGTGTATAGAATAAGCAACATATTTCTGTATATTAATCTTGTATCCTGTAACTTCACTGAATTCATTTATTAGTTATAGTTTTTTGATGGATACTTTTTAAGTTTTTCCATACATAGTATCATATAATCTGCAAACAGTGACAGTTTCATTTCTTCCCTTCCAATTTGGATGATTTTTAATTCTTTTTCTTGTCTGATTTCTGTGGCTGGGACTTCCAATACTATGTGAAATAGAAGTGGTAAGAGTGGGGATCCTTGTCTTGTTCCTGATTTTAAAGGAAAGACTTTCAGCTTTTTACCACTGAATAGATGTAACTGGAGGGTTTCTCAAAACTGGCCTTTATTATGCTTCTCTTACATCCACTTTGATGCGAGTCCATCATGAATGAATGCTGGATTTTGTCAAATGCTTTTTCTCCATCTATTGATGTAAGTCAGAAATGGAACTGGAAAAGGATTGAGTGTATTCATATTCTGAGTCTTTTCAGATTCTGGGGATATTCTTCCCTGATAGAACACTTAACATGTTAGTTACAATGATATCTGAAACCATGCCAATTAACTTTTGCAATCTGTCATATTAAAATCTTTTGTTCTATCTTGCCCTTGAAATGAGTCCATTACCATACATAATTTTATCATAAGACTGGTCATTTGGAAAATACTGTGTATCTTCCAAATGTTGACTTATTTTATGACATGAAATATCATACTAGGTAATATCACCACCTATCTCATAAGAAATGTGTGTAAGTATGCGACCTGTTACGCAGACTGGTGGATACATGGTTTCCAAATTTCTAATTTTCAACTGAAGACTAGAATTTTATCATTGGTAGTAAATATTTGTCAGTTTTGTATTTTTTTAATGACAGGCTTCCTTTGTTCATTTTTGAGAAAATTTCTACCAAATACCAATGTCTGAACGAACGAAGTTTCAGTTTTTATTTTAAGTAAAATGGCATTCCCTGAAACAGCTGCTGGTTCAGTGCATAGCAAACACATAAGTGCAGTTCCCTCAAGACAACTAGTGTGCATTAATTCAGTCATGATATACAGGGTATTAAAAGGTACACAAACATGGAAATTTAATAAAATGTATTAGCTTCTAAAGTTCAGTAAAATTAATAATGCTTACTGTATCAAAGAAAGCCTTAAGTAATTATATATTTTTTTTAAACTATGAGAGAGTTGTATCTGCTATGAGCATAGTTTGATGCCACTGCTTTTTACCATGCTAAGATGCCATCAGGTTTATATACCACTGCTTCAGCACCATCTATACTAAATGTCAAGATGGTATAAAAAAGACAAAAAAACGAATTCATATTTATAAAAATAGTTTTCACTCACTGACCCCTTGGAAGTCTATTGGACACTTTCAGACAGGTCCATGGACCACACCATCTGCTGGTATGTGTGTGTATATGTACGTGCATGGAAATGTAAAGATATACATTAATCTATATTTTATATTCTAGAATAGCCAAGAAATGACTAAAGGAAAAAGTAGAGACATTAATTTGTTGCATTTCAAAACTTACTAAAAAGTTAGTTATTAAGATAGTATAATAGTGGTATAAAAGACAGGTATATATATATGGAACAAAATAGAGAACCCAGGAAAAATATGATTTTTTTAAAAAGCATTGTCAAAATACACTGGGGGAAAGATCTTTTTGATGGACAGTGCTGGAACACACTTAACTAGAAGAAACTGAACCTTGATCCTTGCCTCATCTCATAAAAAATAATCTGAAAAGATTCACAGACTAAATGCAAAAGCCAAAACCATATAGTTACTAAAGAAAAGCATCAAAACGCATAAAAGGAAAAACAATGGAAAAATTGTATTTCTGCTTGTCAAAAAACACCAATAAGAAAGTGAAAAGGCAATGAATTGAAAGGATATACTGGCAAAATATCCAACAAAAAGCCTTATCCAGAATAAGGAACCCCTGAAATTCAACAGACAACAGACCCAATAAAAACTGGTGAAAGACTTCACAAATACATTGCAAAAGATATCCAAATCTCCAGTAAGTATATGCAAGGTGCACAGTATCAGTATTCATCAGAGAAAAGCAAATTAAGACCACAGTTTACATTCACTAGAATGGCTCACACACTGCTCTTAAGAATGAAAAAATGGTATAGTCGTTTTGGAATACTTTCTTGGCAGTTCCTAATAAAGCTAAACACATGCCTACCTTCTGAGCCAGCACTTTCAATCCTATGTACGTGCCCTGAAGATATGAATGAATATGTCAAAAAAGACTTATACAGCAAAGTTTATAGCAGCTTTATTAATAATATGCCCAAAGCTAAAAATAACAGAGTAATTGATACATAAACTGTGTTATATTCAAACTACGCTGCAATGTAAAAAAAAATGAACTAGTGACACATGTAATACCTGAATGAATCTCAAAAACATTACATTAAGTAAAAGAAGCCAGATGCAAGAGAATGTACAGAATGACTCTATTTACTTGAAGTTCAATATAAACAAAGCTAATTTACAATGATAAAAGTCATAGTCTGGGTCAAAGGTAGTCCTGACTGGAGGAGGAATAAAGGAGCTTTCTGAAATGATGAAAATATTCTAACTTTGATCTGAGTGGTGATTATCTGTGTATAAAAGCTGATCAAGCTGTATGATTAAGACATGTGCACTTTTGCCATATGTAAACCGTATTCTAATATAAAAAAAATTCTTTAAAGATGATCTGAAGTATAGACATATCAATTTTTCAAGCTAGAAGGAACTTTGCCAATAACCTACTTCAATTCTTTTCTTCATTTTATAGAAGCAAGCCTTGGGTTTTGAAGCCATTTCTTAAAGAGCTAGTTCCAGGCAGAGCTGATACTAGAACCAAAGATCTGTAAGTGACTAGTCACTATTCCTTCCACTGCCCCAAGCTTCAAAAACAAAACTGTTCCCAGGAACAATTATTTCCACTTTGATTATTTGCCTTAGTTTTTCTCTGACAGTTTTCAACAACATCCAGGGGGATACCACGAGCTCTGGTTCCGACTAGTTGCCCGGGTGAGGTCCCAGGCTGCTTTTTAATTGCTCACTGGGCTTACACAGTCAATGGAGAGAGGCTCCTTTGTTTGTTTCTAAGTTTATAGATGGCACCTATAAGCATAAGCCTCTCAGGCTCTTGGACACAATTTAAAATAGTGTGGCACTAACAGTTTGACACTAATGTCACTAAGACAAATGGAATCCCCGGTTCAGACTTAAACAAATTCTAATACTGCCCCCAATATTGTCCCTCTGCCACCACAGTCTCAGGCAACAGACTACATAAACACTCCAGCCTTGTATTAAAGATGTAGTAATAATGGTACAAAAAAGAAAAGTTGGGTCTTTTGGCCCAAAAGTCTCATGTAAATATGTGGTACCCTGGTATATCAACAGTAGGGAGAATTCCATCAATTCCTTCTCCAAACGCTTAGGAAAGACTTAAAGCCATGTCATGGACTTGGTGCTTGCAACAGAGAAAGCCAAGGTGAGGTTTCAGCTGACACAAAGATTTATTCAAAGAAGCAATGTGTCATCAGAAAAAAACTTTCCCAACAGCTTCTACTTCTGTTTACAGTTTCTTCATCTTCAAGTGGGGCAATCATTTTTTCCTTAATTGTGCTGAGCTAAAATTTTCCACACTGTTAACTTGAATTTCATCTTCTAACATCCTACAAATATTAGAAAGAAGAATGAGAGGAATATTTAAATCAGGAGGAGAGAGATGTGACTGAGCACTTTTGTGATGGGAAATCAACTCTCTTCCCTACATTCTTAATCTCTATAATTTACTTTTGATTCTATATAGGCAGTAGGTGTTCTCTAGATTGGAGCTGAAATAAGGTACAGACTTCCTCTTTTCTAATTAAAAAGCCAATCCTAATTATCTTAGTTTGAATATATACTGTTCAAAGTATAAATAGTGTCACAGTAAAATTACTGACCTCCTTTTTCCCCCTCTAAGGGACTCTGTTCACAGGTCAGGACTAAGCCTTCTTTTAATTTCACCCTCATCCCTAATCCTCTTACTGATTCCACAAAGGCTTTGAATACCCAAAGTACAAGTATGCCTGGAGTTTTCGTCACCTTATAATCACAAAGACTATCTGGAACTCTATCAAATGAAAACCATATCATCTATTCAAAGGAATAGCTCAACATTTCAAAAGAAATTTATAGCCTTTGTATTTGGGAATTATTTTAGGAGATAATTTGAACATATTCCTGCCCAAAAAGGTGCAACAAATTTTCATAAAGGGAAACAAATTCTTTTTTGTATATTTTTTTGGTCTTCTGGCTATCCTACATGGCATGTGGGGTCTTACTCCCTGATCAGGAATTGAACCTGTGCCCACTACAGTGGAAACAGGGAGTCTTAATCACTGGACCACCAGGGAAGTCCCTTAAATTCTTTTTACAGAGGCAGAGAAGAATGGCTAGGTAGGAAACATGACTTGTTGAAGGTTTCAGCAAGAGTTCAAGACTATGACTATAACACCATGGCATCTATCACTCTGTTCTAGTTATAAAATCATGGAGCTAAGTGACCTCACCACAGTAGACTGAACGGTGTTTCTTATCAATCCCTTTGCTCTTACCACCAGCATCTCTTGTGCCCCTGATGGCTTTAAGATACAATAACGAAGTTTATCTGCCTCAGATTGGACTGGCAACTATAGATACATGAAATATAGCCCTTGGGAATATAGTTCCCCGAGTGCATCCGAGAAATCTCTGTAAGATAAAAGCATGCCTCTGTAAGAATCTCTCTCCAACAGAGATTTGACTGCTAGAATCATATCTCTGTTGTCTACCCAATCATACTTTTCTAATAGGTATGATTTTTTTTTAAGGTCTGATGCACCAAATGCAAAATACACAAAGTAGGCACAATTGATCATTATAAAATCAATAAAATCAAACCAGTTTGGATTTTCTTCAAGCAAACATTATTTAGATATCTGCAAGAATTGAGTGCTGACAGCCTGAGTTAATTAATTCCTTAGAAGTCATTTAGATGACTCCAGTTGTGCAAAAAAAGAGAACATTTCTCTTGAGTCAAAAACAGCAACAAATACCAGATCTGCAACTTTCTCCCTATTTTGTGCAGTGTGTGATGTAGCACCAATACCTTAGGTATCAAAGCCTGCTCTAAAGAATAAGAACTTGTTTTACTTCTCTGTCATAGTTTCGCTTCCCCTTTTGTCATCTGCTCAGGAATGTACACCCAAGCTGCTCTCACCACTTCTAATAACATTTTCTCTATAAAATGTTTACTTTAGTAGAGTTTGACAAAGATGTCTGCTCTTCATACAAGTGGGGCATAAGTTTGTCTTTAAATCTCAGTTGCTTTGAGTTCTTTCTTGGTAAACACCAATTTCCATAGTAAAACTACAAACGAGGACAAACAAACTTCGGATGAACCAGATCTCTCTAGGCTCTTTGTGTGGATGATTCACAAGCACTTAGAGTTGTTATTAAGTTATCCAACAAGTACAGCCCGCACATCTTGGAACAAGAACTTCAGCCACCAATGTGGGAAACAAAGTTTGAACAGGACAGTGACACTATTTCTACTTTTTTATCCCCCTTTCAGGCCCTACACCTTTACCAAAAGAAGGACACATGTTATAAAGGACAAACAATAGGAAGAAATTCTTAGATACCTAACCAAAAGAAAAGTACAAAGGGGAAAAAAGTAAATAATCCATGCCATGCGTTGTCTAGAAATACTGTCTGATTCAGACGCTGATGTTGATCAGCTGGATAGGAAAAATGGAGCAGTTCCTTCAGATCTCATTTTTCTGGGTAGCCTGTGTGTATAGGTAAATCTATGAAGTCCATTTCCAGAATGGCATTCTCCTTAGTCAAGAAGGGAACCTCTGACAATTAACTTCGAAATCTGAGGCAGGGTAGTATTTTTTTCAGTCTCCAAAGATCAGAGGAAACATGTCATGGGAAGTAACATTTACATATAAAGCAATTATAGATCTGCTGAGTCTGAAATATACATATATAGAGAGACAGCAAGAAACTGGTTCACAGGTACCTAAAGGTACGGAATTTACACTATGCCTAAATCATCAAAGTTAATAAGTGAAAAACTTGTAGTTTAGGTTAATACATTTCTATGTGAAGGAGTGAAGCACAAACATACTACCTAATTAAGAATTTTTTTAAGAATTTGCTAGCAAGAATGGCACAATGCTCTGTTGATTTTAGTTTCAGTAGAATAACACTGTGAGATACACAGATACTGAAAACAGAACATACAGACCCAAGGTTTATATAATATTTTCATTTTGAAAACTGTCACAGCCGTCAGAAGATTTGATCGTATCAAGTTATATTTTTAAATTCTACACCTTTGAAAAGTAATTTGATGAAAAATAAATTACACCATCACTAGTTTAGACAGAGCAAGAGCTGTCACTAAAATAAAGGGATAGCTACAAAGTTTGCCACAGGAACAATTAAAAAGACAATATGTTTAGTTGTATAAATTGTTTAAAGGTAAGACACAAAGCAATGAACCCTGATAAGAGGAGGCACCACACTGGTCATACCTCTCTAAGCAAAGGCAATCAAAACTCCAGATTAGCATCTTCATAACAAGCAGCTGACTCCAAGGCATGGGTCATAATCAGAGATGTATTTCCTGGTTCAGGAGCAACTAGACTCTTTTTAATAGAAGAATCTAAAACAGAATTTCCCTATAAACCTTTCTTCATAAAGAACCCAAATCAGAGTTTGAGATTAGCAGATGCAAACTATTATATACAGAATGGGTAAACAACAAAGTCCTACTGCATAGCACAGGGAACTGTAGTCAATATCCTGTGATAAACCATAATGGGAAAGAATATGAATAAGAAAATAAATGTACAAATGAATCACTTTGCTGTATAGCAGAAATTAACACACACTGTAAATCAACTGTACTTCAATAAAATAAATTTTTAAAAAAGAACCCAAATCACTTATACTTTATCTTGTTAAATCAATAGAAAAGGAACACTTTTCTAGTGGTCCCACTAGACGAAATAGATGAGGTTTTGCCAACAAAATATTATTCACCCACTTAAAAAATGTGATCAATGAAAGAGATCCAGACCATTGGAGAGGTGGAGAATGACTCACGGAAGTCTAATTCCTCGTCTGTGGTGTTTCTTTAGCTCAGCTAGAGAAAGCAGCACACACATTGCATTGCTCTGGCTGTCATTCTGCAAGGGACTAACGGTTTTCTGAAATGAAAACAGGCTGAGAAAAATATTAGAGCTTAGTCACCAAGAAGTCCTTCTCTACTTAAAAAGACAAGTCAGGCAGAGGCTCAGAGTTGGAGAACAATATCCGAGAAATTGCTATGTGTTTCACTGATAGAAACCTAAGTGCTGGTAAATCAAAGACGTAAGATCTATTCCTTACTCAAACATCAACATGAAACTCTTCTTGCAGCAGAGTTAAACATAAGTATACATAAGTATGGATTCAATAGTTCATTGACATTCCTCTCTGTGGCATGAGAGAACTTTATAAAGAGCTAAAATTGAGATAGTGCTATATGATATATATAGTCTTTCCCCAGACTACAGCACTGAATATGACACATTTAATAATACACATGGTAACTGCTTTAGTGACGTGCATTTCATCTGACCAATGGCCAGTTTCTTGACTCTAAGATATTAATAATACGGCAGTTTAATAATATAAAAAAAAACAAAACCCCCAATCAACAAAGCCTGCTACTGTAATCTCAAATAAAACACTTTAGGTTAAAATACATCATTTCCAGCATTCACAGTTGTAAATGATAATTCCATTTGAACGGCTCTGTTAGCATTCTCAGACCAAAACTATCAAAAAGATGTATTAAGTCACCTATCTCAATATCTCTTGCAGTGCAAGTCTAGGGACCTTAGATATTGCTGTGCTTGTTTCCAGGGGACAACCCTGGTTGCCAAGTTAAAGCTGAGGAACAAGTATGAGTCCTCTAAAATACAAGTTTACACTAAGAATGAAAGCACAGCCCTGAACGTGGACCACGCAGTCAGACACAAAGTGCAATCCACTGACAAACAGCTCAGAAAGCCAAGAAAAAGTACAAAACCTATTAGCTTTCAAACTTCGAAACATCCAGAGACAGAATCAGAAACAGAAGCTTTGGTCTTTTAAAAGTGGCCTTCACAAATCAGTTTTGTGTTTGTTTACATTTTCTTTCACAGTTTAAGCCTCAATCAGATCAGCTGTCTCCAGGGACTTTGAAATTGCTATAGATTAAAATCCTCTCTGACTCAACTGTTTGACTAATGCCGGGTGTTTAATAATTCTGCTTGTAAGAGACTTTTTTTGATGAAACCCTGCTGTATGCTAGTTTCAGATGCGCCAAAGTTGCACCATATAGAAAGCATCACTGTCCTTCCTTTTGTTATCACTGCATTTAGAGATGAGAAAATGTATCATTGCAAACAGTTCTGTTATTTGGCAGACGGGGCCGAAAACAATTTTACAATATTAATTTAGCAACCATCACCTATAGAGGCAAAGACCTATTTCCACATACCAACGATACATATTCATGGCTTGGTCCCAAGGATAGGAAGTTAATAACTGTGATAGACGGAGTTAAGTTAATGAATTTCTAAACTTCATGCTTTCAATAATAAAGTCATTTAAGCTATAGCATTTGGACTCTCTGCTTCCACAGATCAAGCACTTTGATACTCAACAGGTTGAGTAAATTGAATCCATATATTGTATTTACGTTCTCTGTCAAGGTTGCTTCTCCACATTTGAGAGATCAAAGGCAAAACCAGTCATCAACCCTGTAGCCTTCAATACTGTGTTCATTACATTTAATCAAGTGCCAACTCCATGGTATCATTCACCAACCTTAACAATATTTAAATGCATGGCGCTGTTTAGCAGCAAATGTAGGCACAGTATTGTTTTAATACACAGACATGCACGCAACTCCCCACACTCATGTGCACGCACACTTGCTCGCTCACACACAGCCATCCCTCCTCACCCTCCTTCCCCAAGAGAAGAGAAAGATGGCAAGAAATATACAGTATCTACACTGTGCAAGAAAAGAAGTTAAAAAGGCATGAGAAAAAAGACCATTAAACGTTTTGTATGTAGTCTTCTACCTGAGGCAGCATCGATCACGGTGGAAATTCCCCTTCGATCAGACACTGGACGGGATGACCCTGGCATGCTGACTGGGTCAGAGCGGACTGGTTGGATCCTGCAATGCAATTGAATTTAATTCATATATGTTACCAAAATCAAAACTGTGCCATGCTACAACAGACCTTAAATCAGCAATGCTGGAATAGCCCAGTCCATTAAAGAACCATTCACTCTAAAACCAGACAAATGGGTGAACTGCAGCCCCTAAGGTTCTTTCAAAAGACTTAAAGCATAGCATTCTCTACACTCTGGACCCCTTCTTCTCTTTGTGTGGTTTTCAACAGCTTTTAAACAAGGGGTTGAAAATGGACATTCATTTACAAAGGGACAAATGAAATGGAATGAGAGAAGACACAAAACACATTATGCCGAACCCTCTGGCATTTGAAAAGTGTATGTGGAATCTAGAAAAATGGTACATAAGAAGCTATTTGCAAAGCAGAAGTAGAGACACAGACGAAGAGAATAAGTACATGGACACCAAGGTGGGGAAGGAGAAGTGGGATGAGTTGAGAGACAGGGACTGACATATATACTGTGTATAAAACAGATAACTACTGAGAACCTACTGCATAGCACAGGGAACTGTGCTTAAAGTTGATGGTAGGGGAGTTTGGAGGAGAATGGATACATGTATATGTATGACTAAGTTGCTTTGCTGTGCACCTGAAATTATCACAACTCTATATTTTAGTTATACTCAAATATAAAATAAAAGATTTTAAAAAAGGGAGATGAAGAGTTTTAAGAATCTTCAAATTCATGAATAGAAACATTGCCTTCCTGAAAAGACAACATCGATACAAAAATTTGAGTCGCTCCCTTAAAATCCTTAAAGACAATATTTGACATATGGCAACAAGCATAGGATAACAAACCTAGACACCATATTAAAAAGCAGAGACATTACTTTGCCGACAAAGGACCATAGAGTCAAAGCTATGGTTTTTCCAGCAGTCCTGTACCGATCTGAGAAGTGGACCAGAAAAAAGGCTGAGTGACAAAGAATTGATGCTTTTGAACTGTAGTTCTGGAGAAGACCATTGAGAGTCCCTTGGACTGCAAGGAGATCCAACCAGTCCATTCTAAAGGAAGTCAGTCCTGAATATTCATTGGAAGGACTGATGCTGAAGCTGAAACTCCAATACTTTGACCACCTGATATGAAGAACTGACTCCTTGGAAAAGACCCTGATGCTGGGAAAGACTGAGCACAGAGGAGAAGGGGGTGACAGAGGATGAGATGGTTGGATGGCATCACCAACTCAATGGACATGAGTTTGAGCAAACTTCAGGAGACAGTGAAGGACAGAGAAGCCTGGCGTGCTGCAGTCCACGGGGTCACAAAGAATTGGACATGACTTAGTGACTGAGTAACAACATAGGATAACACAGCTGTGTTGGGATGTGGCTGCCAGGGGGTTAGCTAAAATCTCTACTATCTAATATTACTGCCACAATATTACTAATTAGCATGTAAGAATCAATTAGAATGTCAGCAAAACTGCAATTTACTACATATGAGTTTAAGTTGCTTGGGAATGGTAAATCTATTAATGCTAAGAGTCTAGTTCCAGCTGTATTTCTGTAGTATTCACAGAAGGATTTCTGTATGGCTAAAAGAGCTGAGAGGCCCAGGCGACTTAAAGGAATAAAGACTTACTATAATAGTCTAAGTGTGCATTTTTTGGCAATGCATTCATTCAATAAGTATTTGTTGAGTATTAGTCATGCGTCAGTAGTATTCTAGCAACAAACAGAAACAAAACACAAAATGCAAAGTCTGTGTGCAGATATATGGTATAGCACATGGGCATTCAAGACTGACGCAAAGGAAAACTAGTGTGAAAATGAATGAAATAGGTAATAAAAGCACAGAAAGAGGAAATGAGGGAATGAATGCATGGTCCACAGCAGAGTGAGAGGATCTTGTGGAGCTGGAACAGAAACTGGACCTCTATACAGTGTTAGGATGATGTATTTATATGCAAAGGAGCAACATGATCCCTTTCAACACAGAAGTAGAAAAAACGAACCCTTGGATTTGTGGCCAAGCATGATAAATGCAGGTCATCTTGACGAGCATGATTTGGCTTATGCATAGAGTTTATAGAGGGTACTGATGAAGATAAGAAGTTGATAAGCACCATGGGACATTACAGAAGCCTGACATTTCAATTGCGGACTGTAGAAAAAGGGTCCTCACTGAAAGCACAGTAGGAACGTATATGCGTTTGTTGTATGAAAGGAAGAAATAGGAGGGAGGTGAAAAATGCATTTGACCTAGCACTATAAGTTGGAAATGCTGATACACTAATATTGATCACTGCTCTAGTGGTGTACTACCCAGTAGCCCTTCTATACCAGCTTATTTTCCCAAGCCAGTCATGGTGATCCCGTCATCTCACGGTGAGATTAATTAAGTCTGTGATGAGTGGGTCTAAGCCAATGTGGGCCAATAAGAAAAGAGGAAGAGTTCACTTGAAGTTTCTAGAAGAGATGTTTTCTGGGTCTTAATGAAAAACAAGTAGCTAGCCTGTTAAGGATATGCTCAGTGCATGCAAATCAAAGCTCCCTCCCAGTCTAAATAACTTATGTGGGCTAATAAATTTCCTATTATTAATTCAATTTATAGCACTGGAGTTTCTGAATCAACCAGGGTTGTGGGTAGAGTGTGGTTTGGGCTAGAGATGAAAGAAAGTTGGCCAAGAACTGATGTATTGAAACCAGGCAACAGATACACAGGGGTTTAGTCTATTATTCTTTTTAATTTTACAAATTTTATATATGCTTGAAATGTTTCCATAATAAAAAAAATACAAAAATAAAAACAAACTGGTAGGGGTGATGAAAATGTCCCAGAATTAGGAGGATGCAGCAAAACATAGTGACTATACTAAAACCAATGGACTGTACACTGTTTTATGTTATATTAATTACATATCAATTAAAGTAACATGATTAAAGTGTGAGGCTATAATGTACCATACAGTAACTGTGGTTTTGATAATACTGAAGTTTGCTAAAAGAGGAGAAGTTAAATGTTCTCACACAGAAAGATCACAACATACATATATAAAATATATCAAACAATGGATGTATTAATTAACTAGATGAAAAAATGAAATGAAGTTGATTTCCCAGGAGCTAATCTTGAATGGAAAACTAGGTTTTATATCTCAGTTTCTTTTACATTATCTATTTCTCAGGTCTATTCATAAATATTTCATTGACCTTTTTCTACATGTTAAATCCCTATTCCAAATAAGGAGCTGCTATGAGGTTAGCCAGGCTTCCCTGGTGCCTCAGTGGTAAAGAATTCACCTGCCAGTGCAGGAGACATGGATTCAATCCCTGGGTAGGGAAGATCCCCTGGAGAAGGAAATGGCAACCCACTCCAGTATACTGGCCTGGAAAATCCCACTGACAGATGAGCTTGGCGGGCTATTGCCCATGGGATCATGAAAGAGTCAGACACAACTGAGTGACGAAACAACATCGAGGTTAGCCATGCCTGATCCCCTTGTGGATATGACAGCCAACAACACACCTGACAGTTGCCATTTTGGTTAGGATACAGGAAGGCAAACTATCACAGCATTACATTAATTCTCAGCAATCTGGGGTACAGGAGAAGGCACTGAATGTGAAGGGTCAGTTGCACCAAAAAATCTAAACAAGACTTCACAATTTAAAGGAGAAAGTAAAATCAGCAGCCATAATGCCGTTGTGCATAAGCCCAAAGAATTGTAGAATCAGACGTAAGGAGCCGGGAGAAAGTGATGGTGCACAGAGATGAGGAAAATATCAACAGTGGGATTTCTAACTGGATGCTGGATGGGAAATGGTACTAAACAGGACACATAATTGAAACAATGTGAGATAAATCTGAATTTGTCATCAAAATTGTGTTCTAATGGGGTTAAGATCTTAACCAAGGGCTATATATGCTCAAAATTTTAAATATAAACTGCAAGTGAAATACAACAAAATTATAAACCTGGGACTAATATAAAGGTTTCTAATATTTACATATGCCCAACAAATAGGACATAAACAATTTAAAGATAAATACTGGGAGCTTTGTAGTATAAGAAAAAGGAAAAGTCCCTGAGGAAAATTCTAGAATGATTTCAGGAATAAAGCTCTGTCTGAAGAAGCCAGTTACAGAGCTCTTAGATAAAGACCTGCATCTGAAGTAAGGGGTAACTACGAAAGCTAGAGGAGGTCAAAAACAAAGGAACAGGGACATTCCTGGTGGTTCAGCGGCTGGAACTCCGCACTCCCAATGCAGAAGGCCTGGGTTCGATCCCTGTTCAGGGAACTGGATCCCACATGCCACAGCTAAGAGTTTGTATGCTGCAAATAAAGATCCTGCATGCAGCAACTAAGACCTAGCATAGCCAAATAAATAAAAATTTTAAAAACTCAAAGGAACAGAGCTGGGTGTACAGAGCTGGGGATGTTCTCCAAAGAAAAGGGACAGGATCTTATCAGAACAGCAGGTGACAGTCATCAGAAAAAAAAAAAGGGGGGGGGGTCGCTGAGAATATTGTAAATAGTAAAGAGAATAAACAAAGTTTTATAGTTCCATTTTATTACTATTTAAGTAACAAAATAACCTACAAAAACAGATGAATATGCACTGAATCACTAAGCTGAGAACTGATTCTGCTTGACTTCCTGAAAAAGGATCATCCTTTGTAATTGGTATCTGTGAAAAATGGTCCAGCATGCACCGAGTTGCCTCACAACTTAAGAAAAGTTCTATTTCCAGGAAGCTGAAGAAAATATAATGGACCCAAAAAAGAAAAAGAAAAAAAAAAGTGAAGAACTAAAAAAGGAAAGCAAACTAAAATAAAAAACTAAAGTACTTGAAAAGGTGTTACAGGAGACATGTTTCGTTACATGTGCATGTGTGCTAAGTCACTTCAGTCGTGTCTGACTCTCTGCAGCCTTACAAACTGCAGCCCACCAGGCTCCGCTGCCCTTGGGATTCTCCAGGCAAGAATACTGGAGGAGGTTGCCATTTCCTCCTTCAGGGGATCTTTCCAGGGATCGAACCTGGGTCTCTTATGTCTCCCGCATTGGCAGGTGGGTTCTTCACCACTAGGGCCACCTGGGAAGCATTACATGAGTTGTTCTTAAAGAGGATGAGATGGTTGGATGGCATCACCAACTCAGTGGACGTGAATTTGAGCAAATTCCGGGAGATAGTGAATGACAGAGAAGTCTGGTGTGCTGCAGTCCATGGGATCGCAAAGAGCTGGACACGACTTAGTGACTGAACAGAAAGAAGAACTAGTCCTAATTCACCTCTACAACAGCTTTTGCCTTAACAAAGTATGAAAATATATTTGTATACTTACAGTATAAAAATTTGTTACTAATGTTGACAAAGAAGTGGAATAGAAACATATTCCCAACATATGATTGGAACACATTTTTCAAACAATTTTTTAAAAAGGAGATGCAAGAAAAAGGTGAGAGGGTTATTTTAGATTCAGATAAACATATACTGTAGAAATTTTTCTGAAAAGAACACAAAGAAAGGAAATTATATTGCATTAGACTGGGCCCTTCATCATCTGTTGTACCCTGATATGTCAAGTCTTGGTATAACAAATTAAATTGCCAAGCAAACTTAATTTGCAAAAGTTAAAAAGTTCTCAATTACGTTAAAAAAAGAACGCTAAAAATAAAAAGCATACTCTGTAAACTTTGTATAAGGATTCTTACAAGTGAGGATCAAAGAATATATATGATGAAAACACAGAGACACAGGATAATCAGAAATACGGGAAAGGCAACATAAAATAGGATGGCTTTTAAAAGTGTACTGAATATTAGATCCAGGAAAGTACAATCTAGAACACAAATATTTATTGGAGGTGATGAGATCTCACATAAGATCCCCCGTGATTAATAATGAATCACAAGTTACAGTGCATGTGTTCTGCAACATGATACAGTGTAAAGGGGGGAAATGTAAAGATTATCTGAGATGTTCACTACAAATGAACATATTAATCTGGTCAAATCACTCTCTAGCTCTTATTTCTTACCTGAGACTGTTGAGGTCAAGATCATCTGTATCAAAATCCGAAAGGGGCTGTGGAGTATCACTTGGACCATGAGACTGCAACACAGATGAACTGGATGATATGACTGTGGTTTGGCCTGAGGGATGAATGGTTTTGAACTGGAACTGTGGACCCATCCACAGACGTCTGTGGGGTCCGGTATGCGTTACAATTTCTACCTGGAACAGATCAGGAATCATGATTGAGATGTATCATGACCTCCCTCTGAGAGCCTTTCATGATCCCCCTATCTCATCTCTGAACACTCACATTCTCCAAGAAGCCCATCTTAACCTAGTGGGAGAGGGAGAGGGTATCATCCACAACCAGAAAATTGTGACAACAGCAGCCTGTATAGACATTCACTACAGCCATCTACTGGTTTTGGTCACAATATAATAAAAATTCATTTAGTGTTTGTATGTGTACACACACACACACACACACACACACACACACCTATACACAACACAAAAACCACATGAATATAAAAGGACCAGTTGCCTGCCTCATATACCTAGCATCAGCTGCCTAAGGACTACCTTTTCACTCATTCTAGACAGTCCTTATCACTCTGGGCATGCAATGAATACTACACCTGTCAATCCACATATTAAAAGTAATTCCTTCACTGAGGACTAAGCTCATAGCAAATGCGAAGTTGTTCTTGAACTATCCAAGGAAAAGAAAAGGTCTGAAATAATTTAACACTCACAGCCAGTTTCTTTCCACAATAAAATATTATAATATTTACTATACTTCCCTCAAAATTCCCCCAAATTCACTTTTAAAGGAAGACAGGATTACAAATTTTCTCTCAAACTAGATTTGTCTTCAAAATACCATTTCTTAACTGCAGTGTTTCCTCAGCTCCCATGAATGTTGACATAGGTATTTTAAATGCTGCAGAACAGTAATACCAAAATGCTTTATGAATTTCATGCTCTATGGAAGAGGCAGGGAATGTTGCCAATATTAGACAAAGCAGAGAGGAGGACACACAGTAAAACCTAAAAATAAACATGTGATTTTATAAACGAGCGACTTGAATAAGAGGCTAAATATGCAAACCTTTGGTGAGACGCTATTTCTCAATGTCTTGTAATTGCTACATCCACGTCTATATACACAGTTCATGGAACTGACTTCCCATGGGCCTTAGTGTTGCCCTGAGTTCTTTTATATTTAATCACATTTCTCTGATTGTGGTGATTAATTCTTAACAAAACATAACTGAAAAGGTTCATGGAGTGCAGCTCCGTGTTTGTAAAGTCCTAAAGGGCAAAAGCATCATGGTCTTGGAACAATATTCACATTCCCACTAATCACGGGGAGAAAATGACTCAGATTTAGGACAGTGATTTCTCATTCAAGGAGTTGTATTCAGCAACATAAATGAGGCCACAGATAAAGCATGCTGTGTATTTTAAGCTCAAAACCATCAGTGTCACAGAGCCGAGAGGTAAACAGATGCCTGTGCAATTTCACTGAGGCGATGGCCAGATGTTCCAGCTCACCCTCCTGTTGTGTGCGGTACAAACATATTGTGTATACTTTCACAGTGACAGCACACATTACCCCTTTTTCTAACTGAAAAGTTGAAGTGAAGGACAGAGGTTTCTCTGCCAGCATCCTTTTTTTTTTTTTAAACTTCATTGTGGTATCCTCAAGAAAGGATGCATCTCCATGTGCAACCTAAAGGAGCTTTTCCTGTGAGTATTTTCAGTGTGATGAAATGTATGTCACCTAGAAACAATTTCATTCTCTGGTTTCCAGATTCCCTTTAGTATTTTGGGCTCTCCTCCCTGAGAAAGCAGTGAAACTACAACCGGCCTTCTAGGAGGCACCTGTCTGCTGAAAAGCCTCGGGATTTGGTAATCCGAGACCGGGTCATTAACTTCACCCAGTGATGTCAGACTTGAAACAGACATAACAGCATCTGTAATGAAGTCACTTGTAATCTCCTCATTTTGAAATCTGCCAGAGTATCTTTTATTTCAAAGCCCTTGAGATGAAGACAGCTTCACCTGGCAAGGGGAGGGAGGGTCAGTGGAAGCTGTTACAGGACTGGTTTGGAGATTCTTGGAAGCCACATTACAGGAGTTTAGGAAAGGAAGGCCAGGCCGGCACTTATGCAAATTAGGAGGCAGAACTTCCCTGATCAAAGTCTGGGCCCAGTCTTCAGAAAATGTTGCCTCCACAAAAGAAAGCCCAAAGATTGTTGAATGGCTTTACCATTTTAACCAGGCCAGTTCTTATCTTAATACAAACAGTCCATCTGAAATCCAGGGTTCTGGGGGATATAAATGGCTTGTTTGAAAGATATGTGTACTTTATGTTCTCTGCATGAAAGCTAATGTACACACACATATATGTATATGTGTGTGTATAAAATATATGTATATGTAGCCCTGCAGCAGTATTTTTGAGAAATTCTTAATATGGAAAGATGATCAATTCTTGATGATCCTAAAAATAATCCAGATTCTGCCCATTTCCCTCTAAGGAAAAAATTTTCTTTTAATTTCAAGAATAAAAAGAGATAAATGGATCTCTGTTTTCTGTCACCTTAATAGACCCAACATTTCAGAGTCTCACCTGAGACAGCCACTCTTCATCTTCCTGTCCACTATGGTCAGAAGCTAAACTGTCATAGGACCCGTGCCGAGTAATGGGCCCAGGACTTCCAGGGGGAACCACTGAAGGAGAAAGAAAACATATTTAAACAACTTTAATCCATGCCGTGAAAAAAAAAAAAATGAATATGGGCATAACCATCCTGGATACTGTGGTGATTTATAAACTAAAATAAGACATTTAACACACAATTCAAATAACTAATAAAGAAGAAAGATTAAATTTCTTAGGAGCAAGAAAAATCTCCAACTAGGAACACACATTAAAAAATATCTGTGGGAATCTAATCATTACATGTATCAATTGTTGAAGAAATAAACAACTAACTGCATCTTAACAGCACAAGTACATAAGAAGCAGTGACAATTCCATTGCCTATGCACCAATGTAATTCCTATACCTCAGGACACTTCAATGCCTTCTACCTAACAAAGAAATTAAGTTGATGCAGTTCTTATAATTTGGGAAGGGGTTTTAAAAACAAGTATCATATAAGATTCTTTAAGAGTCTACTTAATAGTTTCATATAAATGGAAGGCATTAAAACATTTTAAATTTTAAAACACTTTTAGTTCCTAAAACAATGATTTATCAAAAGAAAAAATTCTTAATGCTTCTACAGTTTCCCTGATTTTTAGGTCATAGAATGTAGGCTTAAAACAGAAACAGCCTGCTTCTCATACATAGAAGAACCTTTGCTTAGTGCTAGCCATTCAGTCATGTCCAAGTCTTTGTGACCCCAAGGACTGTGGCCTGCCAGTCTCCTCTGTCCATGGAATTCTCCAGGTAAGAATACTGAAGTGGGTAGCCATTCTTTTCTCCAAGAGAGCTTCCTGACCCAGGGATTGAACCTGGGTCTTCTTCATTGCAGGAAGATTTTTCACTAATAGTAAAGATGCCTAGGTTAGGAAGATCTCGCGGAGAAGGGAATGGCTACCCACTTCAGTATTCTTGCCTGGAGTATTCCATGGACAGAGGAGCCTGACAGGCTCCATGGGGTCACAAAGAGTTGGACATGACTGAGTGACTAATCTCTGCTTAGTCAAAGCAATAAAATGATTCAGTAAACATTTATTGAGTTCCTACTATGAACCAAATATTATCCCAACAAAAACTTAGCCTCCTCTACTTAAAGTCCCATACTTTTTATTTGCTTACTTTTATTATAAAGTAGGACTTTAATTTTCTAGAACAATTTTAGGTTCAAAACAAAATGGAGGAGAAAATACAGAGATTTCTCATACATTCTCTCCCTCATTAAACATTTTAAAACTAAGATAAATAAAGCAATGAAGTACTGAGGGGAAATAGAGAAAAGAAAAAGAAGAGAACCACAGAGGAAGGAAAGATGATGAGTATTAAAGAAACCTAGGAGAAACAGAAAAGAATGAGAGAAAGAAAATAACCTCAGAATTTCTACCACCCAGAGATATGCATATATACTTCAATATGTATATTTTCCATAGGCTACATTTCTAAAATTGAAATCAGAGGATATGAACCTATCTAAATTTCTTAAGGCATATTCCCAGAAAGAGATATATATTTCCACAAGGAATGACTCACAAGCCAATCTCACAACACTCTTGCCAGAACAAGTATTTTGAAGAACTAAATCTTAACAAAACAGGTGTAAGTGAAGAAGACAAAGCAGAACGTCGGGCAAGATTTTAAAGAAGACATACTCACAAAAACCTTATCTTAGCTAGCTGGGAGGGGAGAAATGATACTTAAGCCAGTCAATCACTCATCAGAGGGAGAAAAATAGTATTAAAATATAAGATTTGCAATGGTTAAAACTATTAGCTGCTAGTTCTTCAAAATCCTAGTTCTACAGCTGAGAGGCAGGCTGGCAATTGGCACAAAACACAAGTGACCACCAAAGCAAAACAATTCCCTAGGATTCTGAACATCATGAAGAAAAGAATATCACAATAATCAATTAATGTTGAAGCATACTTTTAAATAAAAACTGATAAGTAAATTTATGTTTGCAAAAGGCTAGGTGTTTCCCAACCACTTGTAATCTTTTAATTAATAAAGTTGAAATTCTTAATACAGAAGAGAGCAAGAGTATGCCTCAAAGCTGCCCTCTCCTTAAAGACTAATCAAGAAGGCAACTAAGGACAAATAGTTAGAGGTCAGCACTCTTTGGAACACAGCTGAGGTCAGAGAAAATTTTAAAGAGGTGAATGAATAGGCCATGTAGATATCTGAGAAGAAAGTGTTACAGAGAATATCAATTACAAAGATTTTGAAGTGGGAACATGAAATGTTTCGGTCATGTCAGGAAGCCAGTGTGGTAGGTGCGGTGAGGTAAGCTGAGAATGGAAGATGAATCAAGAAGGCAAACAGGGCAGGGAGGGAGGGTCAGCAGATGGTTTAGGACTTTTTAAAAAAAAAATAAAGCTAGGGTAGACAGATAACTGGAAAAATTGGAAGAGAAGTGAGAAATTATACCCTTGTGTTACTAATACTAGTACCTAATGTGACTTTTTTTTCCAAAGAGTTTGCAATATACTCAACATGTGCTGAGCCCAGCCTACTACCTGTTGCAGAATAAACACTTTATAAATAAATGAATAAACGGAGTTTTGGATTCTGGAATAAATAATGAAGGATACTAGGATGGTAGGATACTTATTCACCCATCATCAAAATGGGGATAAACTTGGGACTTCCCTAGTGGTCCAGGGGTTAGGATTCTGTGTTTTCACTACCAAGGGCCTAGGTTCAATTCCTAGTCAGGAAACTAAGATCCTGCAAGCTGCAAAGCATAGCCAAAAAAAAAAAAAAAAAAAAAAGATGTGTGTGGAAGGAATTTAAAAATAATCCAATGGCAGAGAATGGTGAGGAAGAGGATTACAGCTGAAGAAAACATTAGTCGTGAGTTGATGACTGTTGAGAATGACAGGTACATGGAGAGTCATTATACTGACACAATTTTTTTCTAATTTTGTGTATGTTTGAGATTTCCCACAGTGAAAAAGTTCCTCAAGGAGGAAAAAAAAGTCTCTTTCTCCTCCTCCTCTTCTTCCCACCCATCCTGTTTCCCAAAGGAACTGGTAAAAATACCAATCGTATATCTATGAAACATTAAATCTGAATCCTAAATTTCTAAATAGAGATTGTGAGAAGAGTTACCATATTTTGTGTTCGCTAAAAAAACAGTATTCCCATTAAGGATGCTTGGAAGCATTCAGAAGATTCACAATATAAAAGTATGTGTGGTGGAAAAATATTTTTCAAC
The DNA here is from genome assembly GCA_024291935.2 of Okapia johnstoni. Lineage (NCBI taxonomy): Eukaryota > Metazoa > Chordata > Mammalia > Artiodactyla > Giraffidae > Okapia > Okapia johnstoni. Next base: position 119,053,616 of record CM044308.1, on the reverse strand, counting down.
ATAAAGTAAATATCCTTTCCCTCTTTCTCACATTTCTTTACATTTAAAAACTTTCTCCCATCCAGGTAGGAAGAACACTCCATGATTACTAGCTGGTGGAAACAATGACATACCCAGTCACAAAGAAGAAAGGAATTCAAAACCCTGACCCTGGGATAAGAAAGAGAGATTAAAAGTATGACAGTTAAGAGCAAAGCTCCCATGGTTTCCAAGCAGCTATTAGGAAAGATAAGCAGAAACAGGAACAAGAGCCCCACAAACAGAAAGGGGAAAAAAGAGGGTTTCCAAGGAAGGGTACAAAACGTCAGAAAGAGTTTTAGGGATGAACAACTGTGAAAAATCCTAATTTCATTCTTGGGTAGAGTTTTAGGAAGTAGTAGGAGATTCCACTTGGGAAGTAGCATGGAGATTTTACTCTTCTACAGTAGAGAAGGTGTGCACATAGTGTATTTTCACAGCTGAGCCTGTGACAACCTCTCCAAGTCCCCTGTGAATGTGATGATAAATATTTATTACACATTCAACAGTAATATGGACAAGGTCAAGGCAATTGTCAGGCTTTGAAACAAGGACGGATGCTACAAAGACCTATATGAACCAATGTGCTAACTAGTCGCTCAGGCATGTCTGACTCTGCAACTCCGCGGACTGCAGGCTGCCAGGCTCCTATGTCCACGGAATTCTCCAGGCAAGAATACTGGAGTGGACAGCCATTCTCCAGGGGATCTTCCTGACCTAGGGACTGAACTCAATTCTCCTGCATTGCAGGCAAATTCTTTACTGTCGAAGCCATCAGAGAAGCCCATGAACCAATACAACAGCCAACAATTAAATCTGGTAAGGAATTGGGACACCTCAGTGGTGAAAATAGAGGTAAAACATCTTTAGCAATCCCATCTCATATCTTTGCACTATGTAAGCCCTATAGAATTTACATGCAACTAGGTAGGAGGTTATAATTGATTGAGATTAATTTTTCCATATTTGTTAGGACAGAGGTACAAAAGAGGACTAAAGAGAATTTATAGAAAAATAAAGTTACATATATTGCAAGCCTGAGTTTAATGGACCAACATAACTACCTTCTAGCTAAAGAAAAATAGTATCTTTTACATTTACCAACTATCCTTAGGCGTTTCCCAGGTGGCTCAGTGGTAACAAATCTGCCTGCCAATTCAGGGGACACCAGTTCAATCCCTGGGTCGGGAAGATTCCCTGGAAGAGCGCATGACAACACACTCCAGTATTGTTGCCTGGAGAATCCCATGGACAGAGGAGCCTGGGGGGCTTCAGTCCATGGGGTTGTAAAGAGTAGGACACGACTGAGCACGCACAGCACTGTTCTCAGATAGTTAATGTCCTTGGCTTAGGAAAAGGGATATGGAATTCTGAAATAAAAATCTCTGTTATGCTCTATCCCTACCTTTAGTACAGTAATTTAAAACAAGCCTATCCATCTAACTATAAAGGGTACAATGTCAATTTTTTTCACAGAATACAACTCCAAAAGTACTGCCTGTACACACAGGCATTTGATAAATATAGATCAACAACCCAGGGCAAGGCTGAGCAGATCATTATGAGGTAACTGTGAGCTAGACTTTGTTTATATTGTGTTTTCAGGAAAGCAGATCATGCTTCTAGTGAGTAAATAAAAGCTAAAAAAACCACTAAGTGTATTTTAATGTCTTACACTGATATATGAGTATGTGTACGTATGTGTGTATTCCTATGAATATATTTATATTTTATACATGTTTATGTGCAAAGCAAACCAAAAAAATCTTCAATGTTAACCTCTGCAAATTAGTCTCGTTAATCAAAACCCCCCAAAATTTCCAAGTCAGTAGAACAACTGAAGTAAAATTATGAACAGAAATATTGAATGGTCCTCTGAAAATACCCCTACGCCTGAACGCCACGTAACGAAATTCTCAATCTGAAAACAGAAAATGTCAATTCATAATATAGCTTCTCAAATCCATAAGTAGTTAGGAAGGAGATCAACGAGCATAGAATTTTTACAAATTACCCACATAAAATATAGTAAAGAGTTATAAACATTGTATTAACAGATACCTAAAATGATACTCTGAAATCTCATTTTTAACACCAGTTAATGGACTACTTAAAGGTTAGGATACATAGGTTTGAGTCAAGCTTCCAAGAATGAGTTATTACCAGTCCTGAAGAAAGGTAGGACTCTCTTGACATTTCAGGCTGTTTAATCCAAAGTAATAACTGTATATCCTCAATTCCAAGAAATCAAATTTTTTAGAATACCCCGAAACTAACAGCTAGATCTCAATAACCTAAGTTCATCTGCAACAAATCTAGTCTTCTAGTTGAAAGAGAGAAAGTACATTTTTAGCATTAATATTAATACACTTTATATTAGAACAGGTAATTACTTTTCTTAAGTGTATTGGCCATGGTTTGGATACTCAGGAAAAAATTAGATCTCCTAACTACCCGAGTTTGCAACAAGGGACAGAGGATCTAGATATTCGATTAAAGAAATGAAAGGAATAACTATTTGATCTCAGCACCATTCATCCTTAAAAGCAATGAAAGGAAAAAGAGTTGACAATACAGCTGAAAGTTAAAAGAGACTAACCATATACAGGTTATAGGCATCATTTTTCTAAAAACTAACACAAAGCATACTGCTGCACAATGAGCTGCGCTTATTTATAAACTCAATGAAGGGACAATGTATTTGATTCTGTTACGTTCTTTTTCTAGTCTTTCCTGCATCTCTTGAACTCCCAGTAATAAATTCTCGTAGCTTCAGAGGACACAGCTGCTAATCAAGCACAGGCTCTGCTGCTAGCGAACTCTAAGCTCCCAACTTTAGGAGATGCTAAAAAAAAGTGCTATACTTCCTGAAATGAATCTCAGTGCCACTGGAATCAGGGAGATCTACTTTTCAAGTAAGGGGGTGTGGGGTGGGGCTGACCCAAATGGCATCTACTTTTTTATTTGAGATGCAACTTCAGCTTTAACTGCTGTTGCAAAGCCTAAAATAAGATCATATGTTGAACAAACAGCACTAGACAGAAACTTAAGAGAGTCTTTCAATATGAAGAAACAAAAATGGATCCCAAGGTTTTTAGTTGGAAAAGTGAGTGTGAGCTGTGTCATACTGGCAGCTGAGTGGGCTGCAGAATAAAGTATTCTCCAGATTCAGGACCAGACTCAGTTTTTGCTTGCCCCTACTCCTTACCATATCCCCACAAATCCTCTGCGGACAATAAAACCCTTACCATGCTGAAGTCTTTAGTGGAGACCTGAGAGGTGAATAATGTTGTGCCAGCATTATTCAGTCCTTCAGGTTATTTAGGGGAACAACATTCCTTTTTCTAGCAACAGAGAAATTTGTGAGTTAAATGACATCATGCTGCCTTGAATGAAACAGCTCAGGCTCAAAGTTCACCCAAAGGCCAACAGTGATAAACCCTCATCCAAGGACAAACTTCAATATATTTTTGGTACTTATTAAAAACAGCATTTATAGAGCAGCCATACAATAAGAGAAGGCTCTTTACCAAACTCTGTTTCTGATCAGAAAGCACTCAGGATCTGAGGAAGAAATTCTGCTTGGAAATGTAGTTTCTTAGCTCAGAAAATAATATTTGCCTTTTAAGAAGAAAGGCTCAAAGACAAGTAATCCAAAAGCAAAATGGACTAAGGCATTTCCTAATGAATAAGCAATTCACAGAAGAGGAAATACAACAGCCAACAAACACATATAAATAGTAGTAATCAGAGATTTGCAAAATTTTACAGGTTATGCTTTCATACTATCAAACTGGCAAAAATGAAACTCTGGACTTTTTAAAAAAAATGTTTTAAAAAGGAGAAGGCTTTCAGGTCAAAAATAACACACCTAACTACTCTATCTTTATGGTAGTCTAGAAGTTTTCTAACTTATAAATGTTTCAATTTAAATGTAAAGGAATTTGCTGAATTTCACACACAGCATAATCAAGCAATAGCATGATATATTACTGGCTATTCTGTTCATTAGGAGCCATCTCTTGTACCAGTGCAACAACAGTAGAAGCACTACAACACACATAAAAGGGAACAGGTTTTACCTATGCTATATATTAAACAGATCAATGATCTTCCTTGCACCCTGACCCTGCAGTACCATAGATATTCCCTAATTAATTATTAAAGTTTTCTAACAGTCAGTCATTGTACATCTCTGGTTTCACTTTCCTTTTATTCCACATTCCCAGAAGAACAGTCACAGGCAATACATAATTAGAAAAATGACGTATCCTCATTGCCTATGAGATAACAGATTTCATTGGATAACTGACAACACAGGGTGCATCTCTTCCTCACCCTGCTCTTTACCCTTGCCCTAGCCCCAAAGCATCATATAATAGTTCCACAGAAGACATAAACTAAGGAGCTTTCATTTGGTTATTCCTGCTACCATAACGGCCCTCTGCCATTTTGCATATGGACAAGCTATACCTGGGGGTAGTCTGGAAGGGTTCATAGTTTAGTTTTGCTCCTCCACGTAACCCTGTCATAAAAATGGACAGACAGAATAAAACATAATGGCTTCACGCTATCAGCAAGATCAGCTACTCCACTGAACAGTTCAAACTGTCCCAGCACACTTCTGAGAACTGGACAGGCTGCAACAATCCCTTCAAAACATTTGCAATTAAGGTCACCTGGAAAGATACACACAATGTAATGTGTATTATGGCAACTCAATTCACAGTACAACCATATTATATATACATTAAACCAGCAGCAAGATAACTACAAAAGTCCACCCTGGCTGTTTTAAAGGAATACAGCATGCCTCTATATTACCTTGCTTGTAGCTTACAGATAAGTTTGTCTTGCCAAGGGTTAGATAATCTACTCAGAAAAATAAGTCTAAAAACAACAAAACCATTCTTATCAAAGTTCACCTTTACATAACAGTTGCCTCAGGGAAGAAAGGGATGAAGGGATGACTCATTTTCCACTAAATATTCCTTGACACCATTTAAATTGTGTATACTATGTACCAACTTAAAATTTGATAATTATAAAAGTTGAGGAATAAGCACAATGCAAGTAATATGCTTAGTGAAATCAACCTAACAAGTCAAGAAAAGAAAACAGAGAAATCAAAGCACTTCAAGGAATGATGGAAACCCAATGCATGGAACGAGAAGTTGAGTTTATAGCATTTCCCCCCACTATTTTCTTAAGTTTTGTGACATCTTCTTTAAAAGGGGAAATGGAAGTGGTTTTATACACTCTTTCTCTCATACTCACTGTACATATCTTTATCAGCTTTCAGCAACTACTCAAGTACACATGGGCTTCCCTGGTGATTCAGTGGTAAATAAAGAATCTTCCTCCCAATGCAGGAGATGTGGGTTCAATCCCTGGGTCGGGAAGATTCCCTAGAGAATGGTATCCCACCCCAGTATTCTTGCCTGGGAAATCCCATGGACAGACGAGGCTGGTGGACTGTGCAAACAATCAAATACGACTTAGCAACTTAACAATCCAATCAAGTACATGTGGTAGTGTATATTTTTATTGAGAGAAATGACTGTTTGCTGGTGCTAATTCTGTGCAGAATTATGAGTTGTAATCTCTTGATAATGTCAACTGTATCCTCACAGCTACCCCTGTACAGTAGATGCATTTCTATCAGGAATAATCAGTTCTCAACTCAAACACTATAAAATACAATATCCTCTGTAAGAGACTAAGATGGGAGAGCTTATAAAGAAAGTATTGTGAATTGATGTCTTGGAAGGTAAAAAAAAAAAAAAATCACTGTTTTGGATTATTAAACTGCATTCAATAATCAATGTACCAATGTACACAAGTAGGCAACGGGCCAGTTACTGGAAATGAATTGTTCTCCATCTCACCTACAATGGCATAGCTGAAGAGCAAAGAGTTTAATTACTCAGTCTAGCCTCCACAACAAAGTCCGACAAAACAAAAATAACAGAGAGGGAGTTGTGGGACTTCCCAGGTGGTCTGGTAGCTAAGATTCCATGTTCCCAATGCAGGGGACCTGGGTTCAATCTCTGGTCAGGGAACTAGATCCTACATGCCACAAGTAAGAGTTTGCATGCCGCCACTAACACCCAGCACAGTCAAATAAACAAAAATTTTAAAGCATTTTAAAAGGGGGGAGAGGGAGTTGTTTGGAAATGGAAAAATGGCAAAAATCTTTTTTTTTTTTTTTTTTTTGCAAAGAGTTAATGCAGCTTCTGCCATGCTTCCCTTATTTATTATCTAGTTCCATTCCTGATAAGACCAGATCATTATACAGCAGGAAGAATTAAGTGCAGATTTTCCCATGCCTAAGCAGAAGACCAAAGTTCTCTTGGCATGGAGAGTTAAAAGCTTTTAGTCGTGGAAGACATCAACATTTTCAACCTATACTTTAGAATATAATTTAAAATCTTTTCAAACAATCATTAAGGACCCTTGATGTGTTCCATAAAACAGAGAAATTAAATGATTAAGATTTTTACCTCTAAATAAATCAGAAAATCCATAGAACCAAGAGGACTGGAGAAAGAATGAAACAGAAAATACTACCCTACCAGCACCACAGCGTTCTCTCTCTTTCCAAACACAAGAGAACATTTTTGAAGGCTTGTTCTTTCCTGTACTGCACAACATACAACTACTAGAAAGAGCTATCCCCCTTATCATTAAGTCTTTGTCATTAGATACATGCAAGTGTTGCTGTTGTTGTTCAGTTGCTAAGTCGTGTCTGTCTCTTTGTGACCCCATGGACTGCAGCAGGCCAGGCTCCTCTGTCCTTCACTATCTCCTGGAGTATGCTCAAATTCATGTACATAGAGTCAGGCCATCTCATCCTCCGCCACCCTCTTCTGCTTTTCCCATCAATTTTTACCAGCATCAGGATCTTTTCCAATGAGTCAGCTCTTTGCATCAAGTAGCCAAAGTACTGGAGCTTCAGACATATATACAGATACATGCAAGTATTAAATAGGTAAAAAGATACAATAGTGGCTGGCTTTATACTTTATTCACCATACATTAAAAAACACCACCACCACCAAAAAAGATTTCTGTACTTCCCTTGTGGTACAGTGGTTAAGAATCCACGTGCCAATGCAGGGGACATGGGTTCAATTCCTGGTCAGGGAACTAGATTCCACATGCCGTGGGGCAACTAAGCCCATGCACCACAACTACTGAGCCTGTGCCCTAGAGCCCACAAGCTGCAACTATTGAGCCCACATGCCACAATTACTGAAGCCCTCACACTTTAGAACCCAATCTGCAACAAGAGAAGCCACCACAATGAGAAGCCTGTGCACCGCAACTAGAGTAGCTCCCACTCGCCACAACTAGAGAGAGTCCACAGCAGCAATGAAAACCCAGTGTAGCCATGAATAAACAAAATTTTAAGATAACATCAGAAACAAGAGTGGCAGAACGTTGTTAATTCTTCAAGCTGGGTAATACGTAGATTCATTATACTAGTCACTACTTCTGTGTATGTTTGAACATTTCCATAATAAAAAACTTTTAAGACTATTTCATGAATGGAAAAAACAGCAAATATTTTTTGATCTGCAGATAGACAAAGAGTCATCTTGATTCTTTCGTGGCAAGACTAGGAAATCTGTGAAGTATTCAGACTATGGTGTTTTCTCACAGCATCATATATGTGAGAATCACCCATATTAACTTTAGTTTACTGTAGAACATTTAATTTCTGTGCCATGTAACAAACTGTATAGTTCATCCTTCCATTTTCCCTTCTTTCATCCTTTTCCTTCCTTCCTTTATTCCCTCCCTCCTCTTTCTTCCTCTCTCTCTCATTCCTTTTCTAAGAAATTCACCTGCCATAGGAACACAGGTTCATTATAAACTTCAAAAGATAAAAAACAAAGAGTAAAAAACAAAAGGCTCACCAGAATTGTGAACAATGATTTCAATGATAATCTCAGAAAATCAGATGTTCTTCTGGCATGTCATAAGTTGGGTTTCAGAGTCTTAAGGCAACTAACTACCAAAAAGAACTTCCAGAGGAAAGCCTTTCAGAATGCAGTGGACACCAAGAAATATCCCAATTCCCATAATTTACTAAGGGATTGGAGATGCTCAAAACAAACAGGTCTAAGAGAAATTTTTAATTTGCTTCAACAAATTAGAATTACTAAGTAAAATTTCTTTCTATAGCCTTGAAAACGCTCACATTAAAACCTTACTTGTCCAGATGACCACTTAACAGAAGAGACAGGATTTACCACAAATGCTTTCTCTTCACTGTCATTTTTTAAAAATTGATTTATGTATTTTCATTTTTAGTTGCACTGAATCTTCGTTGCTGCACATGGACTTCTCATTGCAGTGGCTTCTCCTGTGCAGAGCACAGAGGCTGGGGTGCATGGGCTCAGCAGTTGTGGCTCGTGGACTTAGTTGTCCCACGGCACGTGGGATCTTCCAGGTCCAGGAATCGAACCTGTGTCCCCTGCAATGGCAGGTGGATTCTTAACCACTGGACCACCAGAAAAGTTCCTGTTGTTTGTTAACAATAAAGCTATGCCACCCGGTAGTATCTCATCCATAAAGCCCTTGGAACACAGAAAGGCAAGAAAGACCACAAAGGAGAACAAGAATACTATTTCCGTAAACGCCACCCACAAAGCTAATCTATAGTTGTTTTTTATTCTATCTAAGATAATGTGTAAAGCTTTTTGGATGAATTACCTCATTTAATCTAAAAACAATTTTACAAGGTAGGTATTACTAATTCCCATGTTAATGGTAGGTAAACTAAAGCCGAGAGCAGTTAAGTTATTTGCCCAATGTCACCCAGCTAGCAAACAGCAGGAATGGAATTTAGAACTGCAAACTCTAAAGACCATGTTCTTAACCTGAAGTATGAACCGCTTCAATTCATGAAGTCTTTTTTTATTATTATTTATTTATTTGGCTACGTTGGGTCTTAGTTACAGCACACAGGATCTTCACTGTAGCATACCAATTCTTTCATTGCAGTGCATGAACTCTAACTGCAGCATGTGAGCTGAGCTGCTGTGGGATCTTAGCTTCCAACCAGCGATCGAACCTGTGTCCCCAGCATCGCTAGGCTGATTCTTAACCACTGGATCATAAGGCATGTTCACAATTCATGATGTCTTAACCTGTAAGTATTTTAAATTAAGATTTTCATGTAAACATCTTGAGGGTTGTTTATCCCCAAATATAAACGATATCACTGATTTAGTCTCCATGATTTCTTTATTCCATATTTTAATATAATCATTTTCTCATCTTAATAAATATCTTTGCATCTTGATCAGAGGTACCATACAAAGCTATCAAACAGTGGGGAAAAAATGACCAGAAGTCTCAACATAAGCAAGTTACAGACATTCAAGGAAGCCTTCCATGCAGTAAGAGAAAAGAAAGTACTTTGGGCCACACTTTACATTCTCTAGAATACCCCTGAGGAATTAGAAGATTTCATTTTAGAAAATATTGGTTTGGTTTCATACGTAAAAGTATACATGGCATAACCATAGAAGGACCACTGGCACCTAGAAAACAGCCTTGGAAAGCAGTCGAATGCCTAACCCCCAAATATTCCTTATAATCTCAGCTCTGACCCAAACTTGACATCACTTAAGGGAAGTTCTGAGGCTCTTTATGTGGTTATAAAATACAAAGAAAGCATAGTAGAAAAGGCAAGAAACTAATGGCATAAAGGCAATAAAGGCAGTTCAGTGTTTCTCGTCTCTCCACCAACTTTCACAGAATCACATGGCAGAAAGCTTCCTGTCATATGACAACAATAAGGAGAACAGATTCAAATTGGAGAGGGACAATCAAGGGCATTCACCCACCACCCTGTGCCTTGGTCACTCAGTTGGTTACCTTCAGTAAGATAGATCGTGAGAAAAATATTTGTTTCTAAAAAGAAGTTGAGTGATGATCACGGTTTTTACATCATCGAAGCAAAAGTAAAGCTTTTGACTTAAATAACATGAGAATGCAAAGGGCAGGATAGACAAACAGAGGTACAGCTGAGAACTGAGCAGAAAAGCTTACCTTCTCTTGTATTTTCTATTCTTCTGGACTAAGAACGAAAAGCTACCATGCAGTCATAAAAGCCTGGCACATAGAACACAGCAGAAATTATTATTTTTTTTATTACTTAAAGGGCAGTGGCCAAGAGCAGCCCTTCTGTTAACAGCAAAGAGGTGCAGGTAAACACATAAGCAATGCTACCATGAGGTAGAGATTTTTGTTTTAACAAAATCTATATTTATATGATTATATTTCCTATAGTTGAGAGCAGCTATAATTAATGGATTTCCCTCCTTCTCCTAATGCAGCCATTTGTCAATTCAAATACAGAATGTCCAATCAATTTTGATGTATTTAGTAAGCAATTTGTCAAATGGTGCTATAATCCAGTTAATATATTAATTCTTGGCATAGAGAGAGCTCTGCCATCTACATGGTTTTCCATAGCTGGTTTGGAGTGAAAAATCTGTGCTGGAACTCAACGGTCACTCTCTTGAGGTGACACCTCTGTGTCCGGGCATCAGGGAGCATGGCACAGTTCATCACTTAACAGGGAAACTGCTTCACTGAACTAGACATCTGGCATCGACTGGACAGTGTAGTTGCCAGTTCACTGTACTAAACTGGGTTTCTTTGAGTGCCTGTGGTCTCATATATTTTAAAAAATTGATCAAGCCAACATACGTGACATTAAATGCAAAGTAAGCTTCTGAGAGAGGAACAAGGCTTTATTAATGAAATGTATGCATCATAAACTTAAAAAATACTTTTATAATGTTTCTTCATATGAACTGGTAAAGAAGCGGCTCTCAATCTTTTGTTTTTCCTATCCCAGCATGCTTCAGGTAAACGACTGATTCCTATAAGTATCTAGCAAGACACTGTACTAAGGCCACATAGGAACCAGTGGTCAAGATTCTTAGAAGGCCACCTTCAGTTCACACAGTGTGATGCTCTGAACATGACAGTTTTCTTACTTCATTATTGGATAAGATATAAATATATATTTCATCCAATAGTCACTATGTTATCTCCATCTTTTTCCCATATCTGTCTATGTACTAGGGGCTGGAGAAAGATGAGCAGAGATTTCAAGTAGGTGGCCCAAATTTATATGATAGAACGAATCTGGGTTAGAGAGATGAAGGAAGGATCAATTTTTTCCTCCAACTTTTTAGTGGGATATTCAATCCCTACCAGTTTGGGTAGAGCAGGGAATAGAAGAGAGATTTTCAATGTATCACAGATAACTTCCATGGGCATGTTTGGCAAATACTTTCCAAAAATGATGAATATATCCATTCACTGTATCTAAATCTTTCCGTATTTCTCTATCAGGAAATGCACAAACAGAGATGAAGGCAAATCCTTTCTAGAACACAAAACTGAAAAACAAGGCAAAAAAAAATTCATGTTGTTGTATGACAGAAACCAGCACAACATGTAAGCAATTATCATCCAATTAAAACTTTTTAAAAAACAAAAGAAGAAAGAAAGAAAAGAGGAAAGGAATATTGCATTCATATTCCAGACATCAGGCTCCCCTTAGCCCATTTATGAACCATGAGAGAGCAAACGGCCAGAGTGGTTTGGCACAAGGCTGTGTATTTAAAAACCTGCTATGTACACTAGTCCTCCAGACTACCAGACGTCCCATTGTTCGATGTGTCTGCTGAGAAAGGTGCCCTATGTGTCAGAAAAGCACACTGAATCTTTTTCAATGACCCAGGGGGCAGAGGTCGCTTATTATAAATGGATAATGAGACCTAATGCAGTGCTCTGAGTATGGACAATGAAAGGGTCTATCCATAGCCCCTGGTGGATTGGTCATTCAGGCTGTTATTTCCTCTGCACACTTAATGGAGTCAAATAATTGACAGAAATTCTATAGAGAAAGCTGAAACTGGGAGAAACAACTGCATCCTAACTCTGATAGACAGATACAAATAGTGACCCTGAAATGGCGCCAGAACTCCCGTCACCACTAACGCAGCAGACTGCTGTAGTATTCCCCCTAAATTCCCATATAGTCATTTGTTAGCAATTAACCTTCTTGATGGAAGTGATGGTGCATCAAACTACAAGCTCCCACCAATATCAACCCATTACATTACTGCAGGTGAGCAGACACAGACCATTCTCTTTTGGCCCCTTATTTTTGGAGAAAAGGGCAAACAGATACCCCCACACCCTCCATCTTGTACCCCACTACTCAATTAACAAAATGCACATTCAGAGGTATCAGTATCTGAACAGAAGAACCTTAAACTCTGGTGAAGTGAAAGTGTTAGTCGCTCAGTCATGTCCAACTCTTGGCAACCACATGGACTGTAGCCTGCCAAGCTCCTCTGTCCATGGAATGCTCCAGGCAAGAATACTGCAGTGGGTAGCCATTCCCTTCTCCAGGAGATCTTCCCAACCCAGGGACCAAACCTGGGTCTCCTGCATTGCAGGCAGCTTCTTTACCATCTGAGCCACTAAACTCTGGTGGGACAGAGTAAATGACATCAGAAGCAGTGGTACTCATGGACTAGAGGCTTTATGACCAACAGATTACTTTTCTTTATCAGAAGCAATGTTCTACCCCAGCCAAATCTGCCAATTCAATGGTAATGAATATTAACAGCATAAGGGGAAACGAATATACTCAATTGTACCCGGAAAAAAAAAAGCATGTCATAAAACAACTTAAAGGAACAGTAAGTTGTAATAACACAATTTTGTGAAATGAAAAAAGACATCTAAAAGTATAAAACAACCCTCTATAATAACTTTTGTTTCATTTCAATTTTAAAAAACTATTACAACAGGATGGTGGTGTGATACATGAACTTTTCCCCCCATATGATGAACACTACAGCAAATGACAGAAATAATAAGATTTAATTCAAATGGAGTCTAGGTCATTATGTTGTAATATAAAGGACTTTTGATGCTGAAACCTCTCAACAATAAATCAACAATGACAGAAAAACCCAACCAACTACTCCATAGGTGTGAAGATCTATGTAAAGATATAGGTATCAATACAAAGCATGTATCTCATGAACACAAAGAGAAAGAAAGTAACCTAAACTTTTTGAAAAACTATGTATTTTCATTGAGGAAGAAAATGTATTGAATTTCATAATGTTCCTCAAGTTATACAGCATATATATGGCTAAATTCAGGGTCAATATTTCTCAAACAGATAATATGATTCTTGGAGAAAAACACCATTTCACTAAAATCATTTCTCTAAGGAAGGACATATGTCAGTTGATAAAATTAAGTATAAATAAGAGAATCCACTGAATATAATTCAATATGAAGTGATGTTTTAAGTACTGCAGATATTCAGACCTAGATAGAGAAGTATGACACACCCAATGACCCAACAATGGACTATAAATACTCTATAAATAAGTCCTACATTACAAGTTTCCTCTACAGGAGAAAAACATTTCTTTCTTTCCCCTTCCACCCTACCAACTCTTGGGCAAATATTTATTATGGACAATGCAAGGAAATATTGTTGAGTACCTCTACCATACTTGGTACATACCACAACAGCGATGCAATCCAGGATGTTAGGTTAAATCTAACGTGACACTCTAAAGAGAGTGGCTCAGAAAATTGCAGCATGTTTAATTGCTTTTCCAGGGCACTGATGATAACCATGGTAGAGGAGACCAGCACTTTTTTCATCCTTTTTGTACCAGTATCTTCAAAATAGATCACCATTGTATTGTAAAACCAATAAAACGAGATAGTAAAATATGCTAAAAATGTCTTCACTCTAAACCTAAAAGTGTGACTTTATTACAAGGGAAAAATCTTTCCTATTTTTACTCTCACAGTTGTAGCTGGTAGGCCAGCAGCACAAAATTTAGCTGAGAGTCAAGATCTCTAGAATCTAACTTTAAATATGCTGCCTACTTGTGTTTTTCAGTTCTAAAGTGTTAGTTGCTCAGTCGTGCCTGACTCTTTACAACCCCATGGACTGTAGCCCACCAGTCTCCTCTCTCCATGGCATTCTCCAGGCAATTATATTGAAGTGGGTTGCCATTACCTTCTTCAGAGGATCCTTTCAACCCAGGGATCAAACCTGGCACTCCTGCACTGCAGGCAGATTCTTTACCACCTGAGCCACCAGGAAAGTCCTTCAAGCCCTTCACAGTTCTAGGTAAAAGACAAATGTCAATACTAGCTTTAGGTATTATCTACTTCATTATACATAAAGACTTACACAAAAGTGCTAGTGAAGTCCAAGTGATCAGTAAAACAACATTTTTAAAAAGTCAATATATCAATAGACAGTCCAGCTATTCAAAAGTAACATTTCAGGTGGATTTTTTGAGTGATCTACACTGAGTTTTTAAATGTTATGCTGTCTATACCATAATGGAACCTCATCTCTTCCCTCTAAATTCTTTCTGGGATAAAATTATTTCAGAGAAAATTTACATCATTTACTGATTATAATCCCAAAAATCTCAGAAAGGAGCTCAAATCTATAAATACACATGTGGAGTATATATAGATGGAGTTTCTGAGTAATCTCCAAGAACCTACTGAATGTTACCACCATGCTATATTACTTTGCCAACAAAGGTCCTTATAGTCAAAGCTATGGTTTTTCCAATAGTTACGGATGGATGTGAGAGTTGGACCATAAAGAATTCTGAGTGCCAAAGAATTGATGCTTTTGAACTATGATGCTGGAGAAGACTCTTGAGAGTCCCTTGGACTGCAAGGAGATCAAACCAGTCCATCCTAAAGGAGATCAGTCCTGCATATTCATTGGAAGGACTGATGCTGAGGCTGAAGCTCCAATACTTTGGCCACCTGATACGAGGAGTCAACTCACTGGAAAAGACCTCGAGGCTGGGAAAGACTGAAGGCAGGAGGAGAAGAGGACGAGATAGCTGGATGGCATCACTAACTCAATGGATGTGAGTTTGAGCAAGCTCTCAGAGACAGCGAAGGACAGGCAAGCCTGGCATGCTGCAGTCCATGAGGTCTCAAAGAGTCGGACGCGACTGAGTGACTGAGTAACATATATACCACATGCACCAAAACAGAGGCAACACTGTAATCAGCAATTCTCTCTCCTACTCTAGGCAACATAGTTCTCCTAATGTTTCAGTGAATGATATAACCTTTTGTTCAAGCCAGTCATCCATTTCTCTTTACTTTTCTTCAGTAACCTCACATAGTCCCAAATCCTACAGATGTAACTTGTTCAATTTCTCCAAAATTCAGCCACTTCTCTTCATTCCCACTAAGAATTAATTTCTTCCTTCCTTAGTTAGCCCTAAGCAAAAGGCTATTTTTTGAACCATCCATAACAAAACTTAAAAATAAACAAAGAAAGAACCAAATTTATTTCAAGTAACTTGAGAAGGCAAAGGAGAAGAGGGCAGCAGAGGATGAGATGGTTGGAAGGCATCACCAATTCAATGGACATGAACTTGGGCAAACTCCGGTGAAAGACAGAGAGGCCTGGTGCGCTGCAGTCCGTGGGATCACAAAGAGTCAGACACAACTTGGTGACTGAACAACAACAACAACAACTTGAGTACCTCTTAGGAATACAGAATAATCCACTAGTCAGTAATGTGGAACTAAAACTGCCTAGCATCCTATCAAAAATCATTAGGTACACAAAGATGCAGGAAGGCACACCAAGAAGAAAAAAAAGAGTCAATAGAAAAACTCCCCAACAATACCAGGGTGAAAAGAGCTAGCACACAAGGATTCTAAAGCAACTATTACAAAATAAACATTCTATATGTTCAAACATGTACATGATGAAGAAAGAAATGAAAGATATAAAAGAACATCCAGATGGCACTGGATGAAAAATATGGTATCTGAAATGACAAATGTGTTGAATAAAATAGCACACTAGACAGAGCAGAAGAGATGATAATATATATATATATATAAATACATAGAAATACAAACTATACAAAATCAGAGTGAGGGAAAGAGAATTTTTTAACTGAGCAAAGAATCAGTGAGTTGGGAAAATATCAAGTGGTCAACATACATATAATTGCAGTCAGAAAAGAAGCAAAGAGGAATGATAGAAAAAATATTTGAAGAAATAACTGCATTAAAATTTTCAAATCTGATGAAAACTAAAATCCCACAAATCAAAAAATCTCCAGGGAGAAGAAAACCATACCACAATTTTATGATTTAATTACTTTTCCACTCTGATCTTTACTATTTCCTTTCTTGTGCTATAATTCGCTCTACTTTTGCTAGTTTCTGAATATGAAAGCTGATGCCACTGATTTCATTTTATAACATGGGCATTTATTTAGTCCTATGAATTTCACCCTGAGTACCGTGTTAGTGCCATACCACAAATTTTTCATTTTTTCTCCAAAGTTTTTATTTTTAAACAACTATAGATTCCTATCAAGTTGCTAAAATAGTACCACGAAGGTCTGCACGCCCTTCACCTAGTTTCAAAACCAGGAAAGTATCATTGGTACAATCCAGTGACCTTATTCAGATTTGACTAGTTCTACACATACAATTTTACATACACTCATTTTGTGGTGAGAGTGTGAGAGGGTGTTTATATGTAATTCTATTCCACTGTATCACACACATGTTTATCTGTATAACCTCTGCTTCAATCAAGATACAGAACTGCTCCATCAAAGATCTACTGAATTCTTTACAGTCATATTCAACCCTGCCTCATACTCTGTCTCTCTACAGGATGCCTTTGAGAACCATCCAACTTGTGGCATGTATTTACACTTCAACCTACTATTTTTTTCTCCATGAATAGAAGTCTAAGATAGGGATGTGTTCTGTTTTTATTTTCATTCAGCTAAAAATAATCCTGATTTCCCTTTTGACTTCTGCTACGTACCATGTGTCATGTAGAAGTGTATTGTTTACTTGCCATATATTTGTAGATTTTCCAGAGATCTGTTAATCATTTCTTATTTAATTCCATTGTGGTCCCAGAATATACATACTCTATAACCTGAAAGCTTCTAAATTTATTGAGACTTGTTTTATGGCCCGGAAGAAGGTCTATATTTGTCAATGGTCCTTGTGCACTTGAAAAGAATGCACACTCTACTATTGTTGCGTGGAGTGCTCTACTTCGTCTAATATTAATGTAGCAAGTGAGAGTTTAAAGTGGGTTTTCCCAGACTAGCGGGTGCCAAGGGGGTGGGGATTGAGGTAGGAATGGAGTATGAGTTTGGGGTTAGCGGATGTAAGCTTTTATATATGAAACGGGTAAACAACAAGGTCTTACTCTAGAGCACAGAGAACTATATTGAGTATCCTATGATAAATCATAATGAACAAATATTTTAAAAAAGAATATATATATATATGTATCAATATAACTGAATCTCTCTGCTGTAAAGCAGAAATTAACACAGCATTATAAAGCAACAGCTGTTGCAGTTCTTCAGTTGCTAAGTTGTATCCGACTCTGCAACCCCATGGACTGCAACAAATACATGTCAATAAACATCAACTATATATCAATAAAAAATATTGATTAAAAAAAGTGAGTTTCTCCTAAGCAGCATATAACTGGGTTTTATTTTTTGACCCAACTTGACAATCTCTGACTTGTCTAGAATTTAGGCCATTTATAACTAACATGAGTACTGATAACGCTTAGGGTTACATCAACTTGCTTATTCTTAACATTTTACTTCCTTTATCAGCACTCAGGTTTGTTTTTTATTTCATCATACATCTTCAACAACACAGTTTGCCTTCAAATGATGTTGAAGTCACACATACAATAAAAACCTTACAATAGTATAGTTCCATTTCCCACTCTCCTGGCTTTTATACTACTGTTGTCACACACACATGTGTTTTAAAGACCACAGTACATTCACACTATTTTTGTGTTAACAGTCAATTATATTTGAAAGATAGTTAAATAATTAACAAAAATCCCATATATACGCCTTAACCATTTTCAGGGTGTATCAAAGCTGTATTTCCCTTGCATGATCCTTTGTTACCATTTAACAAAGACAAAACAGTAAACTTAGGGAGGAACTTCTCACATACCCATGGATTATCTTAGAAGTTCAAAGCCTGACCTATCCCCAACAAAGCTAGTTAATGTCAGCAACTTAAAAATACTGCTGCTGCAAAATCACCTGAAAGAAAAGGAGGAAACATTATTTTTTGCCCAAATAAAACTTCCCCAATTTAACTCCGTAAGCCCTGTTTTTAATTTACAATTTGGGAAGCTTGGAAACAGACTAAAGAAAAAGTATTGTCTACTTTGGGATCACATTCAAAGCTGGTTGATATTTGTTAGTCTCGTCTTTGTTTTTGGCAAAGGAATACACTGAAATAAAATGCCTATTTTAGAAAAGGTAACTATAGCTACGTATTTTTTCTGAAGGAAAAAAAAAATACTGTTACCACAAAAATCACTAATCACCACTACTGTAATCTTTTTATAAACGATTCCCAAGATTTCTTATGACCCAGGCAAAACTTTTTTTTTAAATATTAGATTCTTAACTTTTACCCTCACTGAGCTAGATAGCAAGATTAGATTACCATCTGCCTATCTTCTTTACACACATAAACTAATCAATCTACTCAAACCATATGACTTTTTTGGCTTATTATAAACAGTAATTTCTTATGCCTCACCCTAATAACAAAGAAGTAAATTCTACATCCAGAGTGACCTTGTAAGGGGCAGGCTCATATGAGTCAATTTATACACCAAAATTGCTCAATTTTGAATCATTCCATTCAATTAGTACGGGTAGTAAACGTGACTAGAGTTAGGAATACAAAATTTGGAGTTTCACTTACTTCACTATATTTAGGTAAGAAGTCTTTAATGTTCAGGCACGTTTCCCTTTCCCTGCCCACCAGTTACCCTTTGGCCACATATGCAGAACTTTTGTTTATCAACTAGCGGTGTACTTGTTATGATTACAGGACTGGAAGGGGAGGTGGGGACTCCTTGCTAAACATCCTGCTCTCCTAGTCTCTTCTCCTTGCGACAAAGTGTCTTTCGCATTTCCATTTACATCATTCTTTGTCCGGTATTATTACAACTTCCGGAATTTGTACAAGTCTACTTGACTTGATCCACAGATTCAGATACAACCAAAGAAAATGCTGCTGACACTAGTGAAGTCTGCATTACAGTTTTACTCCAAATGATTATATTTGAAGGTACTTTCAGTACTGTATTATCAATAGTCTGCAGATTTTCAACATGGTCAAGTAAAACAAAAACTTCCTGCCGCCAGGTACAATATCATCTTTTCAAATGGTTTCAGTAAGGGAAATGGAGAGAAAGCAAGAAGGTAGTATGAAAGTCTTCTTCAGGAAGCTCTAGCCTGCATAAAGATGGGCTCAACAGATGGGCAGGTAAAGGTATTCTCTCTAAGCCAGCTCCAGCATTGCTTTAACCAATTATATTTCAGCTTTTACTCCTCTGATGCAGATGTCCATGTTTTGAATGTTTAATTTCTTCAGTCACGAAATATACTAGTCTGTCCAGGACTCTCAATCAAATAGCCTTTTTCCTTTTTGAAAAAAAAAAGTTATTTATTTGGCTGCATTGTAGCAGGTGGGGTCTTCATTGTGCCATTCTAGATCTTTCGTTGCAGCACACAGACTATGGTTGCGACGTGCGAGCTCAGTAGCTGCGGTATTGTGGGCTTAGTTGCTCCGTGGCATGTGGGATCTTACTTCCCCAACCAGGGATCAAACCTATGTTCCCTGAATTGCAAGGCAGATTCTTAACCCCTGGACCACCAGGGGTGTCCCCCAGTAGCCTTTCTTTATGTAAGAAAACATGACTTCAAAATCCAGGCTAAATCTGTGTCTCTGCTGTCGATGTAAAGAAGTAATATAATAATTATTACAGAATTACCTATCTCTGAGGTGTTTTTTAAATTAACTTATATCTATAGTAACATTTCACTAGATAAGAGGAAACATAACAATTATGTAACCTAGATATAGGACACACATATTAAGTCTGTCACTTAGACAACAGATCTGGCAACAAGGTCAAGATCACAGATTCAGAATAGGTATTCCATTGTTAAGTCCTTGAAGTCTATGAACTGAAAATATTGATTTATTTCTGAAATAAGAAATAAAGGTTCAGAATGATGCTTAGCATCACTGCATTGACCACAGTAACACCTTCATAAGAGCAAGTATTATTATTGATACTTTATACTTATCAAGTTAATGAGAGGTGGTCTGGAACTAGAAACTTGGCCTTTTCATCCTTATTCCTATGCTAGTCCATCTGGAATTCAAAACATCTCACATGACATGCATTATATTACATATTTTATTTAGAAATCAATCAGTGACTTTCAAATTGCCTAATTTTGTTCTAGTCCAACTGGGCAACATCTCACAGGTTTATTCTGTCTTCTCTGTAAAAGCCTTAATTAACGCCCTCCCATCTTGCTCCAGTATCATGGAGCTGCCACACCTCTTTCCTACTCCTGAACCTCTTCTTACAACACTGCCAGTGTGTTCTTCCTAAGGTGAAATTCTGATGGTATTGTTACAATGTTTGAAAACGACTGACAGCTTGGGCTACAGTGGTGGTTCTTCAGCCATGCACCTGGGGGGTTTTATAGTTCTAAGAATTGGACAAAGGTGTTTAGAGCTGTTAAAATAAAGTTAACTTAACTCACTGGAACAAATACGTCAAGGAATAGAGATAGCTGCATTTTTTTTTATTTTGCCCGTATCTTTTTCTACATATCTGGTACTTGCTACTACCTGTCAAAAGAACTAAAGAGGCTTTCCTGGTGGTCCAATGATAAAGAATCTGCCTGCCAATGCACGGAACATGAGTTCAATCCCTTGTCTGGGAAGATCCCATGTGCCACAGAGCAACTAAGCCCATTTGCCTCAACTATTAGGGCACTAGCATGGCCTGGAGCCCATTCTCTGCAGCAAGAGAAGCCGCAACAATGAGAAACCTGCGCAGGGCTGCCGGAGAGCGGCCCCTGCTCCTCCCGAGCGGGGAAAGCGCCCCCGCAGCAGGGCAGACCCCATGCAGCCGAAACAAACAAATACAAAGTCTATTAAAAAATTACTAAACAAAGAAAACAGGCGTTAATTCTGAAATAGTCAACTATACTTAATTCAACAATTAACTATTCATACCTCTGTAGAGAGGTATGGGAGAATGTTCTTGTAAACATTGACATTATATAGCAATATGTGTTTTTTCCAAGTCATATGATAGAGTTAAATATATGCTTAGATAACCTAGAACCTAAGAACCTTTATATTCTCTGCTTCTTAAACAAGAAAACCACTTACCTACTATCCCTCTGTAAACAATTTAGCAACTTAAGCCATTGCCTTCACAATTCCATGTATAACCCTTCATTGATGACCTGTCTCACTTTCTTCTATGTTTTGATAAAACATCTGTCTCCTGAATTAGATACTGAATTCATTGAGGACAGAAGCAACATAGTACTCTGATTTAAACCACGAGTTCCTGACACAGAGACGTCATTCAATAAATACATGCTGGAAGAATCAGTGAATTCAATCATATAAGAGAAATGAAACCAATTATTTGTTACAATTACGGAGCTTCATAACTTCAGTGCAAAGTCAGTACACTTTCTCTGTTTCCAGTATAACATATAACACATTATAAACAAAACTGTTTTACAAATTTTTTACTTCATACTGCATAATACAACCAAGCAAGAAAATAAGTCTGATAGAACAAAACTCCATTAAAAATATGTCAGTGTTGATTTACAGAAAATTTCCTAAAAGCATACAGTACTCAGAGCCATCCAGTTAAATTAAGGATTCAGTGAATTCTACAGAATTGCATTATAATTGTAAAGAATTTTTAATTCTATGACCGTAAGCTGGATAGTAAATATTAAATTATCTTTTCCGGTCTCACCTACAAAGAAAGCTGTTTCTAGCTCAATGTATACTTTTTTCTCCTTAAGTAAAAAAAGAACCCAGATCAAAAGTAAACAAAATCCTTATGGTGCTGCAATCACTACTTCAATGTTGCAAAAAACATCCTACAAAGCAAAAAGCCTGCTAATACAATTTCTACAGCAAAGTGTGTAACTTTTTTTTAATGTCAGAAATAGATTCCAATTTTATGAAAATTTATTATATCCTAGAATCCTTAGTTTAAAAAAAAAATTTGAGCCCACCAGATATTCTCTATCAATTTATATAAAAGTAAGGGTATATGTCATGACCAGGGAACATGAACATCCAGAGGCACACTTAATGTGTGCTAAAGCTTATGATGTATCATTGTATTAAATATCTTCCTTGTCTCCATCAGATTGTTTATGGCCTCTGGCCTATGGATCACTGGTAATATGCATGGTTGCATTAAAAGTCAGCATTTTAAGATGAAAGCTCAAAATACCGTATGGAATGAAAAAATCAAGAACTACTCACAGCCAGCAAGCAGGAACTGATAATACTGTACTGCATCTGCAGCGAGGAGCAGAGGGTGGTTTGCATTAAATGGTGGCTGCAATTCATTCCATTGAGGAGTTCTAAGGAAATAACAGCAGATTATTAATATTCAGGCTTAACAGATGGAATATAAATCATTATCACTGTCACCACTTATAGACACTGATATAAACTCACACTATCATTTGAATCATTAAAATGAACTTGTTGGAGTGCTGAAACCTGAAACACAAGGCCATCTGCTTAGGAAGAATAAAAAGGTGGCAATGAGTCATACAAATTACATAGAGTCAATATTAGTTTAATAGCAGACGACCCTCCAACATGATAGACAAGACATTCAAAACACTGAACAGAGAGGTAGTGTAAAATTCAAATGTCACAACTAATTTTTACCTAATTTCTGACAATTGTTAGCGTTTCTGACAATTTTTAGTGCCCTCTATTCTTAGAATATATTTACATTTTAAAATACAATAAAGCAGAAAATAATGGCTAAAAAAACACAGTTAATGGTTGACTTATTAAAGACCTGATTAGCATGAGGTCCAAAATAAGCCATTTATTTCAATGATGGTGAACTAATTTTAATCAGATCTGCCCACTCCTAAATAGCTTGACACATAAGATATTGATCAGATCAAACCAGTACAGTCAAGTAGTAGGAAAGAGTGCTGGAGCCGCCAAAAATCAATACAAGAATATTTTTAAATGTCAAACAGAGAGAGATCATTTTCATATTCATTTTTGTCTGTTTCCTTCCATACACAGCTTCCCTGATGGCTGAGACAGTCAAGAATCTGCCTATAATGCAGGAAATGCAGGTTCGATCCCTGGGTCGGGAAGATCCCCTGGAGCAGGGGATGGCAACCCACTCCAGTATTCTTGCTGGGAAGTCTCATGGACAGAGAGGCTACAGTCCATGAGGTCTCAGAGTCGGACACAACTGAGCAACTAACACTTCCACACACATCAGGACCAATTTTCTCTGTCTCTCCTATACCATTCAGTTCAGTTCAGTCGCTCAGCCGTGTCCGACTCTTTGCGACCCCATGAATCGCAGCACGCCAGGCCTCCCTGTCCATCACCAACTCCCAGAGTTTACCCAAAGTCATGTCCATCGAGTCGGTGATACCATCCAACCATCTCATCTTCTGTTGTCCCCTTCTCCTCCTGCCCCCAATCCTTCCCAGCATCAGGGTCTTTTCCAATTATACACTATATTGAATGGGTTTTGTCCTATATCTTATTTCTCCCTCTTTACATTAGAGTATAAAAGTTCTAATGACTATGTACTTTCAAGGAGGACTCTGATTTTAATAAACATTTTTACAGTGATGAATCATTTTATCTTGGGGAATCATTTATTATTAAAATTTTAATATTTATTTACTTGGCTAATATTCTTAGGAGCATAATTCTTGACAGCTAAACAGTGGCAATGCCCATCAACTGCTGGATGGATAAACAAAATGTGGTATATCCATTTAATATCACTTGGCCATAAAAAATGGAATGAAGTTCTGCTACATGCTTAACATTGATGGGCATTAAAAACACTGCACTAAGGGAAGGAAGTCAGACGCAATAGGTCATATTTTGTTTGATTCCATTTACGTGAAATGTCCAGAGTAGGCAAATCCAAAGACAGGAGATAAATTGGTATTGCCTAGGGTTGAAGGGTTGAAGGAAAATGGTTAGAGGGGAGTGATTGCTAACAGATACAGGGTTTCTTTGGAGGGTGATGAAAACTGATTGTGGTGGTCCAGTGGTTAAGAATCCATCTTCCAATACAGGGGATGTGGGTTCAATCCCTGGTTTGGGAACTAAGATCCAACATGCTGCAGGGCAACCAAGCCCGTACGCCACAAGAGAAGCCCTCATGCCGCAACAAAGACCCTCAAAAAATTGACTGCGGTGATGGGTGCACAACCTAGTGAAAATTCACTTTAAGTGACTGAATTGTATTATACGCATTACATGTAAATTATATTTCAATTAAAAAAGGAATGAATTATCAAAAAATGCAACAAGAGGCATTTGTTGTTCAGTCACTCAGTTGCATCCAACTCTTTGCGATCCCATGGACTGCAGCACGCCAGGCTACCCTGTCCTTCACTATCTCCCAGAGTTTGCTCAAACTCATGTCCATTGAGTCTGTGATGCCATCCAACCATCTCATCTTCAGTCACCCCCTTCTCCTCCTGCCATCCATCTTTCCCAGCATCAGGGTCTTTTCCAATGAGTCAGCTCTTTGCATCAGGTGGCCAAAGTAATGAAGCTTCAGCTTCAGCATTAGTCTTCCCAGTGAATATTCAGGGTTGATTTCCTTTAGGATGGACTGGTTGGATCTCCCTGCAGTCCAAGGGACTCTCAAGAGTCTTCTCCAACACCACAGTTCAAAAGCATCAATTCTTTGGTGCTCAGCTTTCTTTATAGTCCACCTCTCACATCCATACATGACTACTGGAAAAATCATAGCTTTGACTAGAAGATAAGAGGGATAAATCAAAATAATTTTGCTGGGAGAAAGAAGACAAAAAGAGTATCCACTCTGATTCTATTTATATAAAATTCTAGAAATTAATAAACTGACCTACAGTGACAGATAGCAGATCAGTGGTTGCCTAGGGCTCAGTGGGTGAAGTAGGAATGAAGAGGGGCAAAAGGAGAGATTACAAAGAGGCACCTCAGATAAGAAAATATCTGAGGTGAGGATATATTCATAGCGTGGGGCTTCACAGATGGCACAGTGGTAAAAGAATCTGCTTGCAATGCAGAAGATATGGGAGACACAGGTTCGATCCCTGAGTCGGGAAGATCCCCTAGAGAAGGAAATAGCAACCCACTCCAGTATTCTTGCCTGGGAAATCCCATGGACAGAGGAGCCTGGTGGGGCTACAGTCCATAGGGTCACGAAAGAGTCGGACACGACTGAGCAACTAAACAACAATGTATTTATAATGTTAATTATGGTGATGTTTCACAGCTGTATACATATGTCAAACCTTATCAAATTGTACACTTTTAATATTTTATATCTCAACAAAGTTGAGTTTTTTTTTTAATAAAAAACAAAAAGAGATACTACCTAACCAGAGTCCAGCTGGCTCGAGGAGATGTCATCATTTCCAGTGGGGTGTCATCACTGATCTTGGCGGCGGTGCTTAGTGGTCGTGGCTCCATCACGTGCTCCACTAAGGTCCCATAGCAGCTAATAATGTAGAGGGATTCAACTACAACTTGTTTGGACTGATCTACAAACAGAAAAACAGATGCTGGACATGTGATAATGGCATAAAAGGAGAAGAGTTTCATTTTTTCAAGTTACTGACCCTTCAATCTGTTCCTGAGGCTGGCTGCAAAAATAAGAAGGCAGAAACTTTTTCACATGGTGCCCACTCCTTGTCTAAAGGTTGTCTCTTATAAGTAGATGCTAATAAATATGAAGGGCTTCTTTGATGACTCAGCAAGTAAAGAATACATCTGCAATGCAAGAGACGCAGGAGATGCAGGTTCGATACCTGGGTCAGGAAGATCCCCTGGAGGTGGAAATGGCAACCCACTCCAGTATTCTTGCCTGGAAAATCCCATGGACAGAGAAGCCTGGTGGGCTACAGTCCATGGAGTCTCAAAGAGTTGGATATGACTTAGCGACTGAGCACAACAACAACAATGAACATGAAAAGCTCTTTACTATCAGAATATTTTTAAATCTTTAAGCAATTTATTTCAAGAATGACACAAATATATTAAAAATTCTAGTATGCTGAAACATTATTATACAATCTTTTGCATTTGCCTACAGTGTAGTAATTTGTCCCACAACACAAAAAATGAATACCAGGTGGGAGAGGGAACGACTGACAGAAAAGGAACCCTGTAGGGACTAAGATTTAGTTATACTGGAGGTGCCAACTCAACTGCATGAGAGACTCTGTCTGCCTAAATCAGCCTAACTTCTCACATACTCCCTCTCAGAAAAGTTTCTCCTTTAAATTTCTGGATTAAAACAAAAAAACAAATGAGAAACAGGAGCATGTCCTCCTCCCCCAAAGCTTCTTCCTTGTTCCTCTCAGTGGGCTCACTGGCCCCCACAGTAAATGAAGAGCATCATACTTTGAGGTCAGGTGCTGAGTATGGATCTAGTCAAATGACTTTAGAACATGTACACATGTCCTCATTACCAAGACAGGTTTAGTCCTCTATCTTGGGTTTTATAGTAAACCTAGGAGCACATAAAATCCCTCATGAGTGCTGGGTGGGTCACCTTATCTCTCTGCCAAAGGACTCAATTACAGCTGATTTGAGAACATGGCTAATGACCAGTCAGTGGGACATAAAGGAGTAGCAAGTTAAAAGGGTAATTAGAACAGAAGGGAGAAGCATTTGAAATGGAGCTTCACAGAGGGTTTTAACTAGTAACAAAAAGTCACTTCGATAGCATCGTTAAAGCAAAGGAGGTAACAAAAAATATAAAGATGGGATAAGAAAATGGAGGCTTGCCTACTCCACTGTATCCTCTCCCGCTTAGGTAAAGAGCCTGCTGTGCCTGGGATCCTATTTCCAAGGAAAGGGCCACTGAAAGGCGATAACGAGGGAAAGAGCTGATGTCTGACTGCCAGTATTAAGCGTCAAGGAGAGCCGTTTTGCCAAGAACAATACAGCCTGTGGAACTCATCAGAAGAGGGCTTTGCTAACAATTCAGTTTCTGACCTACTTCAATAGGATCACAATAATAAGAGGAAATTTTTAACATTCAAAATGAAACACTTGGTCCAGGAAAGTAGGCACTCTTTTCTACATAAGAACAATAAGGGATCATATACAGTATTTCTGTAAGCTGATTCTGGTGGTCAAAGAAGGGATTTAAAAAAAAACAACACTATATAAGTTCAAAGGGACACTGGTTACCATAAAAGATGATTCTTATTTCTGAGTGGGAGCCTGTTTTTATATCTTAATTTATAACATGACAGAGCTGTTGTTGGTTATTCTTAGAGATGTATCAGAAAACCTGGATTCAAACTGATACCATTGCCTACTAACTAGCGTTTTCAGCTAAATTATTTAAACTCACTGAACTCAAATTCTTCATCTCTAAAATAGGGATAACAGCATTTTTCCTCTCCACACTTCATAGACAGTGGCATGAAAATTGTTTGAGAAGAATGCAAAAGCTACATATAACGATATGGGACTGACAACATTGAGAGTACCTGTATATTGTCACCAGCAAAACAAAATAAAAACACTCAATGGGCAATTTATTTCACATTTATAGTGAGAGGACAGCCCTTCCTGTTGACGAGACTTGGGTAGTTAAGGAAAGACAATACTAACTGAGTGGGGGGAAAATTCTATTATTGGGCTGAAGCTTATTCAAAGACAACTGCTATGAGTTTTCTTCAAGAAACACAAATTAGATATGGTAAGTTTAACTTCAGTAAAAACACATACCTTTTTCTCTTTTCAGACCTGCATTATTTGCAAACCACGATCGGGATGTCCCAAACGTTGCTGCCACACAAAATTCTCCACCCATTGATTTGCTTGGTGAAATCTGTGGAGGTGGTTTAACTTTGCTTAAAAGACAAAATGATAGAAAAAAATTACCAAGATGAAATAACAGTCCTCAAGATACTGACATATTTCCCTTAAAATTCGGCCCCATGTAGACATGCATTTTGCCTTAAGTAGAACTGGAGGTTGTGAGATTGTGATCGGCAGCAAAACTAGTTCAAAGTTCCAGGGTATTATCAGAATAGCAACTTATAAGACCCAGAAGAATTGACTTCTTTTTGAAGAATGTGCTGCCAAAATCCAAGTCAACTTATTTGAAGTGGATAATATTTCCCTGGATATTTCAAAGTGGAACAATAAAACCAGCATAAACCTCTCATAATAATAGAATAGCTTATCATTCCATTTTAAATATAAAACGTGAGACTGACAATACAGTTGAATGGAGACAGCATGTATGAAAACACAAGATGATACAGAACGGAACCCTGACAATGCTCGCAGCCGCATGCAATGTATGGTTAGACAATGTCTGGAGAGGAGATCTAACGATCTAATGCAATTATAAACACTGATCTTCCTATTTCTTACTTTTTCTTTGTGGATTTGTCAAAATGATAGGTCTATTTTTGTTGTTTCTTCTAATGTTTAAGAATGCATTAAGTAACTTCTGCTACTTCACCTAACTACCATAAAAAAGTACAAGCTTTCCTCTTTGCTTTCCCCATTTCAGCTTCCAGCTTCTAGTACAATCAACTTCTGATAACAACCTATTGTCTTCTTTCAATCCTGTATCTCTTGTCTCCGTCAAAGTCTGCTCAAAAGTTCCTTAGCAATTTCACCAGGGACCTTAGATAAATTCTGCTCGTCAGTCTCCAATGTCAAATGACATTATTTCTACTTTTCTTTGCTCATTATCCTTTATCTCTTTGTCTTTTAATGAAGTAAGGTCAGATGGAGAAAGATTGGGTTTGGGGGGTCAGGTAAAAACATGAATCTGAATCCCAGGTGCAAAAGCACCTGTGTGAATTTCGCTTAAGTTACTTAACCTCTCAGAGCTCACAGAACTAATGTATAAAATAGAAAGATCATTATGCCCACCTTGTAGGGTTATTATAAGGATTACCATAATACACATGTTCTCAAAGCGTGGACCCTGGCACTGAGAAGTTCTTAGATATGCAAATCATCTTCAAGCCATGCCCCACTCTGACAATGTTTTAACAAACCCTCCAGGAAATTCTGGCAACCGCTCAGGTGTAAGAACCACTGATTTTGTAATGTGCAGAAAGCACTCAGGGCAGTGCCTTCCCATATCTTAGTTCTTAACGCTAACTATCTCCTATATAGCACACAGTCTTCAACTAATTTTTTAAAAAATCAGACTTCAGTTTGGTAATCTCAGTTTCCAGGTGTTATGACACCTGAATTAGTCTCTCACATATCCGATTTCCTGGGCCCTCTGTTTTGATGTCTTCCTGGTAGGGAAAGCAAAATGTCTGGATCAGAAGCCACTCTGCTTGGTCCATTTGGTGTCTGCCTTTGACAAAATCCATACGATGCACACTGTCATATATGAAAAGGCCTCTTCTTTCCAATATTAACATTTTCTAAACACTCCAAGTTATTACCCATAAAAATCACATCCATGCCTAAAACACCAAAGACTTCCACTGACAGGGCATAAAATAATAGGTTTGTGTGTGTGTGTGTGTCAAGATTCTGTGATAAAATGAATATTTCTACCAACAATTTCATATCTTTGCTGCATTTGCCACAGCTGCAATGTTGCTGTTGTTGTTCAATCACTCAGTCATGTCCAACTCTGTGATCCCATGGACTGCAGCACACCAGGCTTCTCTGTCCTTCACTATCTCCCGGAGTTTGCTCAAATTCATGCCCACTGAGTTGGTGATACTATATAACCACCTCATGGTCTGCCACCCTCTTCTCCTTTAGTCTTCAATCTTTCCCAGCATAGGATCTTTTCCAATGAGTTGGCTCTTCACATCAGATAGCCAAAATACTGGAGCTTCAGCTTTAGCATCAGTCCTTCCAGTGAGTACTCAGGGTTGATTTCCTTTAGGACTGACTGGTCTGATCTCCCTACAATCCAAGGGACTCTCAAGAGTCTCCTCCAGCACCACAGTTTGAAAGCATCAATTCTTCGGTGCTCAGCCTTCTTTATGGGCTAACTCTCATATTCGTACATGATTACTGGAAAAACCGTAACTTGAACTACATGGACCTTTGTCAGCAAAGTGATGCCTCTGTTTTTTTAATACACTGCCTATGTTTGTCATAACTTTTCTTCCAAGGAGCAAGTGTCTTTTAATTTTGTGGCTGCGGTCACCACCTGCAGTGATTTTGGAGCCCAAAAAGTAAAATCTGTCACTGCTTCCACTTTTTTCCCATCTATCTGCCATGAATTGATGGGACTGAATGCTCTGATCTTAGTTTTTTGAAAGCTGAGTTTTAAGCCAAATTTTTCACTCTCCTCTTTCACCCACATCAAGAAGCACTTCGGTGCTTTAGTTCCTCTTCACTTTCTGCCATCAGGTAGTGTCATCTGCATATCAAAGGTTGCTGATATTTCTCCTGGCAATCTTGATTCCAGTTTGTGATTTACCCAGGCTGGTATTTTGCATGATGTACTTACTATGCATATAAGTTAAATAAGCAGGGTGACAGTATTCAGCCTTGATGTACTTTTCCAATTTTTAACCAGCCCATTGTTCCATGTCCAGTTCTGTCGCTTCTTGACCTGAATACAGGCCTTTCAGGAGGCAGGTAAGGTGGTTTGGTATTCCTGACTCTTTAAGAATTTTCCACAGTTTGTTGTGATTCACACACTCAAAGGCTTTCATGTAGTCAATGAAGAAGTAGATGTTTCTCTGAAACTCTCTTGCTTTTTCACAGTTTGTTGTGATCCATACACTCAAAGGCTTTCATGTAGTCAATGAAGAAGTACATGTTTCTCTGAAACTCTCTTGCTTTTTCTACGATCCAATGGATGTTTGCAATTTGATCTCTGGTTCCTCTGCCTTTCCTAAATCCAGCTTACACATCTGGAAGTTCTTGGTTCACATACTGCTGAAACCTGGCTGGAAGGATTTTGAGCATTACTTTGCTAGCATGTGAAATGAGCGCAATTGTACGGTAGTTTGAACATTCTTTGGCATTGCCCTTCTTTGGGACTAGAATGAAAACTGACCACCTTCCAGACCTGTGGCCACTACTGAGTTTTCCAAATTTGCTAGTATGTTGACTGCAGCACTTTTAACAGCAGTATCTTTTAGGATTTTAAATAGCTCAGCTGGAATTCCATCATCTCCACCAGCTTTGCTCATAGTAATGCTTCCTAAGGCCCACTTGACATCATACTTCAGGATGTGAGTGACCACACTATCATGATTATCCAGGTCATTACGACCTTTTTTACAGTTCTTCTGTGTATCCCTGCCATCTCTTCTGCTTCTGTTAGGTCTTACTGTTTCTGTTTTTTATTGTGCCCATCTTTGCATGAAATGTTCCTTTGGTATCTTCAATTTTCCTGAAGCAATCTCTAGTCTTTCCCATTCTATTGCTTTCCTCTATTTCTTTGCATTGTTCATTTAAGATGGCTTTCTTGTCTCTCCTTGCTATTCTCTGGAACTCTACATTCAGTTCGGTATTTCTTTCCCTTTCTCCTCCGCCTTTCGCTTCTCTTTTTTTCTCAGCTAATTGTAAGGTTCCTTCATAGTCTTTATTTCCATTGTGTGTGTGCTCAGTCACGTCCGATTCTTTGCAACCCCATGGACTTGGGATTTTCCCAGCAAGAATACTGGGGTGGGTTGCCATTTCTTCCTCCAGGGCATGTAACTGACCCAGGGATCAAACCCCTGTCTCCTCTGTCTCCTGCACTGGCGGTGGATTCTTTACCCCACTGAGCCCTTGTTTCTGTTACTGAACTGCTATCAGGGAGCTGTAAGTTCCTATAACTATTAATAGCATCTTATAACTTCCATTGGTTAGCTTCTGGAGGCTGGAAGACTGAGGAGAGAGGGGGAAAAGAAGATTCCAGAATTTTTTTGAAAGGTGTTTCAACTGTATGACTAATTCTTTACTAGAATCACCATCAAGGAGCAATGACAGTACAAAATGTAAAAATTCAAAGTTCTTTGCAAATTCTTGAAAGTTATTTTTGTTTTTGTTGTTTAAATCATGTGGTAAGCAACAAGACTGAAGTTGAAACTCCAATACTAAAGCTGAAACTCCAATACCACATGTTTAAATCATGTGGTAAGCAACAAGACTGAAGCTGACACTCCAATACTTTGGCCAGCTGATGTGAAGAACTGACTCAATTGAAAACAACCTGATGCTGGAAAGATTGAAGGTGGGAGGAGAAGGCGATAACAGGATAAGACGGTTGGATGGCATCACCGACTCGATGGACAAGAGTTTGAGTAAACTCCAGGAGCTGGTGATGGACAGGGAGGCCTGGCATGCTGCAGTCCATGGGGTCCCAAAGAGTTGGACACGACTGAGCGACTGAACTGAACTGAACTGAAGCAACATGACAGAAAACAAGTAGCATGCCACTTCTTAAGACAGTCTATGGTGCATTCTATGGTGCATGCCATTTCTTAAGAGAGTCTATGGTGCATTCTAAGCTATGCATCCTAAATAGATTTTAAAAGCTGCTACTGGGCCAGTTGGCTACCTTTGTAATATAATAATCAATTTAGTCTTTAGTCAAGCAAATATATATTTTGTATGTTTACTGGCTTACAGTCTAATTATTCAATGTCAAAAGCTAAAAACTCAGACTTCTTTAATGTTATACATAACTCAGTTTCTGAACACACGACTAAAATGCATCAATATAGTATCATTTTACATAAACTCATTTCCTTCAGAGAATAAGTACCTTATGTTAAAAATATTCTTAAAATTATGAAAAAATTATCATTTTTATTCTTATATTTCATCATTTCTTCTTATTCTTCTGAGAGGGCCTTCATAAATCACGTTGGTAAAACTTTGTGTTTAATATTAAAAGTTTTGCATGACACAATGCCACATATTAGGTACTTAGCATATTTGGTGAACATATTCATAACAAGTTAGTTCTATCATCAATCTGCTTTTGGAATGACTATGGTATTTAAGCAAAATAGAAATTTTAAATATGTGCAGTATATGTGTACAAGATTCTCAGAAAAATAGAAAGGAGACATAATCTAAAGAAAATATTATTATTAATAAAGTATTTTTTATATGAAATACCCAAAGGAAGAAAATTTAATATTGATTCAATTAGCCCTTTATCC
Source organism: Okapia johnstoni (assembly GCA_024291935.2). Classification (NCBI taxonomy): domain Eukaryota; kingdom Metazoa; phylum Chordata; class Mammalia; order Artiodactyla; family Giraffidae; genus Okapia; species Okapia johnstoni. The sequence continues at coordinate 119,020,242 of CM044308.1, read as the reverse complement.
TAAAATTTTAAAAGACCAAGACCAGGTGGAATATTGGGTGGAAGCAGAATTGAACTTTTCTACAATGACCCAGAATATTTCTATTGCAAAATAACCTTTTGTTGGCAGAAAGACAAAATATTGAAAAATTATATATATGTGAAGAGAATAAAAGAGAAAAGTGCTAGCTTTGTAACTCATGCTTATTTATAGATTGGTGTTCCAACTATTTTAGAAAAGTACTCCAATATTAGCCTTCTTTTCTTTCTTCTTCTCAATATCTCCCTTTATCTTCTGAAAGAGACTTTAAAAATTCTATTATAAGACATCTGCAAGTTTAAAACAAATGGCTCTCAGTGTTTAACTAATTTATTCAATTAGTAGTTGAGAGAAAAAAAAAGTATGTGTATATGGGGGTCAAGAAATTCAATTGTGCCATGGTTACAAATGAATACAAAACATACTGATAGAGCTGGTGGACTCCTTTCCATTAACAACTCCTGCACTATACTCTCCTGTGCCATAAATAATTCCAAGTTCAAAAATTAAAAGAAAAGTTTGTCTTCACTTGTGAGCAAAACGTAACAGACTACGGAATGAATTCAACCTTCACCATATTAGAAAACATCACATTTACAAACTTAATACAAGAGACAACATAATCAAAAGTACTATAAATGTATGATGAAAAAACAACAACAAATAAGGTGCTAAATTGAAACTCAGGATTTTAACGTTTCGTCATTTCTTCTAGGAGACCTAACCATCCAACCATAGAATGAGAATCATTTGTAACGCCGTCAGATGTTCTAGGGACATTAACATGGTGACATCTTTAAAAATATTTACAAAGACTATTGAAGTTACCCATTGGCTCCTTCTGTATTATGTAATTCAGTCAGATAAACATATTAAATTTCTCTGCTTGTTTTTTTTCTCCACACTCTAACCACAGACAAACAAACAAGAGAAAAAGCAAGACTCTAATGATATAGGCTTTAAAATTATAGCAAAATTATGTGCATCTGGATAATTTTCTATGTTCTATAAAATGGGATATAAGTGGTGAATCTGTGGATGGCATGAAAAGCAACAATGAGGTCTGGGGCCTTGTTTAGGACACAAGCATGGAAATGGGCTAAGCTGAGATAGAAGCACCGTTTCTTTCATTCCCTAAATGATAAGGGTACAGTCAATACTTCAGTTCAAATCTTAGACAATATTTATATAAGAATTACAAGTGGTGTTACATACTTGTGTTAAAGAGAAAAAGCTTTTCTTTATATTCTTCACTGTGATTAGGCTTTCAAAAGGAATTTAGAAGTTTCCCTCACTTTCAGCTTTATTTTTGAAAATAAAAACTAAGAAGGAAAATGAAAGTACTTCATTTTTTAAAAAGATATTAACTATGTATCTAAAAGTATTCCATCACAAATTGTTCTTAAAGATCTAAGAGATTTTCTTTGAACCTGGCAGATAAGATTCTCCTCTCCATATAAATCTTTCCTTCTGAAAATGAATTTATATTTTTTTCAATAGTGTCAGAATAATTAGATTAGTTTAAATTAACTATTTATAAACAGATTGAAAACTTGGCACTAATTGAAACTTCAAATATAATTTGATATGTAAGTTTTAACTCTTCTTTAAAATTAACCTTATATACTATAAAGATATATTCAAATGAACTACCTTTTGTCTACACTGTTGTGCATATATTTTTTCTTTTGCTAAGAAATTCAGAAAATAGGAAAGTTTACTAGATGCAGATTAGGAACTCCATAACAACTTGTTACTTATTTGTAATATTGAAAGGAAAATTCATTTTTAAAATTTCACAGTGAGTATTTCTCTTAAATTTTCTGCATTTAAAAAGTATATCATGTGTGTGATTCTTTTACATCACTTAAATTCCAAAATCCTAAAAAATACATAATCTTCAGAATGTATAAAATGGCTAAAGTGTTGAAGTTGGTCTGCACAGTTAACTTTCCAACAAGCTTATCTGGTTGTCAAAGGAAAAGAAATTATTATAAACTGACTCATCTGAAACCATATGCATTTAAACAATTAAAACAGTTTATCAAAGAATGGAGAAATTAGCAGAAATTGTGATCGATCAAAAGCAAAATCTCGGCTAAATATAAATGTTTCAACTGAAAAATAAAAAATTTGTATGAAATTTATATAACATTTTAAGAGGAACTATAAAAGTTTCATATTCTTCCAAAATACAAATCCTACCCTATACTGAAAGTTCTGAAAACTTAATGAAATAAAGAAATAACTTTATTTAACATAATATTTTCTTCCAAAACAGTAAATAAAAACATTCTCAGGTTGAATGCTAAACAACATGGAAAAATAGTAAAAACTCTTAAAACAAAGAAGCTTTTTATAAACAACATGGAAGAAGTTGTCAAATTTATATTCATTTTGCTGCCTTAATTTGAGGTTTCATTAAGATCTTAATGGGAAAAACATGCACCACCAGTAAAGAGACGTATTTTAAAGGAGGATCTTTGAGGCTAGTACAAGTGACTAAAAACGAGTTTCTTGCTAGCTAACGATGGCATCAAACAAACCACAAAGCAGTCTTCTAAAAGACAGGCAATGATTTAAAAGTCTACTATATTTCATATATCCCTTTCTTTAATCTGGCTCTTTTAATCTTGTTTCAACCTCAAATCATTTCTGGTTGACAAGTGCTTTTGCTTAAATCTGAGGAGCACATAAGCTGTTGAAGGCATGGGCTTTTCTTATTTCACATACAACATTTGTCATTCCATCTTTACGTCTACGCTAAAACTTCAAACTTTATTAACATACTAAAACTCTTCTCTTTGTACTTAAAATGAGAAATTCATCCCGAGATGGAATTCAATTCTAAATTGAGTCTACAAAGAAATCTTGTCATATGTTGAATCTGGCATTTAAAACTCCACTGTTTGCTGCAAGCTCCTGAGTAAGATCCATGTATCTTATTTGTTTTTGGAAGAAAATCTAGTTAACACAAAGAATGAAGATTGACTTTCAGCGAATTTTTAGTCATGTATACCCTGAATTTGCTTATCACAGTTTCACAATCTGTGCACTAATTTTGATACTGCATTTTAAAGATGAAATCTTTATGATGATTTATCACCCTATTCTAATACAATAATGAAATTTTCAGATGTTCCTATTAGCGTATGAACACTGAAATTAGTTTGTGTCAAATTATTTAAGTTTCCTTTTGTCCAAAAGGAAAAAAGACTGTAAGACTTTTCCCTAGGACCATAAGACAGTAGAAACAAGTCTCAGAAGCAGTTATGAGAATTGCACATACATGTATTCTGACAAATTTATAAAATTGATATAAATTACATTAACCCCAATGTCTCTTGGGCTCATTCACTCTTAGAAGTGAAACAAAACAACAAAACCAGGATCTAACTTAAAAAAGCTTCTTCTCAAAAAGGGAATTTTCCCCCTTAAACCAGAAAAGAAATCATAGAATGGCAGGTAACATTTACTGAGCTCTTATTATGTGCCAGGCACTGTTCTAAGTAATTTATACGTTGGTTCATTTAATCCTCATAATGAACCTATAAGGTAGGTGCTACTGGTAACTCTAAAAGAGATAAGGAAACCAAGATATAGACAGGCTTTAGAAAACTGCCCAAGATCATATAGGTAGGTAGTGTGTGACCTGGAATTTAAGACCTAGATAGTCTGATTCTGGAGCTCTGACTCTTTAACTATTTTGTTAAACATATTACACCAAGCTCTAAATACAGTCTATTGCACGTCTTTACATAAAAGTATTAAATATACTGTTTCTTTTCTATAATCATCATGCTAAGACTGCCAAAGTTGTATTTTATTCATTCTTACATAAGAACGTAAACGAGTTATAGTGGGTAGGTGCTAATAACTCAAAATAATAAGTTATTTAGGAATTTAGGATTTTGTACGTAAAACCCAAACTTCCCCATGTAGCTCCTTAACTACCTAAACTATTCAAAACAGAACTGACTCTTTTTCCTTTGGTACCAAATAAAATACAGTAAAAATTTATAGGGTATTTTTAGTATAACTTAAATATATTTATATTTCAAAATAAATCATGTCTTCAGAAGTTCAGCATGTCATATAGGGAGTTTCTATCTTCTATCACTATAATACTAAAAGCTTTAAATGTGGGTGTTGGCCATATCTTATATACCAGCATTATTATGAGAGAATTCTTCTCCTTTCTTTCTTTAAAAATATTATTCTATGATTTTTTTTAATGTGAATTTTCAAGAAATGAAATGAAACCAAGAAAACTAATCTTTTCCAGCTTAAATACAAACATCTACCAATGACTCAGTAATTCGGTGCATCTATCTGTGAATAGGCCATGCAACTGAAAACAAAGTACAAAACAGAGTTACTTTCGGAGAGTACAGCAAATGAATTAGGCATGCGGGACTGAACTGAGACTCACCATGGAGCTTTTATGGAAAAACACCCCGCTCCAAACAGATAAGGCCTTCATGGAAAAGGGGGGAAAATGCACAAAAAATATTAGAGGAAAATTCATTTAATATTAACAAATACATGTTGATCATACTGTTAAAGAGTATGGATAAAATAGCTAAAAAAATTAGTAATCGTTTGCAATTCTGCTGTCAATACTAACAACTCTGATATAACCACTGAACAGAAGGATGTGTAGTAACAAGTCCCTTCATTTTCATAAGGTTACAGATTTCAAAATGCTCTGTTTCTCCCCCTTTTCTGGAGCACCCCTGTAGGGTTCCTAAGGTAAAATAAAATTCACTTCAGAGGCCCTTTAAAACAAAGTACAAGTTAAATGGAATAACTGGATGGAGAAAAGAGTGGAACCAGTAGCAACACATGTGTGGTTGTGCGACACAAAATGTTTAACACTAGTGAAAAAGGACTCGATAAAAATTTGATAAGCATTGTTGCTGTTCACCCGTTGTCTCAGAGCCACAGAAAGTACGTATTTTCTAAGCTCCTTAATTACAGTAAGTTGTACTGCATACTGCTGGTCAAAGGAACTAACACTAAATACAAGCCTGTGGTATGATTTACTTCCATTTTAGGGTCACATTCCAGGAAATCAGCATTTCTCTTAATAATGACAGAAGAGGTTAGCTTCCTCTATCTGGCCTATACCGGGCTAGGTTGGAATACAGGAAACTAAAGCCACAACTGCTTGTTTTAAATATAGCTGGGGATACAAAGGCAGACTTCCATGTTACACATACTTCTTCTTAATATTCTGTTCATAGCATTTAAGACATGCTATGCATACTTGCACAGAAAGAAGATTGACTTAATTATATCCAGAACAAAATATTGTTGTTGTATCTAACATTTAGAAGGAAGACATAACAAACTGAGAAAGAAAGAGCACTGCATAACTTGGTAATTCTCTTCTTCAACTTTGGTGCCAAGAACATTAAAAAAGAAAACTCGTGCTAATTAGCATCAATCTCCCAGTGAAGTGTACGCACAACACTGAGTACAGTTCTGAGGACTGAAGTACAGAAGATATGAAGAAGAGAACAGAAAAGCAAGAGACTATTAATATCAGAAGAAACTGTGAGTTGGAAGACAGAGATATTAGAAAAGAAAACTTTAGAGACGATTCAAACACAAAGCAAGGAAATCTCTCCCACAGTTAATGGTAAGACCACAACCAGAGATATGATTTCATCACTCACATCTAAAACAATGCATTTCAAAGTTGTTTTGACCGTGACCCATGGAAATACACAGTTGGCCCTCCATATCCAGAGGGCCCATATCCACAACCAACTGTAGATCAAAAATATTCAGAAAAAAAAAATTTCCAGAAAGTTCCAAAAGGTAAAACTTGCTATGAACCAGCAACTTAGAAAAGACTTAAAGTATACGCATAGATGTGTGTAAGCCATTTCATATAAGGAACTTGACCATCCACAGATTTCAGTACAGGGTGGGAACCAATCCCCCTCGGATACTGAGGGATAAATGTACTAAAGTATAAGCTCATATGAACTTGAACACAACAAACTGAAATAATTTAATGAATGTGGGGGGTTTTGTTTGTAATCAACTTTACTATTTCCATTTCAATGTTTTGTAAACATTAATGCTGGGACTTAGTTACAGTGACGATTAATGTGTATTATGACAAGGTAGGTAGGTCTGGGTGGGACCTTCAATTCTCTATCTCTAACAAGTTCCTAGATAATATAAGGCTGTTAAGTTTGAAGAACCAGGAGCAAAATTACATTTTATTATATTCTATTTCATTAATAAAAAAAAGTTAGCCATGATTCCCCTGTCCATTGATTTCATGATTCACTGATTACATCAGAAACAAAATGTTACTGGACTCATCCTACACTTTGACAAACACCAATTTAAGTAACTGTGACCATGTGAAGACACCAATCTCTCAATGGCACTGTAATGCCCTGAAATAATGATCAGAAAACAGAAGGTTCAAAACATTTCCACATGCCCACAAGTGAAAGTGAAAGTTGCTCAGTCATGTCCAACTCTGCGACCCCACAGACTTAGTCCATGGAACTCTCCAGGCCAGAATACTGGAGTGGGTAGCCTTTCCCTTCTCCGGGGAATCTTCCCAACTCAGAGACTGAACCCAGGTCTCCCGCATTGCAGGAAGATTCTTTACCAGCTGAGCCAGAAGGGAAGCCCAAGAATACTGGAGTCGGTAGCCTATCCCTTCTCCAGAGGATCTTCCCGATCCAGGAATCAAACTGGGGTCTCCTGCATTGCAGGCAGATTCTTTACTAACTGTGCTATGAGGGAAGCCCCTAAGATACTGCCTAAATGAAGAAGTTATTGTTGATACATACTACCCAACTTCTTTTCATTTTCTTCCTTAGGCAGACACCTGAATTAATCAAACAGTTTAAACAATTCTAACAGAAGGATTTGTGATCTGGAATGTCTGGGCATGAGTTGCTCTTTCGCATAGATTGTATAGAAGCTGGACAAGTCTCCCACCTCATTCCAAATATCAGAATACAGGCTTCCCACTGGAACCTGGTTATCCATTTAAAATACAGCAGTGTATACATGTCCATCCCAAACTCCCTAACTATGCCTGCTCAAGGCTATGAGGCAGCCTGGACGGGAGGGGAGTTTGGGGAAAAATGGGTACATGTATATGTATGGCTAAGAACTTTTGCCATACACCTGAAATTGTCACAACATTGTTAATCAGGTATACTCCAATATAAAATAAAAAGTTTTTTAAAAAACCCAAACATCAGAATAATGCTGATTCATTGCAAATAATTTGAAAGTTTTACCTTAGTCCTTCATGCCTTAAATGGCTTCTGTGTGACCCCCAAAATCAAACAAACAAAAATGAAACAAAACTTTAAGTTTCTACAGTTCAAAAGACCAGCTGATTGTCTCATCTACAGAACCGGTAAATACCTTTTTCCTTATGTATAAAAAGTAACATATTAGCCGAACAAATTAAACACTTTTTTTAAAATCTGCTAGATTCTTCTTCCCAGACAATAGCAGCATGTTACCAACAAGAAGATTTCCACAACCTCACAATCCCAAAATGCACTGTTAACTCTCCCTCTCTAGACACTGCAGTAAACAGGCCTGCACTGAAGAGTGGCATGGTCAGGCTTCAAGACAGCATGGCTCTCACTGTTCACAGTATAATTCAGTTGCGTGCATTGAAAGTTATCCTTCTTCGGCCAAATAACAATCTACAGACTGGCCCAGCTCAAGGAGAAGACAGGGGATGGGGGAAACAGGGTGAGGATCCACTTTCTGGCATGGTCCCAATCTATACTCACCCACTTCTTACCCGCTCCCACAAACTGGATCTCTGCCACATACATGGAAAAGAAGACCCATAAACACCGAAGAATTAGAGTGACTGATGTAATCACTGACTTGGTACGGGTAGTGTCAGCTGTTCTTTTGAAATGTGCCCGCCTCATCTTTTCTCAGTAGTGAAAGAATGAAAATAAAAAGTCACAAAGGCCAAGTCCATGATCCAGCTGTCTTCACCTACGGCTTTACCCTCCCCTCCAAAATCCTGCAGCTGTAGTTTTACAAGGGGTGGTTTGAAGAAGGAAGACAGCATGTGAGTCAGGGTGTATGCTGAGTTAAAACGGTCTGTATTAACAAACGCAACTCCAATTATCATATTCAGGTGTTAAGAATTTGTGTATTTTCCAAATACTACTAAGTTTCAGCAGGTTGAGCAATCCTGCCATATAAAACTATGCACTTAGTCATGATTATGTCCTTTTGAAGCTGAATTCTGATTGAAAAACATCAGGGTTGGCCAAGAGACTAAAAATCAGAAATACCAGTCCAGCGTAAAGTAACATTGACACTGGTTCTCAAAGGGTTTCTTCTGGAGATTCTCAGAAGACGAGAAAGAATTGTGCTTTATATCAAATCATTTTGTGCCTGCGTGCTAAGTCGCTTCAATTGTGTCTGATTCTTTTCGACCCCATGGACTGTAGTCCACCAGGCTCCTCTGTCCATGGGATTCTCCCGGCAAGAATACTGGAGTGGGTTGCTGTGCCCTCCTCCAGGGGATCTTCCCAATCCAGGGATCGAACCCATGTCTTTTATGTCTCCTGAATTGGCAGGTGGGTTTCTTTACCACTAGTGCTACCTGGGAGGTCCCATACCAAATCATTAATACTATGCAACTCTTTAAATTCTGATTCATTTTTTTAAAGGCCACACAGTACCACAAAAGCTTTGGTCTTCCTAGCTGAAAATGAGACTAATGCAAAGACTGTTCAAATGTTAAGAGGAAAATAAAATCAGAATTTATTTGAACATGGTAAAGCCTTTTATAACCTGACTCTGTTGCTAAAAGGCAGTAATAATAATTAGATTTCACCATCTTCAGGGTTAAAGAATAGTTGGCATCTAAAAAACAGCAAAGGAAGGAGAGGGTGGGATGAACTGAGAGAGCAGCAGTGACATATATACAAACCACGTGTAAAAGAGACAGCTAGTGGGAACTTGCTATATAACACAGGGAGCTTAGCTTGGTGCTCTGTGCTCTATGATGACCTAGATGGGTGCGACAGGGGGTGTGGAAGGCAGGCTTGAGAGAGAGGGGATATATATATATATATATATGTATATATATCCCCATATATATATGTATATTTATAGCTGATTGACACTGTTGTACAACAGAAACTAACACAACATTGTAAAGCAATTATTCTCCAATTAAAAATAAACAAAAAATTAAAAAAAAAAACATATTCTGAAAGTTCCACTTTCCAACTAATCATGTCCAGTGAGAATTTAAGTACTGTGAGTTAACAGACATAAGAATGAGCCCATATAAATATTTAACACGCTGAACAGAGAAAGGGCTGTACAACACTGTGTAAAACAGTAAAGAAAAGCCGTATAGTCTACCACCACATTCAGGAACCCCAGTGACTGTGCTACACTCTAGGCCCCCATGTTAAACAGTAACTTTGATGGACTCACACTCCCCATGTGGATACAAGTAAGTTAGTCCTCTTATCATTTTCAAGTATTACTCTAAATTTTTCATTAATTTAATTTTAACTACTAAAGAGACCTATGGCACTACTGGCTCTCAAATTACTGTTCTGAAGGCAAATTCAAGCTGAAATATACAGGTGAATTTCCTAATCTGAGATATATTCAACATGCAAATTTAAACTACAAGCTCAAGATTTTCATCAGAAAAAACTCTCATGTTCAATTTCTGCCAGATGTGGCAGAAGACAGACTAGAATAGCACACATAGATTTCCAAATTTCCATAGAAAATAATGCTTGCTGATTTGCAATACATTATACAGGAGACTCAATCTCCTCCCCATTCCCACTCCCCAAAATTCACAGATATATGGTAAAAGGGAACAAAGTATGGAGTGGCTTAAGTACTCTACTGACTTAGTACAAAAACTGGAAACTCAATCTGTGCATGTATTTGCCCATGTAGACATATCCATCCTAATGAAAATATACATTGCTAGTTATTTTATATCTGGAATGAAACATTTATAGCTTAGTTATCAAGAAATAATATATAGATAAGACAGGACTAGGAAGTGAAGAATTACCATTTAGATTACAAGGAGATCAAACCAGTCAATCCTAAAGGAAATCAACCCTGAATGTTCATTGGAAGGACTGATGCTGATGCTGAAGTTCCATTATTTTGGCCACCTGATGCAAAGAGCCAACTCATTGGAACAGACCCTGATGCTGGGAAAAACTGAACGCAAAAGGAGAAGAGGGCGGCAGGTGGCAGACAATCAGATGGTTAGATAGCATCACCAACTCAATGGATATGAGTTTGAGCAAACTCTGGGAGATAGTAAAGGACAGGGGAGCCTGGCGTGTTGCAGTCCATTGGGTCACAGACCCTTTGACCATGACTCTTTTTGTGTGGGACACAACTTAGTTACTGAAAAACAACCACCACTGTAACTGGGCGGGGGGGATGTCTTTTTCCAAATGTTTCCCATTTAATTCTTCAAACTTCACCTATAAGATTTGAGGCTTAGGTCAAAGTGTCTAAATAAGCCAAGGCAGACCAAAGTGAATTAGAAAGAGGTACAGATGTTCCTCAAGGACTATATGCCAATGTCAGTTATTCACTTAGCAAACTATGATGGCAGACTTGGTCTACAAATTTCAACTAGAGATAATCAAATAAATGCTATTAAATGCTTCCATTTCTAAAGAAGAACAATCATCTATGTTTCCTAAATGGAGGTCCTATGAAGCACTGGCCTAGGGAATAGCAATGAATAAGGCTTAGAAAATACATAATAGAGCACCTGGTGGAAACTCCTACACTGTAAGGCTGACAGGTTATAATCCATACATACAAATATACCTTGGATGAAGAAATTCATGTAGGCACACTGGAAATGGCAGAACCAAGATAAGAAGATGGAGCTTCAGACTCCTAAGATGATATTCTTTCACTATATTCCCTAGCCTACTTCTCCAGAGTCAGGCCCAAGGTTCCTAATACCTAGCTCAAACTGTTCACAAAAAAGTGAATACACACAAACATGGTGGAGGAAGAAAGCAGCAGGAAGCTGCTCGATTTAAGAAAAAGAAAACCAGTGAAAGACAACAAATCGTATCAGGTTACTTCACTAAACATGTCGGCTAGTGAAGGGCAAGGAAGTAACTTCATTTCCAGTTTCTATATTTTTTATTCCCATGAAATTACTAAGACCACTTTTTTTCAAAAAAATTATTTGTTTATTTATTTGGCTGTGCCGGGTCTTAGTTGAGGCATCTGAGATCTTCGATCTTGGTTGCAGAACGCAGGATCTTTAGTTGTGGCTTGTGAACTCTTGGTTGCAGCATGTGGGATCTAGTTCCCTGACTAGGGATCCAGCCCAGGCCCCTGCACTGGGAGTGTGGAGTCTTAGCCACTGGACTACCAGAGAAATCTCTCTGACCACTTTTTGAAATGTACTGTTCCCTGCTTGTGCGCACAAAATGATGACTGTGTCAATAATTTTAGATTTAATGTATGTAAAATTAAGCATATTGACGAAAAATTGTCTATTTAGTAAATTTTTACATAGGAAGCATTTAAAAAAAACCCTTCATCACTTATTTGATTCATTAATTCAATCAAACATCTATGAGCTATTGCTTTGTAAGTCCCAAATAAGAAGACTTCACACTCCAAAATAAGGAGCGATCCCTTGGCACCCACTTTCACTTTTAATAGATGAGAACTATGCTGATTTACACATGATAAAAACAGGGTGGAGGCCTTTCCAAGCCTCCAGTCTTAGACTGAAGAAATGGGTTTTGTTTGAATGAGTGGCTATTAAACCAAATGATTCTTAGCACATCTTTTGCCTCCACAGTTGGGCTGAGCAACAGCTGTTGCCAAAATAGGCCTTATTTCCTCCCAGTGCTGCTTCAAGGTACAGAACATGAAGGTGTAAATACATCTGTCTTCTGCCATTTGCAGTTCTACTGGCCTTGCGAATGTCTTTGAGTAAGACAGATGGTCTCTGACACTGCACAGGCTTTCAGGGGTGTATCTTTCCATAAATAAGAGGGCAGATGTGAAGCATGGTAAGCACACGTCTACCCCCTGAAGGTTTGGGCTGAGATTCCCATCTAAACTTGGTTATTTAAATATAGGATCCTAAGCAATCCTTGGAAATCTCTATGCTGGAAATGTATTTTTTAATGTTTATTTTATGCCATTATGGCAAATATCTAGAACATGGAATATATATATGTAACTAGATATAATATCAGATGTATTAGAACTTAATGCCTATAAATGAGTCAGCTCTGTGTTCTCTTTCTACATAATTCATGTCAAATAATTCTGTAAATTTTATTTTTTAAATGCTAAAAAATACATTTCATTGAAGCAAAGTTAGAGTAAATTAGGATTTCCACAATGACCTGGAAAATTAAGACTGTTTGCTCATCACTCTGGTGACCTTAATGTGGTAATCAAAATCCTCTGGAAACACAATAAAACTTGATGGAAATAATGCAAGTGAGCTAACTGCAGCTTAAGAACTGGTCCCAGTAAAAAAAAAAATTAAATAAAAATGAAATGAATATAATCTTAAAATCTAATGGGAGAAATCTAATGATTCAAATCATTAGATGTGCTTTGGGATGTGCTTGAAATCTCACCATATGTCAAAAATGGAAACTCAAGGAATACCTTACTCTCCCAAAACAAGTACTACTTTTGAGTAGTCAAAATACATGTATGTCAATGAAATTGCTAAGTGTTAAGATAGTAAAACCACAAACTACATTCTGAAAATTCTATGACCAAATAGTACTGTAAGAATTATACAGACAAGGACAAAGAAGCCTGGCAGGCTGCAGTTTGGGGGGTCGCAAAGAGTCGGACACAACTTAAAGACTGAACAACAACAAAGAATTATAAGTAATGTCTCAATAGCAATTTCTGAATATAGTCAACAAACCCTTCAGAAAATGGTTTAAGAGTATTAGGTCTTATAATCTAGCAGTCAGCGGCATAAGTTATGAATACTATCATCAAAGTGTTCTTTGTCACTGTAGTCTGTGTTAATAGGAAGAGAAAAAAAAGAGAGTGGATGGGGTAATTTACGGAGCACTAAAGCTCTGCCACAAGTAAAGAATTCATTACAAACAGACATATGGAAGAAAAAAAACTAATAAAATGAGTTTTTGGTGGAGTATATGTATGTGCCTGCGTTTGTATGGAGTGAGAAAAGATAAATAAGGCAAATTCATTAAACTGTTAACATTTGGAAAATCTGGGCATGCAGCAATTCCCTTTATTAAATTAATTAATTTATTTTAATTGGAGGATAATTTCTTTACAATATTGTGGTGGTTTTTGCCATACATCGATGTAAATCATCCACCGGTGCATATGTGACCCTCCAACCTGAACCCCCCTCTCACATCCCTCCCCAGGAATTCCTTTTACTGGTCTAATAAAAATTTTTTCCCAGTAAGTCTAAATGAATCTCTATCAAAATTTTGGAAAGTAAAAGCCAAGTACTCATTGTAGGATAAATATTAATTTTTCTCTCTAAACACTTTAAGAAAGGATATGCTAAAAATAATTTTAAAATCTCTCAAAAATAAAAGGGTTTAAGAACTGAGATAAAGTGAAGTCGCTCAGTAGCATCCGACTCTTTGCGACCCCATGGACTCAGACACGACTGAGCAACTTCACTTTATCTCAGTTCTTAAACCCTTTTATTTTTGCCAGATTTTAAAACTCTATTTAGCATGTCCTTTCTTAAAGTGTTTAGAGAGAAAAATTAATATTTGTGCCACAATGAGATAAAAGCCCATCAAAAAATGATACATGTATCGTAAACTAATATTAATTTCAAAGCACACAATTAAAATTCCTATCACTTAATTCATTAATAAATAATTATTAAATTATCTAGGTTACAAGGAACATAATACACATGCTCTAAAAAATCTAGGAACTGTGACCAAGTTTTTAAAAAGAAAAGGAAACATAAAAGTTATCTAAGTTCATACAGTATGGTAGCTTAGGAAGAGACTAGATGATTAATAGTTTCTACCCATCTAAGGACAGACAGAAAGAATAGCAAGAGAGAGAGTAAAGGAGGTGTGATAGAAGAGAGAAAGTAAAAAAAGTGTGATGGAGTTTATCTTTTTATCATGGAAAGTTTTGAATATCTGCAAAAGTAAACTCACTTTCTAAGTGTGTGTTAGTCACTCAGTCATAACCAACTCTATGAGACCCAACGACTATAGCCCACCAGGCTTCTCTGTCCATGGAATTCTCCGGGCAAGAATACTGGAGTGGATAGCCATTCCCTTCTCCAGGGGATCTTCCTGACCCAGGGATCAAACTTGGGTCTCCTGCACTGCAGGTGGATTCTTTACCACCTGAGCCACCAGGGAAGCCCCCAGAAAACTCACTTTCTAATCCTCCCCACAAATACTTTGAATTAAATTCTAACATCACACAATTTCTGGCACAGAACTTCAGTCACTATCTAGAAATAAAATTAAAATCACGAGGAACAATTTTGAGTGTTCCTTCACTTATATTCAGGAAAGACAGACCAAAAAAGATGCAATTATGTACTGACGTCTGTGAATGAAAAAATACTAAGATTATGATTCAAGATTTAGTCCCATTTTTATTTGATTCTATATCCCAGAAATGTATCATTATCCAAAGAAAAAAGCCAGCTACCTGTAAATATAAGTTCAGAATCCCTTTACTATTTATAGCCACTCTTATTTATTTTAAAATAAAGAAACTAAAAGAGGAAAGGGAAGTAAAAATTCTACTTAAACTACTACTGAAGGGTTAAAAAGCTGAAATCAATTTTTTAAAATATAGCCAAATGATTTGTATCACAAGATGTCAGATTTTGGAGCTAGGTTTGCTGTTTCCCAGCTTCTTTTTTTTTCCCCCTTAATAAACCACAAACTCAATTTCTACATTCAAAATAGGATCACTTTATAGGAAAACACCACTCCACTAGACAGAGGGTGAATTTTGGTGTCACAGTGAAATCTGGAGCTCAAAGGCCTGGTCCCTGAGAATCAGTATTTCTTCTTATAAAAGTATCTCATGTCAGCACTTTACCACGTAGCACAACAATAATGACAGATTATTATATGTAAATGGTACCTCAATATAGATGTTTTTTCAAAGTATCAGAAGCATGGTTGTCATATTAAGGTCTCTCTCCTTAGTCGAAATTTGGGGGCCATTATAAGTCCAGATCATGTCCACAAAATCAAGAAAATGAAACTGTACTACTTTCAGACAAAAGCCACAAGGCAGGAACTACAAGATTGAGTAGATGGATCTGGTTTTCATTAGCCAATACTAGTTTTCACAACTTGTCACTGCTTTGTTTTTTTCTATGAATGTGTGTGTACATGCTTGTTTATGAACGTGTTTGCGCATGTTCTATACTTTGTACTTAATCAGCTGCCATTTAGTCTTATGTGGGCTGGGAATGAAGAACATAATCAAAACCACCAAAAGAAAAAGTATGCTTTATTTTTATGTATTTAATCCTCTAAAATAGCTATTAAAAAAGTATCAAGCCTGAGGTCTTACCCTGTTCGTTTGGTGATGGTACCAAGTGTCATTGGCTGCTTGATTTGGGCGAGAGGCATCAACACCATCAGGCTGGGGAGAGGAGAGAGTCGAGGGTTGCCAGGGTTGTTGTTGGCAAAATTATTGTAGGAGTCTTGGCTGTTGAGCTTCCCTATAAAGAGAAAAAAGAAAAGAAAAGCATCACCAAGAGAAGTTCCCTTCTCTGGCAGGATTTGCACTGGCTCCACTAATCTTTTAAGAAAGTTATCAAAGGCAGACACGATTCTAAAAGAATCATGACTCTATAGAAGGGGGGAAAAAAACAAACGACTCTGGTAATACCAAGCATGACTTAACTATGAACAGAGACTATAGTCTTTGAGGATGGAGGCTTGGAGGATACAGAATTGGATAGATGTTAAATGGTTATTCAAATAATTGGTATAAAACTGAATTTTATGGTGTTACAAAGAAATGTAGGATAGTAAGAGAAAAAAAATGAAAAGGTCTAAATTAGTCTAAAGGAAGCATGGAACATTTCCTTAAACAGACTTGGGAGTAAGAGGGGGAGAATATTCCAGCCATGGCAACCTATAAAGCCTCAGAGGGCAGAGTAAACATGAGTCGTAAGGATGTATATCCACAGAGAATAGCATGAGAGACACAGGATGAAACTGACCAAAATCAACAGGCAAAAACACCGCCTTCCTCCCCAAATGTACCACTACCCACCATAAAATTAAAAATCATGAGTCAATCCTTTATTTTATGACTGTATTAATATAAAAAAAAATAAAAAGAATAAGAATTATGGTTCACTAACAACCAGGAAAAACAAACTGAAATAAAATCTGATCTGCATAGAGAAAAATTACTCTCATCTCACCAATAAGCAAAATTCCTCCTGGGTACTTACCTTTTCTCCCATTCCATGACTCTGCATTTTCCAGAATGTTCTATAAATGAAGTATGTACCATACTGAGTCTTACCTCTTTCACTTGCCAGTAAGCATCTGAGATTCAACCACTCTACATTTTCCTACAGGTATCAATTCTTTCCTTTTTGTTCCTGAATATAATCTCATTGTATGGAAGCACTAGTTTGTTTCTCCAGTCATTGGCAAAAGGACATTTGTTTCCAGCTTTTGGTTATTACAAATAAAACTGCCATAAACATTCCTGCAAAAGTTTTTGTATGAATGTTAAGTTTTTGTTTACATTCAAAGGAGAAAAGGAAAGATATACCCATTTGAATGCAGAGTTCCAAAGAATAGCAACGAGAGATAAGAAAGCCTTCCTCAGAGATCAATGCAAAGAAATAGAGGAAAACAACAGATTGGGAAAGACTAGAGATCTCTTCAAGAAAATTAGAGACACCAAGGCAACATTTCATGCAAAGATGGGCTCGATAAAGGACAGAAATGGCATGGGCCTAACAGAAGCAGAAGATATTAAGAAGAGGTGGCAAGAATACACAGAAGAACTATACAAAAAAGATCTTCACGACCCAGAGAATCACGATGGTATGACCACTCACCTAGAGCCAGACATTCTGGAATGTGAAGTCAAGTGGGCCTTAGGAAGCATCACTACAAACAAAGCTAGTGGAGGTGATGGAATTCCAGTTGAGCTATTTCAAATCCTAAAAGATGATGCTGTGAAAGTGCTGCACTCAATATGCCAGCAAATTTGGAAAACTCAGCAGTGGCTAAAGGACTGGAAAAGGTCAGTTTTCACTCTAATCCCTAAGAAAGGCAATGTCAAAGAATGCTCAAACTACAGTAAAATTGCACTCATCTCATACTTTACTAAAAGTAATGCTCAAAATTCTCCAAGCCGGGCTTCAACAATTCGTGAACCATGAACTTCCAGATGTTCAAGCTGGTTTTAGAAAAGGCAGAGGAACCAGAGATCAAATTGCCAACATCCGATGGATCATCAAAAAACCAAGAGAGTTCCAGAAAAACATCTATTTCTGCTTTATTGATTATGCCAAAGCCTTTGACTGTGTGGATCATAACAAATTGTGGAAAATTCTGAAGAGATGGGAATACCAGACCATCTGACCTGCCTCTTGAGAAACCTGTATGCAGGTCAGGAAGCAACAGTTAGAGCTGGACATGGAACAACAGACTGGTTCCAAATAGGAAAAGGAGTACGTCAAGGCTGTATATTGCACCCTGCTTATTTAACTTATACGCACAGTACATCATGAGAAACGCTGGGCTGGAGGAAGCACAAGCTGGAATCAAGATTGCTAGGAGAAATATAAATAACCTCAGATATGCAGAGGACACCACCCTTATGGCAGAAAGGGAAGAAGAACTAAAGAGCCTCTTGATGAAAGTGAAAGAGGAGAGTGAAAAAGTTGGCTTAAAGTTCAACATTCAGAAAACAAAGATCATGGCATCTGGTCCCATCACTTCATGGGACACAGACGGAGAAACAGTGGAAATAGTTGCAGACTTTATTTTGGGGGGCTCCAAAATCACTGCAGATGGTGACTGCAGCCATGAAATAAAAAGACGCTTGCTTCTTGGAAGAAAAGTTATGACCAACCTAGACAGCATATTAAAAAGCAGAGACATCACTTTGCCAATAAAGGTCCATCTAGTCAAAGCTATGATTTTTCCAGTGGTCATATATGGATGTGAGAGCTGGACTATAAAGAAAGCTGAGCACCAAAGAATTGATGCTTTTGAACAGTGGTGTTGGAGAAGACTCTTGAGAGTCCCTTGTACTGCAAGGAGATCCAACCAGTCCATCCTAAAGGAAATCAATCCTGAATGTTCACTGGAAGGACTGATGCTTAAGCTGAAACTCCAATCCTTTGGCCACCTGATGCGAACAACTGACTCATTGGAAACGACCCTGATCCCTGGGAAAGATTGAAGGCAGGAGGAGAAGGGGATAACAGAAGATGAGATGGTTGGGTGCCATCACCGACTCAATGGACGTGAATCTGAGTAAACTCCGGGAGTTGGTGATGGACAGGGAGACCTGGCATGCTGCAGTCCACGGGGTCGCAAATAGTTGGACACGACTGAGTGACTGAAGTTTTTTTAAATATATATCTAGGAATGGAGTTGCTGATCATAGTACATGAATGTTTGCATGGAGATAATACTTGTATGTTTAAGGTTATGAGAAAATGCCAAACAGTTTGACAAAGGAGATGATCCATTTCACCAGCAAAATATGACACTTCCAGTTTTTCTGTATCCGCAGTAGAATTTGGTGTTGTCACTCATTTTGATTTCAGCTATTCTGGCCAAATATGGTTAGGTTGCTGTTGTTGTGGTTCATGAACTTACTTGTCATCCATTTATTTTCTTGTTAAAATACCTATGTAAAGCTTTTGCCAGTTTTAAAAACTGGGTTAGTATTTTTGCTGAAATATAATTCACACACCGTAAGATTCATCCTTTTGAAGTATACAGTTCTATGGTGTTTGGTATATTCTACAGAATGATACTAGGGTTACTATCTAATTTCAGAACATCTTCATCACCCAAAAAGAAAGTCCATATCCTTAGCAGTTATTCTTCTTTTTCCCTACCCATCAGCTTTAGATACAGAAATCTGTCCAGTTTCTACAGATTTGTCTATTCTGAATAATTCATATAAATGGAACCATACAATGTGGCCTTTTGTGAGTGCTTTTTTCACTTATGTTTTCAAAGTTTATCCATGTTGTACCATGTGTCAACAGTTCATTCCTTTTAATGGCTGAATAATATTGCACTGTATGGATATACCACAATTATACCAGCTGATGAATATCTGGGTTGTTTTAACAGGCTACTATGAATAACGCTTCTATGAACATTAATACATAGGTATTTAGTGGACTTGTGCTTTCAGTTTTCTTGGGTACATAAGACTAGGAGTGAAACAGTTAGGTCTATATTTAGCTTTTGAGGAACTGATAAACTATGGCTACACCAGTGTATGAGGGCCCCAAATTTTCCACATCCTCAACACCACTTGTTATGGTCTATCATTTTTATTTTATCCATCCTAGTGGGTGTGAAGAGGTTTCTCATTGTAGTTTTTATTTGCATTTTTTAAATATCTTTTTCATGTGCATTTTAGTTAATTTATATACCTTCTTGGAGAAACGTCTATTCAAAACATTTGCTCAAAATTGAGTTGTATTTTTATTGTTCAGTCGTAAATAAGAGTTAAGCATATTCTCAGAATGTAAATTTCTTAGCAAAAACATGATTTATAAATATTTTCTCCCCTTCCTATGTCATCTTTTCACTTTCTTCATGGTATGCTTTGAAACATAAAAGTTTTAAACTTTGATGAAGTCTAATTTATCTATATTTTCTTTAGTTGCTTATGCTTTTGTTGTCATACCAAAAAAAAAACACTGCCCAGTCCAAATATACAGAGATTTATAGCTATGTTTTCTGCAAAGAGTTTTATATTTTTAGCTCTAACATTTAGGTCTCTGACTAATTTTGAATTAATTTTTATAAATCATGTGAGGTAGGGGTTCAACTTCACTTCTTTTGAATTGTTCCAGCATCACTTATTGAAAAAATATTCTTTCCCAACCCAGAGGATTATCCTGGCACCCCTGCTGAAAATCAAATGACTATAAAAATGTAAGAAATTATTTATGGATCTTATACTCAAATTTTAAAAGTTATTTATATATTCTAGATATAAACCTTTTATTAGATATGATTTTCAAGTATTCTCTTACCCTGTTCTGACTTGTCTTTTTGTTGTCTTACAGATCTTTTACCAAGCAAAAATTTTTTTTAATAAATTCCACTTCATGAATTTGTTTTGTACATTCTTATTATAAAAATTCAACCTAAAAACGTGTTGATTTTTATATTTTACTCTTACAAAAATATAATGAGACTTCCCTGGAGGCTCATGGAAAGAATCTGCCTGCCAATGCAGGAGACAGAGGTTCGATCCCTGACCCGGGAAGATCACACGTACCACAGA
The DNA here is from genome assembly GCA_024291935.2 of Okapia johnstoni. NCBI lineage: Eukaryota > Metazoa > Chordata > Mammalia > Artiodactyla > Giraffidae > Okapia > Okapia johnstoni. Next base: position 118,999,683 of record CM044308.1, on the reverse strand, counting down.
GCAATTAAGCCCCACGTGTCATCACTATTGATTCAGTGCTCTAGAGCCTGCATGGCACAGCTACTGAAGCCTGCGTGTGCTAGAGCCAGTGCTCCACAAAAAGAGAAGCCACTGCAATGAGAAACCCATGAACTGCAACTAGAGAGTAGCCCCCACTTGCCACTAGAGAAAAGCCCATGCAGCAATGAAGACCCACCACAGCCGAGAATAAATAACTTAAAGAAATATATATATTTCTTTATGATTCATGCTACTTCTATTATATGATATAGCTAACTTTATTGTAAGGTAGAAAATATGATTTGTTGAAATAGAATAATGAAACGAATGAAAGGAAATGAAACAAAACCTCTGAAGTTTAACTGACATTTACTACAACCTTACAAACATGCATTTCCATTTTTTTTGTTTGTTTCTTTAACCATTTTCCTCAAAATAGTACCGACAATGTCTATTACTTCAATACTGAGATACTTTAAGTATGAGGCAAGGCAGGATCCATAATCTCTCCTTTTTCCATTTAACTGATATCCTGGCCTAAAGACACACTGAGCTAAATTTTGTTGAGCTGATATATTACACCAATTTGTTCTGCTATCTGAAAATAAAAAGAAAGTATACATAGTCACTGATAAGAAAGAGACGAGAATATCAGAAGGGAACATACTATACTGCAGAGCAGAAGCACCCTTTTGGGCATTTATTATTTCTATATTATTTGGTGTCACCACCTTGTAAGACTACTGCTACAAAATTCAAATAAGCTACAAATCTCCCAGAGAGAAGAGTATGAAATGTAAAGGCAGACGTTTGGGTAACATTAGCAACGTCCTCTTCAGATACAAGCCACATGGAATTAGAAAATTTAGATCAGTGTGTTTGTTTTTCTGATTTCTGTAATGCTTTGAAATTCTGCCATATCGGGATGGTTTCTAAAATAGCCATTACATAAATCCTTGCCTAAATACAGACACACAGAACTCACTGAAGATAATACTTTAACTTTCAAAACTCCAAAAACCCTTGTTCCAAGAAACCTTTTCCCAAGAAACAATAAGGATTGTGAAGTATCTCTGTCACAGCAAATAATTGTTTTTCACAGGGACTTAAGATAGGAAAAAATAGTAAAATCAGGTTGAGTTGTTTTTGTTTCTAAGACAGTCAGTGGTCTGTTACAAATCTTTGATGGATCATCATATCCAACAAAACTTTCTGCTTCTACCTATATTTTGTCATTATCTGCAAAAATGCCAGCTCACATTCTGATAGAGATTGCACTGACTCTGTTGATCAGTATAGGAAGTATTGCTATCTTAAGCATATTAAGTCTTTCAAGCCAAGAATATGGGATGTCTTCTCACTTATGTAAGTATCCTTTAATTTCTTTGAATACTGTTTGGAGCTGAAATCAGGCCACAACATGAAAGATGTCACAAGCTAATGAAATTCAAGGCCTATGTTTAACACACACATTTCACAACAGCAGTCAAATATTTGTTGAGTGCCTCAGCCGAAGAACACACGCTGTGAGGAATGCATTCTTTGCTGTTGCAAAGCTCATAGTCTAATATGCATGAAACAGGAATAATTAAGTGCTAATTGCCTAGTACTAAAGATAAGTACGCATGGGATCAATTATTTGGAGAAGATATCATGGAGCAGATGGGACATGACCTAGGCTTTGAAAGATGGATAAAATATGGGTAAGAGCAGGAGAGAAGAAATATTCTGAGGATGAAGGTAACATGAAGAGCAGAGACTGTAAAGTGATGCCACAGATGTGAGCCAGAGTACGAAATCTCTTAACTAGAGGAGAGAATTATAACTGAAAGCAATGGGAAGAAAATATATTTCAGTTTTAGAAGAAATATTTCAATTGAGGTGGAAGTACCTAAATTTAGGTACCTAAATTCTTCAGCAAGGGAACAGCACAGATTTTGAGAACACTGAACTTAAGAGATACAATGAGAGGTCGAGAAAAGTGAAGCTTTTCACTGAGAAGCTCCAAATCTTGTGGTTTAGTTAGCCTTAACTTAAAATCCTTCACTGGCCCACCAGGATAAAAACAAACTCAAGGTACATCACACCTATCCTTCTCAGTCTTCCGGGACACCCAAGTATTTATGTGTTTTTATTCTTGGTGTCTGTATTCATGATGGAGCCTCTGAAATCCAGTGTATCTGAAAGAGTAAAGTAAGCTGGGTAGATTTAATGTTCATAAGAATAGGGGCAGTGTCTGACTTATGTTTTATTATGTGCCAAGTAATTTATTTAAAATGGCTTTAATGAAAGAATAAATGTGTTCAACAACGTCAAGGTTCAGAAAGGCAAACTCAGAGAGAAAGCTGCTAACTTTAGTAATCTTCTATTGAAGATTACCCTTTCAAAGAGCTTCCCTGGTGGCTCAGTAGGTAAAGAATCCGCCTGCAATGCAGGAGACCTGGGTTCAATCCCTGGGTTGGGAAGATCCCCTGGAGGAGGGCATGGCAACCCACTCTGCTATTTTTGCCTAGAGAATCCCCATGGACAGAGAAGCCTGGCGGGCCACAATCCATGAAGTCACAAAGTCGGACATGACTGAGTGACTAAGCACAGCATGGCAGTCTTCAATAGGTTAGCTTCACTAAAGAGGCAAAAAATAAGATTTGTTGTTGTTGTTGGCACTGACAGGAAATGATCACGGTAATGGATACAGAACACAGATTTAAGGACTTTAAGGCTAAAAAGACATTAACAAGATGAGATAATATATCAGGCAAAAGACTCATTCAACATTCATTCTTTCAGTTCACACTTTTGCAGCCTTATTGGTATGAAGCCCTGTTCTATGCCTGGCTGAACAAATCCCAGGACTCCTAAAGTTCATAACATAAGAACATACAAAGACTTTAAAGAATTTAAAGGGAGGAAGGATGCTATGAGAGACATCCTCAAAATATCTCAGGGAAAAAAGGAAGGAGATATTTTTATTATTGTTGTTTTAAATGAAAAATATTCAAATTTTGAGTACAGAGGCAGGAACTTGTATCTTCCCATCTTTAGTTTCCAACTAGAAAATAATAGATGAGAGAGGTGTGAATAATTAATTCAGGAATTAGTAAAATGAAGGAACTCACAGAGACAAGAAATCTCATTATCTCACATGTAATGATTTATACATAAAAATATACCAAATTTTAAAATGAAAGTTCATACTGAATCAAATACACAAAAATAATATAACGATCCTTTCTTCCCCTTTCAATTGCTCAAAGTCTTTATTTAAAGATGATTCTATCACTTCCTTGTGTCATGGATTTTCTTGGAAAATGCAGCTAGAATCTAACAAACCTCCAGATTTATCCTCCACAAAAGCTGAAGACTCCTCCAGAGTAGTATCAGCGTCTTACTAATTGTTGACATCTCAACAGATGTTTGCTGAATGAAGGAAGGAAATGTACTTTTTCTCATATCCAGGAAGTACAGGAAAATACAACCCTATGATCTATAGGAAAAAAAATTAATTTTGGAGGGAACTAAGAGTACTTCAGAAGATAGCGAGGTGCTGGAATCTATGGCTTTCACTACTCGCTTTAGTCTCAGGTTGACTCGACCAGGAGCATAGGTTTGGTAACTTTAACAATAGAACAGTTACATCAAGCCTAAATTTCCAAGCCAGGATTTTTCATTAAGCCTGAGGCTTCTTACTATAATGAGGTTCAGCAGAAGAAACTCATAGTATCCTAAACCTTGGACGTGGCTTAAGTGTGTCCCTCCATCCTATGCTTCAGTTTCCCTTTGGACAGAGAGGGAGAGCAGTGCCCCTTTCTTTATTTCACCTTCTCAGCACACATACAACAGTAACAGTAAAATTAAAAATTTCTGAGATCAGTGAAGAGTCACTACATCAATTCTAAATGTCACCTTCACCAACCATTCTTTACTACACTTTACTATATAAGTATAATGAAAATAGTAGAGGTTGTTTAACTGCAGCTTTAGTAGTGGGCTTCATAAAACCTTAAAATACATATAATATTTCACACACCATTCTACTTACAAACCCCAGCTGGGATAAGACCTGTAAGTGACAAATGCCATGAGAATGGATATTCTCACAGTATTTCTGGCACATCCAAACAGAGGAAGTCCCAAAAATCTCATGAGAAAATAAGCTCTTCTAAAACTCTCATCCCAGTTTTTTGGGCTTACTCTATATAGATAAACTTCCATAAGCCTTCAGGCTTTCGGGTCTTTAACCAAATCCACCAGAGCTTTGATCCTGTAGAGGTTTACCAGTCCCCAAGATAGACGGCGTTCTCTTGGGGGAGGAAAAAAAATCCCAAGTTTCAATAAAATGGTTTTCTCAAAGCAGGAATTCTACTTGCGAACAGAAAATCATTTAAAAATCAGAATGTTCAAAACATCCTTTGATGTTTAAAGCAATGATATTCTGTTTTCAGTTGTTTATTTGTTTATGGTTATTATTGTTTTTAACATTACAAAGTCCTAAGCCAGAACAGTTCACATTGGGGTTTAACTACTGACTTTCTGTATTTCCTTGTACAAGTTGGCGTTTTTGAAAAAGGAATTATGAAAACAACCTTGTGGGCTCTTTTCTTCCTCCCATTCTGCCTTTTGGATGAAGAATACCTGCAAGTACTTTGGGAAAGGAACTCTCAGGCTCCTCACAAATACACAGCACCACTGCCCGTGTGTGAGGTGGACAGGGTGTGATCTCTGTTTACTAAAAAATGCTGCTAACTTCAAAACGCAACCTTATCACATGTGCATGGTCCCAAAATATGTTTTCCCACACACTCTACACTGTAAAATCACAGGGGGAAAATGGATGAAGTTGAGGATAAAAGTAAAGACAGAAAATAACAATGGTCTTTGTTGCTGCGCTGGAGCGGCAGCCTGTCAGGTCAGCTTTGCGGAGGTATATTCCCAAACCAGTCATCATTAACGGACTCACTTCCACAGGAAAAAAAAAAAAAAAGACAGAGTCTGAAAACTCCGGACAAAAGAAATCCCTGCAGACAAAGTAAAAACAAATTAAAAGACCCATTATAAAACACAGATGCTACAAGGAAAATAAACTTTCCAAGATTTACTGGGCTTTGACAAACTTGAACATTTGTGGAAAAGACATCAGCAACAACTCCCAGGTATGTGGCTGCGAAGCTAGACTCCTTTCTGTTTTATCTTTACCCTCCCTGCACAAGCTGCCAGGTTGGTATTCTTAGCTTCTGAATGCAGTGATGTGAGAACATGTGAATGTGGCAAACTGCCAGCCACGAGAAATCTCTAAAGCCTGCAAGAGCTGAAATTATTGACCGTCTCAGATTATGTTAAATATTAAAGTTAATACCAGTGTATCTGTGTGTACACATGTATTTCTCCTTAAATGCAAACCAGAAGAGGAAAAATAAGACATAGACGCAATTACAGGCTTCCTTCCCATCCTTTAAAAAAATTTCCCTATCCTACCATGCTGTGAACGAAGACAAATAAGAGCAGTTAAAATAACATTATGCAATCAAGGGATCAGAGCTGTAGATGAGAAAGTACCTTAAAACAGTATCACATCAGTGAGAAAGAGAAAACTTTTTGTTTCAGGTTTCTAGAGGCACATGCTACAGATTATTGTTAATGAGGGTCTGAGGAAGATTCTAGGAACAGAATGCGTAAGAAACTAAGAACTACAATGGAAACAAGTGGACCAAATGGAGAGGGTGGAGGATAAAGAAGCATTGTCTTTTGTTGTCATTAGGCATGCAGAGACAAATATAAAAATGGCAGAGATTCATGTTGGAAAAAAGCAAAAGGACACTAGGCAGAGTTGATGATGCCCTAGGGGAGACCATAGCTTTTAGGAAGTCTGCATCATCCTCTCACTTTTTGACCCTCACCATGGACACACTCTTATGTCCTTTAGCCACTCCATTTTTCTGAAGCTTTACAACAGAAACATATACAAAATGAGACTCCGACAAGAGTTTCAAATTCTGTTCTCATCACCCATTCACAGGACCCACTCTTGTTCTGGGATACAAGCCTCCCAATCAGCGTCCTTGGTCCCCTAATATTGTAAGCTCTCACGCTGTGAAACTGGAGTAATGAGGCATACTGATAACCAATGTGTATGTGACAGGCTGCCAATCCTGGAAGACAGTTCTACAAGAAGAACCCTATTACCGAACATCCCATTACTGTCCTCCTTCCAACAACGTCCTTGCTCTAAGACCTCATGGAGATAGATGGTTCACACTCAACACCATGTCTTTCCAAAATAAAAACTGGCAGTAAGTTCACATGGGGCTTATTTTTTGGTGCTTTGGCTTTCCACAGAAGACCAAAACGTCCAGTCTGCTTTTAATATCCTGCTGTGGAATTGACGGGGATAAAAATCCAAAATATACCAATGAGTTTAACCAAGTTAACTCTGTAGTTGTAAAGCTCCTAACTTCTTGACTCTGTCAAAGGGTAGCTTGTTTTGAAACAATCACTGGAAATCTAGGCTCTGAAAAGTTAAAAACACTACTGAGCTCTGGCTTGCCATCTAATTTAACATTAAAGCTTTCTCAGCTAAACACTCGATAATTATTTAATCAAAACCAAATAAAGTCCTTTCCGAATATATAAAAAGTATCCTGTGCAAATGGGAATTTCCTGACTGTGCGTTGCTTGGGGTTGACATGAGAGTGTCTATTTCTCTTTTTCTTTCTTTCTCTCACTCTCTTTTTTTCCCCTTTCCTAGATGAGAATGACAAGCTTCCCAGCTGCAGTTCCAGGACTTTCACCTCCTTTTTGACCTTTTCTCAGGCGTATTCCAGTATAATCTGTAATCTACTCAAGTAGGAAGAGGAAACAGCAGCGCCCTGGTGAGAAACAGTGCCTTCTGACCCACATACCAAACTGGGCGGAAGCAATGCTTGTTCACAGGAGCCAAGGCGAACAGCACACACACAATTAAGAGAAAATGAATAATGCATCCATATTTTTTAAAAGACTGTTAACAGAACAAGCAAACAGCTTTGGTGACAAAGTGCAAGATAGGAAGTGTTCAAGGCCAATTCTGATTAGGTACTGACTTGCTCTCCCTGTAACTTTTTTGGAGAGTAATAGGTGGGGAAGCAAAGATACTGTATAAATGTTTATGCATTTCAAGCAAAAACACTTGTTGCTTTTTCAAGTAGACAGTTCACAGCACAAGGGACATAACTATAGGTACCTTGGGGAGGGGTAGGAGGTTAGAAAAATAGGAGAATACCCCACGAAACTGACTTGAAAACAAGAATCCATTTTTTTTTTTTTTTGCAAGATGGTGATTGAGGTTTTTAATGATACTGTCATCACTCTTCCCATCACATACAAAGGAGTTGCATGGAACTTCGCACTAGTGCTTATTAAATGTCAGTAGAATTAAAACTTCACATTCTGGAGAATTAAAACTGCACTAATTATTAAATAGTTATCAAGGCATAAATTTACAAATAATCAAATATACAATTTGCTAGGAGGTTTCCTTTTCCAGTCCGAATACTTTTTCATCAGTTAATTATTACCTTAATGTGTTCACGACTGTTACATGTAAATGTGTTTTTCTTTCCTTAAATCTAAAACCCAATAAGTTTAGAAAATTTATATGTAAAAATTCAAAGTCAAAAGGAACTGTTGTTAAAACTATACGTAGAACAAGATCAGTCTACACTACTCTTAGAAGATACTAAAGCTGTCTGAGAACAAGGAGCCTTGGAACGCAAAAATAAGCCTAGAAAGGGAGATGAGATCAAGAGTTACAAACAACATTCATAAAAATATAAATGTGGGGGAATAGAAATATTTCCAGAAATTTTCAGAGATAAAATGTGTATGGGGACAGGCAATTAAATATATTGTGTGAACATGTTTTGTCTACATTTCCTTTCCACTCTATTTCTGGCACAATCTGTTCACAGAGCCAACCCAAATTTACAAAATGAATTTTTAAAATCTTTCCCCATAATTGGGAAGTTCATTACCTTAGTTTATTATTCTTACAGCGTTCTAAGATTTGAGATGAAGAAAATTTGTAAGAGCTAGTTCTCTTAATAGTTTAGAAGTTTCAGCAATTATTAATTCATTTTAAACATTAGGATTGTAGTTTATCACTCTTTCAACAATGAAAAATCTAAAAAATACTTAACACTAAATGGACTATACTTAACACTAGAGGGAACAAAGCAAACTCTTTGCATAAATAAGAAGAATAAAAGAAAAAGATCTTGGGACTTTTGCTTTAAGATTTACATTATTCCTAAATCTAACAAATTTAAGCAACCTCAAAATTTTCCAGTCTTCTGAACTGAGCTTAAGCAGAGTTTTGGGAGTAAGTGCTTAGAAGTGAAGACTTTTAATAAACTTAGTGAAAAAAATCCCCAGAACTAAAAACCCCATAATCTGACATCACTTAAACCAAATTTGGGATTAAATGAGTTCTCCAAAGTATAAATAAATCCTCATTGAAATGCTTTTTAAAAATATACTACACCCATATCTCTCATACTTAAATATCTTGCAATGAATTCTATATCATGTCAACAGAGCAAACAGCAGCACTTAACTGATAAAGGAAAAAACTTACAGAAACTTATTGGCATCATTCAATAAATATAATGCTATTATTTAAACTGAACATATAAGATGTGGAAGAATGGGAATTGGCACTGAAATAAAAACAAACACTGTAACAAGATAAAATACTGAATAAATTGCAAGATTTAAGGTGTAATGTTCTTAGACTCGGAGGACTCGAAATAATTAAACATTTCCAGAACTGGTCTTTTTTCAGTACATTAAACACCGTATACTGAAGGAAGAACTAAATATTAAAATCCAAGTATTTTCTGCTGAATAACAACTATCGTAGTATACTGGAAGCAACTTTTCTAATAATCAAAAAGACATAATTCAAAATAGCAATAGCAAAGATGCTCCCACAACCTCCTTCTCTCTCCCTTCCCCCAACTCCATAGAAGCCTTCCTTCTCTTAACTCATGACCATTAAGGATATTTTCTGGCTCTACTTCAGCATCATGACTCAGGTCATGAGAAGTGTCAAAGATGCATTTCCTTCAGATGGGAAAGAGCAACAGATTTTAACAACCATACAAAGATGGGAGTACTGTGCAAAAGAGCCAAATCAGCATTTTTGACAGAAGGGAAGATAAAACCTTTTATACTCACATATATTTTATTTCCAGCTTAAAAACACTTAAATAACATTCTATCTAAAATATGCTTACATGTTCTGCTCAAGAAGAAAACAGGAAACCCATACTCAATTTAGCTGCCTAAATTATCAACAATGTGTGAGAGAGAACTGTTCACCAATCACAAAAGAAAAAAAGAGAAGTCAAAGTATACCCTACAAACATTAATAAATAGTTCAAGTCTTTGTCTTCTAAATGTATTTCTCCAAAAGCAAAAATCATGAATTTACCTGTTTACATTAAAAACTACTTTTGATAGAAAGTCCTCGAGGGAGAAAATCCCAAAGAAGAGTAAGTAATACCTGACCTTACCTGGGCACCTGAGGATGAAGACTCTACCACCTTCCTTGTAACTCTTCTGCCTTAGCAGAAACACTTTTTCTTAATCAGCTGGATTACTGCCAGCAAACCATATTCAATTAACAGTACTGTCGCTTTATATTTTCTTTCATCCATGATTTTATCAAAGTGTACATGTTTTAATACACTCCAAATTAGACAGGAGTGAAATATAATTGAACATTTGTTAATTCCTGACTAGGAAAGATTCTCAGCACTGAAAAGGGAATGGCCTGTCTCTTCTGAAGCTGCCAACAATGGCAATGCCCACACTAACTCCACTCTATCCATTTTGAAACAGCTTCACCCTTGTGCTTCATTCTAGCTTCAATATTCTCACCTGCAAAAACACATTGTCCAATGTTAATAACTCTTTCAATGAACCTTAAATCCCTTTCCTTTTCTCATCCTTCTCCAAATTCTAAATGTCATTTTATGCTAAGAACCATTACAGTTTCTATTTCTCAACAGAAACCATTATGGTTTCTATTTCTGTGTAACCCTGGCACAGCACTGACCCCACTCGCCATACCCTTCTGCAGTTTGCAATCTTTAAGCCAGCAGTCAGGTTTTTACTTCCTGTTCAGATTCTTAAGTTCAAGACTGCTCATGGCTGCTACTCCCAAGTCTCATAATTTCTAAATCTGTTTACTTGGGTCACTCCCGCAGACACTGGTCATTGGGTATCAGAATTTTCCTACTTAATTATCTTCCTCACTGGAAAACTAAGGCTAAGCTTACCGGCAAATTGATAAGCCAAATCCTCTTATAAGGAGCAAAGAAATGGATCAAAAATTATAACTACCTTTTAAAGAGATAAACAATTTTACATCTATAGAATATGAAAAGGGTGTGATAATAAAGAAACATTCACAGAAAAGGATATTAAAAGCATATTGCAGAAATTAAAAAAACAGTAGAAATAAAAAAAAACACTGTAGAAATTAAATGCAATAAGCAGGTTAGGAGATAAAGTTGGGGATATTCTTTTAAAGTAAAACAAAAAGACAAAGAGATAGAAAATAGAAAAGGAAGTATGGGGTTCAGTGTAGGAGATCCATTATCCATCTGACATGATTTCTAGAAAGGGGCAAAAAAACCCAAAACAGCAAGAAATAAATTATCAAGAACTGAAGCCTCTGAGTGGCAGCAGTGGGTGCAGGAGAGTGCAATTTTTCATTATAAAATTGTGATATCATTTTACTTTTCAATAAATGTATGTACTGCTTTGGTACAAAAATTTTATTGAATAGGTAAATAAAAATAAAACTCCAAATGTTAGCAGAAAAAAGTATCAGGCCTATTGATGCCTCTCTCAATAGTGGAGTGTAATCACTGCTCCCATAAAGTACAGAGATAGATCCTTGAATAGCAATATATAGATAAACAAAGAAAGGAACTGTTAGAACACACAGAAACCACTCCCTCCAATGATTAACTAAAACATTTGCCTTCATTCAATTCTCTAAATTCATTCATAGGAGCTAGGTACCTGGATGAGATACTAAAACTAGATAATAAATGACAGTAATTTATTTCAAAAATTCAATTCTGTAATAAGACTTTGAGGGATAAACCATAGAAAACATAATAAAAGGAAGCTAAGCTATTACAAAATCTTAGACAGCTTCAATATCCATAGAACACCAGGTTCATGCCAGGGTGGCCATGATCGCAATCAAAGGAAAGTTTAGAAAAGATCGCCCTCTAGAGGCGTGTCTCATTAACCATTTTAAAACAAAACTTGAAACCTGCAGTCTTACGACGTGCCAAAGTTAAAAATACAGAGAAAACACAAAATATTTCATAAACAGTAGAGAGCAAAACAAAAAGTGCCAATTTAGCTTCAACTGATAACTACTTTAGCCAGCATTTAAGGAATAAAATAAAAAAGAAAAATATGCCATATTACAAATGATATAAACAAAACATAAAATAGTCAAATAGACTTGTTTTTATTGTATTAAATTTAATATAAAGTAAAATTTAGAGATAACATAAGAGTTTTTTAAAGATATTCCATAGGTAATTTTATTTTTCTCAAAACTATGTTCTCTTAAACTTTCTCTCAATTTTGCTGTGAACCTATAACTGCTCTATAAAATAATTGATTAAAAAATCATGCTATCTTTATTTAGTAGATGGTTTCTTCACTTAGGGCTTCTGAAACAGAAGCACTTTGTTTTCAGAACAGTATTTATTATAAGGCCTCTCTTTTCAATCTTTCCCTATAGAACTCATCTGCCCTCTTGGAGAAACAAGAGGAAGTGACATGAAAATATTTTAAGTATGCATAGGTGACTGCAGCCACGAAATTAAAAGATGCTTACTCCTTGGAAGGAAAGTTATGACCAACCTAGATAGCATATTAAAAAGCAGAGACATTACTTTGCCAATAAAGGTCCATCTAGTCAATGCTATGGTTTTTCCAGTGGTCATGTATGGATGTGAGAGCTGGACTATAAAGAAAGCTGAGCACCGAAGAATTGATGCTTTTGAACCGTGGTGTTGGAGAAGACTCTTGAGAGTCCCTTGTACTGCAAGGAGATCCAACCAGTCCATCCTAAAGGAGATTAGTCCTGAGTGTTCATTGGAAGGACTGATGTTGAAGCTGAAACTCCAGTACTCTGGCCACCTGATGCAAAGTGCTGACTCATTGGAAAAGACCCTGATGCTGGGAAAGATTGAGGGCGGAAGAAGAAGGGGATGACAGAGGATGAGATGGCTGGATGGCATCATCGACTCGATGGACATGGGTTTGGGTGGACTCCGGGAGTTGGTGATGGACAGGGAGGCCTGGTGTGCTGCGGTTCATGGGGTCGCAAAGAGTAGGACACGACTGAGCGACTGAACTGAACTGAACTGAATTTTTGTGCATAGAAATGTAAAGACAAAGATGATCAAATAATTTATAAGAAAAAAACTCACTAGGAATACTAATCGACTTAAAAAAAACAAATTAGAAACTTCATCAGAACTACAAGAAAGTACATGCAACCAGTTTAAAAAAAAAAAAAGGTACTAAACTATGATAGCCTAAAAGAAGATTTTTATCCATTTAACATGTATACACTATATATATACTCTGTGTCATATGAGGCATAAAATTTAAAGCAGAGCTACAGTGCACATGATTGATTTTTCTTGGCAAAAATTAAAACATACAAATGGAAACTTCAATCCACAAGTAAACAGTGATGTGGAAAGAGAGTCAAGAAACATCATATTATTATTGATTGTCTTAAGGAGGTGAAACTATATAAGGTTGAAACGTGTGGTTGCTTTGTATTTACAATTGTGATGTGGTCTGTAACAAGAAAACTACCGATCAACAAAAGTAAGCAATTACAATAAACCATCAAATGAAGGCTATAAACAGAGTTTCTAACAGAAACAAAGAATGCCTCATATAGATGCCGAGAAGAAAAGTAATGCTACCAGTTACTTAGAAGCACTTTATTAAAATAGGGAGACTTCACGTCCAAGAAATTGGAGGCCCCATCTACAAGACTCAGAGTCTCATCAACTACTTCCATTTGAAAGAAGCAAAATATGGAATTCAGATGCCTGAACCTACGATTCCCTTGAGGACCTATGACTTAATGGGAAGGAGACACCTCTGAGAACCACAGAAGTGAATACAAAATCCCTCTGTTGATGCAACGGAAAAAAAACAGGAAAAAAAAATTCCTTGAAAGCCCTATCACATAGTAACCGCCATATTCTTGAACCTGAACTGGAAAACTAATTTGCAAACTAAAGAAATGCAAAGGCCAGAGAATGGATGGATTAGTTTATCCAATTATATTTCCTAATGTATGGTATCACATACATAAAGAAAGCTGAGCACCAAACAATTGATGCTTTCGAACTGTGGTGCTGGAGAAGACTCTTGAGAGTCCCTTGGACAGCAAGGTGATCAAACCAGTCAATACTAAAGGAAATCAACCCTAAATATTCATTGGAAGTACTGATGCTGAAGTTGAAGCTCCAATACTCTGGCCACCTGATGTGAAGAATCAACTCATTGGAAAAGATCCTGATGCTGGGAAAGATTAAGGGCAGGAGGAGAAGGGGGAGACAGAGGACAAGATGGTTGGACGGCATCACCAACTCAATGGACATGAGTTTAAGCAAACTACAGGAGATAGTGAAGGACAGAGAAGCCTGGTGTGCTGCAGTCTATGGGGTCAAAAAGAGTCAGACACATTAAGAAACAATGTCAGAAATCAACTTATCAATTTTGAGTCTAATAATGCTACAAGATCCTATACACAATAAGGTCACAACTATATTTCAGTCACTTATTATTGGATGAACTCTTCATTTACTCTCTTTTCTGCATATAAGGTACTATACAAAAATATGAATAGTGAATTGGTCCTAAATACCTCCTCAATAAAAAAACAAAATCAATAATGAAACTAATCACAGCAGCTAATCTTTTCCTGAGTTATTTCATTTGTGCCAGATACCACTCAAAGTGCTTTGATCCTCACAGTAACTCTCTAAGGGAGGTAATTTTATTATCCCCATTTTACTGATAGAGAATTAAGACACAGGTAGAATAAGTACTGTGTCTAAATTAACCAAGTCAGAAAGTCACCCAGCTTCCACCATAGGAAGTCTGACTGCAGGTCCTCCAACTGACTCCCGAGGGAAGTCACAGTTAATAATGGAGATCATCAAAAATAATAGGTAGAAAGCAGTAAGCAATAAATCCAGATAAAGAACTTACAGAAGAAACAAATACTGGAGTTAGGCACTTTATTTTAAGAGGGAGAAAGCACACTGTGAGCTGAGCTGAGCTGCCAAGATGCATTCAACATTTACCTAAAGAAATAAGCAGAAAGCAATTCAGGTGCAGAAACAAGGTGTCGACTGAAGCTGAAAAGCAAAAGCAAGTAATTAAATTTGCTTGAAGCACAAATAATAGTGGCAGAAAGGGTTTCTTCATTCAGCAAAAACTTCCTAACTGGTAAAGGGAATGCCTCATCTCCCAGAGGACTATTTGCCTGTCTCCTTGAAGCTCCCAATCCCCGCAACCACACTCACTTCCTATTTCTCTGAGAAAATAGAAGCAGTCTTCTCTTTGCCCTCTAGTGTGAGTGCATGCGTGCTCAGTCGGGTCCAATTCTCTGCAGACTCCATGGACTGCGGCCCGCCAGGGTCCTCCATCCACGGAATTTTCCAGGCAAGAATACCGCAGTGGGTTGCCATGTCCTACTCCAGCTTTGCCCTCTAACTTTTCCCCATTTTCCATGAATGCTCATTGAAAGGCCTATCAATACGGGCCTCCAATTTCTTTCTTTCCATCCTTAATAAAATCCACCCCTATCAGGCCCCCCTGGCTCCACCAAAATTGCCCTTATCAAAGCCACATGTCCTCTCTTGACTAAATGCATGGTATTCTTTTTCTCAGTCCTTATCTTAATTGTCCTATCAGCAGAATTTAAAACATTAATCACTCCCTCCTTTTTCTCAGGAAAAAAAAAAGTCTTCGTTTGACCTCTAGGATTTCTCATGTGTGGCTTTCTTTCTATTTCACTTACTACTTAAAGTTGGAGGGCCCTAGGGCTCAGACCTGGGACATCTCCATCTTTTCATACTCATTCACTTACTAGGTGATCTCCTCCTGCTTTGGCTTTCTGTATCTATTCCTTCCCACTGAACTCCAGATTCATAAAACCAACTACCTACCTAGCATCACTAGGTCAAGACCCCTCTTAAACTAAACATGTCCACAACTTCTGATCCTGTCTCTATCCCCAAACCTGCTTTACCCCCGTGATCCTCATTTCCTGTGATAGTAGTCCCACCCTTCCAGATGCTCAGGCCAAAAGCCTTACTGGTCACCCTGACTTCTCTCTTTCCTTGCCTGGATTTCTGCGATACCCTCTTCACTGGTCTCAATAGGGTTCTAATCTTGTCAGACAGTAGACAGTGCATTTTCAATACACATCTCCATTCTGCAGTCTTGCCATGTCACTCAAAACCCTCCACAGCTTCCCCACTTCACTATGAGTAAAGTCAAAGGCTGACATGACCTGGCGGCACTTCCTCTCTGACCGTACCTTCTACTCTGCAGCTTGCATGATATTTCTCGGCCACACGGGTCTCCTTGCCTCTCCGAGGACACTCCAGACACATTCCCAGCTCAAGGGTTTCCCACTGGCTGTTTCTTCTGCCTGGAACACGTTCTGCAGGTATCTGCATGACTTCCTCCCACACTTCCATCAGAACTCTATTCAAATGTCATCTTCTCAGTAAGGCCGGCTGGAAGCATCCTAATTTCAAACTGCAGTCCTCTCCAGTACACCCTATTTCCCTTCCTTTACTTTATTCCATAGCACATAAAGTTATCTATTTATCCATCTATCCACCTGCCATCTATCCTATGTATCGTACATATCACTCCACTAGAAAGTCAGCTCCATGGAAACAGAGATGTTTTCTTCTTTCATTCACTGCTGTATCCTTAGAGCTCAGGAACATAGTAACATTAATGAAAAATTCTTGAATAAAATGAAAGAATCTTATAGATGTTAAAATGAAAAGCAACATTACCATGAATGAAAACTTCTTCATTCTGACAAGTAATGAATTGTTTTTATTAGAAAACCTTGATAGACATTTGAAAACTTTCATTTGAAGACTTAGAATCTACATTAGGTACCAAGATACAAACATTAAGAAGAAAAAGATCCTCTCTTCATAGAGGTCAATCTACTCAGAGACACAGGTATGCCAAAGAACAATTAACATATTAAAATATAATAAAATTATGTTCACAGTGCCAATATCAAACCTGATACAGATGACACAACATCAAGAGATGTTTAAAAGAGGTTTAAGAGATGATGTGACACTGTTAGCTGGATCAGAATGAAGTAGGGTTTTAGTAAACTTTCAGGAAATAAAAATTATTTTGAGAAGAGTATGTCAAGAAATCAATATATGTGGCCTTTTCAGGGAAGGGTACGGAAATGTAGGTGTGGTGGGACAAGAAGCTGGGAAGAAGAGAGAACCTTTCCTAACATCCCAAAAGCACGGTGAAACAGTGAAAAACTGAAAGTAGGAAAGTGGAAGAGTGTATTTACGGTTAACAAAGAAAATGCTTCCAATAGTTAAAAAAAAAAAAAAGGGGGGGGGTTGGAGCTAGAGGCTACTGAAACAGATGAGGTAAGAAATGATGATAAGAGGTTCTTAATCATTTCTGTCGTGGACTACTTCAGCAGCCCAGAAAAGTCTATGGATTCTTTCTCAGAATAATACTTACAAATGCATGAGATACAATACACAGAATTACAAAAGAAAACTGTATTATTATATTGAAGTAAAGCTATCAATTTATTTTAAAAATTAAGTTCTGCTATAGTAATACATGTAATAAATATTAAAAGCAGTAATATTGTTACATAATAATATATAAAAATTTCCAAGCAATGATGAGCATAAACCATATTTCAAAATATACCAACAATTCAAAACACTTCAAAATATATTTTTTGTATACGATACAAAAGCATCTGTGTTTTTATTGGTGACAGTGTTACAAGAACTGCTATCACTGGCATGTGTTGTCTATATTCATAGTGAAACAAAACATTTAACTTTGAGTAGGGGATCATAAACCTAGAGTTGAGATATTTTCCTATCCACGTTCATGGATCTTAAGAATGCCTTACAAAGAGTAAGATCCAGGCAACAAGATTAGAAATGAAAGAGATATTTAGAGAGAGTTATGTTTCAAATAAATAAACATCCTCTGTTCAGTAAAAAGTGGCAAATAGATAAAATAATCCTAACTTAAACTGGATTGCCTCCAGAAAGTAAAAAGGAAATATCCCTATATCAACTGTTATTTAACAGTTTCCTTTACTTTGCTAAAAAGAGCACAGACAAACAACGGTAATACCGCCAAAGCATGACTCATTTTCAAGATGAATCCCTCCCCGTTCAAAAGTTTACATTGTTTTCGACTAGCATCAGATTGTTTATCCACACAAACTGTAAATACATCATTTTTAGAACTAACCAACAACAATGCCCATTTTGTTTTGACATGTACGGTACAAAACGAACATAAAGAAAAATGACCATCGCTCTAATGTCTGCACCTTAAAAACGAGAGAAAACGAGGGAGTAAGCAGGTGAAGTTCCAACTTAATAAAACTTCAGCACACGTTATGAGGAGGAAAATGTCCCTTGAAATTCCTTGCTTTCAAAGGGGAATTTAAGAACAGCAGTGTTGCCCAACAACCCATAATCTCCTCTCTGAGATATCTTCTCTTAACTTTATGCAAAAATATGAAGAAAGTTGTGAAAGCAATAATGCTGCGAGAAAATAATATATTTTGACAGAGAATTCAAGTATTGCTCTTCAAAGGTCTGATCTTTTACAAATGACAAATCCTTAATTGGCGGTACTTCACACTCTTCAGCAAAAATACATGAAAAGGTACTTGTTCAGCATTCAGTATGTGCTTTTTCCCCTTAGACAAGAACAGAGATGACCTCAATTTTCTGGGCATCTTATGCCCAAAGTCTAACACAGAACCTGGTATATGGTATCTTATTAGAGAAGGAAGAGTAGGGAGAAAAGAGGAGCTCAGAAGAACGCTCTCTGAAAAGGCACACATGGAAAGACTATAAATTCTCTCTATTTTTCTACTAATACATCTGGTTCTCTGGTCAACCAAGCCACCCAGTATGCACACTGAATCTCTCTCCATAAAGTTTACGGTGAAACTGAAGTTAAGAAAAATAGGCAACACAAAAAGCAAAGCCCTTGAAGAACCTACGTTGTTCATTGTTCAGTTGCTAAGTTGTGTCTGACTCTTTGTGACCCCATGGACTGTAGCATACCAGGCTTCCCTGTCCTTCACTATCTCCTAGAGTTTGCTCAAACTCATGTCCATTGAGTCGATGATGCCATCCAACCATCTCATCCTTTGTTGCCCTCTTCTCCTCCTGCCCTCCACCTGTCCCAGCATCAGGGTCTTTTCCAATGAGTCGGCTCTTCACATCAGGTGGCCAGAGTATTGGAGCTTCAGCCTCACCATCAGGTTTTTCGATGAATATTCAGAGTTGATTTCCTTTAGGAATGACTGGTCTGATTTCCTTGCTGTCCAATGGACTCTCAAAAGTCTTATCCAGCACCACAGTTCGAAAGCATTAGTTTTTTGGTGCTCAGTCTATACCACCATCTAATTATAGAACAAAGTTGTACTGTTGTTGTTGATAGCTAAAGTCATGTCCAGCTCTTTTGTGATGCCATGGACTATAGCCCACCAGACTCGTCTATCCATGGGATTTCCCAGGCAAGAATACTGCAGTGGGTTGCTATTTCCTTTTCTAGGGGATCTTCCTGACTCAGGGATCAAACCCGCCATCTCCTGCATTGGCAGACAGATTCTTTACTACTGAGCCAACAGCAAACCCAATGTGACAAAAGTGACACCTAAGAATGTAACGAATCATTTCTGAAGTAAAATTTCCTGTAAATAGCTGAAAATATGAATATCTCAAAGCTTTCTAAACCTTTTAAACATGCTAAATACTTTTTTAAATGACTGTTTTCACTCAAGACTTATTGTAAAAGATTTTCATGGACCACTAGTTAAATATAAATGAATCACAACTGTTCTTATAAAAAATAATAGAACCAAAGCACAAAATATCATCTAGGTAGAAAACAAAGATCCCAAACTTGGGACATCCCTGGTGGTCCAGCGGTTAGGACTTCACTTCCTAAGTGCAGGGGTTCTGGGTTCCATCCTTGATCAGGGAGAGAAGATCCCCACATGCCTGCCTTGTGGCCATAAAACCAAAACATAAAACAGAAGCAACATTGTAACAAATTCAATAAAGACTTTTAAAATGGTCCACATCAAAAAAATCTTAAAAAAAAACAACAAAGGCCCCAAACTTTTCTGAGTTGCAGAATTTCTCCCCAGGATTCTAGTTACAAATGTATTTTTTCAGTCTATCTTAAAATTTCCTTCAAGGAAAAAAATATATCTAAATTTATCTATCTACATGTATCTTTAATTGACTAGGTATTACAAAAGCACATGTGTTCAAGCAGGAGCTAAAACAAATAGGGATAAGGATATATCCAGAACCACAAAGATATACTCCAACAAGTACTTGTACACACGTGTTCACAGTACCACTATCCACAAAAGCTAGAAGGTGGAAACAACCCAATATCCATCAATGGATGAATGGATAAAACACTGTGGAACATACATATAATAATACTATTCAACCATAAAAAGGAAAGAAGTACTGATACATACTACAATGTGGCTGTGCCTCAAAGAAGCCAGACAAAAGGTCACATATTTTATGACTGCAGTTATATAAAATATCCATATCAGGTACATCTGTAGAGATGGAAGCAGACTGGTGGTTGCTAGGGACTTGGGCACAGAAGAGTGGAGAGGAATTTCTTAAAGAATATGCAGTTTTTGTCTGGAGTGAAGATAATATAGTTGGAACTAAACTGAAGTTGTTGTTGTACAGTCGCTAAGTCACGTCCGACTCATTTCATCCTATGGACTACAACACACTAGGCTCCCCTCTCCCTATCTCCAGAGTTTCCTCAAACTCTTGTCCATTGAGTCAGTGATGCCATCCAACCATCTCATCCTCTGTCGGTCCCTTCTCCTCCTGTCCTCAATCTTTCCCAGCATCAGGGTCTTTTCTAACAAGTCAGCTCTTCGCATCAGGTGGCCAAAGTATTGGAGCTTCAGCCTCAGCATCAGTCCTTCCAATGAATATTAAGGGTTGATTTCTTTTAGGATTGACTGGTTTGATCTCCTTGCTGTCCAAGAGACTCTCAAAGTCTTCTCCAGCACTACAATTCGAAAGCATCGATTCTTTGGCACTCAGCCTTCTTTATGGTCCAACTCTCACATCTGTACATGACTACTGGAAAAACCATAGCTTTGACCATAAAGACCTTTGTCAGCAAAGTGATGTCTCTGCTGTCTAGATTTGTCATAGCTTTTCTTCCAAGGAGCAAGCATCTTTTAATTTCATGGCTGCAGTCACCACCCGCAGTGATTTTGGAGTCTGAGAAAATAACTACAACCACTCTGGTAGTATCTACCAAAGTCAAGATCTGCGTATGTTGTAACCTAGTATTTTCACTCGAAAATGAGCACACATTTGCGCTATGAAACAAGTACCAACATTTTCATATCTTCATTATACATAAGAACTCCACAAGAAACCACTGAAATATAAATCAACAGTTGGAGAAAGGATAAATAAATAAGTAGAAATATACAAACGGAATATGTAAGAGAAATGGAAATAAATGAATTAAACCTACATAGAAATATATGAATTAATCTCACAAACAATAGTAAGCAATAGTTCACTTTTTTAAAAGTAAAGAAGTGATTACCCTAAAGTCAGAATCATGGTTTGCTTTTATGGAAAGGGGGCACAAAAATGGAGTTCTGATGTTTCATTTATTGGTTAGGACGATGGTTATACAAGTATTTTCTCTAAAATAAAGTATCAACTTATATGTGTCTTTGGGATTTGGGGGGCTTTTTTTGCAACACATTAATAGAAATCCCACAGAGGTGTATTTTAAGATAAAATGCAAATGCTGCTCTAAAATATATATGACTGAAGTCTAACCCTCTCCCACAATAGATATTTCTTAATGAACTATAGTACTGACTCTGGTTAAAGCCTGAGTTTTCTGGAAAAGATCTACAGATAAAAAATTCAATCTCTAAATTTATGAAAACGGTCTTGAACACCATATTCCATATACATGGCATCAAGTAATCTTTATACAGTGAAACAGTTAGGGAAATAAAATATCATGGTAGTGATCATCATCACCATTATTTCAATTTATTAAATGATTTAATATATTAAGAATGTCCTCAAATGAACCCAAGATTTTCTTTGTATGAACACATTAGAAAAACGAGTTTATTTTATTCCAGATCTTAAAAATTAAAGGTAAAGGGGAGAAGGACTGTTAGGAACAGTGAAGAGAGAGAAAACTGAGTTTACCATGCAGAGGGGATCCAGAGGGGCTGCTGGATAGACCTGGAACAGGGCTACAGCGACCTCCTTGCTTAGATGTCAGTTCCTGTTCAATCTCTTCCAGCCCAGCACTCTTCTGGAAACGGCTCATACGATTCACGACTCGTGGTGACATATGTGTTCGAACACAAGGCTGGCCACCATAAGGGTTGATTGGGAAAACGTGGGAAGTCCCCCGGAGTGTACTGACCACAACCCAGCGACAGTCATGGCTGAAGCATATGTCTTGCACCTAGAAATGAAACATGGAAAAACACAGAAATGACTGAAACTATTCAGATTTAATGAAGAATATCACACACATATTTCCAAATATAAACAGAAATGCTTGTCTGGTTATCAAATTTATCTCAGACCAGGTTATATTTTCAAAATGCTTATTTTAAAGATTAGACTCATTGTGAATAGTAATCAAAACTTCACATCAGGGATTTGATAAGATTTAGATATTCTAAAGGGAATTCTGTCCCTTGCAGTATAGAGTGCCAAATCAGAAAACAAGACCTAGGCGGTTTCACTCTGTAAACCTATATTTAAAAAAAAAAAATGTACATGGATAATATTCATTTCTTTAAAGGCATCTGCCTTCTAAAAAGCATAGAAGAGAAAAATTAAAACATACATTATACAATGTATACAAGGCAAAGTTATTAATCTAATCATTTGTTCAAATACCTGCTGGGTAACATGCTAACAAACACTAAGAACAAGAGGCAGATAAAATCATCCTTGAGCTCACAGTCTACAAGGAAGAAAAGACATAAGAAATTAACAAAAATATAACATATAAAAGTGAAATAACTATTACATATGAGGCACGGTGGTAACAAAAAAGAAGGAATATACAAAATCTGCTTGTGACAGACAAAAAAGGAGATGTTCGAGAGGGTAGATAGAGAATCAGGAGTGGCATCAAAAACCATGATCTGAATAGTTCTGGGTTCTGGAAATGGGTTTTGAAGTAGGATATATTTATAAAGAAAGGAGAGAAGGGCATTCTAATTTAGACATATTAAGATATTCTACTTTGGATATAAATGCATAGACATAAGATGGAAGGGGCTCCCCTGGTGGCTCAGATGATAAACCTAAGTTCAATCCCTTGTTCAGGAAGATCCCCTGGAGAAGGGAATGGCTACCCACTCCAGTATTCTTGTCTGGAGAATTCTATAGACAGAGGAGTCTGACGGGCTACAGTCCATGGGGTCGCAAAAAGTCAGATACAACTGAGAGATTATCACTTTCACGTTCAAGATGGAAATGAAGGGCAAGTAATTCAGTATGTCAGAAACAACCTGAAAGTCAGAGCAAGCCATGCCTGGATTTTATTTATAAAAGAGCGGAGTAAAGATTTCAATTCTGAGCAACTCCGTAGCAGACCAGTGGTTAAGACTCGGCACTTTCACCGCCATGGGTCCGAGTTCCATCCCTGGTGGAGAACTAAGATCCCGCAAGCAGCACAGCACAGCCAAAGAAAAAAAGAGCATTCAGTTCTTGAAGGATGACTGTGGGAGTGAAATCCAGGGGAGTGGATTTGCAGTGGAGATAAGGGTAACTGAAGGAAAGTTAGGAAGGAGTTCCTTCAGTAAACACGGCAGCTAAAGGACCCTGAAGAGAAGAAGGAGGAAGAGAAAATGTCTCAAAACACTCTAATGACAACCCAAATGCCCATCAACAGATGACTGGAGAAAAAAGATGTGATACATACATATACACAATGGGATATTTCAGCCATGATAAAGATGGATATCCTGCTATATGTGACAACACAGATGTACCTTGAACCCATTATGCTAAACCACGTAAGTCAGACAGAGAAAGTACTTTGTAGTATCACTTAAATGTGAAAAATAAAAAAGCAAACTTATAAAAAAAAACAAAACAGTAAAATGGTGGTTACCAGGGGATGCAAGGCAGGATAAGACTGATGGTCTTTAAGGGTACAAA
The DNA here is from genome assembly GCA_024291935.2 of Okapia johnstoni. Classification (NCBI taxonomy): domain Eukaryota; kingdom Metazoa; phylum Chordata; class Mammalia; order Artiodactyla; family Giraffidae; genus Okapia; species Okapia johnstoni. The sequence continues at coordinate 118,976,080 of CM044308.1, read as the reverse complement.
CTTGTAACAAGTACTAAACAAATCACAGAGATCAAATGCACAGTATACTGATATAGACAATAATATTTTACAATTGGGCTTCCCAGGTGCCTCAGTGGCAAAGAATCTGTCTGTCAATGGTGGAGACACGGGTTTGATCCCTGGGTCAGAAAGATCCCCTAAAGAAGGAAATGCAACCCACTCCAGTATTCCTGCCTGGGAAATACCGTGGACAGAGAAGCCTTGTGGGCTACAGTCCACAAGGTTGCAAACGAATCGAACACGACTTAGCGACTCAACAACAACAATTGCACAGTTATGTAATGTGATAAATATGGCTACAACAGGCAATCACATTACAATATACAAATACCAAAGTAACAAGCTGTACACCTTAAATCTGTATATTGCATGTCAAACATTCAATTAAAAAAATCACTCTGATAACAATTTAAAAACATAAAAACTTATGTATTTGCAGTGGTTGGCAAACACTACAGGCCATATGCTCCCTCTCAGCTATTTCAACACTCAACTCTTCCCTTCCAGTGTCAAAGTAACCATAGAAAATATATATAGATCAATAAATGCAGTTATGTTCATTAAAAAAAAGAACTTTTTACAGAAAAAACTGGCTGGCCACAGACCTGATCTAGGTAAAGTTAGTCACTAAATTGTATGACATTTATCACACACTAATATGGAATTTCTAGTATTTTCAAATTAACAAACTGAATTTATTACCTTTATCTTGAAACCAGTCTAATGGTGACAATTTGAACAAAAATCTCTATTTACTTTTATACTTTAAAAAGATAGCCAAGTAAAATTCAATACTATTTTAACCACAGTCTCTTGAAAAATGGCAAGTCACAGGTACATAAGAAAGATTTCTACACTGACTAAATGTAAACTTAATTTTCCAGCACATAAAACAATTGTCAAACAGCATTTTAAAAAATAAAGAAGACAACAAAAGTATGATAATTTAAAGATGCTGATGAGTAGGATTTAACATGAAAAATGCACATGTCTACATATATATGAATATGAAAAATATTAGCTAACATTATAACAACATGAACTAAGTAAAACTCTTCAAGCAATCCAAGAATCTAATTTTCAATATAGTAAATCTTTGATAAGCCTAAATTCAGCTCAAAATCTTGACCTACATTCCAAAAATATCCTACAAATAAAAGCTGTAAGTATTCATCAAAGTACAAGAGTCTATAACCTTTGAAATAAAAAAGAAATTTTAGTTTTATACATCAAACAAATATTTCATTGCAAGACAACTGATAGACAAAAATGATCAATACACAGATAAACCCTAAATTGAACCACATACCCACCCATTTCAATTTCTGTGACACATCCAAATGCCACGTTAATGTTATAATTAAAGAATCTCCTGATTCTTTATGCTGAGAAATTTAACTCCCAGCGAGTCTAGAATTACAAATAGAAAGTCATCCCTCACGTGTCTCATCTGTCTTCTTCACCTACAATAACTTTCAGCTAAACGACTAACAGAAAAGCAAAAGAAAAGGAAGCAGCAGGACAAAGAAAAGGGTAAATAGTAGAAGCAAGAGAGAAGAAACACAGCACCAGAGGAATTTAATATTACTGTATCATAAGCATTAACACAAGAATCAAATAAATAAAAAAATATTTAGGCTTATTGAGTAACTTACGTTCCATCATCGGTGGAACTAAATCATGTTATCTAAAACCTTTTTCCAAAACACTTATAATCAAGACGACTTCTTGGTCTTGTCAAGGAAAAGAAGTTTCCTTCTTTTATTTTAAGAATACTTCTGAAATGAGGTGGTGGTAACAAACAGTATCAAACCAAGAAGACAGAATTCCACTAAATGCTTACTTAGAAAACTGCTGTTAGAGAAGTGATTCTGCTCTATGACCTTAAAGACACATGAGGATACATAAATTAGCAGAGATGAGTTGCTGAATACATTAGCAGTCAAGAAACTAGGGAAAGTTTAATCCTTTAAATAACGTTACAGAGGATAACAAGTTGCCTGTCCACAAAATGAAAAATGATGGAACTGTCCATGTTATCAAACAAGTTGGGTGGTTTTTCACATATTATTAAAAATAAGAAAGATGGGGAACCCTCATTAGGACACTCATTACTATCAGTTTTGAGCTTTCAAAATAAGCAAATGTCAGCATGCTTAACAAGATATAAATGAGAAATACACAGTGCTTAATTGTTTTGCAAATTTCTATTGGGTTACATAATTTATTGCTCTTTAAATGCATTATTTGGCATATTTATAACATCTCACACTTGCTTATTATAATGATGCCAAATTTGGCTATGAAAAACCAATCAGGCCTGTAGAAAACTAAATTTTTCTTAAAACTAACTGCAGCTGTATTTCAGTAATTCTAATTTATACAAACATTTTTTCAGCAATCTAAATCAATTTCATTGATTTACTCACCCAAACAATATTTGGGGCAACAAAAATCTAATATAGCAGACATATATGGAATAATTATGTCCAACATTTTATTAAAACAAAACCCCAAGAATATCATTCACAGAACAGGCTGAATTCAAATTACATATAAAACGACAGTATTTGAGCACTAGAATTAAGTGTTATTACATTTAAGAATCTAAGATACAGCAATCAGCATCACACAGGCTCTAAATTTATGCCACCAATTTACTCCACAGTCTCAATTAACCAGTAACAGCAGTTTAAAATTTCAGGGTTATTTTAACATCCTAAAATCTAAAGTAGATATTCCCTAATTTTAGTGTGCTAAGAAGCACTTAGTTTATCTATAAGAAATACAGATCTTTGGTCCCACATTCAGAATTACAGTTCAGGAGGTGCTGGGAGGTCTTGGGGGAGACACGGTCAAGAAAACTGCAGTTTTTAGGAGGCTTAAGTCTAAATCCTGAGAACACCAGAGAACTCCTGAATCCAGGAAACATTAATCGATAGGAGCTCATCAAACGCTTCCATACCCACACTGAAACCAAGCACCACCCAAGAGCCAACAAGTTCCAGAGTAAGATATACCACGCAAATTCTCCAGCAACACAGGAACATAGCCCTGAGCTTCAATATACAGGCTGCCCAAAGTTACACCAAACCCACTGACATCTCAAAACTCATTACTGGACACTTCAGTGCACTCCAGAGAGAAGAAATCCAGCTCCACCCACCAGAACACAACACAAGCTTCCCCAACCAGGAAACCTTGACAAGCCACCCGTCCAACCCCACCCACAACGAGGAACCTCCACAATAAAGAGGAACCACAAACTGCCAGAATACAGAAAGGCCACCCCAAACACAGCAATATAAACAAGATGAAAAGGCAGAGAAATACCCAGCAGGTAAAGGAACAGGATAAATGCCCTCCAAACCAAACAAAAGAAGAGATAGGGAATCTACCTGATAAAGAATTCTGAATAATGATAGTGAAAATGATCCAAAATCTTGGAAACAAACTGGAGTTACAGATAAATAACCTGGAGACAAGGATCAAAAAGATGCAAGAAAGGTTTAACAAGGACTTAGAAGAAATAAAAAAGAGTCAATATGTAATGAATAAT